>CM060175.1:2641182-3961491 GCA_030549775.1 Tamarix chinensis | reverse complement strand
CCTAGCTTTTGTTCCAAAGCAATTTTTTTGACCTTATCTTTCCTCACTTACACATAGCCAACAAAGGAAATATTAGTAGAGCCACCTAAACTCATATGAGTGCTTGAATATTGTGCACTATATCATCTACCCTACACTCAAACCAATCATATTTATCTCTAATCCTGAATCCAGTCATTGTCTTTATCAACTTCAATAATCAATTCATATAAAGGGAAGATTTTCAAAGAATATTTTATTCCTAAATTTTTATATCATAACAATTATCGCAAACAATGCAACAATCCAAATTCAACTACGTAATCTTTTGCTATGAGCACCTAACTAGGCTAAAGCTGCATTAAGTGTGGTCTTTAGCAATACCTAAGTGTACCCGAGTCACTCACATAGCCTATACCATAGTTTTCTTGCCACTCTATAATGAAGAAATAGGTGATTCACTGATTCTTGCTCATTCCAATAGAATGGACTACCAGACTATTCCGCTTCAATGAGCTATAGTCTCATAAGCTTATCTTTGGTGTTCATCTTTTGCTGAATGACAAACCACATGGTAAACTTAATCCTAGGCAGAGTGATGTTAATCCATATTTTGCTGAAATCTTTATCATTCTTATCAACTTCATTAGATGCTTAGAAGGAGGCTTCACAATAGGATTTTACTATATGGTTCCCCATTCTTATCATAGTTCTAGAATATTACATCCTTCCTATCCTTACATGATAAAACCTAGTTAATCCTTTGCAATAGGTATGCTACATGCTATTCCTCCTAAGAAAAAAAAAGCTTTCATCACCATACCAAGCTCCATTACCACAACGCTCCATCCTATACTTCCTTGTTCACAACCTTCTCATCTTGCTAATAAGAGATAGAGAATAATATGGGAAATCTTGCTTCAAGATCTCCTAACTAGTCTAGTTATCATACCAAAACTAACCTTAGTGCCGAAGGATTTTAGCCAACAAAAATAATGCAACAGAATAAATTCAAGGGCTAAAATAAATCCAAGAACACATGCTAGATTAAGAACGAACTTGCTAGTTACCTGGACTAGGTTGCCAATTGAATTTGAAATGTCGTATGGACACTCTAGAGGGGCTGAATATAATATTTTATAAAAATAATGCCAAACTAAAATTTTGTAAGAAATAAGAAGAAGGATGACAAAAAATATACACGCGATTTATAATGGTTCAAGAAACTTTACATAGTTTCTCTACATCTACTTCCAAAGGGTTTTTCCTTTTAGATTTGAATCTCTCTTTATTTAGAGTATATGTTTGATGATGATCACTCCTTTCTTGGTTTATGAGCCTACAATCTCAATGACCTTCTAAGAGATGATTTACACTTTGCTTAGTTATCCTCTCTAGTTTTATAAGACTAAAATATCAATGACCTTTTTAGGAATGCTAGATAACACACCGCTCTTCATTTGTGTTTGAGAGGATTGGTTTGAATGATTGCAATAAGAATCTTCATTAGATAGCATATGAAAGTGAATAATCATTAGTGATTATTTTTATCTAGCTAGAGAAATAATAAATACAAATGTATGAGCACAAATATAATATTTTAAACAATTCTCCCCAGTGAGGCTCCCTCCTCTGTCCTTCTCCCATGGCCAGGACAAGGAGAACTGTGCTTGCCACCAGAAAGAGTTGTTTGCCAAGAATTATTTTGAATGGAAATATTTCTTTGTCTCATTTGGCTAATATTACAAAGGGTTCTCTATTAGTATTCATTGAATCTCCATTGATTTTGATTTAAGAATAGACTTTGTTGAGTCCGAATTCTTATGCTGTTGCACTGAAAGAGAATAATAACTTAAATTGTGTTTTGGATGGTAGTCATGAAACTTCTATTCAACCATTGACAATTTCCACAAACCCAAATCCTAATTCTAATATCGCAAATTCAGATCAAGAAGTTATCGATGATAATAATTCTGATAATAAAACATCTAATATACCTATGCAAAAATCATAAAGGGACATAGTTATTGGGAGTAAATCATCTACATATACAATTGCATTAAATTACATCCCTCCTACTCTTGTAGGGAACCGATGGGAGGTTTCTATTTTAAAAGAAAAGGTTGAGGAAAATTATAAGAATTTGATGGGAACCTTGATTGGGTATATGATTGGTATTCATCCTACTTTAGGATAGATGAAATCCTTTGTCCGTAACCAATGGACTACTATTCAACCACCACAAATCTAGTTGCATGATGAGGGGTTTGTGGTGTTTAAATTCAAATCAGATCAAGACAGAGATTGGGTTCTTCAATCCCCTTATTGGACTTTTTTAAACATGCCATTCATACTCAAACCATGGCATTATCAATTTCAGTTTGTTAAAGAAAAGTTCTAGTTTATGCCTTTGTGGATAAAACTCCCAAATCTTCCCCTAGACTATTAGGATGTGGACTCTATTAGTCACATTACTAGTGTTATAGGGCTCCCTCTATACTTGGATGGGATTACTAAATTAGGTGAACATATTTCTTTTTCCCGAGCATTGGTGGAGGTGGCTGTGACCAAGAAGTATGTGGCACAAATTGACATTGAAGATCCTGAGGGTAGCACAATCACACAATCTGTTATATACGAATGGAGACCATCTTTTTTGTAATTCATGTGAAACCTTTGGTCACAATTCATGGTCTTGCACCAAAAAAAGAGAAGTTATCACAAGTAAGAGATGAAGGAGATACCACATGCCATGATGCCTATCCAAGAGAGAAAGTTCCCCCTCAGCATATGTTATCTAATAATCCCAAGCGTCCTAGTCATAGTACTACATCTATGAAACAAATAAGGCCCATGTCGATACCTCGACAACAACCTCTAAAGACCTTCTCTGATCAAGATTCCTTTTACTAGGATGCAAATAAAAACATGCCTAACATTTCCAATCAAGATATTCCTGATAGTAGAAGATATACTCCTCAATAAGAGGAGAATGGACCATTGGATGAATGAGGGAAGTAGTATATTACTACCTCTTCAGTCATCTCCACTTAATTATGCTAGGGGTATGGAATGTGAGAGGCCTTAATAAACCTTTTAAACAAAAGGAATTAAGGCATTAGCTTTCTGTAAATAATATTTCTCTTATGGGTGTTTTATAAACTAGAATAAAAGCTAATAAAGCTCCTCTAATAAGGAAGAAATTAGGTCATTATTTTAATTTTATAGACAACTACTCTCACCATCATAATGGAAGGGTTTGGTGTTTTTGGGATATAAAAAAGTGGCACGTGCAGCTTTTACATGCCCATGCACAAGGTATTCAAGTTCATGTTACTTGATGCACTTCAAGTATTTATTTTTATGCTTCCTTCATTTATGCTTATAAATAGTAGGAAGGATCTCTGACAATGGCTTGAAACCACTGTCATTTCTCACTCACCTTGGATAATTCTTGGAGATTTCAATGTAGTATTGCATGATTATGATAATTTACAAGAGGCAAGTATTTTTGTGGGTGATGTGGAGGATTTAAGCACCTACTTAAATAATATTTAGGTAACAAACCTACATTACACAGGGCATAAATACACCTAGAACAATAGGAAATTGGTAACTCATATAATCATGTGCAAGCTTGACAAGGTCCTTAGCAATGTGAATTGGCTGGATAAGTTTACTAATGCCATGGTGGATTTCCAAAACTACTCTTTTTTTTGACCATTGTCCTACAGTGGTAAACATGAACATTATAAGGCCTTAGTTCAAGAGTAGATTCAATTTTTATGATATGTGGTCTTTTAATGCTGATTTCTACAACATTGTTAATGAGATATGGCACCAGCAGAAACAAAGCTCACCATCAACATATATCAAGAATTCTCTATCTCAATTAATGTATAGGCTCAGATATCTGAACAAGGTAAAGTTTTGTAGCATTACTAGTAAAGTTAGTGCTCAAAGAAGCCAGCTTGAAAATATCCAGGGGAAACTAAGAGATAATCCTACTTGTGCTATTCTCCACCAAGAAGAATAAGATTGTCTCAAAAAGTATGAATATTATGTTAAGTGTGAAGAAAGTTTCTTGAAGCAGAATTCGGGAATAAAATGGCTCTGATGGGGTGATTCAAATAATCAATTCTTTTTTGCAAACATGAAAGCTAGAAAAAAAATAGAAGAATGGTTTCCAGGATTTAACTTCTCAATGGTGATTGGATAATAGATCCTGAATCTATCAAAACTACCTTTGCTGATCACTATAAAAGTTTACTGGGGGCTGCAACTCCAATTCCTATTTATCTTGTGGATTCTTCTAATCTGTAAAAAAGGCTAGTGCTCTCTCTTGACCAACAACATAATCTTCTACAACCTATTTCTTTCTTTGAAGTTAAGGATGCATTATTTTCTATTGGAAATACCAAAACTCCTGGTTTAGATGGTTTTACTACAGGGTTTTTCAAGGTTTCTTGGGATATAATAGGCAATGATATTTGGCACTTTGTCAAGGAAATTTTTTACTTAGGGGCAATACGTTATTTTTTCACTCCTACACTATTAGTATTGATTCCTAAAGTCGAAAACCCTACTAAGGTAATTGATTTCAGACCTATAGCATGCTGTTCTACTCTATACAAGATTCTTTCTAAGGTATTGGCTTTTAGACTTTAAGAAAACATTTTACTAGCTCATGAGCTTATTAGAATGTATAGTAGGAAGGATTCTTCTCCTATGTGCATGCTAAAAGTGGATTTAATGAAGGCATTTGATTCTATTATTTGGAAGTTCCTTGACCAGGTTCTTTTGGGCCTCATTTTCCCTCCTCATTTTGTGAAAATCCTTATGACCTGTGTAACACAGGTCTCCTACACTCTCTCCATCAACAATGATCTTCTTCCTCCCTTCCCTACATAAAAAGGATTGAGACAAGGAGACCCTCTTTCACGATACTTGTTTTTCATTGCTATTGAGTATCTTTCCAATTTTCTCCATCAACTTTGGAGTAATAAGGACTTTAGATGCAAAAGACATCACATTATCAACCTCTCTTTTGCCGATGACCTCCTACTTTTTTTGAAGAGGAGACCTGAAGTCTGTCACCCTTCTCATGGAAACATTTCACTGTTTTAGTAACACTTCAGGTCTTCATATCAGCCCTACTAAAAGTGCTACCTATTTTGGTGGTGTCTCTGATACTATTAAGCAATAAATCATTGACTTCCTTTCTTTCCCTGAAGGTGCAATGCCTTTTAAGCATCTTGGAGTTCCTCTTCCTTCAGCAAGGCTACATTTTGATGAAATATTAGAGTTATTAAGGAAGATAACTAACAAAATGCAGCATTGGTCTACACGGTTGTTGTCATATGTCGGCAGATTACAATTATTAAGGTCTGTTATCTATGAAATCCAAATGTATTGGAGCTAAATCTTTGTTTTTCTCAAGAAAATTTTGCTTAAGATTATTGGACTATGTAGAGTTTTATTATGGAATGTTAAAGCTAATCCTAGCAAAAGAGATATCATTGCATGGTCAATAGTTTGTTTACCCCAACATGAAGGAGGATTAGGTTTGCTAGACATTCAAACCTGGAATATAGCAGCGGTTGGCAAGCATCTCTGGTATATTGCACAAGATAAAAGCAACTTAAGGATCAAATGGGTTCATAGCTGTTATCTTAAAAGGAAATCTATCTGGGAAGCTACCCTGCCATGTATTGCCTCTTGGACTATGAGCAAATTATTTAAACATAGAGAAGTTCTACAACCTTCTCTTCTTTCTCTTGATCCTTCCATATCCTACAAGATAAATGAGGTCTATGATAAAATTTGACCGAGATTTGCTCCTGTAACTTCATGGAAATTAGTTTGGAGAAATAATGCAAGTCCTAAGTATAAGTTTGTTCTTTGGATTTCTGCACACTACAAGCTTCCCACAAAAGATATCATCAATGAATTTTATCACATTGCAGAACCTTCATGTGATTTTTTTGATGCTATTGAGAAATTTCCTCATCTTCTTTTTAATTGTCCAGTTATGAAGCACTTGTTATAAAATGCCTTTGCTTGAATTGGTCTTTAGGGTCCTATCCATAGTTAGCCTCAAGTTCTTGAATATTTGGCTCGTAATGCAAGAATATCTAGAAGGAAAATTCAAGTTGCTATAACCTTAAGTGCAGCATACATCTATAAATGTTGGCATGCCCGTAACCCCAAAATTTTCTCCCATAAAGATTATATTTGGAAGGATCTTCTTAATAAAATAATTTACGTTATCTCAGCTAGGTTTACATCCTCTTTTGGAAGGTAAGTAGGGAGTTTATTGAAAGTTGTTTGGATAAGTTCTATAATATGAGTTGTAATATTTCCAATAATTAATAAAATTTTTCTTCTTTAAAAAAAATACAAGTGTATGAGCACTTTAGCTAACTATAAAGAACAAATTGAGCACTAGAGAAGTTTAATCTGGATTTAAACGTGTAAAATCAAAACTCTATTTAATTCTTTATAAGATGTGAAAATGATGATTTTATAAAAGTTGTGCTAGCTTGATTGATGTTTATTAAAATCTAACAAGTCTTATTTATAGTGCTAAAAGATGAAATAAATAGGCACTAGCCATTGGGTGTAAAAAGTGCTCTAACGGTCGAATTACTAGTGGTAGAAAATCTCAAAAATTCCCAGACTAGTCAACTCATTTTGACAAACTAGTCGATCCATAGAATAGTTTTCAACACTGTGCACCTTTACAAAAAAGTACCATAACTTAAGCTATAGAGTTTAAAATTTAGTGCCGTCTTTTTTGCTTTAAAGTAAACATTTTAAGATTTCCAAGGAGTATTATTAATCTAAAAATAATTTTTTATAGAATTTATGGTGATTTTTTCAAGGTAGATCATATGAAAAATTACTTAAAATAAAATCAATTTAAGACAACCTTTTAAGCAAATAACTGAAAATATTTTTGATGCATGAAATCCCTATAAAATCTTTCAAAATGATTTTTTAATAGGATTAGAAATATAAAATAATTTAAATATAATATGTAAATCATATAGATATAAAAACAAAGTCTGTAACATACTCTTTGAAGCTTGAGTCTTGGAATCATGAGCACACTTGCTTATCCCTTCATGGTTTGTGTATTACACATATGAAATTGAAGTACTTGACACTAGAGTATTATTTTGATCTCCTTGTTCATCTTTTCCTTATGATTTATAAACTTGATCTCCTTAGCACTCCTTGCCTTAGTTAAGTGTTGAACACTTCACTTTTTTCTATAATACACATGATCACTTAATAAGACAAGTCAAAGTTATAATTGAGTTTGTTATCATCAAAACAAAGGCTGATTGACCTATGAGGTCAACAAAATCAATTTAAGTTTGAAGATGAGGATGACCTGATCCATTTCTTGATCTAATTTGTGATTACTTCAATATTTGGGTTTCAAACTTATTGGATTGAGCAAGTGTGAGTTGCGTCGTACCTCCACCGATATCTACACATTACGAATCTAGATATCTAAGGATGCATGCTAGCACCAATAAGATCACTCTCAATTTTGTAAAGAAGTATGCTATGGTAGATAGATAGTTCTCTCATATGAAGGAGAGAGAGAAAGAGGGTTATTTATAATAAAAACCTAGCTTGGGTATTTTTATCAAAATCCTAGCCCACTATAGTTACTTTGGACTTAGGTTTTAATCTCATTTAAACCACTTGGGCATTAAAGAGATATTAATCATATTAAAATCTCATATTACCCAATTTATAGTCCGTTTATGATCTAATTCATTTGGTGTGCGATTCTATAGGTTCATATAATGTTAGCAGTGGACTGAAACTCTTTTTAGGCCTACAAATCATAAGAGGTCTCTAGCAAGATGTTATAATTAACCAAATTATGTAAATGCCATATGTTCAATCACATGATATTTTGATTGAACATAAGACATTGATCATGTCATCCTTACTATACTCAATCACACAATTTCTTAATCACTAAGTAAGACTAATCTTAAACAAATGACACCTCATTTGCACATGGCCATACTAACATCAGTCATACTTGTTGAGGGGCCTAAAGATATCTCTCTCATATCATGAGATAGATAAATCCCATCATGATCAACTATACACCTCTATATGATTCACACCATGTTTGATCATTACTTTTATGGTCACTCCTAATAAGGGGAACTTTGGAAAAGTTAAAAAATGATGATAGCCATATCGACATATACGAAGATCTCAAGCTAGAGGACTGTATACTATTTGGAGAACACTAATGACATTTCTACATAATATTTAATGTAATATCCTCCAACTGGTTGGTCTAATACCATGTTTTATAACATGTATCTATGTTATTAGTTTGATATCTCATATCAATAATCAGTGGAACATAATCATCAACTAATTAACATACTAGTCTTATGATCACTAATATCCCCTCATTAGATGATACTAGACTAGAGATAGTTCTTGAATAAAAATCTTCTTCCACAATCCAATCACATATTTAATTATCTATATAAAGAATAATTACTCAAAGGGATAAAAACAATTAAATATATAACATCAAATGACCTTTTTATTAATAAGTGTAATCACTAAATATACAAGTACAAGTCATCAAGTATGATTGATTCTAGGGCATATCTCTATTAGTCTCCCATTTTTACTAGGACCAATCATGAATAACCTAATTCCTCGTAAACTATTATGACACTTATACATAAGTTATGGAAGAGGCTTGGTCAATGGATCAATAATATTTGCATTTTTATGAACCTTGCATAAATTTACATCACCCCTATAAATAATCTCCTAGATGATGTGATATTTATTGAGTATATGCTTGGTCTTATGATGAAACCTTAGCTCCTTAGCCTATAAAATAGATCCATTGTTGTCATAGTATAAGAAAAATGGACTCTGAATGGTTGGAACTACTTCCAATTTAGTGATGAGTTTCCTAATCTACACTATTTCCTTTGATGCTTCTAAAGTAGCAATATACTCAGGTATTATTGTAGAATCAGCAACCGTGTCTTGTTTTGAACTCTTCTCAATTACAACGCCACTGTTAAGGAAAACCATATAAGCTAACCATGATAGGAAATCATCCATGTCTATTTGAAAACTTACATATGTGTAGCCACATACTATCAAATCTTGTTCTCTAGAACATTTCCTTTATTCTTCTTAAGTACTTGAGAATGTTCTTGACTGCAATCCACTGACTCTCACTAGGTTTAGACTAGAACATTCTCGCCATGCTAATGGCATATAAGACATCCGAGCGAGTGCACAATATGACATACATGATAGAACCAATGGCTGAAGCATATGAAATTCTACTCATGTTGTCTCGCTCATCCTGTGTCTAAGGACACTAAGTCTTGCTAAAAGTTAAACCATCTTGCATAAGTAAGAAACCTCTCTTAGAGTCTTGTATATTGTATCTATATAGGATCTTGTCAATATAAGTACTCTAACTTAATGCAATCAACTTTTTTGATTTATCTCTAAAGATCTTAATCCCCAAAATATATGATGCCTCTCTAAGATCCTTCATTGAAAATAATTTTCCTAGCTATGTCCTCACAGAATGTATCATAGGAATATCATTTCTAATAAGTAGTATGTCATCCATATAAAGAATGAGGACAATAATTGCACTCCAACTAACCTTCTTGTAAACATAAAACTCTTCTTGACACATGATGAAGCCAAAATCTTTGACTATCTTATCAAAATAAAGATTCCAACTCTGGGATGCATCTTAAGACCATAAATGGATCTCTTCAGCTTACATACCTTTCTAGCAATGCTAGGATGTCCAAAACCTTTAGGCTGTGTCATATACACATCCTCTTATAAATAACCATGAAGGTATGTTTTTTATATCCATTTGCCATATCTCATAATTATGAAATATAGCAATTTCTAGAAGGATTTTAATGGATTTAAGCATAGCAACATGTGAATAGGTTTCATCATAGTCAATATCATGAATTTGTTTTAAAACTTTAGCTAATAGATGCACCTTAAAGACATCTATGTTTCCATCCTTAT
This sequence comes from Tamarix chinensis, assembly GCA_030549775.1. Taxonomy (NCBI): domain Eukaryota; kingdom Viridiplantae; phylum Streptophyta; class Magnoliopsida; order Caryophyllales; family Tamaricaceae; genus Tamarix; species Tamarix chinensis. Next base: position 3,951,432 of record CM060175.1, on the reverse strand, counting down.
CAAGTTTCTTCTTGAAAATCCATTTGCACCCAATGATTTTGCAACTATAAGGTGGAGTCCATACTTGGTTTTTATCCATGGATTCCATCTCAAATTTCATGGTTTCCAGCCATTTATTGGGGTCAAAGCTCTTCATTGCTTCTTTATATGTTAAGGGTTCATCATTATCTAATAATAACACATCATGATGCTTAGTTATGAGAAACATGTATCTCTCTGGCTCACTACACACCTTTTTAGACCTTTGTGGGTCGCTTTTCACTTCTATAGGTCCTACAATAGATTATAGAGGCTGCTCAGGCTCTATTATATTAGGATCATTATCCTGTGGGTCTTAAATTTATTCAAGTTGTACTTTACTCCCACTAGTTTCTCTGAAAAAAAATTCTCTTTTTAGAAAACACTCTGTTGAGCAGCAAACACTTTGTTCTCGGTGTAGTTGCAAAAGTAATATCATTTAGTATATTTAAGATATCCCACAAAGAACCATTTTTCTGATTTAGGTTCAAGCTTGCTTGAGGTCAAAAATTTTACATGTGCCTCACAACCCCAAATCTTGATAAAATACAAACTTGGAACCCTTCCAATCCATATCTCATATGGAATCTTTTTTACTACTTTTGATGTAGTATGGATGTTATAGTTTTAAGAGCATATTCCAAGAAAGAGATTGGATTATTTATGTGACTCATCATAGATTGAACTATATCTAATAAATTTTGATTCCTCCTTTTAGATACTCCATTCCACTATGGAGTACTTGGTGCAGTGAGCTATGAAACTATTCCACATCTATTGAGATGGTTATGAAAAGCTTGGCTTAAGTATTCACCTCCTCAATCCAATCAAAGAGCCTTAAATAGTTTTTACCAAGATGGTTATACACTTCATCATGAAATTATTTGAAATTTTCAAAGGATTCATATTTATTTTTCATAAGATAAATGTAACCATATCTACTAAAGTCATAAGTAAAAATGATGAAGTACTAAAACCCTCCTCTAGCAGATGGACTTATTAGTGCACAAACATCAACATGTATGAGGTCCAATAATTCATTATCCCTTTTAGTGTATGTAGAAAATGGAGACTTTTCCATTTTCCCTAATAAACATGACTCATACATTTCAAATGTTTTAAAATCAAATGAATGTAGAAGTCAATCTTTATGGAGATTCATAATGCGATTCTCATTTGTATGTTCTAAACAACAATTCTAGAGCTAAATAGGATTTGAATCATTGGATTTGAATCTGTTAATATTTATGTTATAAATAGGCATACCAAGATCTAGAATATAAAGCCCATTATTCATTCAGGCATAACCATAAAACACTTCATTTAATAAGAGGAACAATTATTGTTCTTAATAATGAAGTAAAAACTATCCTTGTCCACAAAAGAAACATAAATGATTTTCCTACTTATAGGAGGCATATAATAACAATTATTGAGTTCTAGAATCAATCCCGATGGCAAAGCTAAATTGAACGTTCCTACAACTTGAGTAGCAACTCTTACTCCATTCCCAATGCGTATGGCCAATTCTCCCTTTGCCATTCTTCTACTATTCTTTGGACCTTGTAAATTTTTACAAATATGAGATACACATCTAGTATCTAATACCCATGAAGAAGTAGAAGTAGTAACATTGACTTCTATAATACAAATACCTGAATCTTAGGCTTCAACTAAGCCATTCTTCTTATATTCCAAGTATTTCTTATAGTTTCTCTTATAGTGCCCATGATTCTTGCAATAGAAGCACTATTGGTTAGTATTTGGTCTAAGCTTGGGGTTAGTCTTGTTGTGTTTGTTCTAGTTATTAATTGGATCTGTACCTTTACCTTTAGCACCAGCCTTTCCCTCAGCTTTACCAACTCTCTTGAAACTTTTTCCTTTTGAACCATTAGATTATTATTGGGATTCTTAATTTTTTGTTTAGCAATCTTAAGCATCCTATGTAACTTATTCAATGATTTATTGAGATCATACATGATATAGTTCATAGCTAATTGATTATATGACTCAACTAATGATTGTAGGATCAAATTCATATCCAAATCTTGGTTAATTAGAGCATCCAATCTCTCAAGATAATAGACATAACTAATAATATTAATAACATGTGGATTGATTGGGTTCCCTTATTCCATCTTGCATGAGAACAATGCTTTTGTAGTCTCAAACCTTTCAACTCGAGCTTGTTTCTCAAACAAGTTCTTGATTTCAGTAATGAGAGCATGAGCATCAACCATATGCTCAAAATATTTCTTAAGGTATGAGTTCATGTAATATAGCATTAGACAAGCTACATCCAAAGACTCATTTTTTTATGCTTAAAATAAGTATCTTGCTCAGCACAAGGGCATTCACTACCGGTTCGTTCGGGACTTCCCTTTTAAGGACATAGTGTTTCCTTTCTTGAGTGAGAAATATTTTCAAATTTCTATGCAAGTAGAGGAAGTTATTTCCATTTAATTTGTCCTTCTCAAGGACCAATCGCAATGAAAAAGTATTGGTGTTATTATTTGCCATATTAATCTATATAAAAGATGTGTGAAGATTTAAAATGTGCTTATCAAATTATTAGATTCTATAAACTTGGAAAAGTAAAAGAATCACTTGCTAAATTTCATTTTTCCTTTGAAATCTACCACACCAGGGCCATAATTCACTAATTCTTAAGTAAGCTTTGGCTTATCATTTAAGATATTAGTAATTTTGGTAGGCAATATAATTACATCCTATGTAACTCCTGATTGTTAGGTGACATCTAATATCCCAACATTCCCAACCTTGTGCTTTAAGGCCTAAAACTATCTTTATGGCCTTGTGAAGTCCAACCAATACCTTTAATAGATGACAATAATCACAAACTATCCCACCAAGATATCATGAGTGCCCTGCTTTGACATACCCATTCAATGATGATAATAGTGATAATAGCCTGAAGTATTGGGAAGGTATATAAGACTTATATTAAAGGGGACGACTACATATTCAAAACGCTCACAAATGATAGCTACGAAAAAAAATACAAATAAATAAGCAACATAATGATTAGTATGATATAGCATGACCCCTAAACAAAATAAGTTAGCAACTAATTTCCACTTCTGATCTTCTAACACGACTAGTCTTGAACTCTTTAAGGCAACTCCTTTTCTCTAAGTGCTGGACTCCTATTATTTTGGATGTACATTATTTCCTAATGATCTAGCTAATAGCACTAAGGATAAATATAATGGGAGTCCTAAAGTACAAGAAATCTACTAATGAAAGGAAATATTTACAAAAATACTTAATGACTCATAGGTCATAAAACCATTACAAAAATACATGATGACACGTAGGTCATATTATACAAGTCCATGCTATATCACTAAGAACGGTTGATTCGTACCTATAATCATACATTTATCACATAAAATATCACACGGACACGTGCAATATAAGATAATGTGGGCTTAAGGGGAATTGCCTCAGTTACAATAATTAAATTAATCACATTAATTTATTAGACTAAACATAATAGATTGTTCAGAGTGATTAATTTCAGTGGGAAAATCATAATTAATTGATCAAATCAATCCAAAAACCATCCAATCTCCTTTGGATTTAACTACCGATCCCATTTAATTATCCCATATTAAATTAATCACATTAATTTAACCTTTTTAAATAGGGTTCCAAAAATAATTAAATTAGCCTAATGTCATAAACTAGACAATACAATAGTCATAACATTAATCTAGCCCTATTATATATTATTAACAATAGATTTTACACATTCATGGAATTAAGATATGAAAGCGTTTGAATCTACTTAATTAAGCACTCAACCAATTCAAAATTACTTAATCCCCAATTACAAATCCAAAAAATTAAACATTCAAACAAATTAAATTTCTCAACTAAAATTAATCCAATTAATAAGGGTGTAGATAACATATCAAATCAATTAGTTCTATTCAATTATATTGAATCAATTTATATAAACTCAATCAATTCAATTAATCACTAAATTAATTCTAATAAAAAATAAGAATGAATTAGATCAAATAAGTTAGGTCTATTGATTTAGATCAAACAAATTGATCCCTTTAATCACTAAAAAGATTAGATTGAAATGGAGAGATCAAATTAAACCAGATCAAAACTAAAACGCATTTAATAAGTCAAATTAATCATAGAAAGCATGCTTTGATACCATTGAAGAATTTTAGCCAACGAAAATAATGTAGTAGAATAAAATCAAGGGCTAAAATAAACCCAATAGCACATGTTAGATTAAGAACGAATCTATTAGTCTCACGGACTAGGTTACCAGTTAAATCAATTTTGGTTTGAAGATGAGATGATTCAATCCAATTCTTGATCCGATTTGTGATTACTCCAATTGTTAGATTTCAAACTTGTTCGATCGAGTGAGTATGAATTATGGCACACCTTTACGGGTATCCACACACTATGAATCTAGATCTCTAGGGATGTTTGCTAGCACCAATGAGATCACTTTTAATTTTGTGAAGAACTATGCTATGGTGGCTAGATATTTTTCTCATTTGAAAGGGAGAGAGCAAGAGGGTTATTTATAATAAAATCCCAGCCCACCATAGTTACTTTTGACTAGGGATAAATCCACATTAAAATCACTTAGGCTTTAAAGAGATATTATTCATATTAAGATCTCATCTTAACTAATTTACAGTTAGTTTGAAATCTAATTTTTTTGGTGCACGACCTTGTAGGTTCATATATTATTGGTAGTGGACCCACACTCCTTTCAGGCCCACAAATCATGAAATGTCTCTTGTAAGAAATAATGACTACCCAAATTACGCAAATGTCATATGATAGACACCACCTATTTATAACCCGTATATTTATCCTTTTGTCACATGATATTTAGATTGAACACAAGGTATTGATCGTGGCATCCTTGCTATGTTCGATCACACACTTTCTCCATCACTAAGTAAACTAACTTTAAACAAATGACACCTTGTTTGCACATGGCCATGCTAACATCAATCATACTTATCGAGGGGTCCAAAGATATCTCTTTTATGATTAACCACAAAGTCACAAAATGATGATAATCATACTGACATATACAAATATCTCAAGTCAGAGGACTATATACTATTTAGAGGACATTGATGACACTTCTACACAATATTCAATGTAGTGTCCTCCTACTTGGTCGGTCTAATACCATGTTCCATAACATGTATCTATGTTATTAGTTTGATATGACATATCAATGACTAGTGGAACATGATCATCAACTAATCAACTTACTAGTCTTATGATCACTTATATCTTTTAATTTGATGATATTATACTAGCAATAGTGCCTGAATAATAAACTTTCTATCATTTAGTAGAGTTCCACAATCCAATTACATATTTAATTATCTACATAAAGAATAATTACTCAAAGGGATAACAACATTTGAATAAATAACATCAAATGATATTTTTATTAATAAGCACAATCACTAAATATACAAATACAAATTATCAAGTATGATTGGTTCTAGGGAATATCACCATCAAGTGCCTTCTTTTATGGCAAAGTTGAAACCCCCTTTCACTAGATTATCACGTTACCCATTGTATACTATTTCTTCCTATATCCCCTTACCCTTATTCTATTATTGGAATTCTAATACACCTAGCTCATTTCAAGAGTAGATAGCTTGTATTACTTGCTTCCACATTACACAATCTATAGTGAAGAATCTCCACTACCATTTGAAGAGAAAAACATTATTCTTAAGTACCTACTCTTCGACTTCCATACCACCCAACCTTCTAGGTTTTTGAATTATTTTCCAACTAAATAGTAAATAGTGGTAATTTCTTACTAATTCCATGTAATACTCTAGAAATTTGTAACCATTACTTTCAGGTGTTTATCCTTTTTATTCATAACCAACCCTTTTTTATTAATAACCTTTAACCCGTAACCTATATAAATTCCTAAACATTTATTTGACCTCTTTTCTTTTTATTAAACCTATCCCAGATTGGATTATTTTACCTAATACCCTAATCTATCCAAACTAAATTTAAAACTAAAATAAAATAAACCTATTTTTATCCTACCTTTTACTCACATAAGCCTCACCCTTTGCACACCTATTTTCTTACCTTTGTGCTTTGTACTAAATTTCTTCTTTCTTTACCATTTCCCTATCTTCCTCCACTTCTTATGCAACACATCATCTCAAACCTTCTTTGCATACATATATACATATGCACACAACTATAGCCTCCCCTTCCCTGCACATCACCACACGTTGCCAACACCAACCTTCTTCCTTTGTTTAACACCCTTCCCAAGGCATACCCCTTGACCACTAGTGCACCCCCATCCTTTCCTTCCTATGTAACCCCTTAGCCAACCCAGGAGCCACCCCCTCTACACCAACCCAGCAAAACTACCTCGCAGTAGTAGCATCACCATCACCATCCACAGACCACTTCTCTTTTTTTTCTCCTCCTCCTTACTTTGTTCCATCAACCAAACCTAGTAGAAGCATCTATGCACCACCACCAACCACCAAGTGGACTATGGCTTGGTAAATCAACCACCCCATCGATTTCCCGTCATCTTCACTAACCGTCTTCACCCACTGCCATCGTTTTCTCCTTCTTTTCCTTGTGTTGTGTGTTATTTTTGTGAAGCACACGACTCATGCATGGGAACTAGCACAACTATGCACCATCCTTTTTCCTTATCGCATACCCGTGTAGGTTTACATAGTTTGGCTTTGTATACTCAACACATAGCCTCACACATACCTGTGTATCCCATATTCTTTCTCGCCTATGTGCACGTTGCATGTGAACTATTGTGATTCCTTCAAACCGCCCACCCATGCGACTTTACTTCTCTTAGTATGGGTGTGTATTTCATGCTAATAGCTGCTTCACCCCTGTGTTCTCTATTGTGCATCTCCATGCACACACCCAAATACCACCCTTTCACTTACCACTTTCCCTAGTCGACCGTCAACCCTCCCTTCCTTTGTTAATCTATCCATCACTATTAGAACCATTAGAATAACCACAAACACCATTCAACATCATGCAAAACCCCTTCCCATTTTCTTACACCATCTAACCATGCTAACAACAACCACCACTGCCACCCTCCACCATAGCTCTTACTTGACACAACTGCCACTACCACCAACCCACTTTCCAACATCACCCACCTTTTCTACCACCTTCACCCTTCCCTCATCCAGCCAACTTGTCGTGCAAACCCCTTATCATGTGAGCATGGGTTATGTTTAGTTGAATAAGTGATTTTGATACTTATTATTAATAAGTAAGGGCATTTTGGTAATTTTATAAAGAAAAATATTTGATTAGAATAAGTATTATTTTGTTTGTTAAAATGTTAAATTGGTATTTTAAAATTATTTTTACATACGAAAGTTGATTAGCGGGATCCTAGTAATTAGTAGGATAATGCTATTTTTAGATTTTGCTAAAATTCAAGTAACCTTTATACTTTACTAAAATGATAAATGTTACATGATAGCACACTAGGGTTTTTGGTGCATGAGATATGTTAAGAGGGATTTTTTTACATGATAACTATGTGTTATTTATTGTTATCATGAAAATTGATAAGTTAAGTTTTTTATCTCGTGTAAAATATTGCTAGTACAAAAGTATGATTAATATGATTATAATATCGAGAAAAACTTTGGTATAGTAAGTATGTATAAAATAATAGGTTGAGTATGCTTGAATCTAATTACGAAATATTAATCATAGATGTGAGCATTAAGGGTAATTTGGTCATTGTACCTTTATTATGATTTTTACCATGACCAACTTTTCTAATTTGTACTATATGTTGTAAGCATGATGTTAAATGATCGTGGATGTATTAGAAAAGCATGCTAGGATTATATATATAAAATCTTGAATAAGGATAAATCGGTTATTTAGCTTATCTTGTAATGTAACTGCATGATAAATTGATTTAATTATTATATTTTAGCCTTTTGATGATAACTTGATAAATAAAATGGATTTAGTAATTAAAGATGATGTTAATGTAGTATATTTGAATTTAGGGCCATTTTGGTTATTTTTAGCCTACTCTGCCCAAATAGATGAATAATTGAGCCTAAGAGGGTCTTAGTGTATTTTTATGATTGACCTTGGTAATGATCTTGACTATAGTTGTCTTGGATAATTGGAAATAATAAAAAAACGATTAAGTATGGAAGTTGGATTTATGTGACTTATATGCAATTTTGTGGTCACCTTAATAAAATACTAATACTTAAAGTGAAAGACCTCAAACTTGGGAATTATGGCTCTTTATGGGTCGCTACCTTAAAGACATAGTCTATATCCTGGTTGATTCTTAATTTTTTCTTGTGTGCCTTAGTACCCCATCCAGGCCTCACATCCTATTCTATTTGTTTGGCAGACTAATAGGAGGTATATATACTTACGGACTAAGTATCCTTATTGGTAGGGTACTATGTTACCTTCACGGATCAGTACAACTAGGGTACCTTTATGTCATTGGGTTGATAGTCGATAGGATACTGTGTTTCTTGGTGTGTCAGTATGATTGGAGTACCTCAGTATCTTCATGTCCGATGTGATCTCCCCTCGAGTAAATAAAATAGAAATGATTGATGAATTATAATGATTATTGGTTAGTCGGTAGTAACCTTTGTGCTTAATAGTGGTTTTGGTATTAGCCTTCATGCCTATCTGTGGTTTGGTAGCAACTTTTGTGTCTAACTGTGATTTAGTAGCAGCCTTTTTTTCTACCTATGATATTATGGTTTTTTTGATTTGTGCTTGTGAGCTTATCAGTGTTATGAGATTTTTCAGGATTGATGTTGAGGTATATGTCATGTGGTTATTATCTTGTGTTTGAGGTTGATATGTTTCTAATTATATTATAAAGAGCATCACTTGAATATTCCATTATTGAGTCTCAGTTATTCTATGATGAGCGAGTATGGTTGGTATGATGTATTGGTGGTATGTGATTATATGAATGGTTAATTGATACATGTACATTCGATGCTTTATACCATGTATATTTTGATGCCTTACATGTGTTCTATGTTGTTTTTTTTATATTATGGTTTAGTATAAAGGGCTGCTCGGTATTGTTGTACTAAAGGGTTCCTTTTATGGGCTCCTACCTATTCAATGGCAAGTTGTCTTTGTAGGTTAACTTTAGAGCTCAGTCAAAGCTGGTAATTCATCCAATAGTGTTGGACTATTCGGTGTTCCTTTTTTTTATTCCAATTGTTTTTGGACTCCTGTGTCATCTTGTATTTTCCTCTCTTTGAGTTTTGTAAACCGTTGACCTTACTTTTGCTTAGCACCATATTTATCTAATGTTTTTTCTATTCTTATTTGATAATTATGTTATTAATTTAAGAAAAGTAATGATTTTAGTCTTCACACTTGGTATGAGAATGGTAAGGGTAACTAGACTTGTACCAAGTGTGGCAGTAACATCCAACTATTTGATAATACGCTATTGCTTAAAATGAAAAATTTTAGTAGTAAATTTTAGGGTGTTACATTCCACTACCAGTCTAGAAATAATTCCTATGAATTTGAATGATTTCCTTTGCAACTCCTTTTAGCATCTTGACAAGGCTTATATGATATAGTGGCAAGTTGTTTAGAACACTTAATGAGAAATAATATACCAGCTCTTGATAGTGTCCTCACGTCCCAAGTCTTTAACCTTTTATTCATCTTATCCTTAATAGGCTACCCCATCTACTTGGGTTTGCACCTAGAGGAAGAATAAGGTATATGATATGCAATTTTCTAGTCTGACACTTCAAAATATTAGAAGCCTCCTCTAACAATTCATCATCAACTTGTAGACCAATGAGCTCCGATTTGGCATAGTAGACACTCAATCCTTAGTTAAGGTAGAAGCACTCCCACAACATTTTTTGGTTCTTTACGTTAATATTTAAAGCTTTGTAAAGGTCATTTTGTCATTTGCATAGTGTAAATGAGAAACTTCAAACTGATTTTTTCCGATATTTATCCCCTATATTAAACCTTTTGAGACCCCTTTTCAAATCATTTGGTTGAAAAATTCTGTTTCTATGACAAATAGGAAAGGGGGATAAAGGCCCCCCTTGTGTAATACCCCTTATCATCTTAAATGGAGGGGTAGGTGAACCATTAATAAACATTAAAATACTAGTATTTTTAAGGCCTTTTTTAATCAAACCCCACCACACTAAGCTAAAACCCATTTATGTCTATAAACTCCCATCTAAGAGTATCGTAAGCTTTATGAAATTCTAAATTTACCATCAAACATTTATGCCTTTTATATTTCTTAAACTAATGACCTACTTCATTCGCCACTAATGCCCCATCCAATATACTCTTCCCTACAATGAAAGCTGATTGAGAATTACTAAGAAAGGGTTCTATCACTTGCTTCAATATCTCCTTTGTAATCTTGGTAATAAATTTATAAATGCACCCTATCTTGTTGATAAATATAAAGTTCTCCTCCTCCATCATGTCCTGCACCTTAGAGATCAAAGTAACCAATGCTGTGTTTAGTGAGTAAGGCATTCAACTAGAGTAAAAGAACCGTAAATCCAAAATTTTGAAGTCATTAACAATCACATCCCACATTTTCTATATGAAACCCATATGGAAACCATAATATTCAAGGATTTCATAAGGTTACAAGCCCATATTATTGCTTTCACTTCCTCTTTTTGAGGTATACTCTCTATCTAACTACTCTGTTTTGATGTCAACTTATTAAATCCCTCATTAGTAATGCTGGCATTAGGTAAATTAGGATCACTATACATTTCTATATATTAGGAAATGAGCCTTTCATTTATTTTTGAAGGATCCACCACCAATTGATCAATTTGCTATAGCCTATAAATATTTTCACTCTTCTTTTTTATTGTTGCAATAGTATGGAAGTACATGGTATTTTTGTCCATCACCTTGAACCCCCTGAATCTTAATACTTTGAGCTAATAAATTTCTCTTATCTTATGCCGTAGCCATAACTATTGCTATAGTGCTACCTTCTTAGCCATATTTACCTTGAACATAAGCCTTCATATCCATTCTGGTCCAATCTTGCTAGATATATCTCAAAAACCTCGATATTCTTTTTGAAATCCCTAACTGCATTTTTATTCCACTCTTGAAGTTTTTCCTTAAGCATCTTGAGTTTAACTTGACATGAGATTTCACCCAAATTGTTCCAATATTCTAACACAAAACTTTCCTTGGATGAGAGAACCACATGCCTCAACTTCTAAAAAGATTGGAACCCTCCTTATCAACCTAAAAAACAAATCAAATAGAGTTCTAATCCAAGAGTGACTTGCTTAAACTTGAATAGCTCATGTTTGGGAAAGATGTGACACATTTAGAATTGGAAAAGAACCTGTCAAGTAAGCTTGTTGAGCTAGCCCTATGCCAAGTGTACTTCAAATTGTCCGAAGACAACTCATGGAGAATCATTCTATCTATCCATTTCTTAAATGCCTTCATATTGCTAATTTTGATGGTTCCACTCTGCCATTCCTTTAGATGTTTCACCTCATTAAAATCTCCCATGATCAAGATGAGAACATCCAATTCTTGTCTAACTGTATAGAGCTCTTCAAAACAATTGTTTATTTCACAAGGTTTAGAAAACAAATGCAGAAAGATTCCTCAATCAAAATTGAAAGGATAGATTGTACCTTCTATAAGTATCCACCATACTCCATATCTCACCCTTCCCATCTTAATTTTGGTTGAATCCCATCTAAGTACCAAGCCACTACTTCTCCTTTATGCCTTAACATTTGTCCATTTGACTAAGCCATTACTCCAAGCTTGCGTCTTCCAAGATTTAAAGATAATTCTATGTTTTATCTCAAGTTATCCCAATACCCACGGTTTCTCCCTTCCTACTATTTTTTGGATACTAGATAGTTTACCTATCACTCCTATACCTTTGACATTCCAACCAATAATAATTGTAAAGAAAGAGATTTTGCTAGTAACTCCCTTCCATCCATATGAGCTAATATCCTCCTCTTTTGTACAATCTTTTGGCTTCTATTTACTAATGTTAATTTTGTAACACAAGGTGTCTTGTCTATTGAAAATAAACTACCTCATTCCTTTCTTAAGTTCTAGGTCTCAACAGCTTCAACAACCTCATTAAACTCTAATGTGGTATCTTCATCTATTCTTTGACTTGGTACCTGAGTTAGAGTATTCATCTCTAGATGGGCTTCTTTAGATTTTGTAATTAATAAAAAAATAAGGCTTGGTAAAACCTAGGGGTTGGTTAGTCTCACTATTAGTAGGAGATTTTAAGTTTGATGGCCCAACATAGTCGGTTGTCGTCATGAGTGAATTTTCATGTGCCAAAGCTAATTCTATCTTTAGGTCATATGGTACATCCTCCATCCTTATCTCCTCAAAATTCTCAATATAATTTTCTATCCTAAATTCTAGGGGATGCAAGCAATCTATGAGGAAATTAACCATTTTCCTTTCTACATATTCCAATAACATTAGAACTTTCAAGAAATTAACAAGCTCCTCCTTACCTCGTCCTCTTAAGTAATCTTTCTTTCCTTTAACTTCCTCTCCCTCCCTTTGAGTGGGCTCCATAAAAGTCATCTCTTATGTGACTTGGTGTGGGTTTTCTTCTTCATTTTTTAGAGCCCTTGACTCAGCTATCATTGAGTTCTAACCCTAATAGTGTGGATTCTTATCTTCCTCAACTTTTGATGGTAAGACCTCTCAATTGGATTCTCGATCCACCCTTTCAGCATTCCATGGAAAATATTTCCATCCAATATCTTGAATTACTATATCAAATCTATAGTTTCTAATTAAGAGAACTAGCCACTCCTTGATATTGTCAAGGCACAATGTATCCATGATAATCCTTATAGCCTCTATGGATGATCCATTGTCCATATACGTCCCCTAGCTTACCCACCTTCCTCATGGTTATATGATTTTTAGGGCCACTTCCTTACACCATGCCACTAGAGGTAGCCTCTTATCTTGATCCATATACACCTTGTTATGCAATAATCCTCTAACTTCCATTTCCTCAACACCTAAGAGTGGTCCAAGATCATAATTTCTTCCTTCACCCTCCTTAGATTCAAAAGTGATAAGAAATCTATATTGCCCTAAGTAACTTAGCCTAAAAATGGTACTCCTAGTATTGAGTAATTTTGAGATAACTATCCGCAGTTGAGAGACTTGCAAGGATTCCACCAACAAAAATCCTCTATATCCACTCCATGATTTTATCTTTAACTTTATAGGAAATCACACAACTTTCCCCTTTTTGATGCTCTCCTTTGATAGCCACAACATATGTCCTATTCTCCTTATATGTTGGTCTCCAAGACTATACAATAACATTTTTTGGGTTTCATTTTCATGTTAGAACCATTTGATTGGTCCCTTGGTCTCTACCTTTCCATATCTATCCTTCTTAATGAAGATATTGATCCCATGTTGTGCCATGCCATTTGTTTTCCTTACTGCTTCCACTACTACTTCTTCTTCCCTGTTATATTTGATGAGACTAAAGTAGAGGTTTGTGAACTGCCTTTCATTGTCATTCACCCTACCAAATTCTTTGAATATCTCTTTAGCATTTTCAGTTGGGATAACTTTCCCAATATTATCCATAAAGATCATGAAAGCATTCTCATAATGCTACTTGTTTTGACCCTTAAGTACCCTTTTTCCCACTCATGACCAAATTGGACCCTTAGGGTCATCCTACCTTGTTGTTGTGCCATACTTATTGTAACTTCTAGTTGCTATGTTTCATATAGAGATAATAAGCTAATATTTACTACATTCATTTCGCAGTATTAAAACCTGTATTTTTTTACTATTTATTTTGCAATACAAGTCTTTTCATATATCATTTAATGCTTTATTATTCAATTTACCTTTCTATTCTCATTAGTAATTATAAATATAATTATAATATTAATTAGAGTAGAATAATTAATTTATGAACATATCAATAAATTTAGATGTCAAAGTTTATACTTCATCTTATTCACAATAGAATATCTTTAGTTTTATCATTTGCATTTTATAATATAAGTCCTCTTCCAATATCTAATTATTATTATATTTCCTAATTTAATCAAATCCACCTTATTAATATATCTCATAGAAATTAATCTTTTCTTTGGATCTACTTATGAATAATAGTTATTCAATATTATTATTTATGCGAAAAACTATTTAGGCTAAAACATTTCCAAAGTAATTCAATATTCAAGTTTTTATACAAGTGTTTTAGTTAATTTGTGTATTAAATGTTAATACTTTCTTATTTGTGTTATGAAAAACTATAGGTCATATATTATTAAATGTAGGGAGTTAAATAACTTATATTGTTAAATTGATAGAGAAATAATATCATTGACTATATATAGTTAAATTTAATGTGTTTTCAATTAATATACTAATTATACTATTTTTGAAATAAATTAAAGCCTTAATATGATATCAAATATAGAGATAATTTTTTATTAATAAAAAAATATTTAAGGTTTGGTTTGATTTGATCGAAGAATATTTTTTTTAAAAAAAAATTAACAATAAAAGAATTAAAATAATATTGTTTTCTTATTCATATATATATATGTGTGTGATATTTTACATTTATAAACATAAGCATACAATTACATATGCTAATATTTATTTAATCACAATTTAACGACAACTTAATATAGAGTTATTTTATCATATTTAATACTCCTTATTTTTAAAAAATCAAAAATCAAAAATCAAAAATCAAAAACAAAAAACAAATATAAATAATATATAATAAATATAATGTGAAAATTTAACCTTAAAAGTTAAAATAAAAAAAATTATTAAATATTAAAATAAATTAAGCTTTGAATAAACATTAAAAATGAAAATTACTAAAGAATTTTTTAGTTTTTATATTTAATGTTATATGAAAAAATTAAATAATAGTTATAATTTTGAAATTTTTTAATTTTAAAAAAGAAAATTTATTTCAAATAAAAATCTCAACTATAAACACAAATTACTAATTTTTAGTATTTAAATTTTTTTATTTTTTATTTTTATATTTTTATTTATAAAAATAAAAAATATTATTTAAGAAAGTATTAAAATATTTGTTTCTTAAATATTTAATAAATAATAAAATCTTCGTATATTAAAATATTTTATAGGTAGTTAATATATTGAATAAGAATTAATAGATATAATTTTATTTATATGTCTAAAATATGGGAATTATTGTGTTTATATAAAAAGTAATATTGTTATAATTTAAAATTTTCTTTAAATTGAAAAATCCTCAAATTTTTTTCATTTTTTGTAAGCTAAAAAATGTTTCTTCCCTAATTATAATAAACATCAATTTTATTTGTTTCCTTAATTGATAATTAGATTTCCACCTATGCAAGACACAAAAGATGTATTGAATAACATTAATAATATATTAGTTGTAATTCATATAATAATTATTCATTATAGAAATTATTCTGTGATTTTTTTAGGTGGGATATTGATTATTTTAGAACCCTTCTTTTATATGTAATATATATTATCTCTTTATCACTAACATTTTTGTTGAGTATTCTTTGTCATTTTTTATACAATTTTTATTGCTATGCCTAATCGTGCTTTGGAAGTTTTTTTTTGAAAATAATAGTTTTGAGCAAGAAAAATTGATGGATGTATTTTATTCTCATATATAGTAATATTATATTTATATAACATATATATTTAGAGTTTGGTTGAAGATAGCTACCCTAATCTTTGTAGATTTGTTGATATTTCTTACACACAATTACGAACTTGCATATTACCTTATAATCGTGATAACTTTTAACCATTATCTTTTTAGTTTCTAAAATCCCTTTGATTTTTCATCATCATTGCTTTGATTGAATGGTGGTATGGCAAGATAAACAAAAAAGGTACAATTACACGTGTAGTTAGTGTATTGTATGAAAATTATTTGAGCTAATGTTTTTTCATATTTTTTTTATACATTAGAGTGACATAAACCCTAAGAAA
This sequence comes from Tamarix chinensis, assembly GCA_030549775.1. NCBI lineage: Eukaryota > Viridiplantae > Streptophyta > Magnoliopsida > Caryophyllales > Tamaricaceae > Tamarix > Tamarix chinensis. Next base: position 3,935,301 of record CM060175.1, on the reverse strand, counting down.
ACCAAGAAAGGATAAACTTAGTTGCTTCTCATCCTCAGCCTTCCTACTAGATCATACAAAATATGATCATGAATCAAGAATGGAGGAGAATAAAAAAAAGTGGACATTAAGATGTAAATCATGACATAACTGAGCCAAATCTTTGACAATAAAATTAGCTTCCCTATTATTGTGGTGGATTTGGCATTCTTCAAACTTGACAACTAATTCTTAGCAAGCCGCAAACAAAATTGGGCAGCATGTGATAATTAAAAATATGGCTAGAAAATAGCTTGACCGCTACCATAGAATCACTACAAATCACAACTTGGAAGAATCCTTTATCATAAGATCCTAATAAAACAAACAAAACTCCCTAAATTTCAACATCAAGAATAAATCCATAGCTGACCTTCACAACAAAACTTAAGAGCTAATTACTTGTTTTATGCACTCAATCCATGAACACTTCCATGAAACCCTTTCACAAGGGTTACTAAGCCTTTGACCCTAAATTGTGCACCCAATGCATCATTAATAGCCAATGCTAGAGCCAGGAGCTTATGCAGAGGGTCTAAGTTTGGTGTTTTGAACTCAAACAAATTCTTCAGCTCGACATTCTCCTGAATCATATCCATAATTTTAGTTTAAACTAGGTGGGTCAACTTTAGTTTACTATGTTTTATTACCATTGTCAATAGTGGATGGCACAATACTATCCTTCAAGGTATTCTTGCCTTTAACTATATATTTTGTGAATACAATGTTCTTAGTGGTAATTCCAACATTTTGGAATTGTGTTTTGAATAGAAAGTGGTATTTAGTGATGTCATCCCCAATATCCTCCAAAATTGTATGTTTTTAAGTGGAAGCCAAATCCACCTTATGTCTCCCCCCATTTTTTTTCTTTGCCCAAAGGTGAATTGGTAACAATCATCCTTACTCTATTTGGATAATATGTAGGACCAGAGTCTTCCTCAGCCATGCCATTATCCATAGTTACTACTTCAGCTGCCACTTTATCCTTTGCCAACTTTCTCTCTAAGATAATCAAGGAGGAGGCCACTTGATGTGGTTTTTATCAAAGTAACGGAAGTTTGGATCAAAATTTGTATTAGAAGCTGTCACCCACGATCTAATGCAAAAAGAATGAAGTGATTTGGTGGATTATAGACGAAGAAATTGATGTTACAAGATGAAGGTGTTTAGCAGATTTGAAGGTGTTCAAATGTGTCGTGTGAAGATAGATTTGAGGAAGGATTAATCCCGGATTTTCCTTGCTCAATACACACCCAAAAGGGAGGATTAGACTTTAGCTCTCTTGCTCAAATTTTTATCAAAATTCTTATTCTTCATTCTATTCAATTCTCTCTATAAATGTTGTGCACAAAATGGTTTATATAGGAGAAGGAATAAGCTTGGTGGTGACTAGCTTAAACCATCCGAGTTTAGTCCCTTAATTCAGCCCATTAATCATGGTTGAATTAAGCCCATATTAACCTTAATCCAAAGCATAATATCATTGGTTAAATGATACAAAGGATTAATATTAAAAAGCTATACAATATACTAAGATACATACATGAAACTATAGACATGCCCTAACTTACATAAAATATACTTAGGGTTAGGGTTTACAACAAGTTTATAAAAATAATGAATATCATCACTCTATCTCTTGTTGTAATGTATCATCCCATGTATTTCATAGTCTTGCATGCCTTGGAATACTTGTATACATCAATGTGTATGAACATCATCTTCTTGCAAGTATGTAACATACCTACAAGAATAAATTGAATGTTTTTCAATGTCAAGCATATTAGAATTATCAAGAATATTTAACATGATAGGCTCCAATATTATGAAAGCTAAATCATAATCCTTACCTTGAGGATTAGAATGAATATGACAATCATTATGTTCAATGGATGCTCCTGCATCAGCACTAATCATGCATGTGGCCAAATATACCATAATGGTAGAAAATCAATCATATTCCTTCATTTTCAATATTTGAAGGAGCATCAAGATGAACATAAGTTTTTAAAATGTTATCTTGTAGGTTTTTGTTTACTTCCTCCTATTGTAACATCCTCAAATTTACTAAAAAAATTATTTTTATAGAACCGTTAATTAAAAAAATAGTGGGTGTTATCACCACACCTAGCATAAGACTCACATGATCTACCATTCTTACACTAAGTACTAGGACTAAATGTTACTTTGCTCAAATTAATAAACCATATGAACAAAAATATAGATTAAAATACAGAATAAAATTATCCCGATAGTACAAAAGATTAGGTGAAGACTTACAATCTAATAAGAGAAAAACATAGAAGGGGAAGAGTCCAAGGATAATCTACATCAAAATATGCTAGCCAAACGTTGAATGGTTCTAACTGTCAATTCCTACAAGAAAGGATTAGGCTAAAACCTCAAATCACTCATGCAAGGTAAGGAATTCTCATTAAATACATAGGGTACCATAAAATGGAACTTGTCAGTATAATGATATTAAGTAAACCATGATACAACACTATCATGCAAAGGTCACATAAGGCACATAGAAGATAACACAAACATATTAAATAGTACCTACCATAGCTAAGTATCACATTCATTTCATAAGCCATATGTTCTTCACATCAAACTAAACCCTATTAAAATTGTTTTATTAATCTAGTTATACTAATTATGTCCCACAAAAAAAACCATAATTAAGGCTTTATATAATAACCACTGCTATACCACTTAAAACATGATAAGGAATGCATTGATACAATTATAAATCAATATTCCTAATCCAAATAAGGCACAAATGCAACTATCAAATTGAAAACTATAACAATCCATTTAATTCTTTACAAAAAAATTAGTTTTATTTTTAATTACTTAATGGGATATAATAATAACCTAGATATATATAAAGTACGGTAGTCATACCAGCACATCAAAGCAACATAGTATCCTCCCAACTTATAGCCCAAAGATATACAAGTACTTCATTCATACTAGTGCAATAATGTAACACACTATCCTTCCATCCTAGGTTACTTGATCCATAAGTATCAATACCCTTTATAGGGTCCATAAGTCACCTATGGAGTAGACTAAGGCCTTAGCTAAAATGTTGAGGCTTCCAATGAAACCACCAAACCAAATCAAGGGCTCATATATTTTCATTAGGGTAGCTAACCCTAAAGAGAATCCATTTCCAATCTCAAGGTCTTCTATTTTAAATATTAATATCTTAAGAAGGTGATCAAGAAATATCATATAATACACACCAATCTTAATTCCAAATTTAGCCAATTTTCCTTTATTTATTCAAGTTAACTTTAAGGTCAATGGTCCAAGTTAAATTTATAGTCAACACTAAGGTCAACCTATCAAAACAATAAAGACATCCCATGTTTAATTATTCATGTCAAGAGCATAAGGTTAAAAATGACCAAAATGCCATCCAAAACTGTATTATGCCATTTTATCACATTTCATACCAAAAAATTATTAAAATGGTAATTCTTAATGGGAAGAGGCTAGCAGACAATAATTTATAATATTATAGCTTATAAGTAATTTTTAGCAATTAACTATATATTCCACTATGCATGCATTTTACAACTTACATGTATAAACCCTAAGCTTGCATTTATAAGGCATCATGTATTCCATGTAACATATACATGCATGTTTATATCACGATTCAACATTTAAGAAAACAATTAATGCCATGGTGTATGCAAGGAATTATTTCAAGCCTTAGAGCATGAGAAATAACAATCACAATAGATTAATGCTAATCATGCTTGCATATAATCATGCTATATTTTCACCCTAGTTACAACATGACATGATAATTAGGGAATACTTAACATGATATAGACATAACAACTTGACAAGGTCACATACTCTAGACAAAACCCTAGGTAGGCATACATTAGCCTTTTTAAATACATTTCGTACACATATCTTATATTAAATAATAAGACAAACATATGCTAATAACTTAATACCAAACTTTCACCATTCATAACTTTTCATAACACTTGCATACCTAATATAAGATTTGGGCATATATCCTTTCAAAAGTCTACATGCATAAAATAGACTCTAAGCAATATAATAAATCTGTATGTGTCCATAGGGGTTCACAATTTAGTAGAAGCATATGGTTAACTCTTATCCAACCAAAAGAAAAAAAGAAAGATTCACCCAACTAGTCTCCACTAAACCTCTTCAAAATCTTTACATCAAAAAACCAAAATATATTATCAATTAATCTAGAACCATAAACTAAATAACAGTAATAAATCATACTAAGTTATGTAAGGTTACCTGTTCACCACAATAGAGATGGTAGAAACTCATGTAAGGAGAAGGAGGGCAACTAATGGATTTTATGCATGCATAAGAAAAGCACTATTGTGCGAGGATGGGTGCATGGTTCATACAAATAATGGTGTGCATGTGTGTGACAAGGGAAAGAATAAGGCTTGCATGGGTTGAGGGAAAAATAGTGCACAGGCTAGAAGTAATGCAGTAGTTGAGGGTGCAAGGGGAACATAACTAATCTAGGTGTGCATTGGCCAGACATGAATTAACCAAAATTGAACTAAATAGAGAAAACTAAGAGGGGAAAAGGCATGGTTATGGTGGAAATGGTTTCCAGGTAAGGTGATAGTGTGGTGTAGTGTAGTTAGGGTAGGTGGCCAATGACATCTAGGATTGGTTGGTGGTGGCAAGGGTTCGATGACTGACATAAGAAATGGAGGGTGGTTGGTGCACATGGAGATGGAAGTGAAAACTAGGGTAGGGAGAAGGAGGAAGGGAAGAAGGGGGATCAATTGGGCTATTTATAGCTGATGGGGAATGGAAATGAGAGAAGGGAAAAGGAGAGGGTTAAGAAGGGGTGCATACACATGTATATATAGAAGCATGGATAAGGGTGAGGTATAAAAAAACTAGTAGAGGAGCTTGGTTTAGGAATTAGACGGACAAAGGTTTGGTGTGGCAAGGGTAGGGTGTAGGGGGAATTAACGTGAATGGTTGGGAAGGTGATGATGAATACTATGGTGCATGGGGGAGGTAAGGGTTGTTTGGCAGAAAAAGAAAAGGGAAAAGGGAAGATGGAAGATGTGCACAAGTCAGGGGAAGGTAAAGAAATATCTAAAATAAAAAGAAGAAAAATAAAAGGGGAAAAGGGGAAGAGAGGAAAAAATAAATAAATTTTGATTTAGGATTAAAATAAGGTCAAAATATAAATTAATATGGATCAGAATTAGATAAAAACTTGGGGTATTACACCTATATTCATGCAACCTTACGGTTAGCTTCTTGAAGTTTTTTCATAGTTAAAGTTTGAATATTCATATTTTAACTGCAAGTGTGCTGGTCTCTAGGTTTGGTAAATTAACTTGTTCTTTCAATTAACATACTCTAAAGGGTATTAGTTTTGGTGTGTCTAGTAGCTACTTTGTCGCTCATAGGTTCATGAAGTATGATATATGGAGAGGATGTATAGAGGCTCTAGTGGGGTAGTACTTATATAATTTCTTCTCCTTGTGGAAGTATAAAATAATTTTTTACTTATGCAAAAAGATAAATAAATTATATAACCCATTATATTTTATAAAAAAAAAGAATTTACTCATTCATAATCTTTATTACAATTTATTATAAAATATTCTCAAATATAAAATGATATTAGAGTATAGATATATAAAAAGTATGCGCTAATTATCATTTTGTCACATACCATCTCCTAAAAGTAAATGGAGACAAAGTGTAAGTGGAGCTTTAACCTTTCCCTGAGACAAAGTATAAGTGGAGCTTTAACCTTTTCCTTCTCTCATGGCATTTAACTATTTTCTCACTCACTCTTTAAATCCTTTCTATATGGCAAGTAAGTTTTAGGCCCTTTCTCGATGGTAAGGAAATGCATAATGAGAAAACATCTATAGTTAGGCTTATTATGGCATATCCCATTTTATTTACGTTGTGTAACACAAAGATAAGAAGTTATTCATGGGAGCATATATTAACTCTTGAGTGTTGGTAAATGAGATAAATGATAAAATTAAGAAATACTTTGTTGAATAAGAATTGAAAAAATAGATAATGCTTATTATGCATAGAAAACAAAAGATAGTGGGAAAGAATCAACAAACCTCTCTACAAGATCTTTTAAAAGCATAAATTCACTCTAAAAACACAAATGAAACTAGTGATGTGGATCCCGTACCATCAAATAATATTCTCAATTGTAGTTTTAATTGTCCAAATGTATTTCCTACTCTTCATAAAAAAAATTTCATTTTTAGTGTTTAAGGCTGATTGGGAAATTAAAGCAAACTTGGGGACTTAGAATAAAGAGTGAAGATCATATTTAGCCATCAATAGTCACTATAGGGTTTATTAGGCCATATATAGCTTGGTTCAATAACAAACCCAACTCTATTATTATCATTCCAATCAGATATTACTAGTATTTTTATAGGTGTATGTGCATAGATGGCCAAAGATGATAAGTTCCCCCCAAAACCATTGATATTAGTCTTAGGTTTCAATATATTTGAACCCATTATCCCTCTATTGATCTCGTATTGATATAACCCAATTGCTTCCCTAAGACTAATTAAAATTATATGTTCTATTTTAAATTTTTTTTTTCAAACTTAGACCATGGACTAACTGGGCTAACCCAACTCAAATCTATGACCCTTTCTTCTTTTTGTCTTATGAGTCTCAAGTCTAGCAGCCTTAACTCCTTATTCTATTGTAACCCTTAGCCCCCATTTTTTTTGAACCTCCTCTCTCTCTTTACTCCATCCCAGTGACTCTCGTCTTTTACATTATCTATTGTCTTCAACCTTAAGAAATTTTCCTTACTCTCTTTACTTCACCTTTTGGTTTCCAATGAATGAATTAACATAATCCTCTATTTTTGAGGCCATTAAAATTATACCATTTTATTTGAAAATGTGACCTTCCCATTTTCTATAAAAGCTCCTCCTATAACACCCCTATTTTTTTCACCAAAAAAATTTACTTTTAAAATAATTTTGGAAGAAAAAATACAAGGACATTCCTAAGAAAATGGGGGTGTTACCACCACATGTAACATTGGATAGATTTCTTACCATTGATCCTATGTTTTATACAAGGACAAGTATCTGACTAACCGAACACAAAAACATAGCTCACAAAATAGTTATCACAAAAGGGAGTAAGTATTAGGGTTTACAAAAACATGACCATATTAGGTCTAAGACAAACACAAATACATAAAGAAAGCATTTACTGAAATAAGGAAAATAGAGAAAAGTTTATGTATCTTAAGGAAAAACAAAAGTCATCCATTGGAATGTTTACACTCACTTTCCCCCTGGTTGGATTTTATCCACTATCAAATCCCTACACAAAGTCATCTACTCATGGGATTAAGTAGGAGACCGGTTAAACAGGCACATTAGTATACTATATATTGAGTAAGCCAAGTTACCTTATAACTTAATTTTTGTGGTGCACGTATGGTCATAACGGGCATATATGTAACATGCTTATATATATAGTAATATACCAACTCGCATGTCTTAGTGGTATGACACTATCTACATGGTACCCTAAACATACATATGGAAGTAGATAACATCATGTTCAATCATAGACAAGAAAATTCATGGAAATATCATGATTTATAAAAGCTGTAGGGAATTTATGGTTCATCATGCTATTCAAAAAAAGTCAAGAATCATGGATATCAACATATGAACATATGAGGTGATATACCATGAATGCGAGCTACTTAATTAAACTTTGAGACCTACTCCATTTATTCATTAATGAGTTTCTTATCATAAAGTGAAATACCCCAAAATCCTAAATTCTAAATTTTGGCCAAATAAGGAATTATTAGGAAAATTAATTATATGATTCTAATTATTAAAATGTAGAGATTTAATTAAGGTAAATTAAGGGGGAAATAATAAAGAATTTAATTGGAAGAAAATTGGATATTTTTCCTAATTAGCATGGAAGTTAATGACAATTTATCCAAAATAGCCTAACTAATTTAAAAATGGATTTAATTATTATAATTAAAATAATTATTATTACAATTAAATATCTAAACTAATTATATAAATAAATAAGGACCAAATGCCCCCAACCCAACCACTTTAGCATTTTCCATTTTCCATTTTCCCTTTTTACCCTTTCTTTTCTTTTTCCTTCTTCCTCCTTTATTTCTTTTTCTTCTTCTCGCCCCCCCACGGCTGGGCCAGCCCACCGGCCCAAAACCTCCTCCCCTCCCCCGTCTCGCGTACAGGCCCCCCCGCGTCTGGCCTTCCTCCTTTTTCCTTCCCGCGGCCCAGCGTCGCGCGACGCCAACTGTTGCGCGTTCCATACGCCGCGTTTTACCCTTATAACTGTCGAAACGCCGTGCCACAATTAATGGCCTTATAGCCGTTGCCAAACGGGCAACGTGACGCGGCGCTTTGTCGCCCATAACTTCGAAACGTCGCGTTTGACTTGCGGATTAAATAAACCACGCCGAACCGACCGGTTTCTTTCCCCCTCTTTTCTTCCCTGGACCGCCGGTCTAACCTACCCGCCCATCGTCTTCTTCCTCGCGCAGGCCTACAACTCGCGCCTGCCGCCGCTGGCTTGGCCTGCCGCCTGGCCGTCCTTCTTCTGCCATTTCCGTCCCTTTCGTTCCCGAATCAACCCAGCAAAACCCTCCTAGTCCTCACGCGTCTCGATTCTCTTTCCTTTTTCCGCACACAGCCAAACAGGCCTGCAAGCCACAGACCTGCGACCGGCTGCCACCGCCGAACGGCAGCCTGCCGCACCTGCCCCCGCGTGCCATTCTCCTCCCGTTCGTCGTTTTTCTCCACCTCAATCGCCTATAAATACCCCTCCCCGAACGGCCCAGGGCAAGTCCTTCCCTTGGACCTTGCCGAAACCCTGCCTCGCCGCCGCCAGATCAGACGCCCTTTCCGCCGCCTCTAGCAGCCGCCGCGACCACCTCCACGCACCAAAACCTTCCTTGCACCACCCTCCATGCAGCCAGAGCGTCGCTGCCTCCGTTCTTACCCCGCACGAGCCACCACAGTCGTGCGAAGGTGCCACCCCCAAAAACGCCACCGCCGCCTTACGCCGCCCACTGCCGCCACCTCCGCCGTAATTAACCCCTTCTCCAATTTCCAAAGTGACTAGCAAGTCCTCCCCTACCTGCCCATACCCTCTTTTCCCCCTTCTCCCTTCTCCACCGACCTCCACCATTTCCACCACCTTCCTCCTCCCTCGGCCACCGCGTCCGCCGCCGCGCGCCGCCTCCCTGCTCACGCCACCACCCTCATTCCACTCCCCTTCACCTGCTGTTTCTTCCCCCACCTCAAACTTCTTCTTTTCTCCTCCCATCTAACCACCACCTCCATCTTTTCCCCTCTTCTCCACCTCCACCGCCGCCGCCGGACCACCACCGACCCTAGGTGGTTCTCCACTCATCCAAACCCTAATACCCCTTATATATAATTGCTACTATTTTCTACTAATATTAATACTAATATACTTATTATTATTACTATTATCCTTATTATTATTACTTATTATTATTATTATTATTATTATTATTATTATTACCATTATTATTGTCTTCATTATTAATGTTCTTATCTTCCTACTAATACTAACATCCCTTCTAAACCCTAACTTGTATTATACTTAACTTTGGTCTTATTTTATAATTATTGGTATTAACATTATTAATAATATTACTATTATTACTTCTATTATCCTTACTACGGTTATTATTGTGGTTGCTAAACCTTACTTGGCTGTATTATTGTTATTATCATTACTACTAGGAGTATTATTATTATTATCGTTATTACTAGTTTTATTATTATTATTATTATCACTATTTTTCTATAGTTAGCACGGACATTATTATTATAAGAATAGAGCTAGCGGGTCTAATAATACAAGTGCAACAATAGGTATTAAAAATAAACATATTTTGACTACTAATATTTAGTATACTAATTCTAAGGTAAAAACTCTAGTTTTTGTATAAAACCCTTTTTAGTAATTAAAAACCCTAACCTTAAACTAGAATAAGGGTTGATAATATTTATAAGGGAAATTAATACTTAGCTTTTCCCTTTTTATAGGCGACCCCGATCCGAACCCTAAGGAGCTAGAGGAGCGTGCTCCAAGCCCGGTGCCTAGCTAGGTAAGGACGAAGCTATGGCCTTACATTATGTGTGTTGTAATGTGTTGATGAATGATGAGCATGTCATGTTGATGTGTATTATGCATATGCTATGAATAACCTGTTTTGTGTAGCGCAGCGTGGATCATGAGGTATGTGGTGTGTGCCTTTTGTTATACATGTATGCCATGTTCCATGTTTGTTGTTGATGTTGATGATGTGACTTGTTATGGCCCTCTAGGACATGCATGCTAGGGTTTGAGTAGCATGAAACGATAATAAAAGAATAACGGGAAGGCGTATGTGGGAAAGTTTGCATGGGGGAAACTAGACCTTGCATGGGCATGATCCTTATGTGGGAAAAGTTAATTTGGGTTGTAAGTAAGAGTCTTGGAGAGTCTTAGAGTGATTGGATACTCGGTATGAAAATAGTACGTGAGTTGGCGCATAAGAGACCTGATTAGGGTTTTGTGAGTAAGTGTGTTGGGAAGTCTGCATGGAGTATTTAAAGTCTGCATGGGAATGAATCTTACGTGAGGAAAGTTTATTTAGGAAGTAAATAAGATAATGTCAAAGTTATGGGTCCATTGGAGACTTGGGTGCAAAATTTCATGTGGGTCGATGTAAGGGTGTCTAAGGGTTCCGATTAGGGTTTTGGGGAGGAAATGAGCAATTTGAAGGGTATAAGGGTAAAAAATGATCAAGGAGGGATGGAGTATGGGGTTGAGGGTGAAAACTCACTTGTATAAAGGATGGGTGAGGGTTTCTAGATGAAAGAAGATATTTTGGGGTGAAAGAGGGAGGTTACTTATTGAAGAAGTAAAGTGCTAGGGTTTAGTGCAACCAACTAGGGTTGGCGTGGTCGATTAGGGTTTGAGTGGCCAACTAGGGTTTTGTTGGTCACATGTGAACTGGGGAGATAAAGAAATACATTTGGGAAATTTCCTAATAAAGAATGAGGTGCGAGATAGAGAATAACGTAGCGTTTGGGTAAGTAAGAAAGAGTTGGGCCACATCGGTCCGATTAGGGTATCCGAGGAGGAACCTTAGAGGGATGAGAACATGAAGAGGCGATATCATATGTGTTGGGATGTCCTATATCCTTGGGGTTTGTGTCTTACTATATGCCACTTTACCTAAGTCTATGGGGGATGGATGTCGGGTGTGAGAAGATGTGCGAGTCTCAAAATATGGGACGGCCCCTCTGGAGGGGAAAGAGATAGAGTATCAACCGCATGCATGTCAAGGGTGTGATGTGATTCAATAAGACACGGATAAGACATTAATTACGTAAAGCGAAAGATTGTTGAGCCGAGCCCAGACCGGTCCACCGGCAAATAATAGTGGCCAGGAGCCGGGGTGCCCTGGAGACCGGTCCACCGGCAAATAATAGTGGTCAGGAGCGTTCTGCCCTGAGTATGTACCTTCCGGTCCACCGGCTATAATAGTGGGGTTCTCGCACTCACATGGACTACTAAGGAATACGTGTGGATTGGACCTATTATTAATGAGAATAAAGAGTAAGTCACCGGAAAAGTAACCAGACTTTATCGTGTGTGTTATCGTATGTCACCTATGTGTTATGCTTGCATCATGTGTTCTATGTGTTGGCCATTAGCTCGTTTGTTACCTTACTCAGTACGTAGCGTACTGATCACCCGTTTCATGGGTGCTGCTCATTCCCACGAGCAGAAGACCCATCTGACCTTGTGCAGGTAGGAGATCATGTCTTCGATGCCTACGATACCTATGAGGCATCGTATGGGGCCGAGTGTTGAGCGTATCATGGTTGGGGCCGAGAGCGAGTTCGCCGGACTCTTTTACTATCCTAGTTTCTGTCTATCTTGAGATGCCGCATTTGTATTATGTTCGTATTTTGGAGTGGGACTCCTAAGTTGTAATCTTAAACAATACCCTGTCTGTGGTCGACTCTTGTTTCTTGAATGATTTATGATGGCTATGAACTTATGTTTTTTTTTGGATGGTTCTTGTTAACGATAGTTTGATTTAGCCTTAGCACTTAGTATCGGGACGGTATGAGTGAACCGGTCCGGTACTAAGTGTGGCGATAATACCCCCCAAGTTTACGATTTTAATTCTTCCGCTTCTGTTAAACCTTTCGATTTAAACGAAATTTTTCAGTAGTAAATTTGGGGGTGTTACATAAAGTTATATAGTTATTTATTTATATGAGCAATGGGCTAGATCATGCAAGCATTCATACTTAAACACACACTAGCTCTTATTGCTTATGGGGCAATCTAGGTATCATATTAATGAAATAATATTATCAAGGTCAAGCATATAATTATTATAAGCAAATTTAATAAACCTCTATGACTCATTCCGATCATTATATGTTAAGAGTTATGATCACACATTTACATTCACCTAATAATCTTGAGAAAGAATTTAAATTCTCTAGTATGAAACTCAGCTACAATAGCACCCCAAATAGTAGTTAATGAGTAATCATATGAAATAAATATAAATGCCTGATACTCTTGGTCGTAGGCTAAGGTATTAACCAACTTATTACATCTCTAGGTATCTAGACCTTTAAGTGTCAACACCTCCTAAGTACATCGTAGGTGTAATATAGAGGAAGAGAGGTATAAAACCAAAGAGGATTCACTTCCCCATAGGTGAATATAATAAAAGATACCCCCAGATAGAGGTGGCAATCGGGTTGGGCGGGTCGGGTTCGGGTCAGGTCATAGCGGGTCGGGTCATTTGACTATTGCGGGTCGGGTTAGGTCATTTCGGGTCAATTTGTCGGGTCAGGTCGGTTCGGGTCAGGTCATTTCGGTTCCGGGTCATTTCAGGTTAATTTATCGGGTCAGGTTAGGTCCGGCTATTCGAGTTAAGAAAACTCGGATTCGGATAATTTCGGGTTTACTTGACTGGTGGTAGGGTCAGGTTGGTTTCGGGTCATTTTCTAGTTCACGTGAGTAGGTGGCTTCAGCCTATTCAGGTCATTTCATATTTTCATGTAATAATATAATATGACGGGTTAGTTATGTCCGAGTTGTTTCGAGTTAAGTTGATGGGTGGGATCATTTGACTCATTTCATACAATTTGACGGGTTGAATTCAATTAGTTACGGGTTAACTTAATGGGTCGAGTTTTGACGGGTTTACTCATATTCGAGCCTAAGTAATTATCATTTCATAAATCATAAATATTAGAGACAAACAATCATAAGATTAATATTGCAGATAAAAGAATTAAAAATATTAAATGCACTTTATTTTCACAAATAAATAGTAAAGATATTTATAAATTTTAATAATAAAAAATATTGCGCTTTGAATCAAACAAAGGTATTTATCATTGATTATAATTTATTTGATAAATTAAAATATTTAATTACTTAAAAAAGATAATTTTATAAAATAAAGATGATCAAAACAAGACTATACAATGTATAATTAATTATCATTTATTACATTGTATATATTAGATACAATAATAAGATTACTAGTAAAGATAAATGAAATAAGAATATTATATGTGTTTTATTTTTACAAAGGTAAATAATAAAAATATTTATAAGTTTTAATAGTATTATATTCGATTGCTTAAAATATTTATAAATTTTAAAAGTAAAAATATTAGATATTTATAATATATTATATTTACTTAATTAGATAAAATATTTGATTACTTAAAAAAAGATAATTTTATAAAATAAAGATGAGCATAACAAGAATAAACAATGTATAATTATCATTTATTACATTGTAAATATTAGATACAATCATAAGATTATTAGTAAAGATAAATGAAAAAAGAGTATTATATGTGTTTTATTTTTCCAAAGGTAAATAATAAAGATATTTATAAGTTTTAATAATATTATATTTGATTGCTTTAAACATTTATAAATTTTACATGTAAAAATATTAGATGTTTATCATATATTATATTAAATTGATTACTTAAAAAAAAGATAATTTTATAAAATAAAGGTGAGTATAACAAGAAAATATAATGTATAATTATCATTTATAACATTGTAAATATTAGATACAATACAATTATAAGATTACTAGTAAAGATAAATGAAATAAAAATATTATATGTGTTTTATTTTTACATAGGTAAATAATAAAGATATTCATAAGTTTAATAGTATTATATTTGATTTCTTTAAACATTTTTACATTTTAAAAGTAAAAATATTAGATGTTTATAATATATTATATTTAATTAATTAGTTAAAATATTTGATTACTTAAAAAAGATAATTTTATAAAATAAAGGTGAGCATAACAAGAATAAACAATGTACAATTATCATTTATTACATTGTATATATTAGATACAATACAATCATAAGATTATTTGTAAAGATAAATGAAATAAGAGTATTATATGTGTTTTATTTTTACAAAGGTAAACAATAAATATATTTATAAATTTTAATAGTATTATATTTGATTGCTTTAAACATTTATAAATTTTACATGTAAAAATATTAGATATTTATAATATATTATATTTACTTAATTAGTTAAAATATTTGATTACTTAAAAAAAGATAATTTTATAAAATAAAGGTGAGCATAACGAGAATAAACAATGTATAATTATCATTTATTACATTATACATATTAGATACAATACAATCATAAGATCACTAGTAAAGATAAATAAAATAAGAATATTATATGTGTTTTATTTTTACAAAAGGAAAAAATAAAGATATTCAAAAGTTTTAATTGTATTATATTTAATTTCTTTAAACATTTATAAACTTTAAAAGTAAAAATATTAGATTTTTGTAATATAGTATATTTAATTAATTAGTTAAAATATTTGATTACTTAAAAAAAGATAATTTTATAAAATAACGGTGAGCATAACAAGAATAAACAATGTAAAATTATCATTTATTACATTGTAAATATTAGATACAATCATAAGATTATTAGAAAAGTAAATGAAATAAGAGTATTTTATGTGTTTTATTTTTTAGAAAGGTAAATAATAAAGATATTTATAAGTTTTGATAATATTATATTTGATTGCTTTAAACATTTATAAGTTTTACATGTAAAAATATTAGATGTTTATTGTATATTATATTTAATTGATTACTTAAAATATTTAATTACTTAAAAAGATAATTTTATAAAATAAATATGATCAAAACAAGACTATACAATGTACAATTATTTATCATTTATTACATTGTATATATTAGATACAATAATAATATTACTAGTAAAGATAAATGAAATAAGAATATTATATGTGTTTTATTTTTACAAAGGTAAATAATAAAAATATTTATAAGTTTTAATAGTATTATATTCGATTGGTTTAAACATTTATAAATTTTACATGTAAAAATATTAGATATTTATAATATATTATATATACTTAATTAGTTAAAATATTTGATTACTTAAAAAAAGATAATTTTATAAAATAAATATGATCAAAACAAGACTATACAATGTATAATTATCATTTATTACATTGTAAATATTAGATACAATCATAAGATTATTAGTAAAGATAAATGAAATAAGAGTATTATATGTGTTTTATTTTTACAAAGGTAAATAATAAAGATATTTATAAGTTTTAATAGTATTATATTCGATTGCTTTAAACATTTATAAATTTTACATGTAAAAATATTAGATATTTATAATATATTATATATACTTAATTAGTTAAAATATTTAATTACTTAAAAAAAGATAATTTTATAAAATAAAGGTGAGTATAACGAGAATAAACAATGTATAATTATCATTTATTACATTATAAATATTAGATACAATCATAAGATTATTTGTAAAGATAAATGAAGTAAGAGTATTATATGTGTTTTATTTTTACAAAGGTAAATAATAAAGATATTTATAAGTTTTAATAGTATTATATTCGATTGGTTTAAACATTTATAAATTTTACATGTAAAAATATTAGATATTTATAATATATTATATATACTTAATTAGTTAAAATATTTGATTACTTAAAAAAAGATAATTTTATAAAATAAAGGTGAGCATAACGAGAATAAACAATGTATAATTATCATTTATTACATTATAAATATTAGATACAATCATAAGATTATTTGTAAAGATAAATGAAGTAAAATTATTATATGTGTTTTATTTTTACAAAGGTAAATAATAAAGATATTTATAAATTTTAATAGTATTATATTCGATTGGTTTAAACATTTATAAATTTTACATGTTAAAATATTAGATATTTATAATCTATTATATTTAATTAATTAGTTAAAATATTTGATTACTTAAAAAAAGATAATTTTATAAAATAAAGGTGAGCATAACGAGAATAAACAATGTATAATTATCATTTATTACATTGTAAATATTAGATACAATCATAAGATTATTTGTGAAGATAAATGAAGTAAGAGTATTATATGTATTTTATTTTTACAAAGGTAAATAATAAAGATATTTATAAGTTTTAATAGTATTATATTCGATTGGTTTAAACATTTATAAATTTTACATGTAAAAATATTAGATATTTATAATATATTATATTTAATTAATTAGTTAAAATATTTGATTACTTAAAAAAAGATAATTTTATAAAATAAAGGTGAGCATAATGAGAATAAACAATGTATAATTATCATTTACTACATTGTAAATATTAGATACAATCATAAGATTATTTGTAAAGATAAATGAAGTAAGAGTATTATATGTGTTTTATTTTTACAAAGGTAAATAATAAAGATATTTATAAGTTTTAATAGTATTATATTCAATTGGTTTAAACATTTATAAATTTTACATGTAAAAATATTAGATATTTATAATATATTATATTTACTTAATTAGTTAAAATATTTGATTACTTAAAAAAAATAATTTTATAAAATAAAGGTGAGCATAACGAGAATAAATAATGTATACTTATCATTTATTACATTGTAAATATTAGATACAATCATAAGATTATTAGTAAAGATAAATGAAATAAGAGTATTATATGTCTGTTATTTTTACAAAGGCAAATAATAAAGATATTTATAAGTTTTAACAGTATTATATTTGATTGCTTTAAACATTTATAAATTTTACATGTAAAAATATTAGATATTTATCATATATTATATTTATTTAATTTCTTAAAATATTTAAAAGTTTCTTCTCATTTTTCTTTTTTACTAGACAATAATTTTAGTTTTGGTTTTTTGGGGGAAAGATAATGTAATACCCCAAAAATTTCAAAAACCTATATTTTAATAAATTACTTTTATTTGGAATAGAATTACTTTTAGATTATTTATTTTAATTATTTTATGGATTTTAGAGTATGTAAATTTGGATAAGAGTATTTAATAAATTAAAAATAAATAATTTGCTATTTATCATATTGTTTTATTTAAATAATTTTCCAAAACTAATATTTTACCAACTTTATCCTTTTTAAACTAATATATTAGATTATAATAAATTAAATTATTAAATTAAATAAATTATCAAGAATATTACATTTTATGATTTATAAAATTTATTTAATTTATTTCCTCTATTTTCCCATTTTTCCTTTTTCTTTTCCTCCTCCTTTTTCTCCTTTTCTTCTTTCTTCTCTTTTCCTTTTTCTCCCCCTTGGGCCGCCCGCCCGGCCTGCTCTCCCCTCTCCCCCGCGCGTTGGGCCTTCGGCCCGTCTCCCCCTCCTCTCCCTCGCTCGCACGCCCGTCGCCCCAGCCCCGCACGGCCGACCCATCCCTCCTTCCTCCCCCAGACAGGTCGGCCAGCCCCTTTTCTTTTCTCCCTTCCCCGACCGGCCTGCTCCCTTATTTCTTCTTCTCCCAACGTCATGACTCTCGACCCAGCAGCTCCTCGACTCGTCGCCATCGCCATAACCGCCTGCCATACCCGACCACCGAGACGTTGGCTTCCACCGCCTGCACCCATCGCTGCCACCACCTGCCCTCCTTATCTCCCGTCATTTTCTTCCTATTTTCGAACCCATCCAGCCCTGCAAACCATCCCACAACTCTATTTTTCCCCCCTCTTAGTCTCCCCTCCTTGCCACCCTACGACACCCTGCCACCCTAGACGCTGCCGTCGATCAGCCCCTGCCCCCTCTCTTCTCCCTCTTCTTTTTCTTCTCCTCTTCAACCCATTTTCTGCCCATCCTCTCGAGCCTTTACTCCCCGATCCTCCCTTCTCTCTCATTTTCTTCCTCTCCCGTTTTCCCTATTTTTGCTCCACCGCCACCCTCCGCCGCGTACACCGCCTAACTGGACCCCCAGAGCCACCTTATGCCACCGTATGCTACCTCCCTGCACCGCCCCAACACCACCCGAGCCACCCCGCAACTCCCTCTTCCTCCCCTCTTCCTTTTCTCCCGATTTTTCACCCTTCCCGATAGCCCACCTGTAACGCCGCCGATCGCCACCTTCCGGCCGCCTCTTCCGCCACCCAAGCCACCATTCAAGATCCTGCAACCCCCTCTACAACCGCCATTCATTAGTTAGCCAAAAACAGCCCTTTAACCCCTCCATTTTTCCCTCTCCTTTTCCTTCCTTCTCAGCCCCTCACCCTCGACCCTGCTTGGCAGCCAACTTCGCCGCCCCGCCGCCGCCGTCTCCGCCGCCCTACGTCGCCGTGAAACCACCCTTAGCCTCCACCTACACCCCCTCTACACTTCTGCACCATTCCCCTGCCTTAGAACCTCCCCTAACCACCTTCTTTTCTAGCCTAAAGACCCTAACCCGAAAATGGTTTATTTTTCTCCCTTCACCCCCTTCGAACCCTTTTCTCCCCATAATTTTGCATGAGACTCACGCTGTTCATGCAGCGTGAGCTCCCCTAAATTTTAAAAATAGTTTGGATAATTTTAAAGGTATAAGGGTATTTTATGTTAAGTGTTTTACTAATTAAATTTTATAAAGTTTTATCCTTGTTAACTTCTTATTTCTAATAAATATGATGGATATTATTTTTAGGTGTTGAGTTGCTAATTATGCTTGGTAAGATTGATATTTTGCGGGATTAAGGTAACCGTTAATCCTCCCTTAAATATATGAAAAACGCATGCTAGCACATTTAGGGTTTAGTATGATTTTATGCATGTTTTGTATGCTTAGCATGATATGTTTATGGTTTCTTATATTGTTTGTTAAAAAGAAATAACATGATAACTTTTATGCCATATGTAGGTAGGTTAAATAAAGAAGGAGTTGGAATATGGATAGAAATGTTAAATACTTGTTTATGATGTACCATGTTGTTAATGCATGAATGATGTTATTGTTTAAGGGTATTTTAGTAATTATGCTTATGAGGTATATAAATCAATGTGTGTAGTTGTTAATGAGTATGATGTTGAAAAATGAAAAGTTGGTGGACTTAGATGACAAAAATGAAGTATTAATATTGTTATTTTATGTAGGGTTAGTAAATTCATAAAATGTTGAATAAAGGGGTCGAGTGGAAATTTCACAAGTGAAAAAGGACATTTTGGTAATTTGGTAAACAAAAGGGTATTTTAGTAATTTGTAAAATAAAAAGGAGTGTTATGGTAATTTTATAAATAAAAGGGTATTGTGGTAACTTTGTAAATAAAAGGATATTGTGATAATTTGAAAGTAGGGGTAAAATAGTAATTTTGGAGTCAAGGGGCAATATGGTAATTTTATAAGTAAGTGGTAAGAATGGTAATTTTGGAAGTAGGGGTAAAATTGTAACTTTGGATGAATGAGGGCATTATGGTAATCGTTCAAGTAAAAAGGGAATTATGGTAATTTTGGAGGTAGAGGGGCAAAATCATAATTTCACAAGTAAAGGGTAATATTGTAAATTTTATAAGTGAATGGTGAAGTGGTAATTTATAAGTAAAGGGGTAATATGGTAATTTGGGAACGAAGGGCAAAATGGTAATTATGTATGGAAAGATAAAGATGGTAATCTTGGATGTGAAAGGGTAAAATAGTAATTTGTAAAGTAAAAGATGTATGGTTGTAATTTTCATAAATAAAAGGATATTATGGTAAAATTGGATGTAAGGGGTAAAATGGTAATTTTGTAAAAGAAAGGATATTATGGTAAACTTGGGAGTAAGGGGTAACTTGGTAATTATGATAACGACAAAAGATAATTTAGCAATTAAATTATGATTGTAGAAGGGCAATTGGATAAGTATGATACTATAGAAGGGTAATTTGGTAAATTAACCAATTAAAGGGCATTATGGTAATTCTAACAAAGGAGAAGGGCGATCTGGTAACATAACCAACCAAAAGGGAAATATGACAAGTGTAGTAATTATAAGGGGTGAACGGTGGTCTAAAAAGTGTAGGAGACAATTTGGTAATCTAAAGTGGACAAGGGGTAATTTGGTAATTATGCAACCTTAAGGGTAATGTGGTAATTTATCAAGTAAGGAATGGATACTTAACAATTATATAAGTAAAGGGCAAATGAGTGGTTTGTACCTGCCATGCCTTTGATATTGTGGAATATTAATATGATTAAATAATGCTGATTAGCCAAGTAAGAGTATCTAATGATTAGTATGGCCTTGATGGTTTCTCTGTGACATCCTGGATAATCCTCTGAATAAGAAACGATTAATGATATCGAAACGATTGAAAGTGAATAAGTATCGGATCATCGTGCTTTTTGTGATCACCTTAATTAAGACACTATTACTTAAAGTGAAAGACCTCGAGATCGGGAATGGTGACTCCTTAGGGGTCGCTACCCTAAGGACGTGGTTTAGTCCACGATTATTCTGGTATTTGCTGGTGTGCCTTTGTGCCCCAGCCAGGCCCTATATCTTACTCTTCCTAGCTCTACGGACCTAGTTAGGGGGTATGCATACTTATGGATTAGGTGTCCTTGTCGGTAGGGTACTGAGTTAGCTTTATGCACCAGTACGACCAGGGTACCTTTGCGTCCTTGGGTTCATGGTTGAAGGGTACTGAGTAGCTGATATGCACCGGTACGACCGGTGTACCTTTGTGTCCCGGGTTATCGATCTCCCATTCGAGGCAAATAAATATGATTGATGTGCTGATTAAATAAAGGAAAGATACTATTATTGAAAGTGGAATATTAATGAGCCGGGCCCAGATGATTATGATATTGCGTACCGGTCCACCGGTTATAATAGTGGTCTAGGAGCGTGTTGCCCTGGTATGTGATATTGAGTACCGGTCCACCGGATATAATAGTGGTCTAGGAGTGTGTTGCCCTGGTATGTGATATTGCGTACCGGTCCACCGGTTATAATAGTGGTCTAGGAGCGTGTTGCCCTGGTGTGTGATTATGAGTACCGGTCCACCGGTTATAATAGTGGCCAGGAGCGTTGTGCCCTGGATGATGAGTTATCTGTATTCCGGTCCACCGGCAATAATAGTGGGGGCCCCAAGCTCAATAAAATCAGTTGCGTATGGGAATAAGATTATGGAAAAATACTAATCACTTATAGTGGAACACCAGGTGAGTCGGGGCCAGACCGGTCCACTGGCAAATAATAGTGGTCAGGTGCGTTCTGCCCTGTGTGTTTATCTTCCGGTCCACCGGCAATAATAGTGGTCAGGGCGTTCTGCCCTGTGTGTTTATCTTCCGGTCCACCGGCAATAATAGTGGTCAGAGGCGTTCTGCCCTGTGTGTTGACTTCCGGTCCACCGGCTATAATAGTGGGGCTCTCGTACTCACATGGATATAAAGTATGATATTGATGGATTAATGACAGAATAATGGCTTAAGGCCCAAAGCATCGATCGTGACTTATAAAGTATTATGTTTGTCATTGTTATGGTTGCATCTCTCATTATGTATATGTGCGTGGCTTGCATTATGTGTCGTATGCGGGCCTATCTTTAAGTGTGGTATGAAAGGGTTACTCAGTACCGTAGTACTGAAGGGATTCCCTTTATGGGGCCCCTGCCTATTCAATGGGCAGTGCCCTTGCAGGTATTCTCAGGTGCTACTCAAGTGGGTTACGGGAAGGAGATTAAGGAATTTTCCGGTATCATGGCTTTTTCTCTTTCTCATTTAATTTCTCGGTTTTAAATGTTAACGTTGTTAAAGTAACCACCATCGGTGGATTTTATTCCTGAAAACGATTTGATGCGCTACTCTGATTTAAATATGTTGAAGCTTGCAATTTACTCTGATTTATGCATGTTGAATGTCTTTCGAATTGTATTTCATTTTCTTAGCCTTAGGACTTGGTACTGGAACGGTATGAGTGATTC
This sequence comes from Tamarix chinensis, assembly GCA_030549775.1. Taxonomy (NCBI): domain Eukaryota; kingdom Viridiplantae; phylum Streptophyta; class Magnoliopsida; order Caryophyllales; family Tamaricaceae; genus Tamarix; species Tamarix chinensis. The sequence continues at coordinate 3,912,871 of CM060175.1, read as the reverse complement.
GGTCTGGTACTAAGTGTGGCAGTAATACTCCCAAAGTTCACGTTTTATTTATCTGCTTCCGCTATTATCTTTTAATAAAACGAAATTTTTCAGTAGTGAATTTTGGGGGTGTTACAGATAATGTAAAAGTTATTTTAATGATTTTATCCATAAAAAATATTTCCAGCTTTAAGTTTATTTGTTTTCGTAAATCGTTAATATTTTTGGGAACTTTTAAATTAAAAAAAATTTCAGAGCTTATTTATGAATTTATAATTTTCTCATGTTTTCTGATTCTTACAAAATAATTTTTGTTGAATAACTTTTAGATAAAATCTTTCAATAACAATTTTAGATATTTAATATTTTATTTTATAATTGTATTTGTAAAAAAAAAAAAAGACTGATGCCGGGTGCCCCTAGTCCCCCGACCCCCTCTTCCTTTTTCCTTTTCTCTTCTTCTATTTCCCGACTCCCCTGACCTCTGCACCAGAACCCAACCGCAGCCCCAACCTCCTATCCCTGCTCCTCCAGCGACGACCAACGACCACCACCGTTGACGCCAAAAGCACCGGCAGCTGCCCACAGCAGTGACACACAATAGCGGATAAAGTGAGCATCAACCGGGCGCCACAGTAGCAACGCAAGCTGCGCCGCCATCGTCCGGGCACAGCGAGCGTCGCTGAATGCCGACGAGCAACCCTTATCCTCCGGCGCATCTTCTTCGGCCTTCCTTTTTCAGAATCGTTGAATTTCTTTTGGTATAAATTTCTGAAAACCCTAACATTAATTTGATTAATTGAGTGTGAATTAGCATATAATAAGCTAAATTGATTATTTGGTTATATATATATGTGTTGTAAGATTGATTTGGATGGATTAATTGTATGGTTTATGTTGAAATCCTGAAAAATTGAATTTTTGGCCGGGTTATGCCTGAATATTTTGGATTCGCCCGATTTGGCGATTTTGGATAATTTGATTCTACAATACGTTGTATGGTTCTGACTTATGTCTTGAGTATATTTGATATTTGCTGTTGGAGATGAAATCACAATCTATAGATGGATGGATATTTATGGTACTTCATGGTTATAAGTTTTTCTTTTTATAAAACTTTGCAGATAGATATATATTGGTAAACCATAATGATACGAGTGGATTCAAAGTTTTAGATTCTTTTATCTGATTATGAAGGAAGAGGTGCAGGTTTCCTATACTCCCTCTCATCTGATTCATTTTTTTTACCATATTCATCCATCAACCGTGGTGCAATATTTTGTGACGGTTCTTTTGTCAGCGATTATGCCTTCAAATTAGTCACAGCTAATGACAGAATAGAGAATGATATTGTGCTGTCTCTCCACAAATTAAATCATGAGTGCCTATTAGAATTGAGTGCCAATTATTTTATAAGTATCTAATCACGCAAATTAAATCATGAGCTCCGGCAATCCTGATACTGCCAAAAATAAATATAAGTATTTTATTATTTGTTGTTTTTAAAATATACATCAAAAGTTGGATGTTGTAGATTTTTTTTATTCAAATTAACATTGTATATAATTATTTAATACCAGAAAATAATTTATTTGTGTATACAGGTACAACTACGCAAGGCTAAAAGGATATGGACGACGAACAAATTAGGACACCTCAAGAAGAGGAAATATATACCTATGATTTCACATCTACCAAAGGTATTTTTTATTATATGATATTAGTAATTATCATTGCTTGTGGATTGACAATAAGCATCTTCAATTTTAATAATGCGTTTATAGTTATTGTTTGTTGGTTTACACATTATTTAAAATTATAACTTGACATAGATTCTTTTTATTTTTTAAAATTATAGCCATTGATCTTGAAGATGAAGAACATGAATCAGATAATCAAGTTCCAGCTACAACTTCAAATCTAGCTATAAATGGAGCTCCAATACACATGCATGCTGATGCTGAATTATCAGCTGCAAAAGTTCTCGGCAAACGGAAGAGATACTCTAAGGTTTGGGATAATATTGATCTATTTAAAGATGAAGAGGGAATACAACAAGCTCTATGTAAGTACTGTAAAAAATCAAAGTATAGGAGTGAAGCTAGATATGGTACTTCTAATGCCTTACGATACCTACAAGTATGTGAAGCATACAAAAAAATGACTCCACCAGATACCTTCACATCTAAATCTAGTGAGATTTCATTTGGTCCAAAATTTTATCGTGAGATGTTAGCTGAGGTAATTTTAAGGCATGGGTATTCATTTTCGTCTGTTGAACATTTGGGAGTTAGAAAACTTCATCAGTATCTTAATTACCAAGTCAAACATGTGTCTAGAAACACTATTAAGAAAGTTTTCCTAGAAAAGCATGCTGATTTAAAAATTAAACTCAAACATACTATTGGGGCTATTTCTAGCAAGGTATGTTTGACTTGTGATATAAGGACAGCTTGCACATCTCATGGGTATCTAACTCTCACAGCTCATTACAACATGATTAGTCACTTGAAACCCAATTTGCTTCAAAATTTGGTATGTGATGGAAAATACTTCCACATAAGATGTTCGGCTCATATCCTTAATTTGATAGTCAGGGAAGGGTTGAAAAATATTGAAGGATGTGTGCTCAAAATTAGAGAGAATGTGAAGTATATAGATGCTTCGGAAGGAAGGATAATCCAGTTTTATGAATGTGCTGTAAAATTGAATATATCAATTTCTGGGAAGTTGTGGTTGGATGTTGCTACAAGATGGAATTCTACATATCTTATGCTTCGTAGAGCCTTATATTATTGCCGTGTTTTGGATTTCTTTGGTACTGTTGAAGCTAGTTACAAGTTTAAAATTTTGCTGAATGAGTGGAGCAAAGTGGAAAAGATTTGCGAGTTATTGGAACCTTTCTATGAAATTACCTGCTTATTTTCTGGATCTAAATATCCTACTGCCAACTTGTATTTTCTTAATGTTTGGAGGATTCAACTGAGATTGGAGAAGGCAATAGGATGTGATGATAATGATATCAACAAAATGGGACTACAAATGATGCAAAAATTTGAAAAGTATTGGTCGCACTACAGTACCATTCTTGTTTTTGCTATAATTTTGGATCCACGTTATAAGTTTGACTTTGTGAAGTTTGCCTTAGTCAAACTACATGGTAATGAGAAGGGTAAAAAGTTCGCTAATGATATATACGTCGAATTTGTCGAGCTATAAAAATACTATGAATATCATTGTCCTAATGCTCCAAATTCATTTGATGAAGGAACATCTATTAATAGAGAAGTGAACAGAGAAACTGATGAAATGGAGGTAAATCGAGCTATATCTCAATACATATATTTTTTTTATCTTTATTACATGTTTATTTTTGTTATTACTAATTTATATTTACATCAAGTCTAATTATTGTTTTTTCCTTTGTTTAAAATTTAGGATTTTGATGCTTCTACTTCTGTTGGAAGTAGAGGTAAAAGTTGTAAAAGTGAATTTGAGATGTACCTCGAAAGTCAGCGGTTGGATCGTAACATTTCACTTGATGTGCTCCAATTTTGGAAAAAATAATTCTATGACTTCTCCAATTATTTCTTCTATGGCTAAAGATATCCTTGCCATTCCCATTACTACCGTTGCATCTTAGTCAACATTTAGCATGGGCGGTAGATTTTTAAATAAGTGGAGGAGCTCATTGTTGTCGAAAAATGTTGATGCTTTGGTAACTAATCGTAATTGGTTATACGGATATGATGGTAATAACATTAGTTATTATGATTTTTTTTTATTTGGTAATTTTTTTATCAATGAATTTTAAAGATAATAATGTAATATTTTTTTTGAAATTTACAGAAATAGAAGAAGAAGAAGGAACTTCTGTGGAGCCATCAAAGTCAACGAGTAACAATAATGAAATGGATTAAGGAGCTTCAAAAATAGCGGTTAAAGTTTTAGACCTTTTTTCTTGTAAACATGGGTGATTATTATCTTTTGTGGGCAAGGAATTTAATTTTTATTCAATCATGTCATTTGTTCCATATGTTGTAGATTTACCATACTTGGATAATCTTTATGTTGTTGGCCAACTACTATCTATTGGTGTTATTTTATTGCTGTTATAGGCGTTGTGTTAAATTTTATAAGTGGCATATTCTGATATTGATGCTCTTATTTTGGATCTTTTAATTTTTTTAAGTTATTGTTGGGTTGATGAGTCTCTTGATCAAAAGTTGGACTCCTTTTCCAGAACTAAATTTCTGTGGAAAGCCAGTAAAGAAGCCGTGCTTAATCACTCCTACTCTTTTAGCCGACATAATACGATTTTACCAACTATAGCTATTGTTCCTAAAACAGATCATGTTTCATATACTTCATCCAAATGGTAACCATTTAGATTTTTCGGTTCTCGATTAGGTATAAGCTATACCTATATATATATATATATATAGATACACACACACTCTGGCTAGTTTTCATCCTTCTTGTAATCCGTTTTCGACTTTTAATTTATTTCTATACTTTTATTTCTATCAATATCCTTCATACATATTAACAATCTTAATTGCATTTTTAGTTATGAATAAAATAAATTTTATTTTTAAAGTCTCAAGAGATCCAAATATAGTATTAACTTACACAAATATAAACTTTACCAATACTTTAATTAAAAAAAACTAACAAAAATAGTTTGACCAATTTAATATTTATTTAGAGCATTTGGTGTAAAAAAAATATATTCTAAATTTAAATTTAGGGACTTTAAATTTAGAATTGTAGTTATGGGAAAAAAAATTACCCACAAATTTTGTGTGCTTAAAAAATTTCAAGTTCTTGATCCATAATTGCGGTACGTGGATTTTTTGATACTTTTTAATATATTTTTCACTCAATTTATACTGTTAGAATATATATATATATATATAACACGGTTAATATTAACAGCAAAAAAATTTAACTACAAAAATATTATTTTTTATCCAATAATTTTTATATCATTTATTCTATCTTTTTTTCATATTCATTTCTCTATATAATTTATCTTATTAATTTCTCTAGTTGTATTTATTTTATTAACATTATTATATTTATATTTTTAATGTAATATTTTTATTAATTATTATTATTATAGTAAAAAAATATAATAATTTATTTTAAACATAATTTAAATTAAATAATAATTTTATATATTTTCATTATTTATTAATTATTATATATATATTCATATAAATTAAAAATTAAATAATGTAAAATATAAATATTAATTAATAATTGTAAATTTAAAATTGATGAACGTAGAATACTAAATTATATTTAAAGTAAATTAATAATATTAAAAGAAAAAATATAACTAAAACTTTAAATTTAGGGTTGTAACGTGAGATATTCTTGATACGGGGTATAGTTATTATTTGTTGGATTTTGTAGGTGATAAGTGATAAATTGATAACTAATAAATGATACTATTATACTCTTCTATTAAGAATTTATTCAAATAGGCGGATTAGTAGATGTAATGAACATGTTTTGAAAATCATTTTATAGGATTATAACTGGATGTTTGTCTTTTTTATTTTGGTTTTTTATTTATTAATAATATATCTTATTAGGATATCATTAATAAATAAGAATGTCTAGGGTAAAATTATGAAAAATAAGTACAATTTATAAAATACTATATTTTTTAAAAGCTTTAAATGAATAATAAAATATATGTAATTTATTATTATTATTATAATATATTTTGATGTCTGATTAGGTTAATGTTGGGTCAGATCGGGTGATTGTCGAGTCAGGTCAATGTTGGGTCGGGTCGGCTTCGGGTCGGGTTAATACCAGGTCGAGTCAATTGTGAGTCGGGTCGGCATTGGGTCGGGTCAATGACGGATCGGGTCGCTATCGGGTCGGGTTGATTATTATTGGGTCAGTGCCGGGGTCGGGTCATTGTCGGGTTGGGTCGGGTCGGGTCGGGTTGCTAAATTTTTCGGGTCGTAACTGGTCTGGTTTCGCTCGGGTCGGGTCGGGTTGGGCGGATCGGGTCTACTTTTGCCAGCTCTGCCCCCAGATCACCTACTCTGAAGACCAAAGATATATAGGCTAGAGTGATTTATTTCTCTATGAGTAATTAATATTCCATATTATAGACCACATTAAAGGTCACAACCATGATATCCAATTACTATCACATAACCATCTTATATTTCCTATAAGGTGTCATTAGAAATGATATCATCATCACTTAGATAATTCAATCCATCATTTGAGTTCATTATCATGCCAATAAATTTATTTACAACATCAAAGAATCATATCATGGCATAACATCAACTCCCAAACTCTTACATTGTTGAAAACTATCAAAGAATGCATTTAGGTCAAAATCTGTTTGTTGGTCCTATAGACCTCTTTATAGGTTCGACACTGCCAAACCTTAGCACCCTTGCCAAAACAATCAATCTATTTATCTAACCAATTAATTGTTATAGAGACCAATCAATTGGTTTAGCCAAACTAGTCGATGGGTTCAAGTCGAGACTAAACAATTTAATTCCATAAGCAAACAAGTTGATGGGCTGACCTCATCATTTGATTGTTCTTGAGACCAATAGATCAATTCGACCAAAATTATTGATTAGTTTATAGAAAACATTATGGAAATGAATTTTCATATGAAAATTAAGGCCCCTAACTATCAACCATACCACATAGATCTCATTAGACACTAGCAAAATTAAGATTAATCATGCTCAACCACTCAATCATGTTGCATCTCCAATTAATCATCAAAATACATGCATATAACTCAAATTTTTTCCTTAAAAAAATGCAAGAAATTGTTCACAACAAAGACTCAAATTGTTATAAATGTTTATATAAAATACTAAAGTTATAAAACCTGCACTAAACCACATGCTTAGTCACACCATACCACAACACAATAATGACTTACCTCAAATGAAGCTTCTCAAAAAATACACAGAGTAGGAAAAATCCTTAGCTAAAAATATCTAAAATTTGACCACCATAAAAAGAGGATATTAAAACTCAATAAAACACCTTAATACATACATACATACATACATATATATATATATATATATAAAGAAACACAAAAGGAAGTTAGGAAAAACAAAACTTAACCGTTACTAGATTAGAAAACTAAGGGAAGGATTCAAGTCCTTAATATTTTCCTAGATCTAACCTTATATTACTTAATACTAAAATAAAAAATAGTTAGAATAATGATTAGAAAAGGAGGGTGAGTTATGAAGCTAGGGGTAACAAGGAGAAGATTAATGAAGGAAAAAGAGAGGAAAATATAGAGGCAATTTGGTGATTGAATGAAAGTGAGTAAAATAGATGCGAGGGTTGTAAGTATACCCATGATCTAATGGGAAATTATGGGAGAGTGGTATATAACACCAAAACCCTAATTCTCCCCCTCAAATTTGGTTTATTATGGCTGGTTTTAGGAGTTATGAGCTAACATTTCCCCTTAAGCTCAAATGATGTTAGTTGAAAAGTTTTTAGTTTCTACACCACCAATTTTTAGTATCATGAGAAGGAAAATGATATAAAAATGGAGAGGAAATCAAGGTAAGAAGATATTCTAAGGTTGTAGGGAAACAATCACCTATTCTAGTGATATATAGAATAGAGAGAATCGAGGAAAAAGAAGATGGTGGTGTTGAGTCCATCAACAATATTTTGATAAATTTTGTCCCCTAAATTCATTTGAGGTAAGAAAAAGATTAGATTAATACTCAAAAATCATTGAAGATGATTTAGAATATACTTTGGAGCTTAATGACTAAGATTTAAGATTATTGGAAGGTTTATTCATCTAAAATAGAGTTTGAAAATCATTCAAGTGAATCTGTCAATTGTTCTAGTGCATCCATCGACTACTTTCACTATTTAATTATTTTCTTAAAACTAGTTAAATAATTATCCTAAAACAAAACCCAAACTGAAGAATACAAACTAGACAATCATTTTGATACCACCAATGGACTGGTGTACTAGAAAACCATTTCCCCTTTTTTCCAAACATTTTCAAGTCCTTTGAAAATCTTCGCCAAAATACATTTCCAAATCATCATCAAACACATGAATTTTACACATTAAAGGCCTAATTTATGTGGTTTTATGTCTCCCCTAAGCTACTTTCATGTGCATGTGTGTGTTGGAGCATTGTGCTGTAAGTTGGCCTTTATGTTTAACGATATGAAACATGATGCCAAACCATTATACTACTCAAAATTATCAATTAATATGATAGAAATAGATATTACTCAAGATTTTAGAGGAGACAATTATGTTCCCGACACCCATTATTCTATTTGATTATGAATTTGATAGTTAGGTTCTCTTTAATGAGTTCTAAATCTTTCTCTTTTATAGATATGAGAATAATAACCTCTCAATATTCAAAGAGAATATAAAAAATCTAGTATACATGGATCTAATTCTATTAACTACCATAACTTGGTCATTTCTATCCTTGACCTTACACACAAATATTTACTTCCACTTACATAAGTGTGTTCAATAACACTACTCAATAATGTTGAGCCTTGAGATGTCAAATTTATTTTAAGCTTCTACACAATTCTCCATGTTAAACATGATCAAATGCATGCTGCACTCAACAACATTTTCCTTGATTCAACATTTAAACAAGATAGCAATAGGTGTACAAGATCATAAACTACCTGATACCCTAAAGGACATCATGGCATATAAGCATGAATTGAGTCTCAACCTTAGCTAAACTTAAAGATAAGCAATGAGTTCATTTTCACACTTATTAGATCATCTTTAATAGCTATAACCCAGTATAATTCAAACTCAATTAACACTCCAAGCCAAAAAAAAATCATCAAAAGTTAGGCATAGTGATGAGTTCATATTTTGACACATTTTATGCCCTTATAATCTTAGTTTTTGGTAGTTTATTTAACTAATATAGGGGAATAATTATTGTTTTATGCTTAAGTGGTAAAAATTATATAAATTTTATTATTTGAGCTAAAATGATATAAATTAAGTAAATTTAGAATAAAATATTATTTATTAATATTTATTGAATTTTATTTGCAGGTTTTGTATTTAAATAAAAGAAAATTAAAAAAAAAAAGAAAAAGAAATAAGACCTTTGGACCAACGGCCAAAGGCCGAAGGCCCAAAGGCCTGGAACATAAAACGACGCCGAAGAGGCACGATCAACAAACAAAAGAAAAAAGAGCGGCTCACAGGAGAAAGAAAAAGTCAACCGTAGGGCTGACGTGGCAAAGAAGAAAAAAATTATAAAAAGAGCAGGGGGGACATCGAAGTTGTAGGCTCAATAGGAGAGCAGAAAGGAGACGGGGACGCAGAGGGAGGCGGCCTAGCCACAGGCCAAGACACAGAGTGGGAGAGACAGAGGAGAGCCTTCACGGCTTGGGCAAAACGCAACAGAGCCTTTATAGGCTCGGGAGAAAGAAAAGACAGAGGCTCGGGCGTGTGGCAGAGCCACAAAGGACGAAGTGCACAGGGACACGCATGGAGAACAGGGCAACGCATGAAAATCGAGGTAGTGACGCAGCATTAGTCAGTCCTGTCAACCGTCAGCCGAAGAAAAAAAAGAAAAAGAAAAAGAATTGGGCACGGAAATTCAAGGCAAAGAAGGAAGAAAAATTAGAGGAAGATTTTAAAACCGGTAGAATTTATTTTAGATAAAATTAATTTTTATCTGAATAAATTCTTGAACTTTTATCCAAAATTAATTCCGGTTATTTCTTTCTCTTATTTTTAATTTATATTTTAGATATATATTTCTGTGTAATTAATTCTTTAATTATGGTTGGCTGATTATTTATTGTTAGGGAATAATTTGAAACCCTGGATTAGGATTTAAATTATAATTTTATTTTCTTTGTTTCGTGAGATTGTTTCTTGACTCTATATTAATTGCTATCGTTTATATGTATAATTCTGTCCAGTATAGTTTATTTGGTGCATGCCTTGTTCTGGTACCTCATAAGTGACAGTATGTAGGATTAATTGCCTGCGAGGTGGCGATCTAAATAAACTAGAATTTATGTGTATAAATTGCAGCTAGGTTAGATAACAATTCACCTAATCGTTTTGTGATTCTAACCGAAGTGGTAAAACGTTTCGATATGTGTAGGTCAAGGATAGGAAATACAGCTAGACATGCGTTTTGTACTGGTCTGGGTACTTAGATTGACAACCTTCCACTTACACTTAATGCATTAAATCTAGTTAAATATAGGAGCCGCTTGTAGCTGTTATACTGCTAGTATTTAATAGGGTTAATATAGGCACGTGGTCGTATTAATTAATTAAGGGAAGTAATATAAGGTGTATGGACCTGCGTTTGGTGTGCAACTTGGTCAATCTCTTTCTCATGATTAAAATTGACTTAGAAATAAATATTATATTTTCAACCTAATCTAGTGGTGGATTTTTATTTCCCTAACATGTTTCTCCTATCTGCGAGTTTCCCATTATTTTTATTATTATTAGTTTAGTTTATTTCTTTTATTATTTTATTATTTTGATAAACCCCCATTTATATTTTTATTATTTAATTATTGTGTGTTATTTAGGATTTTTATTTTTAGTTTTAGTTTTATTTTCAAGCTAGTTAATTAGAGGTGAGCCCTCTCAATCCCCGGTCTAGAACGATACCCTTATTTACCAGTGCTACAATTGACAACAAGAGGGTTTAAATTGCGTGCCGGCTACGGTCGCACCACATAGGCATTCATGTTGTCTTGAAATGACCAATTTAAAGAACAACCTTATCAATGAACCTTCAATCACCAAAAGCACCACCAAAAAAAGAGTCCATAAAAGTGGTCTACTAATTAGAAAACATCCGATACTCTATACTAGTTAATGTTCTACAATCCAAGCCCCTCAGAGTCCATATAGCACATAGCTAATATTGTAATAACTAAAATTTAACACTAATTATTATGCAATTAGACTTGTAGTACACTTTAAAAAAAAATCTAACATGGTTTTTCGAACTAGTTATATTAACTTTAAGTTTTTCGACGCTTATTTCTTTCATTATAAAAAAAATTCTCTTTTTTAAGATTTATCTAACCATTTATGGTTATGTAATTTAAATTATCATAACAAGTAGTCAATCTATATCATTACATACAATACTACTTATGTCTATGGATTCTCTGCCTTTTCATGTTGCACTTTTTGTGACTAGGTGGCATAAAGCACAACTCTTACCCTTTGAGATTTCCTACTAGATAAGAAATGTTGAATTTATCTAACTAAGTGACATACATCTTCTAAATTTATTTTGTCCCCACTCAAATAAGGGGAAGTACATCTTGGGCCCAAGTATGTGTTTCTACTTGTTGGAGACTTTGAAGGAATAAGAGGATGTTCCAACATTTGGAATTTTATTTCTCACTCTCCATCTAGTGGATTAGCAATTTTCATAATCAAGAGGCTTTGACTTAGCATAATCTTGAGGGGATCACCCATATAATGTTTGTTAATCTACCCATATAATGTTTGTTAAGCTTGATCGTTCTATTAGATGGTTTCCATCTCATTATGATGTGATAAAAAGCAATGTTCATGGTAATGAATTCTCTAATCTAGCATTTTATCATGGGTAGGGAGTGGCAATAGATCACAAATGAAGATGGTTGTTTGGTTTTGTAGGGAATATTGGATATGGGACCCTTCTCTTGACCAAACTTAGGATATTTTTGTATGTTATTTATGGTTCAAATGTTAGAGATAGGATTTATAAGGATCATTGTTCATAGTGATTCCTTCATTTCAATGAATATTCTTATAGGAAAGATACCTTCCTTCTATGGTAACTGCATATTTTTAATCTCAATAAGATCCAACATAACTATAGGGAAGTGAACCTAGTGGGTGATAGCTTGGTTAAGTTAGTACACATAGAGAATTTTGGTGTTCAATTCTTTGATCATCTACACCCTCTATCTTAAAAAGAATCCTATATGCTCTTGTTAGATGAGTTTATATTAGAAGCTTTTGGGGGTAAGTATAATAAAGAAAAAAGATTGAAAGATGAAATTGTTATATCATGAATTGATCACTACCCTGAGAGGAAATTAGGCCCAACTATGGTGTAATTGTTTAAGATAATTTACTCCCTAAGAGTTTATAAAACTTCCATCAAACTTGTGCACTTAAGGTTGAAGGAATGGAGAATTGAATAATTCAATTGGCTAATAATTCATAGGAAAGATAGGAATGTATCTTGTGAGGATGTATTTTGATGATGTGTTGAAACTCTAAGATTATACTAGTATTTATAGGTGATTTTAGAAGTAACCCCACACCTACCAGTCATTGCACTACTACCGCTCACCTACTCACCCATAAACATGTAGTGCAAAGATGAAGAACATGTAGAGAATATATATCATGTAATGGGTACATAGAGAGAGTGGGTGGTTATTAAGAAAAATGGATAACATAGATATTTTTATCATAGTTACCCAACAATCCCCCACTAACTTCAAGAAAACTCATTATAAATAATAAAGGACAACCTAAGTAAAGGAAAAGCTTCATATGTACATATTAATATCTTTTGATTGAATTGATACACAGAGAAATAAGGTTCCAAAATTATCTAAGTAGTGAATTTCTCTTAAAATACTTAGATTTGAATTATTTCCTCATAACACATATTACACTTTTAAATTATGCAATATCTCCTTGATAAAAAACATTGAATTTGTATGTTAAATAGATCTACACATACCTTGGGTACTATTCAGTGCTCTAAAGAAGTAGCCTAACTCTCTCATCTCTCTTATAGATGATGTCTCATCTCCACAACCAATTAGGTGACTCTATAAATTATCTCTATAGCATCAAAACATATGGTGATGGACTTAGTGTGAATATTATTAGGAAAAGAGGATACTCGAATGTTAGAAGAGGGAGATGATTTGGTGGGTTGAAGATAAGGAGAAGGATGAGAATCTTCAAGCAAAATTCAACCAAGATTTAAAAAAGGCTATGAATCTTCAACCAAGATTCAAAAAAAATTCACCAAGAAGATAGGTTTCAATGTTTTTCCAAGAACACATTCAAAGTATTATAGCTAAGATTACTTTAAGTAGTATTAGGTAGAAAATTTTCACTCAAAGGGAGAAAGATAACCAAGAAGTATACTTGTTATTAGATTCAATGATATTTATATATTCTATTTTACAATGCATTAAGTCATTCCTTATATATATAGTGATAATTTTTCTAAGTAGCACACTAAAGTAGCTAAGTTAATGCACACATGACTAACTAGCACACTAACCTTTAATAGCAACATATTACTAACCTATATAATACATGAATCAAGTGAAAATTTATTAGAAACAAACTTATCTAATTATTGCATGGAAACAACTAATAAAAGCCGTAATTTATATAAGAATGATAACTAAGTCTTCTTTGACTTGAAAGCTTGAATTCCATGCATAATAGCTCCTTTGAGTTGTAATAACTTGTAACATAAGAAAGCTTAAATGTAATTTCCTATTTCTAGAATCTCTAATTATAATTGGTAATTATGTATATTATTTTTAATAATTATTTAGGATAATTGTTAATAAAATTATTTTTAATATGTCTGATATTATTATGAATTATTATATTTAAATTTTAACTGGGTGAAAATTTACTAGAGGATGCATATTAAATTTTAATCCTTAGTTAGGTCTTAACCAGTATTTGTTTTATTAAATAAACCCAACCTAGAAACTTGATAAATTTTCTTCTACTTATTTTGCTCCTCTTTTCCATACATGCCACCCCTTTCTTAAATCACTTCTTCTCTCCCTTCTATGTTGTGCAAAAAAAACATGAGAAAACATGTAACCTATTCCTCATGAGCTTCCTTTTACCTTCCTTTTTTTCCATAATCATGCACCTCTTTCCACCACCATTTTTATTCTTCAAACACTAACCTCCATTGGCCTCCTTACTATGCCATGGGCCACCATCGGTGATATCTATACCCTGCATTAGTAGCCTCTGCCATAGCTTGTAATATCTCACTTTTTAGAGTCCTTAATTTGTGCTAATCTAGGTGCTTAATCATGATCTAAGTGTGATTGATCTTATTTTTAGGAGTGTGTTAAAAAATGGTATGGTTTTTGGATAATCTAAGTTGGATTAGGAAAAATATTTGGTTTTATCGCGAAACAAGTCAACTGGTCTAAGGTACAGATAGATTAATTTATTCATTGAAATTCATTTTCTAGAACCTATTGAACCTATCAACTAGTTTTGGGTACCAGACAACTAGTTTGACTGACCTAGTTGTTCTTCAAACTCAATTTTTCCTAAGAATTTTTCCCCAAAATGTTTCCAACATCAAAAATAAATTTTAAATAGTTTATTTTCAATTTCTATGAAACTTTTGAACCTAATTATCCTATTTTGTCTAGTTTCAATGGATTCATGATGGAGGAATTCAAATAGGTCACTTTCATGCCCTTAGCTCATTTGCTTTCTTCTTTCCTATTTTCTCTCTCTTCTAATAGATTATTGAATGAATTATTTGTGTCTACAACCTTAGTAGATTTGATAAACTTTGATTCTCATCCATTTATGTCATCATACCCTTCCTATGTTTGAAATTTTGAGGCACATTGCCTAGAAACCTTTAGTTTCACTAAACAAGCCGAAGGTAGAAATTTCAACCTTGAAACTTCAAAAAAATACTCTTCAAATCCTTAATTTAGATTGGGGTTTCAAGGTATCAATATATACACTCCCTCATCCTTTTCTTTTCTGTAGAACATTTAGTGATTCAGACCCAAAGCCTTCATCTTTCTCTCTTCTTCCCTAACCTCTGAATTGTCCTATTTTCTTCACACTAGCTTTATCATTCTTCCTTCCCTATGGTTACATTCTGATAATCTCTTTCTTTTCTAATCCTCTTCCTATCTCTTTCTTATTTTGATTTTAATTAAGATAGAGTTAGATTGGGGAAAAGAGTTAGGGTGGAATTTCACCCTTGGTGCTCTCTATTTTTTGATTTTAAAGGTGGGTTTTCTTTGATTTCCACTCCCAGGTCTTGGATTTCATTAAATCTTCCTTGTATAATTTTAGAAAGGTTTTCATTGAGTTTAATAAAGCTTTTCTTGAAAGGTGTTTCAGTATAGGAAAAAGATTTGAGATTTTAGAGAGTTGTGCTCTTTCGGTGTGTTGCTCAACTTTTAAGTAAATCATTGTCTTTCCCTATTATTATAGAAATGGTATGGGTGATTGTAATATATTTTCTTTAAGTCTGTGATATTTTAAATAGTAAAGATGAAATTAAACCTACAATAGTTAATATAGAATGAACAAATAGGTTAGTATGAGCCTTGGATTAAATGTTCATATGCGAGGATCTCATGTTGATAATGTCGGATTCAAAACTTCTAAATGTTCTAGGTGGTTTAAGAGATAATTATTTGTGATATTTAGAGTGGATTTGCTGTATAATGGCCTAGTAAGAAGAGAATGTCATGTATGATTTCACAAAAATAAAATTTCAAAATATACCAACATGTCTTGCTGTGATTCTTAGAATCATTTTGGTATTTCACATATGAATTTGTGAATATTATCAACAAAGAACCTTGAATAACCTGAGGTTAATGTTTGCATTTGATTGAATAAGTTATGGAATTTAGTCATGTATATTTGGTGTTTTGGTGGGTTGATTTTTCCCCAAACCAATCAATTGTTCTTCAAGATCGATTGATTAGTATGGTAGAATGATCAATTGGTTAGTCTGTTAATTCAATGACTTTGGTCTAGGATTTAATCGATCAACTAATTGGTATGCAAATCCAGAAGTCTTAGCCTTAGGTTAGACCCATAGAATGGTATGGCCAAACCGATTGATTGGTTCTCAGAACAATCGACTAGTGAGTTTGCTCGACCGCCTGGTTGACCACCCCTCGGAGGCTAGTAGTGCCCTAATCAATTAACTAGTCCATGAAGCTATTCGACTGGTAAACAAGACCTATTGACTGGTTTTGAAACTGATCTACTAGTCTCGGCCATTTTTTTTCTCACATGCTTTTTGTCTTGAATGTGATGCTTAAATTTCTTCTTGTTGGATGATGACCTAATAGATGATAGCCATGAAATTATCTAGATTAATGAAGTTAAATAATGGATTGAAGGAAATAAAATTAAATTATTCAATGCTTGACCTTATTGAAGTATTTGGCCCTCTTCTTAAACACACATGAATAGATGTTCAAATGACTAATAATAGATTCTCCTTATGGTTAGTATTGATGTAATGGATTAAAATGATGGGCAATAGACCTCTAGTGACTTATATCATAGCCTTAAAATGAGAACCCCATAAGAGAAATGACTTAGCAAAGATTCAATAAAATAATGCAAACATATGGGATGGCCTTGATTTGACCTTAGATATAATTAGTATTTTCACTTAGATAATGAAATAAATAAATAAATAGTGGTGAGCTAGGATTATACTCTAGCATAACTATAATTGGACCTTTAACTTGGTTTTAGGAAATTAATTAGAACATCCTTTAATAAACGGGTAAGTCTACAATTGAAAATTGAACTATAGCCTTGACCTTGGCATGAGCTAGAGTCAAATTGTGAATAAGGGAATAAATGAAAATTCAATGGTTGGCGTGTATTATTATAGGTATTTTTATCATTTGATGATTCAACCCTTTGGCATAATGGATTGTGTAATGGTATAATATCTTGAAAAGACCCTAAATGGAAATAATGGTTGATATGATAACCCTATAAGGGTGTGTTGAATTAAAATGGCTTGTATGCTTGGAATGATATTGTTGTAGGCCTTTATATGAAATAATATTTCTAAGCTAATAAGACATTAATCACTTAAAGTGGAACGAGCACTTTAAAAGGTCTAGATTATTCAATCCTCGATTACCTACTAGGGTTTTGTTTGCCTTCGAGTGCTTTTTGCCTTTAGACGGGATCCTAGTTGATCTTGGAATTCTAGGTGATCTCAGTGCCTTTTCTACTCTAGAAACTGATAATGTACTAGGAAGTATCGATACTAAAGGGTCTGTTCACCATATGATGGTTATGAGCTGCTGGCATGGCTGCTTTGTAACTCCATCTCAGTCTCTCCCCTCCCCATTTCCTTATCTAGACCTACAAGGCATGCAGATGGCACTACCCTACACTAGTCCCCTCCCTCCCATGATGCCCAACACCCCCACCTAACCCCTTTCACCCCTTACAACTTCCCTCCCGATTCCCCTCTTTTAAGCTACACCAGCCTACATGCTTGTAGGTAGCCAATTAACCCCTCTCCTTGTCTTCTTACTTCATTTCTCCACTTGCCCAACCATCTTCCCCAAAAAATACACCTGTTGTCCCCTCAATCCTCTCTTTTTCTACCAATCAAACACATCCCCTAGCCTTACTTGCAAAGCCCATTTAGCTATTGCCACAACCATGCCACCATTGCCACACCCTCCCTTCCTCTTCCCTATATCAACCTCAACCCAACGAGAACCTCCTCTACCTCTAAATCCCCTTCCTATTCTCTCTCCACTTGTGTAAATTGGGTAACTTGAGATGCCCTTTTGCACCTATCTCTGCAACCTATACCGCCAGATAATGCTACCACCGTAGTAACAACCACCCTCGCTACCTCCCTTCCTGCCTAGAAAACTCTCCCTACCTTAGCACACCGCCACTTCGCCTTTCCTTCCTCTCCTTCCTCTTTATTATCTCTCCTTTCCTCTCAGCCACCACAACACTTGTCTCCTACACCACAACTATGAGACACCACCACCACCACCACAACCCCCTCTGACCCAAAAAACTTACCACCTAAGAAACTATAGCTCCTCTCCTCTTTCTCAACCCGAAAACCTTTTCTTTTCCATCATCACCACCACCACTATCGTGCTCCTCTACCACCGCTTGCCTGCTTTCCCTTCTAGTTGTGCCCTTATCCCTTTTACTTAGTATATTTTATTTTAAATTTTTATTATTATTAACATTATTATTATTATTATTATTATTATTATTATTATTATTATTATTATTATTATTATTATTATTATTATTATTATTATTATTACTACTACTACTACTACTACTACTACTAATATTTAGTTAGGGAAATAAAGAAAAAGGAAAAATGGTGTAGGAAGAAGGTTAAATAACTAGTATGTTATTTTTATAAGTTGTGAGAAAAACCCTTCCCATGAGGAGGTGTAGGATTTGTGCTCCAAGCCCGTTATCCTATTAGGTAAGGATATATTTATGGTTTTGGGTTAGTTATGAATTATGTGCGTATGGGTTTAATGGTATTTTTTTACTTAGATGTGAATGTGAAGTAAATGTGTGTAGTGCAACTTGGCTTGTAAGGAGCTAAGGTATGTTTTGTATGATTTATATTATGTGCAATATGGGTGATATGACTTTTTATGTATGACATGCTCTTATGATTCATTATTATAATATGGCATGCATGCATAGAGCCTTTAGGTGGGTTTGAGTGGTTGTGGGCAAAGTAAAAGAAAAAAAGAGAGTGGAGTGAGTAAGGAGAAGTGGTGAAAACCCTAAGTGTATTAAGAAATATGGATGGGAAAATAAAGGAAGAAAGTAATAAAATGAAGGATCAGGGTAAAATCTCACATAGGGAGTGTGAGGCATGCATTGGGTGTTTAGTCTTTGCATGGGGTAAAATCTCACATAGGGAGTGTGAGGCATGCATTGGGTGTTTAGTCTTTGCATGGGGGAAAAGCTTACATGTGAAAAGTTAGTTTGAGGGTTAAACATGGGGAGGAAAGAGTATTTTGGGTGATTAGAGTGTTTGGGGAAGAGGTAGTATGTAGGTTGGTGGAAGAATGCATAGGAGCCTAACTAGGGTTTTTGGGGAGAACCTTAAGCATAGGGGTATTATGAGTGAGTTTGAAGAGTCTGGTTGGATTTTGGATTGTGAGTAGGAGAGTGTCACATGAAGGGTGTGGGTAAAGTGAAAAGGAGGGTGGAGGTTGTGTATAGAGGAAATTTATAAAGGAAAAGAGGTGTATTAGGGTTTTAGGGTCACCAACTAGGGTTATTTATCACATGTGGAAGTTGGAGAGTAGGGTTTTGATGTTTGGAGTGGGTTGAGTGGAGTGATGGTGTTGGAATTAAGGGGAAGTATGGGTTATATAGGAAAAAGAGAGGCTTAGGCCACATAGGCTAGATAAAGGTTTCAAAGGAAAACCCTATTGGGTGATGGTGAGCATAGGTGGGGAAATGGAAAAGTGGGCTTTGACCCACATATGTTGGAAAGAAAAGAAAAAAAAGGAGGGTGAGTGTGTTGGAAAGTGAAAAGGATCCTTTGAGTCTTGGGGACTGTAGAGGTCCCAAGTTATAGGATAGGGTTATTTAGGAAGTTTGGAGTGGAAGAGTGACAATGAGTCAAGGAAGTATATTAGGGACGAGCATGTCTGCTTGAAGGGGTTACTTATTGAATAAGACACGAATAAAATACTAACCATTTAAAGTGAAAACTATTGATCTGGAACTAGGCCAATCCACTAATAAGAATAGTGGCTAGGAGTATTTTTTCCCGAGAGATGGATCCATCAACAATTGATAGTGTCTAGGTATGTTATACCTTGGAAATGTATTTCAATCCACCAGTTATAATATTAAGTTATCTCGAGCTCAATAAGCCAAACATTAGATGATAATAAATCATGGGGAAGATACTAATTACTTATAGTGGAACACCATGTGAATTGAGGCCAAATTGATCAACAGGTGAGAATAGTAGCCAGGAGCATTTTTCCATAGATATTGATCCACTGGCAAATAATAGTGGCCAAGTGTGTTATACCCTTAATTTTTATTTTTGATCCACCAAATATAATTTTGGGGTTCTTGTACTCATGTGGATATAATTCAAGAGATGTATAAAGACAAAATTAATGGCTTAAATTCTCACAATGGTGAATAATCTTATTGACTTACTACTTGCTTTATCTAGCATTTACACATTATGCCCTATCTTAGCTATATGCTTACCTTATTCAATATGTAGCATAATGATCACCCTTATCATAGGTGCTACTCATTACCATAAGTAGTAGCTGCTCCTAAGCTTGTGCATGTAGGAGATGATGCCCTTTCTAATTTTGATGTATATGATACCTTGGATGGGGCAGAGTAACGACTCGATGTACTTTGAGTGGGTTCTGAGAGGGTGTTCTCTAGACTTATTATTCCCTATTATTTTCAATTATTTCATTCCCCCATAGTGGGCATTGTTTTTACTTTATTTCATTTATGTATTAACCTTAACATTTCTGTACTCTTGTTTTATTAATTAATGTTGATCTGTTATGGGTTTTAATCATTCGTGTTAATTATTTTTATACCTTTAGCCTTGAGTTTAGTATGAGATTGCTTAGGGGTCAATCTTGTACTGATCAGGACGGTAGCACCCCCCCAATTATTAGTGCATGATTTTCCATAACAAATAAATTTTTTTTCAGTTGTAAATTTTAGGGGTGTTACAAGTTGGTATCAGAGCATTGGTTCTGATGACCACGCTTTATTTTTTTAAAAAAAATTGGATTAACAAGTTTTTCCCTAGTTTGAAAATGTTTTATACCCTAAAAAGGTTTTCCTATTTTAAAAACCCTATGTTCGGGTCCACTAGTAAGGAAACAAAAGGGTAGCCTAGGAATTTTCCAAAGGGAAAAATAAATGTGTGTAGATGCGTCAAACTATGTCTTTTCTCTTGCAGTGTAACTATATGATGAATTGAGTGGTTAGGTGTTTAGAGGAGGCCTTAATGGAGTTCGTCTAGTGCCAACCATTGGTGCAACCACCACCACCACCCCCACCCCCACAGCATCAGTTTGAGGGTGTCTAGGAGGACTAGATCCAAAGGGTCAACATGCATCACTGTCTATTGTACACGGGTGTGGAGGATCCCATGATTTTATAAGGGTGGATCCATGACATGGATCGCACCTTTGAGGCGATAGACAACCCTCCATCCAAGTAGTCCAGCATTGTGGCTTTCCTTTTCAAGGGTGTAGCAGACACCTAATGGTTTGACCACAGTAAAGAGGATGATCCCTAGATGAATTGGGAAGCTTTCAAGGCTACTTTGTGCACCATATTCTAACTGAAGAGCTTGAAAGAGGGAAAAGCTCAAGGATTTTGTTAAACTCACCTAAGGTAACATGTTGGTTAAGTAGTAATATGCTTGGTTCACTGATTTGCTCAAGTTTTCTCTGAGGATTGCTACCAACGAGACCAAGGTAGTGTTTCAATTTAATCAAGGGTTTCATTTCAGCATCCACCGTATGATGGGAGTAGTGGCCTTCTCATACTTGGCCACCCTATACGAGCATTCCTGCATTACCCCCACTTTAGTCTTGGAGCAAGCATCCACTAGGGAAGAAGAGACTAGAGGGCCAGAGCTCTAGGAGTAGGACTTAGCCCTAAGTAGGAGGACCCTTATAGGACATTAGCAGTAGAGTTAGTCCAAAGATCAGGGACCAACAAGGGGATCCTCATGCAAACATTATGGTAAAAGCCACCTGGGCCAAGATTGTGGGGGAAGACTTATGACTTGCCTAAACTGTGGCAAGCTAGGCTGTCGAGCTTTTGAGTGTCTAATGCAAAAGCATTCCTTATAGCCCCAATATCAATATTTCCAAAAAAGGGGGCCCTTGATACCCTAGCAACACGACTACCAGTAGCATGTTAAGACCTCATCTTAGAAGATTTAGTAGAGAGCACCTACCCCAGCCACAACACTAGTTTAGGATTTCAAGGGAAGGCCTCAAGAATCATAGCCTTTCCCTCAGAAAAGATATTAGATTCAATGCTCTAAAGGATATCGAGAAGCCTATTAGGGAGGCCAGTCAAGTGGGTGCCCAAATTTTATCAACCAGGCAGAGGCTGATCTTCATTTGGAAGTCATCACTAGTATGTTCACCATACTATCTTTGTGAGTGCATGTTCTATTTGATTTAGGTGCATCCTTGTCATTCGTGTCCACTTCATTTGTTGCTAAGATTGAGCTATCACCATCTACTAGCATAGAATTATCTTTGATGCTACTTCACGAGATAGGATGAGTTGTATTGAACTTTACTCAGATGTGGCCTTAGTCATAGGCAGAATAAACTTCTTAGTGGACTTGATTGATATGGACTTATAATATTTTGATGTTATTTTGGGGATGTATATGTTTGGGGGGTATCAGACGGTGATTGATTGCACTTAGGAGCATGTGGTGCTACGAGGCCTGAAGGGTATTAAGGTTTCATATAGAAAGACAAAGACCAAGCCTAAGCCCACCCCCAAAGTGGTGTCTACAGATGTACTGCACTTTTTAGTTCAAAAAGGGTATCCACTATATTTATGCAATATGTAAGAGCTGAATAAGGACCTGATAGCTCTGGATAACATTTTGGTAGTTAGGAATTTTTTGAATGTATTCCCAAATAAAATACCAGGTATGCCCCCAGTGTGTGAAATTGACTTCACGATTAATCTAGTACCAGGAGTTGAGCCCATGTCAAGAGCACCCTACTGGATGGCATTTGCTGAACTAAAGAAACTAAAAACTTAGATAGAGAAGATGAAAGATAGGAGTCTCCATCTCTACATTGACTACCGGGGGCTGAACTAGGTGACAATAAAGAACCGATATCTGCTTTTGAGGATTGATGATCTCTCAGATCAACTGTGGGGTGCTACAATTTTTTCTAAGGTTGGCCTGAGATCTGGGTACCACCAATTGCACATAGCAGATGCTCACATTATGAAGACCACATTCTGGACTTAGTATGAACACTATGAGTTCATGGTAATGCCTTTTGGGCTCACCAATGCTCCTACAGTATCTATGGATTTAATGAAGAGGATCTTCAAGCTCTTCCTCGACTAGTTTTTGGTGGTATAAATCGGTAACATCTTGGTGTACTCCTGAGGGAATGAAGAGCATGGGCATCATCTTCACACCATATTGCCCCTTCTATGAGAACACCATCTATATGTGAAGTTGTCCAAGTGTGGATTCTAGCTTCAATAAGTGGCTTTCCTTAGGCATATAGTGTTAGCCAATGGAGTATATGTTGACCCAGCAAAGATCATGGCAATCACAAAATGGAAGCCTCCCACAAACATGTCAGAGGTTCGTAGTTTTCTAGGAATGGCCAGATATTATTAAAATTTTATGCATAATTTCTCAAAGATTACCCATCCCCTAACTAACCTATTGAAGAAGGCCACCAAGTTCCAATGGGATAAGTCTTGTGATAGGGGTTTCTAGGAACTAAAGAGACATTTGGCCACCACACTTGTCCTGACCCTGCCAAAGGGTTCTAAGGGTTTTGAGGTTTATAGTGGCACATCTAAGAATGGAATTCGGTGTGTGTAGATGCAGAATGGCAAAGTGGTTGCATATGCCTCCTATTAGTTGAAGCAGCATAAGAAGATCTATCCAACTCATGATCTAGAGTTATAAACAGTAGTTTTTTCATTGAAGATCTAGAGGCACTACCTGTATGGAACTAAGTGCAAGTTCTTCATAAATTACAAGAGCCTCAAGTACATCTTCACATAGAAAGAGCTGAACATGAGGTAAATACGATGGTTGGAGTTAGTCAAGGACTATGATATTGAGTTGACCTACCACGAGGGTAAGGCCATCGTAGTTTTAGATGCACTAAGAAAAAAGACCACAAAATCTATGAACTTTTGTGTGGTTGCTAACTAGATGCTAGAGGAGTTGTTTGATATTGAGATTAAGCTAATTCAGAAAGGTGACCTCGAGGTTCGTATGAGTGCCTTAGCATTCACCCCTATAGTATTTGAGGAGATTTAGGCTAGCTAGGATAAAGATGCCAAGCTTGAGAGGATTTGTTAGAAGTTATGGGAAGGCCAAGCTGAAGGGTTTTAGATACATGAGGATGGTAGCCTTTATTACAAGGGACGTTGGTGTGTACCACAAGGTTGTTTAGAGTTGAAGTGTTAGATCTTGGAAGAGGGACACCAAAACCTATACTCTATCCACCTAAGAGAGGAAAAGTTGTATAAGGATCTCAAGAAGGTGTACTGGCTGCCTCGTATGAAGCAAGAGGTAGATGATTTTGTGTCTAGATGCCTAACCTATCAGAAGGTCAAGATCGAGTACCGTATACCTGCAATATTACTTCAACCTCTAGAAGTGCCATGGTGGAATTGGGATTTGATCTCCATGGATGTTGTCAGTGGGTTGCCAAGGACTCTGAGTAGTTGTGACACTATCTGGGTCATCATGGATAGATTGACCAAGTCAGCCATTTTCATTCCAATGAAGTTAACCTAGAGCATGGATTGGTTTGCCAGTACCTACATGTAATTCATGGTTAGTCGGCATAGGGTACCCCAGGATATTGTCTTAGATAGGGACTTAAGGTTCCTCTCTCATTTTTAGGGAAAATTGCAAGAGGTCCTAGGAACAAAGGTTAAGATGAGTATTTCTTTTCATCCCACGATAGATGGGAAGATCGAGAGAACTATACAATCCCTAGAGGACATGCTGATGGCATGTGTCTTAGACTTTTAGGGTTGTTGGGAATATTACCTACATCTGATAGAGTTATCATACAACAATAGCTACCATGCTAGCATGGGGATGGATCCCTTCGAAGCATTGTATAGGCAAAAGTATTTGACCCCCTTTTGCTGGAGGGATATAAGTGAGATGGTAGTGTTGGGACTTGAGATGATCGAAGAGATAACTAGAAAAATCCAACAAACTCAAGATCGGATTAGAGTTGTTTAGAGATGGCAAAAGAGTTATGCTGATTAGAAGCATTGGGTGGAAACTTTGAGCGTATGGAGAAGGTATTGTTGAGGGTCTCCCCCACTAAGAGTGTACAGAGGTTCAGTAGCAAGGGCAAGATGAGCCCTAGATACATTAAACCTTACAAGATCTTGGAGCTGGTCGGAGAGGTTGCATAATGGTTCGCACTCCCACCAGAGTTAGCACGCACCCACAACGTGTTCCATGTTAACCAGCTACGAAAGTACATTACTGATCCTTCTTATGTGATCCATCTAGATAAGGTCGAGTTTGATGATTCCCTGACCCATTAGAAGAGGCTCATACAGATCCCTTACACCAAGCTATGAAAGACCTGTACAAATGCAGTCCCACTTGTGAAGATTCTTTGGAGCCACCATGGGATAGAGGATGCTACTTGGGAAGCCAAGAAGGACATGCACAAGGCGTATCCGGAACTCTTCGCCTCAAGTATGATAGTTCCTAGTACACCCTTTATTCTATAAGGGGCTAATAGTATCACTTTTATGCTTCCTTCAATCTAATCACCTTAGAACTACTTTTCCCTTATTCCCTGCTCCCTGAATTAATCTAGTGACTTAGAGGACAAAGTCTTTCTTTAAGGGGGTAGTGATGTAATACCCCAAAAACCTATTTTAGGAATTAAAAATAAAATAAGAATTATTAGATAAGGTTTAATTAAATATACCATTTCTAATAAGATAATAATAATACTTATGGCTATAAAAGGAGAAAAATGTTTTAGGGATCTAATAAGTGCAGGATAGAATTATTTTCTAAACCAAAATAAATTATAAGTAAATCATAGTAATAATTTCTAATCAATAAAAAATTATTTTATTATTCCTAAAATTTAAAAAAATCTCAAACTCCCTACCAACCCTATTTTTCCTTTTTCTTATTCCTTTTTTCTTCCTTTTCTTTCTATTTTTATTCCTTTTTATTCCTTCCTTTCTCCTCCCTCACCCGACTACGCTATGCCCACTGTAGGGCTAGTCCCTCCTTTCCCCTCCTCTCCTTTCCTTTCCCTCCCCTAGCCCAATATCTTCTTCTTCTTCTTCTTTTCCTCCATGTGGCCCACCATGATTGCCCACACCTATTTACCCCTCTTTTCTCCTTTCCTTTTCCCATTCATCCCCTATCATCAACCTCCCCCTAAATCAGAGTTGTTGGCATACCACTTCATAACTCCATCTCTCTCTCTCCCTTCTCCCTTTCCTGTTCTAGATCTGTAGGGCATGCAGCAGGCATTACCCTGCACACCACCTAACCCCTTTCACCCTCTAAAACCTCCCTTCCATGTCCCCCTATTGTGCAGCTATAATAGCTTACACACCAGTCGGCAGCCAATCACCTCCTCCCCTTATCTTCTTCCCTTATTTATCCACTTCCCCAACCATATTCCCTTAAAATACACCCTCAGCTCCCTTAATTCTCTCTCTCTTTTTTCCAATTAAACACACGCCCTAGCCTTACGCGCACAACCCCTCAGTTATCACCACCACCATCGTTGCATCATGCCACTATTTTCACACCCTCCACCCAACAAGACCCTCCCATACCCCTAACTTCCCTTCCTCTTCTCTCCCCACTTATGCAAAGTGGGCAGCTCGAGCTACCCTTTTGCACCCATCTCTGTTGCTTATGCCGCCCTATGTCGCCGCCACTACAGCAACCACCATCCTCACTGCCTCCCTTCTTAACCACAAAAATCTCCCCTACCTTACCACACCACCACTTCCCCTTTCCTTCCCCTCATTCCTCCTCTTTTTCTCTTCTTTCCTCTTCACCACCATTGTAAGACACTACCACCATCACCACCAAACCCCCTCAGACCTAGAAACCCTAGCACATCTCCTCTTTCCCAACCCTAAAACAATTTCCTTTCCATCACCTTCACCACTACCTCCATGTGCAACCGCCGCCCCTTACTTACTCTCCCTTCTCATTTTGCCCTTATCCCTTTTACTTAATTATTATATTTTATGTTAAATATTTTTTTAATAATTAACATTATTATTATAGTTACTACTACTTCTACTTCTACTACTACTACTCATCCTTCTCCTCCTCCTCCTCCTCCTCCTACTACTACTACTACCAATATTTAGTTATGAAAATAATAAAAAAGGAAAAAGGGTGTATGAAGAAGGTTAAATGACTAGTTTGCTATTTTTAGAGGTTTTGAGTAAAATCCTTCTCGTGAGGAAGTGTAGGATTCATGCTCTAATCTTGGTATCCTATTAGATAAGGATATAGTGAAGGCTTTCGGTTTGTTATGAATTATGTGCTTATGGATGTAATAGTATGTGTTGTGTACTTATATGTGAATGTAAACTAAATATGTGTGTAGTGTAGATTGGCTTGAAAAGAGCTACTATATGTTGTGTATGATTTATAATATGTGTAATATGGGTGATATGACTTGTTATGTATGATATGCTCTTATGAATGGTTGTTATCACATGACATGCATTCTTAGAGGCCTTAAGTGGGTTTGAGTGGTTATGGATAAACTAAAAGAATTAAAGTGAGTGGAGTGAGTAAAGAGAAGTGATGAAAATCCTAAGTGCATTATGAATTATGTATAAGAAAATAAAGGAAGAAAGTAATAGATAATGGGTTAGGGTAAAATCTCGTATAGGGAGTATGAGGTGTGCATGGTGTGTTTAGTCTTTTCATGGGGGAAAATCTTACATGGAAAAAGTTAATTTTAGGGTTAAACATTAGGAGGAAAGAGTATTTTAAGTGATTGGATGTTTTGGGGAAGAGATAGTATGTAGGTTGGTGGAAGCATGCATGGGAGCCTAACAAGAGATTTTGGGGAGAACCCTAAGCATAAGGGTATTTTAAGTGGGTTTGAAGAGGTTGGTTGGATTTTGGGTTGTGAGTAGGAGGGTGTTACATGAAGGGTGTGGGTCAAATGAAAACGAGGGTGGAGGTTTTGTATGAAGGGAAGATATAAAGGAAAAGAGATGTATTAGGGTTTTGGAGTAACCAACTAGGGTTGTTTATCACATGTGGAAGTTGGCGAGTAGGATTTTGATGTTTGGAGTGGGTTCAGTGGAGTGATGGTGTTGGAATTAAGGGGGAGTATGGTTTATATTGGAAAAGGAGAGGCTAGGGCCACAGAGGCTAGATTAGGATTTCAAAGGGAACCCCTAGTGGGTAATGGTGAGCTTAGGTGGAGAAATGAAAAAATGGGCCTTGACCCACATATGTGGGGGTTTTGGACTTCAAGGTGAGTATGGTGGAAGTTGAAAAGGGGCCTTGGAGTCTTGGGGAGTGTAGATCTCCCAATTTATGGGATAGGGTTATTCAAAAAGTTTGGGGTGGTAAAGTGATAATGGGTCAAGGAAGTCAATTGAGGGCGTGTTTGTCTAGATAAAGGGGTTATTTATTGAATAATACACAAATAAAATACCAACCATTTAAAGTAAAATACTATTGAGCCAGGTCCAGACCTATCCACCAACGAGAATAGTGGTTAGGAGCATTTTTACTTGAGAGACCGATCCACCGGCGAATAATAGTGGCTAGGTACGCTCTACCCTGGAGATGTATTCCGATACACCAACTATAATATTGGAGGATCCCGAGCTCAATAAGCTAAACCTTTAATGATAACAAATCAAGGGGAAGACACTAATCACTTACAGTGGAACACCATGTGAGGCTAGACTGATCTACCGGCAAGAATAGTAGCCAGGAGCATTTTTCCTTGGAAATCAATCCACTAGCAAATAATAGTGGCCATGTGCATTCTACCCTTGAGTCGTGTTTCCAATCCAACAAATACAATAGTTGGTTTCCTGTACTAATGTGGATATAGGTTGAGAGATGTATAAAGATGGAATTAATGGTTTAAAATCTCATTATGGCGATCAATCTGATTGACTTACTACTTGCATTATTTGCCTTTTATAAGTTATGCCCTATCTTAGCTATATGGTTACCTTACTAAGTACGTATCATATTGATCACCCCTATCATGGGTGCTTCTCATTCCCATGAGTAGTGGTCCCTCTTGAGTCTATGTAAGTTAGAGATGATGCCCTTGCTAATTTTGATGAGTGGGTTCTGAGAGGGAGTACTCTAGACTTGTTATTTCCTATTATTTTCGACTATTTCATTCCCTTATAGTGGGGTTTGTTTGTACTTTATTTTATTTATGTAACATTAACATTTACATATTCTAGTTTTATTAATTATTGTTCATCTGTTATAGGTTTGAATCATCAGCGCTAATGATTTTTGTACCTTTAACCTTGTGGTTAATATAAGATTGGCCAGGGGTCAATCTTATACTAATCATAGCAACAACACCCCCCATTTTTAGTGCATGATTTTCCATAACAAATGAAATTTTTTTCAACTATAAATTTTGGCAGCGTTACACATACTAATGGGGTTGTTATTATAATATCCTTTTCAATCCCATGAGTACGAGGATAGTTGCAAGTTTCCCGAGGATAACCATTGAGTGGTCCATCCTCCTCTCAAAAATCTTAGGTTGTTTAGTATAGGCTTTTCCCTAAATACTTTCTTGTGGTCCTTGAGTGAATATGGTGTATTCTTGTTGAAATTGATTTGCTTAAGTTAAGCAATATATCTTCTTTGTACGTATCTAAACCTACGTAACCCTGGGTTGTAAACAAAGATTTTATTCTCTTGTGCACTCTGGTTTTCCTAATGTTTTTGATTGGCTAGATACTTAGCCTTGTGTCTAGTGTGAGGTAGGTAGTGAGTTACCCATCTTGTGTTAGATACTACAGTAGCATCCTATATTCCATGGTTTGGTTTTGTATTTCTAATTCCACAATGTTAGTAAAAAATGAGGGTGTTACATAGCCTATCCAACATCCACGCACAAACACCCTGAAATCATCCTCTCTTGTGTGCTAACTTTCCCCTTCTTTTTCCTTCATCCCTCCTCACTGAATTAACCCCCATACCACTGGTTGTACTAGCCCTTTTTCCCCCTTTCACCTTTAGAAATCCCTGCTGAAACCCCCCTCAACTTGCACCTTAATCGACTAGAGCCTACCTCTCCTACCTTCGGCCATTTTAGCTAAATATTCCCTCCTTGTGTTGCACCCATTATCACTAAATCCTTCCTTTCTACTTTGACCTTCTTTTTCCATCTTTTCTTCTCCTTTTTTTTTGCACCGTTGATGTCATTCATAGCCTCCCTAACACTAATCATTCTTTTTGTTTGTGCTTCCCTAGCACCGGCCAAGAAAACTAAGCTCATCCTTACCTTCTTGGCCAAAAGCTTCCTTCCTTGGTGCTAAGTTTTTCCTTGGCTTTTCTCTTGATTTATTCGACCAGTTAGTGATCCTTAAATTATTTTAGCAATTTTGGATTACTTTTTGTAATATTATGTGCTACTACATATGTGTTTGGATGTTAAATTCCTAGGTGATTCTTGAGGGCTTTGGAGAAGACTTCTTTTCTGTAAACTTGGATTAGACAAATCCAATCACTCAAAGGATGGTTGAAATTATATGTGAGCATTCTAGGAAGTTTTTTTTAACAAGAATCATGCTAGGGTTTTATGCTTTTTAAGTATTTTAACATGTATGATAAAAATGATAATATGTTGAAGGAATGATATGCATGGTAATATGTTAAATGTTTAAAGTCTGCATGTCTATTTTTTTTTAGGATTTTCATTTTTATCAAGTTATGATTCAAATTCCATGCTAAATGCCTCATGATTTCTCATGCATGGAAGTTAGGATTGCAATAATTCACATGGATGCATACACACATAATTAGGGTTAGCTTATGACAAATTCTATTCGTGTGGCTTAAGGTTAGATATAATTCCCTACATGCACAATGATAATTATATTCCTAATTAAATGATATTTTATGCTTTAAAATGTGTATATACATGCTGTATGGAATATGTGGTACGTGACAGTCGCATGATTAGGGTTTTGGTAAGCACAACCTTATAAATGCATGAACTGTTAAAAATATAGTTAATTACCAAAATGAAAGATTACCTACATGATAAAATAATTTAGAATATTTTCTTTTCTCCTATTCATGAAAAATCTCTTGTAATAATAATATATAGTAATAAAATGAATAAAATGGTGAAACTAGGGTTTTGAAGGGTATTTTGGTAATTTTGACCTAATGTAGCTTTTACAAATAATTGAATTTTAGGTTAGCCTTATATTTTTGATAGGTTAACCTTATCTTTGACTTGGCTTGACATAGATCTATGACCTTAGGGTTTATCTAAATAATTGTAATTAAAAGAGAAAATTGTTAAGTATGGAAAATTAAAATTTATATGTTGTATATGGCTTATATGATCACCTTATAAACTATTAATACTAAGTGAAAGACCTCAAGTTAGGAATGGTTTCTCTCTAGAGGTCACTACCTTAGAGGTGAGGTGTTAGCCCTTGTTATTTTGGTTCACAGATGTGTTGTTGTGCCCTAGTTTAAGGCTCTACTCTTCTATATAGGTGACCAACAGGCCCTATAAGGGGTATCAATACTTCAGTACTAGGTGGCCAAGGTTAGGAGGATATTATGTTACCTTTTTGTGCTGATATTATCAGGCGCGTTGTTGTGTCCATAGATTTGAGGTAAGGGTATAGTGTTGCTTTTGGGTACCAATCTAACTAGGTGTACCATTATATCCCTAGGTTAATTTGTATCCCCCTCAAGTAAGTAAAAAGGAAAACATTTGTTGTGTAATAAAATGAAAGGAATGGATATGTTCTTTCCATAGTTACCTTAGTGCCTTACCTTATTATTGTAATGGATTTGTTGGTTTGGTAGTCGCCTTAGCACTCTATCTAGGTGTTGAGATGAATTTGTTGGTTCGATAGTTGTTGTGGTGCCCTAGCTCAGTTGGTTATGGATTTTTTGGTTCTTTAGATGCCTCTATTCCTTACCCTAGTATTATTTTGGATTGTTATTTTAGTAATTACCTTAGTGTCCTACCACTATGTTTGAAATTTAATAAATAATTAAATATGGCTTTGTAACTTGAGTTGATGAGAAGTAGGCTGGTATGTTTCATGCTTTGTGCACAAGTATGATTTTTAGATTTTATGTGACTATATGCAATGTGGGTATGTTGCTTCTTGTAAAGTATTATAATTTACTTAGTACGAGAAAGTCGTATTGATGCTATTTTTGTATATGATTATGTAAGGGACATGGAGTAGCATGAATCTTATAAGAATGGGAAGGGCAAATGGAGTCCTTGGGAAGAGGTTACATTTTATGAATGGGTCTCTGGGTCTAATAGTTAGGTAATACCGGTGTTGTACCTTTGAATGCTGGTTTTTATTACAATCAATTTTCCTTTTGACTTTTATGTCCCTTGTTATACTTTGGTTATACTATTATACTAAAAAAATTATTCATAACTTATAATTATTTATTATTCTATTTCGATGTTTTATGTTTGTTATGGCTTGTTTTATCCTTAGTACTTAGCATAAGAAAGGCAAGGTTGCCGAACTTATGCTAAATCTATTGGTAACACCTAGTGATTTCGTAATTAACGCTTCAACAAAATGAAAATTTGTAAGCTTGTAAATCTAGGGTGTTACATTAAATGTGTTGACATCGTGAATCTTCTCCTTGAAAATATATTACATACCTACAAGAATTAATTAAAATACACATGTTGTGGCTAGTAAAATTTATATTATCATCAAAGATACATATTGCAATAGGCTCCATTACTATGATGCGACATGATTATTATCATTAGAACCCATTGATGCTCCTACATCATTCTCCCTAACTTGATAAGAATTTTTCCTCAAATTGACGTCACTCAAATAAAGAGACAAATTACAAATATTAAATGTCATTGAAACACCACCATAAGATTCTAGAAGTTCTATTTCATAAGTACTTTCTCCAAATTTTCTAAAGATTTTAAATGATCCATCTGCTATTGGTATTAGTTTATGTTTTATTAGATTAGGAAATCTTTCTTTTCGCAAATGTAACCAAAATAAATCACTAGGATAAAATACCTTTGGATTGTGATGTTTATTAGCTTGCTTTTGATACCTTTCATTAAACTTGTTCTACATTTCAAAGCTTTTGAAAGAATTCAACTCACTCCTTGACTTCATAATTTTTAAAATCACCCTTTTTTAATGGTGTCATGTCACTAGCATATACGGATTCACCCCATCCACAATCTCAACTTAACTTGAGTGAGTAGTACCTAAAGGATTTTGATTGTAAGCAACTTCTACATGAGCTAACTTAATATCATAATCTTTAGTACTTTTACTTACCAATCTTCTTAACAAAGTGCCAAGAGTAAGATTTGTAAATTTAGTTTTTATATCGGTTTGTGGATGATGTGAAGTACTAAATAACAACTTAGTTTCTAAAAAGTGCCATAATATCCTCCAAAATTAACTAAGAAAATTGACATCTCTATCCCAAAAAAAAACACTTTTGAGGATGCTATGTAGTTTCACAATTTCTTTAAAATAAAAATAAGCAACATGTGTAACATCATTAGTTTTATTAAATGGAATAAAATGATCCATTTTAGAATATCTATCTAACATAACCATAATAAAATCTTTACCTCTTTGTATTCTAGTAAACCCTAAGATAAAGTACATACTAACTACTTCCCATGGTTAAATTGACACAAGTAATGGTGTATATAAACTTTTGTGGAAAAAAAACTCATACTCTTTTTATAAGTAACATATCGGTTTACTATAATTTACACACCTTCAATCATGTGTGGCCAATACAAATTATCTTGTAACATTTCTAATGTGTTTTGAGTACCAAAATGTATATCTATAGCTCCTTTGTGTACTTCTTTAATAAGTAAATCTCTTGTACATGATCTAGGTACACAAAGTTTATTAAGTTTGAATAAAAATCCATCTTTTAGTGCATAATTTTTGTGATATCCATTTTCTTTACATGCTCATTATTCATCAATAAAATCTTCATCTCTAGGATAACATTCTCTTAGCATTTCAAAACCTAGCAATTTAGCATCTAATATAACAAGCAATATAGACCTTCAAAAAAGAGTATTGGCTACTAAATTTTCTTTCCCATCTAAGTTTTGACAAAGAATATAATGGATTGTAAGAATTTTATCCACTTTTCATTTCTAGGACTAATTTTATTTTAAGCATATAAATATTTCAAACTTTCACTATCAGAATACAATACAAAGGGCTTATATCTCAAATAATGAATCCATGTCTCTAAACTATATATAATGGTGAATGATTCCTTTTTCATATGTCGAATACTTTAATTTAGCTCCATTTAAATTTTTACTAAAGTATGAAATAGGTAATTTTTTATTGTGAAAGAAATCCTCATATACCTACATCACTAACATCACACGTTACCTCAAAAAGTAGGTCAAAAGAAGGAATATCTAACACAAAAGCATTGAATAATTTTTCCTTGGGATTAAAAAAAGTTATTGGCTTAAATTCCCCAATTAAATTCTCCTCTTTTCATGAGTTGAATAATAGGTGCAGCTATAGTGGAGAAATATTTAATAAATATCCTACAAAAACTAGCTAACCCATGAAAACTTCTCAAATGGTGAACATCTTAGTAAGATAAACGTTAATAACCTCTCCACTAATAATATAACCAAGAAAAACTATAATTTGAAGCATAAATCCACATTTTTCTAATTTTCCATATAGTTTAATTTCATTTATCTTATCAAATAGTTTCCCTAGATGCACAAGGTGATCATGTTCATTTTTACCATATGAAAGTATGGCATGCAAATAAACCATAATGAATTTACCTAGGAAAGAACAAATAATTTCATTCATTAGTCTCATTAAATAAATAGGCACATCACAAAAACTAAAAGTCATAACAATCCATTCATAAAGACCATATTTAGTTTTAAAGGTTGTCTTCTACTCATCCCCTTTCCTAAATCTTATCTGATGATAATCACTTCTTAGGTCAATGTTTGAAAACACATGTATAACACATAGTTCATAAATCATATCATCAAGTTTAGGAATAGAAAATCTATAGTTGATAGTTATATTATTTACAAACCTAGAATCTATGCACATGCACCAAGTACTATCTTTTTTAGGAACTATAAAATAACATACACAACAAGGAATCATAATTTCTTTCACATAACCTTTATCTACTAGTTATTGTATTTCTCTTTGTAATTCCTTATCTTCTTCCAAATTACATCTATGCACTAAGACCCTTGTTCTTATTACTAGGATCATAAGGATTTTTCCCAGGTTTCATAGTATAACAACAAAACTTTTTTAGGATTTTCTAACTATAATGAGATTAAATTAGGGAGAAACCATTTTCAGTCTTTGTTAATTTAATATCAAGTGTTGCATTAGCCTCACCTAATTCCTTCATCTTAACTGGGAAGATAAGAAATTCTTAGTCTCAATGACCACCTCCATCCTTGTACCAAAGATAAGAATTTTATTAGCATAGGGAATTATAATCATGCAATTAGATCCAAAAATATTAGAGAAAACATAGGTATCTGAGGTATGCATCTTATAGCCATTATTCACTCAGGTTTAGTTAAGTTTTTCATTCCATTATTTTGGGGCTTGTTTAAGACCATAAAGGGTTTTTCTCAACTTACAAACCTTATCCTTTTGACCAATTACTACTCCACTAATAGATTATTCTATATATATATATTTCTTCCTCTAATTCACCATTAAAAAAGGTTTCTTTGCATCCATTTGATGTACCACAAGACTATAGATATCAACTAAGACAACTAGAGTCCTAATTGCATCCACCTTGGTCATAGGGAAATTAGTATCAAAGTGGTCAATGTCCTTCTAAGTGTATCCCACAACTACTAGTCTAACCTTATATTTATCTACATACCCATATGTCTTCAACTTATTTCTAAAGACCCACTTACTCTTGATCAGCTTCTATCCCCTAGGTAAGTCGACAAGGTCCCAAATATGGTTAGAAGTTATAGAATCAAGCACAATTCTAATATCTTTTTTCCAAAAGTTGGCTTTACTAAAATTAACTACCTTTTCATACATTTTAGGATATTCCCCTATTAAGAAAACTAATACAATAGTATCACTAATCTTATCAACATTAGGACTTTCTATTAGGTATGTAGTAATAAATTATGGTCTAAAACTACTCTCTACACATTGCTTTTACTTCATCTAGGTTCAGTATTACTTTCATTTACAAAAATAGTAGAAGTATGCAAAGAAGAGAAGACATCACCAACAAAAAAAAAGAACCAATATTATGCATATTATCACACCTTTTTAAGGAAAAAATAATCTCATAGAATTCAGCATCCGTGGGTTCACATATTGTATGGTCAATCAAATTCATGAACCTATAAGCAATACTATTAGCATCATAGCCAATGAACATACAATCAAATATTTTAGGCCCAATATTTAATTTTAAATTCTAGTAGGCCCACCTTAGCTAAATAACCCCACACTTTCAAGAATTTTAGGTTAGGGGAATACCCTTTCCATAACTCATATGGGGTTTTATCTAGCTTTCTATAGGAAACACTAATAAGAATATAACAAGCATAAATAATAGCTCCCCCCCCCCAATATAATTGGACATACCAAATCTAGGAAGCATGGCATTCATCATCGCCTTTAGAATCCAATTTTTCTTTTTGCAATGCCATTTTATTGCGATGTATAAGGAGCACTATTTTCATGAATAATTATATTTTTCTCACAAAATTTTTTAAGAAAATCATTTCTATACTCAACACCCCTATCAGATCTAAACCACTTAATTGTTTTAGTCTAGTTTATTTTCACCCTTGGCCTTATATTTTAAGAACATGACAGTTGTATCATCTTTTGTCTTAAGGAGGTAAACCCTATTGTATCTCAAAAATTCATCAATTAAGGTCACATAATATATTTTACCTCCTATAGTATCTATGTTTTTAAATCAATTTGAAGGGTTTTTTATGTACTTGGCATCCACACAGATTGAACACTTAGAAACATTCTCATCATCTCTGATTTTAACAAGGTTTAAGTTTCTCAGTCTCTTTATTGGAGTCAAGTTTACTTAACCTAGCCTACTATGCTATAAGCCAATGGATTAAACCATGTAAGTACAAACACTAGAAACACTTGCATTAATAGACTCAAAAATAAATTTCAATGCAAAATGCCCCATTCCTAGTGATCACAACTTTGCTGGATTCAATCACAATTTTCATGCCAGCTTAGTTAAGTAGAAAAATAGCTACAAGATTCCAACTATAATACCCCACATTTTTATAAAATGGTTGAATGAAAATGTTACCAATTTTTAGACCTTTGATTTTGATTTAATGTTATGATTTGGATTGAGGAAAAGT
Source organism: Tamarix chinensis (assembly GCA_030549775.1). NCBI lineage: Eukaryota > Viridiplantae > Streptophyta > Magnoliopsida > Caryophyllales > Tamaricaceae > Tamarix > Tamarix chinensis. The sequence goes on along the minus strand of CM060175.1, from coordinate 3,875,636 downwards.
TTGATTTGAAATCATGTTTAAAAAGGGAGTTTAATGAGTTATTAGGAAAAATCAATCGATTGGTTTGTCTTTTCAACAAATTAGGAATTTTTGACTAAATCGATTGACATTTTGGGAGAACTGATTGACTGGTCTATAGAAAAGTCAACTAATAGGTCCAAACCCATCGATTGGTTTGTCGAGCTTGTCATATTTTTCAAACTTTATTTTTGAAAAATCTCTTTTACTAAAATGGAACCTTAGCAACCCATGCCAAATTATCCCTAAGGGATTACTAACTATTTTCATGATGCATTTAACCCAAAATATTGTCTTAGATAGATTTAGATGTTGATTAGGATAATTGAGGGGGAGATATGACCTCAGCCTTTTCTTCTTCCACTTCTCTCCTTTGCATATTTTTTAGATCAATACTTTAATCTCAAGCATAAATTTGAGAATCTGGAAGATTCCTTCCATGCTTACCTTCCATTACTTCTCTTATATATGTTAATTATGGCCTAATTAACCTATATTCTCCATAAACATCATTTAAGCTCAAAAGAATAGGTAGCATATCTTGGACATAATCCATCCATTTAGCTCAAATTCAAATGATAAATTATAGGGTTTTGAATTTTTCTAGAACCTTCTATGACTCCCTTCAATTGGTTGACTATAAATAGCCCCTATCATCCATTTTATGTACCATTTCATTTAATCACCAAAATGTTTAAGTATTTGTATTCACCTTCTCTATTTCTACACTTTGAACCTTGCAATCAATTTTCTTACACTCTTCTAATCATTTCTATAGATCTCTCTTGTTTCAATTGTATATTAAGGAATAGTTAGATTCTAGGAAAAGGTTGAGTGATCTAGCTAAGCATTTCCTTGTTTTTCCTCAAGTTGGTACATTTTTCTCTCCTTCTGCTATAAGTTAAAAATTTTAATAAGTTTTTGGTGTGAATTTATGAGTTTAAGATTGTGGTTTTTAAGGATTTAATAGCTAAAAATTTCATAGTTGGAATTTCTAGTTTAAAAGGGAATTTTTCTTGCATCAAGTGATTCTTGCTTCTAAAATGTTTAATGAGTATCCTTGCATGTCATGAGTTCCTTTAATTTTATTCTACATGTTGGCATGAATGTATATAGCCTGCATAAGTGATTTATATAGATGGGTAGATTTCATACATTGGGTAAAAAGCATGGAATCTAATAAAAATAGGATATGATGATTCCATGCTGTGATATGCAAGTTAATTCGATTGAAAATATGTTAAAGTATGTTGATACATGTTTTAATTTGGTTAAGGATAATTTATAATTATAGTTTTTAATGAAATTAATGGTTTGGTGCTATGATAGGGTAAATTGATTGATAGGTTAGATCAAACCGATTAAATAGTTCCTATAATAATTGACTGGTTGACACAACCCATTAAAGACCTTGGTTTTACTCTCTACTTAAACCTATCAACTAGTTGGACAAAATAGATTAACTGGTCTATGAATAGTTGACTTGTTTACCTAAACCAATCAACTAGTTGGCGAAACCAATCGACTAGTTGGGCTAGACTGATCAAGTGGTTTTCATGGTTTGTTTCCTTTCATTTGATTATTCTTTGAGGCTATATTATTATTATTATTGGGATAAATTATAGATTTTATCATACAGTATTGGGCTCATGAAAGGATTAAATGGATCATAATTTATGATATACTCTATGAGTAATGTAAAGGCTAAATGGGTACTTCAATTATGATAATTGAGGGTATTGAGAAATGAGTAATGAAACTTATATTAGGCTTGAACAAAAAGAAAGAGGGATATGAGTATTATGGTACAAGGATAAAGGGAAACCCATATGGTTGGAAACAAATGGAAAGAAATAGATTAATACAGAATAAACATGGAAACTATCTTGCTTTCTTTATATGGGCCTTGTATGATCACTTATCCTTGTGAATAATATACTAATCATGTAAAGCGAAAGACATTCAAGTGGAGTATGGATCTGAGTTACCCAATAATTGATTAGCTATTGGCGATTAGTTTACCTTTGGGCGTTATAATGCCTTTGGACTTTACCTTTAGGCGGGATCCTAAGAGGTCTCGATACCTTACCTACTCCAAACACCAATGATATACTAGTGTATATCAATACTAAAGGGTTTGATTACCTAGGTAGTTGACTTCAGCTTGGACATATGTTCATAGTGGTTTGCTTTGTCCTAAACTTATGTCTATTTTGGTGATTGGCTTTGCCCTGAACTTTATTATTTAGATAGACTTCCATTGTATATGAGACCATGGGGTGGAGCAAATTTAGTGCGCTGTCGTATGCACAAAAAATTTAATAAATAAATCCTAATTTTCAAATACGTAGTAAATGGCAAGAAGGAGTCGAACCCACAAGGAATGGTATTTAATCAATAATTTTGTAATTGATGTTAAAAATCCGGTAATACAATGTCATTACTTCTATCACTAATTCTTTTCCATGGAACACTTTACTCACTAATTGATGAATGAGGATAGGAATGAATTGATTATGGAATTAAGGTATCAAATACTCATGGAAAAAGAATGATTCTAAATGATTTAATGTTGACCTTTAGAAACTCATAATAATTCATCTCTTTACTTTCTCTTAGTTCTGATAAATTGAATAAGCTCTCAATTTATCCCTAACCAATTAATAACCTAGGTTAAGAATGCTAGATTCAATTAATGGCAGCATTATGAATGGAAAGCATTCAACTACGACGATAATCACATAAGCTCGGATCATGCAATCATACGAATTAATAGACAAGATTAATAATTAACCTTTTGCTACTTTGGAAATGTTAATTAACAATTATGTATTAATTACGTTATCCTAGCATTGATTAAGATCTAAACTAGATAGGTGATCAATCTAATTAGTTTAAATTCTTAACCTATGATACAAGATCATTCAATTCCGTCCATTAATTCAAATAAATTTCATCTAGAATTATAATTTCAAATTATGTTATTATATTTATAACCTAATTCCACCCTCAATTCATCCTACCCTATCTTATTTACTCTACCATCTACACAATTGTAAGATCACACAATTAAATGCAGTAATTTATAATTAATATAAATTATTCCTAATAAATTAGTAATAAAACACTAAAAGTAAGAGAAATAATAACACAATGAAGAAAATTTACTTGCATTCAATCAAAATTCAAAACTTGCAATTAAGAGAGGAATAGAGAAGAACTTATCAACTTGAATTCAGACTGTCAATTGTTCAATGGAATACAAGGAAGATAAAGAAAGTTGGAATTATGAAGTACATGTGTTTTCAAGAGAGAATAAAGAAAGAGGGAGAATTAAACTTTTGAATTCCAAAAACTAACTCCCAAACTCCAAAATTGTCAAAGAATATATGAAATGCCCCGAAAATTTCTAATTTCAAAAATTAAATTGAAATAAGTTTTTATTTTTAAAATTAATTAAATAAATTATTTTTATTAAAATAAAAGGGATTTAATTAGGGTTATTTAAGAAGAAAATAATAAATATTTTCTTAGAAACTTTTTGGCATTTTAGCTAATTATAGATGTTATTTTAGAAATTTATTAAATAAATTATTATATTTAAAATAAAAAGGAGAAAATAGTTTTAAATTAATATTAATTTTATAATTAATTTAATGGAAGAAATTAGGGTGTTTTGCTAATTAAAATGGAATTTATGAAAAATCTTTTAAAAATCCTAATTTAGCCTAAAAAGGGATTTAAATATTATTATTTTTAAATATCCCAAATATTTTAATTAATTTAAATACCCAATCTAATTATTTTTCCTTTTTTCCTTTTTCCTCCCCACCCTCGATTTGGGCCTGGGGCGGCCCAATTTCTTTCTTTCTTTTTCTTCTCCTGTCGTGGCCCACTCCTATTTCTTTCTTTTCTTCTTCCTTTGGCAGCCTGTGCACCGAGTTTCATCTCCTTTTTCCCCAAAGAGCGGCGTTTAATTTAAACGCCCTTAACTCCCACCAGACCGGCCTGGTTCTCCCCCTCCTTTTTCCTTTCTTTCTTTTTCCTAGTTCGCTGGTCCAACCCTTTCTTTCTTCTTCTTCCCCTAGCCTTCGATCCTGCCTTTGTCGATCAGCTTGCAACATCGCCGCCACACGTCCGAGAAATATGTCGTCGATCTCGCCCCTTTGATCGGCCAATCTTTCTTCTCTCTCCCTCAATGATTCAACAGCCTGATCAACCCAACCAAATCTTTCCCTTCTCGCATGATTGCCTCTCCTTTCCCCTATGCAACCCCCAGCCCGAATTTTATTTTTGTCAGTTTTATCACCACCGGCAAGCCCTAACCCTACTTGCCCTATTCCCTCTTTGTCCCACAGACCCTAACCTTTCATTTAAACCCTATAAATACCCCTTACATAACCCTGTATCGAGCTTTTGATTTCTTACCTAGAAATGCCTAACCTTGCCACTACCGCTAGTTCAGATGCCTCTTCCCCACCTCCGGCCAACTTTGCCACCCGTTCTGGCCACCCAACTCATCCTTGCACCCCCCTCTAACTAATTGTACCTTCCCTCTCCCTCGATTCTTCCTGCACGATCCATCCTGGCCGTGCGAAGTTCTCTTCTCAATCAACCCTATTTTCTATCTCTGTCGCCCTTCAAACAACCTTAACCACCTCTTCTGCCACTGCCACCACTCCTTTCACCTCCCAAATTGTGCTGTAGAACCTCCTCTATCTTACCCTACCTCTCTTTTCCTCTTTCTCCCTCTCCTCCTCTCTTTCTCTCCTTCTTCCCCATTCGGCCACCGCCACCGCCGTTGTGCACCGCCACCTTTGGTTTTGCCGCCACCCTCATTCAACTCCTCTCCCTATAGACAGTCTTAAACACCCCAAATCCCACCTTAATTCTCCCTATCTTTTTCCCAGCATTCAACTTTTATCCTTTTCTTTCCTTTTTCCGGCCACCGCTGTCGCCTCCGTGCACCACCGTCGGTGCTGCCCATCCCCTCCAGCCCAAGGTTGAGCCCTAAACCCTCTCAACCCTTTATCCTATTTTTATAAGCCTTAATTTATTTTATTTTATTTATTTGAATATAAATATTATTATTATTATTATTTCTATTTTTAATATGTATTATAATTATTATTAGTATTAATGTTTTGATTATTATTTTTGTTGAAGGCTAAAGCCCTATTGTATTTTTTATTTCAATTTTATTATTATTTTATTTATTATTTCTATTATTACTATTATTATTATTAATATGTGTTTATTATTATTTTTATTATTACTATTTTAAATTAATATTATTATTATTTCATTATAAATATTACAACTACTTTACTATTAGTTTTGGTATTATTATTATTGTAATTATTATTATTATTATTATTATTATTATTATTATTATTATTTAAGTGTTAGTATTATTATTTTATATAGGGCTGAAACCCTATTGTGCCTATTTTGAATTATAGTAGTATTATAAATATCAAGTCTTATTATTATTAATATTATCATTATTTTTATCATTAGCATTTATTATTATTATTATTATTTAATAAGTTTATTATTATATAATGTAGGGTAGAAACCCTACTTCTTTTTATCTTCGAATATTATCCTTACTATTATTACCATTATGGTTATTATTATTTATTAATATTATTATGGTTTTTATCATTATTATCATTATTATTATTACTAAATTTGGTTATTTATTTTACTAATATTATTATTAGTATTATTTTGGTAAAGGGGCCAAAGCCTTTATTTTACTTTGTTTTTGAATAATATCCTTATTATTATTATTATTATTACTATTATTATTCTTATTTATATTATTTTTAGTATCTTTGCTATTATTATTTTAGTACCATTATTATTATTAGGGTAAAGTCTTTAACCTTATATTATCAACTTTTATAATATTTCTATTATTTCTTATATCTATAGTAAAGTTAAATATTTGTCAATGTTATTTTTATTAATATGTTATTATTTTGTCAAAGACCTAAGGAGGTGTAGGCGCGTGCTCTAAGATTGGTGTCGTTTTAGGTAAGGGGTTACTAAGGCCTATTGTGTGTTGATGTTCATTATATGCTTTGTATGATATGCATCCTATGTTTATTATTGTGATTATTTCATATGTGGTATAACGTGGAGTTGAAATATGTTTTTGTATGGCATGTGTATTTAATATGATGAAATATTGTGGTATGTGATGATATGTGTTGTGACCCTATAAGACATGCATGTGAGGATGTATAAAAGTGGCATTGTGTGGAAAAAAGGTTGAAAAAGGAGAATGGGGAAATAAGTTGACCAAAGTATTTTAATGATCCGTGAATATTAGAATAAAATGGGAATTTAGGGTTTCATGTGGAAGAGGTTAATTTATGGTTTTGTGTGGGAGAATATAATTTATGGTTTCATATGGAAGAATCTAATTTATGGTTTCTTGTGGGAGAATCTAATTTATGGTTTTGTATGGGAGACTTTAATCTATGGTTTTGTATGGAGAATTTAATCTATGGTGTAACATAGGAGAATCTAATCTATGGTTTGTGTGGATTAAATTTAGGATTTTGTATGAAGGAATCTTAGGTTTTGCATAAAAAAATTTAGGGTTTTGTATGGCAGATTTTATGGTGATGTATGGGGAAATCTAATCTAGGGTTTTGTATGGATGGACTTAAGGTTTGCATGGCAAATTTTATGGTGTTGTATGGGAGGATCTAATATAGGGTTTTGCATGGATGGATATAGGGTTTGCATGAAAATTTTTAATGGTTGCATGGGATATGTAACGTTTGCATGAGCATGAAGTTTACGTATGAAAAGTTGATTTGGGGTGTGAGGAAGGTAATGTAAGTGTTGTTTGGGTGTTTGAACACTTTGGGTGAAAAATAGTACGTGGAGTAATATAAGGGTACGTAGGAGGCCGAGCTAGGGTTTGTGCGGATAATTAGGGTTTGGTGTGGCTGCTTAGGGTTTTTGTGGTATTATATGTATTGGTGATTGAAATGTAATTACGAGGATGGAATTTATGATTTGTTTGTGTGGAGCTCTAAAATAATTTGGGTCATGTGAAGTGGTGTAGGATGGACTCCATAGGTCTAAATTAGGGTTCTGGGGACAACCCTAAAGTAAGGAAATAAGTAGACTTGGAGGATATGTGTTAAAGGAGTGATTCATGCATGCCTAGGGCGAAAGCTTTTAAATAAGATACTTAAGACACTAATCATTTAAAGTGGAAGACTATTAAGCCGGGTCCAGACCGATCTATCGGTCAGAAATAGTGGTTAGGGTTTTTACCCTATAAGTGACCGATCCACCACTGAATAATAGTGCTGTGGACATTGTCCTACAAGTGACCAGCCCGCCAACAATAATAGTGGGGTGACTCAAGCTCAATAAAAACAAACTAGAGTTTGCTAAGACACTTAAAAGATACTAATTACTTACAGTGGAACACCATGTGAGCAAGAACCAGACCAATCCATCAATCAAGAATAGTGGTGTGGACTATTGTCCCTCAAGTGACCGATCCACTAGCAAAAAATAGTGGTGTGGACTATTGTCCTACAAGTGACCAGCCTACCAGCAATAATAGTGGGATGTTCCTATACTTACATGGATTTAATAAAAGGCATGATGTGTATCGACTTCCTATAAAAGATTAATTAAATAATTAATTTGGCCTATAAATGGGCCTTTATGTATGTACCCGAATGATTGTTCAATATTATAATGTTGGTCTTTATATCCTTTTTATTCTTTTGCATGGTTGATGTGATTTTATGTGTTGGCCTTAGTGCTCGGTTACCTTACTCAGTACATAGCGTACTGATCACCCTTCTTACGGGTGCTGCTCATTCCCACGAGTAGTATGCCCTTCTAACTTTGTGCAGGTGGGCGAGACATCCGGCGAGGCTAAGTGTTAAGCATGTTTTGGCTCAAAGTTTGAGAGTGTCGTTGTCGTATTTTCTCTTTATGTGATTCTATTTCCTTTTGTTATTTCTTGTGTATCGGATTTATCCCTTTTGATTTATTACCTTGTATTAAGTATTTTAAATTAATCTTTTATCGGTTGTAAGCTATTCTCTTTTGAATATGAATAATAATTCTTTATGCGTACTCTGATTTTTTTTCCAACTGTTTAATGCTTATTTGGAATTTAGATTGTATTGATTATTAATTGATTATTAATTTTCTTCTAGCCTTAGCACTTGATACTCGAATGGTTGGAGAGAACCGGCCTAATACTAAGTGTGGCGGTAACATCCCCAGAATTCATAGGTTTTAATTTAAAATTCTTTTGCTTTAAAAGAAAGTAGTGAATTTTGAGGTGTTATAATATATCAGAAAAAAGTTTGTATGAGCGGTTACAAAATTGAATAAAAACACGATCCGTGTTTTTCTTTGAGTTCTCGGCCAATTCTAAAAACTGAGATTTTATTTTCTGGTAGAAAACATGGCCCATGTTTAGGAAATACGAGGGTACCATGTTCTTTGTTCTTTCATCATTCCTCTATAAAATTTCAACACAAGCTTCCCTTTGATGTCTATTCTTCATTTCTAGCTTTTCTTCCATTGCTTCAATGTCTCTTGATGCATTCTTTGCTTCATTTCTTCTTTCCTTCTGTTTTTCCTTTGAATTTCTTCAATTTTATCTTTTCCTTCAAAATATATTCAAAAGAGAAAAACTCGAGAAAAGATTAAATCTTATAAAAATAAAGATGAATAAATGACATTTTACATAGGAAAATAACATATAAATTCCATCTGTCAAATACCCCCATGCTTAAAGCATTGCTTGCCCTCAAGTGACATCATGTCATGCACAAGAGCAACATCAAGAATTTAAGTGATATAAGTTATGGACTATAAGAATTCTATGATTGAATTTAGTCATTCACAGAGTTTAACAATGCATTGGGACTTAAAACACTTATAAATCACAAAATCAAAACATTGAGAATATTTCAAATCACACATCAAACATACTCTATAATTAGTTTTATCAAATGCTCAAGTGGTTAGGGAATCAAAATTAATATAGTTAGTATTTCACCATGCAAAGTTAGATTAAGATTAATGAAATTTAAATTGGTAGATTCTTACTTATGGTATGCGAAAATGCTCACTCTTATGTGTATAGGATATGATGTGTTTACTCTTAAAATTTCTCCAAATGATAATGATCACTCATATGTTTTCCATTACTCTCAATTCGCCACCACTTAAGAGAACTAAAGTATATAAGAATTGAAAGGTCTGAAATTTGGTTGTAATGGGGCTAGGGTTATAAGGTAAGATATAAATTTGGGATTGTAGCTTAACTCTATTAACTAGAGAAGAAATTTCTTTCTTTCCAACAAGTCACAATCCTCCTTTTTCTTTCTTCAAAACCCTTCCCTTCAACAAAATAAAGAATAAAAGACATTTTTTCCTTTTTCAAAATTTTTTCTTTTTTTTATTTCCACACCCCCATGCTTATATTTTACCTTATTAACAAATGTTTTCCCTGAAAATATATTGCTTTACTAGTCATAGAGTACGGAGGGAAATGTATATGGAGATTAGTTGTTAACAAAGGTTAGATCAATAAAATAAGGCTTAGGCTCAAAGGGGGTGTGCAATGGATAACAATTTTTAAGGTAGGCTTTTTGGTATTTTAGCTAACAAAGAAAAAAGAGAAAGAGTGCCTTTATCATTTTCAAATACCCTAACGTTCTTTGCAGTCTTAAAGAGAACTAACGGCAATTTTGGTTTCACATATCATTGGAGAACACATAGAAAAATATTTTGGATAAACAATGTATCCAAATATTAGGCTCAAGTACTCTCAATGTTATATCCACAAATTTTTAATTTTATTTCATCTCATTCATAATCAATGCATGGATTGATTCCTAAATATTCTAACTTTCTTTCCTTCACTACTATCACAATCTCAATTTCTGTTTTTAAGGTTTTGGAAGATGATGATCAAAATAGTTATGATCATTTAACAAAAAAATCCTTTGTAAAAATATTTAGTCACATTACTCTGTTTACCCAATGAATGGATAAGTCAAATCTAACACTTCTTGTTTCGACACAACCCAAACAACAAAAATCGCATACTTAGAAAATGAGCCACATAAAAAAAACAACCAAAGAAACAAAGAAATAAAAATAAAATTAATATATATATATATATATATATATATATATATATACATGCAAATAACACCCACAAAGACTACCTTAACTGTATAAATCACCACAAGTGCATCCCCCGACTTAGCTTGTTCATTGGCCTCAATGAACTAAATCATGAAAAAGAGAATAGGATTGATGAAGGAGGTGGTGGTGGATCCTTATTCCCGAGGTGAAACTCATAAAGGGATTTCATCATTTCCATCTTTTAATATTGAGTTCTGTGCATGGAATCTAATTAGGAGTAAACTTTGGTGTGAAATTGGAGGTGCCATTTGGGTATATAAGTAGAAGAGGATGAGGATCCAGCCTATGAATGAGGGGAGGAGGTGGTGGATGTTCAACATGAGGAGGAAAAGGATGTTTAATCACAAGAGGAGTAGGAGTGTCTTCATCATCGATTGGTTTCCAATTTCGTTGGTTTTAAGGGTTTGTTCTAGTAGGGTTAGGTAAGGGAAAATGAGCACACCCCTGGTAGGAAAGATACCATGCACTGGCCCTACATTTAATAAGATGTGGTAGAAGGCAATGTTCAATGTCTATTCGTGTGCTCATGGCTTCTATGGGTATATCATCTGGGAGAAGAATGTCCACACTTAGACAAAAAGTGGTAATTAAACCACCAATAACAATATCACCCTACTTATAATTATTGACCCTTGGAAATTACTTAGTTAGAAAATAGGCAATGTTAATTAGGTTATTATCTAGCATAGAATTGATGAAGAAAAGCTCTATGGATCGAACAAGCCCTGTAATATTCCCCACCCAAAAATGGTGGTAGCTAATAGTCTTTGTAAATATCTAAAAACCAAATTGAGAATCCTTGAAGCTTTGGCTTATAAGATTCTAAAAGTATCGGGGTTGGGCATATTGGAAACATCACCAATTTTTAGCAAAGAAATTATCCACATTGAACCATGGGGGTATGACACACTCTCCCCCTAAAGGTAACATAAAAATGTGGGCTAATTCATGTAGAGAAATTTGCCTATTCTCGTTAAAGATGTGAAAGCAAATATATCCTAGTTCCTCTAAAGATGAGCTAGCATGTAATTCAAAGGTGCTAAGAAATTCTAATGTTAAACGCCTATATGTATGATTAGTACAATAGAAAAAATTATGTAATCCCAAATTTCTTAGCAATTGTATGACTTACACATGTATACCCAATGTATTTAGACAATCGTCATCTAAATACCTTGTTCTAGTAATGTGCCTTTGGGATAAACAATTGTACCTTTGTTGTTGTTCCAGAGTGGTAAATGTAATACCTAACTCATTTGGTATGTTTCGTCTATGTTGATGTTGAATTGGTGATGCCCATTGTCTTGATGATTCTCCCTAAGTTTTTGGTTTCTTTTTGGGTTCCATCTACAAGGATAACCAAATACATTTAATATAATCAGTGACACCTTACAAAATATACATGCATCAATAAGAATAGTAGGGTCTATGATAATTTTTATTATACTTCCCTTTTGTCTGTGCATCACCCAATCCAACACTTAAATAGAAATTCTAGATATCAATTGAATTTCACAAACATTGTGATATTTGGCATTCAATTTTAGCAATCATAAGCATATATGCACTTTATCCATTAGCAAGAATATAGAATTCTCATCCTGTAAGAATCATTTTAGTGCATTCACCCATTTTTACAAAAATGTATAGCAACCTGCAACAAAATTCAACCCACAAACACATATGCATTGCATTTGCAACAATTTTTTAGCAAACAAACATATTTTGACAGGTGCATGGTAGTTTGCAAAAAAAATTCAACATACAAAAGCATATGTGTTGCCTTATGCCACAAATTTTCAGCACACAAACACATTTGCCTTGCATTTGCAACAAAAATTGCAGCACCAAACAAAGCTTGGCAAAATCAGATGAGGTATTGCACAAACCTTATGAGTGTGATTTTTTTGTAATGAATTTGCATAATATAGCTCGGGTAAGGCTCAAAAAATTAAACTAAACAAAATCCCTAAGCTAATTTGTTGAGATCGAGATTATTTGTGCAAAGATCAAAATTTGGGTTTAAAGTGCAGATTTGTGTAGATTGATTGTATGTGACTGTTGGAAGGGATTTAAGAGGCAAGAAAGTGGTTGTAGAAGTGGTAGGGAGGAAGAATTAAAGTAAGGATGTATGGTTATGGAATATTATTTCAAGTGAATGGAAAATTGAAGAGGAGAGGACTGGTTGATTTTGCATTTGGCAGAGACATAGGAGAAGAAATTTTTGATCATGTTCTATGATTTCTGAAAACATTGGCAATAGTAGGTTTTTTTCAAGAAACACAGTTCGTGTGTATGAAACACAACACTCCCGTATTAATTTTTAAACTTTCTACCACAGGGTGAAAAATTCCTGACACACAAATATGGCCCATTTTTAGTAAATACGGACCAACTGTGTTTATTTTGAAAGTTTCTAGAATATGCCAAAATTTACTAACAAAAAAATATGATTCATGGTATATCAATATGAACCCCCTATGTTATTTTTGAAACTTGCTGGAACAGGTTGAATTTTCTGAAAGAAAAATACGGTATGTGGTTAGCAAACATAGACCCCCCCCCGGTGTAATTTTTTAAAGTTTTTGCCTTTTTTGTTTTTGCCCCGAAAACTCTAATGGTAAAACACGAGTCGTGTTTTTGGAGAACGTTACCCTTGTGTTATTTTATTCTTCTTTTGTTTTCCTTCAAATTTTCCCTACAACAAGACCACAAATAATGTTCCAATTTTTATAGTTTTTTATGCTTTCATTATTTACACTACAAAACAAGAAAAACACACTCACATAAGACACACTAAACATGCATAAAATATAAAACATACACAACTACATCCTACATGAATTATAGAAAAAATAAAAATAAAGAAACATAGTATGAGATAAGAAAAACTTATGTAAAACACTTAGGTGTTTCCTAAGTAGTAATGTCCCACTATTTCATCCTTCATAACTTGGAATGGTAAGATCTACAACCTCCAATTTTCTCAAATAGTGTCCTTCGTAAAAAGGTTTGAGACGGTGTCCATTCACTTTCCACATTTTTCCTATTTTCTCACTTTTTTTCTCTACTACACCATGAGGAAACACATTAGTTACAATAAACGAGACAATATATCTTGACCTTAATTTTCTTGGAAACAAATTTAAACAAGAATGATACAATAAAACTTTTTGACCGATGTCAAAATTCTTCCTAAGAATGAACTTATTATGAACTGCCTTAGTTCGATCTTTATATCGCAATGCAATTTCAAAAGTGTAATTTATTATTTCCTCAAGTTCTTATAGTTGAAGTTTCCTATGCCTTCCAATTTCATTTGACTCCATATTAGATTTCTTTACAACCCAAAAAGCTCTATGTTCCAATTCAACCGGAAGGTGACAAGGCTTACCGTAGACAAAACGATACAGTGACATACCAATTGGAGTTTTGAATGTTGTATGATAGGCCCAGAGAGCATCATTGAGGTGTAAGCTTCAATCCTTCCTTGTCGGTTTCACCATCTTTTCCAAAATTGATTTGATTTCTTGATTAGATATTTTAGCTTAACCATTTGTTCGTATATGATATGTTGTGGAGATTCTTTAACAATGCTTCTACCATTATGTTGTAGAAGTGTGAACCTTTGTTGTTTATTATAGCCTTTGGCAAGCCAAACCTTGCAATAATGCTAGTTCGAAGAAAATCTACAACAACTTTAGCTTCGTCAGTATGGGTGGCCTTTACCTCCACCCATTTTGACACATAATCTATAGCAACAATAATATATTTGAGACCAAAGGATGATGGAAAAGGATCCATGAAATCCATACCCCAAACATCAAAATTTTCACATGCTATGATAGGATTTTGTGGCATTTCATTTCTAGGACCTAGTCCTCCAGTATTTTGACAATTTTCACATGTTTTGGAAAATTCATAATCATCCTTAAACAGGGTAAGCCAATAAAATACACTTTCTAAAATTTTATGAGTTGTTCTTTTAGGACCAAAATGACCACCACAAGCATAGTTATAACAAAATGTTAAGATAGAAAGAATTTCACTATCAGGAATACACCTTCTAATAATTTGGTCAGCACATTGTTTCCACAACTATGGATCATCGCATACAAAATATTTTGCTTGACTCTTCATTCTATCCTTTTGTGCTTTAGTAAAATGTGAAGGAAACACCTTTGTGACCAAAAAAATTACCATGTCAGCATACCATTTTATCTCATTTCCAATTACATGAAGTTTTTCATCCGAAAATGCTTCATTGATGGGTGCCTCAACTTCAACCTCCTTGACTAATCTACTTAGATGATATGCTACTCCATTTTCTTATCCTTTTTTTATCTTTGATGCGTAGATTGAATTCTTAAAGTAAAAGTATCCATCTAATCAATCTTGTTTTTGCTTCCTTCTTTTCCAACAGATATTTCAAAGCCCGCATCTTTGAAATGTGGTAGGGGCATTGCATAGCCACAATGGCATGTGACGATATGCAAACGTACCATAAGGACATGTAAATGTGATATTCTTTTGATATTTTGCAGCTATGGGAACCTTTAGTTACCTGTTGAAAATTTTCATTTTTTTCTTCTTCAACAACTATCTCATCTTCTTCTTTGCTTATTTCTTCATCTTCTCTCACTTGCCTTAGACTTGCCAATTGTTTCCCACTCCGAGCTATGATAGTACTTCCCTAGGATTCCTTTTTGTCTAACTTGGAAATTTTGAGGACCCTTGTGCTTGTAATTTTCCAAGGGAATCTGCCAATTGACTCACTTGATTTTCCAAGTTCTTGATACCATTTCTAGTTTCTTGTTGAAATTGCAATGTATTGGTAGCCAAAGATTTCACCAAATCTTCTAAAGGTATTCCTCCTAATTGTTGTTGAACTTGTGGTGGAGGTATTGGTTGAAATGGTGGCCTTTGGTGGTTTGGTGGAACTTGAAAGAATCTAGGAGGTGGATTTGATCCTTGTTGATTTTGATAAACTTGTGGTCGGAAATATGAATTACCACCTTGTTGATTGTTTCCATAACTTTGATTTGGATGATCCTTCCATCCTAGAATGTATTTTGGAGTATAAGGATCATTCCTCTTTTGTATTTTTTATCTTCCAATGGCATTTCACTTGTTGTTCTTCCTACATAGTAGGACACATATCAGTAGGATGAGCAGTGAAAGAACAAATTCCACATACCTTTGTAGAAATTTTGTCACCAACAACTCTCCCTACAAGAGCTGTCAAATTTGACACTTGTGTTTTCAATTCAACAATACTAGCTTCTTTCACCTATTGAGACATAGAAGTACTACCCCTACTGCAATATTGAGAGTTAGATGTCATATTAGCAATTAATCTTTTAGCCTCGTTAGGGGTTTTATCAACCAATGTTCCACCACTTACAGCATCTATCATATTACAATCCATAGGAGATAATCCTTTATAAAAGTATTCTATTAATAATTTCTCACTAATTTGGTGATTGGGACAACTACCGCATAACTTCTTGAAATGTTCCCAATACTCATGCAATGATTCTCCTCCATCTTACCTAATACCACAAATTTATTTTCTTATGTTAGTTGCTCTAGATGAAGGAAAATATTTTTCAAGGAAAACCTTTTGCATATTAGTCCAAATATTCAAAAATCCCACTTGTAATTCATATAACCATTCTTGTGTAGCATTAGCCAACGCAAAAGGAAAATCTTTGAGTTTAAGTTGTTCTACACTTACTCCATTTGGTTTCATACCGGAACATGTAATATGAAATTTCTTAAGAAATTTGTTGGGATTGGTGAAATAACCTGAACCCATGGAATTGTTGTCTCTAAATCTTTTAAAAATAGTCATGTGTAGCAAACCAGGTTTGATCTCACAAGTATCATTTTCAACAGGATAATAAATGCATAAAAGAAAGGGTTGAAGATAGGAGTAGCTAGCTCCTTGAGAGTTTGATCTGCCATAGGTGGATTAATGTGACAAGGTGAATTAAACAAATCCTCTATGTGGTCTTCTTCCAAATTTGTGGAACTTCCTTCAAAAGGCAATGGAATATGACAAATGTATTCCAGTCTCCTTCTTGTTCGGTTTGTAATAGGATAGGAAGAATTTGGGTCGATTGGCGAGATGATTTGTCCTTGATGCTCAATTGCAAACAACCCCAAATGTGAGTGTCTGAGGGTTATACACAATTAAAGAATAGATAGGTACACTTAGAGAAATTATTGAAAGCAAAAATAAGAAACAACACCAAAAAAACACTAAAGATTATAATTGCCAATCCCCTTCAACAGTGCCAAAAATTTGGTGAGTTGTCGTATGCACAAAAAATTTAATAAATTCTAATTTCCAAATACATAGTAAATGGCAAGAAGGATTCGAACCCACAAGGAATGGTATTTAATCAATAATTTTGTAATTGATGTTAAAACCTTGGTTATACAATATGATTACTTCTATCACTAATTCTATTCTATGGAACACTTTACTCACTAATTGATGAATGAGGATAGGAATGAATTGATTATAGAATTAAGGTATCAAATACTCATGGAAAAAGAATGATTTAATGTTGACCTTTAGAAACTCATAATAATTCATCTCTTTGCTTTCTATTAATTCTAATAAATTTCATAAGATCTCAATTTATCCCTAACCAATTAATAACCTAGGTTAATAATGCTAGATTCAATTAATGGCAGCATTACAAATGGAGATCAGTCAACTACAACCACAATCACATAAGCTTGGATCATGAAATTGTACAAAATAATAGACAAGATTAATAACTAACCTTTTGATGCTTTGGAAACATTAATTAATAATTACGTATTAATTACGTAATCCTAGAGTTGATTAGGATCTAAACTAGATCAGTGATCAATCTAATTAGCTTAAATTCTTAACCTATGATACGAGCTCATTCAATTCCATCCATTAATTCAAATAAATTTCATCTAGAATCATAATTTCAAATTATGTTATTATATTCAAAACCTAACTCCATCCTCAAATCATCCGACCCTATATTATTTACTCTACTATCTATATAATTGTAAGATCATACAATTAAATGTAGTAATTTATAATTAATATAAATGATTCCTAATAAATAAGTAATGAAACACTAAAATAAAGAGAAATAATAATGTAATGAAGAAAATTTACTTGTATTCTATCAAAATTCAGAACTTGCAATTAAGAGAGAAATGGAGAAGAACTTATCAACTTGAATTGCAGACTATCAATTGTTCAATCGAATACAAGGAAGATAAAGTAAGTTGGACTTGTGAAGTACATGTGTTTTCTAGAGTGAATAGAGAAAGAGGGAGAATTAAACTTTTGAATTCCAAAAAATTGACTCCCGAACTCCAAAACTGTAAGAGAATATATTAGAAAAAAGTTTGTATGAGCAGTTACAAAATTTAAGAAAAACATGGTCCGTGTTTTGGGAAACACGGGATCTCCGTGTTTTTCTTTGAGTTCTCTACCAATTACTGGATTTTGAAAACTGAGATTTTATTTTCTGGTAGAAAACGCAGCCCATGTTTAGGAAACATGGGGGTACCTTGTTCTTTGCACCCTCGTCATTCCTCCATGAAATTTTAACACAAGCTTCCCTTTGATGTCTATTCTTCATTTCTAGCCTTTCTTCCATTGCTTCAATGTCTCTTGATATATTATTTGCTTCATTTATTATTTCCTTCCATTTTTCCTTTGAATTTCTATAGTTTTATATTTTCCTACAAAATCTATTCAAAAGAGAAAATTTTGAGAAAAGATTAAATCTTATAAAAATAAAGAGGAATAAATGACATTTTTACATAGGAAAATAGCATATAAATTCCATTTGTCAACAATCCATCAATCAATGATAATAAAATATAAATGATAAGTTGGTTGATAACATATGAATGATAACCAAGTGAATGGTTAATAATTGGATAAGGAAGAAAGTAATGGTATGAATGACCACAAGGGATATTGACTGGATGATTAACCTATCTCGTATATGTCTAATGAAATGGTATAACCTAAAGGATTAAGTAATAGGAAATAAACCTAGTGTTTCTTGGATTTTAGCTATTATTATATGAGTGAGTACCTATGTGATGATAATATAAATCCAAGCATGATACATTTTGCATTATTAAGCTATTCATGAAAGCATGTCCTGATATACTCTTACCTTTATATATTGGTTATCATAACACATGTTGTATTTTATATCCATGTACAGAAAAATTGGTATACTTTTGTTCACATTGAGGGTGAAACTTAGCTTACTCAGTATGTAGTATAAATGTAGCCATTTGCTCAATCCCACAAGCTAAGGGCCTACCTCAGTTGGTTCAAGGCTTGAGAGAATGGACATCCAAAGATCTTGTGGGATCCATAAGGGACTACGCTTTTAATTTAGGTTTCATGCCCTCATCTCATTTTATTATAGCCCTATACTTCACCTATATCTATTTTATAATGATTTGGTTGGGAACCGTTAAGATTATCTGATGTACACAATCTTCTAAGTTTTTTATGTAATACTTTATTCATGCACTATGTTGCTTAAATATTTCGATTAGTTTTAGCCTTATATCTGATTTGGGGTAGGAGGCAAATGTCTATCCTATGTTAGGTACGGTGGTGACACCACATTTTTTTCTAGGTGTGTTTTTAGTTTCCCTAATTGTTTTAATCAAAAACAATTATCGTAAAAACTTGGGGTGATACATCTATGAATGGAAGGTACGTAGAGCACATCATTTAATGCCAAATTATTTTTCAAAGGTAAGTTTAAGGATGACCTTTCCTTTGCTGAGTACACTTGCTATTGCAAAGTTTCCCACAAACACACATTCACCTTTCCCAGTAACTTTAATGTTGTAAAAGAGTTCTTTGTCTAGGAGACAATCTATCTTATTGTACACTAAATTGGATTTGATAATGAAAACAATAATCGCCTCTTCATCTTCAACAGTTCTAGCTTGAGGATTGGTAGGAGACTTTTTAACTTGTTTTCATTTTGCAGTGGAAGCACTGGTGTACCCTATGTCTCTATTTTCCACAAACATAATAGACAATCTTTTTCTTCTTAATTTTTTTGTTCTTGACAATCATCTAACATTTGTGTTAGCCTTATTTTTGAAAATTCTTCCCTTTGCCTTTGAACATGTCTACATGACTACCAAATTCTATGATGTTAGCATTATCAGTATTAAGGAAAAGATAATATAACTTATCTTTCAAGCGGTTTTCTTTCTTGGTTGAATCAGCTTTTGGAGATTGAGGAACTTCTTATGTTTAACATGGTTTCTAAATTCAAACCATGATGGAGGAAATTTCTCAAGTAGCACACCCACCTATAATATTTTGCACATCTTCATTCCTTCATCAAGTATAGTAGCCATAGAATTCTCGTGCTCATGAATTTGCTCCATCATTGGTTTGTCATCCACCATTAAAATTTTTAACCAATTAACTATTACATGTTTTTTATTACTTACTTCATCACTACCGTATTTCTTCTGCAGCGACTCCCATATCTTTTTTTCTAATTTTCATGAATAAAAATATCAAACAGCTTGTTAGGAAAGTAGGCGAGCAAATTCCCTCTTACAAAATTGTTGTCCCTATAGTATTTCAACTTGGCTTCTTCCTCTTCCTTGGTTTCTTTATCTACTTGAGTGGTGAGCATTGTGTCAAAATTAGGTATTGTCAATATGTGAGATTTCAAATTGTTAGTGATGGGAGGATCGTTAGATAACACAGTCAACCTCCATTTGTTGGAACAGAATTAGTAACTTTTGAGACCATCGCTTGTAATTGATCTCGTCTAGTGGCTCAAATCTGGAGGGATTAGGAAGGATGTGGTTGACTCACTAAGACATTAATGTCTACTATAATTTTCTTTTGGATTGTTGGTGGTAAATAAAGTGAAGAATGCAAATTGAAAGAAGAATTTATTGTATCAAGAAATTATCATTGTCTTGAAAGAGAATTAGGCCCAACTATGGTGCAATCGTCCAAGACTGTTCACTTTCCAAGGGTTCACAAATTCTCTTAAACTCATACAATCAAGGTTGAAGGAATAGAGAATTGGATAATTCAATTACCCAGGAATTTGTGGGAAAGAGAGGAATGTAGCTTGTGAGGATGGTGTTTGAGATGTGTTGCAAGTCAAAGTTAATACGGGTATTTATAGGCGATTTTTGAAGTAATCTCACTCCTACCATGCAACCCCACTACTACCAATCACCCAATTCCCCCATAAACAAGTAATGGAAAGGTATATAACATGTGGGGAATATGGATCATTTAATAGGTACATGGAGAGAGTGGGTAGTCATTGAGAAAATGAAGAACATGGATAGTTTTAATATAGTTACCTAACAGAAGCATTCACTCAAAGGCTTTCTTTTCTTGAACATTTCTTTTGAGATTTAATTCCTTCACCCTTGTATCCAAAAAAAATATCTAACCCTATGCCTACATGGCCATCAAATATAAGGTGTCTGTAGTTTGCATAGTCAGCTTCGGTTACCTTTTGAGTTTACATCTCTATCATTCAAAATTTATTGTTTAATCTCTTTTCTTTCCATCTTCTAGTTTTGCTAAGTTTCTTTTAAAAAATTTATCTTCACCAACATAATTCAATAGCTATCAAAACTAATTAATTCACAAAAAATAATACGCTACTCAAAAGAAGAAAAAAGTGCACAGTTAGTTTTTCATTAGTCGCTCTTACAAATTATCATCCTCTTTAGTTGAATATGAATTTATCACCTCTATTGATTTACATTTGAAATTTTTCATTTCATTAATTTCATAGTTTTAAAAGTTTGAAGGAATTTAATAGAACAAATCAAATTTAAACTACACGAAATATATTTCTCTATTCATCCTCGTATGTGTATTTAATCACAAAATAAACTCTAAATAATATAAAACCAGGTTTCTCCATTTATTCTTATCTGTAGCCTCATATGTATTGAGGTAAAATTATCAATACAAATTTAATTAAAAGGGTCTCATACGGCCTTTTTTAATGTTACCTTACATTATTTGCTTTTACTCTATTGGAGTTCCTTAAGTTTTGGATAATCATATATTTGTATAAAAAATTTGTGTGACGTTTCAATGAATGATCCATTTTATTATTATGTTGATATCAATTTAATCTCTACATTAATTATGTTCGAATGAAACTTGATAGAGGTTAAGCAAATTATATTCTAAGAAGATAGAAGAATAAGAGGTTCAATAGTTTTTATTGTCATTGTATAATGTTTTTAATTAAATTTAAAATTAGTCATAGTGTAATCGCTATAATACTAAGTATGTGATTACATATATTCTGCTTATTTGGAGAGAGAGATGGGGGGATAGTATAAATATTAATTTGTAATGGTAGGCTAATATAATATTCAATAACTAATTTGAATATAAAATTATTTTATATAGACTAAAATATTTATTTTATTTTTATAGGGTCTAAAATAAATTATTTTACAAGCCATATAACTTAAAACGAATATTATTATTTTACAGAGACCAAAATAAATAATCTTACAAACTATATAGATCAAAATAGTATTTAACTCGTTTGAAATCCATTCATGTTTATGGATATAGACATTGTTTATAGATTTGCTATAACGAGTTAGTAGATTTGTTTATGACATTTTTATCCCTTTTAACTGAGGTTAAATCATTTATGCCTAGAAATAGATCCACCCGTCAATTTTACATGATTGATAATTGATGTGGAATCAATAAAATTATTGTCATAAGTGTATTAAACAGTAAGATATGAGTATATTAAGGAGATTTTATGGTAAAGTATTAAAGTGTACGTCATTTATTTCATGAGTAATCAAATGTTAGCTAATAATAGTTATTATCATAAATTACTCATTTATTAGGTTGAAGTAATGAATATTATTCATCTACTCCGTTGTAAATAAATGATTTTATATTTTATTACACTCAATTTTTCTATGTCTTAAATTTCTTGATTCTAGTGATCTTGCATTAAGGAAATTAAAATATAATTAAGAAGTCCAAACATAAAACTTTCATTGAACTTGTGCGTAATTGTGACGATTGAATATTTTATGCTTCTACACAATTTTTTGTTAATAAAATAATATATTTATAATTAGAAATAAAATTATTTTTAAATATAATTATATCATTGAACTTGAGTTCAATTTAGATACATATTGTATAGTTTTCAATTTGGATTTTTTATGCTTTATGTTATTTCAAATTGGACGACCTTGCGTAGGGATTGTTATCATAGTTGATTAACTTCAAGTTGAGTGTGGGATTATTTGATTTAGTAAGTGATTCCGAATCAAAATTTTCATATCAAAGTATGACTAAGGACCTATTTTTCTCATCCAAACTTTCGAATCTAAGATCATCTTTATCTTATTATTATTGATTCCAAATCAACTTGGTTAGATCTAAGTATGACAAAGGTCTTGTTTTTCAAGTCATAAATTTTTAGATTGTATCATAACTTAGCTTATTAGAATTGATATGATATTATATTATCTAATCAGATTAATGCTAATAAGAGTTAAAGAAATTTATTATTGTTGTTGTTGTTGCTTGACTACTACTATTTTTTATTGTTATTATAATTATAATAAAATTAATATTTTTAACAAAAATTTATTATTATAATTATGAATAATGATAAAAATGATTATAATTATCATTATTAAAATTATTTTAATAATACATCTATTAATATTATATTTATGCAAATAATAATTATCATATTAGCTATAATATTCATATAAATATTGTTGTAATATATCTTAAAATAAATTATTATAAATATAAGTATAGTTATAACTCTAATAATAATAATAATAATAATAATAACAATAGTATTTATAATGATAATAATATTTAAAAAATTTTATTTTTATTAAAATTATATATAATAATTATAATAACATTATACAAATTATATATTTTTATTTTTAGTCAAATAATCAATATTATCATAAATAACAATAATAATAATAATAATATGATAAATGTTAAAATAATTATTATTAAATTTAAACATTATAATAAGTAATATTATTATTAATACATTTACAATTATAATTCTAACAATAATAATATTTATATTTATATTTATAATCATATTTATATTTATAACAATATTAATATTAATATTAATATTAATATTATTATTATTATTATTTTCTTAATAGTATTATTATGACAATAAATAAAAGTTACAAAAATATTCTTATAGAAAATAATATATTAATAAAATAATATTTTTTATTAAATTTTTTATTATTATCTTAAATTTTGATATTATTATTATTACGGTTTTTATATATATTATTATTATAAACATTAATAGTATTTTAGAAATATTTATTATATTTAATCATATTATTATAAAATAATATAATAGTAAAGACAATATTTATATTAATAATATAATTTTTTATTATTATAAATTATTTTATTTTTTATTATTATAATTGAAATACCCCAAAACCTTAATTTAGAGGATTTTAGCAAAATAAGGATTTATTAAGGAAATAAATTAAATAATTTTTTTTAAATAAAAGAGTATTATTTAATACAAATCAAGAAGAAAATAATAAATAATTTAATTAGAGAGAATTGGGGCATTTTTGCTAAGTAAAATGGAATTTAGGAAAGAGTTATTTAAAATATCCCAAATTAACCTAAAAAGAAAACGTTTTCTTTCTCCATTTTTACCCAACAAACCTCCTCTCCTCGTACGCGTGCCATGCCCTTTCTTTTCTCCTCTCCCCTCGACCTTACCACTTGTGTCGCTTGCCACCGCCGCTCAACGTGACTGGCACCTACACCCCCCTCTTTTCCTCTTCCCCCTGTCGTTTTTCCCTCCAATTGGCCTATAAATACCCCATAGGCAACCTTGATCGAGCTTTTGTTTTCGCAACTGAAAAGTTTCCCCCTTTATGACACCTCCTGATCAAACGACCACCCCTTTGCACCACCCAGCGTTGCCGCCCGAGCCACCCACAGAACTACCCCCTGCATCACCCTCTACCCACTACACCTCCCTCCTCCCTCGATTTTCCTTGCACGAGCCACCACGGCCGTGCAAAGTTCTCCTCCCGGTCAGCTCCTCATCAACCCTCACTGCCCTTCACACTACTGTTCACCACTAGATCTGACAAAAGTTGATCCGACCCAAAAAAATATGACGAATACCAACTCGATTAGTCCGAAATTCGATTCGATTTTATCCGAATAATAAAGAACCCAAAACCTATCTAACCCGATCCGATACATATTCGATATCCGATATAACCCGAGAAATCGTAAGCCCAAAATAAACCCAACCCGACCCACTACTCAACCGAAACCTGATATAACTCGATAAATTATAAATCCAAAATGACACGACCCAATCCATTATTTGTCCAAAATCCGATATTATCTGAAAAATTATAAATATAGAAAGATGTGTAAATAGTACTGATACTATCCAAAAATTAACATTAACCCTTAAATTTTCCAAAACTTCATAAAACATAAAATAATATAGATGTGTAACTAGTACTTATATCAAAATCTAGAAACAATATGCTTTCTTAAAGTATATATTACTTCTTATGTATATACAAGTATAATATCTATTGATACTAATATTGAAGTATAGAAATAAAAGTAGAGGAAAAAGAAAAAACTCTATTATGTTATCTAAATATTAATTCACTCTCATGTAGTACCATAAGATAATAATATTGCAAATACATTCAACACTTCAAACTCAAGTTACAAATATAAGAGCTTTAAAAGACCGCATATAAAGACTTAAAAAGCCTCAAAATGTACATTTCCACATTGATAACTCAAAACATAATTATGTAAGCCTCAAAACGCACGATATAAGCACTTCAAGTACCTATTTAATCCAATACACAAATATACAAGCCTTAAAAAACACCATAAGATAATAATAATAATAATAATAATAATAATAATAATAATAATAATAATAATAATAATAATAATAATAATAATAATAATAATAATAATCTAACATCTATAACCAAAAGTACAAAAACAAACATTAAAAGGTGCTGTATAAGTTTTTAAAAAGCCTCAAAAGGCACACATATAACACTTCGTTTACCGGGCATACCTAAACTAATTAAAAACCTAAGTTAACTACATGTTGGTAGCTTTAGTATCAAAATACTACATAATTGACATTTCTATCTTCCTAGAAGATCAAAATGCATTTAGCTTACCACATTTTGGTAGCTCTACTAACAAAAACCATTTTATGGAAGATGATGAACCAAAATTTATTTTCGATCCTTTGCCTACCAAGTCTTGGGGGCTAACACTTTCCACAAACAACAAAACATAAGCTTCGACATCAAAATATAAGCATCCACTTGATGCTAACCTGCATAAATCACACAACCTAACAACAAATTATCCCACATTAAATACTGCTCTCCACTCAACAAAGAAGAGACATTAGATGATACAAATATGTAATATATAACTGTTACTTTAACAATAAATAGTCTAACAGAATCACATACATTTCAAATAGCTATTGCTAATTTTCTCACATATTCTCTAAGATTGTAAACATTTATATCAAGAAAGCTATAATGTTTCCTCATAGAGGCCTATATTCTAGCTTATTTTACAATAGGAACATAAGAATTAAGTGCATAATAAAAGATAATGAATTACACCGAGGATAATAAGGGAAGTGCAAAAGAAGTGTCAAGTTCATTCAATGACTTTAGTAAACCCTCAAAACACCCAATCAAGTTTCCACAAATTTAAGCCACTAAGGGCATATAATAATCAGCTCAGCAACAAAAATAAGGAATAACCAACTCAGCAAAAATATTGTAGCGTAAAAAAATTACCAGTGTGGGGAGGAGGACAATGGTAAAAACTTAAAACCTTAAAGTTCAATTTCCAATTATCATCAACATAATGTCCTAAGAGAGTAAGATAACCACGTCTTGTGCATACTGTCCATATGTCACAAGTTAAACAAATCTTACTAGAATTTTTTTTAAAGCTGCTTTAAGAATTTCCTTAAATTCAGCATGCTTTTCCAAACAAATTTTCTTTACGGTATTTCTACAAATTGGTTTGACATTTGGATTCAAATACCGATGGAATTTTCTCTCTCCTTCATACTCAACATGTGAGAAGGGAAACCCGTGTTTCATTATCAACTCACAAACAAACAAACTGTATAATTTTTAATAAAATTGAGATGTAGTCATGCAGGACCCGACAAGATTTTTGTACTTTGAACAGCTTACCAAGTGTCTCTTAAAATTTGATGTGTCATTTTTTTATTCATCTCTATATGATACCTCTTGGTAATGCTTATATACACCATGTAAATTCTTTTGAACATCTTCATAACAATCATACTCTTTCCATACTTCAATCTTTCTCTTTAGATTTATAGGGATCCAGCCATCGCCAATTGCATTGGGGATTGAAGTTGGAGTTGGCACTTGATCATTTTCAATATATTCAAAATTAGGGGCTGTAATTTGGAAAAATGTAAAATTAACAAGAGATAATATTATGGATCAAACAATAATAAGTATCAAATATAACTAATGTTAAAGATTAAAGAAAAATCAATACCTCTGCTACCAACAGATGAGAAATCATAAGTGTCAAAATTTTCTTCTTGTTGTGGATTCCTAAAAGTTTCCTCCATGAATTTTAACACTGCAATATTAACAAAGCATGCATAAATTATTTATTATTAACATAGCAACATATATTATTTCATACATCACAAAATTTAGCAGTTAACATAATATTTTTTAGTCTATCAATTACATAACCAAAAATTCCTTCAAAATAAATGCTACCAACCAATGAAACCCTTCAACCTCTTGTTGTCTAGATATATTGATCTCCATACTTTTTATACTCATGCACATAACTATATAAGTACATCTAATACTTACATTTCGTTCCCTTATTCTAGCTTCCATTACATATGAACTTCCTAGACCCTAGACGATAGAGGTGCATATATACAAATAGAGGACGATGTTCTTGTTGTTGCTAATATCTTCCATTACATATAGGCATGGTTAATGCTTAATTTCCGTCTCATGATGTTTAGGTACAATTATTTCACCAATATGAGCTCGACCTATTTATGCATGTTTATTGAGAATAACATCATTTTCTTTATTTCTTTTTCTTTTACAAAAAATAACATAAATCTCCATTCGAAGGGTGTATGAAGACACATATGTGGGGGCATGGATCACAATTCACAAATCACAATATAGAAAAGGACCAGAATCGTTATGAGGAACACAAGTACACAACCAACAGCACTGTTATGACTCCAATGTTACTATTGTGCACTAGGATTCCTACAAACACAACAGTACTTGTGTTCAAACACAAGATCTAGGAAGCAGAAACAACATAGATCATCCCAGAGCTAAACCACTCAAAGACTTTCAAACACTACAGACACATTACAAGTGTAAGCATAGGATCCACTAGTTCTAATATATTCCTCACAGCACTGTCACCACTCACCTAGCTTACCAAGGCAATCCGTGGCTAGATGACCAACTTGGCTACAAAGAAGAGGAGCCAAGGCAGGTAGGCCGTAGGGGCAACGGGTTGGAGAGGTTTGTCGGTGCTAGGAGAAACAAACAAGAAAAGAGGAGGGGAGGATGAGAAGGTGGCTCAGCTGGGAGGTGCTATGTGTAGAGGAAGGATGGCCCAACTGGGTGTTCTGTGGTGGCTCGGTTGGAGTTGTAGGAAAATGGAGAAGGTGGCTGGGGTGTGGAGACTAGTGGTGCTAGAAGGATGGTGGTCGGTTGAGGGCTGGAGTTGGGTGAGGTAATGTTGGGAGAAGAAGAGGAGGAAAGTGGTGGAGGAGCTGGAAATGGGGAAGGTTGCGACGGGTTGGGGAGACTGGCATTGCTGGAAGGATGGTGGTCGGTTGAGGGCTAGAGTTGGGTGAGGTAATGCAGGGAGAAGAAGAGGAGGAATGTGGTGTAGAAGCTGGAAATGGGGAGGGTTGTGATGGGTTAGGGAGATGGGTGTTGAAAATGCAGAGGGGAAGAGACCGGCAGGGGGGCTATTTGGTGAGGGAGGTTGGCTAAAGGAAAATGAATGGCGTAGAAATAGGGAGCACCGGAGTAGGGGTGTAATGGGTGTTTGCCTGTTTGGCTCAGGGATGACCGGATGAGTCTCAGAGTCTTTGAGTTTGTTGTGACTTGAGTAGAGACTTGAGACTTGAGAGTTGAGACTTGAGAGGGTGAGGGAGCGTGCATCGTGTAATCGTGTTTGTGTAGGTGCAAGCGGCGTAGGCAGCATAGTTGAGGCATGAGGTGAGGGTATGCATGCGTTTGTGGCATCATGGCGTGTATAAGAAATAAATGTAGAGGCGGTTATTGTTGAGGAATTTAGGTAACATGTGGTAAAAAAATTGCAGGGTAGGAAAGAATAGGTTTATTTTATATTTTTATTTTAGATTTAATTTAGGTAAATTAGGATGTAGAATAATAATTTGGAAAAATAATTTAATTTAAGATAGATTAAAAATAAATGAAAAAAGTAAAAAAAAAATCCAAGATAAATTTTTTAAAAAAATTTACATTACGGATCAACAGTTATTACTGAAATAATCAAGATAAAATTTAGGGGTATAAAGTAGGGTTAAAATTAATAGTCTAACTCTATCAAGTTTTAACCTAATTAAATTTATATCTAAACCTTCATAAAATACACTTAATACTAAACCTCCTAAAATAATCATTACCACTAATCACACATAATTATTAATTTATAATTATTATTCCGATTGGTTTAAAATTAATTATGAAAATTATTTTAGTTTATATTATATTTGAGATAAAATGATAGTAAAAGACTTAAATTAAAATTACTAATATTATTAATTAAAAAAAATAATGTCAATTAATTTTAAGATATTATTAATTACTAAACATCCTATCCAAACTCACTGTATTATTATTGCTAGCATTATTATCATCATTATTATTATCGTTGTTGTTATTATTATTATCATAAGATGATTATTACTATTACTACTACTACTACTACTATTATTATGATTGTTATTATTATTATTATTATTTTGATTATTGTTATTATTATTATTGTTATCCAATCCTAATTTAACTTACACTTAATTATACATAATAACAAAATTTTAAATTAAGATATCGAAATCAAGGTTTATATAAATGGGGTATTACATGTGCATATTGATTTAATACCAAACTAAAAATTAATTTATTGAACAAGTATATCGCTATTTTGATGATTAAATAAGAAAGAAAACTTAATTTTACTTACACACACACACACTTATTCTATTTTTTATTAATCTAAGTATTAAGATACAACAATAACATATAAAATATGTGAAACGACCTTAGGTTTCTGATTAAACTATTAATTTTAGTTTAATAAACTAAGCTAGTCTTTCTATACTACCAATGAAACTACTCTAATTTCTAATGGAACTACTACACTAGGTACTCTAATTTTTAATGGAACTACTACACTAGGTTTATGAAACTACAAAACTGCTCTATGAATGTAAGGAAATTGCTAGTTTCTATCTATGAAACTAATCTAAGTTTATAATGAAATTACAAATTTCTATCAATAAAAGCCACTCTAAGTTTATAATAAAACTACTCATTTTGATCTATAAGACTATTATAAGTTTATAATGAAATTACTAAATTTATTTATGAAGCTAGGTTAAGATTATAATAAAGTTGCATGCTTTAGCTTATGAAACTATCAGTTCGGCTAATGAAATAACTCATTTCACCTTATAAAAGTATTCTATGTTTCTATTGGAACTATTCTAAGTTTCTAATGACATCGCTCATGTAATATTATGAAACTAGTCATTATATTCATAATACTCTAAATTTATAATGAAACTACTTGTCTTGTCTTATTAAACTACTTAAAGTTATCAAGGAAAATACTCATTTTAGTTGATGAACCTAGTGTAATAGTTTTATAAAACTACCATAATTGTTCTATGAAACTATTGATTCTCAATTCTCATTAGAAGTAGTATTTTTTACTAGATACACTCCCATATATATTCTTATCAAACATAGATGAAACTACTTGAGTTTACCAACTTAAATGATATATTCTTATCATCTATTCAATTTGGGAATGTCAAGGGATTATGATTTATGAATGCTTGTAAAGCCAACATCATAATCCGATTTATCAAATATTAGAACATACTTGTAATAATATATATGTGGTATAACTATTGTTAATATGCTTGTACTGATGAAGATCTCTAAAGGAAAAAACCACACATATGGAAAAGATTCGTCAAATTCAACTCATTACCAAAGTGAGTTCAGAAAAAAAAATTAAAGAATTAGAGATAATAGGAAGAAATATCCTCCACTATAAACCTTTCTCAACTCATGTTATGGACTAATATTGAAGATAGATATTTTATTCAAGTATCATTTGTATTATTTCACTTGCAAAACACTGTTCAAAAAGAGACGAAGAGAAGAGAGAAGAAAAATCAATGGCATGTAACCTTCATTAACTAAATTGAGTATATAACTCTGCCAGATTTAAATGGCATAAAAAGAACAAAACTTTAATATATAGCTTCAATATATAGTTCGTGTTGAACCAAATACATATGATTTCTTTCAACCCTAGGTTGACCAAATACAAAATATATAACTTCAATCCTATGCAATAGAAATTGGTAAGGAGCAATTTAGCTTATAGAAGAACACTATAATACATAGTCCACAGTTGAAACCAACTTAATACACTAACCTAAAAAAATAAGCTTGAATTATCAATTACCCCAACTAATTAATAATATAATATGATGTTTGAGTTAAAAACTAATCATTACAATATTAAGCCTAGTGACTATAGAATATGCCCCATAGGTCACAAGTGATATGATATCGAACACATTTTGATTGATCAAGTATACCAAAAGTTCCAACAAAGTCTTCAAGTCCACAATCTAGTGACCAAAACCCAAACATTAACTATGATATGAACTAATTGCCATTTTAGCTTTAAACAAATATTACATAACCATAGCCTATTCAGTTATTCAATATATAGTTATCAATAATACTAATTATAATATTTGAAATATTTGGGAACAATTGTGTAAAAGTATATATATATATAAATATTGCATCATAAGTAAAATCTAATCAAACAAAGGAAAATTTTTATCAATTCTATTATAAGTATATATAAATAACAATTTGTAGCCTTAAACACTATATGTTAGTATCTATACCTAGCAATATAATACCTATAACATCATAGAAAAGTAGGAAAAATCTAATGTGAGGATGTTAATTATTCATTATAAAAATTAAAGATTAATGTTTTTGTTATATCAACAATGTTAAATAGTAAGAACTCAATATGAGTAGGTCCTTTATCAATAATGGTCATTATTACTTATTTTATCTAATTTTTATTTGATTTAGCTTGATATGATCGAATCAAAATATAGAAAAAATACTAATGAGTTATTATTATTATTATTGCGATAATTAATATTCAATAATTACTACTATTATTTTTCACATTATTTTTGTATTATCATTATTATTATTATATTAATTAAAATTATGTTGATATGATGTGATCAATCTATTTGAAAAATAATATGAGAAGTACAACCTTAGAAACCTTCATTTGTTATCAATTATCAATGGTTATTGTAAGTTAATATTGTGTAAGGACTTTATAAGATATAAATATAATATACACTTAAAATAATATTTGAAATCAATATGATATGACCAAGCTAATAATGGAGTTGAATTATAAGTTATACCTTAACATAAAAAGAAAAGTGATCCAATTTGAAGAAATTTAAATTTGGAACATCAAATACATCTCCAAAAATGAAATAATGACAAAAAATTCTAAGGCCCCAAAACAATTTATATAATAATTTGCTTTTAATTGAATAAGATAAATTGAAATAAAAAAATCTTAAAATAATTAGTTTTTAATAACATTTTGGAATAAAAAAAATAACACAAGCATGACTCGCAACTGAAATGACCCGAATCCGATCCAAACTCAACCCGAAAATATAATAATTTGAACTCACCCAAGTCTGATCCGAACCCGAACCAAAATTAGAATAACCCAAATTTACCCAAATTTGAGTCCATCCGATCTCACCCTGACCCGATCCAAGAACTTAGAATAACCCGAGATTATCCGATACCAAGATGATCCGAATCAAACCCAATCCAGCCCAATCCGATAAAATGATCCGATATTATCCAAAATCAATATAACCCGACTATTATTTAATCTGATCCGATAGTGACCTGATCTGCCCGATTGCCAGCTCTATTTACCACCACTTATGCTAGAACCACCACCCCTTACACCTCCCAAAAGCACCTACAGACCTTTCTCTACCTTTCCCTACCCTCATTTCCCCCTTCCTCCCTCTCCTCCTCCTTTCTCCTCCCTCCACTACCTTCGGCCACCACACCCAACGCCATGCGCTGCCACCTTTGGCTACACCACTACCTTCATTCCACCCCTCTCCACCTGAGGCACCCTCCACCACCTCAATCACCCCCTCATTCCCTCCCCTCTAGCCTATACCACCATCTCTCCACCTCTCTCCTCCCTCCACCACTACCACCATGCGTCGCCGCCGGTGCTGCCACTGTCTCTAGGTGGTACTCTAACGTTCACTACCCCTAAACCCATTTTATACAAGTATTAGCTATTTTTAATAGTATTAATGGTATTATCGATAATATTATTATTATTGTCATTACTACTACTACTACTACAACTACTACTACTACTATTATTATTATTACTTAACCTTATTTCAAAAATTTCCTAACCAATATTATTATTATTATTATCATTAATGGTCTACAACTTTAGTTTTATGATGATTATTATTATTATTATTACTACTACTACTACTATTATTATTATCCTCATTATTATTCTTACTATTATTATTGATGCTAGCTTTAGCCTACTATTATTACCTTTATAATTATGGTAAATATTTAAACCCTTACATTACTATTACCATTTCGACTATTATTATTATTAGTATTATTCTTAACATTATTATTATTATTATTGATATTAGATTTGACATGTTATCATTTTGTTACTATAAAAGAAGAATACTCAAACCTTAATATTATTATTATTTATTATTCAAATATTGCTAATATTATTTCTAATGCCTTTATTATTAGCTTTTTTATTATAGTATAATTATTATTATTATTATTACTACTACTACTACTACTACTCCTACTACTACTACTACTGCTGCTACTGCGTCTGCTGCTGCTACTACTACTACTGCTACTATTATTATTATTATGGTAAAAATATTTGAACCCTTATATTATCATTATTTCAAGTATAACTATTATCATTATTATCCTTAGCAATATTAGTATTTTGTTAGTATTACTATTATTAAATTATTATTTTATCCCTAACCCTATTATTAGTCTTAGCCTTAAAAATACTAGGGTTTCTATTACTAAGAGTATTAGTATTACCATTATTATTAATATCACTATTTTTTCTATAAATAGTGTTAGTACTATTATCAGAATAAATAAAGCTATTAGATTTAATAATATAAATATGGTTATAAATATTAACATAAATCTATTTTGACTAGTAATACTCTAGTAGGCTAACTTGAGGATAAAAATCCTATTTTTTACTTGTAAATTTTCCTTTAATAATAGTAGCCCTAATCTTAGAATAAAATAGGAAATAATAGTATTTTTGGTAGGAGAGAAACTAATCCTTAGTTTTTCCCCCTTATAGGTGAAACCAGTCAAAACCCTAATGACACATAGGAGCAAGCTTCAAGACCGGTGTCGTGTTAGCTAGGGGTGTAGCTAAGGCCTTAGGTATGACATGTGCCTTATATGCCTTAGATGCCATGTATAATGATATGTTGCATATCTTGTGCTATTATTATAACTTTTTTATGTGTGGCACAGCTTGGAGTTGAGGTATGCTCTTGTGTGTGAATTATGATATAATGTGATATGGCCCTTGTAGGACATACATGCTAGGATAATTAATGTAGTGATATGGGGTGGAAGGATGAAAAATAAAAATGGGGAAGTAAGTTGACAAAGGGGAAGTAAGTTGACCAAGGAATGTGGGATTAACCTAAATATCCCATGATCCTTGAGAGGAAGAATAAAAGGGAACTTTAAGCAAAATAAAGTGGATGAACTTTGTATGGGAGAATCTAGAGTTTTGTATGAGAATTTTAGGGTTTTGCATGAAAAATTTGAGGATTTGCATGGGATGGATAGAGTCCACATGGGGGTGAACTTTACACATTGAAAGTTGCCTTGGGGTGTGAGGAAGGAAATAAAAGAGTTGTTGGGGTGATTGGAGGCTTTGGGTGAAAAATAGTACGTGGGATAGTATAAGGATGTATGGGAGACCGAGCTAGGATTTGGGAGGAAACCCTAATTTAAGAAGGTGGAAAAAGGAAAATAAATTAGGGTGAGCGGAGTATGAGATGAGGATGGAGGATTGTCATGTGTGGGACGATCATGGGTATCATGGAAAAGTAAGAGTGGAAGGTGAGAAATGGAGGTGTGACATGTGGAAAGGAGGATGCTAGGGTTTGGTGTGGCCGCCTAGGATTTCATGGTCACACGTGTATTTAGGGGAGTAAAGTGAGATTAGAAGGATGAATCTAAGAGGTGTGATGTGTGGGGTGTTAAAATAATATGGGTTACATGAGGCAAAGGAGGATGGGCCACATAGGCCCAAATTAGGGTTTTATGGATAAAACCCTAGGGAAGATTGTAAATAGGCTTAGTGGTGTTAGGTAGTGGGCCTTAACCTATATATCTAGGATTTGGGCCTCCAATGTGAGTAGTGGAATAAGGAGATGATGTTGGGGTAGTTAGAAGGTACAGGAGTATCAAGATATGGGGAAGGCCCTCTTGGGAGGATAAGCATAGATGGATTTAGTCATGCATGTCTAGGGTGAAACCTATTGAAAAAGACACAGCAAGACACTAATCATTTAAAGTAAAATATTATTTAGCCGGGCCCAGACTAATACACTAGCATAATAGTGGTCAGGTGCTAGGGTGCCCTAGAGACCGATCCACCAGCATATAATGGTGGTTAGGTGCGGTCTGCCCTGTAAGTGACCAATCCATCGGCTATATTAGTGGGAGATCCCGAGCTCAATAAACCAAACCCTAAGTTTGATAAGTGAAATGCCCCGAAAATTCTAATTTTATTATTTCTTATTAAATAAGATTTTATTATGAAAATTAATTAAATTAATTATTTTATTTAAGATAAAATAAAATTAATTAGGGCAAATCAAGAGAAATCTTATAAATATTTTAATTAGGGTGAAATTTGGGTATTTTAGTTAATTAAGGATTTTATTTTGGAAATTAATTAAATAAATTATTCTATTTAAAATAAGAGGTAGAAAATAGTTTCAAAATTAATATGAATTTTATAAATATTTTAATTTATTAAATTTAGAGTGATTTGCTAATTAAAATAAAATTTATGGGAATTTTTTTTAAAATCCTAATTTAGCCTATAAAGGGATTTAAATATTATTATTTTTAACTATCCCAAATATTTTAATTTATTTATTTAACCCAACCCTCCTATTTTTCTTTTTCCATTTTTCCTTTTTCCTGTTTCCTTTTCTTTCTACCTTTTTCTTTCTTTTTCTTTCTTCTTCTTTTCCTTTTTCTTTTTTTCCTCCCCTCCCCGTTTGGGCCTACCTCCTTCTCGTGGCCCAAGTCCCCTCCCTCCTTCCTTTCTTCTTCGGCGAAGCCCAACCCGCACAGCCCAGACTTACTTCTTTTAATGACGTGCTACGTTTTAGCCTTTTCTTCCTTCTAAACGCTTCGTTGCACGCCCGTTTTAATGAGCACCGAACCGCCCAGTCTCCTCTCCTTTTCTTTCTTTCTTTTCTGCGCCAAACCGCCGGTTCTTCCCCCCCCCCCTCCCATCGTCTTCTTCCTTCTTCCTTAGCCACGTTCGACCTACAACCTCCGCTGCCACCTCCAAAAATCTCGTCGGCGGTTACGTCCGTTTTGACCGGCCATTTTCCTTCCCCCTCTCTTCCATTTTGACTCGTCGACCACACCTGCTTGCCATTCCCCTCTCCTCGCACGTTTTCCCTTTTTCCCAACCAACTACCTGCCATGTTTTCTTTGAATTTCGCCGACAACTATCGTCGCTGGTGAGCCCAACTAACCTGCCGATCCTCCCATTCTCCCCTTTTGACCTAACCCACCCTTTTCCTCCTATAAATACCCCCTACCCGGTCTACAATCAAGCTTTTCCCCGAAACCCAACTCTTCCCGGCCTTTCCACTACTGCCCCTTCAGACACCTATTTTGCTTCCTCCAGCCAACACCGCCGCCCTTTCTGGCCACCTATGCACTCCTTGCACTGCCCCCTAACTAACTGTGCCTTCCTCTTCCCTCAATTCTTCCTGCACGAGCCACCCCGGCTGTGCAAAGTTCTCTCCTCAACCAAACCATTTTCTACCACCGCCACCCTTCGAACCACCATTAGCCACCTCCTCCGCCGCTTCCTCCACTCCTTTCACCTCCCAAAGTGTGCTGGAGACCCTCCTCTATCTCCCCTTACCTTTATTTCCCTCTTTCTCCCTCTCTTCCTCTCTTCCTCTTCTTCTTCCCTATTTGGCCACCACTACCGCCGCCGTGCACCGCCACCTTTGGTTGTGCTACCACTTCCATTCTTCTCCTCTCCCTCTAAGCATTCTTAAACACCCCAACTCCCACCTCCATTTTGCCTCTCTTTTTTCCCAGCATCCAACTTTCTCCCTTTTCTTCCCTTTTTCCGGCCACCGCCGCCGCGCCGTGCACCACCACCAGTGTCGCCTATCCCCGCCAGCCTAAGGTTGAACCCTAGACCTTCCCAACCCTTTTCCCTAATTTTATAAGCCTTAAATTATTTTATTTTATTTATTCTAATATAAATCCTATTATTATTATTATTATTTCCATTTTTAATATGTATTATTATTGTTATTAATATTAAGGTTTTTATTATTATTCTGTTGAGGGTTGAAGCTCTATTGTAACTTTTAATTTGATTTTATTATGATTAGTATTATTATTATTGCTATTATCTTTATTTTTAATATTAATATGTTATTATTATTATTATTTCAAATTACTATTATTATTATTATCCCATTATTAATATTACAACTACTTTACTATTAGTTTTGCTATTATTATTATTATTATTATTATTATTATTATTATTATATTCAAGTGTTAGTATTATTAATTTATATAGGGCTGAAACCCTATTGTACTTATTTTAAATTTTAGTAGTATTATTATAAATATCATGTCATATTATTATTAGGGTTATTAGTATTTTTATTATTATTAGTATTTATTCTTATTAGTGTTATTATTATTATTATTTATTAATTTATTATTATTCAATGTAGGGTGGAAACCCTACTTCTTTTTATCTTCAAATATTATCCTTACTATTATTACCATTATGGTTTTTATTATTTTGTAATATTATTATGGCTTTTATCATTATTATTATTTCATCACTATTATTATTACTAAATTTGGTTATTTATTTTACTAATATTATCATTTTTAGTATTATTTTAGTAAAGGGGTTGAAGCCCTTATTTCACTATGTTTTTGAGTAATGTCCTTTTTATTATTATTGTTACTATTTTTATTATTCTTGTTAATAGTAATATTGATATTATTTTTGGTATTTTTGCTACTATTATTTTAATGTTTTATCAAAATCCTAGTCTTATATTAAGCTAGTGATTAATAGCATTTTTGATAGGAGGGAGTCTAATTTTAGCTTTTCCCTCATAATAGGTAAAATTAGTCAAAGCCCTAAGGAGGCGTAGGAGCGTGCTCCAAGACCAGTGCCATTTTAGGTAAAGGGTGCTAAGGCCTTTTGTGTGCTTATATGCATTATGTGATTCGCATGCTATGTATCATATGTTTATCATTATTAATTATGTCGTATATGGTATGATGTGGAGTTGAAGTATGTTTTCATATATTTACATGGCATGTGTATCATGTATATGTGGTGATTTGTTTGTGACCCTTTAGACATGCATGCGAGGATGTTAATATAGTTTGTGTGGGAGAAAGGATGAAAAAAGAGTATGGGGGAAAGAAGTTGACCAAGGGATGTGAGTTGACCTAATTATTTTAATGATTCATGAGTGGAAGAATAAAATGGAGAATTTTAGGGTTTCGTGTGGGAGAATATGATTTATGATTTTTATGGTTTTGTGTGGGAGAATATAATTTATGGTTTTATATAAGGGAATCTAAATTATGGTTTTATATGAGAGAATCCAATTCATGGTGTTATATGGGAGAATATAATTTATGGTTTTATATGGGAGAATCTAATTTATGGTTCTATGTGGGAGAATATAATTTATAGTTTTATTGGGGAGAATCTAATTTATGGTTTTGTGTGGGAGAATATAATTTATGGTTTTATAAGGGATAATCTAATTTATGGTTTTGTTTGGGAGAATATAACTTATTTTTTCTTATGGATGAATCTTTGGTTTTATATGGTTTGAATTTAGGGTTCGGTAAGGATGAATATTTGGTTTTGTAAGGATTGAATGTAGGATTGGTATGGATGAATCTTTATGGTTTGAATTTAGGGTTTGGTATGGATGAATCTTTTGGTATTAATGGTTGCATAGTGGTATTAGGGATTGCATGGTGGTATTAATGGTTACATGGTGGTATTAATGGTTGTATAGTGGTATTAGGGTTTGCATGGTGGTATTAATAGTTGCATGGTGGTATTAATGGTTGTATGGTGGTATTAATGGTTGTATGGTGGTATTAGGGTTTGCATGGTGGAGTAAGGGTTTTGCATGGAAGTGAAATTTACATATGAAAGGTTGATTTGGGATGTAAGGACGGTAATGTAAGTATTATTTGAGTGTTTGAATATTTTAAACGAAAAATAATACGTGGAGATTATATAAGGGTCCGTAGGAGACCGAACTAGGGTTTGTGTGGATAATTAAGGTTTGTTGTGGTTGCTTGGAATTTTTGTATTATCATGTGTGTTGGTGATTAAAGTGTAATTATGATTGTGGAATTTTATGATTTGTGATGTGTGAAGTATAAAGGGAATGATTCATGCATATCCAGGATGAAAGCTTCTGAACAAGATATTTAAAACATTAATTACGTAAAGTGGAAAATGTTGAGTCGGGCCCAAACCGATCCGCCGGCATAATAGTGGTCAGGTACTACGGTAGCCTAGAGACCGGTCCACTAGCTTAATAGTGGTAGGATATGTTACCCTAGTGATCGATCCACTAGCTAAAATAGTGGGGGATCCCGAGCTCAACGAACCAAACCATATATGTTGTTAAGATGTAGGAAGACACTAATTACTTACAGTAGAACACTATGCGAGAAGGGGCTAGACCGATCCACCGGAATATAATAGTGGTAGGGCATGTAACATAAGTGACCGATCCAGTGGCTATAATAATGGCCAAGAGCCAAAAGTGCCCTAGAGACCGATCCACCGGCAAAAATAGTGGGGTTCCCGTACTCGTATGGAATTGATAAAGAGTATGGTGTGAAAATATTTCGATAAAGGATTAATGAAGTTATTAAATCTAAACTATATTGGACCTTGGCATTTTCACCTGATCGTTCATTTGCCTTTATGTTATTGTGTTGGTGATTATGCCCTGTTATTATTCTGCATGGATTATGTGCTTATGTGTT
Source organism: Tamarix chinensis (assembly GCA_030549775.1). NCBI lineage: Eukaryota > Viridiplantae > Streptophyta > Magnoliopsida > Caryophyllales > Tamaricaceae > Tamarix > Tamarix chinensis. The sequence goes on along the minus strand of CM060175.1, from coordinate 3,835,481 downwards.
AGCCTTAGTGCTCGGTTACCTTACTTAGTACGTAGCATACTGATCACCCTTTTCATGGGTGTTACTCATTTCCACGAGTAGTATGCCCTTCTGACTTTGTGCAGGTGGGCGAGACATCAATCGAGGCTGAGTGTTGAGCATATTTTGGCTCAAAGTTTGAGAGTGTCGTGGCTGTATTTTCTCTTCATGTGATTTCATTTCATTATATTATTCTTCTAATTCGAATTTATTCTTTTTGATTTATTACTTTGTGTTAAGTGTTTCGATTAAACCTTTCATAAATTGTAAGATTATTCCCTTCGAGGAATTTTGATTTCGCACTCTGATTTCTAAGTTATTATCTCGTTAATTCATTTTATGAAATCTTGGTTTAAGTCTTATATTAATCTTTTAGCCTTAGCACTTGGTACTTAAACGGTCAGAGAGAACCGGTTTGGTACTAAGTGTGGTGGTAACATCCCCAGAATTCACGGGTTTTAAATTAACTATTTTAATTACTTCCGCTTTAAAAAAATAGTGAATTTTGGGGTGTTACAATAAGATATATAAAAGGCAGTAAGTACTTATAGTGGAATACCATGAGAGTTGGGGCTAGATCGATCTACCTGTATAATAGTGGCTAGGAGCATCTTACCCTGGAGACTGATCCACAGACATATAATAGTGGTCAGGTGCATGTTGCCCTGTATGTGACCGATCCACCAGCTATAATAGTGGAGTTCCCATACTCACATGGATCGATAAAAAGTATGGTGTGTAATGAGTACTGATCAGAGATTAAATAATCAGTTTATTCGGACTGCAGCTTGGCCTTTATTTATCTAAAAGATTGTATGCTATCATGTTATTGTACTTGTATTATGTGACCTTATGTGTTGGCCTTAGTGCATAATTACCTTACTCAATACGTAACGTACTGACCACCCGTTTCATGGGTACTACTCATTCCCATGAGTAGAAGACCCTTCTGACTTTGTGCAAGTAGGATATACTATATTTGATGCCTACGACACTTACGAGGCATTTGGTGGAGTTGAGAGTTGAGCCTAGACCTAGCCTAGGGATCGAGAGTGACCTGGCCAAATTCTATCTTTTGTTTCGTTTTTCTTGTATCATTTTGATTTAGTTTTATTCTATTGTACGGTATTTTCTATCGTTGGGTACTTTAAGTCCTTACTTTTGGGTTGTAACTCTTTTTTTACTGCACTCTGATTTCTGTATAGTGAACGATTCAATTCTTTTATGAATGCTCGTTTTAATTATCGACTTGTGTTTAATATTAATCCTATTCAGCCTTAGCACTTGATATTGGAATGGTAGGAGTAAACTGATCGGATACTCAGTGTAGCGGTAATATCCCTAGAGTTTACAGTTTTGTTATTTCGCTTATGTTAAACATTTTCATTAAACAAAATTTTTTTAGTAGTAAATTTTGGAGGTATTACAATAACAATAATTATAATAAAAATTACTATTACAAATAAAGATAATATTAATAGTAGTAGTAGTAGTAGTAATATATAATAGTAATAATGGTTATAAAAGTATTATTATCATTTCATTATAATAAGTAAAATAATAATATTATGATTATAATTTTAATAACTATAAGTATAATTATGATAAAGATAATAATAGTAATAATTATTATTATCATTATTGTAAATATTATTATACATATTATTATTATTATTATTATTATTATTATTATTATTATTGTTTGATCTACTTTAAAATCATATCATATAAGATTTGATATTTTCATATTAAATCTCGTTTGTAAATAAGGTGAGAAAATTAGGTCAAGAATGAGGTTGAACACCGAGCTAGCACATAAACAACAGTTTAGCGTCGTCCTTCACCCAAAAATGTTTTGGAGATAAAAAACGCAACCAAAATAGCGGTGTGGCTGAAAATATTTTGGTCCGATTTTGGAGTTAAAAAAAATCTTTTTATATAACAATAACCACTCGAAGATGTCCCCTGTACATTAATTTCTATCAACACACTTACAAATAGAAAATTATGTCAGTACTTAAAATTTATTAACTAATTATTATTTTATGTTGTTTCTTCCTAGCATCACAGCACACTATAATGTCGATGATAGAGAGCATCCAGCGACATGGAAAAGAACAAAAGATCAACATCCCGCGGCTGAGAGAAAACAGATGAATGCTATAAAAACGATGATAAAGAGCATACACAGACAGATGACCAAAACCGAGCTAATTGATAGCAAGTAGTCCACCACTATTACTAGTAAGCCGAGGAGAACAAAAATGTGATGAACCCGGCCTTACAGAATTTTCTAGGAGGATAGCTCAGTTACAAGGACCTGATCAACATGTATCCACGCCATAGAGACCTTACCAATCCCCTGAACTTTCTCATCACCGTCCGAAACGTAACAAACATGACATAGATACTGAAGAAGCCCGCGGCCCATATCGTTTGAAAATTTGGGTTACAGATATCAGTCAAAATAAGTTGTACTGCACATCGGTCCAGACTTTCCGACAATTTTCTCCATCCTGTGGTAGGTTTTTCTTCCTTTTTTCTTCCCCCATTTTCTCCTATTTTCTTCAAGGACCAAAAATCAGTTACTACATAATCTACATAATCCCTTGCCTCGCTGCTGACTCAAATGAAGAATCAAAATAGCTGGAGGAAGCGCTCCTGAAATAGTGGTGGCTGAGCTCAACTTTCCAATATTAGTATTATCATACACCTAAACTAGACTTTTTCTTAGGAGAGAAAACCCTAGTTAATCAGAGAAAGAGCAAACCTATATTTAGAAGTCGCCTTTAACTTCTTTATCCTTCATCAATGCACTGGATCCATCATCAAAACCAGAACCAGGTGCTAGCTCATTGAGGTCAAGAAACCGTCTCTTCCCAACTTGATTACCACCTCCATCTTCACTTGGACTATTACTATTTACTACACCTGCAGAGGTTGGCTACCCTTCCTGCTTTTTCTCAGCCATACTACTGCTGGTGTCTGGGCCGTACCCATTGCCACCAAACGGTGGCTGGTCAGCTCCAATTGGATGCTGCTGCTGGGCCTCCTCCCTATCATTCTCTTTTTCGCCTTCAGAATAATCTCTTTCTGGGCTCCCCACCAAGCACTCTTCTACGTGATCACTTGCATCTAAATTTTGGTAAGATACATTGGCTTTCTCTCGTTTGATACACTCCGTATCTGATCCAGACAGCTCATATTGGCGATAGTCCATACGGTTTCTAGTAGACCGTCTACTGCGCCTCAACTCTGTCTGAAGCTTGCCAACAGATCTCAATTTGGTTTCTCTCCTGGGGCGGGAAGGCAATTTCTTAGAACTTCGAGGCTTGTCACTGCCTTCGCTCATGCTCGACATATCTACTTGTTCCTCTTCTATATTTTCATCAGTCCATTGATATTCATCCTCTCCTTCTGAGCAACTTGATAGCCTTTTCACCCGTTTACGTTTCCTTAAATATTCCTCATCATAGACTGCTTCCCCAACAATATCATCATCACTATCAAAATCCTCTCGCTCATTCTCGAATAGTTCAACAAACTCTTTCTCTGAATAACGTTGTGGTCTTTGTCTTCTCCGGTTGCTATACATCAAAACAAAGAAACAAATCCATCAAAAAAGAGAATAATAATTGTTATAATAACAACATAAGGTGAAAAACCAGAAATTCTCAATGAACTGAAGTAACCTTCGATCCAAAGGCTGTAGTGGTTTAGAATCCTCTTCAAATTCATCATAGTTCATAGGAGGTGGGACATCAAAACGTAGAACCTGGGGGGCCTGAAAAGGACCATTCCATCTTCCATTCATAGAAGGCTCAGATCTAGTTCCAGGTTCTCTTCTAAACGTGGGTTCCGGAGAATGTTGCTTCTTCCTGTTTGTGGGGCAATAAGAAAGAAAAAACATGCACGACTAAAATTAACTTTGCACAAAATTTCAATCAACATAAATAATGCATGGTCCTAGAGAACAAACCCATACTTTGTTATCTTGATAGCCTCATTGATGGAGCGATCAAAATCATCTGCATAACAATCAGACAAGAACAGTCAGATATCCATCATCTATAAGATGATAGAAAATATACAGGTTAGGGCCTGAAAGGTTCAGGGGAAGGGGACCTTGGCAATGCTCATTATGTAATGCATGCCATACGGGCCTCCACATCGAGCAGAAAGCAAGTATAATGCAAACGAAATGAAACATAAAAATAAAGTGCACATTTGTGAACACAAATAAACAGATTATTTAGAGGGAACCAATCACCAGGCTACATAGATGAATAGTTGAATAGCAACACATGCAGAACACTACACATGAAATAACAGAAGCATTCATAAGAAATTTACTTTTTGAACAGATATCGTATCCATCCAAACAACTTTTAAATGTTAGTATAGAATTGTATCCGCACATTAATTTTACTGTGTTTTCTTTAAGATGATCAACAGGAATAGGAACCTCCTTTATAACTTTATATACTTGTAATTGTAAATGGTGGATGAAGTTCAATCTGTCATGCAGCCTGCAAGAGTGACATCAAAAGACAATGAAACAGTTTTGCCAACTATTATACCCAAGTTGAAAGATACAGAGCCCAAAATGGTAATTTTATCATTTGATCCATCCAAAAAACAGAACAAACTATGATCGACATGGAAAAATCCCCAACCAATCAAACTTCCCTACTGCATCCAATGAATATTTATAGTTACACAAATAAATCTCTCAAAAAGGATTCTACTCCCAATGCTATCCTAAACATCAATCACATCAACCAACAACTCAAAATCAATAGTATGATCAAAGAAACTACAAACCATTAGTTGTTATTTACAAATTTTATATGTCAGAAGCCATAAAAGCCTTACCGAATGTGTAAGTTACAGGCTTCCTATCACGAAGAGAGCGTCCACCAGCTAAACCGTCCATGGCTACATAATTATCGAGCATGAGAGCTTGCCTGTGTTGTTTTTTAAGAAGCCTCTCCCTCCTCTGCACAACAAAACCATGATCCAGTTTACTGGGAAGAGAGATAAAAGACATACAGAAGTATCTGTGCAGTGCAGGAAGCCTGGTAACATTCACAGGAAGCAAAGCTGTGAACATAAAGAGAAGCTTGCATAACTCACCTTATGTTCCTTCTCAATTTCTGGAAGCATATCATTCTTCAACTTCTTCCCCAAGGATGCTTCTGTCCGATTTTTGCTCGCAAAAAGCTTCTCCTGCAAGCAGCAGACACTATCTCAAAACCAGTACAAGCCTAACCTACCCCTTAGGTTGCACATGGATGGGGACACAGAAATGAGGATAACGAGGATGATAGAAAATGCAGGGAAAAACTTACTCTGTATGTTAAATTTAAGGTTTTTACTTTACTATGTAAATTTTCCTATAAATAAAACTCTAGTCCATGAACTAACCCAATAATATGGTTCTACCATAACTCAATATTGCTACTAGAGAATTTAAAAGATAAATGACACAGAAAAGCAAATTAAATAAAATAAAAAAAATTAAAGATAGCAGTGTCTGTGGGCTCCATCGATACTCTGAATCCTAATTTAAGAAACCTCATATGATTCCCCTGCCCAAAGGCTCAAAATTGCCCCCTTAATGCTTCTGTCTTCATCCTCCTCATTGCTGTTGCTTCCTTCATTCTAGATTTCTATCACAAAACTATCACCAACTTCCAACAAGGGAGGGACTGTGACAGTGAAGGTGGCGGAGCACTCACCGCTTTTGAGAGTATCTGTGAGTAGGCACCAAGAAGAAGCCAGCAAAGATGAAAATTACCAGCACGCCTAGTGTAGAAGAAACCTAAAGCTGGGAATAAACAAACAAGCAACAAGCGGCACTGTGGCAGCAAGATCCTCCAGCAAGAACTGACGTTGTGGTCGCTGTGTCGTGGTATCAGGTGCAGCAAACAATATTTTAAATGTCCCAGTTGTTGCGACAAATTTTTTTGTCCCAGCAAATATTGACAAATATTAGTAAATATTGATAAATATCGGTTGATAACCGATATATCACTAATAAATACGTGAAATTCTAAAACAGTTGCGTATCATTAATTCCGTGCCAATAAATATTAGCCAATATTGCATATCAGGACCGATGTTTAATTGTATACTTCTACTATGATGTAAGCTACTCTTAACCTTCGGTTTCTCACAAACCATACACTAATAATATTCAACTCTGAAAATAATAATGCACATAGGTTCCCATTATGTACCTATTTATAGAATAATCACTCAAAAAAATAAAGTAATTAGTAAAGATAATAATTACCAAATAATACTCTTAGACCTACGTGGCCTATTAAAAAAGGTATATCTGTGGGTACATGAGCCTGCTTTCCAATAAACTAATGGACTGAATCTATGAGTCTAATGATGGAGTGGAATATAGATTGCATCATTCTCTCCCACTTAAGAAAAGTTCGACCACAAACTTCAAAGCAAGAGAGCACAATGATGATCCATGTCGACTTCATCATCGGCATACTCGTATGGATCCACAACATCATCCTCAATTCTCTGATTGTTATCTCCTTGTGCTCCATGCTTTAGAGACTTGGATTAAACCATCCCAATCTTATTAATAGCTTCTTCATGTTAGACAGGGCAAATATTGATGCATATGACTGAGCTTGTAGCAGATATACCATCCCATACACTCAGAACCATTAGGCTTATGGGAGGACTCAGCTAGTCCACCTCATTTTTAACTAAAGCAGTATGGTCAACTAAGAGGAGGCTTAATCATTCAGCTCGAATCCAATATCCTCACGAAGGCCTCCTAAGTATTTGACAACCTGCTATGTTAAATTTTCTTCAAAAGCACATCTTACAACAAGCTTCTGAAATTCCCAAGTGTAGGTCTCAACATCCAGATTGTCCATACACAACTTGCAAAACCAAAAGTGCAATTCCTGCTCTTAGCTGACAGATGTGAATTTATCAACCATTAATTGTCGTAGTTGACCCTAATCAACAACTGGAACAAGACTTTGGAACCTGCACCAATAATTCAGGTTGCTCCATTACATACTAGCATATCTAGTGAAACAAGTAGCAGTCATAGAAATATTTTCTTCATCCCGAACTTTTATGGATGTAAAGATTTTTTTTCAGCCATGTTTAACCATTCAAAAAGCTTATCCAAGTCTTCCTCTCCATCAAAATTAGATAGAACATTATATTCATCATAGTTAGGAGGGAATTGTGGTTGATGAATAAGTGTAGTATTTGGAACTGGAGCTAGAGCATTCTAATCCTAAATTGTAGCCGAGCAAAACTGGTAGGAAGCAAACCAGTACCTATTTGCCAGATTACGAACAAACTTAGTGATCTCAATAATGGTAGCCTTCAGTCTATCAAGTCAAGCCTACAACTAATTTCTCAACCTTAAGTTGCAACATCAAAACCTCATATTTTACCATCTTGACAATAGGAATGATAATAACAATAAAAAAATACCCAACTTTTTCTAGATCTGACCTTTTTTTTTTACAAAATAAAAGAAAACCTAATAACTAAATGGGTAAATAGCATTTAGGATGAAAGAACATTCCCTCGAGTACCAATGTGCACCTAGAGGACAAAGGAAAAATAGTAGTGGTAGCGAGATCTAACGATCGGTGAAAATCCGACAGCGACAAATGATGCAGGTTAGGGTTTGGCAGTGGTTGGTTGGTTAGGGTTTTCTATATGCACACCCCTTCCTCTGCTCTGATTTGTTTGGTTCAAACACCCCTTAAACCCAAGCCAATGGCGACTCCACCAGCAGGATTTAAGGGGTGTTTGAACCAAACAAATCAGAGCAGAGGAAGGGGTGTGCATATAGAAAACCCTAACCAACCAACCACTGCCATGAATTTCATCTACTCGATCGATATCAACTCTTTCACTGTTTGGCCAATTTATTGATTGTGTGTATCTAGTCAATTGAAGTGCACATGAGCCATATTTGCTGGACGATCGTTAATAAAAGTGCATTTAATTGATATTAAAAGCACTTAATTATGTAAGGTGTGTTCACATATTCAGTTTAGTTTCGATACTTAGCTTCTATTTTCTCACTATATTGATTTGGTTGATGATTGGCCGTGTAGTCGTGCTCGTATGACTGATTAAAGTTATATATGCTTGCTGCTGGATTTTTGGATATACGATTATGTGATTCTTAATTGCTCCACCTATAACCAGCATTTGTATATATAAATGAATCACTTAAATCACTGAACCTTTCTCTGTTAATCAAGGTTCTCTAAAATGCAGAGAGAGAGAGAGAGAATTGGTATGGTATGGTAAGGGGGAGGGGAAGGAGGAAGTAAATACTGAGAAAAGATCATGAAATGTAGCTTTTGAGGTTTAAATATAGAGGTCAAGAACAATGGGGAGAGTGTGAGAAAAATATGGTGGTACTTAATATCTAACTACATTTTATATTATATATATAATTTTGTCTGAGAAACACTATGTTTTTAATTTGTCTTAGAAGATATGGACATAATTCAAAGGAAACGTGGAGTTGAGGAGAAGAATCAGGAAAAGGAAGTGATTATTTTGGCTATGATGACTATTATTTCTGCTGCCCAACGTTATTATACTGAGAGCTTTACTACTTGCAGAGTTATCATAAGGCAACCATCACCTGGGCGTGAGAATACAAGGAGAAGTTTTATCTATAGCTTGTACAGGACTGATATTGATGCTACTGAACAACTGCGGATGAGTAGACAAGCATTTTTGCACTTGTGCAAAGTCTTGGAAGAGGAGGGTGGGTTGGTTCAAACAAGGCATGTGTCCATCACAGACGCAGTGGCAATGTTCTTATACATCCTTGCTCATAACTTGAAGTATAGGTTAATGCACAAGTGTCTAAAGCGGTCTATTGAAACAATTAGTCGACAGTTTCATAGAGTATTGCTAGCAATTATGAAAGTGAACGGTCGTTACATAAGGAGGCGTGACTATGTCCTTAACAATCCTGATGTGGAAAGATGGAAGTGATTTGAGGTATTACTCATATCCAGTTTCCTATAGAAATAAATCTCCCTTCTCATGATGCTTATATCATTGTTTCCTTTTATATATATTCTATGGAATGCTATTGGAGCACTTGACGGGACTCATGTGCCGGTTAATGTACCAATTAACATCCAATCAAGATATCGAAATAGAAAGGGCACTATTACAACCAATGTATTAGGAGTGTGTGACCCTAACTTGAAATTCGTATAAGTCTTACCTGGATGGGAGGGTTCTGCATCTGATTCTCGAGTTTTGCGTGACGTCTTAACTAGACGGAATCGGATGCACGTTCCAGCCGGTAATTATTGACAACTTATTATTTTATATATGTACGACATTTATATTCTTACAATTGAATAAGAAATTATACTTTTTTTCATGTAGATAAATATTATCTTGTGGATGTGGGATATGCGAATGGACCGGGTTTTCTAGCTCCTTATCGAGGGACTAGATATCATCTTAATGAATGTAAAGGAAATACTCCACAAAACTTCAAAGAGTTATTTAACCTTCGCCATGCAAAAGCAAGGAATTGTGTTGAAAGAATATTTGGAGTGGTGAAAAAGAGATGGGCTATTTTGAATGATACTTTTGGGTTCGATATAAAGATGCAGATAAGAATTATCAATGCTGCTTGTGTGTTGCATAATTTTGTGCGGGTAGAACAAGCAATTGACCCAATATTAGAAAATCAAGAGTGCCAAAATTTGGACGATGTTGATCATGAGATTGCTAGTCTAGAACCCACAACGATAAATGAGAGCAACCAAGAAGAAATCACACACTTACGAGTAACTAATGAGTGGACTACATTTCGTGATACTTTGGCAATGAACATGTTTGAAGAATACCAAGCTAGACGTGCTACTTGATTGAAGAGGTTTTTTTCTTTTTTTTTCTGTATATACCTTTTTGAGGTATGTAAATTATATATACTTTCCAACTGTTGAAATTAAATTACATTTTTTCATTACTTTTGCTTTGTGTGTGATCATAATTTTCTTTTTGAAGTCGATGGTATCATGATGCTAACATGGGAATACAATTGCTCAAGTTTTGAAACTACTAGGTGCTCTGTAGGTTGTAACTTATCTAGAGAGTTAGGTCACATTGCCTTTAGGTAGAAAATATGTATTTGATTAGGTTAATTGGACTGAGGAGTGTTAGGAATGGATGGAGAATTTATTTGATAAATGCAAAAAGAAAGGAATTCAATGACTCGTTTGAACAATCTATGGCAGCAGTAGCTCTCTCCTTTCAAAAGTGTGTCCAGAAGATTGAAGTAGAAGAGATTTTTGAAGAAATAAATTATATCGAAGGATTAAATGATGATGATAAAGAATTGGCATGTGAGTGGTTTCTTGAAAATGAAAGCAAGTTTAAGCTGCTGAAACAACTTATGCCAGAGAGGAAGAAAGGTTTTATTCTTACTCGTATCTACAAATGATAATCCTTAGTATTTGTCTCAAAATGTTATGAACTTGTTGAAGACCATTTTGACTATATTGAGTTGATTTCTATCTTTCATACTAATTCTAGTGTTGTTAATATTACAGTTAACACCTTTGTTAACTCTGTCATGAAGCAATGAATGGAAGATTTTGTTCTTAAAGGCTGTTTGAAAGTATATGCTGGATATGCATATTTCACGAATTCTTGATATGCATATTGTAGCTGGATGAATATATTACAAATAGAATGTTTCCAGTACAGATGGGTTGTGTGTGTGTAGAATGACACACAGATGTTGCAGCAAATAGATGGTGAGAAAAATCCGACAGATGTTACAACTAAATTTTATATGTAGTATGAAAATAATACGAGAAAATTTTAATTTATCAGCAAATAATCCTTTTTACGAAAGAATGTGTGTATTAGAAGCTTGATAAAATTTAAATTTATTTTTTAATATACTTATATATGTGTGTGTGTGTGTGTGTGTGTGTGTGTGTGTGTGTATGTATGAATACACATTTGTGTATATATATGTATAGTGTTATCTGTAGTATGAAAATAATCCGAGAAAGTTTTAGGGTACTTTTTACGAAAGAATGTGTATATTAGAAGCTTGATAAAATTTTAATTTATGTTTTAATATACTTTTATATATATATATATATATAATATATATACTATGTATGTATTTATGTATATGTGTGCACGCGCGCGTGTGTGTGTGTATGTATGTGTATTTATATGTATAGTGTTATCTGTGGTATGAAAATAATCCAAGAATGTTTCAGAGTCTTTTTTACGAAAGAATGCGTGTGTTAAAAACTTGATAAAATTTAAATTTATTTTTTTAATATACTTATATATATATATAGTCTGAAAATAATCCGAGAAAGATTTTGAATATTTTTTACGAAAGAATGAGCATATTAAAAGCTTGATAAAATTTTAATTTATTTTTAATATACTTATATATATATGCATATATATGTATATATATATGTATGTATGTATGTATGTATGTATATGTGTGTGCGTATATGTATATATGTATATGTATATATGTATAGTGTTATCTGTGGTATGAAAATATCCAAGAAGGTTTATATTAAAAGCTTGATAAAATTTTAATTTATATATATATAGTGTTCTTAAGTAATATTATTATATTAACGCATTTTTTTCTATGTTACTGTTATTTTTTTTTATTAGTTTATCGATAGAATTGTCGCAAGCATAATAATCATTGGCCACCGCTGATATGAAACATCGACTTCTTTTATTTGTGACCAACGATTTTACAAACCTTGGTAACAGGTTGATTAGATTCATACAATGAGTTTATAATATTTTTACATAATTTTATAGGTAAAAATATCCATATATAAATTCCTGTCGGTAACTAGATAGGTAATTTTATATTACTTCTATAGGTAATTTTATATTATACAATAAATTTGAAAAAAACTAGGTAGTATTATAAATTCTCTATTCTAATTCCATTTATAAAAATATCCAAACAAGGAAGTTTAAAAATCTTTTATTCATAATCTTTATCCAAACAATGGATTTATAACCATAGAATTTTAAAAGTGAAGCACTTTAAAAATTCTATCATTTTCCAAATCCCTTCATTTCTAAAATTCTCCGTCCAAACAGCCTTAGCCGTTGGTTTCTTAGAAACCACATACTAAAATTTTCAACTCTAAAAATAATGACATATATTTAAATAGACTAAGCACTAAAAAATAAACTAAGGTCGATGGTAAAAGATAACAATTACTAAATAACACTCTTGGATCCTACAAGACCTCCAAAAAGACGTATATCTACAAGCATGTGGGCCTACATTCCAATAAGCTTATGGACTCAAACTACTAGCCTGATGACAGGGCAAAAAAAAGGAGATCCTATCAGCCTGTTCTGACTCACATTACTGCCGAGCAACAAAAGAATATTTCCATCTCCAAGTTGAACTCAGACATCGCTGGTTTTTTTATTTTTTTGGGTGTGGAGCAATGTCAAACCAAAATTGGAATATAGGTAGCATTATGTTTGTTGTTTTGGGTTGAAGTTATAATGTTTTTTGCCCAAAACATTTTGGAAATGGAAAATCATGTTTCTATACGCGTTTCCATGTCAGACATGTTTCAGATACAGCATAACAAGGGGTCACTTGCCATACCCCACACTTTGGACCTCCCCTATACCAAAAAAAAGAACAATCCACTTGCTCACCTATGCTTCATCTAACTTGTCATATTCCAATACTAACCCCAAAAATGTCATATTTTAGTACAACAATATTATTGCCAGATTGCAGCAACAGAAAAATGTATCAACTCCCCAAAAAAAAACGCTTTGCATGACAAGAAAACAATCTTAGAACCCATGAATTTCCTCCTTACTGCATGTGCTTTCTCAATAAGAGCAGAGTAATAAAAACAATTTTTTACTGAAAAGTATATACAAGATCCAGTCCATGTAACATCAATAAATACTGCTCAACAGGAAAAACTCTAATTTGAACAAGGAACTGCTATTTTGGGATGTCAAATTTAAGTCAGAAAAGCATTGTGAAAGGAACACCAACTATACATCCTGATGCCCATACCCACTACAATTCATGCCATCTTCAATAGTACAGAGAAAAATGTCCTCTACAAAGCTGAAAGTGTGAACAGAAATTCATACAATGACAAATGACAAACGCATATGCAATCATTCTTATTAATTAGAAGGCCTTAACACTAAGCCATCAATGAAAACATTTAAGGATCCAACATTTCAGACCAGCACCATTATACCAAAATTTTCAAGTGGTCTGGCAAGCTGCCTAAAAACTGTCTTATACGGAAACAATAAAAAGAGAAAAAAAGTGGGAGAGGACGAAAGATGATATGATTGGAAACATGGATGCTCAAAAAGATAGATCAATAAAACTAATGGTCATCAGATGTGAAGACTCACAACATGTTGAAAATTCAAAACATATAAACAATAGCTTGATGGAAACAACAAAAGAATCAATTTGTAGACGCTTGAGACAGGTAAAACATTCATGTCCAATAATAAAAGGCCGTCAAACAGAGAGAGAAGACTTATGTAACACAAGCATGCTTATAGAACACTTACAGAAACATCTAGAAACTCATCCAAATTGGTGGCCACTGCTTGCCACTCATAAGTTGTGCTGGGAAGGACCGGTGAATCATTTGTCTTCCCACTCTTTACTACTTTCACCTCAACTTTTCTTATCTCCCTGTACAACCTGTGACCAATAGTGGGATCATCTTCATACCTATAAAAAATGAGTCAAAAGTTGAAAAATCATGATATACAGTCATGCTTATGTTCAAACATTACAGAAGAAACCAACTGATGTCTGCCTAGCTACACTGTAGTAAACAGAAATGTTGCAAGCACAAAAATATTGTATTATAACAAACTACATTATTTTACCAGTAGGAAATCCCTTGTGAATCACCACCAATTCTTTCTTTACGGAAAACCGAAAGTTGAGCACCATGCTTGATGGAGCTATCAATATAGCTCCTGATGTCTTCTTGCTGCACATTTTGTCAGCAAAACTATCAAATCTTCAGTATCAACTTCAGGAATTGGCAAACGTTAATCAAAAAGGCTTAGTCAACACAATAAATCAGCCTACTCTTTGGCCTTGATGGAGCAACTAAGAATCTGGTGGCGGTCCTCATAATCTTGACCGAAAAGCCTAATATCAATATCTTAAGAGCCCCTCCTTTATTGACACAACCCTAATGTTTATTTGTTTAATGACATTTAACTAAATATATTTACAAAGATACGTCGGCTGGTAAGCCTTTGATTTTGTCAATTACGAACAAATATGACAAGGGACGGCCACCACCTCCACTCCCCGCTCCTCAAAAACAGTGATTCATGCGCAATGATTCTTACCATCCTGAAAAGATAAACAAATATTTGTCCTTCAAGCTCTACAACCCACAACTTAAGCTTTACAGGTTACGTCTACAATTGTAATTGAAGTGGCCCTTCTAAACATCCAGATGGCAAACTACTGACAAGCACTTGACATCACATTAATCCTGATTGTCAAACACATCTTGAGTGCAGAATAAAATATCATTGGCTCATGCTCCGCCACTTAAGATATTGAGCTGAAAGGCTCCCTTAAACAAGAAACAAATCACCCTATTTTGGTGAATCACATAGAAACAATCATAGTTGACAACTAACAATAGGCGATTTGACCAGCATGCAAACCTAACTGATTTTACAAGCAAATATACTTGGTCATGGATATGCTTGACCTAAACAACACTACCGTTGAAACAAGCATGCATATATAGCTACCATATGAACGGATGTTGTTGACCTCGTAAGTCGAATAATGTCCTTGTCCTTGATTTCATGATAACAAATGAATTTAGAGAAGTAACGTATTTGCTTAAGTGTGAATGAGCTATGATTGACAAACAAAGAGACCAAATCACACTTACTCAAATTTTAAAAGCGCAATCAAGTTTTAAAGCATAAGAGATGATCATATGAAGATAACCAAAACTTAAGATTTAACGATTATATTTCTAAGTCTTAGGTTTTGATGTAAAGAGTCAAGTTGAACAATTTCATATTTTAATCAAAACTTTTTAAAAAGTTTTCTAAGCACTTGACTTGGATTCACTTTATGTGAATTCATGATTGATCTAGATTTCTATATCCTTCCAAAGTGTTTTAAATCCTGTTTGATTCCGGTCAAAACCAGTCAATTGACTAGCCTAGTTTAAACATAGGGCATTAAAACAAGTAAAACTTAACATGGATTAGCCGGTGCAGCAAACCGATCAACTGATTTTATCAAACTGATCGACTGATTTGATCAACTAGTCCTTGAATTTTGCTTCTGCAAAGACCCATTCATCTATATTAAAACTCATCGACAAGTTTCACAAAATTGAATGACTGATTTGACCAACTAGTCCATAGGTTTCGCTTTTACAGAATCCCATTTGCCTCTATTACAACTTATGAATTGGTTTTACCAAACCAATAGACTAATTTGACCAACTAGCCCATAAGTTTTGCTCCTCCAAAAACCCATTTGTCTTTGTTTAAATTCATCGACTGGTTTTACCAAACCGATCGACTAGCTTGAAAATCGATTGACTAGTTTGACCAACTAGTCCACTGTTTCAATCTTATCGAAACCCATTTTTCTCTATTTAAACTTATCGACTGGTTAGCTAAACCAATCTAGTGGTCTAAAGGACACATCAACCAATTTACTAAACCATGGCACTATTTATATATATTCATAAGACTAAGAACAACATGAGACCAATTGACTAGTTTGTGTAACAATAACTTACTCATCTCAGATTTGAACATATTCAGTCGACTAGTTTGAAACTTGACCATCGTACAATTAACCAACTGGTTTGCCTATACCAATTTAATGGTAAGTATTAAATGATGATTTAGTATCCATTGGGCAATACGGCTTTTTGGCCATTTCATGTCCAATGAATACCTGATGGGAGTGAGCTATATAAAGAAACTCCCTCGGCATTTATTAAATAACATTTCAACTACATTTACTATGCAATTAATCATCTACTCTTACATCATTCAATTGCTCATTCAAACTCTCTCGACTTTTAAATTTTAACTTTTTATTGAAAAGTGCTCATTCCTACTTCTCTCAACTAGAGTTGTTATACAATTGTAATATATTTGATTACATCTAGTTATATTACATCTCATCTAAAGTTTTACACTTTCATATCTTGAGTTTTTAGGGAAAATCAATTGTAATCACAACCACCTTACAAAACTTATTATAAAAAGGTTAGGGAATATTTGCCTAATGAGATATTCTTATTAAGAGTACAAAGAAGATAAATAAGTCAAGTAATAAATCCTCTCTAAGAAGGTCATTGAAATTGTAAGACTTATAAACCAAGAGAAAATTGATCATCAATAAAAACACATCATTTATTCAAAATTTAAAAGGAAGAACCTTTGGGTAGTAGATATAGAGAGTAATTTACTCTTGAACCACTACATTGTGTGTAAATTTTGTTATTTGTCATTTCTATTCTGTTAAATCCTATTCACCCCCTATAGCCTATAGGGTTCTTTCACATGTTTGTAAGGATCATGATGTTCAAAGGATTTCTCTTTCTTTTTGCAGCAAGTATTAGTGATTTAATATTTATTTTCAAGTGCTATTCAAGGCATCAGAAAATACTTGAAGTCAAAACAGCAAAGATAGAAATGTACACTAATAACCTTAAAAGCACACCTCAACCCGAATGTCGCATAGTGCTTTCAAAATCTTGACACGAAAACCTGGATCAAGCAGCTTGTATGCTTCAATCTCCACACTACAGATCAGCCATTGAAATTTTTTATTCGCAGATAACCAAGACCAAGTAACTATGAAATCAATTGAATACCAACCCATGAGAAGCAACAATGGGAACCTCTCCTTCAGCAACCTGCAACAAGAACACATGTACCAAGGACAGGGTGTGAAACAAAAGGGACCAGCTTATGGTAAGATGTCATCGTCTATAAAAAAAACTTCAAGAACAGAACTCACCCAAATCCACCAGTCTCTCAATTTTCGACACAAAACCGTGATCCAAGTGTCACGTCCACAAGCCATCCTAGTGACTGGTGGTATTGACTATCACCAACAAAAAAGAAAACAAAAGAAAAGAAATTTGTTATGCTTCATCTCAGCGTAACTTATGGCAAACTGTTGGCACAATATTGATAGAGCAAGTAAAGCTATAAAAATTAAGTGCATAATAGAGAGCAGAAGAGGGTGTTTTAAGTGGAAGCTCTATTTAGGTAACAAGGGAGGCAGAGCAGCCTAAAATCCACAGAGAGAATCATAGTTCACACCCTAAGCCTAGTGCCCAAAGCCCCACAAAAAGTCTTTCGACGTAAAGCGCCAAACCTGGGAGATTTGATATTAAATTATGAGTCATATTCAACAAAAAACAAAGAATGACAACTAAAAACTCAATTTATCACACAAATTTCGCATCCATTTTCAACAAATGGGCAGAGATTGAATCACCAACTATATGGTTCAAATGATGTACATTGTTTATATTCCAGGAATATCAAACTCTGCTATTTCCAAAGCATGCCACATCAGCATGGGTCCTGCAAGAGATTACAGCACTGGAATACACAGCAACCCCCCCCCCAGGGGGTCAAAAAAGAGAGAGGCAAGGGTGAAGTTGCTGAATGCTACACAACAGGAAAAGTTCACTCAACGCTGTCAGCATCCTCAATAATGAGACTTGGTGAAGAGAGCTACTGGCAAACCAAGCAGCTCAAACACAATAAGTTTCCTATTCTTGATACACCTTTTTATCTTAGATGCATTATAAACAGCTACAGAAAAAAATATACCTACAATTTTCATACAAGAGAGAGATTTGGGCACAATGTCAAGGCATTTTTTTCTGTTATTCTGAACCAACATACTTGCACATGTCAGGTGTGAGAAAAGGCTAGACAATCAACAACAAAACAGTCGTCGCCTAGCAACCATGACAGAACAGACATAGTTTGCCGCTTCATAGATCAATTTAATGCATTACAAGAACATCTTATATCCTTCAGATTCAATAATTCACTCAATTTGCTAGCTCCATGCTTCATCCGAACCTCAATTACAAGAACAGGCAAACATAGTTTGCCACTTCATAAATCAATATGATGAATTACAAGAGCATCTTACATCTTTCAGGTTCAATAAATAATTAAATTTGCTCCTCTCCCTCTTCCCTGATTCTTTCTTCTCATTCCCTTTCTCAAATCCCATCTTCTTTTCTAGACTCCAACTTTAATTGCCAACCCTAAAACATTTTTAGCAATAAAGCCCAAATTTGATCTCCATGCCCACAAAAACATTCGCCAAAATCAGTTGCAGAGTCTTAAATCCCAGCTTTCATACATAACCACATCTACTGCACCATCACCTGAATTCACGGAAACAGTGAATCAAAACACCACCACCACATAACAACCCATCAATGAACGAACCTCACCTAAAGCCGAACCCCACCAGCAGACCAATATTCCAAAAACCACCACATCAATAGTGCCAAAATGAATCACCACCAAATAGCAAACAATAACAGACAACACAGTTATCATCATCAACCCACCAGTACCGCACTCGACCACCCACCACCAGAATAAACCAAATTAGTCCTAAAACTAAATTGCATAACTCCTGAGTCCACTGTCCAACCCTCACAGTCTATCCTCAAAAATAAATTCTCCCAAATCTAGCAAACTTCTATGTATGGTACAACCTTGCCTTTGCCCATCGTTGATTAGCCATCAAAAAAGAAAGCAGCAGAAGCTTCGCTGAGAGACCATCCTTACTATAGCATCTGGTGCTCCACCTATACAGCTTGCCTTCAACTGTCATCTACTTCATCACAGCTCAAACCCTAATTGAAGTCTAATTGTTAAGATTAATCACTCGAGGATCTAGCCACAGCAGGTTCAGGACCTGTTATTGGATAGGTCCTTAGTCTCCTATTTCTATTAATACCTTTCTTGTTATTTGTGTCTGTACACCATAGCAATCAACTATAGCTAATTAGAATTAATAAAGCATGAATTGAGTAAGACTAATTAGGACAATTGGGGATGCATGTGTATGCATATATGTTGAACAACAGAGAGGTGAGAGAAGAAGAGAGGAGATTCGGTTGTTTAGAGAGTACTAATTTTTCAACCTGTTTATTACTGAGGTCTCAACCTCTTATTTATACTTGGCAAGTGGCAACAAACTAACAAGTTAAGCCATTATTAAATAAGATAAATATTCTTTCCTCCTAAAGAAAATAGTGACTACATTAAATCTAGTTTCCTAAATTGAATATTCAATATCTACGCCTATTTATTATTATAAGACTTGCCTATTTAATAAAAAAGTTCTGCTAATAAATAAAAATCATAATAAACTAATAATAGATATAGACTAGATGCTGTGGGACCTCTTGGCCTGCAACGGACGTATAACACTGCCTAAACATAGCCTCCCTCTAAAATATTTTTTTCGCACTCCTATATGGCGTTTCGCAGTTTGTTTCTGTGAACATGAATCAATGCTCATCTTCCCTGCCCATTGACATCATCTGCTACGACGGCATTAGCCTCTTTGTCAGTCATGGCTCATAACTGTTGCTTTCTCAAGGAGTCCACAAAATCCTTCTAATGGAAAATTCTATAATTCATTTCTTTCTTTTAATCATTCAGATTTGTCAGTTTTTTAGCTGTGATGACTATTTAAAAAAAAATGGGGAAAAGGTAGAATGAAATGGGAAAAAAAATTCAAAATTGAATAAAAGGAGTTTCATGATTTCAATCATAGGTCACTGTTGGAGTAAATTGTTAACATGTATTATCCTTGACGTCTAAGAGCCTGAAGCAAGTATTTTTTTCATCACAACAATTAGGAGAAAATCACAACGTTTGAGGATTCTCATAACATTCAAACAGGCATTCGAGTTAATTATAAAGACAACAAGCTTGCCCTTCACTAATAAGGACCAGGCACTAGATGTAGAGCCCATTGAAGTTAAAGAGCTTGCCTCAAGTGTGCTTGCAGCAAATGTTAACCTGATCACACGTGCATGCTCCAAGTTGCTGAGCATATGCGATAGAGTTTTTGAACTAAAATGCCATAAAGATCAAGGACAAGAGGTGCTTCAAGTTGCAGCTAAGGGCAAATTAGATTCTGAAGAGGCTGTTGAGTCAAATTTATTTTCTATGATTCAGAAATTCATAGCCTTCAACTTTAAGTTTGTCATGTTCCCATCATTCTTTGCCCTAGACCATCCTAGATCCCAGAGTGTTATCTTGGACTTCCTAATCATCAAGTTCTCACCAATCACTAAGGTCTGGTAGAACAAGATAAAGTATATTTAAAGACGAGCTTTAGAGATGATATGTTAAAAGCCATTGTATAGTCAGAAACCGAGTTCAAAGTTAACAGCAAAACAAACTGTCACTAACAAGGATTTTGAGCTAAATGTTGAACCTCATGAAGTTAAAGAGCTTACTTCAAATGTGCTTGTCGCGGATGTTAACTTGATCATATGTGACAGAGTTGTGCATACTTGATTATATGATATGTTTAATCATATCCTTAGCCACCTAGGGATAGTTTTTTGTCAGAGTAATTTCTACTTTAGCAGTATCGATAATCCCATCCATTTATCTTTGATCTACCGGTTAATATTGAGCTCTCAGTTCTCACCAAAAGAGAGTAGTGTTCATTTATTGTATGTGTGTACCGCTCCTGCATTCACTAAATATTTCATTGACAGCTACTAGTTTTTCCTCATAGAAACCTGAGAATGAGTTAAAAAAGGAGATCGATGAATATATATTTTAGGACAAACTTGTTTTTCTGATAGAATGACACCATATTTCAAGCATACAGACTGGTCATAAAACAACTGGTTACTCTATCAAGTAGAATTGCATTGTCCAACATCATGATTCTAGTGATCAGTTCAATATTTGTATCATTATATGAGTAGAAAAAAGATTTCAAAGGGAAAATGTAAATGCAGATCATCTATTATATGCTGCCATAGGTCCATACAACAACCACAATTATGCAGGATTTCTGGGTCCTTCACATAAGCTAGGGCAAACAGAGAAGGGCCCAAAAACAGCTCCACCACAATGGCGATGCCCACAAGATGGAATCTATCGCCCCTTTTTACATACTATAGTCAACAGATGCTTGCTCCGTACATTTAATGGCTAGCACAAAAACTTTCTGTTCAGCTCAACTTTATGAGAGATTCGGAAAACATGTACATTAACATCCGTCGTGGATCACAAGTATTAAGAATTCAACCTCCTAAATATTAGTTTGTTGACTAACCCATCAAAACATGACACCTATCCAATACAAACACATGAACTCAAGGAACCAACCTTTAGCAAAGGAATATGAACGTCACCCAACGTAATGTTAGGAGTCAACAATGCTGTCTCCAACTCTTCTGCCGTGAAGTCCACCGTTATATTTAAAAGTGGCCTAAATACCTAAACCGCCAAAACAAAGAAGAATCAAACTTTAGTCACCTTAAAATTCAAGCATACCACCAAATACCAACCAAAACACAAAGGAATAGATAAATTCTTTATCATACTAACATTGAAAAAATTAAGTATTGAAGCCAATTCCCACATAGACCTCAATTTCCACCGCGGCAACTGCGCCTGCGACGGCTCATTGAGGAGGGGCGTCACAATTTTACTGCATTGCTCCTCAGGCTCCTCTTCCTCTAATTCCTCAATCTTCTGATTTTTACCCTTCTTCGGCGCCCTCGTCTTCCTCTCGATCACTGGCTGCACCACAGAAAGCTTAGCTTGAGCTGCCCGTACAGTACAGGCCCGAGATGGCCGTTCCCGTCTCACTATATGATACACTTTATTAGTATTCTCCTTCCTACTTTTCCTGGGATCACTCCTGCTACCATTACTTTTGCTGTTTTCATTCTTCTCGCTTCCATTTTCAACTGGGTCTTTTCTATTTTCGATGAGTTCCGTGTTTTGGGTGCTCTCGTCGTTGCGAACAGTTTCAATGCAGGTGGGTTGAGGTTCAGACTGATGGATCGGAGAGGAAACGTTCTCGCGCATGACGGAGAGATTGAGACTGTGAGGATTAGGGCAGATTAAGAGATCATTCATGGATTGTTTTCAAATTTGCATTTGGAGAAGAAAAGAGGGAAAATCAACGGTACTTTGGGAAAAGTTTACAAGAAATTAAGAATGTTACAAGTATTAATTATTATAATCAGAGGAGAGAGAACGTGAGATATGGACCATCATACCAGCTCCCACTCCTCCTCTATGCTTTTATCTCTCTCTCTCTCTACCAGGTCAGGTGTTTCCGTATTTGCTAGTAGCTGGGAGAGGTTGCTCGCGTTAACTTGAGGAGAGAGACGAGGGGTTACGACTTGCGAGGGGAAAGACGAGACGGAAAGACAAGAAGGGACATCGATGGGGAAAAAAGAGAGGAATGGAATGGGCAAGAAACAGGGGCAACGGATGAAAGTTACAAACGGCGGAAGGTAACCGACGAAACGGCCGTTCGTTTTGCCGACTCAGGTTGAATGAAAAAAGAAAAAACAAAACAAAAACAAAACACTATTAAACTCATTATATTTTTTTACATTAATTAGATCAGTTTTAAATTTTAATTTTTTATTACACGGAAAAATTATGTAAAAAGTACTGTACAACTAACTATGGCTAATTAAAAGAACACTATTTAATCCCAAAAAGATACAAGAAATTAAACTTAAAAAACTGACATATATAACACAAATAATATGATTAATTTGAATAAAAAAATAAAAGTGTAAATTAACTTCACCTAAACATTTTTAAAATCATATTTAGTATCACATCTAATGTCAAAATAATTAATATATATTGACAGTGTTGAATATTTTTTTTATTTTAATAAAATATACTCTTATAATATTTTTTTTATTTGTTTATATGTTGAATTTTAATAAGATATATTGATTAATAATTAATTATAACATTAATTTATATTAATTAATATTTTTAATTAATTATTAATATTAAATATTATTATCAAAATTGAAAATCATAATAATTATTAATATTACTAATTACAAATATTAAAGGTGAATAATATTCATAATTATTAATTATTAATATTATTCATTATAAATGAATAATAGTACTAATAATTATGAGCTTATTATTATTATCAAAAATAATATATAAATAATTACTATTAATAATTATAAATCATTATTCTTAAATTATGTTAATATTAATATTAACATAAATGATATTGAATAATAATGACAATATTAATAATAGTGGTGGATGAGTCTAATTAATAAAGATATAAGTATAATAGTATAAGATAATTTAAATATTTAATAAAAAGTAGTTGGATCTACTTATGAAATAATAATATGATAGGTAATATAATTAATGATATTTTAAAAATAGTATAATTAAATTCATTTAAATAATGTTATAGATAATTATGTGTTAAACAATCAGGCACTCAATTTACCCTCCTTGATGCACAAAAATAAAAATTTTATACTTTTTAATTTATATATATATATATATATATGATAATGCTTTTTAATGTATTTTTCTTCTTTTGTCGGTTCTTGTTTTTGCACCTATGAAACATCAGTGATGCCTCCTTTCATAAGATTATTTATTTATCTATTAGTATATTATTATTATTATTATACTCCATCTTATTCATAATATAATTCACCATAAATTTTAAGGATAAATTTTGACTATTAATTTATTAAAATATATATATATATATTAAAAATACTTTTGTAGAATTATTTTTTATATATTTTTATCAATATAAATTAATAAATATTAATTGTCAAAGTTTATTATTAAATAATGTGATAGCATATATTTTGAATCAAAGTTTATGATTTGAGAACAATTAAAGTATAATGCTTTTTTATATAAAAGTATAGTCATTATTGTAACACCTCAAAAATAATTACAAAAAAAATGGAAGCATTAAAATAATATAGTTGGTATTACCGCCACACTCAGCGCGAATTTGGTCCATATCATTATTGTACTAAGTATAAGATTAAAATGTTATGACAAATAAATTAAAACTTACAAAAATAGATATAGATAGTAAAAAAAACTTAAATAATTTAGCGTAATGACAAAGTATAGAGTACATACTCTAAATAATATAATACATAAAAAAAAATAAGGGGGATAAAAGGGATAAAGAGTCTAAAAAAAATTATCCAGGTTTTAGAGTACATATCATGTGCAACATCGAATAAATATAGCTCTATGCCCTAACCTAATGGAATAAGCTCATATCACTCCCCTTAAGGAACTTACTCGAAGTCAGTAGGATCATCATCATATACCTACGACCCAATGTCTACAAATGTGTAGTATCAGCACGCATATTATACTGAGTAACACAACTATCCTACAGAAATGGCATTATGTACGAGGTCCATGTGAAGAAATCAATAGAACATGTAATAACAAAATGGTACGATGCTTACATATGTACGTCAATTAAGAATAAAAAACTCAACCATCAAGCATGAAATAATGTAATACAAATATACGAATAAATGGGATTCATTGATCATTATGTTTTGTTATCGTGATTGCAACTAATACATTATATTAACTTGAAGACAAAGACCCGAAGAAATCATAAAAACTAATCTAGTACTCGAACGATACTAACCCTAGTCAGCCTACCTAGAAATATAACCACACCACCAAATAATAGAATACCTGATCACTTAAGTATGCATACCCTCTATAAGACCGAAATATATCGAGAAACCTGTAGAGTAGAATAAGACCTCCCAAACCTTGTAAGGCGCCCAATATCGCAGAATAGAAAATACCGAAATGGTACCAAGCGAATACCAAACCTGACTCAGATAGCTACCCCGAGTAGTATAAGTCCTGACTCAAGATATTTCACTTTTAAGTGATTAATGTCTTATCAAATATTTAGGTCAACATAAGAACAAAGGTCCATAGCATATCACTTAATCACTTATATAAACATAAGCTAATTATCTTAGTAAATTTTCTATATTATCCCTACACTTGATCCATAGAGAAATCAAGGCCCAAACCATTTAAAGCACAGAGACCCATTAACATGTCATTAATGCCCAATTGAATATATGAAGCATTAAAGCTCAATGAAGATGATCAAGGTATTAAGTCTAAACATAATTAATAAGACATTAAAGTTCAAGTTCCACTCCATAAAAGATGCAATAAAATTTGATATCAATGTACATTAACTCTAATTATTCAAGACAAGGTTGAATAGCCAACATTTAAGTTAGCCAAGGGTTCACATATAAGGTTAATTAAAATAACTGGTCTA
Source organism: Tamarix chinensis (assembly GCA_030549775.1). NCBI lineage: Eukaryota > Viridiplantae > Streptophyta > Magnoliopsida > Caryophyllales > Tamaricaceae > Tamarix > Tamarix chinensis. The sequence continues at coordinate 3,809,980 of CM060175.1, read as the reverse complement.
AAAGGACATAAAATGACTAAAATATCTTCAACGTCAACTAACTTACCTTAATATTATGAGAGGTTTATTTCATGCTAAATAGGTTATAATTAGATAATGATTTTCTTATGATAGAGTATAAATATGGACACCAAATATTAAATGCTTAAATTGCTCAATGTACCTAAAGTATATCTTTCTCTTTTCTTTTTCTTACTTAACCAATTATTTTACTTAACGTCTCTAGGTCTACTCATCAAATGTCATCCAAGTATCAAACTTATCAATTTTAACTTATTTTATTAACATAATATTCACTTAGGTCTCAAAATTTTTAGAATTTACATATAATAGCCAAAATGTGAAATACCCCAAAACCCTAATTTAGGAAATCATGGCCGAATAGGGAATTATTAGAAAATTAATTAAAATAAACTACTTTTATTGAAAAAAAGGGAATTAATTAGGATAAATCAAGAAGGAATTTATAAGTGTTTTAAATAGGAGGACTTTTGGTATTTTAAGATAATTAAGGGTTTTATTTTAGAAATTAATTAAGTAAATTATTTTATTTAAAATAAGAAGGATAAAATAGCTTCAATTAATATAAATTTTATAAATAATTTAATTGGAGAAAATTAGAGTGTTTTGTTAATTAAAATGGAATTTAAGAAATTTCTTTCAAAAATCCCTAAATTAACCTAAAAAGATAATTTAATTACTATTGTAATATTTATATTTTATTAAACATCTCAATTACCCAAATTATGCTAATTAATCCAACCACTAATTTCCCTTTTTTTTCCTTTTTTCCTTTTTCCTTTTTCTCCCTCCTTTTTCCTTTTTCTTTCTTTCCCCTTCTCTTCCTTATTTTTTCCCCGACTAGGCCGGCCTGCTAGGCCCAACACCCCTCGCGGCCCAGCCCCCTCTCCCGCGCACCCTCCTTCCTCTTTTCTCCCGGCCGGTTCGGCCTCTTTCTTTCCTTTCTTTTCTTTTCCGCTGGACCGTCGGTCCAACCTCTTCTTCTTCTTCTTCCCTACGTTGTCGTCCTTCGCCGCCTACAACACAAAAACCATGGCTGGGAAGGAAATCCTGCAATAGCAGCCACAACACCGGTCATTTTGCCCCTCTCCTCCTCGTTGTCTCCCCTATGGATTTGACCAATCGGTTCAGTGTTTCTCCCACACGAAATCTCTCTCTCTCTCTCTCTCCGACGAATTTCGGTCTGCAACAGCAGACCTGCGCCGGCCAGCCTCGTCGGACATGCAAGAACCTAACCCCCCTAACCTCCCTCAAAGCATTGTCGTTTCCCATCCCAATTTTCCTATAAATAGCCCTAACCACCGCCTGAATCGGGTTCGAAAATCTGGAACCCAGAGAAATCCCAACGCACGCCGCCCCACCTTCAACCGCCCATTCCTCCGCCTTCGGCCACCGTTGCCGCCTGCCTACGCCACCAACATCCTCCCTGCACCACCCTCTACACAACCAACCCCCTAGACCTCCCTGCCTTGCCCCGCAAGTGCCGCCCCGGCCATGCGAAATTACCTTCCTGAACAAGCCCTTCGACCCCCCCTCGCACCACCTTCGTGCTGCCAGCGCCGCCTCCACCGCCACCTGCAGCACCGCCACTACCCCCCAAAACAACCAGGGGTTCCTCCCCTACCACCCTGCACCTCCATTTTCCCCTACTTTCCTCTTCCCTAGCCTCCACATCCAACTCTCCCATTCTTCCTCCACCGCCGCTGGTGCCGCCACCACCTCAGCCAGGTTGCCCCAAATTCCTTGAACAGTTGAACCCTAGATCCTGAATAATAAAAGTGTTAATAAATTTTAATACTATTAACCAATATTATTAATGATATGGTAATCAATATTATTATTAATACTACTATCATAATTACTATTATTACTACCCTTATTATTATTCTTAGGTCCTAATATTACCCCCAAGAACTTCTAATTAATGGTATTAGTTGATACTAAAACCTTGTTAAGTTATTATGATTATCTCTATTAGTATTATTATTATTATCACTATTATTATTATTATTATTATTATTATTATTATTATTAGTATTAGCATTATTATTATTATTATTATTATTATTATTATTATTATTATTATTATTATTATTATTATTATTATTATTACTATTAGTGTTATTATTATTAGTAGTAGTAGTAGTAGTATTAGTATTAGTATCATTATTACTATTATTGTCATTATTATTATTATTATTATTATTATTATTATTATTATTATTATTATTATTATTATTATTATTATTATTATTATTATTCCCATGTTTATTACTCTAACTATGACTGATGTTGTTATTATCTTTGTTATTATTATTATGGTAGTATTCTTACTATTATTAGTATGATTAACATTATTATTATTATTATCCTCATCATTATTATTATTATTATCATTATCGTTACTATTACTATTATCATGGTTATGAGGTTGTTGCTAATATTATTATTATTATCATTATTATTATTATTATCAACATTACTATTATTGTTATTACTATCATTATTATTATTATTATTATTATTATTATTATTATTATTATTATTATTATTATTATCTTTGTTATTATTTTTGTTGTTGTCGTTGTTGTATTTAATGCATTTATTATTTTATCGATTATTACCATCGTTATTATCCTTAACATTATAATTTAATATTATTACCTTAGTATTTTTGTTATGCTTAGTTTTGCCACAACTATTGTATTATTATTATTATTAATGTGATTATTTTTATTTTTATTGTTATTATCGTTATTATTGTTACTATCATTATCGCTATCATTACTATTATTATTACTATGGTTAATACTAGTGTCATTATGTTTATCTTTCTAACTATTATTCTCATTGCTATTATTTCTATTATTATTATTATTAGTATTCTTACCATTATTTGTATTATTATTATTATTATTATTATTTTCATCACTATTACTACTTCTACTATTATCATTATTATTGATATTATCATCAGGATGATTATGGTTGTGTTATTATTTTATTATTATCGGTAATATTACTATCACTAATGCTACTACGATTTCAATTATTATTATCATCATTATTATCATTATAGCCATTATTATTCTTATTATGAGTACTATTATTATTAGTAGTATTCTTATTATTGTTAGTATTATTAGTAATTATTATTAATAATATTGAAACCCTCACCTTAATACTCTGGATTTTGCTAAAACCTACTTTAATTAGTGATAATCCGTTTAAACTATCGTGATAATAGTAATAACCCTACCCTTTATTTATAAACCCCTATTATTAATATTAGCCTTAGTGTTAGGCCATGATAGGGGTAAGATAGGAAATTTATGGTAATTCCGATAGAGGGAGATTAACCCTTAGCATTTCCCTCTTATAGGTGAACCGAGTCAAAGCCCCCAGGAGGCGTAGGAGCGTGCTCCAAGCCCGACGCCGATTTAGGTAAGGACGTAACTAAGGCCACCTGTGTGTATTGCATGTTTTACCTGTCTTGTATGCCTTGTGCGGTTGTATGCTATAATCTGTATGTTATCTGTGTATTTATGTAGCGCAGCGTGGAACCGAGGTATGTTCTCGTGCTCTTGTCTGTATGTACTAATATGGTATGGTACAAAGATGATGTGATGTGATGTGACCCCTACGACATGCATGCTAGGTGTTTTGATGAGGAGTTGTGGAGTGGGGGCTTGAAAGAGAAAAATAAGCAACTAAAATAACCAAGGGGAAGTACGCTGGTTAACGTAGGTATGGGCGACCTAGGTAATATGTAATTTGTGAAATGATGAGAAAAAAGGGGAATTAAATAAATAGAAGAGTGGGAGAAAATAAGGTTGCATGGGAGAAACTAGGGTTTGCATGGGAATGATAGAGTTGGCATGGTGGAAATGATAGGGTTTGCATGGGGAGGTTAAGGTCCGTATGGGGGCGAACCTTACAAATGAAAAGTTACCTTGGGACGTAAGGAAAGTAATGGAAGGTCTATTTGGGAGTCTGGAGGCTCGAGGTGAAAATAGTACGTAGGGTCATATATGGGTACCTAGGGTTTGGGAAGGAAACCCTAATTGGAGAAGGAGGAAAAAGAAAAAGAAAAATAATAGGAATAATCGAGGAGGAGCGAAGTATGAGAGAGAGTTGGTTCTGAGGGTCATGATACGTGGGGTGTTAAAATAGTATGAGTAGACCTCGGGGTATAAGGTGGTGGGCCCTGTCCTATATGCCTAGAGGTTGGGTTTCCAATGCGAGAAATGTGTTAAGTATGATAATTACAAGGGGTGTTTAGTGGCCTAATATAAGCGCGGGAGATAGCTCGGTAACCTAAACCGAGTAGGGATATAGCTAAGGCTGAATGTGTGACATGTATCCTACGTACCATGGATGTTCTATATGAGTTATGTGTCGTGTTTTAAACACCATTATCTTATCCGTTCCATGTGTAACGTGGCTTGGAATCAAGAAGTGTGCTTGTGTCCTCATTACTATGTGATAGTACGAATATGTCATCAATTTTTATGTGATGTGTTGAGGTCTCAAGCCATGCATGACAAAGGTGAAATGCCCTCGAATAAGATACGTTAAAACACTAACTACTTACAGAGAAAGATGTTGAGCCGAACCCAGACCGGTCCACCGGCTATAAATAATGGCAGGGTATCTTACCCTCGCGACCGTTCCACCGGCTATAATAGTGGCAGGGCATGTGCCCTAGCGACCGTTCCACCGGCTATAATAGTGGGGGATTTTGTGCTCAACAAACCAAACATAAAAGTGATAAGACATGGAAAGATACTAATATTTATAGTGGAATACCTTGTGAGTCAGGGCCAGACCGGTCCACCGGTAAATAATAGTGGCAGGGTATATTACACTGATGAGTTCATATTTTGACACATTTTATACCCTTATAATCTTAGTTTTTGGTAGTTTATTTAACTAATATAGGGGAATAATTATTGTTTTATGCTTAAGTGGTAAAAATTGCATAAATTTTATTATTTGAGCTAAAATGATATAATTTAAGTAAATTTAGAATAAATATTATTTATTAATATTTATTAAATTTTATTTTGCAGGTTTTGTTTTTAAATAAAAGAAAATTAAAAAAAAGAAAAAAGAAATAAGACCTTTGGACCAACGGCCGAAGGCCGAAGGCCCAAAGGTCTGTAACAAGATCAACCAAACGGAGCCGCACGAAATGGGAAGAAGAGTCAGCGAGGGCTGACGTGGACGGACGAAAGAAAAATTATAAAGACGGGAGCGGCAGAAAGAAACGACGCAGAAGGAGAGACGGGCAGGAGACAGAGCCGTCAGGCTCTGACAGAGGCGCGCGGCACGAGAGCTTTCAAGGCAAGGAGGCTCGGAGAGAGAGAGCCGCAGAGAAGCCAGACGCACGGACGAGCAGCAGCGACGCACGGAAATCGAGGCAGCACAGCGACGCACGAGGTCGACGCGCCATCAGCCGCCAGCCGAAGAAAAAGAAAAAGAGAAAGAAATTCTTGCACAGAAATAAAGGCCGAGAAGGAAGAAAAATTAGAGGAAGATTTAATACCCGGTAGAATTTATTTCAGATAAAATTAATTTTTATCTGAATAAATTCTTGATCTTTAATTCAAAATTAATTCCGGTTATTTCTTTCTCTTATTTTTAATTTATATTTTAGATATATATTTCTGTGTAATTAATTCTTTAATTATGAGTGGCTGATTATTTATTGTTAGGGATTAATTTGAAACCCTAGATTATGGTTTGATTTATAATTTTATTTTCTTTGTTTCGTGAGATTGTTTCTTGACTCTATATTAATTGCTATCGTTTATATGTGTGATTCTGTCCAGTATAATTTATTTGGTGCATGCCTTGTTCTGGTACCTCATAAGTGACAGTATGTAGGATAAATTGCTTGCTAGGTGGCCATCTAAATATACTAGAATTTATATGTATAAATTGCAGCTAGGTTAGATAGCAATTCACCTAATCGTTTTGTGATTCTAACCGAAGTGGTAAAACGTTTCGATACGTGTGGGTCAAGAATAGGAAATACAGCTAGACATGCTTTTTGTACTAGTCTGGGTACTTAGATTGACAGCCTTCCACTTACACTTAATGCATTAAATCTAGTTAAATATAGGAGCCGCTTGTTGCTGCTATACTGCTAGTATTTAATAGGGTTAATATTGGCGCTTTGTCGTATTAATTTAATTAAGGGAAGTAATATAAGGTGTATAGACCTGCTTTTGGTGTGCAACTTGGTCGATCTCTTTCTCACGATTAAAAGATGACTTAGAAATAAATATTATATCTCGATCTAATCTAGTGGTGGATTTTTATTTCCCTAACATATTTCTCCTATCTGCTAGTTTCCCATTATTTTCCATTATTTTCATTATTAGTTTATTTTATTTTATTTAATCCTTTTATTATTTTATTCTTATTTTGATAAACCCCCATTAGTATTTTTCTTATTTATTTATTTTAGGTTATTTAGTGTTTTTATTTTATTTATAGTTTAAGCTAGTTAGATAGAGGTGAGCCCTCTCAATCCCCGGCTAGAACGATACCCTATTTACCAGTGCTACAATTGACGACAAGAGGGTTTAAATTGCGTGCCGGCTACGGTCGCACCAATTTTTGGCGCCGTTGCCGGGGATTGGTAACTTCACCTTTATTTTGCTAGTATTTTTAGTGTGTTTTCATTTTATTTTTTTTTTAGTTTTGTTTTAGTTTTATTTTAGGATTTTTTTGGTGTGTTTTGATAGTAACCTTTTCCTTTGAAGTGTTAGTATTTTCAGGTGGCTATGAGAGGATCCTTTGGTTATGGACAACTTTACTCGAATCTTAACGCAAGAGTAAATGAGGTAAGTATGAGTAGTCTTGAAGATAAACTTAACAAACTCACTACTCTTGTTTTGCAGGTAGCTGAAGCTATAGTTATTAATACAAGTGGAGTGTGTCATACGCAAGGAAATCCATATGCCTGCCATGAACAAGCTATGAGAGGAGGAGGATGGACACAATCTGGTGCTCAATCTTTCAATGGTTTTCAAGGACATGATCCCTATACAAGCACATACTATTCGGAAATGAGTCATCAACCCAACTTTGGATGGGAGATGAATGATCAGTATCAAGTGCCATATCAAGACCCTTACATGCACGAATATGAAGCTTCAAAATATTATCAATATCCTCAAAAAGATTCTTCTCCAGTTTCAGAACCCTCAAGTTCAGAAAAAATGGATAAGATTCTTGAAGAATTGATGAATGGTCAAAACCAGTTGGCAGAAAGCCAAAATCAACTGATACAAATGAATGATCATTATTCAGTGCCATATCAAGACCCTTACATATGTGATTATGAAGCGTCAAAACATTATCAATATCCTCAACAAGAATCTTCTCCAATTTCAGAGCCCTCAAGTTCAGAAAAAATGGATAAGATTTTTGAAGCACTGACAAACAACCTAAATCAACTGGTGCAACGTCAGATTATGCAAAATGAAAGGATGTCAGTGATAGAGGAGAAAATAGGTTATATGGTCAACCTAATGAATCAATCACAAGCACAAGAAGAGCTCTCTAGTACTTCAATTCCAAATTCAAGTCAGAGTTATGAGGATGATGATGCCATATCCGAATGTGAGGATGAGCTAGTTGAGGAGGTTTCCATGAAAAACATTGAAGAGCAAGATCAAGTGGAAGAAGAGCCTATAAAAGTAGAAGAAGAATCTCATCAAAATGAGGATCAAGTGAACAAAGAGAAGTATATGGATGACAAGACTGTCACTTTCACCTATCATATACCATCTTTGAACATTTATTCCCCAATTTTTCTTGGAGATAACCATAAGACACAAGGTAAGCCTTTGAACCACTCTGATTTTATTTATGCTAACTACACTCCTTGTTTTCCCTCTTTTAGCAGGTTATATGGATCCAAGAGTGAAGAGAGTAATCAAATCACCTTGGATACATTTAATAAGAAGCGTGATGCTCCAAAGGAGAGGTTATGTTGGAAGGATGTGTTTAAAGATTTTGAGATGGAAAAATATGTTCCTTCAATAGAGAGATCAAGATACATGGATATTGGACAAAATATTCTCTATTTACACACCAGCTTAAACTCTATGCTAAGTAAGTTACGTTCTTGCTGGATCAAATCTTTCATTAAATCTAACATATTGTCTTTTTCTTCCTTGCAAGATAAAGATGATCATCACAAGGAAGGATTTGGTGAAGCAGCTCTCAAGTGGACGTATCCACCTTGAACGAGTAAACCGAGATCATGTCAGGCTAAAGACATAAAAACAAGCGCTACTTGGGAGGCAACCCAATGTCAATAGGGAGTTTTTCTATCCTTTAGTTATTTATTTATTTATTTTGTTTTCTCCATACTTAAAATTACATGTTTCTTTAGTTGTTTACACATTGAGGACAATGTGTGATTTAAGTGTGGGGGTGCGTGTGTTTTATATAAAAAATTTTTTTTAGAGTGTTTAATAATTTTAGAATGTTTAGTATTTTTAGAGTCGTAGGAACCCTTAACTAGTTAATGAGGAATATATCTTTGAAATCTAATGGAAAAGAGGATCATGAAATCGAGATAAAGTAAGTGGAGATTTTTTGTGTTGATTTTGATATAGGGAACACATATATATGTGCCTAAATGTGAATGGAGAAAGAACGTGTATGATTTTCTAACCACCGACATGGCATGTTGAGATTCATCACATTCCTCAGTGATCATTTGAACCATATGTACCTTCTTTTTCTGAGCGAATTTACATAAAATCATCTACTATTTTTCTTGGCTTCAAAATTTTCTTTGTAAACCTCATATATGTTTAATTGCTTTGATCAAATTATTTGCCATAGATCTTGTAATGGACTATAGAGATTACTAGAACTTACTCTTGTGCTAGTCAAAGCTTATAGTCAAAACATGCTCTGATTGAGAAAATGATAAAGGCAGCTTAGGAATTATCCATCACATGACCAAATAGCTTAACCTAATTTGTGTATCCATGATGCACATCCTATAGAAACCCTTTTGAGCCTATACATGGAGCATACATTTTTTCGTTATTACCCACATTCAACAACCTTCGGGCCTTAATATCTTTACCATTGCTTAAAGCTAGTGGAAGGAAATCAAATCATTATGGATATAAAAAGTGGTTGTGAATGTGTGTGTGAAAGAAATATATGCATGCTAAGAAAAGGGATTGGTTATGTGGAAAAAAAAAATGAAAAAAAAAGAAGTAAAAAAAAAGAAGTAAAAAATTTGAATGAAAAAAAAAATGTTGGGATATAAGGAAGAGAGGGAGTTATAGAGATGATGTTGAGAATTTTCTATTCATGTTACATCTTATTTTGAAGGTGGAGAGGTGTATCATTAATCATTGATGTGGAGATATGCTTATATTTCATCTAATTATTAGATTCCACTAGCTCTTGATCTTTTTAGCACCACACACCTAAAATAATCCATACCCTTCTTTACCTTAAACCCCATTACAACCAATAAGTAAGTCCTATTTGATTCTTGAGATGAGCAGCCTTTGATCTGTTGGAGATTAGTCACAAGAGTTAAGCATATGGTTCGGTCCATTTGGCAAATATTTGGTATCTTTCATGAGGTTTTATCCACAAGAACATGAGCCTTATTTGTTTATATATGTGAGTCGTTTGTTATCTTTATCATCTTAGCTCACATACATGAGTGTTCTTAGACATTTGTAGCCATGAATCTAAGAGAGAAAAAAATAGAGGGTATCCATAGTGAGGATGGATCTTGATGTGACTAAGGCGTGGTAGATTTTTATCCATAATATTGATCTGTTCATACCTGTCATGTTTATGTGTGAACCATATGTTGAAGTTGATTCTTTAAATCTCCCAATGCTGAATTTTGATTGATTGCTAATCTTGACATTTGAAAGTAAAAGATTCTGAGACAAATATGGTTAAGGGCGTTAGGTATATGGTTTTAGTTTTATTTATTTATTTATTTATTTATTTATTTATTTATTTTTATTTAGGTGTGATTTTTTTTTTATATTTATTTGTGTGTGATTTTGTGGGTATATCATCTGCGAAACCCTCACGAGACCTTACTCGTCCTCGATGGGTGACCTAGGGGTTTAAAGGGCTTGTTACACATGCTAAGTGTAATCGTGAGACCTACGAAAGTGGCTAGTTAATTTAATTTTATTTGTTTAGAGTAATAACTTGCTTGAGGACAAGCAAGAAGCTAAGTGTGGGGGTGTGATGAGTTCATATTTTGACACATTTTATACCCTTATAATCTTAGTTTTTGGTAGTTTATTTAACTAATATAGGGGAATAATTATTGTTTTATGCTTAAGTGGTAAAAATTGCATAAATTTTATTATTTGAGCTAAAATGATATAATTTAAGTAAATTTAGAATAAATATTATTTATTAATATTTATTAAATTTTATTTTGCAGGTTTTGTTTTTAAATAAAAGAAAATTAAAAAAAAGAAAAAAGAAATAAGACCTTTGGACCAACGGCCGAAGGCCGAAGGCCCAAAGGTCTGTAACAAGATCAACCAAACGGAGCCGCACGAAATGGGAAGAAGAGTCAGCGAGGGCTGACGTGGACGGACGAAAGAAAAATTATAAAGACGGGAGCGGCAGAAAGAAACGACGCAGAAGGAGAGACGGGCAGGAGACAGAGCCGTCAGGCTCTGACAGAGGCGCGCGGCACGAGAGCTTTCAAGGCAAGGAGGCTCGGAGAGAGAGAGCCGCAGAGAAGCCAGACGCACGGACGAGCAGCAGCGACGCACGGAAATCGAGGCAGCACAGCGACGCACGAGGTCGACGCGCCATCAGCCGCCAGCCGAAGAAAAAGAAAAAGAGAAAGAAATTCTTGCACAGAAATAAAGGCCGAGAAGGAAGAAAAATTAGAGGAAGATTTAATACCCGGTAGAATTTATTTCAGATAAAATTAATTTTTATCTGAATAAATTCTTGATCTTTAATTCAAAATTAATTCCGGTTATTTCTTTCTCTTATTTTTAATTTATATTTTAGATATATATTTCTGTGTAATTAATTCTTTAATTATGAGTGGCTGATTATTTATTGTTAGGGATTAATTTGAAACCCTAGATTATGGTTTGATTTATAATTTTATTTTCTTTGTTTCGTGAGATTGTTTCTTGACTCTATATTAATTGCTATCGTTTATATGTGTGATTCTGTCCAGTATAATTTATTTGGTGCATGCCTTGTTCTGGTACCTCATAAGTGACAGTATGTAGGATAAATTGCTTGCTAGGTGGCCATCTAAATATACTAGAATTTATATGTATAAATTGCAGCTAGGTTAGATAGCAATTCACCTAATCGTTTTGTGATTCTAACCGAAGTGGTAAAACGTTTCGATACGTGTGGGTCAAGAATAGGAAATACAGCTAGACATGCTTTTTGTACTAGTCTGGGTACTTAGATTGACAGCCTTCCACTTACACTTAATGCATTAAATCTAGTTAAATATAGGAGCCGCTTGTTGCTGCTATACTGCTAGTATTTAATAGGGTTAATATTGGCGCTTTGTCGTATTAATTTAATTAAGGGAAGTAATATAAGGTGTATAGACCTGCTTTTGGTGTGCAACTTGGTCGATCTCTTTCTCACGATTAAAAGATGACTTAGAAATAAATATTATATCTCGATCTAATCTAGTGGTGGATTTTTATTTCCCTAACATATTTCTCCTATCTGCTAGTTTCCCATTATTTTCCATTATTTTCATTATTAGTTTATTTTATTTTATTTAATCCTTTTATTATTTTATTCTTATTTTGATAAACCCCCATTAGTATTTTTCTTATTTATTTATTTTAGGTTATTTAGTGTTTTTATTTTATTTATAGTTTAAGCTAGTTAGATAGAGGTGAGCCCTCTCAATCCCCGGCTAGAACGATACCCTATTTACCAGTGCTACAATTGACGACAAGAGGGTTTAAATTGCGTGCCGGCTACGGTCGCACCATACACTCGCGACCGTTCCACCGGCTATAATAGTGGCAGGGCATGGCCCTCACGACCGTTCCACCGGCTATAATAGTGGAGCTCCCGCACTCACATGGATCGATAAAGACTATGATGTGAATCGTTATAATTATCTGAGATCTTATGAGAAAGTTATCTAATCCGTAACCAGCATTGTCCATCTGTGTTATTATTTATTATTCACATGTTATGTCTGCTTGTTCATGTATTTTTGTGTATGTGGGCCCTAGTGTGTCTGTTCCCTTACTCGGTACGTAGCGTACTGATCACCCGTTTTATGGGTGCTGCTCATTCCCACGAGCAGAAGTCTCGTCTGAGTTTTGCAGGTAGGGGACGATGTCTGTGGCATTTTTAGGGCCAAGAGTTGAGTCTGGATCTAGCTTGGGGGCCGAGAGTGACGTGGCTGGAGAGCTTCCCCTATCTTGTTTTTTTGCATTATCGTACTTTGTTATTCCGTTATTTTAAGTCCTCTGACATTTAGAATTTTTAAATTGTACTTCGGAATGTAACTCTTGACTTTCGCACTCTGATTCCGTAAAACTTATGCTTTACTAATGATTCGTTTGGTTCTATTCTTTTTAGCCTTAGCACTTAGTATCGAGTCGGTAGGAGTGAATCGATCTGGTACTAAGTGTGGCGGTAATACCCCCGAATTTACAGTTTTATCTGCTTGCTTATGTTAAACTCCTTTAAAGTAAACGAAATTTTTCAGTAGTAAATTTGGGTGTGTTACAAAATGTCTTTATTCACCTAAACTTATCTTAAATTTCTAAAATGCATAACTTACTCTAAACAAAAGCAAACCCAAACATATCATATACCAAATTTTATATAAAAGATCCAATGATGAAAATGGTAAACCTAAAACTTTCATAAACAATATGTTATGCACAATATACCCATGTTGGAATATGTTCGATCCTTAAATAAATTTATTTCAACATTAAATGATAAAAACATTCATGACCTAGCTTCTATACCCTATTATAAATACAATGGAATACTTAGATAAATTTAAAACAACCAAAACTCACATAAAATAACAAGGATGAGAGCTAAACAACTTTAAATCCAGGTATATTCATCACAATGCTACAAATATATTATGCACTACTCTACTAAATATTTATCACTTTTCCAATAGATATAAGAACATATAAAAATCACACATTTCATCTTCTTATTAATTTTTCATGCTTAAGTACATAAGATAGAAACATACACACGTCATCAAATATTTTTCAAGATAATATTTCATACTTATAATTAAAATAAAACTAATCATATATAAAATAACATATAAAAAACTTAGCACAAAATCCTATTTCTAAAGGTTAGTTCAGTTATTAAAATTTCTAAGCACCTTAGCTGAGCTAAAATAAGGACTTTATAAATTCCTTCTCTAAACCCACTTGGTTACCTTCAAGAATTCAAGATAAAAGAGTTAGATAAACCAATATTAATAAATAAGAAAAATGGAAAATAAAAGAATTAAAATGGAAAAAGTGAAATGAAAAAGATTATCTTAAATATAGAGGCTTGAAAACCACCACAAAAACAACCAACAACCTCCAAGGGATGACAAATTAAGGTTTTGGAGGGCTAATGGAAAGGAAAAAAAGGAGAAAAGAAGAGAGGAAAGGCACAAAAGATCTGCTATAACACACACAACAATTACAGTTAAATTTTTAAGATTACTCGATAAGGCACAATAGAGGAAAAAGAATAGGGTAGGGGCACAATTTCTTGGATCAAAATAGTTCTTAGATGAATCATAACATGCAAGGAACAAAATCCAGCAAGAGTAAAAAGTAAATTAACCAAGGTCAATGTGTGGTAGCTTCTGCAACTCACAAAAAAATCATTATACTTACCATTGTAAAGCTGGTTGGAAATAAAATATTTGGTTAAGAGTAAGCTTAAAGAAGATTGACTTAAGAGACAAAAATGGTATAGAGTTTTATTATGCAATGCAATATTTTAAAAGAAACAAAAACCAAAGAAAAGGAACTATTAGAGACAGATAACGAGTTGGTGCAAGTTGGAAAGAAATCAACTTTGAACTTCATTGAAATTTTATTATTCTACGTGTGTTTTGCAACTGGAACACATGGTTAGGCAAAAAATAGAGGAATATATAATATGTTGGAGTGTTGAGTGAATTTTTTATTTGAATTTAGCCTCACTTGAGTGCTAGGATTAAGGGTATAACAAAGATGGTAGACTATGATTAAGTGTGTAAGAAAAATATCATAAAATCATGATGATGGTACTAGTTGCATTTTTTTGTTAGAAGAAATGTAACCAAGTTACAAATCTGATATAGTTTGGTTATGAGACTAGTTAGAATTGAAGCATTAATTAGAGGATTTGTTACAATTTATTTTGATTAATTAAATTGCAAGAAAGTCCAATAATACACACTTATTAGGAAAAATATCAATTGAATCTAAAAATCATAAAAAAATTATGGAAAGGTATAGAATAATCTTATAAACTCAAATATATAAAAATATTGAGTATTAGAGTTGGTTTGAAACTCGACAAACGGAAAACGAGCAAAAACGAATAAGTTGCAAAAGCCTATTTTTCTGCAAATGCCACAATAAATAACTAGGGGTTCAACTTGCCATAGATTTAAGTGGAATATTTTTAGAAAACCAAATATATAAAAATATTTGGTTTTAAAGTTTATTTGATGACTAACGGATTAAAAATAACAAAAATGGCTAAAATCATCTAATTGCATAAATGAATTGTTTTTTGCAATTTAATAATTTGGAAGAAAATAGTGAAATATAAACTAATATAATGGATGAATGAACTCAAAAATATTTTTGAATTGATTTAAAAATTTTGAACGGGTTGAAAAGAGCAAAAATAAGGAAATCAGAAAAATGTTGATAAATTTGCTTTCCAAAAATGAGAGAAATAATCGATGAAATATTTAAAAATTAACACGAATAGAATGAAACTTATTGTTATATATATATATATATTAAAGATGTGTTACTAGACCAATAACATATGGTAATTAAGCTTTGAGAGAATGTGATATTACAATTCTACTCATATTTAAAAATATTTTTGTAATATTATTTTTTATAATTTTTATCAATATACATTAATAAATATTAATGATCAAAGTTTATCATTAAAATTCATGATGACATATATTTTGAATTAGATGGAGTATTATGATTTGAGAATATTTTTTTTATTTGGATTGTTTCTTTCTTTCTTTCTTTATTTCACTAGTATAGTTTTAATGTGTTTTAAGTTTATTTTTTATTTCATTGATATATTTTAACTTTTTTTATACATAGGATGTATTTATTATTAATTTTTTAAGAATTCAATATAATATATTTAACATACACGCTATGAAAGATTTTAAATAACCACCACTTTTAAAGTAAAAATAGTATGGATGACATGCCATACTGTAATCGATGTTCAATCTCCACTAAGAATATAACCACTTAAAAAACAAATGAAAGAGAGCTTGTTGATAAACAAACTTAGAAATATGTATACCTACATTAACACGTCTATGAATTTAGCAATATAAATTCCTAAAAGAAAATATCAGTGATGAGATTCATCAAATATGATTTGAATAGCCCGTTCACACCTAACTAAAGATAAGTGTATGAAATTGATCTAAGGTTATATGTAAGGCTAAAATGATGAGAAGTAGCTAACATGAAAAGTTATCACAAAGAGATGTGGTAAGGTTGATAAATCGTTAATGGTTATACAAACCAATACTTTGTTATCAAAATTTAATTAAAATACACAGAAATAATAACATAGAGTTTAAGCATTCAATAATACAAACAAAAGATCCTCAAATGAAGGGAAAAAACTATCAAGTTTGATAGTTCAAAATACTCTCTAAGGAAAGATCATCTACTAACTATCATCAAACTCCTACACACATGATCATCTCCACTAGATAAAAGCTGAGATCATTAGAGTGACCAAACAACAAGTATAGCATTCGTGCATCCAACTATTGATTAAATCTATCATAAACATATAAGGCTCATGGTAAACATAAAACCATGGTATGACAAAATCATGTTATAACATACTCAAAGTATACATGCAATAATAATCGTGTTAAGCACAAGAAATATTGAATTTGAATTTATAGATGATAATGAACCTTACACATTCATCCAAAAATATTCATAACACATGCATACAATAAGAATCACGATCAAGGAACATCATATGATATCAATATCACACTTAAGATAAACAATAAGGCTACCTAAGTCATATCTAAGCTCAAATTTAATTATTATCTTTTCATAGATCTCAATCACATAAATATGATTTGTTAAGAGCTTTAAGTACAAGCACTAATTCTCTATTATGAACAAAAATGACATGGAAACTCTCTCGGCTAACAAAACATAAGGGTATGATATTTCTACCACACACGGTCATCCAATCTTGTGGGCAAGAAAAAACATAAGGACATATTGTAATACCTCAATTTTTACCTCGGTCATCCAATCTTGTGGGCAAAAAAAAAAACATAAGGAAATATTGTAATACCTCAATTTTTACCTAACTTTAATCCTAAGAAATCAATAGCTTAACCTAATCCTAATATTTATCCCAAAAAATAATATTTTAACCTAACCTTAATCCTAGATTATTTATATTTCAATCCTACCCAAATTCCCTAATCTACATTTTAACCTAATTTTAATCCAAACCTTAAATTTATTTTCTTTTTCCCTTTTTCTTCTTCTCCCTAGCTTTCTTCTTCCTCCTCCTCCTTTCACTACATGATTCTCTTATGTCCCATCTAATTTCATTTGTATTAGCTTCCACCCCTAGACCTACCTATCCTACATTAATCATTACCTCCCACATCTCATAGAGTGTGTTTCTATAATATCCCATCTTAAAATCCTTTAAAATGTGTTTCGAATTATTTTGATATAAAATAAGTTAGTTTTGGTTTTTAAAAGGGCTTGAAATTCTAATAAAAATATGGATTTTAAGTGTATCGATCAACTAGTTTACTTAACCAATCGACTAGTATGCTTAGAGATTGACAATTTTATTCTCGATGAATCAGTCGGCTAGTTTGTTTAAACTAGTCGACTAGTTATCTTGTGATTTCAGATTCTTTTCTAATTTTGATCTAAATCTCTTTCTCATTTTCATAACTTCTAATTATAATCCATTTATGGTAGTGAGTATATTTTGGTCCTTTGGGATTATTTTTTCATAATTTAGATCATTATATAATTTTATTTAGTTAAATTACCCTAAAAAATACTTATTGAGACATATCTCACTTTCTCTTTTCTCCCTCACCTTCCTCTCTCTTTTTTGGCAACCATGCTACATGTTTGAATTTGTGAACCTTTTCTCTAACTCACTAACTATAATACCCTATCCCCAAATCCTTCATGTTATATCTAGAAACTATGTTGATATAAAATAAATGTGTTTTGGTTTTGAAATGGACTTGAAATTCTTATTAAAATGTGAATTTCAGGTGTACAAATCAATTGGTTTACATAACTGATTGATTGGTACACTAGGAATATTAACATTCTTGTTCTTGAGAAGCTAGCCTATTGGTTTACCTAAAATAATCAACAGGTTATCGTACAATTTTAGATCTATTTCTTATTTTGATTCAAATTTCTCCCTAATGTTTATGAAAACTTTCAATTAGAGTCCAATTATGCTAATAATCATGTGTTTAGTGCTTTGGGATTATTTTCACATTATTTAGATCATTACATAGTTTTAATTAGCTAATATATTCCTAAAAGGTACTTTTGAGGTAAGCTTTGCCTTTTATCTTTTCCCTCACCGTGCCCTCTCTCTTCTTGTAGCTAGGGCCGTGAAATTGACTTTTTGCACCATTCCCTAACTTTTCAACCCACTACCATGCTCATTTTTTATTGCACTCAACTCCCACCACCCCATCAAGTTAACCCTCACTTCTTAGCTTGCCCACACTCAACCTCACCAGTGTCATCCCCCTTTCCCCTGAGAATGTCAATCAACCTTGCTTCTATACTTCTCATTTTTTTATCCATTCTCATTCTTCACTTGTTTTCTTACTCTATTCTCCCTTTTCCTTGTGGAAAATTTCCCCAAATGTTGAGCATTCTTTTATTTTCCCTTATCTTCCTTCTGTTGAGGAAAAATAGAGTCTTTCTCTGATTTTCTCCCTTCCTTATGTGATCATTTTGTTCATTTATCTTCTTCTAATCTTAGTTTTAGTTCTCTCTTGCTTCCTTTAAGCAAGGAGGAATTAAGGTTGAGAAAGGTTGAATATTTTAGCTCTTTCCTTAACACACTATTTTTGAGACAAAGGTGGTGTTTTGTGTTCTTCATCTTCTTATTCTAACTTTTCTTTGATTTTATTTGAGTTTTGAAAGATGATTTTAATGGTTTTTAATTTTATTCTCTTAGGAATCAAAGTATTGCTAGATAAGCCATCTAGTAGGAGTTTTGTGCTAAAAGAATTACTTTAAGGTAAGGAATTCTTATCTTTAACATAAATAGGTTTTGTGGTATATCCGGATTCCATGTTTTTGTTACTTATATAAGTATTATCTAAGTGTGTTTCATGATCTAAGCATGTGGAATAATTCTTCCCAAGTTAGTGTTGCTGGAATTCTTTGGTTTTTTAGCATAAAATTAGTTATTTGAACATGAATTGCTTAAGTATGTGCATTACCATGTATCCATATGATTCTATGTATGCAATATGTAATTTTATGTGTTTTTTCAACATAGCAACATACTAGGATTAATATCGTAAAGTGTGGTAAATTTTAGTGTGTATTTTGCAAGTATGGATAGTGTTTTACCCAAATTAGTTGATCGGTTCCTCAACTTATTGACTGATTATGCGAGTAGTCAAATGTTTTAAATTTTTAGATCAATTGGTCATGCGATTAATTGGTTGGTTAGCAAATCAGTTGACTAGTTTCGATGAATAGTCGATTGGTTTGTCAAACCCATCGATTGGTGTCCCTATAGATCAAAATGGCTTGGTCTCTACTTAAACCCATTGATCAATTGGATCAAACCATTCAACAAGTTCTCATTAACAATCGATTGGTGAGGCTAACCAGTAGATTGATTCTTTGGTATTGTTTTGATCCAGGTCTAGTATGACCAGACTAGTGGATTGGTCTGAAGGACCGATCAACTAGTCTTGCTAGAAGCCACCTCACTTGTTATACTTTGTTGTGCTTCTCTAGGGCCTTTTATGTTGTTGCTTCCACACATTTACAACATTTTAATTATGATTTCAATTATGATTGACTTGATTTAATATGAATAACCATTATGGTATTTGAGACTTGATTTTGGGTTAAGTTTGGTATCATCTCTAAACACATAAATTGTGGCTTTAATGCCTTGTGTGGTGCTTGATATTATCACTTAGAAACACCCAAATTGGTTAAATAATGGATTTTAATTATGTTTGGTGTTATTACTTGGAAAAACCCAATTTAGTTAAATAATATAATTTAATTGTGTTTGGTATTATCACATAGAAACACGTAATTTGATTATGTGTGAACTTTGTGGTGATTTGTGATATCACTTGTGATATAAATTAATGGTTTAAGATTTTTTTTGAGCTTTTTCCTCCGACTCTTAGGGTAGTTACAGGGAGTTAGGGGGTAGATCACCCTTGGTTATATTTTTCACTCAGTACCTATTTCTTTCTCTACCAGGTTATGATTGGTAGGTGGTATGTACATATCTTTGAGTTATAGGATTATACTATAGTAGATCGACATAGTATTGGTATTTGTTTTTGGTGGGTGAGGTATCCCAGTACAAGCCCCCTGACACTTCGTATTGTCCATTTCTTAGGCGAGTATGGTATCCCAACTTATTAGCCCTTTTAGTAGAGACATTTAAGGTGTGGTGGGTGAGGTATCCTAATGCAAGCTCCTTGGTGTACTTTGACCATGTGTGGTGGATGTGGTATCTAGATTTGTGGCAGGTGCACTTGATGTGTGGTGGGTTTGGTATCCTTGAAGAAAGCCCCTTTGATGTATCCCAACCTTGTGTGATGGGTGTGGTATCCCATCATGATTATTTGTGCTGCCATGGATTTTGTTTATGATAAAGAATTGGGTGTGATCAAATGAGTTATCTTATTAAACGAAAATTGTGTGGTCACTAAAGGGGGAATTCTAGTATGGTTTATATCATATGAATTGCATGTATTTTTTTTTATACTTCCATGTTTCCATGCACACATGCCATATTGTACTTGAGTTGTATCGGTATGATATCATCATGTTGTATATGACTTCAATGTACTACATGACCCTTACCATGTTTTAGGTAGTATGTTTTACTAGTACTTTACCATATTTATACTACACTTGTATGGTTACTATGATGATTCAACTTATGGTCTGGGGAGTAGAGAAAATTTTTCAAGGTTATAACTCTCATTTAGAGTATGTTGAGAGTGATGACGTAGATCATTAGCGGGCCATTACTTGGGGTTGGAGGTTTATGATTATGCCTAAGATTTAGGCTAACAAATTATTACTATTTTACTTACTATGTTGGGATGCTTTTATATTTTCAATTAGTCAAACTCTAAGCTCAATTTCTTGTTTTTTGTTTTGTAAAACTATTAAGTCCATTCAATCTATAATATTGTTCTAGCCTTTATTATCTTGTATTGTCACATAAATGTTATGATCATGCATTCTTTTGTTTCTTACTCCATTTTTTCTTACATCAAGCATGGGTCATATGATGATTATACCTTTCTTATAGTTGATGTTGTGGTAATATTCCCCAATATTGTTTTTCAAATGCTTCCACATTGTCTCAAAAGAAAAATTTTATAGTTAAAAAATTGGGGATGTTACAAGTTGGTGTCAGAGCCTATAGTTTTAAATCTTGAAGTGGTTTTATAGAATATGACCAACTTCTAGCCTTATGTGCAGTAAGTTACCTTCATGTATACTAATGGTGTAGTTAGTATTTGGTTTGTTCTTAGTTTGAGAATCGTTGATAGGGTAATAAACATAAATGTAGCACAACAGAATTGTGCAAGTATACACGCTTGATCTAAGTAATAGGGTGATGAGTGAGTATTGTTCCCAAGGGGAATCGAATGAAATCTACTTTACTAAAGTCAAGTGTTCTGTGAGATTAACTATATAATTAAATATTAGTAGTGAGACAATGAAAATATAATGAAGTAAATGAGCACTTAGGAGTTGACTAATATTAATGAGAGATAGATGGAAAGGAAATCAGAAGGTAGAGTCAATAGAGGGAGATTGCTTAACACCGAATGCATGCACCCTATGAAAATTCATAGCCTGTCAAGCTCAAGAGATATTAATCCTTCCAAATGCATTAGATTTCATTAAGGGCTTGTTTGGTATGGGAGTAATAGGGGTGGAAAAATTTTCCCTCTATTTTGTACCTTTTATATTAATTATCTAATAATAATAAATATATTTTTAATGAAATACCCATTTTAGATCAAATTAAGATCTAAAATGGGTATTTATTAGAATAAAAATATTTAATTTTAAATAAATTATACAAGATATATAAAATATGGGGGTAATTTTTCTACCCCAATTACCCCTATACCAAACGAGCACTAAATGGAAAAATATACTCTAAGGTTGTCTCCATCATGGTGCATGAGCTAAGGCAATGTCATGTAGTGAGTTTTGGAAGATTAATGACAAGGTCACTTCATCTTTCGTTGCTAACCCTATCACCATTCGTCATCATAAATTCTATTCACAATCACAACTGATATAGAAATAATGTGAATGCCTAATGCGGCCAACATTCAACACATCAACAAATGAAGCTCAACGAAATGATATATCATTTAAACCAATCGCGACTACAACGCCACAAATTACAACAAAGAAGGATACTCAATCTTTTCTCTCACCAAGGAGTTTAGCCAATACTAAATCACCTCTAGAAAAACAAGAAAGTAGTGAATAGTAGAAGGGAAGGGACCAGATAGATCATGGTAATTCAACCCCTATCTAGCTTAATCTCTCTTTTTTCTTTTTCCTCCCTCAACATAGCCCTACTAGAACTCCTCTTCTTTTTCCTTTTTGCTTCTATTCTTTCATTGCTACTTTTTCTCTTATGCCCCCCTCTTTTTCTTCTTTATCCAGAGGGTATCTATAGAGTGCAAAATATGCAGGTTCTCTTGGTACTACATCAAGTGACTGTACTCTATGTCAGGTGGCAATACCCTATAGTGGTTCCTTAGTGAATGCTGCCAAATTTGGAGATTTGGGCATTCTTCTTTTTGTCGATGCTATAGAACCTTGATGGTGACTTGGGTGGCAAATTTTGTAGTCTTGGCAAGGTGAGGATGTTGTTTGATATGCTAAGTTACAACCATCCCTACACATGCTTTGCAATCGGTTGAGTAAAGGTATTAAGTCTATGAGTTGTCATAAGAGTGCAGGTACTATCAACTCATAGGACATTAAAGCTCTTTCCAGATTAACCTCAAGCGAGTCATGTACGATCTCAAAGGGTGGAAAAATTGTAAAGAAAAACACCCTATCACTCACTTATGTGGCTAAAATCATACATATAATGATACTCTCATAGTCCTTTAATTTGCACAAATAACTCATATCAATATTCGATTCCTTTCTAATGTGGCTTAGAATTCTAAGGTTTTGATGGCTACAAACCAATGTGTTAAGAATTTCATGGAGATAGTTAGAGCATTCATGGAGTGGAAAATTCAGCATGAGAAGGCTCCACTGCACCTCCACCTCCTCTTTTGGTGCTGCCACCAGAGGATTGGCTTCATCGGGTTGATCTTTATTGCCCTTTCGTCTTTGAGGGTCAAGAGGACCCTAATATGTTGGAGAGTTAGTTGAGAGATATTAAGAAGATCTTTGTGGCTAGTACTTTCTTAGAGAGTAGGTAAGTAGATATTGGGGTATTCCACCTACGGGGTCGTGTTGAGGAGTGGTGGAGAGGTTAGTAGTTGAGAGGAGCCACTGTAAACTATTGAGAGACCTTCATTGAGATGCTTAGGACTTGATTTTATCTGACTTGCCTAAGGATGGAGCAGTATGACAAGTTCATGGTGTTGTGTTAGAGGATGTCTTCAATGGAGGAGTACTACAGTTGTTACTCAGACTTGGTCCACTTTGCTCTTGAGGTTGACACTGACAAGAGGATGAAGGTGCATCATTTCTAGTTAGGGTTGAGCTTGAGGCTCCAAGAGATGTTGATGGGGACTCGTGCATAGGACTTATATGCTTTGTATAATTATGCCTTGGAGGCATCAACGATTTCTTAGGCTCATGGTTCCTAGTTAGGGGCCAAGTGAAGGTTTGAGAGCAGTCAACACCACAGGGGAGAGAAGAGGTTCCAAACCTTAGGTAGTCATTAGTCGGGAGTGGTACCTTATTTTGGAGGGCAGTTGAGTCAGTCGAGTGTGAGGTGTTTCTTCTACCAATGGTGTAGTAAGAACCACCTAAGGAAAGATATTGCTAGGTAGCTAGTTTAGTTCCATGTTTATGGTTGTTTGGGGTATCATTGGTTCGAGTGTCATACCATCGGGGGAAGTGCTTTGTAAGGGCAAACATGTTCGTAGGGTATGGTGGCACAAACATCACTAGTTCAAAGAGCTCAGCTGATAAATAGTAGAGCTAGGAGGACTACACCATTGTAGAGGATGCAGAGATCCCTTGCTTTTCAATAAGGGCAAGGCTTAGACTGTAACACCCCCAAAATTCACTACTGAAAATTTTTGTTTTTATTAAAAGTGTTAACGGAAGCAAAATAACAAAACTATGAATTTTGGGGATATTACTGCCACACTTAGTACCAAACCAATTCACTCATACCGTCCCGGTACAAAGTGCTAAGGCTAAAGAATAAAATATCAATTGCTAGAAATTTAAACCATATTTAAATTAGAGTAGCGCAGATAAACTTATTGCAAAATAAAATCCACCAATGGTGGTTACAAGAATGAAGATTATATTCAAACCAAGAGTTAGAAAGGGAAGTAGTAAAACCCTATCAAATTCCGGACAATCCTTACACTATTTCCCATTGCCTACTTGAATAGCTCTAGAACAAGGACTTGAAAGAGACACTGTCTATTGAATAGGTAGGGGCCCCACAAATGGAACCCTTCAGTACTATGGTACTGAGTAACCCTTTAAAAACACACTTAAAAGCAGACCCGCAATGCAACACATGATACAAAGCTATATACATATATAACGAGATGTGCATACATAACATTTACATACTTAACATTCACATCCTTAACGAGTCCATAAATGTTAATGAGTCATAATGCAAATCGATACTTTCGGGCCTTAAGCCATGCCGTAGTACAAAATCAATACTTTCAGGCCTTAAGCCATTAGTCCATCATTATTTAATCATCTCTCAGATTTTATATCCATATGAGTGTGGGAACCCCACTATTATTCGCCGGTGGACCAGTCATGTAGGACAAAACGCTCTTGGCCACTATTATTGGCCAGTGGACCAGTCATATAGGGCAAAACGCTCCTAACCACTATTATTCGCCGGTGGACCGGTCTGGCCCCGACTCACATGGTGTTCCACTATAAGTGATTGGTATTTTTCCATAATTTATTCACATCCATGTTTGGTTTTTCTAAGTTCGGGACCCCCACTATTATCGCCAGTGGATCGAAATATATATCAACATCATCTAGGGCAACATGCTCCTGGGCCACTATTATATCTAGTGGATCGGTACTCATAATCATCTTCCAGGATAATACGCTCCTGGGCCACTATTATATCCAGTGGACCGGTACTCATAATCATCTGCCAGGGCAACACGCTCCTGGGCCACTATTATAATCGGTGGATCGGTACTCAATATCATAATTTAACTAGGCTCGACTCATGTATCCTTCACTTTCATGATTAGTGTTTTTTCCTTTTTTAATTAGTACAACAATTCCATTTATTTGCCTCAGACGGGAGATCAAAAACCCAAGACACAAGGGTACACCAGTTGTACTAGTGCATATAAGCTATTCAGTACCCTTCAACCATCAACCCAAAGACGCAAATGTACTTTGGTCGTATTGGTGCATAAAGCTACTCAGTACCCTACCGATAAGGACACCTAATCTATAAGTATGTATACCCTCTAAATAGGTTCGTAGAGCTATATAGAGTAAGATATAGGACTTACCTGGGGCATAGAGGCACACCAGCAAATACCAGAATAATCGTGGGCTAAACCACATCTTTAGGGTATCGACCCCTAAAGAGCCACTATTCCCGATCTCGAGGTCTTTCACTTAAAGTATTAGTGTCTTAATTAAGGTGAACACAAAGAGAACAACAATTTGATGCTTATTCACTTTCTATTATTCTGATATGATTAGGCATTTCTTATTCATATGGTTATCCAAGATAACACAGAGGAATCATTAAGGCTATCATAATCTCATCCAATTCTGATTTAGGATTTGTTCTCGTGATACTTACTAATCGTCAAATACTCTTACCTTACTATTTAGTGTTACTTGAGTCTTATTACGAACCTCCATTGTCCCATCAACATGTTAGATATGAATTACTGATATACCCCTTACTTGCATAGTTATTAACCCATCCATTCCTTACTTGCCAATTTATCATATCACCCTTCAGGTTGCATAATTACCAAATTATCCTTAATCGGTTTAGGTTACCAAGTTATCTCCTACGCTTTTTAGATCACTATTCGCCCTTCATAATTGTTACACTTATCATTTTTCCCATTTGGTTGGTTAGATTACCGAATTGTCTTTCTCTTTTGTTATAATTACTAAATTGCCCTTAAGTTGGATAAATCACCAAATTACCCTTCTTTATTATCATGATTACCAATTACCCTTTTAGTTGGTTAAATAATTACAAACTTACCCTTTAGTCGGTTAAATTACCAAATTACCATTCTTCATTATCATAATTACCGAATTGCCCCTTTAGTTGGATAAATTATCAAATTACCCTTCGTTATTACTATAATTATCAATTTTCCCTTTAGGTGGTCAATTACCAAATTACCCTTCTAAAATCTCATAATTGCTAGATTGACCTTATCCATTATCATAATTAACAAATTACCCTTCTGTTGGTTAAATTACCAAATTACCCTTCTCCATTATCATAATTACCATTTTACCCTTCTCCATAATTATAGTTACCCATTTACCCTTCTCCATAATTATAATTACCAATTTACCCTTATCCATAATTATAATTATTAATTTACCCTTCTCTATTATTATAATTACTATATTGCCCTTCTCCATTATTAAAATTACCATAATACCCTTTTGTTGGTTAATTTACCAAATTACCCTTATCTATTATCATAATTATCCAATTGCCCTTCTATAATCATAATTTAATTATCAAATTATCCTTCGTTGTTATCATAATTACCAAGTTACCACTTACTTCTAAATTTTCCATAATATCCTTTTATTTACAAAATTACCCTTCTACCCCTTACTTCCAAATTTACCATAATGTCCTTTTATTTATAAGGTTACCATTTTATCCCTTATTTCTAAAATTACCATTTCACCCTTCTACTTATAAAATTACCATAATACCCTTTTACTTACAAATTACTGTAACACCCCCAAATTTACTACTGAAAAATTCGTTTAAATCCAAAGGTTTAGCGGAAGCGAAAGAATTAAAACCGTAAACTTGGGGGTATTACCGCCACACTTAGTACCAGACTGGTTCACTCCTACCGTTCCGATACTAAGTGCTAAGGCTAAACTAAACAATCATTAAGTAAGAATCATCAAAACATAGGTACATAGTTAACATAGATCATTCACGAAAACCACGAGGCAACAACAGTTAAAATATCGTTTGAGATTACAGCTTAAAAGTGCGGTCTCAAAACAAGAAGCGTAGTACGAATTATAGCTAAATAAAACAGATCCCAATGGACCAATATCCGGACCGCCTGCTCACTCAAGTCAAGCCTTCCACCCCAAATTAGTAATCGATCAACCTGCATAGGAGATCTGCTCTCCACCATCGGTGGATCATCACAGGACCCATTCAATCAAGGTAGTATCAGTATGAGTCCAATACTGAGTAAGGACGCAGGTGCGCTAAGGCCAAGCATACCATCATACAACATAACATGCATAACACAAACACATAAGCAACATGTAATACTATGGATGATGAGGATCGGTTATGGTCCAATCCAACTTCTTCTTTCATAACTCTGATAATTATAGTCGATTCACATCATAATCGTTATGAGCCCATGAGAGTGCGGGAACCCCACTATTATAGCCGCTGGATCGGTCACTTATAGGGCAGAACGCACCTAACCACTATTTTATGCCGGTGGATCGGTCTCCAGGGCAGAACGCTCCTGGCCACTATTATACCGGTGGATCGGTCTGGCCCCGACTCTCATAGTGTTTCACTGTGATTATAACGTATCTTTCCATGATTTATTTGCAAGTCATTTCACACCATAATCTTTGTTAATCCATAAGAGTACGGGAACCCCACTATTATAGCCGGTGGATCGGTCATTTATAGGGCAGAACGCACCTAACCACTATTTTACGCTGGTGGATCGGTCTCTAAGGCACAATGCTCCTGGCCACTATTATGCCGGTGGATCGGTCTGGCCCCGACTCTCATGGTGTTCCACTATAAGTATATAGTATCTTTCCCATGATTTAATTACAACATACTGTTTGGTTTGTTGACCTCGGGATCCCCCACTATTATAGCCGGTGGATCGGTCACGTATAGGGCAGAACGCACCTAACCACTATTTTATGCCGGTGGATCGGTCTCCAGGGCACCCCGGCACCTGGCCACTATTATGCCGGTGGATCGGTCTGGGCCCGGCTCAACAATCTTACTCTTTAAGTAGTTAATGTCTTATTCATGTATTATTAAATAAGGTTCCACCCTTGACGTGCATGTCTACTACTCTCTATTCTATCCTTCGAGGAGGCCCATCCCATATCTTGAGACTGTCCTCCCCTTCTCACACCCTGACATCCATCTCCTTTACACTTACCCTTAGACGAAAGAGTCAACCCCTACGGGTGTGGGTTAGGCCCTACACTCATGACATCAACTCCGCCTCCCATCACCCCCTAGGGTTTTCCCTTGAAAACCCTAATTGGGCCGATGTGGCCCAACCTTCTCCTACTTACGCTACCTTTACCTCATTCAACGCCCCACATCTTACCTCAATTAGATCCTCTCCCAAAACATATCACTTTACCTTTCGATTCAGCTCATAACCATGAAAACCCTAGTTGATCACCTCAACCTTAGTACCTTTCTTCTCCCACAAGTAACCTCTCTCTTTTCATCCCAAAATCTCTTCTTCCACATGGGAACCCATACTCACTTTTATATAAATGAAATCTCACTCTAACCCATACTCCACCCTTCCTTAATCATTATTACTTTTGTACTTCCCAAATTTCCACTTTTCTCCCAAAAACCCTAATCGGATTCCTTATACACCCTTACATCCGCCTACGTACTATTTCACATCAAAGTCTCTAATGGACCCAAAACTTTGACATTATCTTATTTATGCCCTAAATCAAATTTCCTCAAGTAAGATTCATTCCCATGCTTAATTAAAACACTCCAACACCCGCTTACACACAAAACCCTAATAAGGTCTCTTATACGCCAACTTACGTATTATTTTTCATACTAAGTCTCCAATCATTCCAAGACTCTCCCATTCTCTTACTTACACCTAAATTCAACTTTTCTCACGTAAGACACACCCCCATGCAAGAGTTCGTCACCTCATGCAAACACCCCAAGTCATCATGCAAATTTTACGACTCCCATGCGTGGTTTCCCCAACTCTCATTTGTTTAGGTCATTCCTTCCTTATTAAATCTTTTCTCACAGATCATGAGGTACTTAGGTCAACCTCATATCCCCCTTAGTGAACTCACTTCCCATTTATTTCCTTTTTATCCTTTCATTTCCATATCATCATAACAATCACCCTAGTATGCATGTCCTAGAGGGTTATATCATATCACCTCATAAACATCATACATATACATGTCATGCTCACGTCGTAGGAAACACATACAAACATACCTCAATTTCCAAGCTGCGCTACATAATACAAGTTGCCCACAATCATATAATACACGACATAGCATGGCATATACAACATTCAAAACATACAGGTCACACATCACACAAAGGCCATAGCTTCGTCGACGCCGGGCTTGGAGCACGCTCCTCTAACTCCTTAGGGCTTTGGTCGGGGTTACCTATAAAAGGGGAAAATGCTAAGTATTAGTTTCCCTTATAATTACTATCAATCCTCATTCTAGTTTAAGGTTAGGGTTTTTATTACTAAAAAGGGTTTTATACAAAAACTTGGGTTTTTACCTTAGAATTAGTATACTAAATATTAGTAGTCAAAATATAGTTATTGATGATACTTATTGTTACCCTTATTTTATTGAGCCCATTAGTTCCATTCTTATAATACTAGTGTTCACTAGTCATAGTAAAATAGTGATAATAATAATAATAATAATAATAATTATTATTATTATAATAATAATAATACTAATAATGATACTTATGTTTCAAGTAATAGAACTCTAGGGTTTTTAAGATTAAGTCCAACATTGGTGTTAGGTTTGGAATAATAATATTATAAGGTCACAATATTACAAGTAAACTATTCTTAAGGGTGATAATGATAATAGTAGTAATACTAATAATAACGATAATAATAATAATAATAATAATAATAATAATAATAATAACAATAATAAAAGTAATAATAATAATGATAATAATAATAATGATACTAAGTATATTAGTGTTAATATTAGTAGAAAATAGTAGCATCTATATAAAAAGGGGGTTAGGGTTTGGATGGGTGGAGAACCACCTAGGGTTGGTGGTGGTCCGGCAGCGGCGCGTGGCGGCGACGGCGGCGGCGGTGGAGGAGGAGAAGAGGGGGAAAGATGGAGGTGGCGGTTAGATGGGAGGGGAAAAGTAGGAGTTTGAGGTGGGGAAAGAAAGAGCAGGTGAAGGGGAGTGGAGTGAGGGTGGTGGCATGGCAAGGGGCGGCGGCGCTCGGCGGCGACGGCGGCGGCCGAGGGTGGTGGAGAGAGGTGGGAGATGAGGGAGGAAGGAGGAGAGGGAGGCAGGGAAAGTTGAAGGCAGGGAAAGGTAGAGGGAGGTCTGCTAGGCATTTTGGAGGGTGGAAGGGTGGCTGGTAGCGGCGGAGGAGGCGACAGGAGGTGGCGCAAGGCGGCGACGGGCTGGAAGTGGTGGTTTTCGGGATAGGAACTTTGCACGACAAAGGCGGCACGTGCAGGGCAGGGCGGAGGGTGGTGGTGGCTTGGTTTTTTCGAGGGAGGTGCAGGGATGGTAACGGTGGCCAGAGGTGGCGGCGGCTGTCTCCGGTGACGGTGAAAAGCCCGTCTGTTTGAGGCGGCGGAGAGGTAGGGTTTCGGGGAAAAAAAAACGAAAAAGGGAGCTGATCGGGGTTGCCAATGGGGGTATTTATAGGCAATTGGAAGGGGAAGATGACGAGGGGAGAAGGAGGCGTGCGAGGCAGGTGTGCAGGTGGCCGGCCGGTGGCAGGTGGTGCAGGTCCTGCCATGGCAGGCTGGGTCGGGGAAGGGGAGAGGAAAAAGGGAAAGAGAGGGCACACGGGAAGGGGAGAGAGGGACTTGGTCGGGGTCGAAAAAAGGAAAGAAAATGACAGGGAGAGGGGCAGGTGAGGATGGTCGGTGCGGGTGGCTGCCGGCGAAATCGACCTGCTTGTCGATTTGCAGGTCGGGGTGCAGGTCGAGGGAGAAGAAGACAGGCAGGGTGGACCGGTGGTCCAGGGAAAAAGAAAGGAGGGGGAGAACCGGCCGGTTGGCAACGATTACCTCCTACTAATTGAAACGCGGAGTTTCAGAGGATATCGGGGCAAAACTCTGCGTCGCGCCCTGCGATGCGGGCTGGACGCGCTGGGCCACGGGGGAAGGAGAGGGAAGGAGAGGCGGGGAGGGGGTATGGGCTGCGCAACGGGCGACGCAGGCTGGCAGGCCTGGCGCGCGTGACGGGGGGAGAAAGAAGGTTTGGGCCGATGGTTGGCCCAACCCGGGGGAAGAAGAAGAAAAAAATAAAGGAGGGAGAAAGAAAAAGAAAAGAAAGGAGAAAAAGGAAAAAGGAAAATGGAAAATGATAAAATGGTTGGGGATATTTGGGTATTTATTTATTTATATAATTAATTTATATATTTAATTTTAATAATTATTATTTTAATTATAATAATTAAATCCATTTTTAAATTAGTTAGGCTATTTTGGATAAATTTTCCTTAACTTCCATTTTAATTAGTAAAATGTCCAAATTTTTCTAATAACTTATTTATTATTTTCTCCTTATTTTTCCTTAATAAATTTCCTCTTTATTTAATAAATTCACCTATTTTCTTAATCTTTCTCTAATAAATTATTATTTGCCATAATTCCTAAATTAGAATTTTTGGGGTATTTATTACTATTTTACCCTTTTACATCCAAAGTTACCATTTTACTCTTTTCTTACAAAATTACCATTTTACCCTTCTCTTCCAAAATTACCATATTACCCATTTACTTCCAAAATTACCACTTTGCCCTTTACTCCCAAAATTACCATACTATCCCTTTACTTGCAATTTACCAATTTGCCCTTCTCCTCCAAAATTACCATGATGCCATTTCCTTACAAATTTACCATCTTGCCCATTTTGTTATACCACTTTTATTAGGTTATCATCACTATATGAATATTAATATTAATACTCCACTCACAATATCCAACTCCACCAACTATTATATTTTAATATACTACTTATTATCACCCACATATATTAGGCCACATTCTTGCACAAGAAATATTAATAAAATGCCCCTAGGGCTCACAATAATATTATTCATCCATAAATGGTTACAATAATATAAAATAACATGAATAAGTACTTAACAGTTTCATTAATAGCCAAACTCTTTCCTTTTTATTAATCAATACAAGTAAATATATATATATATATATAAATAAAACAAGCATAATAACGTATTAAAAACCCTAATGTGCTAACATACGTTTATCCATGCGTTTAAGTGAGATTTAACGATTACCTTAATTCCCATAAAATTGAACCTTATCGGTATTCTGGTTAAAGGTTCAAGCTTTGATTTGCAAAACCAATACCTAAAAATAATATCGATATTTATTATATTAGAAATAAGAAAAACCAAAGAATAAGACTTTATAAAATTTACTTAATGAAATAATTAAATTAAATATTATTATACCTTAAAATTATTTAAAAAAATGGGCTAAGAAATGCAGCATAAGCTACATGCAAAAATAAGGGTGGAAGTGTCAAAGGGGGGTGAAGGAAAAAGAGTGATGGCTGTTTTCGGCTTGAGCTCTTTAGGCTAGGAAAGAGGGTAGGTAGGGGAGGACTTAGGGCAAGGGAAGGGTACAAGAGTGAAGAGAGGGTGTAGGTGGTGGTCGAGGGTTGGTTGTTGGTGGCCAAGGGCTGCGGAGACGGCAGCGGCAAGGCCGCGAAGTGGGTTGTAGGAGTGGGCTGGGCTGAGAAGGAAGGAAAAGAGAGGAGGAAAATGAAGGGGTTCAGGGCTGGTTTCAGCAAAAGCAGGCATGGGGTGGTAGAGGAGGTTGCAAGGAGTGGATTGGTGGTTTGGGTGTGGTAGAGGTGGCCAGACGACAACGAACAGAGGGGTTGTAGGGAGGTTGCCAAGAAGGGAGAAAAAAGGGGGGAAAAAGATGGGGGGAAGGAAGGAGGAACTACGAGGTGGCTTGGGTGGTGTTATGGTGGTGTAGGGTTGGGGTATAGGGTGGTAGGGAGTGGTGTAGGGAGTTGGTGCGGGGGTTGAAGCAGCGGATGGCGGCAGTGGTGCAAAACAGAGATGAAAATGGGAGGAGAAGAAAAGGAGAGAAGAGGGAGGTTGGGAAAGGTATGGAGCTCGAGAAATGGGGTAGGAAAATGGTTGAAGAGGAGAAGAAAAAGAAGAGGGAGGATAGGAGGGGATAGGTGGCCGGTTGGTGGCAGTGTTTAGGGTGGCAGGGAGGTGGTAAGGTGGCAGGGAGAGAGAAGAGAAGAAGGGAAAGGGAGGCCATGCATGAGGGGGAGTGCATGGCCGGTTGGGTCCAAAATGGTGAAAAAAGGATGGGGGAGAGAGAAAGAGAGAGAGACAGTGGTGGTAGTACTGCGGTGGCTGGCGTGCCCAAGGTAACAGACATGGCAATAGGGACAAGTTGGGTGTGTGCTGGGTCGAGGCAAAAGAAGGAGGAAGAAAGGAAGGGGAGCAGGCCGGCAAAGGGGGGAAAAGAGTTGGGCTGGCCCGAGTAGGAGGGGGAGGAAGGAAGGGAGAGGAGAAGATTGGCCAGCGGTCCAATCGTGCACCGGGGGGAAGGCAGACTATGGCATGGTGGCCTAAAGGAAGGAAAAGGAAAAGAAAAGAAAGAAGAAAAAAGAGAAAAGGGAGAAATAAAAGAAAAAGGGGGGAAAGGGAAAAAGGGGAAATGGGAAAATAAAATAAATAAATTTATAAAATAATAAAATGTAATATTTTTGATAAATTATTTAATTTCATAATTTAATTCATTATAATTTAGTATATTAGTTTAAAAAGGATAATTTTAGTAAAATATTAGTTTGGAAAATTATTTAATTAAAGAGTATGATAAAAGAACAAAATATTTATTTTTAATTTATTAAATATTCCTATCCAAATTTATATACTCAAAAATCCATAAAATAATTAAACTATATAATTTTAAAAGCTAATTTCTTAAAAATAAAAGCTATTTATTAAATTATAGGTTTTCTAAAATTTTAGAAAATTACACACACAATGCTTTAAGACTACCTCTAGGCAGTCACCTAAATGCGATAAGCTAATTAGAGGTTGATAGGTAGGTTGATGTTGTCATAGCTATGTTCAAGATTTCTTAACTTCCTGCTTACATGTTTTTTTTACTCGTGTGCTTTACATTCCCTCATGTCTACTATTTTTGTAGCTAGGACAGCTATGATTCCATTTGATAGGATAGAGACTTCTATTATGCTTGTGTCTAGGTATAAAGTTTCATGTTCTAGGATATATAAATATGTGGCCTTAGCTATTAGTGGGATCGAGCTTTCGATAAACCTCATAGAGCTTAAGCTTCAGGACTTCAACATTATCTTAGGTATGGATATGCTTGCAAGATATTGGGTATTGATTGATTGTGCATAGAAGCATATGGTTCTTAAGGGACCATAGGGTGCTAGGGTCTCTTGCTAGAGATAAAATCCAAGGCCCATAGTGAGGATGGTGTCTATGGTGGTTCTTAGTACGCTAGTGTGGAAAGGGTGACTTCCCTTCTTATGTAGTGGTCATGAGTTGGATACCAAGAAGCTATCAGTGGAGGAGATTCCAGTGGTATAGGAGTTCCTAGATGTTTTTCTCGATGAGATCCTAGGATTGTTGCCAGTGCGGGAGATAGAATTCATGATAGACCTTCTACTAGGGACAGAGCCTGTGTTGAAGGTTCCCTATTACTTGATGCTAACTGAGATGGTAGAGTTATATACTCAGTTAGAGGAGTTGTTGGAAAAGGGGTACATTTGATCGAGTGTATCACCTTAAGGAGCACCGATCCTTTTCATGAGGAAAAAGGATGGTGGATTAAGACTTTACATAGATTACCATAGGTTAAACTAGATTACGGTGAAGAACCATTATCCTTTAACATAGATTGATGATAACTTTGAATAGTTGCATAGGGCTATAGTGTTTTTGAAGATAGATCTCAAATTAGGGTATCATTAGTCGAGGATTGCTAAGAAGGACATAACGAAGACAACTTTCAGGATAAGGTATGACCAGTGTGAGTTCACTATGATGTTATTTGGACTCACTACTACACCAGTGGTGTTCATTGCTCTCATGAATCACATCTTCTAGCAACATCTTGACTAGTTTATTGTGGTATTCATCGATGATATTTTGATTTACTTGTAGACTAGTGAGGAACACAAGCAGAATCTTAGGTAGGCATTGGAATTGTTGAGGACTCATTAGGTATACGCCAAGCTCTCGAAGTGTGGCTTTCCTTTGTCATGTCACTTTGAGGGAAGATGTGCTAGTGGATCCTTCAAAGATCTAAGCAGTGTTAGAGTGGATTGCACCAATAAATGTCAAGAAAGTTCATAGTTTTCTAAGGTTAGTAGGCTACTACAGATGGTTCTTCCAAGATTTTTTTAATATTGCTCGTCTTTTAACTACCTTATTGAAGAAGAAGAAGATGTGCTTTGTTTTGGATGATAACTACATATAGGCTTTTGAGGAGCTCAAGAGGAGGTTAACTTTAACTTCAATGCTTACCTTGTCATTAGGTATGAAGAGATTCAAGGTGTATAGCGATGCGTCCAAGTTTGGTTTAGGGTGTGTGTTGATGCAATATGGGAGGGTAGTGGCCTATGTTTCTCACCAATTAAAGGAGAATAAGCAGAAATATCCCACTCATAACCTTAAGCTAGCTGCAGTAATTTTTGCCTTGAAGATCTAGAGACATTACCTATATGGGGTACAATATAAGTTCTACATGAGCAATAAGATCCTCAAGTACATCTTCATGTAGAGAGAATTGAACATGAGACAAAAGATATGG
The DNA here is from genome assembly GCA_030549775.1 of Tamarix chinensis. Lineage (NCBI taxonomy): Eukaryota > Viridiplantae > Streptophyta > Magnoliopsida > Caryophyllales > Tamaricaceae > Tamarix > Tamarix chinensis. The sequence continues at coordinate 3,774,154 of CM060175.1, read as the reverse complement.
TTGGAGTTGGTTAAGGAATATGATTTGGAGTTGACCTATATTGAGGGTAAGGTCAATGTCATAGAAAATGCTGTCAGTAAGAGGACTTTGCAACCTTGAGTTCACTATTAATTTCATATTAGATCTAGCAAGACCTTTAGGAGTTGAGCATTAAGATAATTAGACTCAGAGATCTTGAGATAAGGATGAGCACCCTCTTGATCATCCCAACCATCTTTGATGTGATTCAAGCTTGCCAGTTAGGATATGTTAAGCTTGAGTGGATTAAGAAGGAAATATTTGAGGATAAAACAGTGGAATTTGAGATTTCTAAGGATGGTTGTATTTGTTTCCAAGGATGATGGTGCGTTCCATAGAGCTGTGGGGAACTTGAGAGGGGTATCGTAGAAGAGGGTCATTGTATGCCTTATTCCGTCTATCTTAGAGGGAATAAGCTATACAAGGATTTCAGATGGATCTATTGGTGGCTCTATATGAAGTAGGAGGTTGGAGACTTTGTGGCTCGGTGCTTAACTTGTCTGGACATTAAGGTGGAACACAAGCGTCGATAGACTGCCATTTGAGATCCCTAAGTGGAAATGGGATAGTGTGTGAATAAACTTCATGGTTGAATTGCCTAAGACCTGTAATGGCTGACCGGTTGACTAAGTTAGCCATATACATACTGATTAAGTCGATGTGGAGTATGGTGGAAATAACTAGTACTTTTAGGAAGCATGTGGTTCGATACCACGAGGTGCCTAAGGACATTGTGCTAGCTTGAGATTCTAGATTCTTGTTGCACTTCTGGAAGAAGTTGAAAGTTGCTTTTGGGACACAACTTAAGATGAGCATAACTTTTCATCCAGATACAGATGGGTAGACCGAGTATACTATTTAGACCTTGGAGAATATGCTTCGAGCTTGTGTTATTGAGTTTCGAGCAATTGGGAGAATCGCCTAAATTTGGTAGAGTTCTCCTTCTACAATAGTCATCATACAAGCATAGGAATGGTACCTTTCAAGGCACTTTATGGATGGAAGTGCCGTAGTCCCATGTGTGGGAGCAACATTAGTGAGTTGATTATTTTGGGACCAAAGATGATAGAGGACACTACCACGTAGATCATGATAATTTGATACAAATTGAAGGTAACCTAAGATAGGTGAAAGAGCTATGCTGATCTATGGGATAGAGTAGATGAGTTTGAGGTAGGCAATAAAGTCCTTCTAAGATTTTTGCCAACTAAGGGAGTGATGTGTTTTGGTCATAAGGGCAAGCTTAGCTCAAGGTTTATTGGGTTATATAAGGTTTTGGATCGGGTTGGAGAAGTTTCTTACTATCTTGCCTTACCTGTGGAGTTTTTGGGCATGCATAATATTTTCAACATCTCTCAATTGTTGAGGTATGTGTCAGATCCATCACACATCATCCAGCCAGAGACAATTAAGTTAGATGAGATTTTGACTTACGAGGAGTATCTGCTAATGTTCCTTGATTCCAAGACTCATGAGAAGTATTTTAAGATCATTTCTCTTATGAAGGTCTTGTGGTCACGTCATGGGGCATAGGAGGCTACTTGGGAGTCTGACAAGGAGATCAACACAAAATACTCGGATTTGTTTGCTTAGGTACGTTGTGTGGGTAACACCACCTATTCTAAGGAGGTAGTATCCTTTTCTTGTGTATTAACCCTTATTTAGTTGATGGCTTAGGGCTTGCTATGTTTTGAGCTTACAATAATACATTTATTTTGTGGACATCAGGAATGAAGTCTCTTTTAAGAGGGTAGTGTTGTAATACCCCATCCCAAAATCCTTCAAATTGTATAGTTGAGGTCCTCTATATATAATTGAGGCCCCTCCCTTTTCCTCTTTTGGTGGAAGGTTCTAGATCATCCACAACTTATATATATTTCTTATCAGACCTACTTGTTTACAAGATATTTTAGAAGACACTTCTAGATCTCTTCATGATCCTTCAAGACTTTAAAATTCAAGAGATTTCTCACCATTCTAGGATATCTCTATATATTTACATAAGGATTCACATCTTTCTGGACAATTTTGCTAGAGTCTACCCAACTCTAGAATATTCTAGAACCTTTAAGACAAAAATGTTAAAAAAAATGAGTAGGTTATGACATCATTCTTTTCAGCAAGGGCAAGTTTTAGGCAATGCTACAAGACCACCTCCAAATAGTTGCCTAAATCTTATGACTTAGTTGGAGGCTGATAGGCAGGCATATGTCATCACAAGTATATTTACAGCTTCTTCCCTTCCTATATGTGTATTATTGACTCGGGTGCTTTGCATTCTTTCGAGTCTACTACTTTCATTGCTAGGTCACCTATGGTTCTCACTAATCGGATAAATAATTCTATTGTGCTCCCATTTGGGGATAGAATTCCATGTACTAGGTTGTATAAAGATGTGGCCTTAGTCATTAATGGAGTTAGACTATCGGTAGACCTCATGGAGCTTAAACTTTGTGATTTCAATGCAATTCTTAGGTTGGATATGCTCTTGAGATATCGGGATATGATTGATTGTGGATAGGAGTGTGTGGTTCTTAAGGGACCAAAGGGTGTAGGGTCTCTTATTGGAGATGCAAGCCTAGGCCCTTAGTGAGGTTGGTGTCCACGGTTGTGCTCAATACATTGGTCTGGAAAGGGTACTCAGTCTACATTTGTAGTGTTCAGGATCTATATGTCAAGGAGCCATCAAGTGAGGATATTCTAGTGATATGAGAGTTTCTAGAGGTATTTTTTGATAAGATCCTTGGTATGCTATTAGGGTATGAGATAGACTTCATGATATATTTTCTAACATAGACACACCTTATGTTGAAGGTACTCTATCACATGGCTCCTACTAAGATGGTAGAATTGCGTGCTCAGTTGGAAGAGATTTTTGCGAAAGGATACATCCAACCGAGTGTATCACCTTGGGGAGCACCAGTCCTTTTTGTTAGGAAGAAGGATGGTGGGTTGAGACTATACATCGATTACCAAGGATTGAATAAGGTTACAGTGACGAAACATTATTCTTTGCCTAAGATTGATGACCTTTTTAATCATCTATATGAGGCTGTTGTATTTTTGAAGATATATCTCAGATTAGGGTACTATCGGATGAGGATTATCAAGAAGGACATATCAAAGACAAATTTCAGGATGAGGTATCACCACTATGAGTTCACCATGATATCCTTCAAACTTTTAATTACGCTAGTGATGTTCATATTTCTCTTGAACCTCATTTTTTAGTAGGACCTTGACCATTTTATCTTAGTTTTCATCGATAATATCCTTAGTTACTCAAGGACTTGTGAGGAGCACAAGAAACATTTGAGGCAGATGTTGGCTTTGTTGAAGATACAATAGCTATATGCTAAACTTTCAAAGTGCGAGTCTTGGCCAGATGAGGTAGCTTTCATGGGTCATCTTATATCAAAGGATGGTGTGTTAGTGGAGCCTTTGAAGATTTGAGCAATATTAGAGTGGCTAGGACCAATGGGCATCAAGGTCATATGTAATTTTCTAGGGTTATTAGGATACTAAAGATGATTCATCCAGGATTTTCCTAGGATTGCTCATCCTTTGACTACCTTGTTGAAGAAGAAGTTATGCTTTCATTAGGATGATAAGTGCATAAAGGCTTTTGAGGAGCTAAAAAGGAGATCGAATTCAGCTTTGTGCTTACCTTACCATCAGGCACAGAGGGATTTGAGTTGTATAATGACACATCTAAGCATGGTATAGGGTGTGTGTTGATGCAACATGGGAGGGTAGTGGCTTTTGCTTCTCACTAGTTGAAGGAGTATGAGCAAAAATATCCTACACATGACCTTGAACTAGTTGCAGTGGTTTTTTCTTTGAAGATAAGGATACATTACTTGTATAGAGTGTAGTGTTAGTTCTTCACAAACCATAAGATTCTCAATCACATCTTCACTCAACAAGAGTTGAACATGAGATAGTAGATATGGCTAGCGTTAGTCAAAGAATATGATTTAGAGTTAACTTACCACGAGGGTAAGGCCAACGTTATAATAGATGTTCTTAGTAGGAAAACTTCACACTCTCTAAGCCCATTGGTTGTTCCAGATTGGATTTGTCAGGATCTTTAGGCCATAGAGATCATTGGCTTCAGAGATCTAGAGACAAGGATGAATGCTCTCATAGTCAAAATAATAATCTATGAAGAAATCTAAGCTAGTCACCTAGGAGATGGAAAGCTTGAGCGGATCAAGTGGGTTATATTAGAAGGTAGAAAAATGGGGTTTCAAAATTTTGGGGATGGTAGTATCTGTTTTCAAGGTAGATGGTGCATTTTATAGAGTTGTGAGGAGCTTAAGAGGAAGATTCTAGAGGAGGGTCATTGTGCCCCTTATTCCATCCATCTTGGAAGGGACAAGTTGTATAAGGACCTAAAGTAGAACTATTAGTGGCCCCATAAGAGGTGGGAGGTTGCAGACTTGATAGTGAGGTGCTTGATTTGTTAGAAGGTCAAAATCAAGCACAAGCATCTAACATGATTAGTTCACCCATTGGAGGTTCCTAAGTGGAAGTATGATAGAGTTTCAATGGACTTTGTGGTCGAGTAATCGAGGAGCTATAGTGGTTCAGGTTTTATCTAGGCAATAGTTAATCAATTAACTAAGTTGGCGGTATTCATAACAATAAGTCAACCTAGAGGATGGAGTAGATGTCGAGTGCTTACATGAAGCATGTGGTACGGTACCATAGGGTGCAAGCAGGTTTTGGGACACAACTAAAGAGGAGCACTACTTTCCATCTAGCTACAAACCATTAGACTAAGCACAGTATTAAGACTTTAGAGGATATGCTTTAGGCATGCATACTTGAGTTTTAAGACAGTTAGGAGGATCACCTAGATTTGGTAGAATTTTTGTATAACAATAGTCATCATGCGAGCATAGAGATGGCACATTTTTAGGCACTCTATGGATGAAAATGCCATAGTCTTGTTTGTTGGAGGAATGCAAGCAATATAATTGTGTTGGGACAGGAGATGGTAGATGACACTACCAAATAGATCAGACTAATTCAAGATTAGATGAAGGTTTCCTAAGATAGGAAGAAGAGTTATGCAAACCTACAAAGGATGGAAAATAGGTATGGGGTGGGTAACCTAGTCCTTTTGAAGGTCTCACCCACCAAGGGAGTGATACATTTTGGTCTGAAGAGAAAAATTAGCTTGATGTACATTGGACTTTATGAGATTTCAGATCAGGTTGGAGAGGTTTCTTATCAACTCACCTTACCTATTGAGCTTTCAAGCATGCATAACATTTTCCACATCTCTCATTTGAGGAGGTATATGGCAGATCTATCACACATCATTCAGCCTAATTTGATTGAGCTCGATGAGGTGTTGTCTTATGAGGAACGACCACTAAGGATTCTCAATACCAAGACTTAAAAGACCCATTTAAAGGGCATCCTGCTAGTAAAGGTATTGTAGTCATGCCGTAGAGTGGAGGAGGCCACTTGTGAGTCTAAGAATGAGATCAAATCAAAATGAAGTATTCAGAGTTATTTCTGTAGGTGCATTATGTTAGTAATGCCATCAATTGATTCAGACCCTGGTAATCTATGCACCGATAAAGGCTCTTGTTCTTCTTCTTCACAAACAAATTTGGTGCCCTCCACTGAGACACACATGGCCGAACATACCCTTGCTCCACTAAGTCTTCTAGCTGAGACTTCAACTCCCATAACTCAACTGGTACCATTTGATAAGGTGCCTTCAAAACTAGCTTGGTCCTTAGTACCACTTAATGGCGAAATCTATATCATGTACTGGTGGCATACCTGGTATTTTCTCTAAAAATACGTCAGGAAACTCTCGAGCCACCGAGATGTCCTCCAATGCCGATACATCCTTATTCAACTCCTGAACTTTGCACAAAAACATAAGGTAAATCCTCTACACCAACAAACACAATACTTGGGTAGATATGACCTTTGCCATAGGACTAGGCTTGTATCTTCTGTAAGAGACCATAGTGCCCATCTCACTTCTATTTGCAATCTATCATAACCTAATATCTCCCCAATATATCCATTCTTAGGATAGCGTCAAATTCCTATAGGCCTAACTCAACCAAATCCACGAGGAAGTTTACCCTACCTATCTCTAAGGCCACGTTCGAGTAGAGCCTAGTGAAATCCAATATCTATCCCTAAAGGGAAACATTATAGAAATAGATACAGTAGAAGATGGAGACAAGGCAGATCTAGTAATAAAAGTAGTAGACATAAAAGATAAAGATGCCCGTGAATCAAATAACACATATGCTGATAGAAAATGAATAGAAAACATACCAGTGACCACATCTAACTATTGATTAGCCTCTACCTGGCTGTCGACATTCAAGTGCCCACCTCATTGTCCTCCCTACTTTCCTCCACTATACCCTCTAGAATCTTGAGTCTGACCTTCTCCCTTCTGAAAGAAAGGGAAAGACCCTTATGGTCTCCTTTGAATCTCTCTAGGCTCTTTAATGGCTAGGATAGGTGATCTCTACTAAAAATACTATTGTAGCTACTAGTAGGTCTACTGTTGATATGCTTGTTGCTAAGGTTCAAAAGTTCCCAATACTGGAACTGAACCTACTGACGTTGACACTCAAAAGATCGGTGACCCAATTGACCACACACCCTACATTAAACAAGAGAGTCTCAATAGTCTCACCTTAGATGATTCTGGCCGTAGAAACAACACATAAAGCATCTCATCGATCTACTAGGTTTGCTTTACCCACTAGTATGACCCTAGGATAATAAATTGCCTCCCTAGAACTAAATCTGACCCCAGATCTCTGTATCTTATGCTTCCTCTTACTTAGAATAGAAGCTTGCTCTTATATCATGGTAGCGATGGCACACACCCATTCATACAATGTGGCTAAGTCCTAAAAAACCATGCCATCCATCATCTTATGGTTATTGAAGTGGAGCCCCTACTTAAACTTATATATAGCATATACTCGCTATCTACAATCTCCGATGTAAGCATTAAATGCTCTGTGAATCGGGCATGATACCGCCTCACCATCATACATCTTTAAGTAAGTTGCACGAAATCCTTTAGCTTATCCATCTTAAATTCCTTCCAAGACATCAATATTACTCCCTACACACGGTGACCTACCCTCTAGATGTTAGCGACTCCTAACAGAAAGAAAGCAGTAATGCTTGCCTTCCAAGTAGGTGGGTAATCAACTACCTCGTATGTCCTATCCATATCCTCACATTCCTCCATGATAACTAGTTCCTCATCACCAATGTAGAGTAGTTGTTGATGTCCTATAACCCTCCCAAGCTAGTCTTTTTCGATACCCTCCTATGGGTAATGTAGAGGTGGAGGTGGCAGTTTAGGCTGAGACGGACGTCTAAAAACTTAATGAACATCTCAAAAGTCTCCTCCAAATGACTCATGTGGTCATTAAGTGCCATAGCTTGCTAAATATAAGATAGAAAATGCATTAATAAAAAACCTTCTTAGCTTACTAATACATAATTCACATAATCACATTTTAAAGGCCACCTAAACTACCCATCCTTGATTCCTCGCAAGTTAATCCAGTTTTTTTTATTAAAAAAATTAGGTTTTTCTAAAATGTGAAATAGACCATTAAAATCAAATAAGGGATCATTTGAAAACCAAAATTTGAAAACAAGACATGATAATCAAAACCTCACTTTGGCACAAACTTGTAACACCCCTAAAAATCTCTACTGAAAATTTTCATTTTAAGTGGAATTATGTTATCAAATAGTCGAGTGTTACTACATAATTGATATAATTCTGGCTTAACATAATAACCTTACATCAATCATAAGGTAAAATAATTAGAAAGTAAGACATGATAAATATAAATTGAGTGAACTCTCATAAACATTAGGTAAAAGTTTGGTGGTTTATTCTGAGTACAATAACCCAATTACAAAAAGGGATACCATGGATCTAAGAGTCCAAAAAGGTATCCATTCATAACAAACATCTGGATAACATGACTCTACACCTAAAACTCTAATATTAAAATCACTCATTTATATATAAATCATAAAAGGCTGCAAACTCATCTACTGGGTCAGCCTCAACCTACATAAAGACATCTAGGTTATCTACTCCTTGGAATGAGCAAAACCCATGAAATGGATAATCAGTATGCTATGTACTGAGTAAGGTAATGGTATGCTGAAGTAGGATTATACAAAATACATGAATTCACATCAAAAAGTAAGTGTGTAATAATATAAATAGTTCTAAGTAGATACTGATATCAAGTCTCACTATATGAATATATCATATTCTAATCTTTTATTTTTGTTGAATTTAGAGACTCCAATATTCTTAAACCAATAGAATGGTCTAAAACACCTCTTAGGAACAAAACATATGAGCCCTTATTATTATTTGATGGAAAGGACTCAACACTTCTTAAAGCAAAAATGTTCATAAGCCACTATTCTTAAACCAGTGGAACGACCTGAAGCAACTCTCAGGGATAACACACCTGAGCCACTATTATTATCTAATGGAATGAACTCAACACCTTGGTCCTAAATCATGTAGTCTTTTACTTTAAATGATTAGTATCTTTTTCATTAATACTTTATCTCTTAATCACGTTGAGTATGAGGCCCTAATATTCTTAATTTAATGAAATGGACTAATGCATCTCTCAGGGATAACACATCTAAGCCACCATTATTTGTATGGTGGAACAGAGCTATATAAACACCTTGGCTCAACCTCATGTAATCTTTCACTTTAAATGATCAGTATTTTATTAGAGTTGATTGTATATTCAAGAGTATCATATGAGACTCATATAGATATATAAGACATATAATTGAGCAATATAATCATGACCACATAATTATCCTTAAATGACCATAATACACTTAGGTAGTTGAAATGCTTATCATTCTTATAATATGTTTAATATAAAAGTACATATACATACACATAAAGTCCTAGCTACAACTTGTATCCTTACCAACAAAGAAATAAGGCTCTATGTACAGAAATCCTAAATATTTTCCTCTGAGATTGTTGGATAATTACCTACAAAAATAATATGGTACATGATTAGGCTCAAAGGTTATAATCAAGGAAAATGTTAAGGTAAAAAAGGAGGGTAAAAATGAAAATAACAAGATTCAAAGGGAAGGTTGAAGTTCTTGGAGTTGTGGCCGAAGGTATGGTGGTGCTATGGTAAAATTTTGGTGGTGTTTGGGTGTGAAAAGGGGTGTAGGGCTAAAAGGATGTGGTTGCATGAGCGTGTAGCTGGTGGCATATGCTCAGGCTGAGAACTGAGAACCTGTATGGGTAGGCTATGCAAAAAGGCACAGCCGTGCACATGCAACACATGCATAGGTAATAATGAATAGGGATGTATGGGAGTGATGAGATAGTGCGCGGGCCGTGCAAGTACACATAGGTGAACTATACTAGCATGCACAATTATGTAGCAAGATAAAATAGTGGCGCAAGGTCACATGAGAGACTTTGCGAGAGCCGTGTGCCTTATAAAAAGGCGATAGACACAAGGAAAGAAAAGGAAAAATGACGATGGTAGATGAAGACATTTAGCGATGATGAGGGGGAGTGATGGGCTAGTATTGGTGGTTGATCCACTAAGATTTGGGCTACACTTGGTGGGTGTGGTGGTGATTGTGGTGCTCGAGGCTGGAAAATAAGGGGAAAGGAGATGGAGAAGAAGAAGGAGAAGAAGAAGAAGAAGGGGTGGCTTAGGAAGGGGGATTTGTCAACAAAATTTGGAAATAAATTATGCAAATAAATGAGGGAAGGAGAGAGAAGAGATTAGTATATATATATGTGCATATGCATGGCAAGCGATGGAAAAAAATGTCGAGGATGATGATGATGATGATGATGATTGAAAGTAGTAGAGGAAGAGGTATAAGAGAGTGGTAGGGTGATGGTTGATGGTGTCATAGTGTGGGAGGAAAATTTTCTATGAAAGTGGTAGGAGGTGATGGTTAAGAGTGATGGTGGTGTGTTGTAGAAGAGAAGGAAAACACACACAAGAACAACTGTAGATAGGGAAAGGAAAAGGATAAAGAAAAGAGAAGAGAAACGGTTAAGTTTAGGATTATATTAACTTTTGATAATCTAAAATAGGTAAGATTAATGATATAAATCTACCAAAGCTATGGCCGGGTTACAAAATATAATTTATTTGGGTCAAAGATTTAGATTAGTTTAATATTTTAGGATTAAGGAATTTGGGTAAGGCTAACATAAATTTTTCTTGAGATTAGATTTAGATTAAGGTATTAATTATACAAGATTAGGTTTAGAAAAATTTCGGGGTATTATAATTACCATTATGCACCCCAAGCCCAAGCTTTTCCTTCTTCTCCTTTTTTCCTACCCTCTTTGTCAATGTCATACACATCAAAACACTCACCACCAACAAACACCAAGCAACATCATTTTTCCCTTCAATCGACCACCACTAACTCCCTATAAATCCATTCTCATCTACATCACAATCTCATGCAAAAATCCACCCCTCACCCACCTTAGGCTAGTTGTGGGCCTTAGGGAAATGAGTGTCATTGCCACCCTCCAATTACAATAAGAAGTGTTGTTTTTGTCCTATAAGATTCATAATGTAGTGTCACTTCTCCCTTGGATATAGAAAGTGTTCCTTTTTCACCCCTTAGATGTGATAAGTCTTACCATTGCACCCCTATTCTTGCACACATCGTATTCGACACTTGTGTGACTTGTTTTGCTTCAGCTTTGCTACATTTTCACCCTCCTTTATCTTATCCTTTCCTTCTTTGTATCATTAATTTGTAATTATATATTATTATTATTTCTTAGATGAATTTTTAGGTGTTTCAGAGAAGATGGGTTAGGTTTATACATGCTTAGAGATTGGAGACATTTTTAATAGGGTACAAGTCATAGTCAGAGTTTTATTCTGAAAGATATGTATTATTGTGTGTGTATTATCTCGTGGTTATGATTATTTTGATAATTTCATGTTGTTAAATTCTATGGCTTGATAATGGGGTATCATATGGTGGAAAGTGAGTAACATGAAAAACCATATACTTATACAATATTGTTACTACAAGTCTTATCTTGTAAATAATAAATGAGTTAGTATGATATATGGTATTGTAATGTGGATTTGATGATGTATGATAAGTGAAAAATGAGTATGGTTAAGATTTATGGTGGTGTAATATATTGAGGGTCATAAAATAATGATATCAAACTTATAGGATTTTTGTGGAAAAGATGAGTGTTTTGGTATCCTTAAGGATATTTTAGTTAATATAAGGTAAAAGTGGAATATTTGATATTTTAATATGTTAAATATATTATGGGAAATATTTGGAGTAATTATAAATGATCTAAGTCCCATAAAATAAGAAAATAGCTTATAATGGGAATAGTTACCTTAGAGGCAACATTATTATTACATATGTAAGACGTTTAATTTATACCTTGATTTTCAATTATGTCATTAATATTAAGATTTTATAAGTCCATATTATTATTATTATTATTATTATTATTATTATTATATGAGTCTTATGGGAAAAGTTATATCTAACTTGTGAAATTAAGGTTTTATAGGGATTATGTATAATAACTCTAAAGATATGGTTATTGTTACATGTGTAAGACGCTAGAGTTAGACCATGATTTTTGGATATATTGATAATAATACTAATACTTGAGGAATTTGTGATAAATTTTTGTGGATGAATGATTATTATGGGAAAAGTTATCCTCATATTGTGATATTAGGTTTTATTAAGGAAATTGTGACCTTTTTTGTTAGGGATTGTTTTGATCTTTATGTGGTTGTGTTTTACATAATTTGGATAATTATGGCAAGATAGATTATGAGTCTTGGATATATATACATATGCATTCATGATATCTTTAAGATAAATAACCTTGAATAAAATGTTGTTCACTTAAAGTAAAAGATCACGTAAGTTAGGATAGTGTTGTAGAGTCCAGTTGACTGGCTTAATAATAGTTACTATAAATGTTTTGTCCTAGGAGGTGCTTCAGACCATTATATATATTTAAGAGTAGTGACTAGGAGTATTTTTCCTTGAGAGGTATAGAGTTTATTCAATTAGCTTAATAATAGTGGCCAGACACGTTTTACCCTAAGAGGTGTTTTAATTTTTTTTCTATTAGATTAATAATATTAAGAAGCTTTACGTAAATAATAAAATGGTTGCTAATTTTATATAATGATGGAATTCTAGATTAAGTTATTCTCTTGAATTGTATCATGTTTAACCTTTTTGTTTGATTAGTTATTTATGTGATCTTTTGTATAAGTTCTCTTTCTTAACTACTATGTCATGTTACTTAATACGTAGCATACTGTAATACCTCAAATTTTATCTAATCATAATCTCAAGTAATTAATATCTTAACATAATTATAATATTGGGAAATCAATATTTTTACCTAATGGTAATTATTTGATCCTAAATCTTAATATAATCCTAATATTTATTCTAGGTAATTAATATATAGTTTTTAACCTAAACCTAACTCTAAATAGTTGATAATTAGTTTTATAATACCCAAACATAAAGTATTTAGTCTAATTCTAATTCTAAATCCAAACTTAATTTCTTTTTCCTTCCTCCTTCTTCCTTTTTCTATTTTTTTCCTTCACCTTTTCTTTCCTTTTTTCTTTCCCTCCTACCCAAATTCCTTTTTCCTTATTATCTTTTGGCTTGTGTGAACCATTTATTTCCTTGACCATATCCCCTTACAACGCCCTCTGCCATAATTTTCAAACCTACACCCTACCCTTATCATCACCCATAAATACTCTGTACTGTATTCATGAGTCTGGTTGAAAATCTTGTATTATCATCACACTTCCACTCTCCCTCTCTACGTGCATGTGTGTGTGTATGATATTTAATACCTCTACCCACTTCTTCCTCCCCTATTTATGTCAAATAGCAAAACCACCTGAAGCCTTTTTTCCCTTCCCTTCTTCTTTCTTGTTGTCACCAAAAACACTATAGCAACCAAGCAATACATCTCTCCATTGTTCCTTCCTCCCTAGCATGGACTGTTTGCACCATTCCATACCCCATAGCACTTTCCATCATCACCGAACCAATCGCCCTAGCTTCGTCATCCAGCATCGAAGCCTTTTAATTTTCTCAACCACCCACCAACTTTAGCTTTTCCTTTTGGTCCTCCCTTTTTGCACTTGTTGTTATTATTGTTCCAACCTTCAACCTTTGGCTAAAACCACCACATTCACCCCCAACTGTAACACCTCAAATTTTACTGCTAAAAAATTTAGATTTATAACGGAAGCCTATAAGCAAATTATTGGGTGTTGCCGCCATAATTAACATAAGTCTGGTTTACCAACTATCCTTACACCAATAAAAAATCTAACACCATTTATAATAAAATAAGGTAATTAGAAATGAAATAAAATTTTAAAAAATACAAATATGAGTTTGGAGGTTAACTTCGGCTTACAAATAATATAATATAAACTATGGGATACCATAGATCAAAGAGTCTAAAAAGGTATATGAGTAAAAACATCATATGGATAACATGAATCTTTGCCTAAAGACCCGGTATAGATAAGAGGTCACTCATCCCCACATAGTGCATTAAAAGCAGCAAAGCTATTCAACTGGTCCTCAAAGACTTGCACAAAAGCATTAGGGCCTTTGGCTTATGGGAATGAGTAGAACCTATGCAAAGGATGGTCAGTATTTTATGTACTGAGCAAGGTAATAATATCATTGAATTAGAGATTCAGATACAAATATAAATTCATAAAAAATGATAAGCACACACATAGATTAGGAAAAAGTCTCAGGGAAAACACTAGAGCCACTATTATCCTCCGATGGAACGAATATGAAAACATCGCCTTCTCAGGATAAAACACTCCCAAGCCACTATTATTATCTGGTGTAATGAATATATAAAAACATCACCTTTGTCCTAGATCATGTACTCTTTCAATTTAAAATATTAGTGTTTTATCCATTGGGTTACTCAATTCATATTCTTATTCATGATGAGTATGGTGCCTACTATTCTAATCCTATGTAATGGACTAAGGCACCTTCTTAGGGACAACACACTTGAGATACTATTATCCTCCTATGGAATGGATATGAAAGCATCACCTTATCATGGCAAAACCCTTCCAAGCCACTATTATCACCTAATGGAATAGATATAAAAATATCACCTTGGTCCTGACTCATGTACTTTTTCACTCTAAGTTATAAGTGTTTTATCCATTAGGTCCCTCAATTCATATTCTTATTCATAATGAGAATGGCCCCCACTATTTTTAATCTAGTGGAATGGCATAAGGCACATTCTCAGGAAAAACACACCTAAGCCATTATTATCATCTGGTCGAATGGATATGAAAACACCACCTTCTTAAGGTAAAATGCTCCCGAACCACTATTATCATCTCGTGGAATGGATATAAAAACATCACCTTAGTCAAACTAATGTGATCTTTCACTTTAAATGGTTAATGTATTATTCATGATTGATTTATGGGTACAAAACATGTTAAGGAAGATTAGCACATCATGTAGCTGATAAGGCCATTCTCCAAAGTTAAGATCCTTAGTTCCCAAAACCCTAATTTCACAACTTAGGCATAAATTCTCCCATATTGATCATTTAAACATGAAAATTATTATATATTCACATAGATCTAAAACACTTACCAAATTTAATATACATTTCCAAAATAATTATATTAACAACATATTTGAGTTTCATGGTCTAACTCTATATTTTTGCACATGTGATAATAGCCTCTTTGGTTTAAGGTTATTATTCCTAAATCAACCTAATTTCTTACTTGATTAAACTTAGGTCATTCATAACTACTCCAATACTTCTTGTAGGTTACTTAGAACATTTTGGATTATATAATACCTTAGAATATTGTGATTTCCATATTTAACCCATATTAACCAAAATACCTTTATCATTAACCTAAGCCTTATTTCATGCAAGTTTTATGTGTTTAGTAATCTTATTCCCAAATTTTCATTTTCTCTAAAGGAATTGCCATAATCATCCATAATACCATAATTAAAACCCATAATATATCCATATTTCACATCGAAGGTTTTTCCACATAAAATAACAATATCATATGAACCCTACTTACTCCTTACTATCATATAATACCAACCACATACCACAGTGTTAATAATCATGTATGATTTCACATAATCAAAATAACATGTTAGAAGATAAAAATCATGCATATAACTCAGCAATCAAGAACCCTAGTCTATGATAAGTATTCTTACTAATACCAATCGGTGAATTTCGTTATTGGTGTTGGGTTTGGTTTTCAGTGGAAATGGATAGAAGGTAAGGGGAGCTTTAGTGTAGGCTACCAATGGATTGAGGTGTGGTGTGGAGAAGGTGGCTATAGTAAGGAAAGGAAAAGTGAGGAAGATGGTTGTAGTGTAGAATGCCAAAGTGGTGGAGGTAGCAATGGTGAGTTTTGCCAGTACTTGGGGTAAGGTAATGGAAAGGGTTTTCAGTTGTCATGAGGTTATCTTTGTATGGCTCACTAGTGGGGGTAATTTTTTTTTGTGTGACACAAGGAGGTTATAAAGGAGAGGCAATGGTGGTGCTTTGTTTTATAAAAAAAAAAGGGAGAGATGAGAGGCTGTAGGAGCATTAAATGCTTAACTTATATGCACACACACACACACACACACACACACAAACACATGCACAAGGAGGGGTTTGATCTTCCATTTTTTTTCAATGCAAAGCCTTAAGCTGAGGCGGGGGTTGTTAGGTAGAGGGCAGACTTGGTAGGGGGAAGGCGTGTACACAAGAATAAGATAAGAGAGGAGAAATGTGAGGATAGACAAAGGTGGAATAATAATAAAATAAATATGGAAAGGAGGAGGAAAGAAAAAGGTAAAAAGGAAAAAGTGTGTGTGTGTTTAGATTGAGATTTAGACTAAAATAAATTAGGTTAGGGTATTAAGATAATTAAGTTAAATGATTATTCGGAATTAGGTTTATGTTAGAGAAGATATTGATAACCCAAAGTAAAATTAAGGTTAGGCTAGAATTTTGGATTAGGAAATTAGGGTAAGATATAAATATTAATTGCCTAAGATTAAAGGCTATGATATTAATTATTTAGGGATATGGTTAGCTAAAATTTATGGTATTACACTAACTCTTCAACATCACCCACCTAAATAACCCTCTAAATTATGGCCACCTCCATCATCATTTACCTACCACCATTGGAGACTTTCACCATTCCTCACCCTTTAGCAATGGCACAAACTGTCATTTCTACCCCTTGATTTTGAACTTGCTACTGTTGCTCCTTCGATTTTGGTGTAAGTTCCCACCAAAGCACTACCTTATTTTGGTTTTGTTCTTCCTCCTCCTTGCACACTCTTTTACCTTATCTTATTCTCTATTTATTCCATGAGTTCTGATTGTTTTTTTATCATTATATTCTTAGGTGATTTTATGTAGGTTTCGAAGGAGGCAGGATAGGATATACGTGCTTAGAGATCGGTGCCATTTTTAGTAAGGATATAAGTTGTAGTTAGGGTTTTTGTACTCAATTTTATGAATGATTGTGCATTTTATCATTTTTATATCATTATTTTGTGAAATTCATGTGTTTAAAGCTATAATATGATAATGCATATCATATGATGGAAAGAGAATAAGCATGAGGGAATATGTGCTTATGTGATAATTCTTATGTTGTAAGCTCTAAGTAAATGAGCATGATATCTAGTATTATAATGTGGGTGTGATGAGTTATGATAATTGGAAAAATAGTATATCTAATATATATGGTAATGTAATAAAATAAGGATTTGGATAAATGAAATTGGATATATAAGGTTTTTGTGGAGTAAGAGTGTTTAGTATCCATTAGTGTCTTTTGGTTGATATGAGTTTAATTAAAAAAGTTGGTATTTTGATGTGTTAACTAGGTTAAAATATGCTAATAACATTTTGTGAAATATTTGGAGTAATTATGAATGGCTTAAGCCCAAATAAGATGAGAAAATAACTTAAATTAAGAATAGTAACCTTGAAAGCGAGGTTGTTATTGCATGTGTAAAATATTATATTTAGACCTTGAATTTTGGATATAACCTAAATTTTAGATATGATGTTAATATTGATATTTTAGGAATGTATATTGAGTTTGGTGATTATATGAGTATTGTGGGAAAAGTTATAGCTAACTCGTGAAATTAGGATTTTGTAGGAGTTAACTCTTGAGATAAGGTTGTTATTGCAAGTGTAAAAAGTAGGAGTTAGTGAAATGCCACAAAAATTGCTAATTTTATAAATTATATTTAAATGAGGTTTTATTATGAAAAATAAATTACATAAATTATTTTTATTAAAATAAAAAGGAGAAAATAGTTTCAAATCAATAATAGTTTTATAAATAATTTAATTAGAGAAAATTAGCGTGTTTTGCTAATTAAAATGGAATTTATGGAAAATCTTTTAAAAATACTAATTTAACCTAAAAAGGAATTTAAATATTATTATTTTTAAATATCCCAAATATTTGAATTAATTTAAATATTCAACCTAATTATTTTTCTTTTCCTTTTTCCCTTTTTCCTTTTTCTTTCTTCCTTTTTCTTTCTTTTTCTTTCTTTTTTCTTTTTCTCCTTGTCGAACTAGGCCAGCCTAGCGGCCCAGTCCTTTCCCTTCTTCCTTCTGCGTTGCGGCTCAGCCTAGCGGCTCATCCTCCTTTTCTTTCCTGCGGCCCGTCTCCTTCTTTTTCTTTCTTTTCTTCGGCTCGACTCCGAAATGCTGCACTTCATTTATTTTTCCCACCGAAACTTCGCGTTCCATTTAAATTTAAACCTTAACCTGCGCCGATCGGCCCGGTTGTTCTTTTTCTTTATTTTCTTTTCCCGGTTGCCTGGTCCAGCCCCCCATCTTCTTCTTCCCCAGCCCCGTTCGACGCCGACCTGCAACTTGTCGCCGCCCGTCTGAGAAATCTGCCACCAGTTACGGCCGTTTTGACCGGCCGTTCTCATTCCTCTCTTCCCCTTGAATCGTCGGTCCTTTTGATCCAACTAATTTTGAAATACCCCAAAATTCCTAATTTAGAAAATCATGGCCGAATAGGAGATTATTAGGGAATTTATTAAAATAAATTACTTTTAGTGAAATAAAAAGGAAATTAATAGGATAAATCAAGAAGGGAATTATAAGAGTGTAAATAGGGGAGATTATGGTATTTAAGTTAATTAAGGTTTTCACTTTTGAAATTTATTAAGTACCTTAAATTATATAAAATAGGGAGGATAAAATAGTTTCAAATTAATATAAAATTTATGAGTAATTTAATTAGAGGAAAATTTAGGGGTTTTGTTAATTAAAATAAATTTAGGAAGATTTTTCCATAAATCCCAAAATTTACCTAAAGGTAGAAATTAATTATGGTTTTGATAATTATATTAAATACCCTAAATTACCCAAATGATATTAATTAATCCAACCCCTAACTTTCCCCTCCTTTTCCTTTTTCCCTTTTTCCTTTTTCCTCCCTCCTTTTTCCTTTTTTCTTCCTTCCCCTTCTCGCCCCTATTTTCCCCGACCTGGGCCGGCCTGCTGGCCCAAACCCCTCCCCTTTTCCTTCTTCTCGCCGCGGCCCAGCGAGCCCGGCCGTCCGTGACCCAAAACGCGGCGTTTCGACGCTGAAGTCGCTGAAACGCCGCGTCGCGATACAAAGAACTTTCGACCGTTGCCAGACGACGCGAGCACCGCGTTTTCGCCAAATTCCGCCTAAAACGCAGCGTTTCATTTAAAAGGAAAAGAAACCGCGCGGTCCGGCCGGTTTCCTCCCTCTCCTTTCTTTCCCCTGGACCGCCGGTCCAGCCCCTCCCCTTCTTCTTCTTCCTCGCGACGCCGTTTCTCCCCGCCTGCAACTCGAGCTCGCCGGAAAACGCAGCGGCGAGCGTCCCGTCCTTTCTCCGGCCTTCTCTCCTATCTTTTCGTCCCTGATTTGACCTTGCCTTGAGATGTGACCAATCGGGCAGCGTTTTCCCCGCACGCAAGCCCTGACTTTTCTTCCCCGACAAGGTTGGTCTGTGCCGGCAGACCTGCGCCGGACAGCTCACCGGACCTAACCCACCTAACCTCCCACGTGTCCTTGTCGTTTTCCCGTCCCAATCCCTCTATAAATAGCCCCGGAAATGGCCTGAATCGGGTTCGATTTTTGGGAACCCAGAAATCCAAACCGTCGCGCCGCCCCACCTTCAGCCGCCGTTTCCTCTGCCCTCAGCCACCGTTGCCGCCTGCCCTCGCCACCACAATCCTCCCTGCACCGCCCTCTACGCAACCAGCCATCTTAGCCACCCTAACTCGCGCCGCACGTGCCGCCCTGGCCGTGCGAAAAACCCTTCCCGAAATCGACCCCTCCAGCCTGGCGCCACCTTCGCGCCGCCACCGCCAGCCACACCACCGCTTGCAGCGCCACCTCCACCCCCCAAAATGACCAGCAACTCCTGCCCTACCACCCCGCACTTCCCTCTCCCTTTGGTTTTCCCTCCCCTAGCCTCCACCTCCATTTTTTTCCCTCTCCCCTCCTCCACCGCCGCCGCCGCCGCTGCTGCCGCCGCGCCGCCGCCGCCACCACCACCCCAGTCAGGTTGCCAACACCCTGAACCCTAAGTCTTAAATAAATAATAATTAAATAAATAAATAAATAATGAAAGGTGATTAGTGGGATTAATATTATTAACTAATATTATTAGTATTATTATGATTAATATTAACCCTATCATTACTAATATCATTATTACTACTAATACTACCACCCATCCAATTAGTATTATTATTATTATTATTATTATTATTATCGTATTATTATTATATTAACATAAGTATTGATATTATTATTATTATTATTATTATTATTGTTATTATTGTTATTATTATTATTATTATTATCCCTATTATTATTATTATTAAGTGCTATTAGTACTAACGTTACCATTAGGGTTAGTATTATTATCGTTATTAATATTAACATTATGATGGTTATTACTATTAATAGTATCACTAGTATGATTATTATTATTACTATGATAATTGTTATTATTAATATTATTATTGTTATTTTTACTATTGTTATTGTTAGTACTATTATTGTTATTATTGTTATTATTGATATTATTATTATTATTGCTATTATTCTTAGGGTTGTGTTATTGTTATTATTATTACAATTATTTTTATCATGGTCATTATTTTACTATTATTATTATTATTATTATTATTATTGTTACTTTTAGTATTATTATTGTTAGCATTATTATTGTTATTATTATTATTATTGCTATCACTATTACTATTATTATTGTTAGTAGTAGTGTTGTTAATATCATTATTATTATTATTATTGTCTTTACTATTTTCTTATCAACGTTATTAAAGCTGTTGTTGTTATTAATATTATTATTACTATTATTATTAGTATTATTATTATTGTCATTATGATCATTACCATTATTACCCATATTACTATTATTACTGTAATATTATTATTATTACTTTCATTACTATCATTAGTATGGTTATTATTATTATCATTATTATTCTTATCATTGTTTTATCGTTATTGTGTTTATCGCATCTATTATTTTATCGATTATTACTGTTATTCTTATTATCCTTATTAATATTATTCTTATAATCGTTGATATTATTACTAATATTTTCATTGTATTTATTATTATTATTTGTATTATTATTGTCTTCATTCCTATCATTATTATTATTATCCCTATTATTGTTAGTAACATTATTATTGATTTTGTCACCTAAATGACTATGGTTGTACTAGTACTTTATTATTATTATTATTATCGATAATACACTATCACTAATGCTAAGATGATTTCAATCATTACTATCATCATTATCACCATTATAGCTATTATTATTTTTATTAGGAGCACTATTATTATAAATAGTATTCTTATTATGGTAGGTATTATTGGTAATTACTATTAATGTTGTGAAAACCCTCACCTTAGTATTTGGATTTGCTAAAATCTACTTAATTAGTGATAATCCGTATAAGCTATCATGAGAGTAGTAATAACCTAATCCTTTTTAATTATAAACCCCTTTATTAATAATAGCCTTGGTATTAGGCCATGATAGGGGTAGGATAGGAATTTTGATAATTCTGGAAGAAGGAGATTAACTCTAAATAATTCCCTCTTATAGGTAACCGGGTCAAACCCCAGGAGGTGTAGGAGCGTGCTCCAAGCCCGGCGCCGTTTTAGGTAAGGACGTAACTAAGGCCTCTTGTGTGTTCTGCATGTTTTAAGTGTCTTATATGCTTTGTACAATTGGGTGTTATAATATGTATACTATATGCTTGTTTGTGAAGCGCTGCATGGATCTGAGGTACGTCCCCGTACCCTTGTCTTCGTGTACTAATATGTTGTGGTACAAGTGTGATGTGGTGTGATGTGACGTGACCCCTACGACATGTAGGTTGGGTGATGTGAGGGAGTGTGGTGAAGTGAGGGGACTTGAAAAAGAAAAATAAGAGGTTAGAATGACCAAAGGGGAGTATGTTGGCTAAACAAGGTAAGGACGACCTAAGGAATTCACCAATTGTGAGATAATGAGGAGAAGGTGGAATTAAGTAAACAAAAAGGTGGGTATAAATTAAGGTTGCATGGGGAAGTCTGTTGCTTGGAGATATGATGGGTAGTATTGGAGTTTATATAATGGTTTTAATGAGTATTTGGTGGTATTAATGACCTATGGTGGTATTAGGGTTTGTAAGGTAGCATTAGGGTTTATATAGTTGTTTTAATAATTACTGGGTGGTATTAATGACTTATGGTGGTATTAGGGTTTGTAAGATGGTATTGTGGTTTATATAGTGGTTTTAATGATTCCTTGGTGGTATTAATGACTTATTGTGGTATTAGGGTTTGGAAGATGGTATTGTGGTTTATATAGTGGTTTTAATGATTTCTTGGTGGTATTAATGACTTATTGTGGTATTAGGGTTTGGAAGATGGTATTGTGGTTTACATAGTGGTTTTAATGATTCCTTGGTGGTATTAATGACTTATTGTGGTATTAGGGTTTGGAAGATGGTATTGTGGTTTATATAGTGGTTTTAATGATTTCTTGGTGGTATTAATGACTTATTGTGGTATTAGGGTTTGGAAGATGGTATTGTGGTTTACATAGTGGTTTTAATGATTCCTTGGTGGTATTAATGACTTATGGTGGTATTAGGGTTTGCAAGATGGTATTGTGGTTTATATAGTAGTATTTATGATGTCTTGGTGGTATTAATGACTGATGGTGTCATTAGGGTTTTCGTGATGGTATTATGGTGGTTACGGTTAAAGAAGGTTAAGAGTGGTTAACCAGGGCTTGGTGTGGACAATCATGGTTCGTAAGGCTGTTTAGAGTTGTTTGGTGTTACTATGTGTACTATTGAGTAAAGTATAGTTATGAATGTGGACTTTACCGTATGTGATGTGTAATGAATGTAGTGAATGATTTATACATGTCAAGGACATTATGTGTTTCAATAAGACACGAATAAGACATTAATCACGTAAAGCGAAAGATGTTGAGCCCGACCCAGTCCGTTCCACCGGTTAGAATAGTGGCCAGAGGCGTTTTGCCCTGGGTGTTGATTTCCGGTCCACCGGCTATAATAGTGGCCAGAGGCGTTCTGCCCTGGGTGTGTATTTCCGGTCCACCGGCTATAATAGTGGGGGATTCGGGCTCGACAGATCCAAACGAATAAGTTAATCCACGGGAAAGATACTAATCACTTACAGTGGAACACCATGTAGGTGCGGGGCCAGTCCGTTCCACCGGTTAGAATAGTGGCCAGAGGCGTTTGCCCTGGGTGTTGATTTCCGGTCCACCGGCTATAATAGTGGCCAGAGGCTTGTGCCCTGGGTGTTGATTTCCGGTCCACCGGCTATAATAGTGGGGTCCCCGTGCTTACAGGGTTAAATAAAGAATGTGTGAAAAGAGATTATTATCATAATAAGAAAGGACGGGCATTGTATGAGCATGATTCAGCTTTCCGTTTACTTATCCTGATGTATGGCTGACGTATTGATCATGTATCTTGTGTATATATGCATGTTGCTTTTATGATTGTGTGTGGTTGTATGCTTGGCCTTAGCGTCTACGCCTTACTCAGTACTGGACCCGTACTGATACTGCCTTGATTAACCGGGTCCTGTGATGATCCACCGATGGTGGGGAGCAGACCTTTGATGCAGGTCTTGATCGTTTACTAAGTTGGGGTGGAAGACTGGATATGAGTGAGTAAGTGGTCCGGATAATTACCCTTCGAAAATCGTGTGGTTTAATCGTATTTGTCTTTAGAGGACACAGATGTTGTATTTAACTTTTCAAGGGTTTTATCGTATCTTGCTATTCCGTTATTTTAAGTATTCTGATAGATGGACCTTTTAAATTGTATTTCGGAATGTAACTTTTACCTTCGCACTCTGATTTGTAGAACTCGTGGTTTATGAATGGTTGTCCTGGTTTTATTTCTTTCTAGCCTTAGCACTTAGTATCGGGTCGGTAGTTATGGATCGATCTGGTACTAAGTGTGGCGGTAATGCCCCCGAGTTTACGGTTTTAATTCTCTTGCTTCCGCAAAAACTTTTGAGTTAAACGAAATTTTTCAGTAGTAAATTTGGGGGTGTTACAAGTTGGTATCAGAGCTTTTGGTTGTTGAGAAGCGGGTTTCGGTAGAAATTCGACTCTCACGATCCTAAATGTTTTAACTAAAAATGTATTTCACTGATTCAAGCGTTTCTCTTCTTTTAAAAATCCGGATCAGCTTGTGAGGATAGTGTGACTGGGTAGTTAGGCGACCTTATGAATTATTGTTGTAACTATACCATAGCATAAGATCTTTGTGATTGTAGGTGTCGGATTTGTGCTAACCCCGTATTCTAGAGGTTGTGATTATTATGGGTTTTTAGTTAGTTTGCTCTTAAGGGGGTAGTTACCCCTGAGTACCCTAGAATTTCCTTTGGTAAACCCTAGTGCGAGGCGTAAACCTCGGGGACGAGGTTTTTCTTTAAGGGGGTAGTGATGAAATACCCCAAAATTCCTAATTTAGAAAATCATGGCCGAATAGGAGATTATTAGGGAATTTATTAAAATAAATTACTTTTAGTGAAATAAAAAGGAAATTAATAGGATAAATCAAGAAGGGAATTATAAGAGTGTAAATAGGGGAGATTATGGTATTTAAGTTAATTAAGGTTTTCACTTTTGAAATTTATTAAGTACCTTAAATTATATAAAATAGGGAGGATAAAATAGTTTCAAATTAATATAAAATTTATGAGTAATTTAATTAGAGGAAAATTTAGGGGTTTTGTTAATTAAAATAAATTTAGGAAGATTTTTCCATAAATCCCAAAATTTACCTAAAGGTAGAAATTAATTATGGTTTTGATAATTATATTAAATACCCTAAATTACCCAAATGATATTAATTAATCCAACCCCTAACTTTCCCCTCCTTTTCCTTTTTCCCTTTTTCCTTTTTCCTCCCTCCTTTTTCCTTTTTTCTTCCTTCCCCTTCTCGCCCCTATTTTCCCCGACCTGGGCCGGCCTGCTGGCCCAAACCCCTCCCCTTTTCCTTCTTCTCGCCGCGGCCCAGCGAGCCCGGCCGTCCGTGACCCAAAACGCGGCGTTTCGACGCTGAAGTCGCTGAAACGCCGCGTCGCGATACAAAGAACTTTCGACCGTTGCCAGACGACGCGAGCACCGCGTTTTCGCCAAATTCCGCCTAAAACGCAGCGTTTCATTTAAAAGGAAAAGAAACCGCGCGGTCCGGCCGGTTTCCTCCCTCTCCTTTCTTTCCCCTGGACCGCCGGTCCAGCCCCTCCCCTTCTTCTTCTTCCTCGCGACGCCGTTTCTCCCCGCCTGCAACTCGAGCTCGCCGGAAAACGCAGCGGCGAGCGTCCCGTCCTTTCTCCGGCCTTCTCTCCTATCTTTTCGTCCCTGATTTGACCTTGCCTTGAGATGTGACCAATCGGGCAGCGTTTTCCCCGCACGCAAGCCCTGACTTTTCTTCCCCGACAAGGTTGGTCTGTGCCGGCAGACCTGCGCCGGACAGCTCACCGGACCTAACCCACCTAACCTCCCACGTGTCCTTGTCGTTTTCCCCGTCCCAATCCCTCTATAAATAGCCCCGGAAATGGCCTGAATCGGGTTCGATTTTTGGGAACCCAGAAATCCAAACCGTCGCCGCCCCCACCTTCAGCCGCCGTTTCCTCTGCCCTCAGCCACCGTTGCCGCCTGCCCTCGCCACCACAATCCTCCCTGCACCGCCCTCTACGCAACCAGCCATCTTAGCCACCCTAACTCGCGCCGCACGTGCCGCCCTGGCCGTGCGAAAAACCCTTCCCGAAATCGACCCCTCCAGCCTGGCGCCACCTTCGCGCCGCCACCGCCAGCCACACCACCGCTTGCAGCGCCACCTCCACCCCCCAAAATGACCAGCAACTCCTGCCCTACCACCCCGCACTTCCCTCTCCCTTTGGTTTTCCCTCCCCTAGCCTCCACCTCCATTTTTTCCCTCTCTCCCCTCCTCCACCGCCGCCGCCGCCGCTGCTGCCGCCGCGCCGCCGCCGCCACCACCACCCCAGTCAGGTTGCCAACACCCTGAACCCTAAGTCTTAAATAAATAATAATTAAATAAATAAATAAATAATGAAAGGTGATTAGTGGGATTAATATTATTAACTAATATTATTAGTATTATTATGATTAATATTAACCCTATCATTACTAATATCATTATTACTACTAATACTACCACCCATCCAATTAGTATTATTATTATTATTATTATTATTATTATTATCGTATTATTATTATATTAACATAAGTATTGATATTATTATTATTATTATTATTATTATTGTTATTATTGTTATTATTATTATTATTATTATCCCTATTATTATTATTATTAAGTGCTATTAGTACTAACGTTACCATTAGGGTTAGTATTATTATCGTTATTAATATTAACATTATGATGGTTATTACTATTAATAGTATCACTAGTATGATTATTATTATTACTATGATAATTGTTATTATTAATATTATTATTGTTATTTTTACTATTGTTATTGTTAGTACTATTATTGTTATTATTGTTATTATTGATATTATTATTATTATTGCTATTATTCTTAGGGTTGTGTTATTGTTATTATTATTACAATTATTTTTATCATGGTCATTATTTTACTATTATTATTATTATTATTATTATTGTTACTTTTAGTATTATTATTGTTAGCATTATTATTGTTATTATTATTATTATTGCTATCACTATTACTATTATTATTGTTAGTAGTAGTGTTGTTAATATCATTATTATTATTATTATTGTCTTTACTATTTTCTTATCAACGTTATTAAAGCTGTTGTTGTTATTAATATTATTATTACTATTATTATTAGTATTATTATTATTGTCATTATGATCATTACCATTATTACCCATATTACTATTATTACTGTAATATTATTATTATTACTTTCATTACTATCATTAGTATGGTTATTATTATTATCATTATTATTCTTATCATTGTTTTATCGTTATTGTGTTTATCGCATCTATTATTTTATCGATTATTACTGTTATTCTTATTATCCTTATTAATATTATTCTTATAATCGTTGATATTATTACTAATATTTTCATTGTATTTATTATTATTATTTGTATTATTATTGTCTTCATTCCTATCATTATTATTATTATCCCTATTATTGTTAGTAACATTATTATTGATTTTGTCACCTAAATGACTATGGTTGTACTAGTACTTTATTATTATTATTATTATCGATAATACACTATCACTAATGCTAAGATGATTTCAATCATTACTATCATCATTATCACCATTATAGCTATTATTATTTTTATTAGGAGCACTATTATTATAAATAGTATTCTTATTATGGTAGGTATTATTGGTAATTACTATTAATGTTGTGAAAACCCTCACCTTAGTATTTGGATTTGCTAAAATCTACTTAATTAGTGATAATCCGTATAAGCTATCATGAGAGTAGTAATAACCTAATCCTTTTTAATTATAAACCCCTTTATTAATAATAGCCTTGGTATTAGGCCATGATAGGGGTAGGATAGGAATTTTGATAATTCTGGAAGAAGGAGATTAACTCTAAATAATTCCCTCTTATAGGTAACCGGGTCAAACCCCAGGAGGTGTAGGAGCGTGCTCCAAGCCCGGCGCCGTTTTAGGTAAGGACGTAACTAAGGCCTCTTGTGTGTTCTGCATGTTTTAAGTGTCTTATATGCTTTGTACAATTGGGTGTTATAATATGTATACTATATGCTTGTTTGTGAAGCGCTGCATGGATCTGAGGTACGTCCCCGTACCCTTGTCTTCGTGTACTAATATGTTGTGGTACAAGTGTGATGTGGTGTGATGTGACGTGACCCCTACGACATGTAGGTTGGGTGATGTGAGGGAGTGTGGTGAAGTGAGGGGACTTGAAAAAGAAAAATAAGAGGTTAGAATGACCAAAGGGGAGTATGTTGGCTAAACAAGGTAAGGACGACCTAAGGAATTCACCAATTGTGAGATAATGAGGAGAAGGTGGAATTAAGTAAACAAAAAGGTGGGTATAAATTAAGGTTGCATGGGGAAGTCTGTTGCTTGGAGATATGATGGGTAGTATTGGAGTTTATATAATGGTTTTAATGAGTATTTGGTGGTATTAATGACCTATGGTGGTATTAGGGTTTGTAAGGTGGCATTAGGGTTTATATAGTTGTTTTAATAATTACTGGGTGGTATTAATGACTTATGGTGGTATTAGGGTTTGTAAGATGGTATTGTGGTTTATATAGTGGTTTTAATGATTCCTTGGTGGTATTAATGACTTATTGTGGTATTAGGGTTTGGAAGATGGTATTGTGGTTTATATAGTGGTTTTAATGATTTCTTGGTGGTATTAATGACTTATTGTGGTATTAGGGTTTGGAAGATGGTATTGTGGTTTACATAGTGGTTTTAATGATTCCTTGGTGGTATTAATGACTTATTGTGGTATTAGGGTTTGGAAGATGGTATTGTGGTTTATATAGTGGTTTTAATGATTTCTTGGTGGTATTAATGACTTATTGTGGTATTAGGGTTTGGAAGATGGTATTGTGGTTTACATAGTGGTTTTAATGATTCCTTGGTGGTATTAATGACTTATGGTGGTATTAGGGTTTGCAAGATGGTATTGTGGTTTATATAGTAGTATTTATGATGTCTTGGTGGTATTAATGACTGATGGTGTCATTAGGGTTTTCGTGATGGTATTATGGTGGTTACGGTTAAAGAAGGTTAAGAGTGGTTAACCAGGGCTTGGTGTGGACAATCATGGTTCGTAAGGCTGTTTAGAGTTGTTTGGTGTTACTATGTGTACTATTGAGTAAAGTATAGTTATGAATGTGGACTTTACCGTATGTGATGTGTAATGAATGTAGTGAATGATTTATACATGTCAAGGACATTATGTGTTTCAATAAGACACGAATAAGACATTAATCACGTAAAGCGAAAGATGTTGAGCCCGACCCAGTCCGTTCCACCGGTTAGAATAGTGGCCAGAGGCGTTTTGCCCTGGGTGTTGATTTCCGGTCCACCGGCTATAATAGTGGCCAGAGGCGTTCTGCCCTGGGTGTGTATTTCCGGTCCACCGGCTATAATAGTGGGGGATTCGGGCTCGACAGATCCAAACGAATAAGTTAATCCACGGGAAAGATACTAATCACTTACAGTGGAACACCATGTAGGTGCGGGGCCAGTCCGTTCCACCGGTTAGAATAGTGGCCAGAGGCGTTTGCCCTGGGTGTTGATTTCCGGTCCACCGGCTATAATAGTGGCCAGAGGCTTGTGCCCTGGGTGTTGATTTCCGGTCCACCGGCTATAATAGTGGGGTCCCCGTGCTTACAGGGTTAAATAAAGAATGTGTGAAAAGAGATTATTATCATAATAAGAAAGGACGGGCATTGTATGAGCATGATTCAGCTTTCCGTTTACTTATCCTGATGTATGGCTGACGTATTGATCATGTATCTTGTGTATATATGCATGTTGCTTTTATGATTGTGTGTGGTTGTATGCTTGGCCTTAGCGTCTACGCCTTACTCAGTACTGGACCCGTACTGATACTGCCTTGATTAACCGGGTCCTGTGATGATCCACCGATGGTGGGGAGCAGACCTTTGATGCAGGTCTTGATCGTTTACTAAGTTGGGGTGGAAGACTGGATATGAGTGAGTAAGTGGTCCGGATAATTACCCTTCGAAAATCGTGTGGTTTAATCGTATTTGTCTTTAGAGGACACAGATGTTGTATTTAACTTTTCAAGGGTTTTATCGTATCTTGCTATTCCGTTATTTTAAGTATTCTGATAGATGGACCTTTTAAATTGTATTTCGGAATGTAACTTTTACCTTCGCACTCTGATTTGTAGAACTCGTGGTTTATGAATGGTTGTCCTGGTTTTATTTCTTTCTAGCCTTAGCACTTAGTATCGGGTCGGTAGTTATGGATCGATCTGGTACTAAGTGTGGCGGTAATGCCCCCGAGTTTACGGTTTTAATTCTCTTGCTTCCGCAAAAACTTTTGAGTTAAACGAAATTTTTCAGTAGTAAATTTGGGGGTGTTACAAATTTCCCCTCTCCTCGCAGTTTCCCCCCCTTTTTCCCTGCGCAACCCTACCTTTTCTTCTCTTTTCCCCGCATTTAACTTTCCCCTCTTTCTTCTCTTTTTTCGGCCACCGCCGCCTCCTCCATGAACCACTGCCGGTGACGCCTATCCCCACCAGCCTAAGGTTGAACCCTAGACCCTCTCAACCCTTTTCCCTATTTTTATAAGCCTTAGTTTAATTTATTTCATTTATTTGAATATAAATACTATTATTATTATTATTATTAGTAGTAGTAGTATGTATGTATGTATGTATGTATGTATTATTATTATTATTAAAGTTTTGATTATTATTTCTGTTGAGGGCTGAAGCCCTATTGTATTTTTTTTTTGATTTTATTATTATTATTCTTATTATTTCCATTATTACTATTATTACTATTAATGTGTTATTATTATTATACTTATAATTTTTTTTTAATATTTCGAATTACTATTATTATTATTTAATTATTAATATTACAACTACTTTACTATTATCTTTGCTATTATTATTATTATTATTATTATTATTATTATTATTATTATTATTATTATTATTATTATTTCATTCTTATCATTATTACTAAATTTGGTTATTTATTTTACTAATATTATTATTAGTACTGTTTTGGTAAGGGCCGGAGCATTTATTTTACTTTGTTTTTGAATAATATCCTTATTATTATTATTATTGTTACTACTACTACTACTACTATTATTATTATTATTTATATTCTCATTGCTATTATTTTTAATATCTTTGCTATTATTATTTTAGTATCATTATCATTATTAGGGTAAAGTCTTTAACCCTATATTATCAACTTTTATAATATTTCTATATCTTTAGCAAAGTTAGAAATTCATTAATGTTATTATTTGGTCAAAGCCCTAAGGAGGCGTAGGAGCGTGCTCCAAGACCGGTGTCGTTTCAGGTAAGGGTGTTACTAAAGCCTCTTGTGTGTTTATATGCATTATGTGCTTCGCATGCTATGTATCCTATGTTTATCTTTATTAATTATGTCGTATGTGGTATGATGTGGAGTTGAAGTATATTTTTATGTATTTGCATGGCATATGTATTATGTATATGTGACGGTATGTGTTGTGACCCTGAAAGACATGCATATGAGGATGTTGATGTGATTTGTGTGGGAGAAAGGATGAAAAAGGAGGATGGGAAAAGAAGTTTACTAAGGGATGTGAGTTGACCTAATTACTTTAATAGTTCTTGAGTAGAAGAATAAAATGGGAAATTTATGGTTTTGTGTGGAAGAATATAATTTATTGTTTTGTGTGGGAGAATCTATTTTATGAGTTTTCATGTTTTTGTGTGAGAGGAATTAATTTATGGTATTATGTGGGAGAACCTAGCGTATGATGTATATGGGATAATCTAAATTTTGGTTTATATGGGAGATTCTAATTTATGGTTTTATGTGGAAGAATCTAACTTATGGTCTTGTATGGGAGAATCTAATTTGTGGTTATGAATGGGAGAATCTAATCAATTTTATTATATGGACAAATCTTTGGATTTTCTATGGTTTGAATCTAGGGTTTGATATCGATGGATCTTTGGTTTTGTGTGGATTGAATTTAGGGTTTTGTATGACGGAATCTAGGGTTTGCATGGTGGTATTAATGGTTATATAGTGGTATTAGGGTTTGTATGGTGGTATTAATGGTTGTATAGTGGTATTAGGGTTTGCATGGTGGTATTAATAATTGTATGGGGATAATTATGGTTGTATGGAGGTATTAGGGTTTGCATGGTGGCATTAGGGTTTTGCATGGGATTTTGGATTTGTATGAAAAGTTCGAGAGGTTGCATGAGATGTGTAAAGTTTGCATGGGAGTGAAATTTACGTATGAAAAGTTGATTTGAGATATAAGGATGGTATTGTATGTGTTGTTTGGGTGTTTGAACACTTGGGATGAAAAATAGTATGTAGGACATTATAAGGGTATGGAGGGGATTGAATTAGGGTTCGGAGTGATTAACTATGGGTTGTTGTGATTAACTAGGGTTGGAGTGGATAATTGTGGTTTGTTATGATTAACTAAAGTGTGGAGTGGCTAATTATGGTTGTTATGGTTAAATAGAGTTTGGAGTGGTTAACTATGGTTTGTTGTGTTTAATTAGGGTTTGTTGTGGCTGATTAGGGTTTTCGTGTATCATGTGTATTTAGTGATTAAAGTGTAATTATGATTGTGAATTTGTGATGTGTGATGATTCATGCATGTCCACAGTGAAAGCTTCTAAATAAGATACTTAAAACATTAATTATCTAAAGTGGAAGATCGTTGAGACGGGACCAACCGATCCACCGGTTCAGAATAGTGGTTAGGGTTTTTACCCTATGTACAACCGATCCACCAGTTATAATAGTGGTTAGGACATGATGTCCTATGTGTGACTGATCCACCGGTTATAATAGTGGGGGTTCCCGAGCTCAACGAACACAAACCTGAGTTTTGCTAAAATGCCTAGAAGATACTAATTACTTACAGTGGAACACCATGCGAGCCGGAGCCAACCGATCCACCGGTTAGGAATAGTGGTTAGGATGCATAGTCCTATGTGTCTCCGATCCACCTGCTATAATAGTGGTTAGGGTATGATACCCTATGTGCCTCTGATCCACCGGCTATAATAGTGGGGGCTTCCGTACTCGCATAAATTTGATAAAAAGTATGTTGTGAATCGACTTCTGATAAGTGATTAATTAAGTAATTAATCTAGATTATTCATGGGCCTTTGTACTTTTATCTAGTTGATCATATGTATTTGTGATTGTATTCTTCTATTCTTCTGCATGATTTATGTGCTTATGTGTACGCCTTAGTGCTCAGTTACCTTACTCAGTACGTAGCGTACTGATCACCCTTTTCATGGGCGCTGCTCATTCCCACGAGTAGTATTCCATTCTAACTTTGTGCATATCGGCGAGAGATCAGTCAGGGTTGTGTGTTGAGTTATTGGTTGGCTCAAGTTGTGGCCATATTTCAGTCTTTATGTGATCCTATTTCCTTTTATTAATCTTTTACCGGTTGTAACTATTTCTCTTTTTAAGTTGAATAATAATTTCTTATGCGTACTCTGATTTTTGTTTTACAACCGTTTAATGCTTATTTGGAATTTGGATTGTATTGATTTATAATTGATTATTTCTTTTCTTTAGCCTTAGCACTTGGTACTGAAACGGTCGGATAGAACCAGTTTGGTACTAAGTGTGGCAGTAACATTCCCAGAATTCACAGGTTTTAAGTATTTCTATTTTAATTACTTCCGTTTTAAAAAAAAGTAGTGAATTTTGGGGTGTTACAGTTAGACCTTGGTTTTAGGTATTCTTATAATAATGATGATGATGATGATGATGATGATGATGATGATCATAGTAATAATAATAATAATAATAATAATAATAATAATTGAGGAAGATGTGTTAAAATTGGTGGATAAATGATCAATATGGAATAAGTTATGCTTATAATAGAAAATTTGGGTTTCTTAGAGATATTTGGACCTATTCCTTGAGGACAGGATTGACAAATATGTGATTGTACTTTACATGTTCCAATTATATCTTGGGCATTTATACTTGAGTTTTGAATGATGATATAATTAATCAAGAATATGATACTTATCATTTAAAATAAAATATCGCATGGGTCAACCTATGAAGTTTTATGGGTCCGTTCTACTAGATGATAATAGTAGCTTATGTGTATTGTTCCCTGTGATGTATATCAATTATTCCACTGGATTAAGAATAGTGAGGCCATAAACTCAACATGAATGAGATTATTATCTGAGATAAGAAATCAATGGATAAGATATTAATCACTTAAAGTGAATAATTACGTGAGTTAGAACTGAGGGGTTATGCCCATTCCATAGGGCCATAATAGTGGCTTAGGTGTGATTTTCCTTGAGAGTTGCTTCAAACTATTCCACCTATTTAATAATAGTGGTCAAGAGCTTATTGTCTTATTATATGTTGGTTATGTTCCATCAAACCATAATAGTGGCTTAGGTGTATTGTTTTTAAAAAGTGTTTTAGTCTATTCCATAGGATTAAGAATAGTTGGGTACCTAAACTCAACATAAATAAAATAATGGAATATCTTATATCTAATAATGAGATATAGAATCATTATTTACCTTATAGTAATTTATGTATCATGCATGCACGCTTATTATTTGGTGTAAACTTATATAACTCTATGTATTCTTCTCGACTATATTGCTATCTTACTCAATACTTAGTATACCGATCATCCTTTTCATGGGTAATGCTGTAATAATAGGTCCCAAAATCGATCAAAATGTATTTAAAACTATTTTTATATAAAGTAAATTAGTTTTTATTTTGGAATTGGCTTAAAATTCTAATAAAAATGTGAATTTACGCACACCATTCGATTGGTTTGCCCAGCCGATTGACTTGTGTGCTGAAAAATTGACTATTTTGTTCTCAACAAATCTATTGATTGGTTTACCCAAACCGATCAATTAGTTATCCTATGATTTTAGATATATTTATTTTATTTTATTCTCTTTCTAATGTTTGTGAAAAATTCTTATTATAGTCCAATTATGCTACTAAGCATATTTTAATGCTTTAGATTATTTTCATAGTATTTATATCATTATATAATTTGAATTAGCTATATTTTCTCAAAAGGACATTTTAGGTAAACCTCACCTTTTCTCTTCTCCCTCACCTATCCCTCTATCCTTTGGTAGCTGGGGTGCATGGTTGACTTTGTGCACCATCTCCTAACTCACTAACCCACTAGCACATTCCTTCCTAACTACACTCAATCCTCCATCATTCCATCAAGTCAGCTCTCACTTCTTGGTTTCAAACACTCAACCTTACTAGTCTTATCGTCCTCTCTCTTGTCAAAAATTTTCTTACTCTCTTCTCACTTTGCTTGGAGGAAATTTTTTTCAAGTGTCAAGTATCCCTTCATTCTCCTCTCCATTGAGAAAAAGAGAGACTTGCTCTGGTTTTCTCTCTTCTTTGGTCAAGCATTACATCCTTTCCTTTTTCTTCTTCTAATCTTGGCTTTAGTTCTTGATGTGGATGATAATAAAAGAATAATCTTCTATATTGCAAGACTTTTATTTGGGGATCACAAGTTGCAAAAGTCTTCACCCAAACACTTGAATTTTAACTTAAATATGTGTTGAAATTGATGGTTTTGATAGGATGGTATTGATCTAATCCAAGATCAAGTCCCTTCAATAGGGAAATATCCTATTTCTCTAGAAAACAATATGTAACTCCTCAAGAACTCATATTTTAAGAAGAAGAGAAAAGGAAGAGATTCAAAAACTCTCACTATTGTTGATTTTAATCTTTAAATTCATGTTGTTTATTATGTTTTGAATATACAATACCCTATATATATGTACACGTGCATGCCTTAGTTCACTTTTCATTAATTCAACCTGCATAACTGGCCTTATTAAAAAAAGATAAACCCATGCATAGTAATAATATATATAGTAATTACAATGCCAATTTACAAATATTATAAATTATACTGTAAAATAACAAAGCTATACAAAACTCTAAATATTCAATACATTGAATTAACACATATAATCAAGTTTTGTGTCTTATAGTATTATATTCCATGCAACTTTGTAATCCTTATAATTCCCTTATCTTGTGCATCAAAGATCTATAATAGTTTGATCTTCTCGCAAACATACATAACACCTACAAGAGTTACTTAACAAAGTGTTAGAAGTATTAAGATCTTTAAGAACAATTGGAACCACCTCTACGTATGATAATTCTTATTCTTCATCCTTAGAAGAGTAAGCTTGAGATTGAGATGCTTTGACATTATTCTTCCCTTATAAAGAAGAATTTGTCATCAAATTAGCATCACTATAGTAAGGAGATACATCATCAATATTGAAAGTCCTTGAAAGTCCTACATATTGTTTAGGTAATTCTAGTTCATATCCATTATTTCCAAATTTTCTTAAGATTTTAAATGGTCCGTTATCTTTTAAATATATTTATTTTTTTATTAAGTTTTGAAACCTTCCTTTTTATAAGTGTAACCATACCAAATATCTTAATGAAAAAATTTGTTGAATTTGATTTTTGTTTGCTTGAGTTTGGCATTTGACATTAAATTTTTCTATGTTGTTTTTATTTGTCCATGAAGTTACTTTTAAGGAATTTTATTTATTTATTTAGCTCCATAATTCTTAATATATCCTTTTCTAAATGATAATATATCAATATGTAAATAAGGATTAACCCCATAGACAACTTCAAAAGGACTCAAATGAGTTGCACTAGAAGAACTTCTATTATAAGCAAATTAAGCATGTGCTAGCTTTATATCCCAATTCTTAGTACTTTTATTAACTAATCCATGTAATAAAGTTCCTAAATTTCTATTAGTTACTTTGGTTTGACCATCCATTTGTAGATGATGATAAGTACTAAACAACAACTTAGCACCTAACATATGCAAAAGTGTCTTCCAAAAGTAGCTCAAAAATTTCACATTTCTATCCGATACTATACTTTTTGGAACTCTATGTAACCTTACTATTGCTTGGAAATATAAATCTACTACATGAGTTACATTATTTGTTTTATTAAAAGGTATGAAATATGTCGGCCTAGAGAACCTATCTACTACCACTAGAAAAGAATCCTTTCCCTTATAAGTCATTGGTAAACCCAAGATAAATCCATAATAACACTTTTCTCACAGTTGATTAGAAACTAGTAAAGGAGTATAAAAAATTTTATGGAACAAAATTTTACTCTTTTAAAAAACCACATATCTTCCAATAATATCTTGTACTAAATTTTATCACTCATGGCTAGTAAAATTTTTCTTATAATATTTGCATGGTTTTATGAACACCAAAATGAATAACTATATCCTTTCATGTACTTCCTCAACAAGTAAATCACATACACTATAATAAGATATGCACAACTTATTAGGTTTGAAAAAAATCATATTATAGCTTATAATTACCACACCTATTATTCTTTTTAAATGCATTATAGATGTAAAAAAATGCAACATAACTAGTATCATATATCTTTTAAACAAAGCATCTTCCATGCCATTTCCCTTACCATCAAAATATTTGATAGAAAACACATAGGATTGTAAGAAACTAACCTATTTGGCATGCTTAAGATTGAACTTCTTTTGCCCATCTAGATATTTAAACTTTCATGGTCCGAACACAAAACAAGTGACTTAGGTCTCAAATAATGTTTCCATATTTCTTGACTTCTTATAATGTTATAGAATTATTTATCATATGTTGAATAATTCAATTTTCCCCATTTAATTTCTCACTAAAGAATTCAACGACGCATTTTTTTGGTGAGAATGCACCTCTTATCCCTACCCCACTTGCATCACATGTAACTTCAGTTAATTTATTAAAGTTAGATAAAGATAATACTGGTGTATTACATAGCTTGTCTTTAAAAGTATGAATGGATTTAGTTGTATCCTCACTCTAATTGAATTTGCCTTTCTTCATGATTTGTGTTATTAGTGTGGCAATAGTTGAAAAATCCTTAATGAATGTTCTATAAAAGCTTGTCAAACCATAAAAACTCCTCACATAATTAATATCTTTAGGTATTGGCCATACTTTAATATCTTGAATATTTTGGGATCCACTTTAATACCTTCACTACTCACAATATATCCAAGGAAAATAATACTTGAAAGCATAAATTCACAATTCTCCATTTTTTCATATAGTTTAGTTTCCCTTAGCTTATCAAATAACTTTCTTACAGGAATAAGATGATCATGCTCATTTCTACTACACACAAGTGTATCATCTATGTATACCACAATGAACATTCCAATAAAAGGTCAAATAACTTCATTCATTAGCCTTATAAATGAGCTAGGTGCATTACATAAATCAAAAGGCCTCATAATCCATTCATAAAGACCATATTTTGTTTTTAATGTAGTTTTCCTTTCATCCCCTTCTCTTATTCTCATTTGATGATATCCAACCCTTAGATCAATATTATTTAATACTTGAGATCCACATAACTCATCTAAAATGTCATTTAATCTTGGAATAGGAAATCTATATTTGATAGTTATATTGTTCACAGCTATTGAGTCAATAAACATATGCCACGTACCATCTTTTTTAGGGACAAATAATGCAAACACACACCATGGACTCATTCTTTATCTCACATACCCTTTTCTTATGAGTTCTTATATTTGTTTCTCTAATTCCTTAGCCTCTTCCAGATTACATTGATATGCAGGTCGATTAGGTAAAGACATACTAGGCATTAAATCTATGGCATGTTATACTCCTCTTTTAGGTGGCAATCTAAGTGGTAAATAATTAGGAAAAATCATGATAGTAATTAATAAGTTAATTTAATTGAGGATTATTGTTATTTTTATTTCCTTGTAGGAATTCCTTCATAATAATATCATCTCCACTACCTTCTTCTTTAATACATTTAACCATTGCATTTTCATATAAAAATAAACTCTTTTTTATTCTCGACTATATTCTTATTATCAAATTTAGAAGGTTTAAGTTTATGATTTTTTTTTTATCATTCTCAACTAGATGTTCATTATTTATACCATTATGAATAGAATTTATATCATACTACCATGGTCTACCTAATAAGATTCTACATGCATCCATAGGTAAAACATCACATAATACATCATCATGATAATTACCAATTCAAAATGAGATTAGAGTTTGTTTGGTTACCTTAACTCCTTTGTCCTTATTTAACCATTGAAGAGAATAAGGCTTTAAATGTTATGTAGTCTTTAATCCTAAATCCTTCACAATTCTCTAATTGCCTATATTCATACAAGATCCACTATCAATAATAACTCGACAAACTGTATCTCCCACTCTTCCTTTAGTCTTGAGTATCTTTTCTCATTGATTAGGTTGCTCACTAGCTTGAACTTCAATTACTATTTCAAATACATAACAAGAATTTTCCTCCTCCTCTGAATAACTAGAAATTTCTTGAATAGGCTCAAATTCAGTGTCTTCTTCACAAATCTCCATAGCTTCGATTTCTTGTATGGAAACTACTCTTTCATTGGGACATTCTCGAGCAAAGTTTTCAAATAATTGGCATTTAAAATATTTTTTTGTAGAGATGATTAAACTTATTATTTCCTTTCTCTTCTTGAGTAGGTCCTTGATTTTTATCAACACTTGTAGAGTTTGAATTACTTGCCGTATTCTTTATAGCTTGAGTTATTGAGTAGTACTTTGTAGATGAAGTACTTTGCTTGGCATGAGGCTTAGTGGAATTTATTTTCTTTTCAAATCTCAAGTATAGATTAATCATGTTGATGTAGGAGAATCCATATAGGATCCTCAAGATGATGATTTGGTATACTTAGTTCCGGAGTCGATCACATTGTTTATCTTTGATGATAATACTTTGACTAACCTTTATAATGTTTCTTTAAGTATTTCTTACAGGTATGTAAAATATTTGCAGGAAGAAGATAAATTCATCTAAGAAGTTAAGATACTTAAGATTTTTCATATGTTGCCAGCTATTACAAAGGAAGTTATTGTGCATGAAAGTCAAGTTAATAAGACCTAGTTAACCTATCAAGTTAACAACATTGTTTTGATTATGATTCTTGTTAATTATTTTTATGTATTATTTTTCTTACTCTGTTTGTAATAGTTTATGTTGCGCCATGTATTATATATGATATAAATACATTGTAATACTGGATATGTGCTAGTTAGCCATGTGTGTGTTATATGGCTAAATTAGTGTGCTAGTTAGTAATGTCCAAACTCCCATATAAGGCATGGATTGTCGACACCTTTTAACGTGTTGATGGATAATCAATATTAAAATATAAAATAAATAATTAAATTATTTAATTCTCTCTCTGTGATTGAATACCCTCTTTAACACTGCTTGGCGTAAACTTAGATCGGTAATATTCAAATTTGAGTTCTTTAAATCTTGTTGAATTCTTTGAATCCTTGTTGAATCCTTTTTGAGTTCATACTTGAATCTTCCTATTTCTTCTTCCTTATAGACAACCAAATGATATTATTCAACCTACATGAACACTAATCTTCATCCACCATTGAAGAATTATGTCACATATCATCAAGAGAATCATATAGACAGGTTACAACTTTGTCTCAAACCTTCATTGTAAGGTCACCTAGAAATCTAGTACATGTTTATTCCTTTTTCTCATGGATATCATATATAAGTGCTAATATTTCAAACACCTTAACATATTCTTCTATACTTAGAAGTCCTTGCTTAATAATAGTCAATAGAATATAATTATCATGCTCATACTCTTTAGGTATAAATTTCTTTCTTAGATGCTTCTTAAGTTTATCCCAAGATTTGATTTTAATTTTCCTTCTCTCTTCCTAGCCCTTTTTAAATTATCATACCATATCCTAGAAAACTTCTTAAACTTAAGAGTAGCTAAATTAAATTTTTAATCATCATGATAATATTTGAAATAAAATATAGCCTCTACCTTATGTAACCACTCAAGAAATAAATCAACATCAATTTTACCATCAAAATAAGGAAGACCAAGTTTTATACCTTTATCTTCTTTTTCATGATACTTTGGTTGATAGTCATGGGACTTTTAGTTGCTTCCACTTCCTATTAACTCTTCACCATGGTGTACTCATGAGTTTATATATCTTCCCTTTTCTGGATTGGTTAGTTTTATTACATTCTCCATTCAGTTTCCATAGAACTCCCTTTGTTCTTGGATGATTTAAACTGATTCTTATTTGACAAATCTAGATTCTAATCTTTATAATTGTGTTTGCATGGAAGGAATTTACCTACATTGAGAATTAGTTTCATTTATATTGGTTGAGTGTTTTTGAATTACCTCAAACATTGTTTGAAAATTGGTTCCCCTTCCATGGTTTCAACTACTATTACACTTAACCACAAGTGAGTATGACACTAAGGGTTTTTGTTGATAAAATCAAATCTTCTAGTCCTTGTTCGATTCTTCCAGAAACATTTTGATTTTAATGAATCTTACACACAACAAATAATCAAATATACTAATTACATAACTAAATGAGCACACACAACACTTATCTTGCTATGTTCTTGATATAGAATCCAACAAGTTTATTAACATACCATTCGACAAACCTTACTAGATTTCATGCATCCTTTGAATTTTTCATGTGTAATTTGATGAAAGTAAAGAAAAAAACTCTAATATAAACTCATTATACTCAATCAATAAACATAAC
This sequence comes from Tamarix chinensis, assembly GCA_030549775.1. NCBI lineage: Eukaryota > Viridiplantae > Streptophyta > Magnoliopsida > Caryophyllales > Tamaricaceae > Tamarix > Tamarix chinensis. Next base: position 3,732,960 of record CM060175.1, on the reverse strand, counting down.
ATTTGACCACAACAATTTAAAATACAGGAACCAAAGATAAGTGAAAACACATGCTCATGCACAACTCTACACTAACTAAGCAACGCTATATTCAAAACTTCACTCAGTCAATTATAACAATATATTGTGATCATCACATGTTTTAAACCATCACACAATACACCATACACACATAAAATTTCATGCAAAAATTAATGTTATTAATTCTAGAAAAATACACACTACACATGCACGATTCTTTAACTCATTCAACCAATTTTTTTTTCAATCTTGTGTCAATTCTTTACATGCATTCCTTCAAGATTTTTTTCAAGATTCATGCAAAAAATAATCTAAAAAATGAATAGAACACGTAAAATCATGCAAATGCTATCAAGATTCACAAGATATTCATCAAGATTCAAAGAATTCAATGAAGAATAGTTAAGAATCTTACTAGGATTTTTTATGGTGGCACTTTTTGATGTCAAAACTTAGTTTTGGTTTTGAGCTTGTGACACCGACTCCAAAAATAATCTTTGATACCAAATTTGATGTAAAATATCATAAAGGAATAATCTTATACAATGTAGGAATTTTATTTGGGGATCATACGTGTTAAAAGTCTTCACCAAAACACTTGAATTTCAGCTTGAATGTGTGTTGAAATCAATGATTTTGATAGGATGGTATAGATCAAATCTAATATCAAGTCCATTAAATAGAGAAATCTCCTATTTCTTTAGAGAATAACCTGCAAATCCTCAAGAACTCACAGCTGAAGAAGAAGAGAAAACGAAGAGATTCAAAAACTCTCACTTTTGTCTATTTTAATCTTTCAATTTATGTTATTCATCATGTTATCAATGTATAATAGCCTATACACATACACGTTCGCACACATTCACACACGTACATGCCTTATTTCACCGTTCATTAATTACTTTCACACAACTAACCTTATGAACAAAATTTAAACCTATACACGGTAATAGTATATATATATATATATGTATAGTAATTAAAATGATAATTAACAAACATTATAAAGTGTATAATAAAAAAAATAAATCTACACAAAAATCTAATGGTGTAATACATTGAATTAACATATGTAATAAAGCTTCATGTCCTGTAGCCTTGTCTTCTATGAAACTTTTTAATCCTTTTAATGACATTATCTTGTACATCAAAGATCTTTAATAGTTTTATATTTTTACAAACATACATAATACCTATAAGAGTTAATTAACAAATTATTAAGATGTTCAAGAACAATTGTTGCCACCTCTAAGTATGCTAATTCTTATTTATCATCCTTAAAAGAGTAAGATTGAGATTGTTATTGAGATACTCATGCATAATTTCTCCCTTTTTTTCCTTAATCAAGGAAGAATTATGGTTTGAGAAAGATTGCAGATTTCAGTTCTTTTCTTTGGCGTCCTGTTTTTGAGAAAAGGTTGTGTTTTATGTTCTTCTTCTTCTTTCATTTTTCCTTGATTTTAAAAATGTTTTTAAAGGCCATTTTTAATGTTTTCAACTTTGGTTCTCTTAAAAATTGAGGATCTGCTAGATATCCATCAAGTAGGAGTTGTTGTGCTATAAGAATTGCTTTAAGGTAAGATATTCTTATCTTTAACATAAATGGGGTTTTGTTTCTTATTAGGGTTCCTTGTGTTTGGTGTGTTTATGTGATAATGATCTAATTTATATTCTAGAATTTAAGCATGTGGTATAATCTCTTTCTAAATTTAGCACTGTTGAGTTTCTCTTATTTTATGCATAAGTTGGCCCTTTGAGCATGATTCATTCAAATGTTTAAATTACCATGTATCCATATGATTCTACATGTGCATCATGTATTTTTATGTGTTTTATGACATAGAAGCATACTAGAATTAATATGGTAAAGTTTGGTAATTATGGGCATGTGTATCGCTTACCTAAACTAGTTAATTGGTTCATCGAACCCATTGACTGGTTGTGTGAGCTATTAATGGTTTGGAAATTTAGTCTAGTTGGTTGTGAGATTAGTCGATTAGTTTGATAAACTAGTAAAATCATTTTAATGAATAGTCAATCAGTTTGTCAAACCTATGACTGATGTCTTTGCAGACTAAAGTGGTTTGGTCTCTACTTAGACCCATCGACTAGTTGCACCAAACCAGTTAACCAGCTGGTCAAACCTATCGAATGGTGTCTTAGCATACCAAAATAGCTTGTTCTCAACTTAGATCTATGAATCAGTTTGTCCAAACCCATTGACTGGTTCTTATAAATAGTCGATCAGTGAGACCAACCAGTTGATTGGTCCTCTAGTGTTGTCTTTATCTAAGTATTACGACCAGACCCATCGAGAGGTCCTAGGGACCGATCAACCTTGAAATACCCCAAAATTTTAATTCTGAAAATTATGGCCAATTAAGGATTTATTAGAGAAATTGATTAAATAAATGATTTTATTAAAATTAAGAGAGTTAATTAAGGTAAATCAAGGGGGAAATAATGAAGAATTTAATTAGGGAAAAATTAGGATATTCTACTAATTAACATGAAAGTCAAGGAAATTTATCCAAAATAGGAAAATTAATCTAAAAAGGCATTTAATTATTATTATTATTATTATTATAAGTATTATTAAATTTAAATATCAAAAATATATACTAATACCAAACACCCAAAATACCCAACCCACATATTTTCCCTTTCTTTTTCTTTTCTTTTTCATTCTTTTTCTTCCTCTTTTTCTCTTTTTCTTTTCTTCCTCTCTTTCCCTTTTCCTTTTTTCTTCCCCCTTCCCTCTACTGGGGCCAGCCTGCCGCACAACCCAACTCCCCCTGCGCGGCCCAAGCCCGCGCCGCTCCACCCTTTCTTTTTTTTTTCTTCCTTCATGGCCGATCCAGCTCTTTTTTTTCTTTTCTTCTTTTTCTCCCTGAGCCACCAGTCTCGATCTCTTCTTCTTCCCCAAGGCGTGGCGGCGATTGAGGAGCTGCAACGCAACACTCCGCCGACCACCATCGTTGCCACCGTCCTCCCTTTCCTCTCTCGTCACTCTCTTTCACTTATTTAGCCCCAACCGACCCTTTTCCCCTATCCCGAGCACCCTTCCCTTTCCCTTTTCCTCTTCCCTCAAGCTTGCTGCCCCTGCCATGGCAGTGCCGCCTCGACTACCACCATCGGCGGCATGCCTGACACCTACACTCTCTTGTCTTCTTCCCCTTGTCATTGCCCACCTCAATCGATCTATAAATACCCAATAAGCATTCTTAATTTGGGTTTTGATTTTGAAACCCAAAAATCCAACATTCTCACTGCCGCCCCATCAGACGAGCGCCTCGCCTCCGCCGCCTATCTCCGACGGCCAGAACACCCCATAACTGATCCTTGCACCACCCTCTACCTAACAAAACCCTCCTCGTCCTTTGATTTCCCATGCACGAGCCACCCCGGCCGTGCAAAGTTGCCCTCCCCAAATGACTATTATTATTATTATTATTATTACCCTCACTGTTATTCCTATTATTATCACTAATGCTACCCTTGGCCTATTAATATTATCTTTATTATTATGGTAAATATTTGAATCCTCATATTACTATTACCATTTTTATTACCATTACTATTAGTATTATTTTTAACATTATTATTATTATCATTATTCTTATTAATGCCATTATTATTATTATTATTATTATTATTATTATCATCATCACTTAACCTAATTTGGGAAATATTTCTAACTAGTGCTACTCTTAATGGAGATTTACAATTTTAGTATTTTCATGATTATCCTTGTTGTTGTTGTTATTTTTATCATTATTATTATTATTATTATTATTATTATTATTATTATTATTATCATTACTACTACTACTACTACTACTACTACTACTACTACTACTACTACTACTACTACTATTATTACCATTATCATTATCATTATCATTATTTTCTTGCTAACATTGATAATACTAACTTTATCCATTATCACCTTTTATTATTAATATAAGTATTTGGACCCTTATATTATTATGATCATTTGGTTACTATATTACTGTTATTATTATTATTATCATCATTATTATATTTATTATTATTATTACTATTATTATTATCATTATTAATTTATTATTATTGTTATTATTACTATTATTATTATTCTTATCGTTGTTAATAATATCACTATTATTTTTATTATTATTAATGTTATTGAAACCGAAATTGGTATGTTACCATTTTGTTACTATAGAAGAAGAATGGCCAACCTTAGTATTATTACTATTATTATTATTCAAACATTGCTAATATTATTCCTAATACCTTTGTTACTAACATTATTACTGGTATCATTATTAGTTATTACTAGTACTATTGTTATTATTTTGTTAATATTATTATGATAAAAACACTCGAACCCTTATATTATTATTATTCCAAATATAACTAATATCATTATTATCTTAAATAATATTAGTACTTTGTTAGTAATACTAATATTATATTATTATCTTATCCCTAAAACTATTATTAGCCTTAGCCTAAAAAATAATAATAGGGCTTCTATTTCTAGGAGCATTAGTATTACTATTATCATTATTATTACTATTTTGTTTTGACTAGTATTAGTACTATTATTAGAAGAAATAAAGTTATTAGGTTTAATGATATAAATATAGTTATGAATAATAACATAAATATATTTTGGCTAGTAATATCTAGTAGGCTAACTTGATGGTAAAAATCCTAGTTTTCACTTATAAAACTTCCTTTAATAATAATAACAACCCTAATCTTAGACTAAAGTAAGGAGTAATGGTACTTTTGGTAGGAGGGAAACTAATCCTTAGTATTTTCCCTCTTATAGGTGAATCGAGCCAAAACCCTAAGGAGTCGTAGGAGCGTGCTCCAAGCTCGGTGTCGCTTTAGGTAAGGATGTAGCTAAGGCCCATGTGTGTTGTGTGACTTGTATGCCTTGGATGATTTATATCATGCTACGTCGTGTATTTCATGATTGTTATTAATTTGTCTTATGTGTAACACAGCTTGGAGTTAAGGTATGTTTGTATACGTTTTCTTGTGACATGTGTGTTATATGTATATATGGTGATTATGATGTGATATGTTAAGGCCCTCTAGGACATGCATGATAGGACCATTGATAATATGATATGGAAATGAAAGGACAAAAAGAAATAAAATCAAAAGTGGGTTCACTAAGGGGGATATGAGGTTGACCAAAATATCTCATGATCCATGAGAGGAAATTAAAGAGGGAGGAATGGCCAAAATGAATGAGAGATGGGAACCATGCATGGGAGTCTTAAAATTTGCATGGGGACTTTGGGAGTCTGCATGGAGTGGATAAATATTGCATGGGGATGAACTTTACGTGATGAAAGTTGTATTAGGGTGTAAATAAGCTAAGGGGAAAGTTGTGGAGTGATTGGAGACTTGGGACAAAAAATAGTACATAGGTTGATGTGAGGGTACATAAGGGACTTGATTAGGGTTTTGAGAGGAATCACTAATCTGGGAAAAAAATGTGGAAGTAAAAATAATCAAGAGAGAGTGGAGTACTGGTTAAGAGTGGGAATTTATTTTATAAGGGGTGAGTATGAGTTCCTTGGGAAAGAAGAGGTTTTGGGTGAAGGAGAGAGAGGTTACTTGTGGGAGAAGAAAAGTACTAGGGTTTGAAGTGGCCAACTAGGTTTTTTTTCGGTCACATGTTTAATTAAGGGGTAAGGTGATATGATTTAGGATTGGATCTAAATGAGATAAGGTGTGGGGCAATAAACGGAGTAACGGTAGTGTAAGTGAGAGAAAGTTGGGCCACATTAGTCTAATTAGGGTTTTCAAGGGAAACCCTAGGGGGTGATAGTAGGTGGAGTTGATGTCATAAGGTGTTGGGCCTAACCCACACCCGTAGGAGTTGGGCTTTTCATTAAAGGGTAAGTGTAAAGGAAAATGGATGTCGGGGTGTAATAAGGGGCGTAGGAGTCTCAAGATATGGGTCGGGCCCCCTTGGGAGGATAGAAGTAGAAGGTAGTTGATATGCATGTCAAGGGTGAAAAGCTTTATCTAATAAGACACGAATAAGATACTAATAACTTAAAGAGTAAGATTGTTGAGCCGGGCCCAGACCGATCCACCGGCATAATAGTGGCCAGGTGCCGAGGTGCCTTGGAGACCGATCCACCGGCATATAATAGTGGTTAGGTGCGTTATGCCCTATAAGTGTACAATCCACCAGCTATAATAGTGGAGGATCCCGAGCTCAATAAACCAAACATTATTTTGCCAATGAATCATGGGAAAGCTATTATATACTTACAGTGAAACACCATGAGAGTTAGAGCCAGATCGATCCACCGGCATAATAGTGGCTAGGAGCGTTCTGCCTTGGAGACCGATCCACCGGCATATAATAGTGGTTAGGTGTGTTCTGCCCTATAAGTGACCGATCCACCGACTATAATAGTGGGGTTCCCGCACTCACATGGATTAATAAAGATTATGGTGTGAAGTAACTATAATTAATAGAGATCTACAAGAAAGTAAGTCTGATTGTACCATAGTCGGCCTTCATCATCTATATTATTGCATGCTGCCTATGTGATTGTGCTATGTGTGCTATGTCGTATGTTTATATGTTTGGCCTTAGTGCATCTGTTACCTTACTCAGTACGTAGTGTACCGATCCCTTGTTTTACGGGTGCTACTCATTCCCACGAGCAGAAGACCTATCTAAGTTTGTGTAGGTAGGGGACAACGTCTTTGATGCCTACGACACCTACGAGGCATCGGGTGGGACCGAGAGTTGAACCTAAACTTGGCTTGGGGGTCGAGAGTGATTGGCCGGACTCTATCTTACTTTTTCCATGTATCATTTTACTCTGTCGTATTGTGTTGATGTATTCGAAAAACTTATTTAACTACTCTTTTGGTTATAATTCTAAACCGTACCCTAATTTTTGTATGACTTGTGTTTTATTAATGACTTGTGTTTTAATTAATGACTTCTGTTTGATGTTGACCTTGTTTAGCCTTAGCACATAGTACTAGAATGGTAGGAGTGAACCGATTTGGTACTAAGCGTGGCGGTAATGCCCCCGAGTTTACGGTTTAGTCATTTCTCATTCATAAAACCTTTTATTAAAACGAAATTTTTCAATAGTAAATTTGGGGGTGTTACAAGTTGGTATCAGAGTGTTTGGTCCTTTTGACCACGCTCATTTTCAAAAATAAATTTGGTTTTTGAAAATTTATTTGATTCTGAAGCATGTTTTGACCTCTCCTCTATTTTTTTAATCTTTTTAAGCCGATACCACAAGTTGGTATCAAATCATTGGTTCCGATAACCACGCTTTAGTTTGAAAATATTTAGTTTAATGAAGGTTTTCTTGTTTTAAAAATATTTACATTCAGAGGTGGCTTCAAAATCCTTCTTCCATTTCAAATGTTTTAAGCTGATACCACAAGTTGGTATCCATGTGTTGGTCCTTGTAACCACGCCTAGTTTTCAAAGAAAAATTTGATTTATAAGGTTTTTACCAAAATTTGAAGTATTTTTATACTTTAATAAAACCCTCTTGTTTTTAAATTTCTCAAGTCCAGGCTGTAGTGAGTAGCTCTGCATGATATGAGTTTTTTTAAGTTGACCTTGTATATTGGCATGAATGTATATAGCTTGTGCAATTGATTTGGATGGGTATATTGTATATTTTAAATAAAAAGCATAAAACTTGAGAAAATGGTATGTGATGATTAAATGTTGAGATACGCAAGTTAATTAAGGTAAAAATGTGTTATATAATGTTGAATCATGGTCCAATGTGGTTTAATGATGATTTATAAGTATGATCTACATGAAAATAATTTTTTAGTGTTATTATAGGGTAAACTGATCAATTGATTAGGTCAAACAGATTGACTGGTTCCGAGAATAATCGATTGCTTGACCCAACCCATCAACTGGTAAGCCTACAAAGACCTTGGTCTTGCTCTCTGCTTAAACCCATTGACTGATTGACCAGCCTATGAATAGTTAACTAGTTTACCTAAAATGATTGACTAGTTTAAGGAAAAGCATGATTTGGTTGAGTCAAACCGATCATATCATTGGGTTAGACCGATCGACTAGTTCAATTGGTTTGTGTGATTTATTTCCTTTCTATTTGGTTATGTTTTGAGGCTATGGATGGGACTATTCTATAATCATCATGGATTAATAACCTAATGAATGAATTAAATGGACCATGAGTTATGACATACTCATTGAGTATTGTAAAGGCTAATGGGTGTACCACTTAGGAAATGTGGTGGTCTTTAAGAAAAGAGTAATAAAACACAACATGTGCTTGGATAAATTAATATGATCAGAATGATTAATATTGGGTAAGAATAAATGTAAACATCACATAGTTAGGAAATGGAAAGGATTAATAATGAAGAAATATGTTAATGCCTTTCTTGCTCTTGTATGAGCCTTGTGTGATCACTTACCCTTATGAATAATGTATTAATCACGTAAACCAAAAGATGATTGATTGTGTATGGTTTAGGTTACCCAATCCTCGATTAGCTACCAAGGGTTAGTCTATGAGTGTTTACTGAAGCCTTCGATCTTGGACTTTAGGCGGGATCCTTACCTACTCTAGATAGTAATGATGTACTTGGGGCATCGATACTAAAGGGTCTGGTTGGCTAGGTGGTTAAATTTGGTTTGGACTTATGTCCATATTTTTTGGCTTCGTTCTAGACTTATTTCTGGTTTGGTAATTGGATTCGGCCTGGACTTTATATCCCTTTATTTAGATCGGCTTCTATGGTATGCAAGACCATGGGGTGGTGCACATTCCATCACTTGATAATAAAAAGTGGGATGATAAATAATTGGATGATAAAAACTAGGATAACAAATCAGAAAAAATGAATATGTGGATGATGATGGTAACAATGGTTCAAATGATAAAAAGGGTAAGAGTTGGTATGTATACTTAGATAATAACTAAAGTGACCAACTAGTTAATAATTGAAATGTTTGGCTAGATGTTGACCTATATCAATATATGGATAAGGAAATGATATAATCTAATCAAATGATAAATTGGAAAATAAACCCTAGTGTTTTCTTGGATTAATCTATTTAGTACATGTGTAAATACCTATGTGATTATAATATGAAGACAAGTATGATATATTATGTGTTGCTTGAGTTATATATGATAGTATGTTTAGATGCATAACTACCTTTACGTATGATATTAGCATGACACATGTTAAATATGGCATCCATATTATGATAGATTTTACATTACATAAGGAAGAAACTTTGCTTATACAATACATACCATACTGATGTATTTAATTGTTTGATCACCTACTCATTCCCATGAGCAGAGGGCTATGTGCAGGTTTTTGGAGATGGCTAGTAGTGGGCCTACCTTAGCTTGGGTTCTGGGCATGAGAGCGTAGACATCTAGAGGTATTTGTGTGTTCCATGTTTGACTATGGTTTTAGGGTCATGCCTTATTATCGTTTGAATGCAACCTCATAGTCTTAAAGTATCATTTCCTTGTAATTGATTTAGTTAGGGACCAATGAGGTCCTCGATTGTAAACAATCATTAAAATGTTTATGTAACTTAAGTTTGTGCACTTTGTTTTTAAATTGGTCAGCTGGTTTAGTCTTGCATCTATTATGGGATAGGTGGCATACATCTACCCTTTTTCAGGTACGGTAGTAATATCCCATTTTTTCTATATGTACTTTCAGCTTCTGTATTATTTTAAATGAATTTTTTTGGTAACAAAAAATGTGGTTATTATAGTTTTGGGATGGGAATTGTGGCCTATTCTCTTATGGAATACCGCTTATTCTTGTTAGTTTACCTCATATTTTATCTTTTCTTTATGTGGTTATAACATGTTTAATTTTATTAACTTTGATACAACTCTAAGAACTTTAAATAAACATAATTGTTGGAATAAATTCATGATAATGGGAGATTCTTCTAATAAGTTGACAAGAAACTCTTATAATGGTAAGTCAATGATTATAAAAGTGGAAGTTTGATGACATTAAGTGAATCAAGTGAAGAACTTTTTTGTGTTAAGTGTTGGTTAATGATTTGATAAAAAAACTATTATTTAAAGTGGAAGATCACATAATATAGGACCATAATGATTCCAAGTGTTGAATAATTTTTTTACTAAAATTTATTCCTTGGCCCTAATTGAACAAAATGACCCTAGTATACTGTATCTAACTATTACACTAACTTATATAAGTATACACACTTAACAATTAGATGTTTACTAGTGGATTAGGCATGCTCTACTTTTGATGTGAGAGTATTAGTGAAGTTGACAACCTCTCTTCCATATATAGGAAAAAAGGAAGAGTAAATGTAACATATCAATAAGGTTGACTATTTTTCTCTCATACACTAGGGGAAGTGGTTCTATTGCAAGAGTTTCCTTGATCTTAATATAACTAAGTAAATGGATTATAGGAATCACATAATGATAAACTTTAAATATGCTCTCTCTTGACTCATCTTATATCTTAAGTATCTATGCATGTATAGTATATATCTTATAATTATGTTGCTTGTACCACATATGCCATTTTCTATGGATGTGTATTGTTATTTTACTCAGTATGTTTGGGTGTTGCTCATTCCCTCAAGTGGTTACTGCCTTATTTTCAAGTATATGTTGATTTAATGCTTTCATTGTACTTACCTCTGGTGAATAGTTATGGGTTAATTCAAGTGTATAACAATTTAGATATCTCTCTATCTCTTGTTAGAATTTTATTCCTATATTTTCCATTATATATGTTCTCTCTCTATTTTATAATCTTATATCATCATGGGTACAAGCTCTTCGCACACTTGATCTCTAGTTATGAGTAGAGCTGGCAAAAGTTGACCCGACCCGACCCACCCAACCGGACCTGACCCAAGTGAAACCCGACCTGGTAAGACCCGATAAGATTACCAACATGACCCAACTCAAATCCTACCTGACATTGACCCGACCTGACCTGACCCGATCCCAACCCATGACCCGTCATAGACTCGACCCAATAGCAATTGGACCTGACATTCACCTGACCCACCTTCTACCCCACCCGAAGTTGACCCAATGTTGATCATACTTAACATTGACTCGATTTGACCCAACATTGACCTAACCAGACATCAAAATATATTATCATAATAAAAAATTATACATATTTTATTATTCATTTAAAGCTTTTAACACTACAGTGTTTTATAAATTGTACTTATTTTTCATACTTTTAACCTAGATATTCTTATTTATTAATGATATCTTAATAAATTTTCCATATAAAAATACAACATTAAGAAGTCATAATAATAATTTAATAAAAAAGTAACAATTAAGAACATTTATAAATATTTTAAATAATCAAATATAATATTGTTACAACTTATAAATTTCTTTATTATTTACCTTTGTAAAAATAAAGCACATATAATATTCTTATTTCATTTATCTGTACTAGTAATCTTATGATTTTCTCAAATATTTACAATATAATAAATGATAATTATACATTGTATAGTCATGTTTATGATCACCTTTATTTTCTAAAATTATCTTTTTTAAGTAATAAAATAAGTATAATATATGATAAATATCTAATATTTTTACTTGTAAAATTTATAAATATTTTAAGTAATCAAATATAATATTGTTAAAACTTATAAATATCTTTATTATTTACCTTTATCAAAATGAAGCACATATAATAGTCTTATTTCATTTTTTTGTATTAGTAATCTTATGATTGTTTCTAATATTTATAGTGTAATAAATTAAAATTATACATTGTATAGTCATATTTATGATCACCTTTATTCTATAAAATAATATTTTTTTAAGTAATCAAATAAATATAATAAATGACAAATATCTAATATTTTTACTTGTAAAATTTATAAATATTTTAAGTAATTAAATATAATATTGTTAAAACTTATAAAAATCTTTAATATTTAAATTTATAAAAATAAAGCACATGTAACATTTTTATTTCATTTATCTATACTAGTAATCTTATGATTATCTCTAATACTTAATATGTAATAAATGATAATTATACATTGTATAATTATATTTATGATCACCTTTATTTTATAAAAATTATACATTGTATATTCATATTTATGATCACCTTTATTTTATAAAATTATCTTTTTTTAAAGTAATCAAATATTTTAAGTAATTAAATAAATATAATAAATATATAATATATAATATTTTTACTTGTAAAATTTATAAATATTTTAAGTAATCAAATACAATATTTTTAAAACTCATAAATATATTTATTATTTACTTGTAAAACTAAAGCACATATAATATTTTTATTTCATTTATCTATACTAGAAATCTTATGATTGTCTCTAATATTTACAATGTATTAAATGATAATTATACATTATATAATCATTTTTATGATCACCTTTGTTTTATAAAATTATCTTTGTTTTTAAGTAATCAAATAAATGATAATAAATGATAAATATGTTTGTTAGATTTAATCACACAATGTGTTTTATTGTTAAAATTTATAAATATTTTTATTATTTACTTGTAAAAATAAAGAGAATCTAATATTCTTATTTTGTTTATATGTACTAGTAATCTTATGATTGTCTGAAATATTTTTAATGTTATAAATGATAATTATACATTGTATAGTCATGTTTATAATCACCTTTATTTTATAAAATTATCTTTTTTAAAGAAATAAAATATTTTAAGTAATCAAATAAATTAGAATAAATGATAAATATCTTTGTTAGGTTCAATCATACAATGTTTTTTATTATTGAAATTTATAAATTTATTTACTATTTACTTGTGAAATAAAGCGCACCTAATAATCTTAATTCATTTATCTACAATAGTAATTTTATGATTGTCTCTAATATTTACAATATAATAAATGATAATTACTTGGACCCGAATTTAACTCAACCTTTCAAAACTCGACCCAACCCGACCTATCAAGTTAACCTGTAACTACTCAAATCTAACCTGTCAAATTGCACGAAATGACCTGACTTATCAAGCTAACTTGAAACAACTCGGACTTAATGGGACTAACCCATCATATTATAGGAGATGACTCGATCGGGCCAATGCCACCTAGTCATATGAACCAGAAAATGACCCAAAACCAACTCCGCCCTACCAGTCAAGTTAACCCAAAATGACCCTAGCCCTACCTGACTCGATAAATTAACTCAAAATGATCTGGAACTAAAATGACCCGACATGGAACCAACCTGATCCAAATAAGGCAAGGACCCGAAATGACCCAAAACTAAAATGACCTAACCCGACCCAAAACTGACCCGTAAAAATCAAATGACCCAAAATGATCTGACCCGATAATGACCTGACCTCCTATGACGTGACTCGAACCTGACTCACTCGACCCGATTGCCACCTCTAGTTATGAGTTATATTTTAGCTTTGCACCCAGCATAGATAGGATATAGGAAGTAACTATTTTATGTTAGATGCGGTGTAACTTACAATATTTTAATATGAATGCTTCCACAAAAATAAGAATTTTCACTATTTTGGGGTCTTATAATGAAGAATTTAAATTATTACTCGTAATCCTTCCAAATTATTATAAAGTCTTATTAGTTCTTGTAAACTCTTATAACTCTATATGAATTTGAATTATGTGATCAAAATGATGTTAAGGTAATAACTAGAATGGCCTTTTATAGAAATGAATAATATCTAGTGTCTTTATACATTATCTAATATGTATGCCTTATCCATCAAACTTTAAGATGATGCATGTGATCCCTAATCCATGTGATGCATATTACTTACCATAATTAATATGATAGTCTCAAAATTTTATGCACATGAAAATGTACCATGTCATAAGCATCTTACCACTATAGTACATCTTTATATCATGTTATCATACAAGCATTAATTTATGCAAGACCAACATGGTTGATATGGTCTCTATGACCTCATGTGCTTCATGAATTCTATATTAGGTAACTTATATTACTCATTATATAAGTATTGAAGTTCCTATTTAATTATTGACATACCCAATCCTATAAGAAGAGGACTTTGTGCAGGTAGTGATGGATAGATAACAAGAGCCATATGCATTTTAGGAGTTGGAACACCGAAAGCTAAGAAATTCTAGTGTGTTATTATCTTTTGAGGGTCCCTTATAACTGAGAAATGTTTTGATATCTCTTTGTTTTGGATTTCCCTTCTCTCTTATATGTTTTATTTTCTTGGGAATATATAGCATCAATGGTAGAACTAAGCTATTTAGCTCTTATATTATTTGCAAAATCTGATCCTCTCAATTGTGTATTGTTTTGGATACCTAGTCTTATATTTAGCATAAGAGGAATAATGGGATGTTTATCTTATGTTAGCTAGGATGATAGGACCTTACTTTTCATAGGAGTATTTTTCGTGTTTCCACGTCCACAATGTTTTAAAATAAATGTTTTTGGTATTGAAAATTAGTTATGTTACAATATCACTTCCTCAAGCTACAACAGGGTGTTGTTAGAGTTTCATTGCCTAAAATTTTCATTCTATAACCATTCAATAGTGTATGAAATACACTACTAGAATTTATTTACATTTCTCCCTGAATATATTACATTCATAACTAATAAATAATTTAAATAAGGAATACATTTCAAAGTTTAAAAAATTCAAGTGAATAATTTAAATAAGGAATACATTTCAAAGTTTAAAAAATTCAAGTGATATATTATATTTACATGCATAATATATCATTTATCTAACTAAAAACTCTTGTGGTGCTATTTTCGTATAATAAAATATGATATGTTATGAAATTACACATGCATTCATGTCATACTGTTAGACAACTATCGCAAATATATGTTTTCGGAACTCTAAACATAAATACTTCATTTTGAGGGTCATAAAAATGTTTTTGGGAATATAAAAGTGTTAAATTCCATTTATATGGTATCAAAGAGGTTTTGACATGTAGATCTCAATAATGTACCTAAAATGAAAAGAAAATCATCCAAAATAGACAACAGAGGCAAAAGTTATGCACACGGAAAGATTTTCGGCACATTATATTTATTATATTTTAAAAATTGTATAGAAATATAAATAAATTCTAGTATATACCAAGAAATGCTTGACACTACACATACATTAAAATGATGGCTACACCATTGATACTAAAGAACTTTTAATGATATATGGACCACATAACATAGAAAATTTGAGGAAGCATTTTTCAAGAATGAAGGTAAAAAACCTATTAAGGAAACAATAGAGAAAAGAGAATAATAAGAAGTATTGTTAGTGGCAGTGACCGAGGTAATAGGTGGAGAGGAAGGGGGAGGAGAGGGATAAAGCAACAATGGTGAAAGGCTTTTGGGAACAACTAGTTCAGGCAGTAGATCTTTGTGTGTGTTTATGTAAACGTGAGGAGTGGAAAATGCCTACAAGCTTTAAATATAAGTAATGTGAAAAGAAAACAAATCCCACTATAGTATAGATAACAAAAAATATTTTAAAAAAAATTTCACTAAGGTATAGATGGTGGTCATAACCCAAAGCCACGATCTATATCCTTAAAAAAGTAAGGAAAGCCCTCCTAAAGCATAGAAGAACATTTTGGGATACAACCTCCATTTATACCCTTTCCACCATTACATTCACACTATTAACATTAATTATAATTTTCTAACTATTATCTATTTCTTCTATCTTTTTTCATCCCACATGTTGTTTTATTAGATAGCTTATAAATATTTGTCCATATTAGAATAATTGTATATATGTCGTTGTCTATATTTATTTTTAAAGTGGTGATGGTTCATGGTACACTAGGCATATCATGTGATAGCACAAGATATGATGAATTTCGCATCATAAGATGGAACTTAGAGTATAAGCCATAATAATATCTTTACTTGTCACAATGTTCCAAATTTAATCACACTAAGAACTTAAGAGACAAAAGTGGCATAACACACCTTTCAAACAATAATTGTAGTACCCTCAATTTTCACTATTGAAAAAAATTATTTTAAAATGATACAAAAGTGGAAAATATTAAACACACTCAAGAAAAATGGGGTGATATAACCGTACCTAACATAGGATAAATGTAAGTCACTTGTTCTGTATTAGATGTAAGGTAGAAAAACCAAACCAACCAAATTAAAGTAGAGTGTGCAAGAACAAATTACATTAAAGAAAGAGTTTACACCATAGGACAATGATAGTCCCCAACATAGTTAAATATAGGAAGAACGATTAACTAAAAGCATAGGGCTATTATGGTAGAAAACAAGTTAGGGCATGGCCCTTAAAACATGGTATGTAACAAAATGCACAAAAAATCTCTAGATGTCCAACTCTCAAGCTTTGAACCCTAGTTGAGGTAGGCCCACTACTGGCCATCCCCAAACACCTATATATGGCCCTCTACTCATGGGAAAAAGTAGGTGACCAAGAAAATGGGCACATCAGTATGCTATATACAAAGTAAACCAAGTTACTTCCTCGACGAAAGTCACAAGAATACAAGATTCTATTATGTCATGGAAATCATACCTAACATGCATTATGCCAATGCCATATAATTAAGTGTATCTACTCTATCATCATCAAACAACACATCAGGATTTACTATCATACACAACTCATACAATTCAAGACACATCATGCTTGTCTTCATAATACAGTATCATAGATAGTCACACACACCTACTAAGCAGGTTATCCAAATGAACACAAGGGTTTATTTTCCAACTTGATCTATCAATTAGGTTATACATTTATAGTTAATATTTATCATTTATGTTCCTTTTATTTTATCTTCTAACTCTACCACATCCTTATTTTATTCTTATCCAAATACTTATTCCATTTCTTATCCACATCTTTATCCAGGTCATTCGTTCTAATCATTATCCATTTATTCATTCAAATCATTTTCAAGTATTCATTCAAACTTTTTATCATTAAGATCATCATCGATCAATGAACTATGCACCACCCTATAGTCTCATACACCATGGAATCCTATCCAAATAGAGGGGCATAAAGTCTAGGTCAAAGCTAACCACCTAGGTAACCAGGTCATTTATTATCGATATCACTCAATACTTCATTAGTATCTAGATTAAGTAGGGCACCAAGATCTACTACGATCCCATCTAAAGGAGCCATTGAAAGCCTAAAGGAAGAATAACCCTTGGTAGCTAATTGATGATCAAGAAACCTACACCCATACAAAACTCGGTTGTCTTTTGCTTTACATGATTATTATATTATCCTTGAGGTTATGTGATCACACGAGGCGCATACAAAGAGTATGTAAGACATTCACACATTTATTCCATATTAATCCTTCCCATCCCAAACTATGTGGGATTTTAATTTATATTTGTTCAATATTAAACATATCTATTATATTAGCCCATCCAAAAAATAGTCCGTAATTCATCACCCTTTTCTTAAAATCATCACATTTCATTTATGTTTTACCCATTAAGGCCTTTACGACACCCATTGAATATGTCAAGAATCATGGTCAATCTAATCCATTCATTCGATCATTGATTCATTGTAATATTTTCTATTTTATCCATTAAATAGTCATGTAACAATCTCATGCACAATATCAAAAATATCTAATCCTAGGAAAACAAAATCTCACAAATCAACTAAATAAGTTGATCTATTCAGGCCTACTACTCAATTGGTTTGGCTCGATTATACAAGGATTTTTGCAAACCAATTGATCAGTTTGGGAAAAATAGTTAACTATTCATAGACCAATCAATCAATTATGCCCAATCAGTCAATGGGTTTAAGCAAAGAGCGAGACTAAGGTCCCCATAAGCCTACCAGTTGTTGGGTTGGGTTAACTATTCTACTATTATAGGAACCACTTGATAGGTTAGACCTAACCAAGTGATTGGTTTTCCCTTTAAAATCACAAAATACGCATCATCATGTAGGTCATGCTTACAATTCATTATTATACCAAATTAAAACATGCCTAACATCACATAACACATACAATAGTTTCATATTTTACAATTAATCATCACAACCTAATCTTTCCTAGAAAATTCATGCTTTTCTCTAAAGATTCACATTCTAACCATTTAATACCATTACTAAAAAGATATATACTCATACTAACATATAACATCAAACATTAAGAGTTCCATAACATGTCACACAACATTTAAGAAGTAAGAATGACTTACTTGATAAATGCAAAACTTTCCTCAAATAAGAAAACTCAACTTATGAAATCCTCAACTTTCAAAACCTTAAAATAAGAAAATTAACTCAGAAATCATTGAATAAATTTCCAAATATTAACTTGATATAGAAAGGGAAAAAATGAACATACCACACCTAGTGGAAAAAATAGGGGAAGATTTAGCTGAACCACTAAGCTTTCTCATAAATCTAACTCTTTCTTGTTTATCAATTAAAAAAAGAGGGAGCTAGAGAAAGTATTAGAATAGAAAAATAATTCAAATGCAATACTCAAAGTGGAGAGGGAGAAGTTGAATGCTAGAGAGCTAAATTATTTCAATAGCTATAAGAAAGGTGAATAAAAGGAGCGATTAGGGTTATTTATAGCTAACAAATCGATACAAATTAGAAGTGTGGTCAAGAAGAGATCAAAAATATTACTTCTTACCATTCAAATTCAAGTTGAATGGATAAATTTGTCCAATATATGTTGACCTATCCTTTAGAGCTCAAATGGTGATTATTGAGAAGTGTGTTTCAATTGATCTAGAAATGTACAACACAAAGGGGAAAATAGAAAGTTACCATGGAAGAATTATTCTAGCTAAGTAGAACCGAGTTTGAAATCGAAGCAATGATCCTTGAAGTGTGCATAGGAGAGAGGTGGAAGAAGACAAAGTTGAGGTCATCTTCCCCCTCATTTGTCTAAATCGACTCTACATATCAATCTAAGAGAGTATTTTAGCCCAAATGCATCGTAAGAAAGATTAAGAATCTTTTAGGAACAATTTAGAATGGGTTATCAAGGTTCCATTTTAGTTTAAGAAATTTTCCAACAAAAATTAAGTTTTAAAAATGTACTCAGCTTGATAAACCAATCAATTAGTTTAGCATACCAATTGATTGTTCTACAAACCAATCATTGGTTACCCAACTAGTTAGTCATTTTAGTGGAGTAAAAACCATTTTGTTAGAATGATAAACTCGTAGATTGGTTCATGAAACTACTCGATCCATCTGCCTGAAAACTTAATTAAAACTCATTTCAAATCTAAATTTACCTCTAACCTAATCATAGTTCCAAATCAAAATCAAACACCAACAAATGGCATAATTTCTCTTTAAACATACTTAAAAGAGGTGGGGGGGTTACAACACTACCCCCTATAAATATAGTAAGTCACATCATTAAGATCAATATATAGCAGGTCACACATTAAGATCAATACATCCAAGCAAAAGCATTATTACCCCTATAAAGAAAAAAGGATTATACTAGGGTAACACACTAAGAAAATAACTCCGGGTACTTGGGTCAAATATCCTCCTCAACCTTCCAAGTATCCTCCTCAGCACCATGTTATAACCAAAGGACCTTCACTAGTGAAATGGTCTTTATACCTATCCATCTCATCTACGTATCCATAGTGCTCACCAATCACTTTTCATAAGTTAAGGATTCATGATATCTCTAGGGATTCCATGTAGTCTCACAATGCGTTTCCTATAATAGTTGGCTAGCTACTCCATATTCTATGTCATTTTCATTGGTATAAACACTGTCAACTTAGTCACATGATCCACAATAACCCATATAGAATCAAATCTACTACAGATCTTTAGAAGACTAACAAAAAAGTTCATAGATTTGTTCTCGCACTTTCACTTGGGAACATCTAGTGGTTACACTAACCTTGTCGGTCTTTTATACTCAATCTTAACCTTCTAATAGGTCAAACATCATGCAACAAACTCCACCACTTCCTGGTTCAGATGGGCCCACCAATATACCTTCTTTAGATCCTAGTATAACTTGTCTCCTCTAGGGTGGACAGAATAAAGAGCACATTCTCCTTCCTCAAGGATCCTTCTGTTAAGCTCAACACATCCTTGTGGTACACACCACTTACCCCAATATCTAACATTACCATCCTCATGGATCTAAAATCCTTTAGCTCCACCTTTTATAATACTTGTCTAGATCCTTTCGAACTTAACATTGCCAAGTTGATTAGCTTATATATCCTTAAATATTGACGCGGTAATGGTGAGTGCACTCATTATTCCCCCTACACTAGTAGTGGTGATTAGATCGATCTCCAAATTTTTGAATTATTAGCACAGATTATCTAATAACATGATCTTGCCTAAGTAATGCAACATCTTTCGGCTAAGTGAATATACTACCACATTATCCTTACTCTCATGGTAGGTCAATTCCAAGTCATAATCCTTAACCAAATCCAAGCATCGGCACTGTCTCAAATTCAACTCTTACCATGTGAAGATATACTTGAAACTCTTATGGTCGGTGTAGAACTTACACTAAATGCCATAATGATAATGCCTCTAAACCTTAAGGGTAAAAAATACCGCAACAAGCTCTAATTCATGTGTCGGGTAGTTTTGTTCATGCTGCTTTAGTTATTTAGAAGCATATGCCACTACTTTCTCGTGTTGCATTAGCACACAAGACAAACCATGCTTAGAAGCATTACTGTATACTTCAAACTATAAGACCCACTCAAAAACAAGAGCATTTGGGCCAAAGTCTTCTTCAACTTTTAAAAGCTTCACCACACTTCTCATCCCACTAAAATCATATAGCCTTCTTTAGTAAGTTAGTCAATAGTCATGCTATCTTAGAAAAGTCTTCCACAAACCTCTGGTGGTAACTAGTGTATCCTAAAAAGCTATGCACCTCCTTAATAGAAGTTGGTAGTAGCCATTAAAAAATTGCTAGAAGCTTGGTAAGATCCACTACCACTCCAGCCTTAGCGATTACATGTCTAAGGATATCCACTTGGTCATACATACCAAAACCCACACTTTGAAAGTTTGGCATATATCTTGTGTGACCTTAAAAATTCCAAAGCCTTCCGTAAATGTTACTCATGCATCTCTTGATCACTAGAGTAGTTGAGGATTTCATTGATGAACAATGCGATGAACTAATCCAAGAACAGTCTAAATATCTGGTTCATAAGGGACATAAATGCTATCGACACAATAATGGGTCCAAAAGGCATTACTATGAACTCATAATAGGCATATCTTATCCAAAAATCAGTCTTAGGAATGTCCCTCTCTACTATATTAAATTGATGGTAGCCTGATTAAAGATTAATCTAGAGAATATGTTAGCTCCCTTGAGTTGATCGAATAGGCCATTGATCCTTGATAATGGATAATAGTTTTTTATCGTAATCCAATTCAACCCTCAGTAATCAATGCATAATCTCAAGCTCCCCTCCTTCTTCAATAATAGGAGTGCTCCCCATAGTGATATACTAGGTTAGATGTAATATTTCCCTCATAACTCTTCTAAATGGCCCTTAAGCTCTTTAATATCCTAGGTTCCATATGGTATGGGGCCTTAGATACTGGTTTTTTCCCTGATAGCACATTCACAGTGAACTCAACAACTTGAACGGGTGGCATTCCCAGAATCTCTTTAGGGAATATGTCAGGATACTCATGGATCACTACTATCTACTTAAATGGAATCTCAACTATATTGGTGTCTTGAACACTACAAAAGAAGATTGGATACCCTTTACGAAAAAAGGTTACTCATGATGATTGTCAACATAATCCTTACAGAGGGTTTAGGTTCACACTTATGATATAAAATCCTAACACCCTTTAGTCCTCATAAAACCATGCATTCTTATGCACAATCAATAAATGCCCGGTACTTTCCCAACATGTCCATTCCAACTATCACATCAGAGTAATGTAATTCAAGTTCTATGAGTTCCAATAGAAATTCTACCCCTAACTATCAAGGTCACTCCTTTATTGAATCTAGAGCATGCAATCATATCCCTAGAAAGCAATGCAACATAAGTTGAAATACTACTAGAAGGAGATATGGAAGCTCTGGATATAAATGCGGATGACACAAAGGAGTGTGATGCATCAGATTCAAACAATACATACATTAGAAAGGTAGAGACAGTAAGCATACCGGTCACCACACCGACCTGACACTATGCCTCTACCTAGCTCATCAGGTGTAAGAATCCTCCTAAAGGAACTCCCATGACTCTAGATGATCCATATCCTTGTTGAAAGGTGTGAGGCCTCTAATCTCTGGACAAACTAGCTTGGTTGGAGACACTAGATGGTGATAGAGGAACTCACTAAGTTTGTGGTTGTGGATTTTGAGTAGATATAGTATTTTGAGCTCTAGACTGGCTCCTCTGGATACTACCACTTCCAACTCCGCACTCATAAGCTCTATGCCCCACCATGCGACATCCATGGCACATGACCTTTTTGCCTCTATAATCTACTCTTAAGTGACCTACACTGCAACACTTGTAGTGGTAGTGCCTCTCCTCAGCATGACCCCTAGAAAAACCTCCAACTTGGGGTACTAGCCCCATACTCCTACTCCTAAATTACCACCATGTGTGATGAAGTAACTCTTACAAAGAACTCTAGATATCTAATTCCTACACAATTTAGAAATGGTGGACTTGCATCACCTTATTGACCTCAACTTCTAGAGAAAACTAGAATAAGTCCATGAATCTTTTGTAATAATCCTCAATTACCATACCTCCCTATAGAAGGGCCATGAACTTGTCATACTTCTTCATTTGGAGGTGTGTTAGATAAAAATGAGCACAAAGTGCCGCAAGGAATGGTCCCTAACCCGTAGGTTCTCTACCCCTATGTTGGATGCTCCTCCAGCAAGCATCTGTCCTTCCCCTTAGATAATACACCACCACATAAAAACTCTTATCCGTAGGACAACCACATGCGGTGAAACTTTTCTCCATGTCTCTAACCCATCTTTCCATGATTTTAAGGTCCTCCTTCCCTCAAAGATCAATGGGTAAACTAGTGCGGTTGCAAGCAATTGTGGTTGTTATGGATTTTTCCTTCCTTGTAGGCTCCGACAGTCTCCATGAATGTCTTGATGTACTCATAACAGTGGTTATTGGTCATCAATTACTAAAGATTAGAAGTAATTAGGAAAAAAAATCAATTACGGAGTATTAAAACTCACACAACAAGTTGTCATACAAACTATCTATAACACATTCCCAACCCACTCTCACTCAAACACATTTCGGGTTTAGAATACTTAAACTTCTAGTTAAATACTCAAATAGTAAGGAAATCACTTAAAGTATATTATAGTATTTGCCGAAAATGTCAAGGGTGAAAAAGGTTTCAAATCAAGTTCTGATACCATATTGTGGTATCATCTTAATTATTTTTGAAAGAGATAATTTTTTTTATTAAGAAAACAATCTAATACTAACCAGTGGTATTAGCTTAATTATTCTCAAAAGGATCAAATTTTTAAGAAAAAGCTCTAATACCAACCTGTAATACCCCCATTTTTCTCTCCAAATTTTTTTATTTTAAAACGATGTGAAAGTAGAAAATACTAAACACACATAGGAAAAATGGAGTGTTACTATCATACCTAACACATGATAGAAGCTAGATGCCCATCCCATATTAGATACAAGGTTGAAAAATCAAACCAACCAACCAAACCATCCCATTTATTAATTGACATAAACCATCTAATTAAAGCATGGATTCTTCAATTATTTAGTCACAAATCATTAAATACCATTGCATAACATCATAACTTGAACCACAAGATGAAAATATGTAAATTAAATAACCAAATAAGCCAATAAGTAAGTCTACAATAAGTATTTATCAACCCAAATTGATAAACATTGATAGACTGAATAATCTTCAATTTATGCAATCATCAAACCAAAATTATTTCTTAAATAATGAAATTATTAAATAATACTAATAAGGTCCCATTGACGCCCTAGAATTAAGCAATTAACTACTCATAATTAGGGAAAGCATCACCAAAACACATGACAACATGATTGGAATTTTGATGAGTACTCGGGGTTTGCTATCTTCCACTGCTCATGAGTGCCTCATCTGCCAACCACTTCTCTTCCAGTACTCTTCTATTCTTTTTCAAGTTTCTTCACCCTCATCCTATCTATTGTGCTATTACATCCTCTTCTTATACTCATTTTTATCTAGCTGCCTAAGGAAGATCAAATCCCCTCCGTAAAATTCACATAATAAAGTTCTATCTTTGGAATTTTAGATCAAATAATTCCCAATTCCTTAGATATGTGTGGGTTTTGTTCTTTTGTAAGCCGATCCATTCCTCCTAATTCAAGTAGTCGACTACTATCTGGATGTAAGATGCTGGGTTTGTAATGTGTGGACTTAACATGGCCTTGTTCCCCCTTTTCTACTTTTATTATGCATTATTAATACTTGCTAAGTCATTGAGAATATATCGATGGAGTATTGCAAATGAGTAAGCTGCTACATAACACATAACACCCATTATTCTACTTACTAGCATTACAATAAAAACACAATAAGTAATACCAGCTAATAATATTTAGGCAATTAATAATTAGATGTAGAGGGGTTAAAATATATAGTCTTATGCATTTATTAGCTAACTATAATAGACATAAGTCTAGGCTAAAGCCAACCACCTAGGTAACCACACCCTTTAGTATTGATACTCCGCAATACATCATTAGTGTTTGGAGTAGATAAGGCACTGAGATCTACTAGGATCTTGCACAAAGGCACTCTAATCTCCGGTAGCCAATCGAGGATGAAATAGCCTAGATCCATACACATATTAATTTTTTTTTACATGATTAATATATTATCCTTGAGTTTATATGATCACATGAGGCCCATATAAAGAGTAAGCTATATATTCACATATTTTTTTTATATTAATCCTTCCTATCCCTAACCATGTGTTGGATTTCTATTTATACTTGTTCAATATTAACCATATCTATTATATTAGCCATCTAAAACACTATCCATATTTCATCACCCTTTTCTCAAAGCCATCACATTTAATTTGTGATTTACCCATTAAGGTATTTGCAACACCCATTAAATATGTCATTAATTATAGTCCATCTAATCCATTAATTAGGTCATTGATATATGGTAATATATGTATTTTATTCATTTAACAGTCATATAATAGTCTCATGTACAATATCAAAGCATATCCATAATAGTCTGACAAATTAACCAGCTCAGCCAACCGATTGGTCTACCCCAACCAATCGATCAATTCTAACCGTCCAACCAATCAATTTGACTTGACTAGATTAGGATTTTCCCAAATTGGTTGATTGGTGTGGACAAACTAGTTGACTATTAGACCAATCAATTGGTTTTGACCAATTAATCGATGGGTTTAAGTAAAGAGGAAGACCAAGGTCCTTGCACACTTACTAGTTGTTGGGTTGGGTAGACTAGTTGATTGTTTTAGGAACCAATCAATCTGTTATACCTTACCAATCGATTAGTTTGCCCTCCAAGAAAACAAGACGAGCATTTTCATGTAAGTCGTGCTAACAATTCATTATTATACAAAATTGAAACATGGTCTAAAATCATATAACACATTTCTTGTAACACCCCAAAATTCACTATATTTTTTTTTTAAAACAGAAGCATTTAAATTAAAACCCATGAATTCTGGGGATGTTACCGCCACAGTTAGTACCAGCCTGGTTCACTCCAACCATTTTAGTACTAAGTGGTAAGGCTAAAAATGATTATTTTCAAACTTAAACCGAGAGTTCATAAAAAAACTAGAAGGATCATAACATAGAAATTAGAGTACGCAAAAAGAATGATAATTCATATCCAAAAGAGAAATAAGCTTACAACCGATAAAACTTTCATTTAAAATACTCAATACAAAGTAACAAATCATAAAAGGGTAAATCTGATACAAAAGAAACAACAGAAGGAATTAAAAACCACATGAAGAGTGAATCCAGCTACGTTACTCTCGAACTTGGAGCTAAATACATGCTCAACACTCAGCCCACCTGATACCTCATGGATATCGAAGGCATCAAAAACGCATTGCCCACCTGTACAAAGTCAAAAGGGCTTACTACTCATGGGAATGAGCAGCACCCATGAAAAGGGTGATCAGTACGCTACGTATTAAGCAAGGTAACCAGTGCACTATGGCCAACACATAAAATCACATGAACCATGCAGAAAAATAAAAGGAGCAATAAGTTTAACATGATAACGTAAAGGTATACGATCATTCAAGTAAATATACAAAGGTCCATTTATGGTCCGGATTAATTACTTAACTAATATCTTATCATAAATCATTTTAAACCATGTTCTTTATCAAATCCATGCGAGTATGAGAACCCTACTATTATAGCCAGTGGATCGGATACATATAAGGCACAAAGATCTTGACCACTATTATTGCCGATGGACCGAAAACACATAAGGCATAAAGCTCCTGATCACTATTATTTGTCGGTGAACTGGCCTGACTCCGACTCTCATAGTGTTTCACTGTAAGTACTTAGTGTCTTTCTCATGTCTTAGCACAATTATATTCGGTTTATTGAGTACGGAATCCCCCATTATTATAGCCAGTGGACCGGAAACACATAGGTACAATGCCTGACCACTATTATGTGCTAGTAGACCGGTCATATGTAGGGCAAGATGCCCTAACCACTATTATTTGCCGTTGAACCGGTCTGGACCTGGCTCAACAATTTTCCACTTTAAATGATTAATGTCTTATAGTGTCTTATTCATAAGCTTTACCCTAGACATGCATGAGTCACTCCCTCTACGCTTATCCTCCAACTGATACGTACCATATCATAAGAACATTGCACCTCCTAACTTTCCCCAACAACCTTTCCTCTATACTCTAACTCACATTAGAAGCCCAACTCCGATGTATGTGGGTCAAGGCCCACTACTATACTCCTCGAATCCACTTATTCCCTTACTCTAGGGTTTTCCCCAAAAACCCTAATTTAGACCTAAGTGGCCCATCCTACTCAATCTTACACAACCCAAATCCTTTTAACACTCCACACATCACAACCCATAGATTCCAACCTCATCATCACACTTAAATCACCAAGTACACGTGCTACCACAAAAACCCTAAGTAGCCATACTAAACCCTAGCTAGCCACACAAAACCCTAGATCGGTCTCCTATGTACTTTTATACTATACCACATACTATTTTTCATTCAAAGCATTCAAACACCCAAATGGCACTTCTATCACCTTCCTCACACCTCAAATAAACTTTCCATACATAAAATTCACCCCTATGCAGACTTTACACACCCTATGCAATCTTTCAAACTTTTCATGCAAAACCCTAAAACTCCTACGTGAAACCCTAGATTCACACATGCAAACCCTAGATTCATCCATACAAAACCCTAGATTCCTCCATACAAACCCTAGATTCCTCCATACAAAACCCTAGATTCCTCCATACAAACCCTAGATTCTTCCATACAAAACCCTAGATTCCTCAATGCAAATCCTAGATTCCTCCACACAAACCCTAGATTCCTCCACACAAAACCCTAGATTCCTCCACACAAACCCTAGATTCCTCCACACAAAACCCTATATTCCTCCATGCAAAACCTTAGATCCATCCATGCAAAATCCTAGATTCATCCATACAAAACACTAGCTCCATCCATACAAAACCCTAGTTCAACTATACAAAACCCTAGCTCCATCCATGCAAAACTCTAGATTCTGCCATACGAAACCCTAGATTAGATTCTCCCATGCAACACCATAGATTAGATCCTCCCATGCAAACCATAGATTAGATTCTTCCATGCAACACCACTAGATTCTCCCATGCAAAACCATAGATTAGATTCTCCCATTCTTTTATTTTATTTAAAATCCCCATTTTATTCCTCCACTCATAGATCATTAAATTGTTTAGGTCAACTCACATCTCTTGGTCAACTTATTCCCCTTTGGTCAACTTACTCCCCTTGGTCAACCTCTTTCCTTTTTAGTCAACGTACTCCCCTTGGTCCACTTCTTTTCCCATTCTCCTTTTTCATCCTTTCCCCAACACAATATCACATTAAAAATCCTCATATGCATGTCTAAAGGGTCACACCACATTACATCACATTCCACATATACACATCAACATATAAAATAAGAAGGCACATAGGCATACCTTAATTCCAAGCTGCTCCATACATAAAATAGTCAACTAATAGCACATGATACACAACACGTCATTATACAAGGAATCAAAGCATATAATACACATAACACATATAAAGCCTTAGTTATACTTTTACCTAAAACGACATTGGTCTTGGAGCACGCTCCTACGCCTCCTTAGGGCTTTAACTAGTCTCACCTATATGAGAGAGAAGCTAAAGATTAGATTTCCTCCTACCAAAAATACTATTATTCCTAATTTATGTTAAAATTAGGTTTTTGATAAATAATAATAATAATAATAATTGACTAATTACTAAATTTGGCTAAAAATATAAGAAAAAATAGTAATATTGTAAACGTTGATAATATAAGGGTTGAAGATTTAATTCTAATAATAATAATAATGAAAATAGAAATAATACTAATACTAAAAATAATAATAATAACCATAACCATAACCATAACAACAACAACAACAACAACAACAACAACAACAACAACAATAATAATAATAATAATAATAATAATAATAATAATAAGGGAATAATTCCAAAACAAAGTGAAATAAGGGCTTCCACCCCTTTTACCAAAATAATCCTAATAATAATATTATTAACATTAATAATAATAATAATAATGAAATTAGTAATAATAATAATGATAAAAACCATAATAATATTGTAAAAATGATAATAATCATAATGGTAATAATAGTAATGATAATAATCAAAGATAAAATAACGTAGGGTTTCGATCCTACATTGAATAATAATAAAACTAATAAATAGTCACATATTAATAATACTGATAATAATAATAATAAATACTAATGATAATAAAAATATTAATAACATTAATAATAATAATAAGACATGATATTATTAATACTAATACCAAAATTTTGAAATAGACATAATAGGGTCTCAACCCTATTTAGAATAATAATAATATTAACATTGATAATAATAATAATAATAATAATAATAATAATAATAATAATATTAATATTAATAATAACAATATTATAATTCGAAATAAAAATATAATAGGGCTTCGGTCCTCATTATAAATAATAATAATATCATTAGTAGTAGTAATATATTTGAAATAATTGAAATAAATTAAAATAAATTAAATAAGGCTTGTATAAATAGTGAAAAAGGGTTGACAAGGTTAAGGGTTCAACCTTAGACTGGTGGTGACAGGCGGCACCAGTAGTGGTGCATGGTGGTGGCGCGGTGGCCGAAAAAAGAGAAGAAAAAGGGAAAAGTTGAAGGCTGGGAAAAAGATAGGAAAAATGAGGGTGGAAGTAGGGGTGGATATGGTTGTTTAGAAGGAGAGGAATAGAATGAGGGTGGCAATGCAACCAAAGGTGGCGGTGCACGGCGGTGGTGGTGGTGGCCGAAAATGGAAGAGGGATAGAAAGAGAGGAAGGGGAGAAAGAGGAAAATAAAGGTAGGGGAAGATAGATGAGGGTCTGCAAAGGTTTTTGGTAGGTGAAAGAGGTAGTGGCAGCGATGGTAGTGGTGGTGGACGGTGGCGCGAAGGGTGGTAGAGGTGGAAGAAAGGGTTGATCGGGGAGGAAACTTTACACGAACGGGGTAGCTTGTGTAGGTAAAATCGAGGGATATGGGTGGTACATTTAGTTAGAGGGTGGTGCAAGGATTAGTTGGGTGGGCAGAGAGGACAATGGCATTGGCCAATGATGTCGGCAATGACGTTTGAAGTGGCGGCGGCGCACAAGGGAGGAAATTATAGGTAAGAAACCAAAAGCTCAATACAGGGCAGATTATGGGGGTATTTATAGAGTAAAAGGGAGGGCTAAGGTTAGAAGGGAGTGGCGGGAATTTAGGGTTGGTCGGTTAGGGTTACCGGCGACAATGAAGGCAACAGAGTTCAAATCGGACAAGGTTGGTTGCGCAAGAAGAAGGGGATCATGCGCGAGAAGAGGGGAGGTGTGGATGGTTCAAATTGGTTGGCGAGTCAATAGGGAAGAGGGAGAAGTGAAACAGCCGATCAACGGCGTGATCGGTGGCCAAAAACTAGGGAGCTAGGGCGGTGTAGTTGCAGGTCAATGTCGGGGGGGAGAATGAAGAAGAAGGAGGAAGAAGGAGAAGGGCTGGACCAACAGTCCGGGGAAGAAAACAAAGAAAAGAAAAGAAAGGACAATCGGACCGGTGAAAGTTTTTAAAAAAAAAAGTCAAAATGAGGTGTTTCATCCTAGGCCGCGCAGAAGGAAGAAAAAGAAAGGAGACGGGCCACAGCAAAAGGAAAAGAAGGAAGGGGAGAAGTGGGCCACGGGAAGGCAGGCCCGGGTCGGGGGAGAGGAAGTAATGCATCATGCCAAGCCTTCGAAGAAGAAGGAAGAAAAAGAGAGATTTGGGCCATAAACGAGCCCAAATCGGGAAGGAGAAAGAAAAATAATAAAAGAAGAAGAAAGAAAGAGAAAAGAAGAACAATAAAAGAAGAAAGAAGTAGGAAAAGGGAAATGGAAAAAGGGAAAAAGAAAAAAATAGGTGAGGGGGGTTAATTAAATTAATTAGGATATTTAAAATATTGAAAAGTAATAATATTTAAATAAAATAATAATTAATTCCATTTTTTAGGCTAATTTAGGATTTTTGGAAGATTTTTTATAAATTCTATTCTAATTGGCAAAATACCCTAATTTTTCTAATAAAAATATTTATTATTTTCTTCTTTATTTTTCCTAATTAATTCCCATTTATTTTTTTTAAATAATTTATTTCATTAATTTCCATAACAAATCCTTATTTAACTAAAACTCTTGAAATTAGGTTTTGGGGTATTTCATTTCTAGCATATAATAGTTACATATTTCATCAATACTCATCACAACCTAATCTTTCCTAAAAAGTTCATGATTTTCTCTCAAGATGCCTATTCTAACCATTCAATATCATTTTTGAAAAACTATATACTCATACCAGTATATAACATCAAACTATAAGGGTTCCATAACATGCAAGCTTAATCATGCCATATTTTAGATGTAAGAATGACTTATGTGATGCATACAAAGACTTTCCTCAACTAAGAAAATTCAACCTATGAAATCTTTAACTTTCAAAACTTAAAATAGCAAGTTTAACTTAGAAATCATTGAATAAATTTTTTAAATTTGAACTTAAAATAGAAAGGGAAAAACTAACATACCACACCTAATGGAAAAAACAAGGGCAGATTATCCTAAATTTAACTCTTTCTTGTTTATCAATTAAAACAAGATGGAACTAGAGAAAGGATCATATGAGAAAAATAATTAAAATGTAAGGCTTGAAGTGGAGAGGGAGAAGGTGAATGCTAGAAAGCTAAAGTATTTTGGTGGCCGAAAGAAAGGTGAATAAAAGAGGTTATTAGGGCTATTTATAGCCAACAAATTGATACTAATTACAAATGTAGTAAGGAACATATCAAAACCCTACTTCTTACTGTTTGAATTTGAGTTGAATAGACATATTTGTCAAAGATATATTGAACTATCCTCTAGGGCTCAAATGGTGGTTCTAGAGAAGTGCAGGTCAATTGGTTAAAAATGAAAAAAAACAAGAGGGGGAATGGATAGTTTACAGGGAAGGAATCATCCGGCTAAGTATTATCTAGTCTAAAATCAATGGAATGATCCTAGAAGTGTGCAAAGGAGAGAGGTGGAAGAAGAGAAAGTTAAGTTTATGTTCCCCTCAATTGTTCAAATTGGCTCCTTAGATCAATATGAGGTAGTATTTTAGGCCAAATACCTCATGAGAAATAGAATGGGTTATCAAGGTTCCATTTTAGTATAAGAAATTTTTTTTAAAAATTAACTTTTAAAAATTTACTCAGCTTGACAAACTAGTCGATCAGTTTGGCTTAACAATCCACTATTCTATCGATCAGTCGATTAGTTTGGTTAGTAAAAACTTTTTTGATGGAATGATGAACCAGTTGATAAATTCATAAAACCATTCAATCAGTGTGTTTAAAAACATGATTAATTTGTTTTCCAACCTCATTTTAAATCTAACTTTACCTCAAACTCAATCATAGTTACAAATCAAAATCAAACACTAACAAATGGCATAGTTACTCATTTAACATACTTAAAAATGGGTACGATATTACAATAATGTACTTGGGGACCACTATTAGTATCTAATGGAATGGACACCGACATATAACATCTTCTAAGGAAAAACACATCTGAGGACTACTAACTGATAAACTAATCCTTAAGTACATATATAAGCCAATGGAGAAAGCATGTATATAGTAGATTAGGGTCACTATAGTTCCAATGAAACCAGGAATGAAATAATAATATTAAAGCTTGATCCTAGCTCGTGTGAATTGTCACTCTAATAATAATATTTTATTAAATAAATATCATTCAAAAATAACTTTAAGGGTTCAAAAAATGCTTAATGTTATCATCAGTACTTTCTATCCATCACTTATGTGAATTCATTCCAAAATTGTGTTTTGAACATAATGTTAGGATTACACTAAGGTTGGTGAAGAAAAACTCCACATAAAAAACAAATGAGTAATTCATATATAACACTTAAGGATAACATCAATAAATAAAATAAGCCACTTAATTTAACGATTTTACCTAGGAAGGCCCATAACGTTCTCTTAAAACCAAATATGGCCTAAGAAGAATATATCAAAGGTAGAAAGAACAAAAAGTCCTTATCAACCCTAATTACTTATTTAGGTCATTTAACCACTAATTTAAGTCATTAATTTATCATATTCAAGAAATCACTTAATCACCTCATCTTAACCATGCTTAACCTAAAAATAGAGGTTAAACTCAAAATTATGTACAAAAAATAATATTTTTACATTTAAAATGTTCTATTATCATTTTATGCCATTTTATCATAAAACCTAAAATTATACTAATCACAAGTATCTCCAATAATTTACTTAATACATTTAACTCATTTTCTTATCATAATACTCGATTTAAAAAAACACACATTATGTTCAAGGATACAATCTAGCATATTATGTATGTATAACATTATGATTAGTTCATATTTAAAACCATCATAAATCATCAAACTCCTGGTTTTCAAGCCATAAAAAAATTTTCAAGACAAATTTTATACCAAACATAAATTTATACATGGTCATGTTCACATTATATTATATGAAATTAGTTCATTCTTAGAATATTCTCATCATATATTGATTCTTTTAAACATTAATCTTATGTTTGAAGCTACTTATCAAAAGACTTATTTCAAAAACTTTTTAGACTATAAAATTTTTAAATAAGTAATTGTCATAGATAATTACTTTTGATAAGTAAATCCAAACAAGTTATAAATTATCATACATTCATGGTATATAAATTATCACAAAAAATAGCACATAACTAGAGCCGGCAAAAGTTGACCCGACCCGAAAAATCTGACGAATACCGACTCGATCCGCCCGAAATCATATCCGATTTTATCCGAGTAATTAAAAGCCCGAAACCTATCCGACCCGATCCGATACATATCCGATATCCGATATAACCCGAGAAATCATAAACCCGAAATAAACCCGACCCGACCCGCTATCCACCCGAAATCCGATATAACCCGAAAAACTATAAATCCAAAATGACCCGATCCGATCCATTATATATCCGAAATATGATATTATCTGAAAAATTATAAATCTATAAAGATTCAACTTCGTACTATCCAAAAATTAACATTAACCCATAACTCAAAATTTTTAAAACTTCATAAAATATGAAATAATATAGATGTGCAACTAATCCATACTAGCACTTACATCAAAATCTAGAAACAATATACTTTCATAAAATTTATATCACTTATGTATATACAAATACAATATCCATTGATACCAATAGAAATAAAAGTAGAGAAAAAAAAAGAATAACACTGCTATGCCATTTAAATATTAGTTCACTTCCATTATTTCATCCAGTACCATAAGATAATAATAGTGCAGCTTTGAACACTATATGTTAGTATCTATATGGCCATACCTTGCAATATAGCACCTACAACG
This sequence comes from Tamarix chinensis, assembly GCA_030549775.1. NCBI lineage: Eukaryota > Viridiplantae > Streptophyta > Magnoliopsida > Caryophyllales > Tamaricaceae > Tamarix > Tamarix chinensis. The sequence goes on along the minus strand of CM060175.1, from coordinate 3,698,570 downwards.
TCATAGGAAAGTAGGAAAAATCTAGAGTGAGAATGTTAGTTATTCATTATAAAAATTGAAGATTAATATTTTTTTTATTACATCAACAGTGTTAAATAGTAAGAAATCAATATTAGTTGGTATTTTGTCAATAATAGTCATTATTACTTACTTTATTTAATTTTTATCTTATTTAGCTTGATATGATCTAATCAAAATATATAATAAAAAAACTAATATGTTGTTATTATTATTTTTGCCATAATTGATATTCATTGATTACTATTATTATTGTTATCATTATTTTTGTATTATTATTATTATTATTATTATTATTATTATTATTATTATTATTATTATTATTATATTTATTAAAATTATGTTGATATGATGTGATCAATCTCTTTTAAAAATAATATGAGAAGTACAACCTTAGAATTTTTCATTTATTATCAATTATCAATGACTATTATAAGTTAATATCATGTAAGGAACGTATAAGATATAAATATAATATAAACTTAAAATAATACTAGAACTCAATATGACCAAGCTAATAATGGAGTTGAATTATAAGTTATACCTTAACATAAAAAGAAAAGTGATACGATTTGAAAACTTTCAAATTTGAAACGTCAGATACATCTCCAAAGATAAAATAATGATAAAAAATTCTAAGGCCCCAAAACAATTAATATAATAATTCACTTTTAATTGAATAAGATAAATTAAAATAAATGATCTCAAAATAATTAGCTTTTAATAATATCTTGGAATAAAAAGAAAGAAAGAAAATGATACAAGCATGGCTCAAATATGAAATGACCTAAATTCAATCTAAATTCGACCCGAAAATATAATAATCGAAACGCAACCGAGCCCGATCCGAACCCGAACCGAAATTAGAACAACCCAAATTTATCCGAATCCGAGTCCATCCGATCTCAACCAGACCTGACCCGAGAGCTTAGAATGACCTGAGATTATCCGATACTGAGTTGATCCGAATCAAACCCGACCCAACCCGACCCGACAAAATGATCCAAAATTATCCGAAACCGATATGACCCGATTATTATGTTATCCGATCCGATAGTGACCCGACCCGTCCGATTGCCAGCTCTACACATAACCCTTGTACATAAAATTAATCATATTACCTAGATAAATAAACCTTTAAGCAAGATACTCCAAAATTAACCAACTCTTTACCTAATAAAAATTAAGACTAAAACTCCGCTTTCTCTAAATTTTAACACAAAAGATTTAATATAATTATTAAAGATAAATTAATTTAGAATATTAAAGGAAGAAAACCAATAGGATAAAATGAAGTAAGGATCTTCATATAGAAAGTTAGTAGCACCATCAACAACATAATATGATGAAAAGAAGGAGAAATAAAGAAAAAAATGTGAGGAAACCAAAGGGACCAATGGACAGATAATGGATGGTGTATGAGTAGGAAACTAAGGCAACCAAAATGAGGGGGAAGAGGATGAAGAGGATCAATAGTAGTAGCAACAAGATAAGAATAGTTGTTGTATAAAATAATACAACAACATCAACCATAAGTCATGGTAGTTAAGGGAAATCAAGGCAAAAAAGAGTGTGAAAAAGGCACAAATTCAGGGGATTAAGGGGTGGAGAATGAAATGCAATATGAAAGGAAAAAATCACAACAAAAATACTAATAGCAATCAAAGTATAATTTTCCTAAATATTGGTATAACATAACAAAGAAATAATCCTAGCAACAATAATGACAACATGAAAAAATAGTGGGATGTGAAAGTCAACGATTAGAAGAGGGGGAAAAGGTAGCGATTACCAATGAAAATGGATAGGTTCATAAAGTATACATTATAGGAATCCAATGAAACAAGAAAAAGGGAATTAAAGGAGAAATGCGGCGGCTAGAGGTGTTGGAAGTAGGAAAAATGACTAGCTGTAAACTCAAACAATTGACAATAGCATGTAGTTCCTAGTCAAACTTTTAGTGTTCAAACACCACCCTAAGCCATGGAAATTAAAAGGAAATGGGTTGGTGATAGGTTCATATTTTATTGTGATAATTGACATATCATTATCCAACTTTCTATATTTATTATAATAATTAAACCATTTTTCTTAAGTTTTCTCTATTAGCTTAACTTTGTAGGAAAAGATAAAATCAAGGTAATCTAGGAAATAAATAAAGAAATGAATCACAATATAAGGAGAAAATCTTGGAGTTATAGAAATTTGGATGTACTGTCATGAAATACTCTAAAAGAGAAGTCATGTGTAGAAAGGAGCAAGAAATAGTGGTGCCCATTGTTTATGAGTAGGAAATACGGGGGGTGTTGTATTTATGAAATATGGATCTTATTTCTTTGATTTCCTCCCACATGCTTTATTAAATCATCTCATGTGCATATCTATAGGGAAAAATATAGGGGCCTTGTATTTACTAATACAAACTATATTTTTACCAAATTTTAGATCTAGTTCATACAACCTTTTGTCTATATATATAACATGTATTAAGTAGAATAGATATCAAGGAGGAGAGGCCACCATTTGAAATTCAAATTCATTTTCATGATTTTTAAACCACTAGGGTTATTTTGTTAGATTTTGTTAGATTATTATTATACTTGAAGGATTTGGTATCGTAGGGTTTTGCACTTCTTCCTAAGTTATTTCTTTCATTTGTCTCATTTATTTATTTCATAATTTTCATAGCATTTAATTCAATTCTCATTATTGGTTTTTATTTATTAAAATTGTGATTTTCTATAGATTAATTTAATAAATGCTATTTTATTATATTAATTAAAGTTATGATTTTTATATGTTTAGGTTCTATGTGTTCTAGTTTTATCAATATGCTAGGCTAGATTAGTATGGGATACAAGGATAACTGAAGGTTATGAGATAATTGGTCATGATATGTAAATTGAATTTAATTTTTATGTATATTTTGATTATATTAATAAATCGTGAATAATGATCACCGATCCAATATTTGTACTTTGTTATCTAGCTTGATCACCTAATTAATTTTAGTACTAATTGAATACTAGGATCCTATAATTATTCCATAACTGTTACCGAATACATCAGTGAGTTGCCAATAGGTTGGTTAATATCTAAAGAATATATTAATTTAATATATTTTATTGAGCTTTAGAACTATGTAGTTTGAGGTGGCTACAAGTATGGTTCTAGTTAACTACTCCCTAATTGCTAATGGTGCCATTAATTAAATATAGAGATCTTATCATAGGATATTAATTGGTTAGAAACTAAACCATAAGTGGACCTTGGTTTATTTGCATAAGGGGATACTAGGAAGTAGAATCGTGTGAGCTTCTATAGGTTAACATGAAAAATATGGCATATCCATTTTATTTAATGATCAAACGATATCCCTATTTTAAAAGAGTCACCGAATCCTATTATCCTATTATTATTATTTGGTTATTTTCTTAATTGTTATTTTATTTACTTAATTATTATTAATTAATTTTTAATCAATTAACAATGAGAGGAAATTATTTGACAATAGAAATCTATAAATTAAATTATAGTCTTTGTAGGATCAACCCTTACTTGCTTCTTACTATTTACTTATGTGTTTAGGGTTTAATTTAGAGTTTCTACAGCAACACATCAAATAGAGTTGGGGATAAACATATAAGGTACAAAACCATTTTAACATAGCAAGAAAAAAATAGGGAAATTTTTTGTTAGGACTTGAAATATGTTCATATGGTTAGCCATGAAGGGAATGAAAGACTAGAATTTCTTTGGAAAAATTATGCATAATGAAAGAGCAACATATGCACAACTTAGAAAGCATATGGGGGTCAGTTTCTACCAAAAGGGGACAATTATTAGAGGTAAAAGGTTGTGAAGTGAGGTTGGATCCTTGCACACATTTAACTTAAAATAAGTTAAGGTTGAGTATAGTAAGAGAGTGTAAGGCTGTCATGAGAAAAAAATCATAATTTGTGTCCTTTGAACCAAAGTTGGGGTTGTATATGAATCATAATAGAATATAAATATGATTTAAATCTAGTTAGGGGTTGTGTGGGATGAAATGATATAGCTATACTTTGAGTCACAATTAATTTAATAAATAAAATTGTAAAGAAGGCTTAAAAATAGGCATTTTTTAAGAAAAACAATATGGCAAATAGACTCTAAAACATAAAATAATTTGTGAGAACATGTGAAATAATTTTAGCAACCCATATATATAGAAATATCAGATATCAAAGCTAGTTTAAAGATCAATAGATGAAAAATGATAAAAATTGGTAAAATTAGATAATTCATGAAAACACATTTTTCTCCACAAGCACAAAACAAATAATGGAGGCTTCAAATTATCATTGATGGATGGCAGAATAATTATAAAAAAAAATTCAAATGTATAAAAAGATTTGGCATCAAAATTAATTTAACTCTTAATAGATTAAAAACACTAAATGGTTAAAATTATATAATCATGCAAATGGAAACTTTTGAAATTTAATAATTTATAGAGGTAGCAATCGGGCTAGTTAGGGTGGAATTAGGTCAAGTCATTTTTGAGTTAGGTTTATTATAATTCATTTCCCTCTATGGATTAGGTTGGGTAATTTTAGGTTAATTTATCATTTAAGTTGGGATGGGTTTAGGTAATTGTACATCCAAATTGTATGGAGTTAATTTGTCAGGTTTGGTAAGTTATAATACCCCATTTGTGAAAATCCTAATATTCAATTGGTGATTATGTTTAATTAGTTATAATAATTATTTTAGGTTGTTCTACGTTAAATGTATTATTATTATTATTATTATTATTATTATTATTATTATTATTATTATGGTGCACTATATATATAAATTTAATTAGATTGAAATTTTGATAGAATTCATGTTATTAGTTTTAACCATAATAGGGACCCCGATCCGCATCTATTTTACCTAACTAGATGTTATTCCTCGGTTCAGCTTTCATAAATAGCATCCTACCCTATTGATATTTTGGTATTCTACTTTCATGTTTCCCTGTGTATTTTCATGCCATCATCTCCTTCACATCTCCTCTACCCTATGTCCTTCTTGTGCATGTTTTCCTTGACCATGTATGCTTTCCCATCACACACTATCATCCATATAAGCCTCCCTCTCCTCTTATTTTGATGTTATGATTTAGCCCCAAACTAACCATCTTCTCCCCTTCTTCTTATTCTTCCTCTCCCTTCCCCCATTTATGGTTCTCATTTGAACTAGCACCACCTACCACCATCAATCATAACTGCAACACCTTGTCACCAACAACTAAAAATATCTACTACTTTCCCTATAAAGCATGAGCACTAAATCCCCATTATCCCCATTCATTGTTGTCTAACCATCACCACCTCAAGCCATTTATTTTCTTCCTTATTCATGATATATTTCAATTTTTATTGAGGCACATAGTTGTGTCCCCTTACATGCCCCAATCATGACTCTTTCGCACGACACACATATGATTTTGCATACGACCCATGCACTCATTATTTTCCTTTCCTATGCATCTCACACTCAAAGTGTACACTTCTCTTCTCAATTTCTCCTTACACACTTATACGTCCCACACACAACCCATGCGTGCTCATCCTCCTTAACCTGTGCATATACTGCATCCGCATGCAAGAACTTGATCTTTAGTCTTTTCCTCACACATAACCGTGCTTGTCTCATGATAACCAATGCCGCACCTCCTTATCAATGATAACTAGTGACATTGCCCTTCTTTTGCTGCGGCAACAAGTGTTGTTGCATTCCCCCTCGTTGTGTGATCTTTTACCATTGTCCCTTTGCCCTGGTTATTCTATAACATTTTCTTGAGTTGGTTTTAGTTAATTTTGGTTATTGTTGTATTGTATTAAATGATAATATATGTGTTATTGGATGTTAATTTCTTAGGTAACCCTTAAAGTATCATGGAGAAGATGATCTTTTATGCTTTTGTGTAGCTTAGATTTAGGTAAATCTAATAACTCATGAGAAATGTATGATAGGTTTTTTAGATCTAGAATCATGATAGGATTTTATATTATATAAATATTATAAAATGCACGATAAGATGATAATATGCTCTTAAATAGTTAGTATATACATTCAACTTCCTATTAATTTTTAGCGATATGCATATGTAATTTATTAAACAATAAAGTATGCATATTTAGGATTTTGCAAGTATTTGACCTTGCTAAGGTATTATGTTTATGCTATGTTAAGTGTTCTATGATTATCATTGCATGTATAACTAGAGTTGATATGCACAGCATAAAAGTATGTGTGCATGATTAGAATTAAAACATAATAATTACTATTTGTAGGTTTTAGTGTAGAAATACTCTCTTACATGAACCATGATGGTAATTACCATCTTAAATATTGTATCATGCTAAAAGTATGGTGTATGTGTTGCATTAACTATATGACACGTTAGAAACACATGATTATGATTTGTACATATAAGTTGCTAAATGTCCACATAATGGAAAATACAGTCAGTCACTAAATCTTAAGATTTATATATATGTTAAAATAATGTAGACTATTATTTTTTTGGCTTTTTATGGAAACTTTCATATTAATAATGTTTGGTAAAAAAAATTGAGTAATGATGGCGAAATTTGGATTTTGAGTGCATTTTGGCCATTTTCAACCTAATGTGAATCATTAGACATAAGATGACCTTAGTGTTGACTTTGACTTGACTTGGACTGTTGACCTTAAGGCAGACTTGAGTTAACAAAAATAAAGGAAAATGGTTAAGTATGAAAATAAAAATTATTGTGCAATATGTGCTATTTGTGATTATGTCATAAATCATTAATAATTAAAGTGGAAAACCTCAAGTGTGGGAATGGGTTCTCTCTAGGATTATCTACCCTAAACACAAAGTGTATCCCTTATTTGAGTTTGGTTTGTTGGTATGCTGCTATGCCATAGTAAAGCTTTAGTCTACTATATAGGTGACCTATGAACCCTATAGGGGATATTAATACTTAAAGATTAGATGACTGAGATTGGAGGATATTGTGTCGCCAGGGTGTGCTAGTATGACCTAGAGCATTGTAGTGTCTTTGCCTTCTAGAGTGAGGGTATTGTATTTCCCAAGTGTACCACTATGATCAAATGTACCTTAGTATTCTTAGTTTTATAGTATGTCCCTTGAGTAATTAAAAATTAAAGTACTTATTATGTAAGAATAAAAATAGATTGTTATGGTATTATCTTGGTAGTTTCCTCTATGCACTACTTAGTTTGATGGGTTGGTTCAATAGTTGTTGCAATGCCCTACCTTGGTATTTAAAATTGATTTGATAGTCAGTTTTGTTCATGGATTTTGATATGGCTACTGTTCACTTTGAGAAAATGTGAAGTGGTTAGGTATAATTATCTACTGAGCATGAGACTTTGATTTTATATATATTATCCCGTGATTATAATATGTTGTTATAATACGTGCTTTGTGTTTTGACCATGTTTTTGGATTATTATATGATTATGTGCAATGTAATCATGCTACCTTTTATAAGATATTGTGATTTACTCAGTACAAATAAATTATATTGATACTACATTTGCAAATGACTATGTAGATGTCATAGAGTGACGCGAAGCATATAAGAGTGACAAAGATAAGTGGAGCCCTTGGTAAGCGGTTCCATTTTTAGAATGAGCTTATGGGTCTAAGATTTAAGGAAAATTAGTTTTGTACATTCAGATGTTATTTTTTTTTGTAATCAGTCTTCATTTAAACTCTTATGTTCCATTTTATATTTTGATTTTTGTTTTTGTACAGAGAATATTTATGCGTAAATTTTATCTAAGTTATTATATTTTATTTTTGGTAGTTTATTTTAAGTTTGACCTAGTTTAAGCCTTAACACTTAGTATAAGAAATGTGAGGAAACCAGACTTAAACTAAGTATGGCGGTAACACCCTTTATTTTTACAATTAACGTTTTCTCAAAATAAAATTTTAGGAGTAAATTTGGGGGTGTTATATAAGGTTTGGATCATTTCAAGTTAACTTGACGAGTCAGGTTAGGCTTGGATTGAGCTAGCTCATGTTCACATAATTTCATGTTCATGTTAATTTTATGGGTTGGGTTTAGGTTGAATTAGTTGAGGTTTAAGTTATTTCATGTTAAATTGGTGGATTGGGTCTTTTAGAGTATGATGGGTAAGGTTGGGTTCATCTTGAGCTAACGTCAGATAAACCACTTCAAGTTTCGGGTGAAACTAGGCATTGATTACCAAAATCAATCTAGGTTGGTCATTAACTTCATAAGTAAAAATTAAGTTTGATTTCATGTAAGCATGTATATAAAAGTGTGCCATTAATTAAAAATGTGCTTATTATTGTGACATTTTAATGTACTATTTTTGTGCGGAGAACTTAATAAAATTATAATATCATTAGTGAATAAGGATATCCAAAATAAAAGTTAGATTTATAAAATAATATAGTTTTAAAAATTCTAAATAAATAATAAAAATGTATAATTTTTTTTATTATTATAAATAGTTAATATCAAATTTGGTCTTGTTAGGGTGAGTTGATATCGAGTCAGGTTGATACCAGTGTAGGTTGATGGTAGGCCAGGTTTGGGTCGGGTTGATATCGAGTCAATTATATTTGATTTAGCATTAGGTCAAGTTTGGGTTGGTTTAGTTTGATAAATTTCTAGGATTATGCCAAACCAAGTTTACTTATGTTAACTCCAACTATTTGGAAGGAACGAGTGAATGAAAATGAATAGAATGAGTTGGTAAGCTTAGAAATAATTTTAAAATGAGTTAAGAATTTTGGACAGATTAACAATATACAAAAACGAATGAATTAGAAGGATCATGGAAAATGTGACTCTCCATACTCTAATGAAATAAATTGCGAAAGGCTAAAATTTAATATGAATGACCTATAACTCTATAGTAATAATTTTAGAAATGGATTATGATATTAATTACATAGTATTTAGGGTGGGTTATGAGGAAAATGGGATGTTATATAGCTTATGTAGATAATTAAGATGATACTTTGTATTAACATGAGTTATGCACAACCTTATGATTTTTTGCATTATAATGTGCATTAGGACTTCGTATTAACATGAGTTATGCACAACCTTATGATTTTGTTTGTTATATATTATGTGAGCATGCTTTATCTTTAAAGGAATTGTAATTTACTCAGTATGAAAAAGTTGTATTGATATTATATTATTTTAGCTAATTATGTGAAGGCCCTAGGTTGGTAAGAAGCTTTCAAGCATGTAGAGAGTTTAGGGGACAAGGGTCCCTGCTTTTGTGGTCTGTATAAATTATATCATTGAATAAGATGAGATGACTAAAAATGTTATCTAGTGTTTTTTGTTTGATGTTTTGTCCAAGATATACTTTGGACTCTTAAGTATTTTTCTCTGTGTATTTAGACTCCTATTCTAACTTTTAAGACTTCATTAGAAAAGTTTACTCATCAAACTTTAGTTTATATATAGTATGTGTTTCTCTTAAATTTTAAGTTTGCTAAACCATTGTAACTTTGTATTGGATAACAGGAGGTGCACACACTTTGGTAATATTAAATACAATGGTTTTATCTTTGTTACTTATTTTAGTTCTACAAATTATATTTTAAAATAAAAATATTTAGTATATAAAAATAAAAGTGTTATGATAACAAAAGAGAGAAAGAGAGAAACATGTCAAAATTGAAATAGCATGCTACATTTTCAATTGTAATAACAAAATGAAATGAGCAAAAGATTGCAACCATGTTACAAAAGCAACAAAAAGTACAACAAAAATGATAGACAAATACTGATTCCACATTATTTATAAAACAAAAAGGAAGAAAAAAAAAAAAAAAAGAAGAACGCCGATGCAGGCAGAAACCGAAAACCAGAACATTCTGGAAGCTCCATGAGAATCAATCGGGTTTGATTCGTCAAGTCTCATATGGTGACAATTAAGGACTTAGGCACATGACAATTATGATCCGTGGACGCCGCCTCGGCTCGAGATGAATTTTATTACCCAAAAAAGTAGGAGATGAATTTAAATACAAATCACGTGGTTGAAATAAAAAAGTCATACAAATACGAATTAGATAAGGTACTTGTGGAGTTACCAACTCCGGAATCTTTTGACTTCTGCATAAATGGAGGTGAGAGATTAAAAGCAACTTTTCCCAGTTCAACTTTATTTTACCTTAAGCACTGTTTGTTTAGTGAAAATAGAGCGGTGGAAATGAGATTAAAGAATAAAATTTAAAATATTTTATATTTATTTAGAGAAAATAAAAATTCAAAAGAAGAATGAAAATGAAAATAAGGGGTCATTTACTCCCCAAAATCCATTACTAAAGGGAGGCACGTAATTGACATTAAAAAAATATAATAAATTATATATGAAAATTAAAAAGACTAAAATAACTTTTACAGTAAATCTTAATAATTTCTACTCTATATAAAAAAAAATATTTTAGTAAATTGATTATTTTATTTCTAATATCTTTCTCTCCTATCAAATTGAAGATATTTTTATTTCCAAATTATTCATAATACATACCAAATATAAAATTATATTAGATAAATTCATTCTTATTCCTATTACCATTCTCTAATTCTCAAATTTCATTCCACCTATGAAATGAGCCATAAATTATGTTGAATTGAAGATCCAAGAGTCAATGAAATGATCACGCCATTCTGAGAAGGTTCGGAGCATAAGACAAATGACATAAGGAGTTGTCCTGAGAAATTAAGAATGGGATTGGGAAAGGTTGACCACACTGAGTCTTACTTTCCTTGACGCTTCCTACTTTCTCTACAATTAAATTGAATGCATTTGGAATTTAGCAACATAGTATTTATAAGTTATTAGTGATGGAAATGGGTCTAATCGTACTGAATATATTAAGTTCAGATTCCATTTATTTATTTAAATAAATTTAAAATAATATTTAAAATTTATTTATTTAACTAAATAAACGAATTGGACCACGATAAATATTTTCAATTCAGATTCAGTTAATTTAATAAATAAATTTAAGAATAAAAATTAGATTCGATTCATTTAATTAAACGAATAAGATAAATTAAACTTTTAATGAATGAAGCCGAATCAAATACCAAGTTCACTCACATTATTTACAACCCTATAAATTAATATTTTTTCTTATATTATGGTGAGATAAATAAATAGATAACTAGCTATACAAATAAAATAAAATAAATATTTTTTTATTACCGGAAACTCTTATCGTATGGACATACATGTCGAAGCAGCAACAATCTAAAGATGAGAAATTTAAATTTGAAACAGGCTTAAAGTTCAATAATTAGATTATATCCTCATTGATAAATTATTACACAACAAGATTAAAAGAGTTTAAGATGATTATTAGCCCTCTCTTTGAGGACTATATTATTTACAAAATATTAGCTGATTGTAACTGATCCAGCCTACTAATTTTAGAAAAATGACAAATTAAAGTTATCTTCACAGGTAATCATAATTTATAAAAATATAAAATATGTATACACAAAGTCACTGCATGTCATTTCAATTTATTTAATTTATGATATTGGACTGCACGAAGCCATGATAAGTCATAAAATATGCATAAAGTATGTTGAACGTCTGTGGATAAGTCATGATACATGTTACAAATGTTTAGTTAAAAGTTCATCATAAAGGCTAGATGCTCCAAGGTTTTATTCGTTTCATGTTTCACGTTAGACTGACAAGAAAAATATTAGAAAAATTAGTTTATGGTACATTTAGTAGAATTAATAGAATAAAAATTAATATAATTTTAAAATATTTAGTTTTAAGTATAAAATATTATGTACATATAATTATACTAATATCTACACCTAATTATACATAAATATACAAATAATATTATCTATAAATTATATTAGATATTAAAAAATAAACTAAATACTAAATAAATAATTTAACTTTAAATAAACTTTAAAATAATTTTTTCTAAAAATATTCACAGCTACGCGGCAATTCATGATTAACCTCCACGAAAGGTGACACATCCATCACATCCATCCGACTTTTGCAAAAGTTAAAAATTTAGGAATCTCTGTTCTCATAATTCCGGAATAATTGTCTGCTTCACAGCACCTCATAATAATAATAATAACGAACCATAAAACATAACGCTTTCCTTTGCCCCACCTTTACATACAACTTGTGCGTTCTATGTATAAGTTGGCGGGCGGATGAATAAAATGAGCTCATGAGTTATCAAACTCAAAACACATCTTCCTCAGACGATGAATTTGAAAGTGCAGACGAGGTCTGTCGCAGGAGAGATGATGACCGGTGCCCAAAATAATAATACAGGGAACTAATCATCATCTCTCCTCGACAATCCTCGACAATCCTCGACTTGGCGCTTCCATTAACAGATCTGCCATGGCTGAATGCTCTGAGAACCGAGTCATTGACGAAGGCTTCTGAATGGGTGATTATTCATCCGTTAAGCATAAATGAATTTGCCTTTCTGCATTGAGGTATGCATCTCTCCTACAACCTCCGTCCTCCCCGAGACGAAACATGAAAAAAAATAAGCAACATGTTTCTAGCTATTATACCAATGAATATGGCTTTGTGTACAGCGGGAATAATCACATTCAAAACATAAATCAACTATGTGACGTTCAGTTTCTGAGCCCCCCCCACCCCTTTTACTTACAACTTTGAACAGAAACAACAACGATCTCACATCTATGTGACTATTCAGCAGAAGGATGCACACGCACACGAACACACACATGTTCCGATATCTACTAATGATATCTACACATCATTAAACATAAAGAACAGCAAGAAAGAAAACAATATCATCAATTTCTTGTAGTGCTGCTGGTCACAAATGAGTTGAAAAGAATTTGAAGAGGCATCGGGGCTGGGGCTGGGGCTGGGGGTTGACACAGTGGTAGCATTTTCCATTGAACATTTATACTTGCAACGACTTGGACGAACAACTCTGTACACACCGCTGTAAGCAAGGACGTAAATGTCTTTGTTGTTGTCTTCTCCGTATGAGAAAATATAACCGAATGAAGGAAGAGAGCTCGCTTCCACCGAGCCGCATTTCATAGGAGAATCAGATGCACACTTAAAGGGTATTTTACTTGTTGTGAAATTCCCACTATCTTCAGGAAATTCAATGCCTTCCCACATAGCATCTCCATAAAGATCAGCATATAGGTACCTAAATATATACATCTGTTTGGATAAGTGTTTCATAATTCGATTGATGAAGCACGTGAGAAGAATAAATATAACAATAATCAAGAATGCAAAGGGAATCGATATATACGTGTGGAAACAATCAAGTATGAGATAAAGGATGGGGAGCTTTATGCGATTCAGCTGAGCCTATGTACATGCGTAAGCGAAGAAACTTGCTTCCTATCTTCAAATATGAAGTACAAAGCACCATACAAGACTCTAAGCAGGGCATTCTACCTCTATCGCACAACCAAACTTCTCCAAAATACAAAATGTGCAAAACTAGCTAGACTTGTGCTCAATAGGAGAGAGCTAAGAGATCTGGTGTGTAGTGGTGAGTACAAACGCATGATATTAATGAGGTGAAATATGATAGAGGTGGCGAGCCATGATATTAATCAAACGCATGCCTGAATGCATTTGATTAATTGGGATACGATAAACAAAAGCATGAATCAAAGCAAATATGCACTCAAGCATTTTGTGACACTTTAACAAGAATCCTCCCCCACCCCCCCCCGGCGGGTGGGCGCAAAAAAAAAAAAACCCAAACTAGTTTAACGTATTGGCCCCCTTACTTTTAACTTGATTACCAGGAGGAAATAAACCTAATTATAAGAATTCTTGTTTACTGACCTTCCATACATGCAGGGATCAGTTGAGGACCGATAGAAGTAACCCCCAGTTATGGATGCTGATCCTACTTTTTCATTGACAGCAGAGTGGTTGTAACCCATAACAGGGAAACTTGGATTAATGGAACTCAAGGACGTATTTCCACCGGGTGACTGTGTTGGATGGTAAAGGTAGGGACCTTCATATACGCGCCAGCCATAGTTACCACCTTTTGTTATTATATCAACCTCCTCATACGAGTCCTGTGCAGATATAACCATCATTTACAAATTATTTCATTCATAAGAGAAATTCCACGTAGTGCATCATGCAGCAAAGCTTCTAAAGGACACATGTAATTCATGCATCTTATTATGGCTGAATAGGCAATTTATACTCAGACAATAATGACAGCCAGAATTAAGGGTCCGTTCTCTTCATCTGATCTGATAGGAAAACATTGAAATGTGATATCAAAACCATCCTCATCATTATTATCATAACTATAATTATTACCTTATTTTCTCTAATCTGATATCAAAATAGGACGAGGACAGAGCCTAAGAGAGAAAGAACACCTGTCCAACATCAGCACACATGAAGTACGAAGGCCTTTCAGAGTCAAAGCTGCAACGCCAAGGATTTCTGAATCCCAAGGCCCATATTTCAGGTTCCAAATCCTTTTCTTGGACATATGGGTTGTCTTTCGGGATTGAGTAATTACCCCATAAACCAAGTTTATTTATTTCTGTTTCACCTGAATAATCATGACAAGATAAATACCAGTGAGGAAAATGACATCCTTAGGAAAGAAAATCATACTCTATGTATGCAAGCAAACAAGACAGGACTGATTATCTTCTGTCCCCCATTAGGTGTGGACACAAGAGTCTGGCATGAAACACAGACATAATATGTTATAACCACTTCATCTTACAGATTGATATATACCAAACAACAAGGATTAATAACCTCAGATCACACAAGAGAGAGTAGCCAGATTAAATAGTGATCTTTGACAAAATATATGTACTCACTTGGAAAGTTGTCAACATCAAACCTCATAATCTTTCCAAGTAAAGATTTTTTGTTCTGAGCAAAATTGTAAGGATCACCGGAGCTTCCACCATCACCCATCATATAATACAAATAACCATCTGTAGGACCAAAAAGAATTTGTCCACCATGATGAGATGTGAAGGGAAGGCCCATCGTAAATATCCTTCTCACTTCTATTGGGTTGGCTGATGTTGCCTAGGCAAATTATAAATCATTAATTGAATTATTTTCTTTTGTAAAAAAGAATGAGAATGTGAATCATCCCTGTGCTAGAAATATACCAAGTTTGGCTCTGATGCTGTACCATTAGCAGTATATTCTGCAATGACACTTTGATATTGGCATGGTTGGGCTCCATTGTCAGATGGCAACTTTGAAGGATCACAATTGATATCTGAGTTACAGGCACATCTTCCTGAGCATCCCGGCCATTCAGACTTATCACAATTAAAAGAAGCAAACAGACGGCCATTTTGAGAAAAGTCTGGGTGAAGAGCGATGCCCAGCAATCCAAATTCAGCATCCAAATGGACTTCATCACTTAAATCCAGAAAAGGAGAGGAAACATCAACTTCAATGATTTCACCTGAATCCGGTTTGGGAATGGTTGCTAACCATACCTTTCCTGCTTGATTAGCAAAGAATGCACGGTTGGAGCCATCAGGATGGGGCACCATGTTGAGGTAAGACTCGTTGCCAATTTTCTCAAAGCACAAACCAGCTGGAGAGCTGGGAGTTCCATAAGCATTAAATGTTACAGGCTCACCATCAAAGCACAAGGACCCATCAGCAGAGGCTCCGCCAACAGAATAGCAGAAGTCAGATTTTGAATTCCATAACTCATTAAGCTGAGAAGAATTGGAAGTATTTACTGGCAACCCAACTTGATCTCTTAATGATGGAGCAAACGGGGAACCCAAGATGGACACATTTTGGCACGCATCCCATAGTTTAGAGCAGAAGCTGCTTTGTGCTTCATTCGATTGGGATGAATTTCCTGAGACTGTAGAGTTGCACAGCACAGGAAACGAACGTGGCATGGACTCAACTGTGAACAGCTCTCCAGAGAATGGATCACATTTCTGTTAATATTTACCAGATTAAGGAAAAAAGTAAGCCCTTTTATGAAGATAGGTGGAGAAGGAGAACACTACATAGCAATCAAATGAAGGCACATACGATTTTTCTTCAGACAATGTATCTACTCCAACCAAACACACATTTAAGTCATGGGTCAGCAAGCAGGTCACAAAAGCCAATATGCTCAACTTCACAAAAACAAGTTCATTGATCTCAAATATATCATCTATGACACACTCTTATGATGGCTGCAAAGATATGATGTCCATGACCACGAATGAAGTCAAAGAAATATGTATATCATACTCTAAGTGTTGAAGGGACAGCTATGGTTGGTAGTCAACTGTATTAATAGTAAGCTCAATTACACCACATGCTCAAGAGCTTGACTAAAGGCAGCGAACCAATAGTTCAGTAGAACCATGTCCGAGGCTGAATGAATCAAGATATATGTGCCTATATAACAGGCTTGTTGATTATTGGTCATAACCTCAAGTTTCATGACACTCCCACAATTCAATTTGACATCACAAAAGCAAAAATATTCATTCAAAGCTCTCAGAAATCAAGAGATGACTCGATTGCCATAAACAAGACAAGGATAGAGAATGCTAGAGGCAGCATCCATGTTCCTTCTCGGTCCTCAGACCATTTCATATCTCAGAAAACATGCAAATTAAGAAAAAACGGAAGAACTAAGAAACACAAGGAACACCAAAAATTTAATGTCTCAAGAAACATGCAGTCATACTTCAATAAAACCACAAGAAGAAACATAGTTTGAGCCAAAAAGCTTTAATGCTTCCATTTTTGAGCTGATTTCTCAAATGCCATTTGTACCACAATATTCTGCAGATTCCTGATCAAATAGTTTCTTAATAATATTGAAATTAACCGCATTATTCAAAAAAGACGCAAGGAAATAGTATAATGCGATATCAGGTATTACCGCACAAAGAATGGATTTCACCATCGAAGCACATTCTGAATCAGAAAGGTTCATCTTTTGAAATTGCTTCTGCAATTGATCATCGTGTGTTGCATTGCAGCAAGCACTGCCAGAATAGGAACAAAATGTCAACGGGCTCTTCACTGTAATGGGTGCCCCTGTAAGTAGAAATTCAAAGTCAATGAACAATAAAGTCAAAATAATTGCTTCAACATAAAAGATGCTTACTCATAGATAACAGAAATGTGAAGTTTTGAAAAAGTGGGGATTTACTCGAGTCAGTGCATAATGGGTGAGCAGACAAAAGATCTGGAAAACACAGAAAGCCCGACAAAAGTAAAACAACGGTGACCGAAATACTTGTCATTAGTACAAAAAGAAGCAAAATAACACGCTTTTTCTCCTCAAAACTTTTTCCGGATCAGCCTGAGGTTCACTAGAAACCCGCTTATGGAAAGCGATGGAAGGAACCGAAAGACAAAATATTGGACTCCTTTCTGTGTTCTTGATACCTCTCCCTGACACTTTGGCCATATCAGTCAATTTCCTCTCTCTCCCCTTCCCTTGTGTTTTATTATTCATTTGGGCAATTAATCAAAAGATTGGTGGGCAGTGCACAGATATGACTCGTCCATTAAAAAGGTACTGCCACAGACAAACATAAAAATGAGGAATGTTATTTGAAGGGGAAAAACAAAAGGACCGGTCATGGTTGGTCCAATCTGTCTTCTTTCGTAAATTGGCTGCGAGTTCCTACATGGGATCTAGTAATTAGTTTCAAATGGTAAAACCATGACGCCCCCGGGGGAAGGGGGGAACAAATTAAAACGTGAAGATTGACCCGACTTGCAGTTAAGCAAGAAAGGTGAAAAAAATTGGCCCGTACACACCTGAACTGAATGGCGTAAAGTCAGGAAGTAAACGACGGCGACAATAAATGAGTAAAAGGATGATGCAAGCATTTTCTTATTCAACAATGTAGGGGTTATTTTCAATACGGAATAGCAAATAAGATGGAAGGCTATATACATCCTAGAGGTCCTTTCTTTTGCGAGCCAACGTATTTTCTTTCCCTAGGGAATTTGAAGATTCCATTGAACAATGAACATTGGGGTGAATTCCCAAAACACGGTATAAATGGAAAAGAGAAGGCAGAGTTGTGTTAGAAAATACTCCCAATCTTAAATTTAGAAAGCCTCACATTTAAAATATCTACTATAAAAGAATATAAAATACCTTAAAAATACTACCTCCTCAAAAAAATTGAGTGGAATCAAGCGGAGAAAGAAGAAGAGAGAATATAAAAATATATTAGTTAATTTATACTATTACTAATTGAGAAAAAATAATTTAATAATACAATTGGATATTATAAATTTGGGATATTCTATTAGACTATCATGACCTTACACATTCTTTTTGTTTGATTTTAACATATGAGTCAAAGACTAAGGCAGGGGAGAGATTAGATATAATTTAAATGGGATATCATTGTTAACAGCTAGAATAAGAGACCCATGCAACTCATTGATTATAATTACAACCAGTTAATAATAGGCAATGATAAGTTAATAGATAATGTATTTATATTTATAAAAACACAACATATATGCATCGGCAATGCATAAAAATAAGTTAAGCAATTTCATTACAACTAGAGCAAGCAAAAGTTCACTTGATCATTCAACCTAATCCAACCTGTGTAAAATTCTATCCAGTATAACATAAGAAGTTCATCAACTGACCTAACCCGACTGGAAGCCAACCCATAACTTGACATCCCCCTAACTTGCTATCAATCTGACCTGATATCACCCTAATGGTGTGGCCGTAGCCAACACGTAATTTAAACCCTCTTGTTGTCAATTGCAGCACTGGTAAATAAGGGTATCATTCTAGGCTGGGGATTGAGAGAGTTCACCTCTATTTAACTAGCTTGAAAATAAAAATAAAAATAAAAATCCTAAATAACAAAAGATAAATAAATAATAAAAATACTAACAGGGGTTATAAAAATAAAAATAATAGAAGTAATTAAAAGTAATAAATAAAATAATATAAAATAAAATAATAATAAAAATAATAGGATACCGTAGATATAATAAATATGCTAGGAAAATTGAAATCCACCACTAGATTAGGTCAAAATATAATATTTATTTTGAAGTCATTTTTTTAATCATAAGAAAGAGATCGACCAAGTTATACACCAAAAGCAGGTCCATACACCTTTTATTACTTCCCTTAATTAATTAATACGACAAAGTGTCAATATTAACCCTATTAAATACTAGCAGTATAGTAGCAATAAGCAGCTCCTATATTTAACTAGATTTAATGCATTAAGTATAATTAGAAGGCTGTCAATCTAAGTACCCAAACTAGTATACAAATCATGTCTAGCTGTATTTCCTTTCCTTGACCCACACGTATCTAAATGTTTTACTACTTTGGTTAGAATCACAAAACTATAAGGTGAATTGTTATCTAACCTAGCTGCAATTTATACATATAAGTTCTAGTATATTTAGATGGCCACCTAGCAGGTAAATAATCCTACATACTATCACTTATGAGAAAACCAGAACAAGGCATGCATCAAATAAATTATATTTGACAGAATTATATATATAAATGATAGCAATTAAAATAGAGTCTAGGAACAATCTCACGAAATAAAGAAAATAAAATTATATCTCAAACCCTAATATAAGGTTTTAATTTATTCCCTACCAATAAATAATCAGCCAACCATAATTATTGAATTAATTACACAGAATTATATATCTAACATATAAATTAAAAATAGAGAAAAAAATAACTGAAATTAATTATGGATAAAAAATCATGAATTTATTCAAATAAAAATTATTTTTATTTGAAATAAATTCTACCGAATAAATTTCTTCCCTATATTTCTTCCTTTCCTTTACCTTTATTTCCATGCAATTCTTTCTTTTTCTTTTTCCGCGCGCTGTTGCTGTTCTTCTCTCTCGCCTCGATTTTCGTGCGGCGCTGCTCTGCCTGGAGGCTGCCCCTCAGCATGTAGCGTCAGAGCCTACGCTCTTTGTTCCATGCTGAAGGCCGCAGCTCTGTTTTGAGCCCCTAATGACTCCTTTTTCTTCTCCCCGTTCTATTTTTCGTGCCGTGCCTCCACTTTTATTCTTGCACGGCTCTGTCCTTGCTTTTTCTTTCCACGTCTATCGCCGCATTTCTCCACGTCAGCCCTCGTCTTATTTTCATTCTGTGCTTTCTTCTCGTGGCCCACGTCTTGCCTAACTTCTTCTTTTTTTTCTTTCCAGGTCAGCTTACGTAGCTTGGCTCTTTGTCTTTTTTTTTTCTTCGTCGTTCCCTAACCTTTGGGCCGTTGGTCCAAAGGTCCGATTTTTTTTTTATTTTCTTTTATTTACAAACAAAACTTACAAAATAAAATTAATAAAAATTAATAAATAATATTATACTCTAAATTTATTTAATTTACATCATTTTAGATTAAATAATAATATTTATGTAATTATTACCACTTAAGCATAAAACAATAATTATTCACCTATACTAGTTAATTAAAATACTAAAAACTAAGATTATCAGAGTATAAAATATGTCAAAATAAGAACTTATCACCTAACTTGATAAATCCAAATTCAATATTAATTAGTAATAATGATAAAGAGTTACATATATCTTAATATATATTTAAAACTTTTAAAAATATATTATTTTCAAAAATTTACTTATTTTTCTTATGGGCATACTTATTCTCCAATGATTAATTTTATTACTTTTTTTGAATAATAATACAAAATTATACGGTCATAATAATAAATATATAACAATTAATAACATATTTTTAATCACATACTTACATAAAGCTATATTTAATGCTTGCTAATGGGGCTTAGGGTTGTAAACGAACCAAGCCGAGTCGAATATTCTTAGGCTTGGGCTTGACTCATTTAACTAAAATAATGAGTCTAGCCCAGCTTTTAATGAGTCGAGCTTAGTCAAACTTACGAACCAAAGCTAAAAAATAAACTAAGCCTCACATTTTTCTAGCTCAAACTCAATTTGTTTAATATACGAGCCTAAAAGTGAGACTTGGTCTAGGCTTATTTAATTAAACAAACGAGTCGAGCTAAGCCGAATACCAAACTGGATCAGCTCATGTACAACTCCAATGAGGCTAATGAGTTAAATTAATTTTAGTGGTCCTTGTTCGATTTGATTCAAACCTGAAATGATATGATATTAGCTTAACCAAAACTCAACTTAACTTATCAAAGTCTAAAAGGATGTCATTTGTCAAGTTAATCCAAATTCGATCTATTAAATCAACTTGAACACAAACTCACTCAAACAAGAGTTTCCTCTACCCAAATCCAATCCAATATGCTAACGTAAACCCTAACTAGCTCAACCTAAACACGATCTGATTCAATAAATTAATCCAATATAATTTAGATATGCAATGAACAAAATTTAAGTTTGAAATAATCCGAATCTAAAATGACCTAACTTGCAACAATTCAATCTGAGGACAACCTAACCCACCATAAGCCGACTCAAATCTAATCCATCGATCCCGATTGCAACATTTGGAGTGAAACTAGTAACCTATAATTGCAACATCTAGAGTGACTAGTACTCAAAGAATAATCCATAACTTGATTACCTTTACCAAACTACATAGCAATGCTACCTTTGGATAACAACATCACCTTTTCAAAAAAATAAAATACTTGACTTGAAGATTTAAGAATTTTCATCATATCCATCCTTCCTCCTTTATCCAGCAAGGTTGGTTAACCTTGACACACTTGATCACACATGATCCCATTCTTCATCATCATTACATTTTAATGTTTTTCCAACTAATTTATTGGTAAAAAAAATCGATGATACATATAATAAGCATACACATTGAATCATGTATGATCCATGTACAATAAACATGTTAATCATCTATAACACATGTGTAGTTCATTAACTCATCTGCAATGCATATAGATTGCAATGCATAGGGTTGTAAAGCAATATATCTATATATATATAATGTATGTATGTATATGTACACATATATATATATATATGTATGTAGGAGTAATATCCATTGATAATTAGCTCTCTCAATGAGAATTGAGAACTAGTACTCTAATTAGAAGAAACTATCCACATTAGGTGGTGGAAACTACTATTAGTAGGTAGAGAAAACTATTGTAAGTAGTTTAAAAAACTATAGTATATGAGTATTAGAAAAAAAAGAGAAAATGACAGTGATATTTTTATAAATATTATATATTTACATTTAAGCTTTAGAAACTACTTACCATAGGCGGTGGAAACTAATTTTAGTAGGTTGAAGAAATTAGTATAAGTCTCTCAGAAAACTATAGTATTTGAGGGCTAGGAAAAAAATGGTAGAATTTTTGTTAATATAAGGTATTTATATTCCAAGTTATGAAACTATCCACAGTAGGTGGTGAAAGCTACCTTTTGTAGGTGTAGAAAACCATTACAAGTCTCTTAGGAAACTATAATATTTGAGAGTCAAAAAATGAGCTAAAAGTTTTGTATATATATTAGAAATTTATACTTTAATTTAGGAAACTACCTACAGTAGATGGTGGAAACTACCACAATAGGTGGCGGAAACTACTGTAAGCATCTTAGGAAAATAGGGTGAATCTATATTCTCACATTAAAGGGTGATTATCATTAGATTTACCCTTAATGTATATATATAAGGTTTCCTAAAAATTAGGGGCTTAAGTATCTAGAATACCTATACAATCACCTACCCTACCTATGCTCAAGTTTAGATTTATTAGCGAGCTCTAATAAATTTGTCTCTATATTACCTATATATTATGGCTGAGTCTAAACTTGGTGTTGACACATTGATGTACAATAAGCTTGGATTTGAAATACTCCAAAAATATTTATTTTAAGAGGTATAATTAAATAAGGATTTATTAGGGAATTAATTTAATTAATTATTATATTTGAAATGGGAAGGATTTATCTAGGACAAATTAATAAGGAATTTACAAATATTTTTATAAGGAAAAAGTTAGGCTTTTTGCTAATTAAAAAGGAATTTAGAAAAAGTCTTTTAAAAACCATAAATTAGCCAAAAAGGAAATTTACTATTATTTTATTTAAATATTTTTATTTTAAATACCTAAAATATTCTAATTAATTTAATTAACCCCGGCCTATTTAAAATTTTCTTTTCCCTTTTCCCTTTTTCTTTTTACTTCTTCCTTTTTCTTTCTTTTCTTTCTTTTTCTTTTCTTTTCTTTCTTTTTTCCTTATTCCTGCTAATTGGGCCTATCGCGGCCCAATCCTTCCTTTTTCCTCCTTCTCTTCTGTGACCCATCGCCGTTCTTTTCTTTCTTCCCTTCGGCAGCTGAAACGCTGCGTTTTGCATCTTTTTCTCCTTGGAATACCGCGTTCCATTTAAGACCTTATAACCATTGCTGACCGGCCCGTTTCTTCTTCTTTTTCTTTTCTTTCTTTTTCCCCCAACTGCCCTTTGGTAGCTGGAACGCCGCGTTTCCTTCTTCCTCCTTCCTCCTTCCTCCTCCACCATTGACCTACACCTTTGAAGCTCCGAAAATGGTGATGCCGGCCATGCTTGACTTGACCGGCTGTTTCCCCTCTATTTCTCTTCCCTTGACTCGCAGTTGAACATGATCTAACCTGTTTTCCTTTTCTCCCGCCTGAAATCCTCCTTTTCCTTCACAAAAGGTCGACCTTGACCAAAAATTGTGTCGGCCGATTAACGCCGTCAACTACCCTAAACCCTAATTGCATTATCCTCCTGCCAACACCCAGAACCCTACCTTCTCCTCCAAACTCTATAAATACCCCTTATTTGTGTGTTTTCAAAACTTTTTCCTCGAAACCCTAAGAGCCTACCCTATGCACCACCGCGACTTTAGATGACCTTTCCATCGCCGCCACCTCTGCCTACCTAAGTATTCCCTGCACCATCCTCTAACTAACTAAGCCACCCATCTCCCTTGATTTTTTTCACATAAGCCACCAAAGCCATGTGAAGTTCCCTACCCATCAAACCAAAATTTTACACCCGTAACCCCTCGAGCCACCGTCCGCCACCACATCTGCCGCTTCTACTGCCTTCTGCACCAGCCAAAAGTTACTACTAATCTTCCTCGACCAAACCATAACCTTATTTTCTCCTTTCTCCTTCTCCTCCCCTCTCTTTCTTCTTCACTTCCTTTCAGCCGCCACCTTTGCCGCTGTGCGTCACCACCATTTGTTGCGCCACCACCCTCACTTTACTCCTCTCAACCTAGGCTACCACTAGCACCTCAACCTCCACCCTCATTCTCCACTTTTTCTTCTCAAACCTCAACTTTTCCCTTTTCTAACCACTTTTCCAGCCATCGCCGTGCACCACCGCTGGTGCCACCCATTTCCGCCGACTCAAGGTGAAACCCTAGACCCTTTGCCATTTTTACCTATTTATTTAAGTTTATTCTATTTTATTTCGATTTTTATCATTTATTCGATTATTATTATTATTATTATTATTATTATTGGATGTAATATTGATGTTATATTTTCTTAGCAGGGTCGAGAGTAGGAATAAAATATTTAAGTTGTTAGTTTCAAATTATGAGTATTAATAGTATTATTATAAGTTTTATTATCATTGTTAATATTATTATTATTGGTATTATTAATTTATTATAATTATTATTTATCTAAGGAAGGCCGAAGACCTATTTTATGTTATTGGAGTGCATATTCCTATTATTATTATTATTAATATTACTATTTCTACCATTAATAATAATAATATTATTATTATTGTTATCAAATAGTACCTTCATTATTTGGGGGTAGGGTCGAAAACCCTACCTTGTATTTTAGACTTAAGTTGTTGTTGTTGTTGTTGTTGTTTGTTGTTGTTGTTGTTGTTGTTGTTATTATTATTATTATTATTATTATTATTATTAGCATTATTTTGGTGGAGGGTAGAAACCCTTATATTATCATCCGTTTTGAATTACATGAATATTATTATTAGTATTTTTAGTAGTATTTTGTATAGTTATTATTAGTATAGTATTATTTTATTTAAAAATCAAGTCTTAGGATAAGTTGGTAAATAATAGTATTTTTAGGTGGGAACCTAATTCTAGTTTTTTCTCCATAATAGGTGAGACCAGTCAAAGCCCTAAAGAGGCATAGGAGCATGCTCCAAGACCGATGACATTTTAGGTAAGGGAGTACTAAGGCCGTTTGTGTGTTATTTGTTTTATATGTCATGCATGCCATGAGATGTGAATTATAATGTATTTTATGTGGATTTGTATAACTGTTATATATGCAGCATGATATGGAGTTGAGGAAAGATCGTACATTAAATTATGGCACATGTATTATGTGTATGGGTGTGTTATTATTATGGTATGATGTGGCCGATAAGACATGTATGATAGGGTTGCAAAATAATGATGGGGGAGTGTAATAATGTGGTGTTAGGGTTTTGCATGGAGTTGTGGGTTGCATGGTGTTAGGGTTTTGCATGGAGTTGTGGGTTGCACGGTATTAGGGTTTGCATGGTGCTAAGGTTTTGCATGGGGTTGGAGTTTGAATGGTGCTAGGGTTTGCATGGTACTAGGATTTGCGTGGAGTTAGGGTTTGCGTGGGAGTTAGGGTTTGCATGTGGGTTAGGGTTTGAATGGGAGTTAATGGTTGCATGAGAGTTAGGGTTTGCATGGGAATTAATGGTTGCATGGAGTTAGGGTTTGCATGGGAGTTAATGGTTTCATGAGAGTTAGGGTTGTTATGGTTACCATGGTTTGGTGTGGTTAACTAGGGTTGGAGGATGAGAACAATAGAAGTCAGTCATGCATGTCTGGGTTAAAGCTTGTGAATAAGATACTTAAGACATTAATCACTTAAAGTGGAAGATATTGAGATGGGTCCAGCCGATCCACTAATTAGGAATAGTGGATAGGGTTTTACCCTATGTGTGACTGATCCACCTGTTATAATAGTGGTTAGGGTTTTACCCTATATGTGACCGATCCACCGGTTGTAATAGTGGTTAGGGTAAGATGCTCTATGTGTGACCGGCCCACCGGTTATAATAGTGGGGGATCCCGAGCTCAATAAAAAAAACTAGAGTTTTTGCTAAGGCAAATAAAAGACACTAATTACTTACAGTGGAACACTATATGAGCAAGAGCCGAACCGATCCACCGGTTATAATAGTGGTTAGGGAAGGATGCTCTATGTGTGATCGGCCCACCGGTTATAATAGTGGGAGGTTCCTGTACTTGCATGGATTTGATAAAAAGTATAGTGTGAATCGAATTCCGATAAAAGATTAATTAAATAATTAATCTGGAATTTTGGGCCTTATGTGTGGGCTTGATCATTATAAGCTGTATAATACTCTGTACATTTTTATGTATTGTGTGTGTGGGTTTGAAATTGTAAGTTGAATATTTTCCTGCATGATTTTATGTGCTTGTGTGTTGGCCTTAGTGCTCGGTTACCTTACTCAGTATGTAGCGTACTAATCACCCCTTTTATGGGTGTTGCTCATTCCCACGAGCAGAGGGCCTGTCTGACGTGTTTGCAGGTAGGCGATGCTTTCTATGATGCCATTGATGTCTATGGGACATCAGGTGAGGCCGAGTGATTTGGGTTGGATCTGGTCCTGGAGTGGCGTGACCATTTTCCATTATGAGATTATTAATCCCATTCTCTTTTAATTATGTTTGAAACTTCAGAAACAATTTTATTATTATCGCTATTTTTCTTCTCTGAAAAACTATCTCTAGTATTTTAAATTATGTAAAATTTATGTGTACTCTAATTATGGATTTGCGAACTTTAATTTACATATTAATGTGTGATGATGGAAATTTTTTCTTATCCTTAGCACTTGGTACTGGAATGGTAGGAGTGAACCGATCTGGTACTAAGTGTGGTAGTAGCATCCCCAGAATTTAAGGGTTTTAAATTTAAAGGTATAAAAAAATATGTGTAAATTTTGGGGTGTTACAGGATTAATCAATACTTCTTGTCTAATACTAACCTCCTTTCTCTCAATAACTAATGTGCATCTAAGAAGCTAGTGACCAACAATGTTGTTTCACATTTTGCAAGCCCGAAACTAGTACACAAATTTGATTAAATGGCGGTTAATATATGGCAGTTTAAAACTAAGCTGCCCTCTAATCCATTGCCAGGTAAGAAAAAATACAGAGGGGAATGTTAGTAATTTATGTGGGAAGTATACATGACAGTTTTTTCATAAAACCATTGTACATATCTTTAATGAAAGAGGTAATATTAGATAAAATAATACATGATAGCTATAAGGTAAAATAGTTGTGTATACACTAATAGTGTAGAAGGGAATATAAGACTTTTATACATTAAACCTATATTTTATGCCCTTAACTAATAGTTACCTCTATCATTAAGGGTATACATGCTGGTTTTAATGTATAATTGTCATGTATTCTCTTTTACACTATTAGGGTATACACGGAGATTTTACCTTATAACCATTATGCATACCCATTTTTTTTTAATTCATCAATTTTTAACCTAGAATCCCCACCAATTTTTCACTTTACCTCTTGATATCCATACAAAACCATTCAAAGCAATGAAGATATACAACCGCCGTTAGTCTTCTCTCTTTTCTTTGTTAGTGTTCTTGCTCATTTTTCCTCCTCTTCAGTTCACTACTGTCACCTTTCTCTCTATCTAATCATAATATGTTCATTATTCTTTGTTCATCTTTTCTTTAAAGTTTATACTTTGTGTATAATTTCTTTTTTATAAATTTTGCTTATTTTCTTACATATTTGAAGTTCTTCATATATATATATATATATATATATGATGTAGTGGTGTATATTTCTATACTCTATGTTGTTAGTTTTTGTATTGATATGTTTTGTCAATATATATTATGATGCATATTGCTGAACATATTGGATAAGGCTAAGTGTCGGTGATGGAAGTGTGTGAGGCTCCAAACAATAGAAAAATGAATAGAGATGAAAGAAAGTCAGGAAGACTTAACCTTGAAATCCCTCTAAGATTAAGTACATACACAAACCAACTAAGGTTTGGAAACTTGGTATAAATAGTGTAAGATTTTAGGAGATACACAAGACTATGCACTAAGTCTTGAGCTTGTAAGGTTTTTGAAAAACCCAATTAATAGAAAAAGAGAGGTTTCCATTACTTTATTCATTTAATCCTAGAGAGTATTAGGCTTTAGCAAACTTACAAATTACACCCCTAAATCATAGGGAGATGACTCGGTTACATTCTAACCATAGGTCATACTAATATACATTAACTAAGTTTGTAAGCTATCTATACTAAAATCAGTTTTGGGATACATTTTGACACTTTATAGCCCCCATCACAAGATAGCTGAGTCTTATGGCTTATTACAAGCACTTGAGAAACATAAATTACACTTTACAAAATTCTAACAATATTCTTTAACAATGTTTAACTAAAAAAGGTAAATGCCAAGTTTATTGAAAGTTGATGGAGTGACCTTTCAGCAGGTGGCTTTGGGGATTGAAAATAATTTTCTTCTTCCATAAACTAAGCTTAGTTTTCCTCATAATACACTTCCCAAAATCCCTTAAAACCAATCTATGAAATTAGCATTGAATCGGCTAAATATTGGTGTTGCAGTTAATGGTAGTCTTGGCTTTATTGAGCCATATTAAATCCATAATGGAGCCATTAAAAGTGTCAAGACTCTATAGGAAGTAGAAGTAGTAGGAAGCTCCATGACTATCAACTTAAATATCATTAAAGGGAGGATAAGGGCATTAAGCTTGATCTTCCTGACTTTGATGGTAAGATTGATGTAGACTCATTTATTGAGTGGTTTCATGAAGTAGAGCCTATATTTGAGTTTAAAGATTATTAAAACAAACAAAAGTGAAAATTATCAACTCTTAATTTTAAGAAGTTTGCTAGAATTTGGTACGATAATTTAAAGAGGACTAGGAATGAGAGGGTAAGTCAAAGATAAAATCTCGGGAAAAACTTAAGAAACATATAAGGAAGAAATTTATTATTAAATAGTATGAATAAGATAATTATGTCATATTAACTACTCTTAGATAAGGACTAATAAGTGTTGAGGAGTATGTTAGGAAATTCGAGAGTTTAGCACTAGCATGTGATATCTATGAAAGGAAGGAACAAACTTGTGCTAGATTCTTAAGAAGCCTTAATATGATGATTCAAGAAGAGGTAGAAACCTATATTTATGATTCTTTAGATGACAAGAATCAAATTTCCCTAAGATTTGAAAATTAAATTAAATCCACTAAGTCTCATACTAAACAAAGTAATCCATCCACAAAGTACTACTCAAGTAACTAAACAACAAAATTTAGATCAAGTAATTCAACTTCTACTAATATTGATAAAAGTAAGGAATTACTAGAGAAGTGAAAGCAAAAAAATAAAGTGAATGAAGTCTCTACTTGGTAATGTTTGAAATGTTGAGGGTTTGGACACTTCTCTTGTGAACGTCCTAATTAAAGGGTATTATCAATTCAAGAGATTAATTCTAGTGAATTAAAGGAAGAAGTGAGTGCTTGTTATATCTTATAGAGAGTACTTCAAGCACAAGCTACTGAGTAAACTACTTAGAGGGAGAAGATATTTAAAACAAAAAGGAGAGTAGGCAATACGGTTTGTCGTATTATCATTGATAGTAGCTCTTATAAAAATGTAGCCAATGAGAGGATGGTTAAGGATTTGGGATTGAAAACTATACCACATCTAAAGCCTTATTCTCTTCAATTTTTGAATAAGGACAAATAGGTTAATGTAATAAAACAAACCCTAGTATCGTTCAAAATTTGTAACTACCATGATAAGGTGATATGCGATGTGTTTACCTCTTGATGCTTGTGGAATATTATTAGGTAGACCATGGTAGTATGATATAAATTCTATTCATAATATTAATAATAATGAGTATCTAGTTGAGAAGGATAAAAATAAGTATAAACTTAAATTTATAAAAATGATAAGGGGAGCATAGTTGAGAATAACAAGAGTTTATTCTTTCATGAAAAGTCTATGGTAAATTATATTTAAGAATAAGGGAGTTGTTATGCCATATTTATGAAATAATATCCAGAAGGGGAGAGAAATAATGTCAATCCTCAATTACATAAACTTCTTGATGATTATCACAATGTTTTTCCTAATGAATTAACACCTGGATTACCACCTAAGAGAGGGATAGAATATGCAATAAATTTACTTCTTGGTGTGTCCTTTCCTAATAGGCCCGCATATAGATGTAATATAGAGGAGGCTAAGGAGTTATAAAAATAAATCTAAAAGCTCTTAAAGAATGGCTATGTGAGGGAAAGCATGATTCCATGTTGTGTGCACCTGCATTACTAGTCCCTAAAAAGGATGGTACATGACACATGTGCATCAAATCAAGGGCTATTAATAATATCATTATTAAATATTGATTTTTGATGCCAATATTAGATGATATGCTGGATGAGTTATGTGGAGCACGGGTATTCTCTAAGATTGATCTGAGAAGCGGATATCAATCTACGAAGCGGATATCATTAGATGAGTATTAGTGGGGGGATGAGCGGAAAACTACAATAAAAATTAATTATGGTCTTTATGAGTAGATGGTGATTCCTTTTGGCTTATGTAATGCACCAAGCTCATTTATGAGACTAATGAATGAAGTTCTTAGACCTTTTCTCAGATTTTTCATCCTAGTTTACTTATATAATATACTTGTGTTGTGTATAGTAGAATTAAACATGACCATCTAATTCATCCAAGGAAATTATTTAAAGGAGATATTGTCCAATAAGAGAAATTTGGAGGAGTATTAAATCGTTTCTCTTAAAGAGGAGCGTAGTGCTATTATTCAAAATAAGTTACCTCCTAAGTTAAAGGACCCCGGTTCATTTTCTATTCCTTGTATTATTAGCAATATTTTTATTAATTGTGATATATGTGATTTGGGTGCAAGTGTGAGCATAATGCCATTTTAAGTGTATATAAAGTTACAAAAAGGAGATTTAAAACTCACTAGTATGTCCCTACAATGGACAAATCAATCAATCAAATATCCAATAGGTATGTTAGAGGATGTACATATCCATGTCGGTAAGTTTTTCATATCGATTGATTTTATTATCTTAGAAATTGAGGAATATTCTCAAATTCCTATCATTTAAGGTAGGCCTTTCCTAGCTATGGTTGGATCAATCACTGATGTTAAAAAATTTTAGGGATGAGAAAGTTGAATTTGATTTATCTAATGCTATGAAATTTTCTTGGATTGACGACCCTTGTTACAAGATTGATTCAATTGACAAGGTGGTAAGGGAAGACCTTGCTAAATGCTTCTCAAGTTAACCTCTTGAAGAGTGTTTGATGAGAAGTAGGATGTCTAGCAATGAAAATCTCAAAATTATTGATATTGCTAAAATATTAGAGGAACATATTATTTTTCCTCAAGGAAATGAAAAGATATAAGCTCATTAATTAGAATTAAGCAACCCTACCTTAAAAAAAGAGGTAATAGCTAATGTAGAATTATAACCCCTCCCTTCTTCATTAAGTTATGAATTTCTTGACTCTAACTCTTATTACCCTATCATTGTGAATGCTAGCCTAAGTAAAGGGGAAATTTAAAAACTTCTTAGAATTCTTGGATTGCATAGAGAAGGCATTGGTTATAAAATAGATGATATTAAAGGAATAAATCCTTCCATATGTATGCATCATATTTTTTAGAAGAAGGGTATAAGCCCTCTATTGAACATCAAAGGAGATTAAACCCTAATATGAAAGAAGTGGTGAGAAAAGAGTTACTTAAGCTATTTGACTCGTGAGTCATCTACCCTATCTAAGATAGTGAGTGGGTGAGTCTGTTGTAACTGGTACCTAAAAAGGGTGGAATGATGGTCATTAAGAATAAGAGAAATGAATTGATTCCTACAAGAGTTTTCATGGGTTAGTGAAGGTGCATAGATTATAGAAAATTAAATAAGGCCACCTAGAAGGATTATTTGTCCCTACCATTTATTGATCAAATACTAGAGAGGTTTTCTTGACATTCTTAATTCTATTACTTCGACATGTATTCAAGATTTTTCCAAATCTCCATTCACCTAGGTAACCAAGAAATGACTACATTTATATGTCCATATGACACCTTTGCATATCGAAGGATGCCATTTGGCTTATATAATGCCCTTTCCACTTTTCAATGATGCATGATGAAGATCTTTTTTATTTTATTTTATTTTATTAAAGCTATAATGAAAGTTTTTATGGATGATTTTTTGATTAATGGTACTACCTTTTACCATTGTTTGACTAATCTTTCCTAGGTATTAGAAAGTTTTAAGGAGGTGAATGTCGTTCTTGATTAGGAGAAGTGTCATTTTATGATACAAGAAGTAATTGTTCTTGGTCACTTAGTCTTTAGTTAGGGCATTGTGGTAGATAATGTGAATATTGATATTATTAAAACGATATTGTCACCATCTTCTAGTAGAGGCGTTTGAAGTTTCTTGGGTCACACTGATTTCTATCAATGATTCATTAAATATTTTTTTTGAAAATAGCTAAACCTTTATCTCAATTGTTTATCATAGACGTGCCTTTTTAATTTAAGCAATCATGTTTGTATGCTTTCAATAGATTAAAAGAGGATTGACAACTGCCATAGTAATCTAGCCTCTAGATTGGAGTATTCCATTCAAGGTGATGAGTGATGTAAATGATTATTTAATAGGAGTGATCCTTAGATAGGGAAAAGATGAAAAGGTTTATGTAATTTACTATACACACTATACTCTTGATGATGCTCAAGTAAACTACGCTATAACTAAGAAAGAGCTCTTAGTAGTAGTCTTTGCACTTGATAAATTTCAATAATACTTAGTAGGATCAAAGATTATAGTTTTCATTGACTGTGCACCCTTAATTATTTTTTGACCAATAAGGATTCAAAGCCACACTCAATTAGATGGACCCTTTTACTCCCAGAGTTTGACCTTGAAATTCGACATAAGAAGGGTACAAAAAGTGTAGTGGTTGATAATCTCTCTAGGTTAAGGTAAGCCGTGGATAAAAGTAAAGGGGATGGCATTCCATTAGATGATTCAGTTCTAGATGACAACCTATTTTCACTCGCAAGCTTATCTACCCCATGGTTTGCAAATTTTGTAAACTATAAAGCATCAAAAAAAGAATAAGTTTCTCTTAGATGTCAAGCACCATTATTAGGATGAGAATTATCTCTACAAGAAATGTGTATACAAAGTTTACAAAAGATTTCTTCCTAAAGAGGAAGTTGAAAGTGTTATATCTCATTGTCGTCTTCACATTATGGGGCTCATACTAGTACTTCTAAGATAGCTTAAAAAAAATTCCAAGCTGGTTTCTATTAGCCCAACCTCTTTAATGATGTTTGACAATATTTTATGTCATGTGATCAATTTCAAAGGATAGGTAATATATCAAGAAAAAATGAAATGACTTTGAATAACATCTTTGAGGTTTAATTATTTGATGTTTGGGGAATTAACTTTAACTTTATGAGACCCTTTCCATCATCTTATAATAACAAATATACTCCAGTTGTGGTCTCTAAATTGGTGGAGATAGTGGTATCTCCCACCAACGATGACAAGGTTGTAGTTCAACTTTTCCAAAATTTTATATTTTTGAAGTTTGGTATTCCTAGAGTAGTTACTAGTGATGGTGATTCTCATTTCACTAGTTGACTTTTTGGCACACTTTTAAAGAAGTACGGTGTTACTCAAAAGATGGCCATGCAATACCATCCTTAGACGAGTGGACAATTAGAAATTAAATATCATGAGATAAAGTGGATAATTAAGAAAATAGTGGTTTGCAAGAAAAAAGATTGGTTGATAAAGTTGAATGATGCTTTATAGGCCTACCAAACTGCTTATAATATACCAATTGGAATGTCACCATTTGTTTTGGTATATGGAAAAACTTTTTATTTGCCTTTTGAATTTAAACACAAGGCATTTTGTGTGATAAAGGTAATCGATTATGACTTAAAGGTCGCTGGAGAAAGGAGGAAGATCCAACCTAATGAGTTCAATGAGTTTAGATTGGATGCCTATAAGAGTGTAAGAAGAGAACCAAGAGATGGCATGATAAAATTATTACCTAAAGGGAGTTTCAAGAACTAGATTTGGTGCTCCTCTTCAACTTTCATATTATGCTTTTTCTGAGTATATTTGATTGTAGGTGGTCGGGGCCGCTCAATGTTCGTAAGGCCTTATCCATGTGGAGCTATTGATATTTGGAGTGAGGTTACAATAACCTTCAATGTCAATAAGCAAAGCTAAAAGAATTATGTAGTTGGTTCCATATTCAAGAAGATGGGTATTTTTTCCCTTATTGATCTAATATAATCTCAAATGTAAACGGGGTTGAGCTCATGACCATTAAACGAGCATTTTTTGTCTTTTTCTCTTTTCTCTCTTTCCTTTTATTAGTTATTTATTTCAAGTGTTTGATTTTGAATTATTCTATCTTTACTTTAGATATGTGGCACCATGATTATGCATTGATATGTTGGATAATTTGAAAAGAAAATATACAACAAGATGTTTCACACTGAAACTACTATGTTATGTTTCCCAGGGATACCATCCACCTCCACCACCACAATAGTGATTGGTATTTCTTCTCCATTCCATTATTTTACTCTTTTCACACACCGTGAAAAATGTGTCAATCATGCATAGGGGGAAATGTGTCACATGTTTTGTGTTCCTTTTAGGTGGAGTGGTTTTTATGGTCTTTTTCTATCTTCATGTGTTTTTCCATTTCTTTATTTAAGTAATCTTTGATTTATTTATTTTTAACATTTGAATATTTTATATTGGCCTTTTTATAAAAATAAAAACAACACATGCATATCTAAGTTTACTTGCCTTGAAATTAAACTAGGAATCTCTATTTTATGTCTAGTTGGTTATGGTGTTATCTATAAGAGTTTTTGTTTTCTTTCACTTCTACTCTATACTATAGGGATATAGGAATAGCTTTCATCCTAATATACCTAATTAGTACCTAAGCTCCTATGGTGACTTAGACTAATCTTTTGTTACTAGAGAAATACTAAAAAAAAAAACTAAAGTTTGTCAAATTGAGTACCTGGCATGCACCCTTATGAGTATGGTTGTTATATTGGTAGGTGTTACATATGATATGATTATTTAAGAAAAGAAAAAAATGAGTGCTCCTTCGAGACCATGAGTGGAAAAAGGATGAACTAAGTGTGATTTGATATGTGTCTATCACATAGGGGAGTTCTAGAGAATCAATTGAAGGAAAAATTTTGCTAATCCTATTTTCTAATGTTGATCTATTGACTCACTCACATTCACATAACAAATGCCTACAGATACATCATCTCCATGTAAGATGTGGAATGTGATTTTTGTTTCACTTTGGATTGAGTAATTCACTTATGCATGTGAGTTTTATTAAAGTTGGATGCTTTTATAGTCCCTTGTTATCTTTCCTATCATTTTCTCTATGGTAACTATCCACCTTAACTTTTGTGTCCTATTCATCTTACTTGAGGATAAGCAACAATTCAAGTGTAGGGGAGTTGATAAATTGGTAAAATGAATAATATTAGGATGATTCTCTCTTTATATATGTCTATTTCCATATATTCTTTATGCATATTGTTAGATTTTTTATTAGATTTGTGGATACTGTATCCTTTGGCATTTTATTTTGTAGATGCATTCAATGGATGCAAATAAGGATAAAATGATGAAGTATAGAGTCTTTGAATGAAAAGGTAATGATTTTTCCTTTATTCAATATAAATTTGGAAAAGTTCAAAGAACAAAAATTATATATATTCTTCTCAACTTTCTAACTCATCCAATATCACCTTATTTTGACTCAAGATTGTGTAGGTTTTCAAAGTGACTACTCAATCTCAAACCTCAACATGCTCATGTTGAGTGTTATATTCTATTTTTGCAAGACATTTTTAATGGATCCGATGGTTAGATGGATCGGTGTATTTTGCTAGACCAAATCGGGGACAACTAAAAGAAAATTTTAGGAGACTGTCATTCATTCTCATTGTTGTTTATCTATTTTTATTCCTTTCGTTTGTATTCATCTCTCTTGGAAGCAAAAACACATTAAATTTAATTTTAAAGCTTTATAATCATTTGGATTTGGATCAACTCTTTATATCTTCAACCTCTTGGTTCTATCTTCTAATCTATTATACTTTTTATTTCATCATCGTCTAATTTCTCTATTGTTTCTATTGATTTAGTTATACGTAAGTAGATTTCCCATCTAGGATGTGATCTAGTCTAAATTATTGATTAATGATAAATTAGTTTCATTTTTGTTTTTATTACTTGAATTCTTAATTTTAATTGTTAGATTCTTCACTTCTGGTTGAATTGCTTAGTCACCAATTTGACTAAGTATAGGTTTTAATCTAAAAACTAAAAGGTGAAGATTAATAACTAGAATTTTAACAATTGAACAGGAGAATCAAACTACAAAAGTAGGCTTGAGTCTCTTGGAAATTTACCTAATTTAGTATAGAATGTAATGCATCTAATTTGATTTTATACCATGAAAATAGGTTATTAATTTTGATTAGGTTTGACTATTTGACTTTGAAAGATGCTATAAGTTAATTTAGGTTGTTTCACCCTCTCTGATTTAGATAATTGTTTGGAAACTAAAATGATTATTCATTAATTATCAATTTATGATGACAATCCAATCATAAGCCTTTAATTATATTTGTAGTACCATTAACATTACTAATTGATTTTATTTTGTTAGCCATTTTCTACTCCTCACATTTGATTCATTTAGATAGTCATAAATGGTAAAGATTTGATAGTTAACAATGAATTCTTTGTGGTATATGACATTGTCATGCTAGAACAAATCTGTGTGCTTGTGGATTTATCTCATTAGTAGTCATGATCCTTATACTATAAGAGCCGCGAATTGAAGTGTCGTATGTGTACCTATATGGACATTACTCTATGGAATACACCATATGCCCAACATTAGGGATAACCTAAATAATCCATGTTTACCCATGAATATGATATGTTTGTCTAAGTTTGTTATAGCATGTAAGTTCCTTTAAATCTATACAACTATGATCAAACATGTTTTTATTGTAGTATGTCCAAGCATGACCTCATGTGAATAGTATGAAAATGGCATAATAGGAGTATTGCATGCACAATTTGCTATGTTATAGCATGAACATGTTCAAAATCTACATATTAGTGGGAGGTTAGTATGCTCACTATTGGTGCCTATTAATGGGTTTTTTTGTTGCACTCCTTGCCTAATCCCACAAACATAAGGTTTTGTGCAAGTTTTCGAGGATGATCAATGTGTGGTATCACTTCATCTTTAAGGATAGTTGGATTATCTGAAAATAAATAGTTCTAGAGGCATTTCCTTTTGATATCGCTTGGGTGACCAACGCAATTTTCCCTTGTATTTTTTTCTTCCAGTCATTGTATTTTTTTCTTCCAGTCATTGTTTCCTTCAAGTGCATTTTTTTTAAAACTAAATGCTTTGATACTAAATTATAACACTCTAATTTTTCACAACTCGAGAATTTTTTTAAAAGGGAGTATGTAGAAGCAACACAAGAATGAAGAAGCCATATCTAACATCTATAAAGGTGTGTACATCATCTAAATTATGTCAAACAGAAGGCTAGAAATGAATGAGCAAAATTAGAACATAAATGAGAACCATAATATAAAAATATTGAGTTCAAAGAGTGCACTACTTTAATAAAGTACCAAAAGCTAGAAAGGAGGATAATGTACACTAGGAAATAACTTAGGAGTCCAATAGATATTTGGCACAAAACTTAAAAATAAGAATAACAAATAGCCCTTATGTTGATCCCTTATATCAACAATATAATTTATACAACTCATAAAAGCATAGAATATTAGACACTTTATTTTCTTCAATCTAAAAGTGCATGGATATAGTTCTAGAAAGATAAGGTCGTATCCTTAGGTACTTCATTATTAAATATTAATTTTTTGGGTTTTTGAGTATCTAAATGAATAATAGATATTAATAGTGCTCAAATAAATGAAAATGAATAACACAATAGAAACTAATGATAACAAATTCAACCAATCAATAGCATACCTAGGATTAAATCTATGTCACAATCCTAGTCTGAGACATATAACTAATCAATCCTGCATTGGATTTAGTTCAACATGTTAGGAACCATTAGCTAAACTAATAGTTAGTCTCTTTCAATAAATAGTGCCTCAACATGCTAGGAACCATTAGCTAATCTAATAGTTAGCCTCTTTCAATAAATAAAGATAGTGCCTTATTCAATTTAATGTCCTACGTTGAAGGCGTTAGACTAAATAAAACTCATTAAGTGCAAGCTAATCTTATTGATTTCCATGAATCACTATTATGCTTTTGTAACTTGTGAATTTACATTCAATTGCTAAGTTTCGATGCTAATTACAATATTGTAATTCTAATTAATGACCTAATTATATAAAAACAATGATTAATTATGTTAACCCTAATCAATTAACTACTAGTAATTGAAGAACACAAATCAAGCAGTTATTGACAAAAATTAGATGTATTCATTAAATCAACATCAACATTGAACTCGATTCAATCCTACACTAAAATACTACTCACTCATCATTGAATTGTAAAGCATAATAATGAAATAGAATATTATGACAATAGAAGAGAAAAGAGAATATATTGAAAAATTAAACTCTAGTATTGAAGTTTTAACATCAAACAAATCTCTAAATTAAAAAATTAAAATATGAACAAGATTCCAAATATGGAATTAGTTAATTTGAGGATGAAAAGAATAAGAGAGAGAGAGAGAGACTAGGAGAACCCTTTAGTATAACCATATGTAGTGCCTTAAAAATATTAACAAAAAATAATCATCCATTCCCATTCAAAATTATGCAATAAAATAGACACTAACGGCTAACACTACTATGTGGGATAATACAACTAGAATGTGTTGGGTATAGTTTGCTTTGTTGACTTTTGAAATTCAACACTCATGGTACAAGGAGGCTATATAGCTTCTTCCTAAGCTCTCCTTGTCTCCGTCCTTACTCCAAATTCATGCTTACCACCAAAATTTCCTATATAACACAAAAAGAGAGTAGTCAACATGAAAAAGGCACTCACTAAGACCAAAATAATAATAGTTTGTAGATAATGACAAAAAAAAAATGGGTGAACTTGGTTAAAATATTTGAGTTTTAAAACTCCCTTATACTTGAGTATTTGCTTTCCTAATGAATATATTTTTTTTTACACATTTTATGCCCTTTTAATCTTATTTTTTTGGCCTTTTATTAAACAATGAATGAGAATAATTATAATTTTATACTTAAGTGATAATAATCCTATATATTTAAATATTTAAGCTAAAATGATATAAAATTTTGTGGTTAAATTATGTGATAATTTATTAATTTATTTAATTTAATTTTATATGTATATTTTTATTTATTTAAAAAAAGGTATGGTATAAAGGTCTAAAGGACCAAAGAGTAAATAACCCAGGTAAATGAGGCATGACAAATGAGGCATAAAATTAAAGGAAAATGACACAGGAGGAGGCTAGGTCGAAAAGAATAAAAATGAAGAAGAAAAAGAAAACCAAATAGACCCAAATGTCTGGTGAGAAAAGAGATAAAAAGATATGGAAGGCATACGGTAGGGAGAGGGGTGGAACTGATAAGAGAAGAAGAGAGGGATAAAATAAACTTGAGGTGCAATAAAAGAAAAGGACTATAGAAAGAGAGAAGAGAGAGAGAGAGAGAGAGAGAGAGAGAGAGAGAGAGAGAAAGGCAAGAGATAAGATAGAGAGGGAGATAGATGTAGGAAAATAATGATATAAGGAGAGAGAAGGCAAGGAAATAGAGAATAAGGAAAATAAAAATAGGAGAAGGATGACGGTAGTGAATTCTGACACATGTTGAAAAAGAGAGAGAAGAGAAGGACAGGCATGTCGATCAAGTAGAAGGATTTGATAGTGGAGAGAGAAGAGAGAGAATCCTTTTTGCATTGATAGAAGAAAAGAGACCCAAAATATTTTCTATTCTCATTATAGTGACACCAATATTTGGCACCATTGCCGAACATTGGTAACTTTGAATTTATTTTGCCAATATTTTTTTTTCAATATTTTTTGTTAGTGTTTTGTATCTTTTTCTTGAGTCATTATTATTATTATTATTATTATTATTAAAGGTTTCTCATTATCCTTAATCACTAAGAGATGAATACGAGCTTTCTAGTTCTTCATCATCATCATACCTAGAAGAAGAACTTTCAAGTATCAACACATCACCAAAGAAGAGTCCATTTACTTTGCTGTTATAGCAAAAGCGGTCCCTAAATGTATTGGCTATTTTGAGCCTATTTTTGGCGAAGAAAGAGATTTTGAGCTCAAGCCTAGCCTACTTCATCGACTTCCCACTTTCTATTGGCTCCCTAGTGAAGACACCAATAAGTTTATAAAGGAATTTTAGTTTGTATGTGTCTCCTGGTACCCTAAAGATTTAGATCTTGAAATCTTGAACCTTAAGGCATTTCTATTTGGTTTGGTGGATGTTGCTAAGGATTGGTTCTACGATTTAGCTATGGGGATGGTCTATTCTTGGCATACTTTGGTTAGTGCATTCTTAGACAAGTATTTCCCAACTTCACATGTCACGGTGTGGAGGAAAAGGATCACAGGGATCTAGTAAGAGCCTAATGATACATTCTATGCTTACTACAATAGGTACAAGACATTGCTATCTTAGTGCTCACAACATGGGATGAAGGAAGAGAACTTGCTATAATAATTTTATTAGGTTCTCACTCCCCTTGAGAGGAACATGATAGATGCAGCTAGCGGTGGCTCTTTCATGGATAAGGATCCTATTTTAGCTCAATCTTTATTAAAAAATCGAGCCTCGATTGCATGACAATATGGTGACTTCTCTACCTATGTAAGAGTAAATAAGGTAAGTTAATTTGATGATAGAATTTATCAACTCAATACTCTTGTTTCACAAATTATCATGGGTATTGGAGTTGTTACTACATATGGAGTATGTTCAGCAATAGGACATCCTAGTGACAGATGCCCACAAATGTTAGAGGAGAGGATAATGAGAAATCAAATGCCATTAGATTTTTGAATACTTACCATACAGGTATTTGCACCCATCCTAATTTTTTTTGAAAGATAAATATAATGTTCTTAATCCTCTAGGTTTAACAAGTGGTATTAGGTTTCTACCAAAAACTACAAGGAGGATCCTCTCAACCTCAATCTCTGACTACTGACAAATATGATAAGATATTTAAGTTCCTAACAAATAGATAGAATCAGATAATATAGAGCCAATTTAATATGGATAAGAAAGTGTCAAATATAGAGCATCAAATGGGAGAATTGGTCACTAAGTAAAACCAATTACGTGATCCTAGGAAACTACCTAGTTGTACCATAACTAATCTAAATGGAAGCTTTGAGTCAGCTAATGCAGTGGTAATAAGGAGAGGTAAAACATGCTATAGGTCTCCAAAAAAGTCTAGGGAGAATTTTGAGCAGTTGGAAGAAGATCCCACAATAAAAGAAGTGGAGCTCATACAAAGCCAAGAGTATAGGTGTAGAAACAAATAATTGGTTAACCAACCCACTATTCAACAGAAATTTGAGACCTCTTTGAATGGTAAATCCTATACTATTCCAAATATTACTATTAATAACCCTATTTCTATTGCTACATTTCATACCAAGCTATCCAAATCAAAGGAGGATGAGAGTGATCAATAAATATTGGATATATTCAAGAAGGTGCAAATCAATATCCCACTACTAGAAGCTATTAAAAAAGCACCTAAATATGCAAATTTTTGAAAGGAGTTATGCACCATATGGAAGAGATTGTAGGAGAAGGAAATGGTAAGGATGGGTGAGTCATTGCCTTCTTTTATATAAAGGAATATACCCCTAAAGTGTCAAGGTCTCGAAAGCTTCACAGCTCCATGTGTAGTTGGTGGTAATAGGTTTGAAGATTCCATGCTAGAACTAGGTGTATCTATTAATGTCATGTCATATTCTATTTATGAATCTTTAAGTTTATGAGAGCTTAAGAAAGATAATGTTATCATTCAACTTACTGATCAATCTAATGTATTCCTCAAGGGGCTTATAGAAGATGTTCATGTACAAGTTGATATATTTATTCTTTTAGAATACTTTTATGTTTTGGATATGGATGAAAGTAGCTCAAGTACAATGTCATTGCTCTTAGGAAGTCCCTTTATGAGAACCTCTTGCACAAAGATAGACACTTATACTAGTTCGC
Source organism: Tamarix chinensis (assembly GCA_030549775.1). Taxonomy (NCBI): domain Eukaryota; kingdom Viridiplantae; phylum Streptophyta; class Magnoliopsida; order Caryophyllales; family Tamaricaceae; genus Tamarix; species Tamarix chinensis. The sequence continues at coordinate 3,656,075 of CM060175.1, read as the reverse complement.
TCACTATGGATTTTGAAGGATAAGCCATAAGCTATAACATCTTCAAGGCCATGAGGTATCCCATGAATGACCATTCTTGTTATACTATTGTCACCATTGAATTTTTGGAACAAGGTTACGTTGAGAAGGATGAGAATGATCTATTGAAAACCACTCTTATGAAAAGTGTAGGAATAGATGACAAAGGGGAAGGGAATTCTTTGGAGGAGATAGAGATGATACTTTCTCCACATCTTATGCATGCCATGGCACACATATATATAAACCCTCTATATCGATATGTATCCCCTAATTTTTAGATTCCTTTAGCTACTAACAATCCTATACCTTATGTTATTTATGCCCCTATATTAGGGTTTAAGCCATTATCGGATCATTTAAAGTATACATACTTAAGAGATAGTGAGACCTTTATGATAATCATATCCTCAAATTTGATATAGGAGTAAGAAAGTAAGCTATTTTAAGTCCTTAGAGCTCACAAAATAACTATTGGATGGACATTAGCTAACATCAAAGGGATAGTCCCTACCATGTGTGTTGACCCCTACTTCTTGAAGAAGGATCTAAGACAACAAGAGAACCTTAATTCATGCTTAATCCTCCTATGATGGAGGTAGTAAAGAAGGATATCATCAATCCCTTGAATTGAGGAGTCATATATTCCATCTAAGATTCTAAATGTATGGTGCCTATTCAAATGGTATCTAAAAAGTCAGAGATTACTATGATAAAGAATGAGGAAAATGATTCTATTCCATAAAGGATAACGATTGGACACTAGGTATGCATTAACTATAGGAAGTTGAATGCCAAGACAAGGAAAAAATACTTCCCATTACAATTTATTGATCAAATACTTGAGATATTGGCTGGTCATTCCTATTATTTCTTCCTTGATAGGTAATTTGATTATAACCAAATTCACATATTAGAGAAGGGTGAAGAGAAAATGACCTTTACATGTCCATTTGGCACATTTTACTATTGACCCATGCACTTTGGGTTATGCAAGGTTAGTATTTTCTTTAGTTACATTGAGAAGATTATTAAGGTTTTCATGGATGATTTTAATGTCTTTGGTGATACTTTAGAGTCTTTCCTTAACTATCTGACTTCAATTTTAAAATGATGTGAAGAAATTGACCTTGTACTTAATTAGGAAATGTGTCATTTATAGTGGCATAAGGAATTATACTTGGTCATATTCTCACTTCTAGGGGGATAAAGGTTGATACAGCTAAGATAGATGGTGTACGCTACTTACCCTCCCCAACTTGTGAGAGATAGATATATTCTTTTCATGGACATGAAAGCTTCTATCGATGTTTTATAAAGGACTTCACTAGCATTTCACAACTATTGAAACACATTTTGTAGAAGGATGTACCTTTCAATTGGATTAAGGAGTGTTAAAAAGTATTCGATGAACTTAAAAAAGCTCCTAACAACAGCCTTAGTGATGCTATCTCTAGATTAGTTCCTAGCATTTAAGATTATGTGTGCTGCCTCTGACTATGTGATTGGTGTAGTCTTAGGATACCAAAAGGATAAAATCTATACGTCATCCATTATGCTTTAATGACTCTTAATGATGCTTAGGTTAATTACTCCACCATCGAGAAAGAATTATTAGTAGTGGCATTTGCTCTTGAAAAATTTAGGTCATATTTAATTCAAATTAAAGCTATAATTTTTACCAACCATACAACATTGAAGTACTTATTATATAAAAAGGAAGCAAAGCCCCAATTTATAATATGGGTTCTTTTAGTATAATAGTTTGATGTAGATAGATATGAAAGAAAGGGAGAACATGGTAACCAATCATTTGAGCTACATGATTCAACATAGAAAACCCATACCATTAATTGTGAATTTCTTGGATGAGTAGCTCTTTAGGATACAACTAAGTACACTTTGGTTTGCTGATATTATGAATTATCTTGTTACTCATAAGTTACCTATTAACATGCCACTGTCTATGAGTACTAATATTAGAAACAAATCATATTACTATTTTTGGGATGACCCCTATTTGTGGAAATTTGGTACAGATTATTGAGTAAGGTGATCTGCGGCTAATTTTGAATTTGAGAATATTTTTATCAAACTTTACATTATAGAGGACACTTTTGTGCCAAAAATATAGCCTTCAAGGTTCTTAAAGCTGATTTTTATTATCCTACACTATTTAAAGGTGCTAAAACTTATTGCATGAGATGTGAAAGGTGCCAAAGATCAAGTAACATTGGTCCTATAGATTAAATATCCTTAACCTCTATTATAGTTATGAAATTTTTTGATAAGTGGGGCTTTGATTTTATGGGTCCATTTCCATCTTCTAAGGGTAATCTTTATATTCTTCTTGATATAGACACAAGAAATTGCCACGAGTACTAATGATACTAGGTTTGGTATGCCTAGAGTGATCATTAGTGATGAAGGATCACACTTTTGCAACAAGATGATCGAAGCTTTGCTACATAAGTATGGGGTTATAAATAAAGTTTCTACACCATATTACCATCAAAATTGTAGGCAAGCCGAAGTCTCTAAAAAAGAAATCAAGAATATACTAAAGAGGATTATGAGCCCAAATTTAAAGGATTAGAGCTAATGGTTAGATGAAGCCACATGAGCTTATAGAAATTCCTATAAAACATCCATAGGTATGTGTCCCTTCCTAATTTTTTATGGAAAAACATGCCATATACCTATGGAGCTAGAGTACATGGTATGATGGTCCATGAAGAACCGAAAGATGAGTATAGATTCTACTAGAATGCATAAGAAGATAGAAATTCATTATCTTGAGTACAAGGGATGATGCATTTGAGAGTGATATGGTGTACAAGTATAAGTTAAAAGATTTTCATGATAAAATGATTCATGGATAGTCATTTGTTGTAGGCTAAAAAGTGTTACTCTACCATTCTTGGCTTCACTTATTCCCCTACAAGGTATGTTCTAGATGGATTGACACTTTTATTATTACTCATGTTTTCCCTCATGGTGCCATATAAATCTGAAGTGATAAAATAGGAAATGAGTTCAAGGTAAATGATCACTGGCTTAATTCCTAATATGAGGCATTCATATAGCATAATATTGAAGAATTACAATTATAAGAAGCCCCCACCTTAATTGAGTAAATTGAGATCAAGTCAATTTGAAGACATAAAAACGAGCATTGGTTAGGAAGCAACATAATTTAATAAGGGAATTTTCTACCCTTTACTTGTTTTTATGTATCTATTTATTTATCTTTATGTACTTAAATTACATGTTTTTTTACTTGTCTGCACATTGAGGACAATGTGTGATTTAAGTGTGAGAGTGTGAGTATATTTGTGTGCTTGCAATTTTTAGTGTGTTTTTACACAATTCCGATAAAAAAAGCCATGCATATTTTTTAAGTGATTTTGGTGCATTTAGAGTCTTAGGAGCCATTAACTAGTTAATGATTATTATATCTTTCAAAATATAAATAAAAGAGGATCATAAGATTGAGATAAAGTGAGTGGCATTTTTTATGTTAATTTTGATATATGGAATACATATCTACATATATAGATGTGAATGTAGCATGAACATGAATGATTTTATAATAGTCTACATGGCATATTTATATTCATCATGCTCCATAGTAGGATTTTGAGCCATATATACCTTCTTTTTTGAGTGAATTCACATGGCATAATTTGTATGTTTTAGCTCAAAATTTCTTTGCAAACCTCAAGTTCATTTGATTGTTTTGATCAAACTAGTTACCATAGACCTTTGAATGGATTATGGAGAGTACTATAACTTAATCTTGTATTCATCAAAGCTTATAGTCAAAACATTATTTGATTGAGAAGATGATAAATACGACATAGGATTTTCCACCACATGACCAAATCCCTTGTGTCCTAATTTGTGTACATAGGATGTACACCCTATAGTAGCCTTTTGAGCCTAAAGATTGACTATGTATTTTTATCCCTTACCCACATTAAATAAACCTCAAGCTTTAACCTTAAACTTGCCTAGGGCTAGTGGAAATGGATCATTTCATTATTCTATGGAAATAGTGTGGTTACATATGTGATAGAATGTGGAAGAAATATATGTATTTATGTTGAGAAAGGAATCAGTTATGTTTAATGGTGGAGATATAATGTGTGTGTGTGTGTGTATTCATTATATTGTCATTAATTTTCTTTTTTTAAAAAAACAAGAAAAGAAAAAGAAAGAAAGAAGAAGGTGATATGACATAAGGGAGCAAGGGAGATATGGAGATGATTTTGAGAAAGTGTTATTCATGTTCTATTTTTTGATTATCTCATTGTTCCAGTTTGGTACTAAGATTTAGGTGTGTCTTGTTGATCTTCATTGATGTGGAGTTGATGCCTAAATTTCATATGATTATTAAAGTTCCACTAGTTCTTAACCTTTTAGCACCACAATCTTAGAATACTCCATACATTTTATACCTTAATCTCATTACAACCTATAATTAAGTCTTATTTGATACTTGAGATGGGCAATCTTTGATCTGTTGGAGATTAATCACAATATTTATGCTCATGGATCAGTCCATTTGGCAGGTGTTTGATATCTTTCTTGAGGCTTTATTCACTAAAATATAAGCTTTCCTTATTTATATATGTGAGTTATTTTCTATTTTTATTATCTTATATCTCACATATCTGAGTGTTTTTATATATTTGTAGCCATAAATTAGAGAGAAAGAAAATTTGAGAATATCCAAAGTGAGGATGGGTCTTGATGTGACTAAGGCAAGGTAGATTTTTATTCATATTATTTCTCTATCCATAAAAGACATGCTTTTGTGTGAACCATACGTTGAAATTAACCATTTAAATTTTCCATTGCTTAATCTTGGTTAAGTGCTAATCCTGGTGTTATGAAAGTAAAAGACTCTAAGACAACATTAGTTAAGGGTGTTAGGTATTTTCTTGTATTTTTCTTTTTATTTAAATCATGTTTGATTTTATGGGTATATCATCTGTGAAACCCTATAAGATCTTACTCTTCCTCTGAATAGGACCTAGGGGTTTTAGAGGACTTATTGCATATACTAAGTGCAATTGTAAGATCTACAAATGTGGCTAGTTAGTTTTATTTTCAGTATTTTCTTCATTTCAAATCATGTTTTGCTTGAAGACAAGTAAGAAGCTAAGTGTAGAGGTATTGATGAATATATATATATATTTATTATATTTTATACCCTTTTAATCTTAGTCTTTTGTCATTATTTAAACAATATATAAGAATTATTATAATTTCTTGCTTAAGTGATAATAACTTATCTATATAATTATTTAAGGTAAAATAATGTAAAATGATGGTTTTAAATTATAAGATAATTTATTAATTTTTTTAATTCTATTTTATAGGTATAATTTTCTTTGAAAAAAGGTATGGTCCAAAAAACCTAAAGTCAGATAACCTGGGATAATGAGGCCCAACAAATGGGGGCATAAAGTTAGAGGAAAATGATGTAGTAGGGGGCTGGGATAAAAAGAGAAAAAATGAAGAAGAAAAAGAAAACCAAACATGCGCAAAGGCCTGGTGAGAAAAGAGATAAATGTGTGACAGGGGGAGCACAGGAATAGAGAGAAGAAGAATAAGAGAGGGAGAAAGGAGCCATGAGGTGTAACAAAATAAAAGGATGGTAGAAAGAGAGAGAGAGAGAGAGAGAGAGAGAGAGAGAGAGAGTAGACAACAGAGATAAAGAGGGAGACAAGCACAAGAAAGGGATGATAAAAAGAGAGAAGAGAGGGAAAACATGACAAAAGAAAAGAAAAAGAGGAGAAGGATGATTATATTAAATATTGACTCATAATAGAATAGAGAGAGAGAAGAGAAGGTTAGTCACATCAAGTAGGGAGAAGGAATCAACGGAGGAGAGAGAAGTCATAGTGCACTGATAGAAGAAAAGAGAATTTATTTCATATGAAATTAAGAAAATTTTCATCTAAATAAATTGCTGAATTTTCATCTATATTTAATTTTGGTTATTTATTTCTCTATTTATAATATGTATTTTTAATATATATATTTATGCGTAATTTATTTATTTATTATGGCTAGCTAAATATTTATTGTTGGGGAATAAATTGAAATCATAGATTACGGTTTGACATATATAGTAATTTTCTTTGTTTCATGAGATTTTTCTTTGACTCCAATTTAATTACAATGGTTTATATGTGTGATTCTATCAAGTACAATTTATATGGTGCATGCCTCATTCTAGCTTTCTCATAGTGATAGTATGTAGGATTATATGCTTGCTAGGTGGATCTATGAACATACTGTAATTCATATATATAAATTATTACTAGGTTAGATAACAATCATCTAATAGTTTTGTGATTCTCACTAAAGTAGTGGAACATTTAGATACGTGTAGTTCAAAGATGGAATATAAAAATAAACATGCTTAAGGTACTAGTTTGGATACTTAGACTGAAATCCTTCCACTTGTGTTTAATGCTTTAAATTTATTTAAATATAGGAGTTGTATGTTGTGACTATAATGCTATAATTTAATAGAATTTAATATTGATGTTTATCGTATTAATTGTTTTAGATAAGTAATAAAAGATACATATACTTGCTTTTGACTTATAACTTTGTCATTCTATTTCTTGTGATTAAAATATGACCTAGAAACTATTGTTATATTTCAATCTAGTCTAGTGGTATATTTCAACTTCTCTAGCACATTCATCATATTTACATTCATCTATTATTTTTATTATTTTCTTTTATTTATTATTTTTATTATTTTATATATTTAAAACCCCCATTATTTTATTTTTCTTATCATTTATTTTTATGTGATTTGTATTATTTTATTTTATTATTTGTGAGCTAGCTAAATAAAGGTAAATCCTCTAAATCTCTGGTAAAGAACGATACTCTTATTTGCCAATGCTACTGTCGATAACAAGAGGGTTGAAATTATGTGTCAACTATAGGCACACCATTTTCCCTAATCAAAATGGATATGACAACACATCCATGGTGAGAGGGATAAGAATTTGGGGAAATGATGATGGGAATGAGAAGGGCATTAACCAAATATAAATTCATGCGTATCAAAGTTTCACTCAACCTAGAGATCAAAATATAAACCTCATCTCATGTCACAAGTTGGAGATGGAACAATATCTAACGGTCCTTATGCGTTAGTGTAAGTAAGTCAACTCATCAACATTAAAATAACTTTTTGGAAGAATTTTTCTTGCAGTTGACTCCCTAAGACCTCCTTGGTTGACACACTCATATCATATCACACCTAGGTCGCCTCTTTTCATTAGATCTCAAAGGAGCATTTTATTCCTTGCTTTTCTTCCTCTCTTTTTAATGGGTCCATTTGTATGTTGCACTTACCAATGTGATAACCATACTTTTGAGGGTGTGGCGCTAGGTACTCAATGCAATAGACTTTAAGACTTTCATTTATTTACTTTTTACCTTTTTATATTTTTTTCTTGCTAGATTAAGTATTACTCTAGTAATCACAAAATAGTCTAAGTGCCCTTAAGATCCTAGGTACTAATTTAATGAATTAAAGTTAAAACCCATTTTTATATATCCTAATGCAATGCATTAAGTATAGGTGAATTGAAACTCAGATAAAAAACATACCCTAATATGCTAGGTAAGTGAAGTAAAAAATGTTTGTGATAATTACTCTCTATTTTCCTTCTTTTTTATTTTTTATAAGGCACACAAATAGAAAGACAAACACACACAAAAGCAGTAAAATGCAAGAGAAAAAAACAGATGCTAGATAAAAATACACACACACACACACAAACACACATAAAAGAGAGGTACCATACAACAAATCCCATCCACCTATGCTTAAAATCACACTGTACCCATTGTAATAATGATAAATTACAAGAGAAAGGTCATGAGATAGACCATTTATTGAGGTGGTGTTGATGGAGGGATACTCCTTGGAATGTAGTGATGATTCTATTGTAGGATTTTTTAGTAGGGGTTAGCTCACAATCGTGCTTAAGAAAATGGGTAGTTATTTTTTGGAGAATCACTATATGACATAATAATGTGGTCCAACACGATATGGCTAAGTCACACCCAAATTAGTCCATGTTTGACACAATGAACTCTTTTTTCTTTTGATTTTTCAACATGTATATGTCTAATGATAGATTAATCATGTCTAACATAGAAAATTGCCATTTTTGAATTTTTTTAATCTCATACACTTCACCACCTCTTTTCTATATTATTTTTCACATACATCAATACATATCAATTTTTCCACATGTATAAAAAAACAAATCAAAAACAAAATTCCCACTCTCAAAGTGATAAATTAATAAATAAATAAAGATTGATATGAAATCTTGGGTTACCTCACAATAAGTTCTCATTTAATGATCATGAGGTTAACCCTTCAGCACTTAAAATGATGATGGATTAGGAAGATTAAGACTATCCATCTAATTAATTGGAGAACCCACGATGTAATAATTTAGCCTCTTCCCCAATGACTTTAAATGTTCATATGGCTTGACTCCATACTTCTATAGCTCCAAATGGACAAAACTTGCACACATGAAATAGTCACTCCAATCTAGAACAAATTTGCATGGAAAAAGCTTGAGTTAAGAGTTAAATAGAAGTACAAAATCCCCTTCTCTAAACTATCCTACTAATTTATTGTTCTTTCCTTATTAATTTTGGCATTTTCATATGTAATAAACCTTATTTCATCAAGTTTTTTGAGTTGGAGCTTTCTCTACTCTTTTACTTCATTCAAAGTTGAGATAGATGCACTTAATCACCCAATGCACCCTAAATTCCACTTATATTGACAAATGACATGATTTACCATATAGCAATTTGAATGATGCCATACTTATAGAAGTCTTATAAGTTGTTTGATAAGCCTTAAGAAAATCATCCAACTTCATACGTTAACTATTTTTCTGATCAAGACACCATCTTCTCCAAATTTTCCTTTATTTCGTAGTTCGTGATATCCATTTGACCATTTGTTTGAGTTTGATATAGTGTAGCCATTTTATGAGTCGCGCTATGTTTCCTCTATTAGGAAAAGAGATTCACCATCACCAATAATTGCTGTTGGAACACCACACTTACAAAAGGATGATCTTTTGAAATAAATTAACTACTACCTTCACATCATTTGTTAAAGTTGCTAGTGCTTCAAATCATTTTGAGATATAATACACCACTAGAAAAGTATACTTCTTATTACATGATGATGGAAGAGGTCCCATGAAGTCAACCCCCGCACATCAAAGAGTTGAACTTAAAATATGTTGTTCAATTGCATCTTGTACCTTCTTGAAATATTTCTAATCCTTTGGCATCGGTTACAATTGAGTGTATAAGCCCTTATATCCTTAAAAATTTAATGTTAATAGAATCTTACTTGTAATATCTTAGCAGCTATTTTGGTAGTACTTGTATGAGCCCATCGGGCAAAGAGTGGCAATAGGAGATGATTTATTGTACTTCCTCTTTGGGTAGACACCGTCTAAATACTTCATCTATACACTGCTTGTAAATATAAAGGCCATCCTAATAGTAGTGTTTGATATATAAAAGGAATTTCTTTCATTTTTGATAGTACAAATCTAGTTATAACACCCCACAAGCAATGTAATTCACAAAATTACAAATTAAGGAGCTTGAAGACTTGTAAAGGCATGTAGATTAACATCTAGGAATAAATAATCAAATGGCTCCTCATCACCTTCATATTAAATCATCTCTTGCTTAATCATAGAGAGATGGTCCACTAATTCATTCTCAATGCCTCTTTTATCTTTTATCTCCAAATTGAACTCCTATAACAAAAGGAACCATCTAGTTAATTGTATTTTTTCATCTTTCTTTGTAAAAGTATCTGAAAGTTGCATGATCTATGAAACCAATAGCATTTGACCCAACAAGGTAGTGATAAAACATATCTAAGGAAAACACGATAGATAGGAGGTTCTTTTCAATTATTCCATAGTTCATCCTAGTATCATCTAGTGTCCTATTGGTATATACTTCTTTTCCCAAGTACAACTCTAATAACATAGTCACTTGCATCACACATCTCCTTGAATGGAAGGCTCTAATCATGTGGTCTCATCATTGGAGCATGATTATAGTAGATATCAAAGATTCATTTAACTTGTTAAAAAATATAAATAATATTGATCAAATGCAAAAGGAACATCTTTTACATGTAATGGAGTAACACTCAAAATTTACAACAAAACAAAGTTCACAATGTGGAAGCATAATATTAAGATAATTGAGTGTTATTTCCATACATGACATGAGTTCTGTAAAACCATCAATTTACTAGCTAAATTTTTTTGTATTTGTGAAAGTATTAATTACTAAATTACTTGGTGTTACCACCACACTTAGCATAAGTCCGGCCCCTTCTCCTTTCTTATGCTAAGTTCTAAGCCTAAAATAAAACATAACCAAAGTAAATAATTGGAAATAGAATTAATACATAGTAGAGTTATGAATATATATTTTAGTACAATAGTATAACCAAAGTACCATAAGGGATAGGAGATTCCAAAAATAAATCGATTGTAACAAAAACTAGCACTCGAAGGTACAACTATAGTGTGCCCTAACTCTTAAACCCAAAGAAAAGCCTAAGTAATAGCTAAAGTCAGCCTATACAAATTTTAAGTTCATACTAGCATTCAATCAATACACATGACACAGTAGGTTAGAGTTACCAAAATACACTTCAAAACTCTAATTTCACCATTTTATTCATTTTTCACACCAAACATTATCATTAAAGGAGATTTATCATGAGCATGTAAAAATACAATATTCCACATCATTTTAGCACAAAGGTAATCTTTATATTTTGACAATTAATCATTTTTTTTACTTTTCATCCATTTTGTGGGTTCTACCTACCAAAACCCTAACGATGAGTATTAGGGGACTAAGAATGATGAGAATGACTAATGGTGTGGGGGGTAGAATGGAACCAAATATGTATCAAAAAGGGAAATGGAGAGGCATATCACAATGGTTTGAAGAAGAGGGAGTATGTTTAGTTATATAAGTTGTAGGGAAAGAGGGTAGCTTTGGCTAAAATGGTTGAAGGTGGTATAATTGGGCTACAGGGGTTATGGTCAAAAGGTAATGGGGAAGAAAGACAGGTTTGGCTAAATGGGAAGGAAGGGAACAGTGGCTATGGTAGGTGGTGGGGTGGTTGATTTGGTGACAAGTGTAGAAGGTAAGAAAGGAAGGAAAGTTATTACATAGATGGGGAGGTTTTGGGGTCTTTATATGTGGGTGTTAGGGAGGCTACGACATAGGTGGCCGATATAGGGTATAGAGGTTCGGTGATGGTGGCCATCGTTAGTTAAGTAGGCCATCAGGGGTTGGCATTGTAGAATAAAAATTAGCGGTGGAAGGAACAATAATGGGAATAATGGAGGGATGATTTTATGCACTCGGGTTGGGTTGGAATTTTCAAGTTGCTTAAGGGTTTTTTGGCACAACATCAGATAGAGAGAATTGATATAAGTATGGGGGTTGAACTTTGGGAATAGAGGAGAAAAAATAGGAGATGAGGTATGGTGTAAAGTGATGGTTTGTAGGGTAAGGCATCAGGGTAGGGAGAGTAGGGTGGTGGTGAGGGGAAGTCTAGCATAGGTTAGGGGATATTTTAGGATAAAATATCTAGGTATAGAAATAGGGTAAAATATTCGATATAATTTATAGGTTACCAGGTTAGGTTTATTAGACGAAAAAGATATCGGTTAAAACCCAACTTAGGTTTAAAATTTTAATACACACCCTCTTACATATTTCAACCTAATTAAATTTTTATAACTAATAAGTGGTAGTAATATTACATATATCAATAATATATTTATTATCAAATATCCTATAATAATTACTATAACTAATACACATAAATACCTTTTATAATTATGGTTTTTTTGAAATGAGGTATTATATGTTATACTTATTGTACCATTATCATATCAAATACATGGAAAAACATTTATGGCTTTAATTAAGATAAGCAAGAGAATTAGAGGAATTTTCATAAATCATAGGGAAGCATTTAGAGATAAAAATTCAAGTATAGTCCAAGAAAAATATAACCAAAGGGATCTAACAAATCTAAGAGTCTATATAGTATTAAAAAAAATCTAGATGTCGAATAACATCGATGTTATGCCTATAATAACCCCATTTTCACTAGTAAAAACTATCATTTTATAAAACATTGCAGAAGTAGAAAAATGCTAAATACACCTAAGAAAAATGGGGTGTTACCACTTCACCTAATGATGGATAGGCTTTAGCCGCCTTTCATATGTTAGATATAAGGCTGAGAAACCAAAGCAATAAAGATGAAAGTTGAGTGCATAAGAAACACGGTATATGGATACTAAAGAAAACATTTATAAAAGAGGACCTCAATGGCTCCTAAAATACTAAAACACATGAAAGAAGATTAAACTAAAGTATAGAATTATAATGGTTAAAAATAAAGCTAGGGCATAGCCCCATACCCTAATCCATTAAGGACCAAATAATAGACTCCAAATGCCCATGCTCGCAAGCCCCAAGCCCAAAAAATGTAGCCTCACTATAGGGCATCCCCAATGACCTACACATGATCCTCTACTTGTGGGAATAAGCATGTCAAGAAAAAAAAGGCTCATTAGTATACTTAATGCTAAGTAAGTCAAATTACCTCCTCAATAGGAGTCATAGGCATACAAAGTCCTAGAATGACACAAATATCATATTAAATAAATATCATGCTTATGCCATACAATTAGATATACATGCTCTATCATGGTCATTCAATGCATTAGGATTGCATGCTATACATGACTCAAACAAATCAAGACTCAACATCCATCTCATCATAACATGAACATCATGTATTGTAACATACGATGTAATAAGTAGGATATTCAAACAACTCATTAGGGCTTCTACCATCCATTCACATGATTTTTTGTTGGGTATATTTCCTGAGCTTCCATAATTCATTAAGACACTTATTATAAGTTGTTATTTTGCTTTCTCTTTCTCTTTCTCTTTCTTTTTTTCTTTATCAACATCTTTATCTTAATTTTTACCCTTATCTATATCCTTATCCTCAACCTTATCCTTATTCTTATTGAGTGATAGATGTGCACCACCCTGTGGTTTTACTACAATGGAAGCCTATCCAATAAAAGAGGATATAAATCCTAACCAAAGCCAAGAAACCACCAATGGACAAAAAATTCACCAAACTAACTCACCTATGTGACCAGACCCTTTAGTACCTCATTGGTTTCTATAGTAGGTAAGACATATGAATATGCCAGGGTCATAGCCAAAGGAAAAGCCTAAATTACCAAATAACACCCTAAGATAACCCAACCTCCAATAGCTAATCAAGGATCAGGTAACCTAGACCCATGTACAACTTGATTATCTTCCACATTAAGTGATTAATATGTTATTTTTCATTTTTATATTATCATACAACAATCAATTAACATATCCACATACTCATTCCATCATAACCATTATTAGCTGTGAACCATGTGGTGGGATTTCTATTAATGCTTATCCAAGTTCAAGTTAACCCTTCAAAGTAATCCATTTATGCTAGAATCTAAATTATCTCATTCAAAAGTACCATCATAGCATATTGATTCTGATTTACTCATTAAAGTCTTCTAAAGCCACTAAATAGAATATAATGAATTATGATATCTTTAATCAATCCAATAGGTTAGTTATTTAATGCTAAGATGTATGATGTTGCCATTAAAGGATCATATTATAGCATTATGCAAAGTATTAAAACACAGAAAGTCCAAAAAGAACAAAAGAGCACACTCTAATTAAACTAGTTGATTGGTTTGGCTCAGCTAAACCCAAGAGTTCCCTTGAACTAGTTGATTGTTTTGGTCAGACTTTTCCATAGGTTCTAACAAACCTTCTACTCTGTTTAAGCACAGAGCAACCAAAGTAACCACAAACCATTTGGTAAATAGGTTTATGCTAACCAGTTAATTATTCTAAGACTAGTTAATCAGCTTATCATAACTAGTTGATTGGTTTCCTCCCATAAAACACATATAAGACATTTGATATGCGATTGACACTCTAAAATCTTACCACAACTAAACCATAACATGTTAAAGAAAAATAGTAGGATTTAACAATATCATAAATTGAGTTACACTTTATTCTCAAAAAAATCAGCCCTATTTTCTCTAAAGTCAAGCCTTTCTCTAAATTCTTGATTAATTTAACATGCATCAATTAGAAGTCAAGCTCTCAAGATGGTATATAAAATTAACATTTTATAGATTACATCACATCATATGCTTATTCATGCAACATTTCTAAGGTAAGAATGGATTACTTGATGCTTAAAAAAGTTTCCCACAAAAGAAGAAAATCTCAAGGTGGAAGATTCAACTTCCAAAACCTTTAATAGCAAAAAATTAGAACTCATGAATCATTTAAAAACTTTCATAAATCAATAAATTTAATTAAGGAAGAAAATAAACTAACCACTCTTAAGAGAAAAATAGAGAAATATTTAGTTGAAAGCAACTTAGTTTTCTTCTAAATATAACTCTTTCTTTCTTAAGGATAAAACAAGATCTAACCAGAGAAAGAATCAAATAGTGAAAGGAATTCTAAAGTAAGCTCTAAGTGGAGAGGAAAATAACAAAAGCTTTTAAGGATTTAGATATTTTGTAGGCTAAAATAAAAGTGAGAAGAAGGGGTGATTAGGGTTATTTATAGACAATGAATCGGTAAGGAACGAGTGAGGTTATTTAATAGATCAAAAACCTTAATTTTACCATTCAAATCTAAGCTAAATAAGCAAATTTATCATGAATAAGTTGATTTCTATTTTAGAGCTCAAGTGGTGACGTTTTGGGATAATGTAGGTCAAGTTAATCCAAAAAAATATCTAACATAAGAAGAAAAATAGAAAATCATAATGAGAAGGGAATCTCCTAGCCATATAGGGATAGTTAGAAAAAAAAGCATACTTCCACAGGTATGTAGAGGAGAGGGGAAGAAGAAGATAAGAGTGGGGTCATCCTCACCCGCCAAATAAATGATATAAAAGAGTTAAGAATCACTTAAGAATAGCTTGGAGTTGGATTTTTAAAGTTTCATTTTATTGCAAGACATTTCCTCAAAAGTCAAGCTTCGACAAGTACTCAGCTGAACAAACTACTTTATAGGTTTGGCCATACTAGTCGATTATTTTGTAGGCTAGTCAATTAATTCCCCCAAACTAGTCGATCAATTTTTTCAAACCTAACCATTTTTTGAAATAATGAACATGTTGATTAGTCTGCTTAAAAAATTATTATGTTCAATTTTATTAACTTTTCTCAAATTTATTTTTACATCAAACGCAATTATTATTCCAAATTGAGATAAAACATTATCAAATTTTACTAAACATAACAATTCCCCGTTTTATAAATCTTACAAAAAAATACAAGATATTACATAACTTTCCCTTTAAAGAGGTTGCATCCCCAAATCTTGCTAAGCAAGATCTATACAAGTTATAAAATAGAAAAAAAAATTCACACATTACACTCAACAAGGAAAAAGGGATTACTACCCCTTAAAATAAAATTTCACACCAACAGATATCACACTCGGAGAACAACTCTGGGTACTTCGTTTGAATCTCCTCCTTAGCCTCCCAAGTGGCATCCTCAGCACCATACCATGGCTAAAAGACCTTCACTAGTAGGACAATCTTCATCCATATAGTTTGGGTTTTTATGTCTAGAATGCTTACTGGTCATTCTTTGTAAGTGAGAAACTCATCAAGCTCTAACGACTACGACTAGATGACATGTGAAGGATATGCTACGTACTTTCACCACTAGGATATGTAAAAGACATTATACACATGAAATAATTCCACCAACAAGGCTAAAATATAAGCGACCTGACTAACTTGATCTGCAATCTCATACGTTTTAATGTATCTTGGATTGACCTTACCCTTTCTACCAGACCTCATTACTCCCATGGTAGGAGAAATCCTCAAAATAACTTTATCACCCACCTTGCAACCATCAGTGCATATTCTCAAATCTATTTAGCTCTTCTTGTGATCCTAGGTTTCTTTCATATGGTCTTGAATTAGTCGGATCTACTTAATCTTCTCCTTGATCATCTTTAGCCCTAAAAAATTATATCGTTGATATTGCTTCAACATAAGGGAAAAGAAACTTCCTCAAAGGCCTCAATAGGTGCAATATTGATACTTTTGTGGTAACTATTGTTGTAGGAGAGCTCGATCAAGTCTAGGTGATTCTCCCAACTACTCCCAAAATCCAACACACATGCTTGAAACATATCCTCTAAGGTCTGAATTGTCCTCTCCATCTGACCATCTATGGCTAGGTAAAAAGTTGCATTCATTGTTAGTTGAGTCACAAAATTAGCTTGGAACTTTTCTCAAAAGTTTGATAAGAATCTAGAGTCTTGGTCTCCCAATGTAGTCATACAACGTGCTTCCTATAATCATGTGCTAACTTCTCTATACTCTATTTCATCTTCATTGGTGTGAACACTCTCATCTTATTCAGACAATCCAAAATAACCTAGATGGAATCACATACACCATGGATATTTGGAAGAGACAACACAAAGACCATAGATAGGATATCCTACTTCCACTCTAGTGGTTGAACCAACTCCACTGGTCTTTTATGCTTTATCTCAACCTTTTAACAAGTCAAAAATCGGACGACAAACTCTACAACCTTCTGCTTTATATGAGGCACCAATATATATTCTTCAAATCCTTATACAACTTACCTCCTCCAAGATGAATTGAATACGGAGTACAATGTCCTTCTTCCAAGATTTTCCTCTTGAGTTCAACACATCCTCATGGCATATATCAACTACCATGGTATTTGACACTACCATCCTTATCTAGATGAAATCCTTTGGCTCTACCTTCTTTAATACCCTACTTAATCCTTTTGAGTTTAACATCACCAAGTTGACTATTTTGGATATTTTTAAAGATTGAAGGTGTGATGGTGAGTGCACTTATCCTTGCCTCCAAACTACCAGGGTTGATCAACTCAATCTCCATCTCTTGAGCTCTCAACAAAAATTATCTAACAAAACGATTGTGCTTAAGTAATGTGACATCTTTTGGATTAGGGCATAAGCCACCACATTAGCCACACCCTTATGGTAGGTGAACTCTAGGTTATAATCCTTAACTAATTCCAACCATTGGTTTCCTCTCAAATTCAACTCTTACCGCGTGAAAAAGTACCTGAGGATCTTATGTTCTAGAACTTTCACTAAAAAACAAATAGGTAATGCCTCAAAATTTTAAGGGTGAACACTATTGTCACAAGATCTAAATCTTGCATCGGGTAATCATTATCATAATGCTTCAATTTTTGAGAAGCATATGCCACCACTCTCCCATGCTAAATCAACACTAAACTTAACCCATGCTTAGAAGAATCGGTGTTAATTCAAAACCATCTGATCTACTTGGTAACATGAGCACTAGGGTGGGAGTTAAACACCTCTTCAACTCCTTAAAGGCTTCGCCATACTTCTCATCCCATTAAAATCCTATGGCTAACCATATAAAACTTTAGAAATCCTTGATAGAATTTAGTGCTATCTACTTGAAAACTGCTCGAACCTTGGAAGGATTCATTACCACATCATCCTTCAAAATTACATAACTATAGAAAGCCACTTGATCCATCTAAAACTCACACCTTGAAATCTTAGCATATAACTATTGTGTCCTTAATAATGCTAAGATATATCTCAGATGTTATACGTACCTCTCTCGAGCACTAGAGAAGATTTGTATGTCATCGATGAATACTATTCCAAGCTGATCCAAAAGCTACAAGAAAACCTAGTTCATGAGAGATATGAATGTTTTTGGCACATTAGTGAGTCTGAAAGGCATTACGGTGAACTCATAACTACCAAATCTTATATGAAATACCATCTTGGGAATATATTACTTTTCTATCCTCAGCTGATGGTATCTTAACTAAAGGTCAATCTTGGAAACATTGAGCCTCCTTTGAGCTGGTTAAATGGATTGTTAATTCGTAGCAATGAATAATTACTCTTCATTGAAACCTTATTCAACCCTTAATTTTCGATGCATAGTCTCAAACTCTTGTATATCTTTTTAATGAATAATACTAGCACTCCCCAATGTGATACACTTAGTCAAATATATCCCTTCTCCAACAACTCTTATAATTGTGCCTTAAACTTCTTCATCTCTACGGGTACCATGCAGTATGGTGCTTAGATACTGGTTCCTTCCTTAGCATCACGTTCATGGTAAACTCAACATAAAAAATAGGTAGCATGCTCAAAATATCATCAAGAAACACATTAAGATACTCTTGGATCACTACAATTGACTTTAGCAACGTCTAAATAACCTTAGTATCTTAAAAACTACATAGGAAGAGCCAATTCCCCTTATGAACATGGTTACACATCACGATAAAAAATATGACCTTTACACTAGGGTTAAGCTCAATATGAGACCCTTACACCCTTTGGTCCTTGAAGAACCACATGAATCTACACACAATCAATCAATGCTTGGTACTTTTCCAGCATGTCTAATCCAACGATCACATCTAAGTTGTGCAATTCAAGCTCCATGAGATCTAAGGAAAAATTTACTTCCCCAACTATTAAGGCCACCTCTTTATAGAGCTAATGAAGGAGATGACATAGCTCTAGCTATGAATGAATATGATACAAAAGAATGTGATGCACTAGGGTCAAACAATACACATGTTGTGGGGTTAGAGATAGAAGTATACCAGTTCCCATACTGGTCTGACACTCTGCATCATTATAGATAATCATGTTCAGTCTTCCTCTTGAAGGAATCTATACTGTACTACTTGACCCTTGAACCTACTAAAATAGGCAAGGATTCTAACCCCTAGAATAATTGGTACGCTTGATGACACTAGCTAGTGATGGTGAAACTCTAAGAGTATATGGTTGCAGCTGTTCTATAGGTTAAGTACTCTAAGCTCAAGACTGACCTCTCTAAACACTACCATCTTTGATAATACAATCATAAGCTCTATTTTCCACCATTCCACATCCATGGCAAGTTACCTTGTTTCCTGTACAATCCACTCCTACATGATCTACTCTATAACCCTTATAGTGGTAATACCTCTCCTCAATACATCCCCCAAAATGATATCCAACTTAGGGTGCTAACCCTATACTCCGGCCACACCAAGATGACATAATACCTCCAAAGTATACCTTCTTCTTATCACCTAGATACTAGCAACCCACCAAATTCCTCTTATCTTCAAACTATACACTACTTGCTTAGATGACTTGGGAAGCCTCCAAAGATCACTCATAAATTCCAACCATGTTGGGTGGGGTAACTCCCATGAAAAACTCCTAATATCTAATCCCTAAGCTAATATTGAAACAATGAAAGTACATCACCTCACAAGCTTCTACCTTCTGAGTGAATTGGACTAAGTCCATGAACCTCATGTAGATTCTTCTATCGACATGCCTCCTTATTGAAGAGCCATAAATTCATCATACATCTTGATACAGAGATGAGTGTAGTAGAATTAAGCTTGAAGCACCTCTTGGAAGAGTATCTAAATCGTAGGATATCAACCTCTATGCTAGACACTACTCTACCATGTGTTTGTTCTTACCCTCAGGTAGTACACTAACACATCAACGCTTTTGTCTAATGGATAACCACAATTGGTGATGATCTTCTCCATGTATCTAACCCATCTTACCATGATGTTAGGGTCCTCTTAACCCTCAAAGATTGGTGGGTGATCATGCCCAACTCTCTTGAGCTAATCCTCCTAAACTGGTGTGGGTACTATTATTGATGGTAGTTGTAGTGTTGGGATCTAACCTTCCATGTAAGCACCAATGGTGTCCATAAACACCTCAATATGCTCGTAATGGTGGTTGGTGGCCATCAACTCCTAAAGGCCGGGATTAATTAGAAACAACCAATTTACGGAGTACTAAGACTTGTGAAAAAATCAACATAGAGGCCATATATTGTAGATTCCCAATCCACTCTTATTCATGGACATTTCGATTTTAAACATACATGAACTTTTAGATAAATACTCAAATTGTAAGGAAATCGTTTAAACAAATTTTCATGCCAACTTAAAATATTTTGAGGGTTATGAAATTTAGAGTAATGTTCTAAAAAACAACCTATGGTATTAGTTAAAAATACTTTAAAATGAAACAAATTTAAGATAAAGCTTTGATACTAACCTATAACACTCCTATTTTTCAATACTAAAAAAATTATTTTGAAAATTTAAGGAATCAAAAAAATAAAAAATAGACCTAGAAAAAATGGGGTGCTACTATCACACTTAATATAAGATGAGCGTTACCTACACCTCTCTTGTTACATACAAGGCTAAGAAATCAAACCAATTAAGATGAAAGTAGAGTATGCAAGAAACATGATATATAGTTACTAAAGAAAATTTCTATAATATAGGAACTCGATAGTTTCATAAATATTCAAATACATGAACGAAGATTATACTAAAGTATAGAATTATAATGGCCGAAAACAAAGGTAAAGTGTAGCCCAATATTGTAGTCTATTAAGGATTGAACAACATACTTCAAATGTCCATGCCCTCAAGCCCCAAGCCTAAAATTAGGTAGGCCCACTACCATCTATCCGTAAATATCTATACATGGTCCTTTTGTAGTAGGAATGAGTAGGTGACTGAATGAGTGAGAACAAAGTATGCTTTGTACCGATTATGCCAAGATTTCTCCTCAACGGGAGTTACAAGCATATAAGGTAGTAGCATAATATGGATTTCATACTAAGCACATATCATGCATATTCAATAAAATTAGATATACATATGCCATCATGGTCATATAATACATCAAGACTTTATGCCATACATAAATCAGACAAATCAAGACTCATCATGCTACTTATCATAACATGAACATTATGTATAGCAACATACAATGTAATACGTAGGTTACTCAAAGAATTTATTAGGGCTTCTACCATCCATTCACATAATTTCTTAAGCTTGCATAACTCATTATGTCATTTATATTTAAGTCATTATTTCTCTTTCCCTTTCCCTTTTGCTTTATTTATTTATTTATTTTTCTTTATAAGTATATTTATCCTTGTTTTTATTCTTATAGTTACATTTATTATTATTTTTATTCATATAATTATTTTTATTCTTATCAATTATGTGCCACCCCATGAACTCACATACTAGGGAAGCATATACAAACTAGAGGACATAAAGTCTAGCCTAAGCCGAGTGACCACCAATAAACATAAAGTCTGGTTGAAGACAAGTAACTCTCATAGGTGGCTAGGTTCTTTAGTATGGATACCCTTATTAAATCATCAACATCTAGAGCTTGTAAGGAATAACGATATACTAGGATTACACTTGAAGATAAAGCCTAAATAAACTAATAAACTACTAGGATTCAATTTGTCATAAGTAGTTCATTAGTTTTCTTCCAACTGGTACATATCAAATATTTAAAAGTGCTTAACACTATAAAACCTTACCACACCCAAACCATAACACGTCATGGAAAAATAATAGGATTTAACAATCTTAAAAATTGAATCATGCCTCATTATCTAGCAAATAAAACCTATTTCCTCTAAAATCAAGCCTTTTCTTAGAATTCTTAACTAATTCAACATGCATCAATTAAAAGAAAAAATTTCTTATAGGAATATAAAATTAAAATTTTACTACATACATTACATCATGTGCTTATTAAAGCCACGTTTCAAAGTACAACAAACTTACTTGATGCTTAGTAAAGCCTCCAACTATAGAGGAAAAAATTAAGATAAAAGATTCAACTTGAAAAAGCTATAAAAACAAAAAATTAGAACTGAGATATCATTAAACCTTTTACAAAAATCAATTACTTGATTTGAGGAAGAAACTGGACTTACCACTCCTAATAAAAAAAGAGAGAGAAATAGTCAGCCAAAAGCAACTCAACTTCTTGATAACTCTAACTCATTTTTGCTTAAGTTAAAATAAGTGTGAGATAGAGAAAGGCTCAAAAGAGTGAAAGGAATTCAAAATTAAACTCAAAGTGAAGAGGAAATTAACACAAGCTCTTTAGGATTTTCAGATATTTTAGATGATGAAAGAAAGGTGAGAAGAAGGGGTGATTAGGGTTATTTATAAACAACGAATTAGTTAGGGAATGAGTGAGGCTATGCAAAAAATCAAAAACCCTAATTTGACCATTAAAATATGAGTTAAATAGGTAAATTTATCAAGAATAGGTTGACTTTCATTTTAGAGCTAAAATGGTGATGTTTCTAGAGAATGTAGGTCAAGCTCATCTAGAAAATATCAAACATAAGAACGAAAATGGGAGATTGGTGTTAGCAGGAAATATCCCATCCATGTAGGGGCAGTTTGAAAATCAAACCATATTTCTAGATGTATGTAGAGGAGAGAGGAAGAAGAAGATAAGTGAGGTCATATTCTATTTTAACTATC
Organism: Tamarix chinensis; assembly: GCA_030549775.1. NCBI lineage: Eukaryota > Viridiplantae > Streptophyta > Magnoliopsida > Caryophyllales > Tamaricaceae > Tamarix > Tamarix chinensis. Next base: position 3,633,408 of record CM060175.1, on the reverse strand, counting down.
AAAATTGAGCCTGCAAAGCTGGTCAAGATAATAACTAAAGTCAAATAAAAGATAAAAAAAGGGGTTAAGAATCACTCAATGTTATCTTGGAGTAGGGGTGTTGAAGAATCAATCTAAATGGGAATTTTGGACCAAACTAACCAGTTATTCCAAATTTAGATCCAAGACTAGACTAGTATTTCAGTCTATAGTCTAAGTTTTGTTTCTAAATTAAAAAAAAATGGTCCTTCACCTTTTCTAGTCCTATCCAATTTGGTCCCAACTAATTCAATCTTCAAATCTAACCCAAAATCTCCTTAATAGTTTACCAAAAAATATTTAAAATTTTAATATATAAAATATATAATTTAATGATTCTAGTCCTAGCTTGTCTTGGATTGGTAATTTTCATCTGGTCCTTAGTCCTAGCTTAAAAAAATTTAGGTCCTTAACCAAGTTTTAATCCTATTGGATCCCATCCAGTGTGGTTTGGTTTTGGAATGGTGCACAACCCTATCTTGGAGTTTGATTATCAAACTTCCATTTTGATGTAAGAAATTTCCCTAAAAATCGAGCTTCGAAAAGTACTCAACCTAAGAGGCTAGTCAATCAATTTAGCCATACCGATTAATTGGTTCCCCTAAACTAATTGATCGATTTGGTCAAACTAAAACCTTTTTTGAAATAATTAATGATTCAATCATTTCATAGAGCCAATTTATCAATCCCACTAAAAACTTCTTTTATTTAATTTTTGAAACTTTTCTCAAATTTATTTTCACCTCAAACCTAACTTTAGTTCCAAATTGAGATCAAACATTATCAAATTTTACTAAAAATCATAAAAAATAATAAAGGGTATTAAAATACCTAAGCTCAAATAAATAAATCACTCCTCTGCAAAAATTGCATCATAATCAACAAATCTTCAAGGTAGTACTTACACCTCAATTCTTGGGTTTTGCTTATAGCAATGAGTAGAATCTATGAGAAGGATGATCAATACTTGAGTATTGATTAAGGTAACATAACACATAAAGTCATATGGAATAACTCAACATGTATATTATTTATGAAATATGATGAATCTAGAGGCAAAATGAATTAGAGTTCCATATTGGGTATGCAAAATTTCCATTTACTTAATTACGCTGAGTTTAGAAACCCTATTATTATCATCTAGTGGAACATATATCTATAAATACTAAGGTATAATGCTCATCACTACTATTCTTGTTTGATGAAACTTATAGGTGAAAATTTTAGGATAGAACTCTCTTAGCTACTATTCTCATCTCATGGAATAGATGGGTACAACTCCTAGGGTAGAACACTCCTTGCCACTATTCTAGTTTGGTAGAATGAACATGTAGAACTTGATCTTAACTCATGTGATCTTTGAATTTATATATCAATGTCTTATTTAACTATTTTTTTATCTCATTAACTTCATGAATACTTAACATAAATATACAAGGCATGTAAAACATGAATCATGGTAGGTTATTCTCTAAGAGAATGTACCACAATGCCACTAGTAAAACCCAAATTTCACAAGACATGAGTAATTCCCTCCATTAGACATGAGAAACCACCAAATATATATATATATATATATATATATATATATATATATATATATATATCCTAAAATATCATTATCAACAATAGATCTAAAAATTAATACCTAACTCTAATGTTTTCACACATGCAATACTGATCATGCCCCTAGGATTATTACTACCAAAATAAGTTGTTTTCACATTTTATCAAGCCTTTGTTTCTTATAATTAACAAAAGTATTTCACATAAAATACATAGGATATTTTATCTTAATAACTATTTATAAATTCCAATTTTTCATATTTAACCCAAACTGATCAAAATACCCTTATCTTGCTTAAACATCTCAAAACCACTTTTTATGTAATATGCACTTTGCTCAACCTATGCTCTACATGTTACACATTAAATAACTTGTAAAACCCCTCAAGGATTACTATGCTATATTTATTTTTTGAAACAAATCATAAAATGACCCAAATACCCTTAAGATCTAGAGCCACCCAACATTTCACAAAAATCCCTACAATTCTGAATATTATTAATTTCCATTTCCCAACCCCTTTAAATATGGCAACACTCACTTATTTTACACTCCATAACTCATTAAAAATAGTATATCATTCCCATATTCTAGGGTTATAAGACAAGGCTCAATTAAGAAATATCATATATGCTCCTACCTTTGCACAACATTGATACTCCCATAATACTATACATCAAGATCACGATACAACATCAAAAATATGATTTCTGTTAAATATAATATTCCAACATGATTTTAATAAAGTGAAGCATATTAACATATTATTAAATGTAATAAACATATAACATCAAAACCTCTTAATATATGACAAGTATCCATATGCAAATTTCACTGGTCTCCAAGAAAGCAAAATGCCTTAAGTCTCCTCCTCTCCTCTAATACCACTAAAAGATCACCAAGTAGCCCGTAAAAACTTATAAGCATAAGAAAACTAGAAAGGAAAGGTAAAGCAGAGGAGGAAGGAAAAAAGAACAGATTCAAAGCAAATGAAGGTGATTAACTTTGTGTGTGGTGGGTATTGATGGGTTAGTCTTACATGACCTCCTCACACTAATGGTGGGGAGGAAACATGAGGGCTTCACATGGGTGAGGGGTTGAAATGTGAAGGGTGGTTGTGGTAGCTTGGTTGTTGTGTGAAGAGGTTTTAGAGCTAAGGTAATGGTGTACAAGGAGTGGTTAAAGGTGGTGGTTTTTTATGTGAGATTTGTGTCATGAAATGGGGGTGATTAAGTGAGATATTCACATTGTGAAAGGTGTGCAACATTAGGTATGTTGGAGAAGGGGGTATTGCAGCATGTGGAATGTATATAAAGGTGGAGCATGCTATGAAAATGGTAGAGCTTTGAGAGTAAAAGGTGTAAAAGAAAGAGTTGGGAAAGAGAAAGAAGGTCACTTGGGCAGGTATAGTGATAAATGAGGGGAGAAGGGAGGACTAAGCTGGTTGGTGGCGTGTAAAATGAAAAAAATTAGGGAGTTGTGGAAGTAAGGGGGTAAAAGTCTTGAAATGATAACATGGGGACTGGTTTAACGCCCCCTTTTTTCATAACAAAAAAATCATTTTATAACACTAAGGAAGCAAAAATATTTACAAAACACCAAGGAAAAATAAAGTGACACCTCTATACCTAACACATAATAGATATTTGTTGCTCATCCCATGTTAGATACAATGCTAAGATAACTAATCTATCCAAATATGATAATAGAGTGTCAGAAGGTAAGATGTATAGATACTATAATAAAACGTTTAAAAAGCAAGACCTCAACAATTCCCTAAAATATTCAAATGCATAGGCAGAAGTAAACTGAAAGTATAGAAATACAATAGAGATAAAACAACAAAGGGTAGGCCCCAAAACCCTAGTCTATTAAGGGCCTAAATAAGATATTTAAGTGCCCATGCTCTCTAGCCCTAAGCCCGACAAAAGATAGGCTACTACCAACCATCCTCAAAAACTTGTACAAGGACTTCTACTTATGGGATTGAGTAGACAAAAAAAATAGGCACATTAGTATGCTATGTACTGAATAACTTAGGCTACCCCTCAATGGAAGTCACAAGCATGAAATCTAAACATATAAAATGTAAATCATGCTAAACAGCTATCATGCTCATAACATATAAGCATATATATGTGCTCTACCATGGTCATATAGTGCATTAGAATGTTATGTCATGTAAAGACTTAGACAACTCATGACTCATCAAGCTTAATAATACAACATGGTAATAATGGACAACAATGTACTAATAATAACAAGTTATTCCACATTTCTCTAGAATTTCCTACTAACCACTTATAAGAGTATCCCATTAGGTTCATTTTTCATATTTACATGATCCATTAGATTGATTATTTACAAGCCATTATTACTTTTTCTTTTCTTTTTCCTTATTGAGTGATAGATTGATTACAATCCCCATGGTTTGACATACTATGGAAGCTTATCCAAACTATAGGACATAAAGTTTGGTCCAAACTAAGTAACCACCAATGAGCATTAAGTTTGGTTGAAGCTAAGTAACAACCAATGCACATAAAGTCTAGTTGAAACTAATAAACCACCTAGGTGGCCAGACCCTTGAGTATTGACATAACTTAGTACATCATTAGTGACTAGAGTAGGTAAGGCACTATGATCTACTAGATCCCACCCAAAGGTAAAGTCTAAAGGGACTAATAAATGATTGAAGGTAGACTAATCATAGATAGATAATTGAGAATTGGATAATCTAGACCCATGAAAATCTCAATCAACTTTCACTTTTAGTGATTAACGTGTTATTCTCTAAGGTTATATTATCACATAAGGACCATTAAACAACCATACAACATATCCCCATAATCATTATATCTTAACCATTATTATCCTATAAACAATGTGGAATTTCCGTTATTGCTTAGACAAGTTTAAATCAATAAATAAAGATAATCCATTTATGTCAAGAATCCAAATTTCTTCATCCCTTTGCAAAATTAATGTTTAAAAATTTTAATTTTTCATTAAAACCATCTAAAGGCACTTATTAACATTACCATGAATTATGAACCATTTAATATATTCAATAGGTGAGTTAATTATTTTAAAACCAATAACACACATATAGCTGCTAGGGTTTTACTCTCTCCTCTCTCCTAGGGTTTGAGAGAGTTTCGACCATGGCTAAGAAGAAGAGATCTTCACCTGGTACTAGAACACAAGAACAGTTGGCTACTAAGGATCAGGACTGTGGAAATAATGTGGATGGAGTTAAATCTGTGGTGGCTGCAAAAGAAATCTCAGAATTTCTAGAAACCATGGCTGCAGGAGATAGCGCCCATATCCTACCTGACGAAATTGATCTGATCAATGTTAATTTGAATGTTGATTGTCAGGGAAATATGAGGGAAGGACATGTTATTCATCCATCTACCCTAGGACTCTCCGATGCAAATATTTCCAATGCAACAATAGACCCTCTGGCCGATGCAATTGACAGTGAAGGGGTTCATCCTAAATCCAATACCAAAGAATCAGTGTGGAATAGGCTTCAACCGGCATCACCCCCAAGATCATCATGGAGAGATGTGGTTCTTGGTAACATAAACCCTAGTCATGGACAACATTTGGACTTTCAACATTCTATATATGAAAGGGGTAGGGTGATTGTAAAATTGGATAGGGAGGAAGTTGATTCTGAAGCAGCTCTCTGGGCTAACACTTTGATTGGGTTTGTTTATGGACATAATCCATTTTTCACACAGATGCAGAATTTTATAATAAGGTAATGGAATGCAGTTAAGACTCCTCAAGTTATTTTGCACACTTCTAGTTTCTTTTTGTTTAAATTCCAAACTCAGGAGGAGGTTGATTGGGTTCTTAGCCAACATTGGATGTTCTTTACTAGGCCTTTTATCTTAAAAAGATGGCATAGAAGACTGCAATTTAATCCAAATGAGTTGTAGGTGCTTCCCCTTTGGATTAACTTTCCTAATCTGCCTTTGGAGTTTTGGTCCAGAAGCTCACTTAGTAAATTAGCAAGTGCAGTAGGAAACCCTGTCTACACTGACTCTATAACTGCATCTCGAGATAGGGCCTCTTATCCAAGGATATTGATAGACGTGGATGTTAAGAAACCATTGCTAGGTTCTTTCATGATTTTGGATCCAGAGGGGATAGAAATTGAACAAAAAGTTGAGTATGAATGGAGGCCTTTTTATTGTCCTCTTTATGATTGCTATGGTCATGATCAAAGGAGTTGCAAGAAACTATAGCATGGTAATAATATTGGATCTACAACAGAAGGAGAATGGAGAGTTGTTAGAGATAATAGGAAAGGAAAAGGGCCTACTGATGTTGCTCATGTGCAGAAGGTAGCACAGGACAATAATGCACAGGACTCTGGACTTGACAAGAGTGATGGAGCAATTCCATGTCTTACAACTGAAGATGGGTTTCTGGAACAGTTACCTGCTGAGATGGTTGATCATCTCAAAACTCCTGTATGTCCTACCACTTTTGATGCTGTTGAAGATGGATTACTAAAAGGAAGTGTATCCAGAAAGAAAAAGGCACTGCAGAAACAGGTCCATTTTACTGAACCTAGGATTACTAGATTCAGAGCTAATATGGCTAGTTTTCAAGACTGTTTGGATGGTAATCCAGGATCAACTCAACATACAGAGGGATTAGATCACAGAGGAATGGTTTCCAATTTTGATCATGCTGGTCATGATTAGTGCCTAGAATGTGAGAGGACTGAATAAGACTTCCAAGCATAAGGAAGTCAAAATATTTTGTGCTAGACATAAAGTGGAGTTGGTAGGTTTATTGGAAGCTAGAGTAAAAGAATCAAATTCCGTTGCTATCATTAATAAAGTTCTTAAGGGCTAGCATTTTCTTACTAATTATTCTCACCATCCTAATGGTAGAATATGGGTTCTTTGGAATCCTATAGTTTAGATGATGGACTTTATAAACTACATGAGTAGGCTATTTTGTGTCATGTTACTAATGTTCACTCAAATTCCAGTTTTTGGGTGGCATTTGTGTATGCATTTAATTCAGGGAGGGAAAGGCAATCTTTATGGCAGTGGTTGAAGGAGAATTCACCTAGGCAAGAGCCATGGCTACTCATGGGGGATTTCAATGTGGTTTTATAGGATTCTGAGAAGTTTCGTGGTAGATCTATTAATGTCTCTAATGTGCAAGATTTTAGAAGTTGTTGCAATGAGCTACAATTATGTGATTTACAAAGTCAAGGTTGCCATTACACATGGTCCAGCCATAGACAGGGAGAAGAGGAGGTCTTGTGTAAATTGAATAGGGCCCTGGTCAACTTACCATGGCTTACTTCCTATCCACATTCTTTGGCAGAGTTCCTATGTCCCCTTATCTCTGATCATAGTCCAGTTCTTATTCATCTTAATATTGCTTGTTTGACTGGTCCAACACCTTTTAAATTTTTTCAATTTTGGACAGAATCTGAAGATTTCTTGCCTATGGTACAAAATATATGGAGGATCAAGAAGGGAGGAAATTTGCTGCTAAAAATTTCCAAAAGATTGAGCTTGCTTAAGCAGGATCTGAAATCTTTCAATAGGGATAAATATGGCTTTATTTCTCACAAATTCAAGGTTGCTAGAGAGGAAGTGGTAGCTCTGCAGACACATTGTTTATCTTATCCTAGAGAGTAGACTAATAGACTATTATTGCAGGAGAAAGAGAAGAAATACTTTCATTTGCTGCGCTGTGAAGAGCTTTTTTATAAGCATAAGGCTACCAATCATTGGCTTTCATGTGGTGATACAAACCATAAGTATTTTTATGCCAAGGTCAAAGAGAGACAGAAAAGGAAGACTGTAGCTATGCTGATTGATTCTAATAATAATGAGATCAGAGGTGCAACACATATTCATGCAGCATTCAATTTATACTATCAAGAGCTGTTGGGCACTGAGGTTGCTATGGAGGGAGATATTGCTTTAGCAGAGTCCTGCAAGTCTGCTCCTCATTTATTTGCTGGACTTTCTGCACCTATTTCTGAGCTTGAGATAAGAAATGTTGTGTTTTCCATGGGGGATATAAAAGCCCCAGGCATTGATGGTTTCTCTGCTAGTTTCTATAAAGCTTCTTGGCCCATTGTTGCTGAAGAAATTACTTGGGCTATAAGGGATTTTTTCTCTACTGGTTTTCTTCCTAGAACATTGAATATCACATCTCTCACTCTCATCCCTAAGCATCCAGCTGCAAATAGGGTTACTGATTTTAGACCTATAGCATGATGTAATGTGTTGTACAAGGTTATTGCTAAGTTCATGGTTCAGAGATTACATCCCATTATGCCTCAACTTATTGATCCTTCACAAAATTCCTTCATTAAAGGCAGCAACATTGGTGAACATATTTTTCTAGCCCATGAATTAGTAAGGAGATACTCTCACAAGGGCATATCACCAAGATGCATGATCTAAATCTTTATGGCTTTCTCCTCATTTTATTAAATTGATTATGGCATGTGTTACTTCTGTATCCTATTCTGTCTCCTTTAATGGTGTGTTGGCTGCCCCTTTCACTGGGAGAAGAGGATTAAGGCAAGGTGATCCTCTTTCTCCCTATCTCTTTGTGATGGTCATGGATTATTTCAGTAAAACTCTGAAGAAGTTATGGGCTGATCCAAGGTTTCAAGCTCGCCCAAGATGTAAAAGACTCCAGCTCATAAATTTGAACTTTGCAGATGACCTTCTTTTGTTCTGTAGAGGAACTCTGCAAAGTGTGCTTTGTCTTAAGGAAGTATTGAATCATTTTGCTATAGTTTCAGGACTCATGGTGAATCCTACCAAATGTTCAGTTTTCTTTGGAGGAGTTGCAGCAGAGAACCAGTTTAGTATTCTTCATCTTCTTGGATATCCTGCAGGCACTTTTCCAATCAATTATCTGGGCTTGTCTTTATCCTCTACAAGGCTTACAACTACTCATTTGTAGCCATTATTGGACAAGATGTCTACTAGGTTAAGGCATTGGAGTACATTATTTCTTTCTTATGCTGGGAGAGTTCAACTCATTAAGTTAGTGTTATACAGTATACAGCTTTACTTTAGTCAAATTATCCTTCTGCCTAAGAAAGTGCTGAATTGTTTTATTAGTCTTTGTAGAATTTTCCTTTGGTCAGGTAAAGTGCATATCAGGAAAACTGCTCTGGTAGCATGGGAATCTCTTTGTTCTCCAAAACAGGAAGGTGGACTTGGAATTTTAAATTTACAGCTATGGAATTACTGTGCACTGGGCAAGCTGTTGTGGAACATAGCTGCAAAAAAGGATACATTGTGGGTTAAGTGGGTGCATTTAGTGTACATTAAGCAAGGTACTGTCTGGGATTGTTCACCATCATCTTACAATTCATGGTTTTTTCTCAAGATTCTACAGAGCAGATCTGTTGTGAAGGATTTTATAGTAGACTATCTAGCAAATCAGAGGGAGTACACCATTCAATCAGCATATAAGGCCATTAGAACTCCACAGGACAACTGTTTTTGGGCTAAACTGATTTGGAGACTAGTCTCTACTCCCAGGGTATGTTTCCTTGCTTGGCTTGCATGGAGAAATAGACTCTTAACAAAAACAAAGCTCAGGGAGATTGGCATGACTGTGGACATTCTGTGTATTTTTTGTAATCAGCAGGATGAGACTAAAGATCATCTTTTCCTCTTTTGTCCTCCTGTTACAATTATTTGGAAGACTATTAGAAGGCTGGTTGGAAGAAGTGATCCTATTTTAGGATGGGATCAAGAGCTTAAGTCTTTACTTACTAGAACAAGGCAGGCACATAAGAAGAAGTATCTTTTGGGAGCTCTTTTTGTTGCTTATATAGCTGTTATTTGGCATGAAAGAAATCTTAGAATTTTTTAGAACAAAACTAGACAGCTAGGAGCTCTTTTGAGAAGTATTCTTGTGCATGTTTCTAGTTTTTTTAGTACCCCTCCCCTTTCTGTTCAGTTTGGTCAGTGGTTAGGTTTGTTAGATGTCATTGCATCAAACTTGTAATCTTCTTTTCGATTAGTAATACAAATTCTACTTATCGAAAAAAATTAGGTGAGTTAATTCATGCGAAGATTTGTATTCTCTTCATTAAGAATCATTTTATAGCATAATATAAAGTCTCAAGTCATATCGAGGTATGAGAAAAAAATGACAGTTTAACTAGAAATATCAAGGCCATCAAGAGTGAATGAGTTTGCATCACCAATCTCTTATGTCAATATCGGGATCATATTTAATCAAAGTCGCATGGATTAGGCCATACAAGGGTGTGTGCACGAAAGAAAACAAAGGAACAAGTCAATGTAAGTTAAAAAAATAAATGAAAAGGTATAATCTAGTCAAATAATGAAACCAGTTAATATTAATGATGTTTAAGCCTCTAGTAACGATGACAAAAGCATGTTTGCCGCAATCTTCAAGCACGTGGATATCACTATAACAAGACAAAGTCATATCATCAAGGAATTTGTGCAGGGGAAAATTCACTAGATGTGAATGTTCACAACTAGATCTAATAAGTAATTAGAAAATATCAATATCTAATCTGGAGAATAATCATAACACAGGAACAATTAGGGAAATGATGATGATATTTATTATATACAATGCTAATGATTACAAGGAGAATCAAACAATCCTCACAATATCACTCAGTACAGAATTCTCTTAGAAACACTAGAGCATGTAAAAGGAGAAGTTTTAGATAGGCTCAAAAATATGCCATCGTAGCTAGGGTTACATACATAATCTATTTATAGAAGTATGTAATTAATATAAGGAAATGATAGAAAAAAAAGAGACCATGTCGATAAACATAAAGGCCCCATGTTTTTTTCCAAAATTCTCAAATTTTTCCAAATAATGTAGCACAAATAAACATGGACCATGTTAACTAACATTAACCCCTTTTGTTCTCTTCCTTGGCCACTATTTGGGTACAAACTCCCCTAAACATCTATATGCAGTTGGGGAGACATTGAGTGTGTGTGACCCTTAACAATCGCCAGTGTTAGTTAACATGGTCCATATTTATGTGTTAACATCCACATGATGTTTAGGGGAGTTTGTACCCAAGATCTATATGCAGTTGTAGTGCCACATTTATAGAGTTAAACTCATTAAGATGAGATTTCAAGGAGTGACCCCTAACTAAATTCAAATCATGTAGCTGGCTCTTCAACAATAGATAATTTTCCATAGTTCTCATCATATACAGAGATTCGAGCTTCAACCATAAGGCAGTAGGAGTTGTCACTTTTTCCACTTCATATTATACCTCATTTAACAAAAAAAATTTAATGGTGGATAGGATCTTCAAATAAATATCCCCAAACTTCTGATTATAAATCATTTAAGGATTCTCCATTTTTTTCAAATAATACTTTCTCCAATCAGTTTTGAATAAGGATCATCTTCATATTCACACTTTATAACCTAAAATTCATTACACAGTCAAATCTCTTAATCTCAAATCATGTAAATGCCATCCCAATTTAAATCAATTATAATCCTAAAGCTTTGATACCAAATATAGGGGAAAATTCACCACATGTAAAAGCCCAAGATTTGATCAAACAAGAAATATCATGACCTAAGTAAGAGATTAATAATAACACAAGAATAATTGACGTAAAAATAATTATTTTTATTACATACAACATTAGTAATTACAAGGAGAATCAAATAATCCTTACAGTTTTACTTAATGACAAATCTTTTAGAAGCACAAAAGTAAAAAAGGAGAAGGTTTGGGCAAGGTCAATGATGTGCCACCATTGTGGGGACTACATAAACAATTTATTTATAGAAGTACAAAACTAACACAAGAAAATGGTAGAAAATAGGGAAAAAACATGAACATGTAAATAAGCAATGGGTCCCCCATGTTTTTTCTAAAAATCATGACATTTGCCAAATAATGGAGGATAATGAGCACAAATAAACACAAGCTATGTTAGCTAACACACCATCGGTTATTCTCTTCCTTGTCCACCTTTAAACATCTATACAAAACAATCCATGTAAAAATACACACAAATACAAGTCATGCTATCACACTTTGTTGTTAATTAGTGATTTTTTATTGCTTTTGACCATCTAAATGAATAGTAGTGAGTAGTAGTGCAAAATGAAAGGAAAGTGAATAATGTAATAGAAACTAATGACAACACATTCAACTAATTAATAACAAGCCTAGGATTAAATTCACAACATAATTCTACTATGAGATAAGTAACTAATCAATCATGCATTGGAATTTGTTCAATATATTAGTAATGATTAGAAAAAATTAATAGTTATAATTTTTCAATGACTAAAGATCATGCCCAATTAAATTTAATGATCCATTCTCAAAATTTTAAACCAAGTCAAACTCAATAAGCACAAGCTAACCTTATAGAATTCCAAGAATCATTATTATACTTTTATAAGTGGTGAATTATAATTTTTCAATTATAATTAACAACCTAATCGAATAAAAATGGTGATCACTTGTGTTAACCCTAATCAACTAAATAACATTAATGAAGCAATTATTGACAATAATTACATATGTTCATTGAATCAACACCAACATTGAATGTAATTCAATCCTAGAATAAAAGACTACTTACACATTGTGAAATTATAAAGAATAATAATGAAATAGAAAAGTATGGCAATAGGAGAGAAAAGAGAATATATTGAAAAATAAAATGTAGTGTTGAAGTGTTACTACCAAACAAATCTCCATATTAAACAATTTTAGTATAAATGAGAATCTTAATCTAGAATTGCTTGATTTTAGGATGGAAAAATTTGGCATAATAGAGGAGAATAGAAGAAATAGAAAAGCTAAGAGAACCCTCTAGAATAAATTTAATTTGTACCTTAAAAAGATTTAAAAAAGATTGCTCAAAAGTAACTACATATGCCTAGTCGAAATAGTGCAATAAAACAGATATTGATAATTAACATGACCATATAGTCCAATACATCCAAATTGTGTTGGAGACAAAATTTAATATTTTCAAGCTACAAGCTAAAGAAGTCATTTATAATAAAATGGTTAAAGTATGGTTGTTCTTGAGGTTAAATTTTTACTTCATATTCTTGTGAACTTCAACATCCCCATGATGTAGAGGATTAAAAGCCCATGTATGTTCTTCCTAAGCTCTCTTAGACTCTAGCCTTGCTCTAAATCATTGCTTAACTCTAACAGTTCCTATAAAAAAAATGCAAAGCAAGTAGTAAGAATTAACAAGGGTCTAAATAAAGCTAAAATAAGACTGGTTCACACACAATGGCAATCAAAAAAGGGCTAAACATGGTCAGAATATTAAAAATATGTTGAGTTTATCAACTTTATCTTTCCCAATCTCCATGTCCTTCTTCCATTACATGCACTTTACATAGTCATTTGAAAAATGTAACATCAATAATATTTTATCATACTAAGGAAATCATAACTCAGTGAAAGTAGTGGCATGCTTACATAACATATAACACCTAAAAACATAAAATTACACATCAAGGCATACGATCACATAATTTTATCAAATCACATATAACTTAGGTTAGCAAAAACTAGTCATATGTAATATCATTGGACATATTAGTTATCCACACAAGTTGGCATTCACAAGATAACAAGCATTAAGGTAATCTAATTTCAGCCCCATTCTATTAATTCTTATTAAAGTGGTCAACCAACAAATTCAAGTTATTTTTCAGAGGAATATAATAACATAATCTAGGGTAAGGATTACAAGGAATGAAACAACAATAAAACCACTAACTTTCCAAGTAGCTAATTAAGGAATTCACATGATATAAAGCTACATTTATGTAAATCCTCAACACCTAAGTTCTTAAATACATGTAACCTCAATAAGGTCATGAATCCCTATGATTAGAAATATTCCCTTTAATTTGAAAATCCAACTACGTATGTAACACCCTAAAATTTACTACTAAAAAATTTCTATTTTGCGGAAGAATAATAGAAATATAATTGGGCATTAATATCATACTCAGCATATGTCTGGCTTACCATACAAGTCCTACATTGAATACAAGGAAAAACTTAGAATTTAAACTCAAATAAATAAATAATGAAAGAAAAATTTCATAAAACTTGGATAAGTGTTTGGGGATTAACTCTTGGTATTGTTTCAAAACACAATCAAAAGGGATTTGATGGAATTAAGAGTATAATAATTATCTAGATAAAAACTAACTACTAGATAATAAAAACCCTATGTATAAGCCCCTAAAACAACAAGTAGGTCATCAAAATAAGAAAAATCATCCAAGTAGCCCCCAATGACTTGTATAACAAAAGTTGGGTTGTGTACACATGAGAATGAGCAACACCTAGAAAACGAATAGTTATTATGCTTCATATTGTGTGAAAAAAAAATACAATCAAAATAAGGGTATATAAATACATAATGTCACATGGAAGAATAATCATGCATATTGATTACATATGATTTGGTACAAGAGAAGAATTGACAAAGTGATGGAAACCTGTTTGGGTTTCTCAAAAAAAGGATCGAAGAAAATAATCGAGCGAGGGGTTCGATTCGCCGGAATCAGCCTAAGGAACTTTCCAAACGAAGATTCAAGAACTCAGAAGTACAGTATGAGAACAGCAACTGAATTTGAGAAGTAAGAACGATTAAGAATTGATCGAAGAAAGGGAGCAGAAGTAGCAGAAGATGCGAGTGAGAGATTTTCCGAGAGAGAGAGAATCGTGAGAGAGAGTTCGAGAGAAAGTAAGAATCAATTTCTTATTCAGCCAAAAAACGTCTGTCTCAACATTCCATATATGCCATATTTATATGGCGTACAAGACCGTATAAAAATACACAACGCAGCTATACACAATCAGCCCATAATCAATCAGCTAATACTCAGCCGACGCATCCCAAACAAGCAGCCCAAATACACAAAAAAGAAGGGGAGGGTCGATGCTAGACAATTCGACCAGCCCAAGTATTACAACTCCAAACCCCTAAATTACAAGGAAATATTTATACATCAATTCCCATCAGCTAAGAATAATTCTAGCTAATCATGGTTATTAAGGGTCGATTAACCCACAATCCAACTAATCCATTAACCATGGATCGGGTTGCAGGTTATACAGCCAACTTAATTCCCATTAGCCAATTTTGCCGGCGAATGCATCACATGGGATTACATAACTAAAAAAAATACATTTCTGCAACAAAACTTCAGCAGCTACAGCATTTTAAGTCCATCCTCCATGTACTGCATTAATACTTCCTAATCAACCACACAATAAGACAAACAATTATAAGTATAAAATGATTTACAGTAATTATCATAATTAATTAAATACAAATTTTGGAGATTCATATCACAAAGTTCCTTTAATAGGTATAATCACAATCTACTTTCTTAATAACATTGAGTTTAAGGACTTCATTATTCTTAATCTAGTGGAATAAGAGAAAAATCATTTGGTCACTATTATTAAGTTGGTGGAATAGACTCAACACTTCCTAGGGTAAAATGCTCCTGATCTCTATTATTAAACAAGTGGAGTGGTTTGATACACCTACTATGGTAAAAAGCACCCAACCATTATTCTCGTTTCATAAAATGAACACAATACCTCAATCCTAACTCACGTGATCTTTCCTTTAAGTAATTATTACCTCATCAAACTATTTTTTTTATAGCGATTTCATCATGAAGTCATAAATATTAATATATGATGATTAGGACATTGCCTGAGGAAAAAGGCCACAATTTCTCTACAAAGCCCTAATTGCACAAGATAAACATAACTTCTCCTACAAGTCCCCATATAACCACATAGGTATTCGATCTTAGAATAACATTATTAACAACATATCTAAAAATGACGGTCTAAATCTAGGGTCTTGCTCATGCAATGCTTATAGGTTTATTAGTTACCATTCAAACCATTTTTATCTTGTTTGGAACTACTTATCAAAAGTAATTATCCATAAAAAATACTTTTAATAGGTAAATCCAAACATGACCCCAATTATTCCATAGAACCTTCTTAGAATATTTTAAACCAATACTAAAGGTTTTTTATTTGACCCATATTGACCAAAATATCCTTATATTATATAAATGCTTTAAGGTCTCATTTTAGATATCTTATATCCTACTCAACCACTATATGATCATATTACCTATGAAACAATTTTTAAAACACTCAATGATTATCCTATGATAACTATTTTCTGCATTATCATAAAATATCCTAAATACCCTTAACATGTCCACAATACCCAAATTTTCATAAAACCCCTATAAGTCCAACATTCTTATTTTTTTGACCTTTAAATTATTATAACACCATATAACTTGACCAAATTCATTACCCACTTCCCTTAATTTATCCAAACCATATATCATACTATCATAATAAGGGTTGAAAGACAATAACCATCACAAGAATATCATATAAGCTTATTCTTTCAAAAAATACCCACATTTCCATAGAATAATACAACATGATAATAGCATGATAATAACAAAATGAATCATGAGATATAATATTACCAACATATGATTACACAAATTTATACATTTTATTCAAAACCCTAAATATGACTTGTACTCTTATCTAACCAACACTAGTCTTAAAGTTAGTAAAACCTTAAGATGCCTCCTCTAAGACTACTAGGAAATAGCCTAGAAACCAAGAATAATGCATAGTTAGAATGTAGGAAAATAAAATAGGAAAATTTAAGGCAAAGGAGGATGAACAAGAATCAAGAACCAAAGAAAATGAAGAAGATAAAAGAAAAGGGAAAGTGTGGAACAAATGGAGCTGGCTACATAACGCTATGGTGCAACCAAAGGGGACTTGTGTGAACCTCTCACATTGCTATGGGGCTGAAAATGTGAGGCTTTTATTTACGTTGATTGGGATTTTGTGGGTTATTCATGTAAGAGAGGGTAAGTGGAATTCATGGGGTGGTTTGCGTAAGATGTTGACTTAGTTAGAAGTGGGTTACGTGTAACACCCCCAAATTTATGAACCAAAAGGTTTTGTTTCCATAACTAATTATGGAAGCTAAAATAGAAAAGTGTGGGGTGCTACTACCATAATTGGTAACACTTGGTATAATTTTATTTCCTATACTATTCTTATACCAAGCGTGTAGATTAAAATATCATTCCACTTAAATTAATAACACAGTTATAAAATCAGTGTATGGAGAGTAAAATCAAATGATTATCATTTCAAATAGGACCAAATGTTAGTGGTTAAAAAATTTAATGAAAGAAAAATATATAAGAGCGTGAAAGTACATAATATTTTGGATCAATAGATTATGGGTAAAACACCAGTAAGCACTAGCCTTCACCTAATCTCACAAACTAACTTGTATAGACCATTACTTATTAAGTAAACAGGGGCCCATGAAAAGGAACCCTTCAAAATAATAATTTTGAGTAACCTATTATATAAAAATAATATGAAAATCTTGTATGGAACACATAGAAGGAATTGCAACAACAAATGGAATAAAATATTGAAATATACATACGATGATCAAAATACAATAACATGTTAGATAAAAATAACACTAAAGCCATATACTAATTATACTCTTTCATTTATAAAATAATAAAACTTTCCAACCAAGCATAGATGGGATGTTATCTAAAGTAATGATTAGAAATAACCTCAACACAATAATCAAATCAGTCATAATATATCTCATTTATCAGAAGCAACACAAATAATACTCATAACATACTAGGTAGGGTCAAAGGCATAATACCAAATACAAGTAGGCATAAAGGCTTATACCAAACTATAGGTAGGTACAAAGGTTATTACCAAACCACAAGTAGTTATGAAGGCTACTACCGAACCATAGGTAAGTATAAATGCTTCTACCGAACCATAAGGAGGTACAAAGGTTTCTACCAACTAGCCTAATAATCCAAAAATAATCATTTATATTTTAATTTAATCGTATAGGGATCATATCAAATTTATAGACACTAAAGTACTCTATTCATATATGTGCACTAAGGTAACATGGTATTTACAAAATATCAACATAATGACACATTGGTACATTAAGATAACACAATACCTTTTCAAAAAGGAAACCTAACCCATAATTATGTTTTCCCTTTATAAGTTTGTAGAGCTAAATAGAGTAAGATATAAAGCTTAGTTCAAAGACTTAGCAAACCAACAATAATCCATAAACAATCATGGCCTAAACAACGTCTTTACAATAACTATCCCTAAATAACTACTATTCCATTCTTAGGGCCTTTCACTTTAAATATTAGTAATTTAATTATAATTACATGAGACAACATATGTAATACCCCATCCCCAAATCCTTCAAAATGTGAATACAATTTTGTTGATATAAAATAAATTAATTTTAGTTTTTTTAATGGGCTTAAAATTCTAATAAATATGTGAATTATAGGTGTATCAATTGATTGGTTTACCAGCCGATCATCTAGTGTGCTTAGAAATTGGTGGTTTTATTTTCAATAATATAGTCAACTTGTTTGCCTAAATTGATCGACTAGTTATCATGTGATTTTAAATCTATTTCTAATTTTGATTTGAATCTCTTTCTAATACTTATAAAATATTTTAATTAGAATAAATATTTTCCAATAAGAATATTTTTTTTGGGATTATTTACATACTTAGATGATTTTAATTAGCCATATTTTTCTAAAAAGTACTTTTCAGGCAAGCCTCACTTTCTCTCTTCTCTCTCACCTATCCCTCTCTCTTTTAATAGCTGAGGTACATGGTTGACTTTGTGTAGCATCCCCTAACTCACCAACACACTACCATGTTTCTACCTGACTACACTTAACCCTCCATCACTCTATCAAGCTAGCTCCCACTTTTTGGCTACCCAAACCCAACCTAACCAGTCACATCTCCTTCTCTCTCTTATGAATGTTGACCAAGCCTCCCATCTATACCCTTCATTTATAATCCATTTGCATTCTTCACATTATGTTCTTGTTCTCTTCTCCCTTTTATTAGTGGAAAAATTTTCCAAGTGTTGAGCATCCCTTCATTCTTCCCTTTTCTCTTCTCTTCTAACATAAATAGAGACTCGCTCTAGTTTTCTCCCTTCTTTCATCTAATATTGTATCAATTTTTTCCTTTAATCTTGGCTTTATTTATCCCTTTTTATCCTTAATCAAGGAAGAATTAGGGTTTCATAAAGGTTGAAGATTTTAGTTCTTGCCTTTGGCATCCTATTTTGTTGAAAAAGGTTGTGCTTGTCTTCTTCTTCTTCTTCTTCTTATTGCTATTATTATTATTATTATTATTATTATTATTATTATTATTATTATTATTATTATTATTATTATATTTTCTCAATTTTAGTGATGTCTTGAAATATAATTTTTAATGGTTTTAACTTTGATTCTCTTAGGAATCAAGGATCTTAGCCATCATGTAGGAGTTGTTATGCTAGAAGAATTACTTCAAGGTAAGGTATTCTTATCTTTTACATAAATGAGATTCTATGGCTTATTGAGTTCCATGTGTTTGGTGTGTATATGAGCATGATATAATTTATATTCTAGAATTTGAGAATGTTGTAGAATTTATTCCTAAAGTTAGCATTGTTGGGTTTCTTTGATTTTATACACAAATGGGCCATTTGACCACCATTAATTAAAATATTTACATTACTTTGTATTCATGTGTAACTATGTGTCCATCATATATTTTTATGTGTGTTATGACATAGAATAATGTTAGGAGTAATATGGTAAATTTTGGGTATGTGTATCGCATGTTTATCTTGTATTTTAACCAGACTAGTCGATCGGTTCATCAAACCACTCAACTAGTTGTGCAAGAAGTTAAATGGTCTATAAATTTTGATTGATTTGTCATAAGATTAGTCGATTGGTTTGATAAACCATTCGACTAATTTCAATGAATAGTCGATCGGTTTGTTAAACCCATTGTTTAGTGTCTCTATAAGCCAAAATAGATTGGTCTTTCCTTAGACCCATTGATCGGCTCCTATGAATAGTTGACCAGTGAGGCCAACGGGTCAAGTGGTCCAAGGGATCTATCGACTAGTCCTACTGAATACCACAGGGTGCATTTATAAATTGTTTTTATTATCTTAGACATTTTGTGTTAATACCTCTATGTAATTACAACATTTAAATTATGATTTTAGTTATTATTACCCTAAATTTAATAAAAATCATAATGATGACATTTGGGACATGAATTAGTTAAGTTTGGTGTCATCTCTAAACATATAATCGATGGATTTTATGCTTTGTGATGTTTTTGGTGTTATCACTTAGAAATGCTTAAATTTAGTTAATAATGGAATTTAATTGTGTTTGGTGTTATCATTTAGAAATACCCATTTGGTTATTTTTGGATTTCATCATTGATTTATGATATCACTTGAAAATATATAATAATGAAATAAAATTATGTTTGAGCCTTTTTCTCCTACTCTTAGGGTAGCTGACTGAGAATTAGTGGATAGGTCACCCTATGGGTATATTTTCACTCAATAATTGTTTCTTTCTCTACTAGGTTGTAATTGGTAGGGGATATGTGCATATCTTTGAGGTAAAGGATTATATTATGGTAGGTTGGTATGACATCGGTGTCCAATACAGGTGGATGAGGTATTCTAACATAATCCCCCTTTGTGTACTTCGATCACATGTGGTATTCCAATTTGTGTTAGCCCTTTTAGCCGACACACTTGATATGTGGTTGGTCTATTATCCCTTGAGAAAAGCCTTTTAAATGTATCTTGGCACCATATGGTGGGTGTAGTATCCTATTGTGATTATTTGTGCTACCGTGAGTTTTGTTCGCAATGAAGAATTGGGTTTAGTTAAATGAACTATCTTATCAGCTCAAATTTGTGTGATCACTAAAGGGAAATCATAATATGCTTATATTGTATGGATTATGATGCATTTACCATATTATTATCCTTCCGTCATTTCTATACAAGAATATCTTATGTATTACTACCCTAAGACTACATGTTAATTTGTATTGGTATGGTTATCATCATGTTTCCATGTGACTTCAATATGCTTTATGAGCCTTACCATATTATGGGTAGTATGTTTTGCTAGTAATATATTGTACTGATACTACACTTATGCGATCGCTGTGATCATCAGTCTTTTGGTTTAGGGAGTAAAGGATAATTTGTAGGGTTACGAATATAAGTTAGAGTATGTTGAGGGTGATGGCATGAGCCATTAGTTGGTCATTTCTTGGCATTGGAGTTTTACTCTTATACCTAAGAGTTAGGCTAACAATTTCTGTCCACTGTTTTAGGAAGTTTTTGTTCTTTTGGTTATTTAGATTCTTGGCTTAATTTCCTGTACTTGGTTTTGTAAACTCTCATACCCTTTTTATATATAATATTATTCCCACCCTTGTTATCTTATACTCTCACATTAATATTATAAGCATACATCTTTTCATTTATTATTCCATTTTTCCTTACATCAGGCACGGGTTAGGTGATGATCACACCTCTCTCATGGTTGATGTTGTGATAACATTATCCGATTTTATTTTTCATATACTTCTATATTGTCTTAAAAATAAAATCTCTGGTTTAAAAGATGGGTGGGCTACAAGTTGGTATAAGAGCATATGGTTTTAAATCTGAAATTTGTTTTATGAAAATAAATTTATTCGATTCCATCTAAACTTGTAGATTTTGGTTTTGTCTATTACCAAACATTAGTTTAGGTTATAAGTTGGCCTTAATTTACAAGATGGGATTAACTTTTAGTTGAGGGATTTCAAGAAGATCTTTACAATATATGATTATCCAGAGTGTAGGCAGGTGGACATTGGGGTATTCCATATGCAAGGTCATGCTAACAAATGGTGGAGTGGTCAGTAGAAGAGGGGAACTACTATAGACCAGTGGGAGACCTTTGTCGAGATGAACAGGACACGATTCTACCCTACTTACCTAAATCTGGCGAGATGAATTTATGGTGTTACATTAGGGGAAGTCTACAGTGGAGGATTATTATAGCCATTACTTAGACCTAGTATGCTTTGTTCAAGAGGTTGACACAGATGAGAGGATGAAGGTGCACCATTTCCACTTTAGGCTAAGTTTGAGACTTCAGAAGATGCTGGTAGGAACTTGTGCATAGGACCTGCATGCCATTTATAACTATGCCTTGGAGGCATCAACAATTGCCTAGTCTCGTAGTGTCAAGTCAAGGTCCAAATAAGGGTTTGTGGGCAGTTAGTGCTAAGGGGGAGAGAAGAAGTTCTATACCTTAAGTAGTCACCATTCGAGAATGATACATCACTATAGAGGGCAGTTGATTTAGTTGGGTGTGACACGTTTCTTTTTCCCACTGTGTAGTAAGAACTACATAAGGAAGGATTATGGTGGGTAGTTGATTATGTGCTAAGGTTATAGCCGGTTGGGGCACCAATGGTTTGAGTGTCATACCATCAAGGGTAGTATCTTACAAGGGTAAGCACATTCACAAGATACGGTGGCACAAACACTGTTAGTTTAAAGGTCTTAGCTAACAAATAGTGGAGCTAGTAGTACTATTCCATAGTATAGGATGTAGAGGCCCCATGAATTTTCAACAACGGTAAGGTTAAAGCATTATTACAAGACCACCTCCATATAGTTATCTTCATGTAATGACTTAATTAGAGGTTGATAGGCAGGAAGATGCCTCACGGCTACGTTCATGGTTTCTTTTCTTCCTACTTAAGTGTTGTGTGACTTGGGTGCTTCACACTCCTTTAAATTTACTTGTTTTCTATCTAGGAAAGCTATGATTCTTTCTAATACGATAGAGAATTCTACTATGCTCCTGTGTTGGATAGACTTCCATATCCTGAGCTATATAGAGATGTGGCCTTAGTCGTTAGTTGAATCAAGATTTTGATAGGCCTGATAGAGCTTGAACTTTGGGACTCCTACATTATCCTTAGGATGGATATGCTCATGAGATATCAAGTAGTTCTTAGTTCTTAAGGGACAAAATGGTGCTAGGAACTCTCATAGAAGATGCAAGCCTAGGCGCTCGGTGAAGATGGTATCAGTAGTTGTGATCATTTCATCAATACAGAAAGGGTACCCACTCTTCTTCTATAGTATTCAGGATCTAGATGTTAAAGTGCTATTGAATATGGATATTTTAGTGGTATGAGATTTTCTAGACATGTTTTCACATGAGATCCCAGGTAGGCCACCATTTGAGATAGAATTCACGATAGACCTTCTACTAGGGACAAATCCTAGGTTGAAGGGGCGTTATCGCCTCGCACCTACTGAGATGGCAGAGTTACATTAAATGAGTTATTGAAGAAGTGGTAAATACAAATGAGTGTATCACCTTAGGGAGCACAAGTCCTTTTTGTGGGGAAGAAAGAAGGTGGGTTGAGACTCTACATTGATTACCAAGCATTAAACTAGGTTATGGTGAAGAACTACTATCCTTTACCTTAGATAAATGAAAGAAGGAAGAAAGAAGGTGGGTTGATCAGTTGTGTGGGGTTATAGTATTTTTTTAATATTAATCTTAGATTAATGTATCATTGAATTAGGATTTTTGAGATGGACATATCTAAGACACCTTTTAAAATAAGGTATAGCCACTATGAGTTCATCATGATGCCATTTAGACTCATGAATGCACTAGTAGTATTCATGGCTCTCATAAATTGCATCTTCCAACAACACCTTGATTAATTCATTGTGGTCTTCATCAACGATATCGTAATTTACTCTAAGACTCATGAGGAACACAAGAAGCACCTTAGGCAAGCCTTAGAGTTATTAAGGAGCCATTTGTTATATGCTAAGCTATCAAAGTTTGAGTTTTGGTTGGACATGGTGGCTTTTTTTGATCATTTCATCTTAAAGGAAGGAGTGTCGGTGGATCCTTAAAATATTCAAGCAATGTTAGAGTGGTCAGCACTGACGAATGTCAAGGAAGTATGCAGTTTTATGGGGTTAGAAAGCTACTACTACCAAGTTTTCTAAGATCGCTCATTTTGTGGCTACCTTGTTGAAGAAGATGATGTTCTTTCATGATGTTAACTTCAGCTCTAGTGCTTACCTTACCATTAGATATGGAGGGATTTGATGTGTATAGAGACTCGTCTAAATTTGGTCTAGGGTGCATGTTGATGCAGCATAGGAGAGTAGTGGAATATGCTTCTTGCTGGTTGAAGGAGAATGAGCACAACTATCCTACGTAGGATTTTGAGCTAGTTGTAGTGGTTTTTACCTTGAAGATATGTAGACATTGTCTGTATGGAGTGTAGTGTAAGTTCTACATGGACTATACAAGCCTTAAGTACATCTTTATGTAGTAAGAACTAAATATGAGGCAGAGAAGATGGTTGAAGTTGGTTAAGGGCTATGATTTGAAGTTGACCTACCCCAAGGGTAAGGCTAAGATAGTAGCAGACGCTCTCAGTAGAAAGACTTCACACTCCTTATGTTTAATGGTATTGTTGGGTTGGATTTAGACAAATCTTTAGGAGTTGGGAATAGAGATCATTGGGTTAGGGGATCTTGAGATGAGGGTGAGTGTCTTCTCGATCACCCCAACCATTATCGATGAGATTCAAGATAGTCAACAAGGAAATTTCAAGTTCAAGAGGATTAAAAAGGTAATATCTTAGGGTAGAGTAGTAGGGTTCAAGATTTTTTAGGATTGTAGTAGCCATTTTCGAGGAAGGTGGTGTATTCTACAAAGTGGTAGGGAACTTAAAAGGAGGATCCTAGAGGAGGGTCATTAGGTGCCTTATTCCATACATCCTAGAGGGGATAAGCTATATAAGGATTTGAGATGGATCTCTTCATGGCACCGTATGAAGTGGGAGGTTGTAGACTTTGTGGCTAGGTGCATAACATGTTAAAAGGTTAAGGAGGCATACAAGTGTCTGATGGGATTAGTTTAGTCATACGGGTCCCTAAGTAGAAATGAGATAGCATATCAGTGGACTTTGTGGTTGGATTATCAAAGATCCATAATGGTTTAGATTCAATCTAGGTGGAAGTTGACTAGTTGACTAAGTCTGTGGTATTCATAATGATAATGTCAACCTCGAGTATGAAGTAGATGGTCAGTGCTTATAGGAAGCATTTGGTTTGGTACTATGGGGTTCCTAAGGATATTTTGTCAGACTAAGATTCCAGATTCTTATTGTACTTTTGGCTGAAGTTGCAAGCAACTTTTAGGGAAAAACTAAAGATGAGCAAAGCTTCATATCCATCTATAGACATGCAAACTAAGCATAATATTCAGAAGTTGGAGGATATGCTTCAAGCATGAATACTTGAGTTTCAGGGAAGTTGGGAGGATTATTAGACTTGGTGGAGTTTGCCTACAATAAATGCAAGCATATGGATAACACCTTTTCAGGCACTTTATGGATGAAAGTGTCATAGTCTCGTGTGTTGGAGTGACTCAAGTGAGACAGTTGTGTTTGGACTAATGATGGTAGAGGACACTACTAGGAAAATTAGGTTGATTAAAGCCTGGATGAAGGTGGCCCAAGATAGGCAAAAGAGTTATGCATATCTATGGTGGAGAATAAATGGGTTTAAGATAGGTGACTAAGTCCTTTTGAAATGGTCAACAACAAAGGGAGTGGTGTGTTTTAGTCAGAAGGGGCAAGCTTATCCTGAGTTTCATTGAGCCATATGAGATTTTGGATTAGGATGGAGAGCTTTCTTAGTGTCTTACCTTATATGTTGAGCTTCCATGTATGTATAATATTTTCCACATCTTTCAATTGAGGAGGTACGTAGCAGATCTGTCAAACATCATTCAGCTAGAGTTGATTGAGCTTGATGAGATGTTGACTTATAAGTAGTAACTATTGAGGATCCTTGATTCCAAGACTCAAAAGACACATTTGAAGGTCTTGTAGTCATGATGTGGAGTAGAGAAGGCCATTTAAGAGTCCAAGGAGGAGATCGAAACAAAGTATTTAGAGTTGTTTGCTTAGGTACATTGTGTGGGTAAGGTCACCTCTTTTAAGGGTGTAGTACCCTTTTCTCATCTACCAACCCTTAGTTGTTATATTATTTCCCTTGATGGATTAGGATTTTCTTATGTTTTGAGCTTATAGTAATGCATTTCTTTTGTAGACTTTAGGGACAAAGTCTCTATTAAGGAGGTAGTACTATAATACCCCATCCTAAAATCCTTTATTTTATGTATAAACATATGTTGATATATAATAAATTAGCTTCGGTTTTAGAATGGGCTTAAAATTATAATAAAAATATAAATTTCAAGCATATTGATCGGCTAGTTTGCCTAGCTGATCGATTGGTGTGCTTAGAAGTTGACTATTTTGTTCTTGATAAACCATTCAATTGGTTTTTCCAAACCAATCGATTGGTTATCCTACAACTTTAGATCCATTTCTAATTTTGATTCAAACCTATTTCTAATATTTATGGAAACTTCTAATGAGAATTCATTTGTTCTAATGAGCATATTTTGGTGTTCCAAAATTATTTTCCAATTAGTTAGATCATTATATGATTTTAATTAGTTATATTTTTCCAAAAGCACTTTTGACGTAAGCCTCACCTTCTCTCTTCTCCCTCGCCTTTACCTTTCTCTTCTGGTAGGTGGGGTGCCTGGTTGACTTCATGCACCATCCCTTAACTCACCAGCCCACTACCATGTTCTATCCTAACTACACTCAACCTCCCATCACTCTATCAAGGTAAATTGTACTTCTTGGTTACCCATTATTCTCCCTTTTATTAGTGGAAAATTTTCCCAAGTCTTAAGCATCACTTCATTCTTTCCTTCCTCCACTCTGCTAATAAAACCGACACTTGCTTTGGTTTTCTACCTTATTCCGTTAACCATTGTATCCATTTTAATCCTCCAATCTTGGCTTTAGGTCTCCCTTTTTTCATTAAATAAGGAAGAATTAAGATTTAACAACAGTTGAAAATTTTAGTTCTTTCCATTAGCATCTTATTTTTAATAAAAGTTTGGGTTTGTGCTCTTCTTATTGTTCTAATTTTTCCTTGATTTTAATGAAGTCTTGAAAGGTGATGTTTAATAGTTTTAACTTTGATTCTCTTACGAATGGAAGTTTTGCTAGATAACCATCTTGTAAGAGTTGTTGTGCTAGAAGAATTTCTTCAAGCTAAGGCATTATTATCTCTAACATAAATGGGGTTTTGTGTCTTATTGGAGTTCCATGTGTTTGGTGTGTTTATGTGAGCATAATTTAATTTACATTATAGAATTTTAGCATGTGTTATAATTTATTCCTAAAGTAACCATTGTTGGGTTTCTCTAATTTTATGCATAAGTTGGTCATTTGAGCATGATTCATTGAAATATTTACATTACCATATATCTATGTGAGTCTATATGTGTAGCATGTGTTTTTTGTGTATTATAACAAAGAAGCATGCTAGGATTAATATGGTAAAGTTTGTTAATTTTGGGTGTGTGTATTGCAAGTTAGGGTAGTGTTTTACCTAGACCAGTCGATCAGTCCATCAAACCCATCTTCTATTTGTGTGAGCAGTCGAATGGTTTAAAAATTTTGATCAACTGATCATGAGATCAGTCAATTGGTTTCATAAACCTGTCGACTGGTTTCAATGAATAGTCAATTAGTTTGTCAAAGCCATCGACTAGTGTCTCCACAAACCAGAATGGGTTGGTCTCAACTTAGAACCATCTACCAGTTAGACAAAACCCATCAACTGGTTATAAGCATTCAATTGGTGAGACTAACCAATCGACTCGTCCTCTAGTATTTCTTGGGCTCAGGTTTGATACGACAAGTACGGTTGAATAGTTCTAGGGATTGATCCACCGGTCATACTGAATGCCACCTAGTTTATTTATAAGTTTTTGTTATTTTCTTAGGCCTTTAGTGTTAATACCTCCATGTAATTACAACATTTAAGTTTTGATTTCAATTATGATTACCCTAAATTTAATCACAACCATAATGATGGTTTTTGGACTTAAATTGGTTAAGTTTGGTGTCATCTCTAAACACCCAAATGGTAGCTTTTATGCCTTGTGATATGTTGGGTGTTATCACTTAGAAAAATCTAATTTGGTTAATAATGGAATTTAATTGTGTTTGGTGTTATCACCTGAAAAACACCCATTTGGTTATTTGTGGATTTTATCTATGATTTTTTATATCACTTGAATATATATAAAAATTGAACTAGATTTTATTTAATCTTTTTTCTCTGACTCTCAAGGTAACTGACCAAGAGTTAGTGGGAAAGTCATCCTGTCTTAATATTTTTTCTCGGTACTTATTTTCTTCTCTACCGAGTTATGGTCAATAGGGGATATGTGCATATCTTTGAGGTATAGGAATATATTGGTAGGCCGTATGACATCAGTGTCCAGTATATGTGGATGATGTATCTTGGTACAAGCCTCCTGACACTTCGTATTGTCCATTGCTTAGGCAGATGTGGTATCCCAACTCTTTTAGGCCTCTTGGAAAAGACATTTGAAGTGTGGTGGGTGAGGTATCCTAGTACAAGCCTCCTTAGTAAACTTCAACCACATGTGGTGTGTGAGGTATCTCGATTAGTGTTAGTCCTCATAATAGGTGCACTTGATGAGTGTTGGGTGTGGTACCCCATTGTGATTATATCTGCCACCATGACTTTTGTTCATGATGGAGAAAAGGGTGTGGTTAAAAAAACTATCTTATTAACTTGAATTTGTGTGATTACTAAAGGGAAAATTATAATATGGCTATATTGTATAGATTTTGACTTATTTATTGTATTATTATCCTTATGTGATTTCCATACTAGAATATCTTATGTATTACTACCATGAGACTGAATGTTAATTTCTATTGGTATGCTTATCATGATGTTGCCACATGACTTTAATGTGCTTCATAAGCATTATAATGTTATAGGTAGGATGCTTTACTAGTACTTCACTGTACTGATGTTGTACTTGTATGGTCACTCTAATGATCTGGCTTTTGGTCAGAGGAGCAAAGGATAATTTACAGGCTTATGACTCTAAGTTAGAGTATGTTGAGGGTGATGACGTAGGGCATTAGAGGGCCATTGCTTGGGGTCAGGGGTTTTTTGTTTATGCCTAAGATTTTGGTTAACTGGTTAAAAGTGTTTTTCCCACTACACTAGAAAGTTTTTGTTCTTCTTGTTATGTAAGCCCTTGGCTCAATTTCCTATATTTAATTTTTTAAATTATCATACTGTTTCTTTATGTAATATTGCTCTAGCCCTTATTATCTCATATAGTCGCATTAATATTATAAGCATGCATCTTTTCATTCATTATTTTATTTTTCCTCACATCAGGCATGGCTGGGTGATAATTACGCCTCTCTCATGGCTGATGTAGCGATGACATTACTTGGCTTTATTTTTCAAATGCTTCCATATTATCTTAAAAATAAAATTTTTTTGTCCAAAAATTAGAGATGTTACAACATATTACATACATCAATCCAATTACCATACTTAATCATTTTTACTTATTTCAAACATCTGATACCGCAATAATCAATGTCAATACCAAGGTTAAACCATAAGAATATATTAAAGCCATCCTAGACTCAATTATTCACACTTATACACTTTAAGCCAAAAATGACTAAAATGCCCCTAAGGCTAAAATATCCACATTTTCATCAATTTTAAATTCTAATTCGATTTTATTTATTACCTTGTAATGGAAATGCTAAAGTTAAATAATTAAATTAGTTGACATGCAAATAAATTATCAAATATATTAAATGACCATTTTGTTCTTGTATATGATTTTGCATGTAAAATTCTAACATTTGTCTTTAGAACATAAAACCATATTTTTCCATGCTTAATAATAAATAATGCATATTATGCATGCTTATAAGAATAACTATTATGATATACTCAAAATGACCAAAATATCCCTAGGATATGTGCAATAATAATAATCATGCTAAAGCATACATTTTTAAAATATTAAATCAAACATCTCCATACTAAACAATAATTGAGACATATTAAGCATTCTTATCAAGTTAGATATCACAATATATATACAAGACCAAGTTGCCCCTAGGGAATATGATAATAATATTTATGTTAATAATACATCTAGGTGTGCTCAACCTATTATATTGGACATACATGACATATATAATTTATTCTCATCATTTAAATCATTTTAACTTGCATTTCGTACATAAAATAATTTTCACAAGATAACATTCTTTATTTGACCAAATCCTATACTATCATTATCAGATAAATAAGTACAATGCAATGCATATACTTAACACAAATTATACATCAAAACTCTAATGTATTATCATATGACATCTAAACATTTTAGTGGAGTATAAGAATTGCCTAATTTCCTCTAAAATCACAAATTTATTGATAACCTACTAAAATTTATTTAATCAAATTTTTGTACCAAAAATATTACCACATTAAATAAATTAATATTTGACCTATAAAATCATATTTCCTAAAATTCTTATTAAATATGAAAATTACTAAATTGCCTTGATGTTGAAAATGGGCAAAAAATAAATAAATGGAAACTAATAATGCACGTGCAAGGTGGGAAGGTTCAGGAGTTGTGAGGTAGAGGAAGGGGATGCACAGGATATAGTGATGGTGGGAGTGGCCATTGATCAAGGATGGGGAAAGTTGAGGAAGTTAGGTGAAGCTATTGGTTTGGTTAGAGAGGAGATGGAAAAAGTGGTGTTGGGTGGTGTTTTAAGGAGGAGGATAATGCTAGGGATGTTGGGGCAATGATAGGGAGGAATGATAGAGGAGATAGAGGCGATTAGGTGGCGGTGGTGGTGGTGGTGATTGTTAGCACAAAAGTTGGGCAACAAGGAGGAAAGAGAAGGTAGTAGAGGGTAACCTAACAACTAGGGCTAGAATGTGGTGGTGATGGTACGCTTCAGTAGTGGTGGGTGGGATGAAACTTAGTTGTTGGAAAAGTGGTCTAGTGGTGGTGATGGTCAGATGGTTAAGGGAGAAGAAAAATAGAGGTAATGGAAGTTGGTCTATGAAGGAGGAAGAAGGGAGGTATGGGATTAGGGGTGTGAAATGGTGGTGTGGTAGTCAATGAAAAACATAGCAGGGCGAGGAGGATGAAGAAGGTGAAAGAAGGAGGAAAAGGGGTCGGTTCTACTAGAAACCAAATAAGGAAGTGGAAAAGGAGAAGGAAGAAGAAGAAGAAAGAGAAAGGAGCAAGGAGGAGGGTTCAAGCTCAAGAAAAAAGATGGAGGAGTTATATGTATGCAGGCAGTTAGAGTTTGTTGGGGTAGGTTGTAGAGGTGTAGGAAGGTAGATGATAGGTGTAAGATGGGACAGAGACAACAGGCTAGTGTGTAGGGAAAGGATGGTGCATGGCAATGGGGAAGGAAATGCAGGGGTTGTGTTTAGTTAAAAGAGGAATGGAGGACTAGCATATGCAAGGAGTGTTCACATGTTGTAGGCTAAGAGTGTTGGGGTATGTAGTTTATGCGTGTTTGAAGGTGTAGAGGTGCAAGGAAGGACATGCAAAAGGGGTGTGTTTGGTTGTAGAGAAGATGAAGAGGGTTGGAGCATGTTTGTGTAGTAGGATAGGCTAGACAAAAGGAGAAGAAAAGAAACTAAAGGAAGGGGTGGGCTAGATTGAACAAGATGAGGAAGAGGAGGAAAAAAGAGAGATGTGAGATGCGCTTGAGACGTAGGCCTAGAGAAGAGAATGAGATAAAATAAAGGCTAGTTGGCCATAAGGAAGAGAAAGGAAAGGAAAAGGAAAAAAGAAAGAGAAAAGAAAGAAAAAGGGGAAAGGAGAAAGGAAAGAAAAAGGAAAATGAAAATAGATTTAGGGTTGGAATTAGAATTATGTTAAATATAGGATTTGGATAAAATTAATTTATCTAGATTTAAGTTATTCAATTAGAAAATAAATCACGTAAAATTATCGGTTTAGATTGGATTTAAATAAGTAAGAAGAATATAAAATAATAATGATAAATTTATTAAAGAATTTATCTAGATTTGCGGGTTAAGAGTTAATAAAAATAATTAAGTTAATATTTAAGGATTAAATTTTTTGGACAAAAGGTGAAACATTCAAAATTAGGGTTAAGAGAATTTTGTAGTGTTATATTACGAGAGTTATAGAAACAATTAGGGGATTTCTCGCATGGGATTATCGCAAAGGTAGGGCTAACTAGTGTGGGGTTTTAATGAAACAAAGGTGGTAGAACATGAAGGTAGATGAGCTACGTATAGCATTACTACATGAAAATGAGGGAGAAAGATAGGGATAATGCAGAAGAAAGCTAGAGACGGAGAAAAGGATTCTCTAAAATTTTGGTGAGTCATCAAATGAGGTAAGGAGAGACAATGGAGGGGTATTTATAGGTGATTTGGTGGTGTGCAAACGGTGAGAGCAATAGAGGGTCGAGGCATAGGGGGTATGGGCAAGTTAGAGATTGGGGAGATTTAGGTCGAATTTTTATGCGACATATCCCAAGACTGGAGAGACTTGCTGGTGGTGATAATGGTTTTAGAATTAGGTGGACCCATGGTTGGAGGCCTAACTAAAAGAAATAGATCGTGGAAGGAAGAAAGACATGTTGGAGAAGAAGAAGAAGAACAAGGATGGAGAAAAAATTGGGAAAAAGGAAATAAGAAAGAAAAGGGATAAAGGAAAAAAGGAAAAAGGAAAGGAAAATAATTTAATGATTATGATTTGAATTCCACTAAAGTTTACAATTAAAAGATTAGGATGAGATTAAAAAATATTAATTACACAAAACTAGGATAAGATTAAATTTGGGGTATTACAATGCATTATGAGCCTTAAATTTGAGGCATGAGATTCCCTTACAAACTTAAATTGTCATTCATTTTAAATGATTCGTCATTTATTAAATGCCAAATTATTATTTAACAAAGTATACTAAGATCTACGCACAACAATCAATCAAGTCTAGGAATAGTAATGGATCTGATTTGGGTTGGGTCCAACCAAACCCACATCTGGACCCATTTATATTACCTAAACTTAAACTTGACCCAAATCCATTGGCTCTCAAAATTTTAGACTCATACCTAGACCCACCAGGTCTAGCAAGTAAACAAATCCTAAATAGATTAGGCTATTTTTATTTTTTTTAATAATCTATGTAATTATAACTACCCTTATATTTTATATAGCTTAATATGTAATTTTAAAAACAAAATCTTTGAGTAAAAAGATAAGATTTTGAAATAAAATATTATAAAAAGATGACAACCATAATATATATATACACATACACACACACACATACTAAACGGGTCTAGGTTTGAGACTACTAGACGCAGATCTAGACCCATTTACAGATATATAGTCCTAAACTAGTTGGGTCCAAAAATTATGGACCTAGACCCACAAAAAATGAGGCTACTCTAGTAGGTATGTTGGGTCCAGAACCCATTATGATCCCTTATAGAGTCCTTAACCCTCCCCCCCCCCCAATCACAAACAACTAGCTATGAAAGGGTCAAGTTACATAGAAAGCCATATCTTCTCAACACATGACAAAGTCATTTCAAAATTAGCCTTTTAATTCATATTATTCAAAATTTAATATAAAGTCAACTAGAAATTATGTGGTTAATGGTCAAACAAAAAAGTCAATTATATATCAACAAAGGTAAACATACTCTTATTTATCTAGCATTAAACAAATCAATCCACAAAAACTACCACAAGTGCTCAAAGATGACAATCAACTTAGTATAAAAATGTAATGGTCAAAACTTTAAAATAATTATTTTAATGTAAAAAGAAACACTTAGGGTCCAATTGATTGAAAATATCAAACATATTTGACACCAAAATCACAAAATAAGTTTTCATTCCATTTTTTTCGATAAATCACTACTCTTAATTATTGAATAAATTCCACAATCAAATTTAATTTTTAAGGTCATCGTCAATGGCATTACTTTGACTTTTACTATTCACATATTCATTATTGTATGATTTTAATGATAATAATGGTCATAATCTATCTAATCATGGTTAATTCATTACTAAGCCTTGAAATCATGATTATTTCTTCACTAACCATATATATAATGATTTGAGGGTGATTAGTGAAGTACACTTTCAATATCATGAGGAACATTCAACATATTTTAACTTTACTCACCAAATTTATTCATGTATAAATTATGTTTTACTAACTCAAATGATAACATAATATACATGAAATTGCATCTAAAAATTCCAATAAGCACCATAGAATCCTAAAATTTAATTTAAAACATTAAAATTTAACAAAAACCCACAAAATGGCAATCCTAATAGACAAAGTCCACCATCTAGACTTTACACTTTATGCAATTTTAGTAAAAACATTTTACATACTCTGTGTTTTTGTGAATCTTAAAATGCATAGTAAAATATACATCTTAATCTTACATATGACATCATCGGCACACACAAAAGAAAACTATATAGGCCCATATCTTCCATGAAATATAGCTAAAAATCTAAAATTTCATATCTTAACATAAGAAATTTCACCGTTACAAATACTTTCTACCATCTAAAGTGTAATACCTCAATTTTTACTATTGAAAAATTTTGTTTTGCAGAAGAAGCAATTAAGTAAAATATTAGGGGTTACCGCCATGATTGATATAGTTCTAGCTTATGCAACCATCCTTACATTAATCACAATGCTAAAACCTTTAAAGTAAGACAAGAAAAATAGAAACAAAAGGAACATTTATAGTACAATAATGAGTTTGGAGCCTAAATCCGAGTTAACAATGCACAATATAAAAGAAGGGATAACATGTATCAAGAGTTCAAAAAGGATATCCAGTTAAATATATCGACCAGATAATAATTACTCTTCTCCTAACCCCTAACATAGATGAAGTCACTCATCCCCATATAGCGCATCATAGGTAGCATAATCATTTAGCTAATCTACTGAGACCTACACATAAGAATTAGGGTCTCCAATTCATGGGAATGAGTAGCACCTATAAAACGGGTGGTTAGTATGCTACGTACTAAGTAAGGGAATAATACTATCGAAATAGGAATAAAAATAACATATGCTTTCACATCATATAATAAATGAATAACCAAATAATTGAAATATCTCATAAGATAGAAAATGGTCCAAATTCCTTTATTAAGTATAATCCATTTTCATTCTTTTATATACGTTGAGTGCAGGAGCCTCATTATTCTTAAATCGGTGGAATAGTTTAAAACACTATCTCATGGACAATACACTTCAGCGACTATTCTTTCCAGTAGAATGGAGATTAAAAAAAATTTCTTGGGGTAAAATGCTCCTAAATATATATATATATATATCATAGGTTCCAAGTTCTTAAGTCCTTTCAAATACTAATTACATACCCTTTAGTATTCATTTTCCCATATTGATCATTCCACACTACTTATATTATATCATCTCCAAATATATATATATATATATCATACCCAAAAGTCCTTTCAAATACTAATTACATACCCTTTATATTCATTTTCCCATATTGATCATTCACATACTTATATTATATCATCTCAAATCCCATCAATTATCATACCCAAAATACACGATTTAATTCCATACACATATATAATACTCTCATATATATTACTACAAAATGAACACCAATTCATGATAGATAATTTCATAAATTTAAACATTACCAATTATTTAGATAATTTGTATAAATTTAATCTTAAATATTTAGAATTTGTATAATTATAATTTAAATATTTTGCCCCAAATTATCCATTAAATCATTTAAGTAACCCCAAAAATAAGAATAGTTCCAAGACGTCCTCGTCCTATTATTATCATATTTCAATCTACCTAACACATAAAATACTAAAATTTTCTTATTACCCCATAATGACGAAATTACCCTTAAGCACAAATGAAAATCTTTGTTTTATAAAATATTGTACCTTCCTCACATATTAGTTTCTAAGTCCACAATTTATCATCATACCTCATGAGAATTCTTAAGTCCATCTATCAAAACTCATTTAACCTATATTTTATACTATAAGATATATATATATAAATATGACATCATCACAAAAATATAATGATGGTACCTCTTACCCATTCTCACTTTCTTTCAATAGCATAATATCATTAAGCCCATATTTCATACCATAAGATATAATTCCACAAATATGACATTATCTCAACGAAATCATAACATAGTTGTATCTCTCACTCATTCTTACTATCTTTCAATAACATAATATCCTTAAGCCCATATTTCATACCATACGATATACTTTCACAAATATGACATTTTCACAACAAAATCATAATATAAAAGTACCTCTCACCCATGCTTACTTTCTTTCAAGAACATAATATCCTTAAGCCTTTATTTCATACCATAAGATATATCTCCACTCTATCACATTATCACAACAAATTCATAACTTAATGGTGCCTCTCACCCATTCTTACTCCCTTTCAACATAACATTCATATCATCATAAAATATCATGGTCAACACATGTTACATCATATATCAACAATATCATGAAAAAAACATAGAACCATACAAGCAAATAACACCAAAAACCCTAAACATCATATAATATCCTTACCAACTAGGACACATGGCTCTAAGCACGCAAATCCTAGACTTCCTCCTCCAAAGCTACAAGAATACCACCTATGAAAAATAACAAAAATTCATGGTTAGGCTCAAAGAGTTAAATTGAAGTAGGAATCAAGGTAAAGAAGGTAAAAATAGAAATAACCATAGTTAAATGGGAGCTTGAGATGTGTGGATGTATAGAGGAATATGTGGTGGAGCTATGTAAAATTTTGGTAGTGCTTGGATAAGGTTTAAGGGTGAATATAGAGGTACATGGTTGAAAATGAAAAGTTGCATGGATGTGCTACAAGTATTATAACCCTAGTCAAGAGAAAAGATCACGCATGGCTAGGCGGTGCTGAGTTGCATGGCTATGCAATAGAAGATTTTTAGTCTTGCACGACCATGATTGAACTTATGCATAGGCCATGCTCTCTGAAAAATTGCAATGGATGAGAGTAAAAAGAAGGGAAAAGAGGCGATGGTCAGCAATAATGGTCAGTGATGGTGTTTGGGAAGGTTGAGGTAACATTGGTGGTTGGTCTACCAGCTAAAGTGCTGATGGCTGAGGTGGTGTACGATGGTGGAATGGGTAGTACATAAGCTAAAAACAAGGAAAAGAAGGAGGAAGAAGAAGAAGAAAATAGAAGGAATAGGGAGCTTGGGTTGTGGCTCTTTGACACAGAAATGATAGAATGGAGGCCAAACAAAGAGGAAGAAGGAGAGTATATATATAGTGTGTGTGTGTGTGTGTGCGCGCGCGTGCGTAGAGGCGTGTATGTATATATATGGCATGTGTTATTATGGAGTGAATTGGGGAAAATAAAATTGATAGAAAAGGGAGGCATGGTGTGTGCGTGAAGTGTGTAGGTCTTCAAAGATGGATGAAGGAGGAGAAGAAAAAGAAAGGTTATGGATGATGGATAAGGGTGCATAAAGGTGATGGGATGGAACAAGTGGGGAAGGTTCAAGTTGTAGGTGAAAGTTGCAACAATTTTAATTGTTGCGGCTTAAGGTTGACAGAAGTAAGAGAAGAAAGAGATAAAAGAAAAGGAAAAAAGAGAAGGCTTGGGAATTAGTTTAGATGTTTTTGGATTAGCCATAAGTAATTAGGATTAGAAGAAATTTTAGCGGGTTTTGATTTTGGGTTTACAAATAATGATTTATTTAAGTCAAAGTTTCTATTTGAGTTAAAATTTCAGGATTAATAAATTAGGTGATGGTGTAAATTACCTAATTCCAATTTGATAAATACTCTAAGGAAAATTCTTGAAACCTATAAAGTAATGAGAAGATATTAGATAAATCAATACATAAAATCATGGGAAACACGAAGAGATTATAGAATATAAAAAGGATCAATATTAATCTTCAAGTATGGTTGAGTTTCAAAGCTCCAACAATGGTAGGTTTCAATGGTTATGTATGAAAGTGGAGGAGTATGAATATGATGAAGTGCTATGTGATTATGGGATGGATAAGTAAAGTGCACAGTTGAATGAAGTGGAGGAGGTGAAGTGTATATAATCTTACAAGATTTGGGAGAATATTTTCTAAATCTTTTATATTATTTTGTGGGAATTAGGAATGGGTGTGTAGATAAGATAATGGTATGATTTAGCTATATTTGAGGAAGATCATAGTTGACCAAAATGGAGGAGAAAAGAGTGAGTTGATTTGTGGATTTGGGAGAATAAGATAAAATAATTATGGGAAAAATATTCATGTAATTAACAAAGAATATTATCGAAGATATTGGTAGGTTTGTTTTGTGTATGAGAATGGTGATAGAAGATATATTTGGGTTGAATAAAGTGTTCAAGTTTGATGTTTATCATGAATGGAGGGCTTAGATTATATATCATATGATTTAGAAAAGATTTGAGTATCAAAAGTTAGGTTTTGGTAGCTAAGTATGCTTGAAATTCAAAGACTGAACCTTAAAATATTAAAGTAAAAAGGGGAAATATTTGCAATTAATTTTTAACTCAATATCATAAAATTATAATAGTTGTAAAAATTTTATAAATTTTAAATAGTTATAAAGATTAGAACTAACTAAAATGCGAATTATGTTTATTCATTCAAACTTTTTCTTCTTTTTAAACAAATGAATAGGAGTCTAAAAAAATATAATTATTTCTAATATTGATTATTTAGAGACATTTGGGAGGAGCTTCATAGACAAAAGTAGCTCAAGAGTCCTATGAGAGTTAAAATTGTAAGAAATACCAAGAAAGTGTGAACAAAACATTTTAAAAATGTAATAGGATTTATTAAATTCTTAAAATATTTCAAAAATCTTTGTTTAAAATTATTCTTATCTTAGTTATGATATTAAACAATTTTTTAAAAAAAAGAGGGGTATTACATATATACAAGGAAAATTTTCATGCAATTCTTTTTCTATTATTATTATTATTTATTTAATCCTAGATTAATGGGAAAAAATAATCTCATAAATAAAATTTTGTGATGAATTAATTATTAATATAAGAGGGATGGAAAACATATAGTTATTATATAGGAATAAATGGCGTTGAACTACTATCCTACACTTCTCATTTACTCACCAGATTATTGTGGCACATGAGATGTTGATGTAGGGAGAGGGAGAGGTGAGTGATTTGTTGATGCTGAGAGGGGAGAAGTGTTTGAGATTTTCACATTATGAGGGGAGAGGTGTCTGAGTCGTAGATGTTAGGAGAAGGAGAGGTATGCCAAATGCTAATGATGGGAAATAGAAATGTCTATCTCTAATGAGGAGCATGCTATTGTTGCTAAGGATCCTGAGCATTGCCACTGTAATGCCTCTAATTCTCTTTTAACTGCTAATCTTTATCTATCTTCTAACTACAAGTTATCTTGTCTATTCCTTTTTCTTATTTTGATTTACTACTTGTAGAATTCATTTATTTTCTTGGATGTCTAGATGAAATGAGCTACACCAAATAATTTATTTATTTTTAATAAGTGTAGTATCAAATTTTTAACTTTTTATCCTTAGAAATTGTTATGGGTACTAAAATTTAATTTACAAAATACAATTTATTTTATTTTATTTTCTTGAGATTTTTCTTTCTTTAACTGAATTTAGTAATTTCTTAAGAAGGTGTAAAGGATGGTAAGCTCGCATGCTAGCTCTAATAAGGAACGGTGTGTCATGGGCCACATCGACAGACTTGCGATGAGGTTCCACAAGCTCCAAAATAATATAAATTATCCTTGTATAGTCTAGATAAGTGTAGTAAGATGTATAGTATTCTACACTCTCCTAGATGATTCTAGATGGTTCTAGAGGGCTAGATCCTTCTACACTTGTATAGATAAGTATAGAGAATTCTAGAATTCCTAACGGAGTACTTTAGAAATCCTAATAGACTATTCTAGAAACCTTAAATGGCTTATTGGGTCACTCTAGAGGGAGCCATTAGGCTCATCTCTAGAATCTTCATAGGGAGAGCAATAGAATTTCACTTATAAATAGAGGGGGTAGAGGAATTTGAGAATCATCCAAAAAGAGTTGTATTAAGAGCTTCTCTCTCTACACTACAATCTTATTCCTCTCTCTAAAATTTATCTCTTTAGTTCTATTGTGAAGTGTTCGAATTTGTGTTCTCGGAGGCATCTTTTACCTAAGTGTTCAATAAAAGGCTGACTTAGTCTCTCAATGAGTGAGAAAAGACTAAAGCTGCACGTATCTAGGCTAGGTGAATAAGTCAATACATGATAGGTGGTATCAAAGCTTGATTCACGATGATACACAATCCTAAAGTATTACAGATCACTCAATGAGGTGATATTGATAAGATAAAGAGATTGAAGTCTACCTTCAAATCTCATGCTCCGAGTTTGGAGGAATTTCTTAAGAGGATGGATCGCTCCATGGCCATGTGCCGATAGGATGTTGCCAACTTAGAGGGGAATGTGGATTGATTAGACAAGGATGTGGAAGCCTCAGCCACACAAGAGGAGTTCAGTTGGCTAGTTAATGCCCGTTGTGCTCAAGGACCAACTTGCCAACACAAAGTCCTATTTTTTCGATGTAAAGAAGTGATATTTCTTGAATTTGGAAGTTCAAGGGGGCCTATGTTAATGTTGGACACACCTTAACCGCATATATTCAAGGGAGTTTAGAATACGAAGTAGATTGGCAACTTCCTAGATGACATAGAGAGGTATTTTGTGGCCACTCATTTACATGATGTTAATCTTCATATTACACAAGCCAAATTATATCTATAGGAAAATGCCATGTTGTGGTGGTGTGCCTGTCATCGGGAGATTAAATGGGATACATGTGTAATAAACGCATAGGAAGATTTCAAGGTAGAGTTTAAGAGGAAATTCTACCTTACAAATGCTGAGTTGCATGCCATGTGAAGATTAAGTAATCTAAAGCATGTTGGAACCATAAAGGAGTACATCAAGGCTTATAGATCCCTTATGTTTGATATATCCGATATGCTAGAAAAGGATAGATTATTTACTTCCTTAATGGTTTATAGTCTTGGGCAGAAAAAGAACTCTAAAGGCTAAATGTCCAATATTTTCCTGTTGTATATCGAGAGGCTAAATTCTTAATAGAGTACATGTTTGAGAAGAAGGACATGAGTCAGAAGGAGAGTTTTGACAAAGGTGGGGGAGGAAATGGACTCTCAACTAGGCTTTCCATCATAACACTAAAAGCCTTCTTTCGGGGATAATTTCAAAGGAAATAATTGTCTCCACATATGAATCATTCCCACTTGAAATTCGATGATAAACTATAGGAAAATAGTGTCATATTGTTCCCTTGGCATGAGTGAATGTGGAGTCCTATTTGCTCTCAGCTATGTAGTTTTCTAAATGGGTCAAGAAGGGTGAAGTGTGCTATATAGCATAAGTTATTGAGGAAGAGTCCTAATAGCCCATAGAATTGCCTAAAGAGATACAACAAGTCCTTCATGAGTTCAAGGATATGATGCCTATAGAGCTACCGAAGAAGCTTCTACTTATGAGGGAGGTGGATCATGCTATTGAGTTAGATTCGAGAGCCAAGTCACCCTTAAGGAGTCATTATTGAATGTGCCCTCCAGAGTTGGAGGAATCGAGGAATTAGTTGAAGGATATACTTGATGATGGATTCATTCGTCCTTCAAAAACCCCTTATGATGCCCCTATGTTATTCGAGAATAAGCCAGATGGATCTCTTCAAATATAGGCTACAAGACACTTAACAAGATCACAGTGAATAAAAATTATTTGTTGCCTTTGACAAAAGAATTGTTTGATCAGCTCAAGAAGGCAAGATATTTCACCAAGATGGATCTACGATCGGGGTATTAGCAAGTGAGGATTGCTAAAGGAGATGAATCTAATACCACTTGTGTAACAAGGTATAATTCTCATGAGTTCCTCATCATGACTTTTGGTCTTACAAATGCCCTAGCAATGTTTTGTAATTTGATGAATAAGATATTCTATCCCTAATTGGATGAGTTTGTGGTCGTCTATCTAGATTACATTGTGGTCTATAGTGAGTCCCTAGAAGAGCATGTAGAGCACATGAAGGTTATTTCCCAATTATTTTGGCAAAATGAGCTCTATATAAAGAGGGAAAATTCTCATTTTCTCTCACAGAAGTAAATTTTTTGGGCCACTTCATTAGAGAAGGAAAGATTAGGATGGACACAAACAAGGTCTGAGCTATTCAAGAATGGGAAGCTCTAAAGAATGCGTCGGAGTTACGGAGTTTCCACAGATTAGTTAACTACTACCATATATTCATCCTAGGGTATTCAAAAAGGGTCACAACCTTCATAAATTGATTGAAAATGAGGTCTCATAGAATTGAGATGAGGAGTGTGTTAAGGCCTTTGAAGATTTGAAGAAGGACATGATGGAAGAGCCAGTTTTATGATTACTTGAATACTCAAAGTAGTTGGAAGTTCACTTAGATACCTATGATTATGTCATTGGAGGAGTACTTATGAAGGAGAGGTATCCCATCACCTTTGAAAGTCGCAAGCTAAATAAGACAAAGAGGCGATATTTGATAAATGATAAGTAGATGACAACCATCATCCACTATATGTGAGTACAAAGGAGATATCTTCTTAGAAGTAGGTTCATAATCAAAACAGATAATGTTGCAATGAGTTACTTCTAGCATCAAAAGAAGCTGAGTCCCAAGCAAGCCTATTGGAAAGACTTCTTAGCAAAGTTTGAATATGAGATGAAGTACAAGCCTCGAAGCACTAATATGGTGGCTCATGCCCTAAGTTGCAAAGCAATGTTTGCTAGAATGAGTGGTCCTATAGGAGATATCCTAAAATGAGATGAGGAAGGAATGATGCATGAAGCCTTTTCTCAGAGCTTGATGGAGATAGCAAAGGAAGGAAAGACTCATAAATTTTAGGAACAAGAGAGGGTACTCTACACTATGGTGAACTATATCCATATATCCAAATAGGGGAATTTGAGAAGGGACATAATGAATGAGTGTCACAATTCAAAATGGGTTGGACACCCAGATATGAGACGGACCCTGACTCTTATTGATGAAGCTCACTATTGGCCATAGATATGGTGAAATGCCCCAAAAATTTCTAATTTTAAATATTATATTTAAATGAGGTTTTATTATAAAAGTAATTAAATAAATTATTTTATTAAAATAAAAGGAAATTAATTAGGGAAAATCAAGAATAAATTTATAAGTATTTTAATTAGGAGGAATTTGGGTATTTTAACTAATTAAAGATTTTAATTTGGGAATTAAATAAATAAATTATTTTATTTAAAATAAGAAGGAGAAAATAGTTCCAAATTAATATTTATTTTATAAATAATTTAATGGAAGAAAATTAAGGGTGTTTTGCTAATTAAAATGGAATTTATGGAAAATCTTTTAAAAACCCTATTTTAGCCTAAAAAGGGATTAAATATTATATTATTTAAATATTATTATTTTTAAATAACCTAAATAGCCTAATTAATTTAATTAAGCCAACCCATTATTTTTTTTCCTTTCCTTTTTCCCTTTTTCTTTTTCTTTCTTCCTTTTTCCTTTCCTTTTTCTTTCTTTTTCTTCTTTTTCTTTTTCCTCTTCTTTTCCCCGAACTGGGCCAGCTGCGTCGCAGTCTTTCTCTTCTTCCTTTCCTTCGGCCCAGCCCGTGTGGCTGGCACCTCCTGCCCCTTCCAGCGCTGTGTTTTGACTACTATCGAACCAAGACGTGGCGTTTCATTTAAACGCTTCCTGCGACGTCCTTTACCGTCCCTCTCTACACCGCGTTTGTCTTCTTTTCACACTAAAACTCGGCGTTTCATTTAAATTCCTTCGAACCCGCGCCCGACCGCCCGATTCTCCTCTTTTTCTTTTCTTTCCCGGCCGACCGGCCCACCTCCCTTTCTTCTTCCTTCTTCCTCTGTCCTCCTCCGTCGCGACGCTGCAACGCTGGCCGCCATCAATGGCATCTCCGGCTACAGTGATTAATACCGACCGTTTCTTGCCTCATTGTCTTCCTCTTAACTCCAGAAATAAATTGGCATAATTATTGGACGTTAAATCTCGCCCGTTTCTTCTCCCCAGCCTCACGAAATTTCGAAGCAACCCAAACGATGGCCGATCAATTACTGCCACCGGCCACCCAAATTCTTGCACTTAATACCTCCCTTTTGAGCTTCAACACCCTATTATCCCATATACCATCAATAAATAGCCTTGTTATAGGATTTTTTAGAGTTTTTCTTCCCCGAGACCCTAAGCCCGAGTTGCCGCCACCCTGACTTCAGACACACCTTCCGCCGCCGATAGCCAACTTCATCGCCGGAGAAGCATCTCAAATTCTTACCTACAATCTCTTCTAGCTAACTAAGATCCCCAGAACTTTCAATTCTTCTTGCACGGGCCTCCATAACCGTGCAAAGTTGGCTGCTCGTTTCGCCAGAATTTTACCCCGAAACCTTAAACCACCGTCCACCGCTGTGCGCCACCACCTTTGGCTGCACCACCACCATCATTTTGTCCCTCTCCTCCTGAGAAACCATAAACACCTCTTATCTCACCTCAATTCTCCCTATCTTTTTCCCAACATCCA
This sequence comes from Tamarix chinensis, assembly GCA_030549775.1. Classification (NCBI taxonomy): domain Eukaryota; kingdom Viridiplantae; phylum Streptophyta; class Magnoliopsida; order Caryophyllales; family Tamaricaceae; genus Tamarix; species Tamarix chinensis. The sequence goes on along the minus strand of CM060175.1, from coordinate 3,589,048 downwards.
TCTTCCCCTCTTTTCTTCTATTTTTCCGGTCACCGCCGCCGCCTTCGTGCACCACCGCCGATGCCGCCTATCCCCACCAGCTGAAGGTTGAAGCCTAGACCCTCTCAACCATTTTCCATATTATTATAAGCCTTGATTTAATTTATTTCAATTGTTTGCATATAAATACCATTATTATTATTCTTAATATTTTTTATTATTATTAGTAGTAGTATTATTGTTTTATTATTATTTATGCTGAGGGCTGAAGCCCTATTGTATTTAATTCGATTTTATTATTATTTCCCTTATTATTTCTATTATTACTATTATTAATATTAATATGTTATAAGTATAATTATTATTATTAGTTTATATTTCGAATTTCTATTATTCTTATTCCATTATTATTAATGAAAATATTTTACCATTAGTATTGTTAATAATGTTATTATTGTTATTACTATTGTTATTATATGTTATTATTATTATTATTATTATTATTATTATTATTATTATTATTATTATTATTATTTATTGTTATTATTATTTATAATTTCATTGATATTAGTTTTATTATCTTTGATATTATTATATTAGTATCATTATTATTATTAGGGTAAAGTCTTTAACCCTATATTATCAAGGTTTATAATTTATCTATTATTTTTATGTCTTTAGCAAAGTTAGAATTTTGTTAAGGTTATTTTATTAGTGTGTTATTATTTGGTCAAAGCCCTAAGGAGGAGTAGGAGCGTGCTCCAAGATCGGTGACATTTTAGGTAAGGGTTTACTAAGGCCATTGTGTTCTTATATGCTTTGCATTCTATGTTTATGATTATCAATTATGTCGTATATGATATGAAGTGGAGTTGAGGTATGTTTTGTATGACATGTGTATTATTTATGTATGATAATATGTGATGTGACCCTGTAAGACATGCATGTGAGGATGTTGATGTGGTTTATGTGGGAGAAAGGATGAAAAGGGATAATGGGGGAAAGAAGTTGATCAAGGGATGTGAGTTGACCTAAGTATTTTAATGGCCCATGAGTGGAAGAGTGAAATATAATTTATGATGTTATATGGGAGAATCGAATTTATGGTTTGTTGGGGAGAATCTAGTTTATGAGGTTTTTTGGGAGAATGTAATTTATGATATTATATGGGAGAATGTAATTTATGATTTGATTGGGAGAATCTAATTTATGATTTGTTTGGGAGAATCCAATTTATGGTTTTGCTTGGGAGATTCTAATTTATGATTTTATGTGGAAGAATCTAACTTATGGTCTTGTATGGGAGAATCTAAATTGTGGTTATGAAAGGGGAGAATCTAATCAATTGTATTATGTGGAAAAATCTTTGGGTTTTATATGATTTGAATCTTTGGGTCGGTATGGATTGAATTTAGAGTTTTGTGTGAATGAATCTTTGGGTTTAATATGGTTGAATTTAGGGTTATCTTTGGGTCGGTATGGATTGAATTTATCTTTGGGTTTAATATGGTTGAAAGGATGAATCTTCGGTTTTATGTGATTTTAATCTAGGGTTTGGTAAGGATGAATATTTGGTTGGTATGGATTGAATTTAGGGTATTGTATGACGGAATCTTGGGTTTTGTGTGGTGGTATTAGGGTTGCGTGGTGGAGTTAGGGTTTTGCATGGGAGTTAATGATTGCATGGAATTTAGGGTTTGCATGAAAAGTTAGAATGGTTGCATGGGATGTGTAAAGTATGCATGGGAGTAAAATTTATGTATGAAAAGTTAATTTGGGATGTAAGGAAGGTAATGTAAGCGTGGTTTGGGTAGTTAAATACTTTGGATGGAAATTAATACGTGGAACATTATCTGGGTACGTAGGAGACGAAGCTACGGTTTGGAGTGGCTAATTGTGAATTGTCATGGTTAGTTAAGGTTTGGAATGGCTAATTACGGTTGTTATGGTTAAATAAGGGTTGGAGTGGTTAATTGTGGTTTGTGGTGGTTGATTAAGGTTTGGTGTGGCTGCTTAAGGTTTTTGTTGTGTCATGTGTTTTTGGTGATTAAGGTGTAATTATGAGAATGGAATCGATGATTTGTGATGTGTGGAGGGTTAAAATAATTTGGGTGATATGAGGTGGAGTAAGAGGAGATGTTAAGGCCTAAATTAGGGTTTTGGGATAAAACCCTAGAGTGAGATGTGAAGTAGAATTGGAGCATAAGTGTAAAGGGAGCGATTCATGCATGTCTGGGGTTTGGTGGTAGCACGTGTGTAATTGGTAAATAAAGTATGATGATGAATATGGAATTTATGATTTATGATTCGTGCATGTGCATGGTGAAAGCCTTTGAATAAGATACTTAAGACATTAATCACGTAAAGTGGAAGATGTTGAGTCAGGCCCAGACCGATCCACCAGCATAATAGTGGCAGGGAATGTTTTCCCTCGCAATCGATCCATCGGCTAAAATAGTGGCAGGGCATGTACCCTCGCGACCGATCCACCGGCTATAATAGTGGGGGATCCCGAGCTCAACAAAACAAAACGTTATATGTTGAAAGATATGGGAAGACACTAATCACTTATAGTGGAACACCGTACGAGAAGGGGTCAGATCGATCCACCGGCATATAATAGTGGCAGGGTATGTTACCCTCGCGACCGATCCACCGACTAAAATAGTGGTAGGGAATGTTTCCCTCGCGACCGATCCACCGGCTAAAATAGTGGGGTTCCCGTAATCGTATGGACTTGATAAAGAGCATGGTATGAAAATATTTCGATAAAGGATTAATAAAGCAATTAATCTAAACTATATTGGATATTGGGTTTTTCACCTGTTCGTTCATTGTCTTTATGTTATTGTATTGGTGATTATGCCCTATTTTTATTCTACATGGATTATGTGCTTATGTGTTGGCCTTATTTTTCGGTTACCTTAGTACGTAGTGTACTGATCACCCTTTTCATGGGTGCTACTCATTCCCATGAGTAGCATGCCCTTCTGACTTGTGTAGGTGGGCGAGACATCAGTCGGGGCTGAGTGTTGAGCATTTTTGGCTCAAAGTTTGAGAGAGTTGTGGCCGTATTTTAGTCTTTATGCGATTTTATTTCCTCCTATTATTTATTTTGTATTGGAGTTATCCTCCTTGATTTATTACCTTGTATTGAGTATTTATCCTCTTTGATTTCGCACTCTGACCTCTAATTTATTATGGGTTATAAACGTTTATGCGTACTCTGATTTTAATGTATGATCTTTTGAGTTCTTTTATGAACTGCTGGTTTGAGTTTAATGTAAATCTTTTCTTAGCCTTAGCACTTGGTACTGGAACGGTCGGAGAGAATCGGTATAGTACTAAGTGTGGCGGTAACATGCCCATAATTCACAGGTTTTAAGTATTTCTATTTTAATTGCTTCCGCTTTTTAAAAAAAATTAGTGAATTTTGGGGTGTTACATGTGGAATGACGTTGACGAATATGTGAGGACTTATCTTATATGCCAACAAGACAAAAATGAGCAGAAGAATCCTGTAGTTTTGCTAAAACATTGCTAATTCTTGAAATACCTTGGAAGAGTGTCGCTATGGATTTTATCTCAGCACTCCTAATGTTTGAGGGAAAATGTTCAATTATGGTGGTGGTAGATAGGCTAAGCAAGTATGGGATGTTCATCTCTACCCCTAGAGATTGTTCAGTGGATCGGTATGTTTAGTTGGTCTTCAATAATGTAGTGAAGTGTTGGGGATTACTGAAGGGCATCATCAGTGACAGAGATTCCTGCTTCACTGCTAAATTATGGAGGAAGCAATTCAAGCTAATGGGATATGAGTTGCACTTCTCTACCAACTTTCACCCATAGACATATGGAAATATGGAGAGGGTGAATGCCTTAGTGAAGATGCATTTGAGCACTTTGTGTGTGCCGATCAGAGAGACTAGGCCAAGTTTATGGATGTGGCTTAATTTTCATACAACGTGCTAGGAAGTGACGCCACACTGTATAGTGCTTTTGAGCTCGACATGGAATAACAACCCCTCACTCCACACACAATGCAACAAGGCTATAAAGGGATTAGTTCAGCCGCACATTCATTTGCTCAAGGATGGAAGGAGCAACTTGACTTAGCCAAGGTGCATCTATAGAGTGATTTAAAGAACATGAAGAAATGGAAAAATGTAAACCAAAGCCTTTGGAGTTAAGTGAAGGGGACTTGGTGTAACACCCCCACCTTTTACTATCAAAAAATTTTGGTTTAAACCAATGTGGAAGATGAAAATACACATAGAAAAAATGGGGTAATATCCTTGTACCTAACATAAAGTAGTCATTTGCCGCCTATCCCATATTAAATACAAGGCTAAACCAACCAACCAATTTAAAAATAGAGTGTCCAAACTTAAGTTACATAAAAATTTTAAAATTTGTTTACAAACAAGGCCCTCATTGCTCCTCGAAAAAAATCAAATATAGAGAAAAGATACTTTAAGACTATGGTGATAAAATAAGACTAGAGTTAGGCATGATCCTAAACCATGGTCCATCACAAACCCCAAAAAAACTTCAGATTTTCATGCTCTTATGCCTTGAACAAAAGCTAAGGTAGGCCCACAACTAGTAATCCCCAAAAACCTACACATGGCCCTTTTTCTAGTGTGAATGAGTAGGTAATAGAGAAAACGATCACATCGGTATGCTACATATTAAGTAAGATAAGTTGCTTCCTCAATGAAAATGCAAGTATGTGATGCAAATCAATCATAACATGGATAGAATATTTAACATGTGTCATGCTAATGTCATATACATAAAGGTAATAGTGGAATAGGGTACACTATCATGCATAAATCAGGCAACATAGAATATATCATGATTATCTTCATATTATAATCACACACGTAGTCACACATGTATTAGACAATTTATTTCAAACAACGGCTAGGGTTTATTTGCCAACTTACTATATGGATAGATTACACCATTTCCTTATCCATATATTGATATAGGTCAACACCTAGTTAATCTTTAACATTATTAAATAGTTGGTCATTTAAGCCATTATCCAAGTGTACATACTAGTTTTTACCCTTTTTGGTCATTTAAACCATTATTCACATCATTATTCAATTGTTAACCATTCACTTAGTCATAATCCATATTTTATCATCCAATTACTTATCATCCTAATTTTGTTATCATCGAGTGAATGATTATATACCATCCCATGGTCCACATACCAAGGAAGCATATCCAAATAAAGGGACATAAAGTCTAATCCTAAGCTAATCACCAAAGCAAGCATAAGTCCAGGCTGAAGCCAATAGCCATAATGGACATAAGTCCAGGCTAAAGCTAACCAATATGGACTTAAATCTAGGCTAAATCCAACCACCTAGGTAACAACACCCTTTAGTATCGATACCCCCTATTACATCATCAGTGTCTAGAGTAGGTAAGGCATCGATACCTCTAAGGATCTCATCCAAAAGCAAAGCCTGAAGGCACAAATAAATGACCAAAGGAAGACTAACCCTTAGTAGCTAATTGAGTATTAGATAACCCAGACACATGCACAACTTGGTTGTCATTTGCTTGACATGATTAGTATATTATTCATGAGGATAAGTGATCACATAAGGCCCATACAAAGAGTGAGCAAGGCATTAACATATTTCTTCCATATTAATCCTTTCCATTTCCCAACCATGTAGAATTCTCACTTATCTTTGTCCAATATTATTCATGCCCATCATGTTATATTATTCAAGCACATGTTGTGCTTCAATTACTGTTTTCTTAAATATCATCACATTTTATATATATTACACGCATTAACCTTTACAATACTCATATAGTAGATCATACACTCTAATCCATTTAATCATTTTGTTAGGTCATTAATCCATGATAAATTATGTAGTTTATCCTCTTAATATTCATAGAACAAAAGCATGCACATCCTCAAAGGAATAAAAAAAAGAATCAAATCACACTAACTAATTGAACCAATTGATCTATTTGGCCTAACTACTCAATTGGTTTATGTTTACCAATCTAGTAGTTTGACTTAACTAAACCGTACTTTTCCTCAAACATGTTGATTGGTTAGGGTAAACTAATTGACTATTCACACACTAGTTGATTAATTCTACCCAACCAATCAATGGGTTTAAGTAAAGAGGAAGACCAAGGTCACTACAGGCTTACCAGGCAATGGGTTGGGTCAACTAGTTTATTGTTCTCGGAATAAATAGATCGGCTTAACTTAACTAATCGATCAATTTTCCTTACAACACCATCAAATAGTCATTTTTATGTAAATCATGCTCATAAATCTTCATTAAACCACATTGCAACATGCTTTAACAATGTATAACACATTTTGAGCTGAAGTAACTTATATATCTCAATATTTGATCTTCACCACTCATTTTTCTCAAGTTCCATGCTTTTTACTCAAAACGTACAATCTACCCATCCATATCAATTATGAAATTTATATATAATCAAGTCGTCATACAAGATCAACATAAAGAAGCACATATCATGCATCAATACTCATAATCCATTTTAGAAGTAAGGATCACTTACTTGATGCTGGTAATACCCTCTTAAACCAGAAATTTTATTCTGTAATAATCCCAACTTTTAAAACCTTAAAAAAATCTTTAACTCAAAAAATTGTGCATGACCTTAATAAATTTAAACTTGAAACAAAAAGGAAAGATGGAACATGCCATACTTAAAGTAAAACGTAGGATACACAGTTGAACCACTCAATCATTTTCCCAAGTCTAACTTTTCCTTACTTAATAATTAAAATAAGAGAGAGCTAGAGAAAGGATCAAAAGACTAAAACGAATTGACTACAAGGCTTGAGTTGCATAAAGGAGATAGGTTAATACATAGAGTTAGGGATTTTTGATGGTTGAAAGAAAGGTAAACAAAGGGGTGATTAGGGTTATTTATAGCTAGCCTATCAAGAAGAATCAAAGAGGGTTTAGGAACATTTCAAAAACCCTAATACTTAATGTTTAAATTTAAGATAAAAGGACGGATTTTTTCCAAGATATCTGACCTATTATCTAGAGCTCAAATGGTTTTTTTGAAAAATATAGGTCCATTTGGCTAAAATTGAAATTCAAATGAGGTGAAATGGAAGTTCAGCATGGAAGGAATCATCCAGCTGATAAGAATTGTGTATGAGATTGAAGCATTGATCTCAAAAATGCACAAAGGAGAGAGGTGAAAGTAAACATGGCTAAGGTCATCCCCCCCTTCCAATTATCCCAATCAATCTTCCAGATCAATATTAGGCAATATTTTTGGCTAATTGCATCATGGAAAAGGCTAAAAATCTCTTAGAAGAAATTCGACATAGAATGATAACGTTCCATTTCAATATAAGAAATTTTTTCAAAAAAGTTAATTTCAAATACCTGTCCATATTGATAAATCAGTCAATTAGTTTGGACTACCAAATGACTATTCTACAAACCAATCAATCAATTTATTCTAGTAAAAAACATTTTTCTAGAATGATGAACTAGTCAATCAGTTTATGGAACCATTTGATTTGTTTTCTTGAAAAACTCGATAAATTTTATTTTCCAACCTTGTTTCAATTCAAACTTTTTCCATAAAAAAAATCATAATACCAAATCAAAAATCAAACAAATAAATTTTGTTATAATTCTCATTCTAAATTTTTTAAAATATGGGATATTACAGCACTACCCCTTTGAAGAGGTTTTGTCCCTATAACTTATCAACATTCCAATCACATTATTTATCACACATTAAGACACATATCACGTTCATATTCAAGAAAAAGGGTTACTAACCCCTTAAAGAAAAAGGATTACACTAAGGTAACAAGCTAAGAAAATATCTCTAGGTACATGGATGGAATTTCCTCATCAGCTTCCCAAATAGCCTCCTTTGTACCATGATATGACCACAGAACCTTTACCAATAGGGTGGTTTTTGTACGTGTCTCTCTTCTCTTTGTATCCAAAATGCTCATCAGTCATTCTTCATAAGTCAAAAATTCATCGAGCTCTAGCGACTTTGATTAGATAACATGTAAAGGATTTGTTATGTACTTACTTAGCTAAGATATGTGAAAGTTATTGTGCACATAAGACAATTCCATTGGTCAAGCTAAGTGGTAGGAAACTTCACTAACACGGTCTAAAATACTTCACACTAAGCTTACCCTTCCTACTAACGTCATGAATCCCTTGGTGGGTGAGACCCTCAAAAGGACTCTATCACCCACCTCGTACCCATCAGTTCATCTTCTCATATTTGTGTAGCTCTTCTATCAGTCCTATGATACTCTCATCTGGTTCTAAATTAAACAGATGGTATTTGTCATCTCCTCGATCATCTTGGATACCAGTGTCTCGCTAATGTTGTTCCAACATGAAATAATTAAACATTTTCCCCCAAGTAAGGCTTCAAAAGGTGTTATCTTGATGCTAGCGTTGTAACTATTGTTGTAGGAGAACTCGATCATGCCCAGACAATCTTCCCAACTTCACCTCAAATCTAACACCCATGCCCAAAGCATGTATTCTAAAGTATGAATGGTCCTCTTTATCTAGTCATCTATAGTTGGGTGAAAAGTAGTGCTCATCTTCAGTTGAGTACCAAAGGTGGCCTGCAACTTTACCAACAATGCGATAAGAACCTGGAGTCTCTATTTGACACGATATCCTTAGTAACTCTATGTAGTCTCACCATATTCTTTCCATAAGCATCGGTTAGCTACTCAATATTCCATATCTACTTCATCGAAATGAATATAGCCAACTTAGTTAAACAATCCACAACAACCTAGATGGAATCAAAACCACTATGAGTCTTCGGAAGTCCAACCAAGTCTATAGATATGCTATCCCACTTCCACTCAAGGATTTCAAGTGGTTACACTAACCCTACTGGTCTCTTATGCTTGATATTAACCTTATAATAAGTTAAAAATCAGGTAACAAATTCTACCATTTTTCTACTTCATGTGGGCCACCAATATACCTTCTTCATATCCTTGTATATCTTATCCCCTCTAGGGTAGACAGATAAGGAGTATAATTTCCTTTCTCAAGGATCTTCCTCTTAAGCTTAACACACCCCTATGGCACACACCACCTACCATGATCTATGATATCACCATCCTTGTGGATCTAAAATCCTTTAGCTCTTCCTTCTATAATACTATTATGGATTCTCTCAAGCTTGACATCACTAAATTGATTAGCTCAGATCTCCTGAAAGATTGAAGGCATAATGGTGAGTACACTCTTTCTTATCTCAAGACTACCAATGGTAATCGGTTTGATCTCCAACATCCTAATCTCTTGACATAGGTGATCTGACAACATGATCATGCCCAAGGAATGTGATATCTTTTAGCTAAGTATATCTGCCACCACATTAGCCTTAACCTCATGGTAGGTCAATTCTAAGTCATAATACATGACCAAATCCAATCATCAATGTTGTCTTAGGTTCAACTCCCACTGAGTGAAGATGTACTTAGGGTTTTTATGGTTAGTGTAGAACTTTTACGGAACTTCATAGAGATAATGACTCCATAACTTAAGGGAGAACACTACCTTAACAAGCTCTAAGTCTTTCATTGGGTATTTATGTTCATACAGCTTCAATTGTTGAGAAGCATATGCCACTACCATTCCATGTTGCATCAACACACAACCCAAACCATGCTTGGAAGAATCACTATACACCTCCAAAACCATCATATCCTCTCGCCAACATGAGAACTAGGGCTTAAGTCAAATTCCTCTTCAACCTTCAAAGGCTTCACTACACTTCTTTCCCCCTTGGAAACATGTAGCATTCTTCAATATATAAGTAAACTAATGGTAGTAACCAGCTAACCCCAGAAAGTTGCACACCTCCTTGACAAAAGTGGGTGTGGGTGGCTTATAAATGGCTTGAATATTGGTAAGATCCACTTTAGATATTACATATCTAAAGAAGGCCACTAGGTTTAAATAGAACTCATATTTAGAGAGTTTGGCGTACAGCTGGTGTGATCTTAGCAAGGCTAAAGTCTACCTTAGATGCTGCTCATGCATCTCTTAATCGCTAGAGTAGATGAGGATATCGTCGATGAACACTATGATAAATTGGTCCAAGAATGGACGGAATATCTAGTTTATTAGGGACGTAAAATATTTTGGTACCCTAGTGAGTCGAAAGGGAATTACTATGAACTCATAATGGCTATACCTTATCCGAAAAGTAGTTTTAGGGATGTCTTATTATGGTATCCTCAATTAATGGTAGTCTAACCGAAGATCAATTTTGGAGAACACATTGGGTCCCTTGATTTGATCGAATAAGTCATCGATCCTTGGCAATAGATAACGATTATTTACCATCACTTGTTCAATCCTCGATAGTCAATGCACAACCTCAAGCTCCCATCCTTCTTCCTTACAAACAAAAATAATGCTCCCCATGGCAATATGTTTGTTCGGATGTAACCCTTATCCATAATCTCCTCTAACTAAGGCTTGATCTTTTCATTTCTATAGGTGTTATATAGTATAGAACCTTAGATATTGGCTCTGTACCTCGTAACACATCATAGATGAATTCAACATCACAAATGGATGCCATTCTTGGGATCTTCTTAGGGAATACATTAGGAAACTCACAGAAAACTATTAACTACACCAAGGGTGTCTCAATTTCTTTGAATATAGGATAATACATAGCTAGAGTGGATACCCTTTATGAACAAGGTTGCTTAACATGATAACCTACACAATCCTTACATATTAGGTTCACACTTTCGATATTAAGCTCTAATACCCTTTGATCCTTGTAGAACCATGCATCCTTGCATGAAATCAATCAAATCTTGGTACTTCCACAACATATCCATCCAAACAATCACATCACAATAACACAACTCGAGTTCTATGACTTCCAGCAGAAATTCTATTCCTCTTACCACCAAAGTCACTCCTTGATAGAACCTAGAGCATGCAATCCTATCCTTAGAAGGGAACATAATTGAAGTGGAAATAGTACTGGAAGGAGATAAGGTAGCTCTAGCTACAAATGTGGATGACACAAAAGAGTATAATGAACTAGAGTCAAACAGTACGCATGTTGGAAAAGTAGAGATAGTAAGCATATGGGTCACCACACCGACCTGACATTCTACCTCTGCTTGGCTCATCACATTTAGGAATCCTCCCAAATGAAATCCTATGACACTAGTTTATCCTTTCCCTTGTTGGAAAGGGTGAGGCCTCTAACCTCGGGGATAACTATCTCAAATAGTAGAACTGGATGGCGAATATAGAACTCTCTATGTTTGCAGTTGTGGCTATTGAATAGATCTAGTACTCTGAGCTCTAAACTAGATCCTCTAGATGCTGAAACTCCCAACTCAGCACTCGTATGCCCTATATCCCACCATGCCACATCCATGGCACATCACCTTGTTTCCTCTATACTCTACCTCCGAATGATCTATTTTGTAATGCTTTTAGTGGTAATGTCTCTCCTCAGCATGACCCCTACCACATATAGGAGGAAATCTTCCTCCTGAAAAGTGCACTTCTTTTTGTCACTAGGATGTTGGTGACCTTCAATCTTCATCATACTCCCCAACTGAGCACTTTAGCCCTATATAACTCAAGATGCCTCCAAGGCTTGCTCGTACATCCTTATCATGTCTAGCAAAGTAACTCCTACCAAGTACTCTTGATATTTGATCCCTGGCCCAATCTTGAAGTGGTGAACTTGCATCACCTCATTAGCCTCCACTTTAGAGGCTAATTGGACCAAGTCCATGAATTGAGTATATTAATCCTTAATGGACATACCCCCTTTTCAAAGAGCCATGAACTTATTGTACTTCTTCATGAGGAGGTGAGTTCAGCAAAAATGGGCATTTAACACCTCTAGGAATGGTCCCCATCCCGTAAGTTCTCCACCCTTACATTAGATGCTCCTCCACCATGTGTTTCCCCTTCCTCTCAAGTAGTAGACTACCACATCAACCCTCCTATCTTATGGGCATCTACAAGCGGTAAAGCTCTTCTCCATGTCCCTGACCCATCTCTATATGATTTTAGGGTCCTCCTAGTCCTCAAGGATTGGTGGATGATGATGTCAATCCATCCAGAGCCAATCTTTCGGAACTAGTGTATCTACTAGCACTGAGGGTTGTTGCGATGCTCAAATATAACCTTCTATGTATGATCCAACGGTCTCCATGAATGCCTCAATGTGCTTGTAATGGTGGTTAGCAGCCATTGATTACTAAAGACTAGAAGTAGTTAGGGATATAATTCAATTTACCACATACCAAGACTCACACAACAATTATTATAAAGGCTATCTATGGTAAATTCCCAACCCACTCTCACTCATGGACATTTCAGGTTTAAAAATACTTAAACTTACCAGAAAAAATCAAAAGAGAAAAGATTTCAAGTCAAGGATGATACCATCCTATGGTATCAGCTTAACAATCATTGAAAATAACATGTTCACAAGAAAATGCTCTTATTTGGCATCATGGTATACTATCATGCATAACACGAGTAACATAGAATATATTATTCTTATCTTCATATTGTAATCACATAGGTAGCCACACATGTACCAGGAAAATTATTTCAAACAACCACTAGGGTTTATTTTCCAACTTGCTTAATAGATGGATTACACCATTTCCTTATCCATATATTGATATAGCTTAACACCTAATAAATATTTCCCATTATTAACTTAGTTTGTCATTTAAGCAATTATCCAAGTGTACATACTATTTTTTCTCCTTTTTTTTCATTCAAACCATTATTCCCATCATTATTCAATTGTTAATTATTCACGTAATCATCATCCATATTTTATCATCTAATAACTTATCATCCTAATTTTTTTTTATCATCGGGTGATGAATTTGTGCACCACCCCATGGTCTAGCATGCCATGGAAGCCTATCCAAATAAAGGGACATAAATTATAGGCCAAAGCCAATCACCAAAGTGGACATAGGTCTAGGCTAAAGACAACAACTAGAATTTACATAAGTTCAGGCCAAAGCTAACTAATATGGACACAAGCCTAGACTGAAGCAAACCACCTAGGTAACCGGACTACTTAGTATCAATACCGCCTATTATATTATAAGTGTTTAGAGTAGGTAAGGTACTGAGACCTCTAAGTATCTCTTCTGAAGGTAAAGCTCGAAGGCAAACTAACTTTCGGTAGTTAATCAAGGATCGCATAACCTAAATCCATACACAACTCAATTATCTTTTTCTCTACTTGATTAGTGCATTATTCATGAGGATAAGTGATCATATAAGGCCCATGCAAAGAGCGAGCAAGGCATTAACATATTTCTTCCATATTAATCCTTTTGATTTCCCAACGATGTAGAATTCCCACTTATCGTTGTCTAATATTATTCATGTCCATCATGTTATTTTATTTAAGCACATGATATGCTTCAATTACTCTTTTCTCAAAGATCATCACATTTCATATGTGCTTTACCCATTAACCATTACAGTACTCACATAGTATATCATACATTCTAATCTATTTAATCATTTCATTGGGCCATTAATCCATAAAAAATATGTATTTTATCCTTTTAATAGCCACAGAATAGCCCCATGCATAGCCTCAAAGCAAACCAAACCAAAAGGAACCAAATCACATAAATCAATCAAACTAGTTGATTGATCTGGCCTAATCAGTCGATCTATTTAGATTGACCAATCAATTAAATTAACTCTACCAAACCTTTCTATTCCTCAAATAGGTTGATCGGTTTTGTAATCCCCCCAAATTTTAGAAAACCGATAATTTAATAAATAGCTTTTATTTGAAATAAATTAGCTTTTAAAATTATTTAGTTTAATTATTTTATGGATTTTTGACTCTATAAATTTAGATAGGAGTATCTAATAAATTAAAAATAAATATTTTGTCATTTTATCACATTATTTTAAATTAAATAATTTTTCAAACTAATATTTTACTAAAAGTATCAATTTCAAACCAATATATTAACTTATATTGATTTAAATTATTAAATAAATAATTTATCAAGAATATTAATTTTATGATTTTATAAATTAATCTATTTTATTTTCCCTATTTTTTCATTTCCCCTTTTTGCCCTTTTCACCTTTTTTTTCCTTTTCTTTTTTTTCTCTTCCTTTTTCTTCCTTCGAGCCACCAGGCCAGCCCTTCCCCCTCTCCCCTGCGCTCTGGGCCTCAGCCCATCTCTCCCCCCCTTCCTTCCTCCCTCTCCCGCGTGGCCCATGCAACGCAGCCCAAACATTCTTTATTTTTCTTTTCCCAGATCGAACCGGCCGATCTTCCTCCTCTACGCGATCGGTCTGCTCCCCCCTCCTTCCTTTCTTCCTTCTCCTTGATCGTGCCCGACCAGTGCTGCTTCAACTCCATGCCTTCCACCACCGAGCTGCCCTGTAGCTAGGGCTATGCAAAATCGGATATCTGTATCCGGTCGAATTTTTTTTCGGATATCTGATCCGATCGGATATTTAGTAACCTATATCTATATCTGTATCCATTAATAGCGGATATCCGAATAGTCGGATATCTGAAAAATCGGATACTGATATCGGATATATCCGATACATCCGATTATCCGAAAAATATTTATTTTTCAACAAAAAAGACTTGTTTATGACTGGATATCCAAAAATTTGATAATTTAAATTCGGATATCCGATATTCGATATCCAAATATCCGCATTAAAATATCCATATGTGGATATTTTAACCTGCTAGAATTAAATTAAAATACATTCTAAAAATCCAAAGTCCATAATAAATACAAAAAATCAACAATAATCCAAATATGCCCATTGAAATATCCAAATATGGATATTTTAACCTACTAGAATTAAATTAAAATAAATTCTAAAAATCCAAAGTCCATAACAAATACAACAAATCAACAACAATCCAAATATCCGCATTGAAATATCCAAATGTGGATATTTTAACCTGCTAGAATTAAATTAAAATAAATTCTAAAAATCCAAAGTCCATAATAAATACAACAAATCAACAATAATCCAAAGTCCAAAGTCCATAACACAAATACAACAATAATCTAAAGTCCATAAATCCATAATTTTCGGGTTAAATAATTATACATATAATTTATTTAATCAAAAAATATTTATATATTTTATTTAAAAAAAATATTTTTCTTATATACCGGATATTTTAATCAGATCGAATAATCCGAAAAAATATCAGATATCCGCTCAGAAATTTTTTAATTTTAACCGGATTGGATATTCGCTCCAGTTTTTAAAACCCGGATCGGATATCCTAAAACTTGGATCTGATTTTTTAAATATCGGATCGGATTTTCGGATTACGAATTTTTTGCACAGCCCTACCTGCAGCTCCCCCCACCTGCCACCGCAACTACTCTCTCTTCCTCTCCCTTCTACGTCATTTTCTTTCCTATTTCAAACCAAACCAACTCCTGGACCACAGCTCACATGCCCATCTTCCTTTCCTTTTTCTCCCCTCCCTTTCCCCTGCCAACCGACCACCCCTGCCACCGTATTGCAACCCCGACCGGCCACCTACTCCCCCTCTCTCTCCCTCTTCTTTTTCTTCTCCCAACCAGCATTCTTGCCCCATTTTTCGAGCCTTACTTTCTCCTTTCGCCTCCATTTTTACCACCGCCACCCTTCGCCGCTTACTTTGCGCTACCTTCTCTGCTTCACACCACCCCCTCGAGCCCTGCCCCACTTTTCTCCCTAATTCGTTCTCTGTCGTCCGACCTTTATCCACACCTTGCCCTCCTCTACCACCCCCACACATTCTTTTCCCGATACCAGCCCTTTCACCCCTCCATTTTTCCCTTCTCTTTTCCTTCCTTCTCACCCAGGCCTAGCCCGACAGCCAACTTCGCCACCTCGCCACCGCCGTCTCCGCCACCTTTGGCCACCAACAACCCATCTCCAGCCTCCACCTACACCCCCTCTTCACTCCTGCACCCTTACCTTTCCTCCAATCCTCCCCCATCTACCTCCTTTTCTAGCCTAAAGACCCTAAACCAAGCCATCTCCTCCTCCCTTCTATCTCACCCCCTTCGACCCTATTCTTCCCACTTAGTCTACATGTGGCTCACGTTGTTCATGCAGTGTGAGTAGCACATTAATTGGGAATTAATTTTTTTGAATCTTTGAGGTATATTAATAGTTAAGTAAAGTGTATTATTATTAAATAAGTTTTTATAAATTTTTGTCCTTTTAATTTCCTACTTTTAATATAAATATTATTGATATTATTTTTAGGTGTTGAGTTAATAATTAAGCCTTGAATCTTTAACTGGGATACCGGTAAGGTTCAATTTTTGCAAGATTAAGGTAATCGTTAAACCCCACTTAAACGCATGGAAAAACTTATGCTAACACATTAGGGATTTCAGTATGATTTCATGCATGTTATGTGTTGCCTAGTATGATAAATGTTGTTGCTTATATTGATTGATAAAAAGAAGAGCATGCTAGATTTTGTGCCATGCGTAGAGATGATACTTAAGGAAGGAGTTTGATATTTGATGAAATGTTAGATACTTTTCTATAATGTATTATGTTGCTAATGCATGAATAATATTATTGTGAGCCTAAGGGTATTTTAGTAATATGCCTATGTAAGTATGTGATATAATATGTGTAGTTGCTAATGAGTATTATGTTGAATAATGACAAGTTGGTGGAGTTAAATGATAAGAATGAAGTGCTAATATTAGTATTTTATGTAGTGGTGGTAAATTCATAAAAGTGGTGTAATAAAGGGGTTAAGTGGTAATTTTATAAGTGAAAGGGGTATTTTGGAAATTTTATAATAAAGGGGTATTTTGGTAATTTTGAAAGAAAAGGGTAAAATGGTGATCTTGTAATAATTTCAAAAGAAAGGGGTGAAATGATAATTTTATAAGTAAAAGGATAAAATTGTAAGTTGTAAGAAAAAGGGGTATTATGGTAATTTTTTAGGAAAAAGGGCAATATGGTAATTTTATGATTAAATGGCAAAATGATAATTTTATAAGTAAATGGGTATTATGGTAATTTTTGGAGAAAAGAGTAAAGTGGTAATTTGGAGTCAAGGGCAATATAGTAATTTTATAAGTAAGTGGTAAGAATGGTAATTTTGGAAATAAGAGGGGTAAAATAGTAATTTTGGATGTAGAAGGGTATTATGGTAATTTGTAAGTAAAATAGTATTATGGTAAAATTGGATGAAAGGGGCAAAATGGTAATTTTTATAAATAAAAGGATATTATGGTAATTTGGAAGTAAGGGGTAGAAGAGTAATTTTGTAAATAAAAGGATATTATGGTAAATTTGGGAGTAAGGGGTAACTTGGTAGTTATGATAGCGATGAAAGATAATTTGGTAATTAAATTATGATTATAGAAGGGAAATTGGATAATTATGATACTAGAGAAGGGTAATTTGGTAAATTAACCAATTAAAGGACATTATGGTAATTTTAATAATGGAGAAGGGTAATATAGTAATTGTAAAAATGGATAAGGGTAAATTAACAATTATAAATATGGAGAAGGGTAAATTGATAATTATAATTATGGAGAAGTGTAAACTGGTAATTATAATTATGGAGAAGTGTAAATTGGTAATTATAATAATGGAAAAGTAGAAGTTAGTAATTATAATTATGGAGAATGGTAAATTAATAATTATGAATATGGAAAAGGTTAAATCAGTAATTATGATAATGGAGGAGGGTGATTTGGTAATTTAACCAATAGGAGGATAATTTGTTAATTTTGATAATTGATAAGGGCAATTTGGTCATTTATCTAACTAAAGGGGCAATTCGGTAATTGTGATAATGGAGAAGGAAAATTTGGTAATTTAACCGACTAAAGGGTGAGTTAGTAATTATTTAACATACTAAAGGGGCAAATTGGTAATCATGATAGCAAAGATGGGTAACTTGGTCATTTATCCAACTAAAGGGCAAGTTGTTGATTGTAATAAAAGAAAAGGGTAAATTGGTAATCTAACCAACCAAATGGGAGATGTGTTAAGTGTAGCAATTATGAGGGGTGAATGGCGATTTAAAAAACATAGGAGATAACTTGGTAACCTAAACCGAGTAAGGGGTAATTTGGTAAATATGCAACCCGAAGGGTAATGTGGTAATTTGTCAAGTAAAGAAGGGATGACTTAGTAATTATATAAGTAAGGGGTAAATGAGTAATTTGTACCTGATATGTCATTGTGATTGCTGAATTTCATAATATGACTTAAATAACGTTGATTAGCAAGGTAAGATTATTTGATAATTAGTAAATATCACGAGAACGAATCCTAATTTGGAACAAGATGAGATTATGATGGCCTTAATGATTTCTTTGTGCTATCTTGGATAATCTCCTGAATAAGAAACGATTAATGATATCAGAATGATTGAAAGTGAATAAGTATCTGAGTATTGTGCTTTTCGTGATCACCTTAATTAAAACACTAATACTTAAAGTGAAAGACCTCGAGATCGGGAATGGTGGCTCTTTAAGGGTCGCTACTCTAAAGACGTGGTTTAGCCCACGATTATTCTAGTATTTGTTGGTGTGCCTTTGTGCCCCAGTCAGGCCCTATATCTTACTCTATCTAGCTCTACGGACCTAGTTAGGGGGTATGCATACTTATGGATTAGGTTTCCTTGTCGGTAGGGTACTGAGTAGCTTTATGCACCAATACGACCAGGGTACCTTTGCATCTTTAGGTTCGTGGTTGAAGGGTACTGAGTAGCTTGTATGCACCGGTACAACCGGTGTACCTTTGTGTCCTGGGTTCTTGATCTCCCGTCCAAGGCAAATAAATAGAATTGTTATGCTGACTAAAGAAAGGAAAAACACTAATTACGAAAGTGAAAGATTAATGAGCCGGGCCCAGTTGACTTATGATATTGAGTACCGATCCACCGGTTATAATAGTGGCCCAGGAGCGTGTTGCCCTGGTAAGTAATTATGAGTACCGATCCACCTGATATAATAGTGGCTCAAGAGCGTTTTTTCTTGGATGATGATTATATATATTCCGGTCCACCAGCTAAAATAGTGGGAGTCCCGAGCTCAATAAAGTAAGCATTGGATGTGAATAAATTATGGAAAGATATTAATCACTTATAGTGGAACACCTTGTGAGTCGGGGTCAGACCGGTCCACCGGCGAATAATAGTGGCCAAGAGCTTTCTGCCCTGAAGACCGATCCACCGGCAATAATAGTGGTCAGGAGCGTTCTGCTCTGTATATACTCTAGTCCACCGGCTATAATAGTGGGGTTCCTACACTCACTTGGATATAACTAGAGAGATGATTGAATAATGATGGACTAATGGCTTAAGGCCCAAAAGTATCGATCATACTTTATAATTCGTTGATATGTGGCAGCCTTGTTATATATGTGATTGTTATGTATGCATCTCTTATTACATATGTATATAGCTTGCATTATGTTTCGTATTGCGGGCCTATTTTTAAGTGTGGTATTAAAGGGTTACTCAGTACCATAGTACTGAAGGGTTCCCTTCATGGGGCCCCTACCTATTCAATGGGCAGTGCCCCTTGTAGGTCTTTTCAGGTGCTACTCAAGTGGGCAACGGGAAAGAGAGTAAGGAATTATCCGAAACCGTTAGGGTTTTTCTCCTTCTCTTTTAAATTCCTGGTTTTAATGTTAATATTGTTACTGTAACCACCACTGGTGGATTTTATTCTTGTAAATGATTTGATACGCTACTCTGATTTAAGTATGTTGAGTTTCTTGCAAATTGTATTTCATTTTTTTAGCCTTAGCACTTGGTACTGGAATGGTATGAGTAAACCAGTCTGGTACTAAGTTTGGCGGTAGTATCCCCAAAATTCACAGTTTGTTGTTTTGCTTCCGCTAATTTTTTAATAAAACGAAATTTTTCATTAGTGAATTTTGGGGTTGTTACAAGTTTGGGCAACTAATTGTCTGTTCATAGATAAGTCTATGGGTTCTACCCAACTTGTCGATGGGTTTAAGTAGAGACCAAGACTAAGGTCTCTACAAACTTACCAGCCGATGGGTTAGGTCAACCAATCGACTGTTCTAAGAACTAGTTGATTGGCTTAACTTAACCAATCAATCAGTTTACCCTACAACAACATCAAATAGTCATTTTTATACAAATCATGCTCATAAATCTTCATTAAATCACATTGGAACATGCTTCAAAAATATATAACACATTTTTATCCAAATTTACTTGCATATCTCAACATTTGATCTTCATTGCTAATTTTTCTCAAGTTCCATGCTTTTTACTCAAAATGTACAATTTATCCATCCATATCAATTCAGCAAACCATATACAATCATGCTAACATACAAGATTAAATTAAAGAAACTCATCATGTAGGAATACTTATAATCCATTTTTTAAGTAATAATCACTTGCTTGATGTAGGCAAAATTCTCTTGAACCAAAAATCTCAGTCTTTGAAAAGCTCAACTTTTAAAAGCTTAAAAATAACAATATTTACCATAGAAATTTGTGCATAGCCTTAATAATTTTAAGCTTGAAACATAAAGGAAAGAAGGAACATATCACACTTAAAGTAAAATTAGGGAATACTTAGCTAAACCACTCAATCCCTTTCCTAAGTCTAACTCTTCCTTTCTTAATAATTAAAATAAGAAAGAGGTAGAGGAAGGATCAAAAGAGTGAAAGAATTGACTATAAGGCTCAAAGTGCAAAAAGGAGAAAGATGAATACAAAGAGTTAGGGATTTTTGGTGGCTAAGAAAAAGGTGAATATAAGGGGTGATTGGGGTTATTTATAGCTAACCATTCGAGACAAATAACAAATGATTTAGAAAAATTTTGAAAGCCCTAATACTTAACATTTGAATTTGAGCTAAACAGATAGATTTTATCCCTAATATATTGACCTATTCTCTAGAGCTCAAATGGTGTTTCTAAAAAATAAAGGTCAATTAGGCTATAATTAAAATTCACATGAGGGGTCACGAATGGTTAGTGTGGGAGGAATTTTACAATTTATCATAATCATGCCTAAGATTAAAGCATGGATATTAAAATGTGTGGATGAGAGAGGTGAAAAAAGACAAGGCTGAGGTCATCTTCCCCCCATAATTATCTTAATCAATCTTCTAAATCAATAAGAATCTCTTAGGAATAATTTGGCATGGGTTAGCAACATTCCATATTAGTATAAGAAATTTTCATGAAAAAATTGAGTTTGAAAAAATGCGTAGCACAACAAACCAATAAAATGATTTGGCTTACCAATCAAATTTTATATAATCTATCCAATCAGCTTCCCCAATCATTCAATCGATTTAATTAAGTAAAAACCATTTTGTTGGAACAACAAACTAGTCAATCAGTTCCCCTAAAAAATTCAATAAAGTTTATTTTTCAACCCTATTTTAATTCAAACTTTTCCTTAGAAAAAACATCATAATACAAAATCAAATATCAAATATCTAAAATTTGGTATAATTCTCACTCTTAACATTTCCAAAAAGATGGGGTATAACACTTGGACATGGTTAAGTTGTTGCCTCAAATATTCAAGGCTTACGACCATGTGCATAAAGGATTGGTGAGAAGATATGAAAGGTCATACCCAACGTTGAAGAAAGTAGGAAAGGTGTTTTACCAGGTAGGGCTGCCATTGAAGTTAAAGATTCATTTGGACTTCCTTGTAATTTTGCTCAAGCCTTACCATGTAGACAAGGAAGACCTGATAAGAAGATAAAGCATGTGTGTGTTGCCTATAAATGTGAAATATTTCAACCATGAAGTTGAACAGATTTTAGCTAATTGGGTAATCAAAAGAAGGGGGTTTCAAATTATAAGGAGTACCTCATCAAGTGGAAGGGACTATCAGAGAGTTAGAATAGCTGCAAAAGGTAGAAGATTAGTGGTAATTCAAGGAGGCTATCTAGAGTTACTATTATTCTATCATCGTCGAGGATGTCGATGGTTTTGGTGGGGGAGGAAGTCATGGGTCATATCAAGAACTCGTAATGAGGTTTTACGGGACAAAGAATAATGTAGAATTTCCTTGTATGGTCTAGATTAATTGGATTTCATAATTATGGAACCAATTATTCTTCATTTGGAAAGTGTCTCCTACAAATTTGATGACCAACAAATGGTTACGTTGCTAAAAACGTAATAAACAAGCAACTAAGTGTCTACGTGCATATGCATGGCATGCAAGACATGCAAGGAATGATGACCACATGAAATGGGGAGCTTCTTTGTAGACCTCTCAAGCATTATTAGTAATTTAGCTAATTTAATAAATAAGTAGTATAGTTGGATAATAAATTTAGCATAAAGGTAGCATAATATTTTTTAGCTTGGAATCTTTTGAATTATGCTTTTAGCTAGTGGTAGCAAGGTTAAAAGCTACTATAAATGTTGATTATGGGCATTGAGAATTGAATAGAATGTAAAGATCAACATTGAAGTTGAATATTAGTGAATTCCGTGTGACTTCAAACTCAAGCAAGTCGAATCTGTGTGAACTGTTTAGCTTGAAAGTTTTAATCTCTTCATTTGTGTGAATTAGAGATTAATCCATATCTTTCCTATTCTAATTAATGCAAAATTTTTTTACCATAATTACCATCAAAATCCTACTCTAATTTGATGTTAATCAAAACCCTAATTCGGTATAGACAACTAGAGCCCTAGACCCACCTTTTGAAACCCTAACCTTTCTATACAAGCAAAATTCAACCTTAATCCTTTTATTCAAATCAAACCCTAACCTTAACCCAAACCCTAAACCACAACTTCAACCATCATCTAAACCCTAACCTTCAAAGCTTAGCATCATCAATATACCATTATTGAATACATATACTAATTACCACAACTCATTCGAACCATCACCATTAGAAAACCATGACCATCAAATCATTTCTATTTTGTTTGAATCATCACCAGTTAAACCCTAATACACCATCACCAAGTTTTATTCTAATTATTATCATCACAATTGAATCATATTCTCATTAATTTGAGAATCCCATCCTTCCACATATCTCAATTTTCGTATCAAAGCCATAGGTTGGTGGTATTGCAATCAAGATTCAATCTTTCTTTCAAGATTCTTCAAGATTCATCAAGAAAGTGTTCCATTTTCAAGAAACTTCAAGAATTCATAAAAAAAACAAAAAAAAAAACACAAGAGGACCGAGCACTTAAGGGCATGTTTGGAAGAGTTATATTTAGTTGGTAAGGAGGAAGGATGGAGAACAAAGGAGAGGACTTGAGGGATATTCTCTAGCCCTTATTATAGCGATGTAAATTTGAGGGAAAATTCAAACCAATAAGGGGAGAATAATGTAAGAGCAAACACTCAAGAATTGGCTTTCATAATTATAGAACTAATTATTCTTCATTAGAAAAGTGTCTCTTGTAAATTAGAAGACCAACAAATAGTTACATTGCTAGAAATGCAACAAACTAGCACCTAAGTGTCTACGTGCATGTGCAGGGCAAGCATGGCATGCAAGGAATGGTGACCACGTGCATAGGGGAGCTTATTTCCAAACTTGTCAAGCATTATTAGTAATTTAGCTAATTTATTTATTAAGTAGTAGAGTTAGATTATAAATTTAGCATAAAGGTAGCATAATATCTTTTAGATTGGAATCTTTTGGATTATGATTTTAGCTAGTGGTAGAAAGGTTAAAAGCTATTATGAATGTCGAGTATGCGCATTGAGAATTGAATATAAGTTAAAGATCAACATTGAAGTTGAATACAAGTGAATTATGTGTGAGTTCAAACTCAAGCAAATCAAATCTATGTGAATATTTTGACTTGAAAATTTTAATCTCTTCATCTATGTAAATTAGAGATTAATCTATATTTTTTCTACTCTCCCTAATCCATATTTTTTTTCTACCATAATTACCATCAAAATCCTACTCATATTCGAAGTTAATCAAAACCTCAATTCAACATACACAACCGAAACCCTAAACCCACCTTTTAAAACCCTAACCTTTCCATACAAACCAAACATAACCTTAATCCTTTTATTCGAATCAAACCCTAACCCTATCCCTAAACCACAACTTCAACCATCATTTAAACCCTAACCTTCGAAGCTTAGCATCATCAATATACCATTGTCGAATGTATATACTAATTACCACAACTCATTCAAACCATCACCATCGCATCATATCTATTTTGTTTGAATCATCACCACCATCTTTCCATCCTATTCGAATGTGTTAAACTCTAATACACCAGCATCGAGTCTTATTCTAATTATTATCATCACAATTGAATCATATTCTCATAAATTTGAGAATCATATCCTCCCACACACATCAAGTATAGAAAGATGTATAGGATTCTATACTTTCCTAGATTATTCTAGATGGTTCTTGGAGGAGATATTTCTAGATCCTTCTACACTTTTCATATAAGTATGGAGTATTCTAAAACCCCTAAAGGAGTCATCTAGAAACCCTAATAAACTATTCTAGAAATCCTAAAGACTTAGTGGGTCACTTTGGAGGGATCCATTAGGCTCGTCTCTAGAATCTTCCTAAGAAAAGGGTGAATCTATACTTATAAATAGAAGAAGTAGAGGCATTTGAGAATCATTCATCAAGAATTGTATTTAGAACTTCTCTTTCTATAAAACAAACTTATTTCTCCCTCTATAAGTTCTCTTTTGAATTCTCTTGTAAAGTATTCAAAGTTGTATTCTCGACGGCATCTTTTGCCTAAGTGTCAGATACACTTAAAGGAATAAGGCTAATTTAGTTTTTCAAAAAATAAGAAAAAATTAAAGCCACGTGTATCTATACTCGGTAAAGAAGTCAATGCGTGACAAATAGCCTCTAACAATACTCAAGTAGGGGGGTAGCAGCTTCTCATGCTACTTCTGATGAGGCAAGGCAACTTCTCATGGTATGGTGTCCCTGCCGAGAGTCAGAGAGCTGTAGCATTTGATGCTACTCTTACAAAGTTTCACATAATCAAGGGTAAGTTAGTCAATTTATGCTATATCATTTTTTAAATAATCCATTGTTAATTGTGTTGAATAATAATGGCGAGAGATTTTTTACGATTTCGGTAAATTTAAGAGAATGACGAAGATGTGCTTTATAGGTGAAAGCGGAAGAGAATGTGACTGGTGGTCACCTAGTTTGTGAACTAGTTGTCACGCAACAATGTTCAGTGGAGCACGCTGCCATTCGTCACCCTAATAAATTTGGATAAGATAGTAGGATAGAATGGCAAGGATGACGCTTTCGCTGCAGCCTCGACTCAATTCCAGCGTTCTTCCAAGCGTCCTCACCGTCCATGGGGTTCTTAATCCTTATAAACCTCCGTTACCCACAACTTCACTCCATCTACAGCTCCGCCCTTTCTCCTTTCGCACAACTACAGCATCCAATGCCGCCTCAAACCAACCAATCTCCACCCCTTCTACCATAGAAACTAACCAATCTGAACATGAGGAAAAATACCAAGTATTAACAGTTACCAAAACCGAATATAACACAATAATAATCCTCGAGTCACAAACATCAAAAATCCTCCTCTTAGACGACACACAGAACATCCACAGCATTTTCCATAAAAGCCCATCATCAAAATGGACAAATTCATACTGGGACGAATTCGTAAGCTTACCTCCGATTATACCTACAGGTCCCATAGCAATCTTCGGCTTAGCTGGCGGAACCGTCGCGCGCCTACTGCTAAATTCATGGCCTCATCTGCAACTTCACGGGTGGGAACTTGACGATATTTTGATTGACAAGGCTAGAGAACATTTTGAGCTTTCTGAATTAGAGAAGCCCAACAGGTATGGAGGAGTACTTCACGTTTCTATCGGTGATGCACTTTCTGAATTAGCTGAGGTTGATGGGGGGTATGCCGGAATTGTCGTCGACTTGTTTTGTGACGGCAAGGTTGTGGGAGACTTAGAAGAGAGCAAAACATGGGTGGATTTGTGCAACAAACTGATGCCGAACGGTAGAATTATGGTCAACTGTGGGGGAGCGAGTAAGGAAGGGGATGGAGATGGGTGGGAACGGAATGTTGCGATTCAGGCATTGTGTCGAGCAGTAGGCGCGCATCAAGTAAATTGGAAGAATATGAATGAAAACGGGAATTACCTTGCTCTGACTGGAAAATTACCGGATTCAAGTAGATGGGCAAGTGAAGTTCCTGATCAATTGAGTATTTCTGTAAAGCAATGGCAACCTTGTGTGCCCAAATCTTGAAAATCATGGTCGTCGTCATCATGAGTTGTGTACTGTACTGTAACGTCTACCTTTAATTCATCCCGAATATAATTTCTTCCCCGATATTTCTCATCAACTTTATGATCCATAGTAGAAACTAAAAATAAACTGTTAGATTGCATATTCAAAAATACTTGTATAATACAAAAAATCATCTATCGAATTGTTATAAGCAGTAGGGCAAACAATCCCACCAAAGAAGAAAATTAAGAGTGCAATCTTTCCATGCCGGATACAGAAATACCAGTACGCTGAACAGAATCAAAAAGTGGGAAAACCATCTTGCGATAATGAACCGGCCGAGAGAGCTCTTCAGTGAGATCAATCTGTACATCAGACACGCCAATACTTTTAAGCCGAAACCCAAGTTTTTCACCCACTCGAGAAGCTATTCCTGCGCCCCAGAAATTGTGAGATCTGGGGAACCGATTGAGTTTTGCTCGGTATTGATGCACAAACTCTTCCTCTGAAGATGAGGCCATAGCCACAATCGTTTCCGTTTTCAAGCACGTTACTTGTGCTGTTATTCTCCGGCAACTAAGAACCAGACGTAAGAGATGCCGCGGGTGGCCTGGGATCGACATACCGGTATTCCGTAGCGGCAGGAAAAGACGATACGAGACCCGGGGGCTGTCAATGAAGTACTAGATAGGGCCAGTGCAATGACCCGTCCGATGAGGGGTTTTGTTATATATAAATAAATAAATAAATATTTCGTAAAACGTATTTTTTTATATTGTCAAATCTTTATCCACATCGAGCATTGTTATTAGAGCTATCAAATGATTTATTTTGGATGAGGTTTACATCAGACCAACTTTAGATTATTATATAATCGAGTCGGGATCAAATTGAGTATACTTCGGTTTGGATATATTTCTGGTCGTGTTATTTTGGATCAAATTTGGGTTTGAGTTCGATTTAGGTTATATGAAGGATCGGACGTAATTTTGGTCAAGTCGATACTGAGTCTTTAAGAATTTTTAAATTTAAGTCTATTTCGAATTTGACTTGGGTCTATAAACTTTGGATTAGGTTTGGGTTAAATTTGGATCATTATATGGATTGGGTGTAAATCGGATCAAGTTAGTGTTAAACTTATTTATTTTTCGAATTTAGATCTATTTCAGGTCTATAGATTTTGGGTCAAATCCAATGACTCAAATTAGATATTATTTATGACCGTATTAGAACTTGAAAGTTGGAACTTGTATGATAGAAAATCAGATCAAATTATTTTTAATTTTTACAAAATTAATTTTAAACATTTTTAGAACACTAATAAAATCTTTAAACACATTGTTATCACAAATTAAAATAAGAGGGGTTTTTCCTAGCCATAATAGTACCACTTTATCTTATTACTATTAGTTTGGTTTTAACTTCTTTTAATATGGTTTTTTAATTTGTTTGTCACTACTTTTTGTTTTCGATAATAATTTTTAATACACAATAAATAAATATGTGATAAATAAAAATCATAGTCATCAATAACTTTGTAAAAAATTGTCTTATAATTACAAGCCCTACATTACTTCTAATGAATTTGTCTCAATGCCTAACTTAGTAAAACAATGCTCCATCATAGCACATTAAATTTTGTATTGCATGTCTAATGTCTTAAGACAACTATCTATATTATGAATATGTTGTTAAATATTTATTAGGGTCACAACATAGCTAATAAGTGATAGTACATCGCCTTTTATATCTCACATCACAATTCTAATTTTCATGATGACCTACATTGCTTTTCCTACATTATTCATGTTCAATTTGCATCAACATGCATATCATCTACTTCCTTCATTCTTATAGTTTCTTACAAGGTATCCTCAATAACATTCTTCGATCACTGAATCAATGGAAAGTCCTTTTATCTCCTCCTATTTCAATTCATCAAAATAATGTACATGTTATTTCTAACATCTCGTCATCTAAGTGTTAGATTATAAAATAGACCCAATCATATTTATTATCTTTTCATAATTTACAACTTCACTATGGATTATCATCATCCAAATAAATCACTTAGATAATTGGGCAATCATTAATCTCATGCACCAAAGTCTAAGTTGCTTGTTCACACACTTCACACATTGGTCCATTCGTACCTTTCTTAACCAGCCTATTTTTAGTCAATAGTTACTCCCTACAAGCCTTTGAAGTATTAATCTTAATCTAATATTCTTAGTCAGGATTGTGTGGTGCTAGATTTGTTGTCACTACAAACTTGATGATGATGACTCATCCTTGGCTCCCTTTATATCTTTTAGCTCAATGTCATGCCTAGCTAATATGATATCTAAATGGTTGTAAATTTAACAGTGCTTTAAAATATAGAACAACAAGCCATAATAAATTTGTATTCCATTGCTAGGAGCCATGATCTAACAATTTCATGATATATCTCACATGTGTTGCTTACAATAATTATGAACTCATTTTATATTCTAGACCATTTGGATGAAGCTGAAAATACCTTCTATTATGGCTTACTTATGCATCTTCCCATACCCATGTATCTGACCCATCTCCAACTTGCCACACACAATCTTCTAATAGGTGTTTTCTAAAACATATTATTTATCCTTTATTTGTTATGAGAAAGGATTTGAATTGTTTGAAGCCTAAAAAGCCCATATATTCTTTATCTTTTCAATTTTTTACTTATATTGACCATAATTGTTAATATTTAATGTAATTTCTATATATTTTTAAAGCCATTTATTCCTTGTTAAATTATGACTAAATTTATCAAATTGGATCAATTAGTTCATAACCACAAATGGATTTACTCTTCATATTCATAAGATTGGCGATTGAGATGTTTGATGTGGTGTTAAATGAAATTGATTAGAACTGTATTATCATAGATTCTATGATATGCTAAGATACTATTATATTAGGAAAATTCAATCTAAATATGAAAATATTAAATATTCATATATAAAAGAAATCAATATCAAAATTAATTCTAGAAATATAATTTATTTGATGAGTAACCTTAATTTTAGTTGGTTACAATTATTATAAAAATCTCACTTGTCATTAATTTAATTATAAAACAAAACTCTAAAATGAATTTTTTATAAGTATATAATTACTTAAGCATACATAATTTTGTATACTACACTTGTCTCATTTTCATAACATTGCCATTACACACCAATGAAGGGATGCTCTCCTGACTCCAGTAGTCCAGTTATAACATAGTGTCATTGTTTTATATTTTATAACAACAAATTGACATTATTGATTACTTACTGTCGAAGATGCACATTTTTAAGTAATTTTATAAAATCATAACTTAGTTACCTTTTTATATTAGTAGTTAACTTATTATACTGTAATTCTGCAAACAAATTTATAGATTATCTATCAAGTTTCAATCAATCATGATTTTTAAGCTCCAACATCATTGATCATCCAATCAAAAAAAAAAGTTAAGAGCATACATGCATACAAAAGATAAGCTTAGCATCTGATGAATTATTCTTAATGATCTACCAATTTTACAAAGAAACAAGTTTTAGGAAAAATAATATATTTAATTAATTGAGTACAAAATAATGAGTTAAAGATTTATGAATTAAAATTTCACAAAAATGAGAGTAGTTATTTAAAATAAAATCAATAAATTTTGCTTTAGTTAAAATACATTAAAAATTAATATAATTTACATATGATATGGATTACTAGTTTGCTGATATTATGAATTAAGGAGTTAAAAAACATATTATAAATGCTAAAGCTATAATTAACATGAAATTTTAAAATGAGTACAGATGTATATACTATCATAAAATATTACAAACATATCCACTAACAAATATTGCAAAAGAGAGATAGTATTATAAAGTATTAAGATAAAAATTTTAAACATGCCGTGAATATATTACATACATAATTTAGCCTCAAACTATAATTAGGGTTAGAAATATAAATAACCTATATCTTTAAATTAAATGATAAATATAATTAATCATAAAATTATATATGTTTTATATTTAAATTTAAATACTATGAGAAAAAAAAAATCAAAATCTTATAATGATTAAATTTTATTTAGAAGTCTCATTTTTGAATATTTTTTTTATTTTTTATACATTAAATACTAAATATGTTTTTAAATATTTTCCCTCTTGAATATTTCACTTTTTATTTTTCTAAGAAACTTTAATTTTATATAAATTATAATGAGATATTTTTTAAAATATTTCTAATTTTCTAGTAACTTTCTGTTTTTTTTTTCAATATTTCACCTAGATCTTATTTTCCCACCAATATCTTTCTCCATAATTGATCATCCTTCTACTATATCAGTATCTCATTCTCATCAATCAAACATAGAATAGTGGTAATAGTAGCCGGTACTAATATAGTACTACTACTAGTTTACTACTTGGTAGACTGTAGATTAGTTCACCATTTCAAAAGTCAAAACTTTCTAGTCCCTCCCTCAACTCACTCGTTTCTATCCTTCCACTACTTCTCCTATTTTTCCTTGACTCACTCCATACTCCAAATCCATAGTCCTTTGTCTTGTCTCATCTCCATTCCAATTTCTAGACTCCACTTTCTGCTTTCCATAGTTTCCACTCCTAGGACCTGAAGCTTGCACTATTCGATGGCCTTATGTCTCATCGTTAGGTCTGAAGCCTACAATTATGTTTGACTTTGTTTTTTTTCTAAATCCACTCCATTCCATTCAATCTTCTCCTCTATTCTATTTTGCTTTCATTCACCCTTAACCTTCTCATTAAAACCCTCAATGCCAATTATCTTTTCCTCTAACTTGGTTGGTCAGAGTTTTTTGGTTAGCAAAGTGATTTGTGGGTTCAACAATTTGATTTCCTCCAACCAAAGTTTTTATTTCCTCTAAGAAGTCTACATATTAGAAGTCAGACAAATACAACTAGGGATGCAATGAAGGTAGTTCTTAAGCTCAATTTCAATACATTTAATTTTGCAATATTTCTACAAATGGTTCTAAATTGATTATTCAAGTATGCATGAATTTTTTCTATTACCTTTGTGTTCAACCCAAGAGAATGCATACCCATGTTTGATGATAGCACTTGCTAATAGAACTTTATAGATCATTTGTTCATATAAATTATATTCTACTTTCACAATTTGTTGATATAATGGATATTTATCAAGATGTCTTTTCAGATTTGTTGTTTCATAATGTGAACCAGCAACAAAAAAAGCTACCTTACAATGGCTGCATAGTGCTCTATCTTTTCCATCCTAGGTCTTGGTTCCTTTGAGCCTAAGAAATTCTTTCCAAACTAAGCTCTTTTTCTTATCTACTTCTTGTAATTCAGGCTCCGAAAGACTACCAGCATCATAATTTTTAGCTTCCCTAACTACAATAAATTATGATAAATAAATATACTTATACATAATAATTAAAATATCACTGGCTCAAAATAAAGAGTTTGATAAACCTTTGAAGGATTAGAAAAGCCAATATATGAGTGTAGTATCAACTATCAATGACAGTAATGAGACAAGGAAGTGGCAATAGATTGAAGTTTCATATCCATCATCCATCTAGTATCAATCTATTGCCACTTCCTTGTCTCATTAGTGTCATTGATAGTTGCTACTACACTCATATATTAGCTTTTCTAATCCTTCAAAGGTTTATCAAACTCTTTATTTTGAGTAAGTGATGTTTTAATTATTGTGTATAATTATATTTATTTATCATAATTTATTGTAGTTAGGGAAGCTAAAAATTATGATGTTGGTAGTCTTTTGGAGCCTAAATTACAAGAAGTAGATAAGAAAAAGAGCTTAGTTTGGAAAGAATTTCTTAGGCTCAAAGGAACCAAGACCTAGGACGAAAAAGATAGAGCATTATGCAGCCATTGTAAGGTAGATTTTTTCGTTGCTGGTTCACATTATGAAACAACAAATCTAAAAAGACATCTTGATAGATATCCATTATATCAACAAATTGTGAAAGTAGAATATAATTTATATGAACAAATGATCTATAAAGTTCTATTAGCAAGTGCTATCATCAAACATGGGTATGCATTCTCTTGGGTTGAACACAAAGGTAATAGAAAAAATTCATGCATACTTGAATAATCAATTTAGAACCATTTGTAGAAATATTGCAAAATTAAATGTATTGAAATTGCATTCAAACTTGAAAATTGAGCTTAAGAACTACCTTCATTGCATCCCTAGTTGTATTTGTCTGACTTCTAATATGTAGACTTCTTATCAAACTAAGGGGTATAGTGTTTGGTTTCTTATTATGTGGATGCTATTGGAAGTTAAATAGTAGAGTACAAAATTTTCATCATATAGAAACACCATATATGGGACAAATCTTACATAATTCTATGTCAATTTTGCTTCAAGATTGGGTATTGAGTATAATATTTTCTCTATCACATTGGATAATGCTTCTGGTAATGATAGAATGCAAAATCATTTGAGAAATACACTAAACGATAAAAAAAAATTGTTGCATGATGGCTTTTACTTACATGTTTGATGTGGTGCTTATGTTTTGAATCACATTGTTAAGGATGGACTTAAGGTGATAAAGGATATTTTTGTTAAGATTAGAGATAGTGTAAAATACATCAATTAGTAAGAATCAAGGAAGGCTATATTTTTAATTTGTGTGAAATTAGCTCAAATATCATATATTAAAACATTATGGCTTGATGTTCCCACAAGGTGGAGCTCAATTTATTTGATGATTGATAGAGCTATTATTTATCATAATGGATTTAAGGATATGGTGGTTGTTGACCCCTTGTACAAGCATTTTCCATGAGCTCAAGAGTGGAAAATGCTTGAAACAATTCATGATATCTTAGAACCATTTAATGATATTATAGAGTTATTTTCTAGTGGTGAGCATCCCACAAAAAATTTATATTTTTAGAATGTATGGAAGATTGAAATGCTTTTACATGAGTTGGTAAAAGGTTATGATGAAGTGTTAAGGAAAATGGCTGCAGAAATGACGATTAAATTTGATAAGTATTGGGTTAACTTAGATGAGAATGAATATGGTACATTATTTGCTTTTGCTGTGATTCTTGTACCTCGTTGTAACTTGGATGTTCTAAAGTATTGCTATCAAAAATTATTCAAGGATGGAACAAGGGGTTCTTTGAGGGTTAGTGATGTGCAATTTAATTTAGGGATGCTTTTAGTGGAGGATCCTTCAGCCAATGATGGAGGAGCTATTTGTAATAAACCTTGTGGAACATCATCAACATTAGACACTAACACCATTAGTTCTATTTGCAAGCACAAATTTAATTTATCTGCTATAAGTTTACATTTCTCACATTCTCTTAACCTTTAATGCCTTTGATTTTTATTTGTTATTATATTTATATTTAGTTGACTATTATATGTATGTATGTATGTATGTATGTATGTATGTATGTATGTATGTATATATTCATTCTTTTTTTGTAATTTTTAGGGTTTTGATGATAGATCAAATAATCTCTAATGACGAAGAACTTGGCGCATGAGTAAAATAAATGGGTAGAATTCATAGGATGATTTGATAATAAAAGGTTCTAGAAAAAGAAAGAGTATAGGAGTAGGTAGAGTTTTTATAAAATGTGAAAGAGGTAAATCATATGTGCATTTTAAACCTATGGATAGTGAAGGTGCACATAATACAAGTTCTATGAAAATTAATTATCCCATTTTGATTGTTGGAGTTGAAAATAATAATAGATGATGGCAAATGGTAGTTAGAAATGTGACACACAATCATGCATTGGAAAATTATGAACAAGAACATGTTGTTATGGGTAACTTGACAAAAAATGAAGTTAAATATTTTAATGAACTTATCACAAATAATATGAAGCTATGACAAACCATAATCCTTTTTCATAAAGAGTTTGAAGGGAATGTAAGTATAAGAAAGCATATTTATAATTCTCAACAGAATATTATGTCCAAAGAAATAGATGATCAAACAATGTTAGCATGCTATGAGCATGTTGGTTGAAAATCATTATATTCAGTGGCATCGAAGTGAGTCGGAATCAAATATACTAAGTAAAAATCTATTTGCACATCCTGTATCCATTGATACTTTATGTACATTTTCTTTTTTCTTAAAGATGGATTGTACATATAAGACAAATAGACATGGGATATCCTTACTTGAATTTTTTTTACAAACATCAACATGGTTGAATTCCAATAGTATATGTGCATATATGTTATCTAAAAAGAAGAGAATTATTTGTGGGTACTTGAGAGGTTGAAAACCTTAATGAATCCATCTATACTTCCAACCACAATTATTACCAACCAAGAACTTGATCTTATTTCATTTGTAGAATATATTTTTTTAAACACTCAATACATAGGTTTCATGTAAATTAGAATGTAGAGGATAGGTGTAAGAAAGTATCTAGTTATTCATCATTCACATTTGGTTATGTCGCGATGGAAAAATGTAAATGATATCACAGATAAAGAAACATATGAGGAATGACAATATCATTGGAGGAATATTATAGAAAAATGTCTAGCCTAATTTTGTATCTAAAGATGAACTAGCTACACACATATAAACACAAAGTAATTTCTCTTTCTTTAGTGATGTGTTGTACATCCATTAGGTTATAATGAACATGTATGATTTATAGTTTATCTCTTAGTACATTTCTTATACTATTGTGTGCTGATAAATTAATATAATAATTTTTTATTAGGGTTGAAGTTATTTATGGATCTTTGAAGAGGTTTTTAGATACATTTGAGATCAAAGCCTCACTAGAGATATCTTGGTTTAATATTCCTCATTTTTCTACCGGTGGACTTAACACTAATATGAGAAGCCATGTTGCTATATATGCAATGAAGTTGGTCAACAAAGAGTATTAAAGAAGTAATAATGTAAGTATCAATGATGAATTATGTGGATTTTCTATATGGTGTACGCATAGGATATCATGAACACATGAGATTAATATCTACATTCAAAACTTAATATTTATCCCCCTATCAATTATTCATTAGTTTTGAAGAAATTCATCATTGGTGGGTTAATTAATCTATCATTCTTGTAACAACCAGCAAAGGTTGTACCTTATTTACTCCATATTTCTCTTAAATTTATTATGAGGTAACCACTAGCGATATAAAATCAATTGCTAAGAGAGATATTTAATATTATTATTCCCCAGAGAACACCTCTCCAAGAGCCATCGGTACAACAACATAAAGGTCTTCTAAGGAACTCCACCAGAAAGGAATCAAGTTGTTATAAGTTCATAGAACAACAATCTTTAAGTAATTTGAGATCAACACAAGATCATTGTAGGTTATCTTCAAGTCAAAGTTGGGGTCAAGGATAAAAATTGACATTTATGTCATTGGAGAAATTACAATTTCTATATGTGAGTCAAATGAATTGATATATAGTTTCTTATATTAGTACTTGGTATAATGTGTTAGGACATAAGAATTGTAATTTTAGAGCATTAACATATATTATACTGGGAGATGAGAATTGGTGGGTTGAGATTCATACTGACTTATATCATAAGATACTATCTAGAAGACAATAGTATGTAAATTTTTTTGTACATGATACTGTTGATCAAGATCTCAATATTATTTCTCATTGGGAAAGGCAAGCTCTAATGTCACACTAGATGAAAGTACTAGATATTGATCATGTTATTGTAACCAGTTCTTGTTTATATACTACTCATTGAATGTGTACAGTTTATTCCTACCTTTAGTGGCATAACATGTGATTTAAGGTCCTAAGAAATAAAGTAACTATATAATTTTTGTATGACATGAGTCATTACATATTTTTATGAGGATATTTTTTTCTTTTTTCCATATCAATATTATATCAATGTCAACTCTTATAATAGTTATTTTGACATGTATATATATATATATTAAAAAAAAATTCAATCTCATCACTACATACAAATTGGAGCACATACTATGATATTAGTGTTTGACATGGAATACAAAATATTCTTTAAAATTCCAACAATTTCACTCTTTAATACATGATGGCATGTAGGAACCACATCCTTCATCTTTGGACTCAAATTTTATCTAATATCATTGTAATTTTTTCTTAGTTTATTTTTAATTAACATTTGAAACATCTACATCATTATTTTTGTTGATTTGTATTTATCATATATCTTCAAACTCATTTTTTTTCTAGAATTGTTGTAACTTTTTCTAAGTTTATTTGTATCTGACTTTTGAAATACCTACATTATTTGTTGTTGATTTGTGTTTATTTTCATGTTACCCTCCCGTGATAGCTTAAGTATCTAGCCTATAGTAGTTAGATTTGTTTTGCTAACCTATGGTACCTTGCCATGACATTTTTCCTAAATTTGAAATAAAATAAAAACTACATTATATGATTGTAACATACATATTTCAAATCAAAATACACAACAATAAATAATAAATCTAGTACTATGAAAACATCCATACCTATGCTAAGCTATAGTAACTTCTTTATCATTCATAAGATTTCAATGCATGTAACTAGTTACTAGTAATTTGAAGCTAGATCACCCCGCTAATAGAAATGAAGAAGAGTTTTATATGCTTTGTTAAGGAGTGTTTCCATTAGAATTTCATATTCATCATTTGGATTTTCAACCAAATATTCCCTTTTCATTTCCAACACATACCTATGAGTTCTAGCAACATACCAATCCATATAGTTATGAGCGACATCCTATGGGTATTGAATAAGTGGTCCAAAAACATCTAGCCCTAGTATGTGTTCATGCTCAAGAACCATTGGTTAAACATGTGTCCATAATCAATTTTATTTTTCTTCAAGGAAGGACCTCTATACATGTTCTTAGTTTACTTGATGGGCTCCATAGGGATTACTTGTGCATATTAAAACACACACGTCACTCAATCTGGCATATATAGATCCAATTTCTCCAAATAATATAAAATATTGTGAAATACTGCCATGGGATATAGCTTATATGGATTGGTTACTTCGTACGTGTAATATCCCTAAATTTTATTACTAAAAAAATTATTTCATTTAGAATTACACGGAAGAAAAAATAGTAAATTTTGGGAATGTTATTGCCATAATTAGTACCAGACCAATTTCCTTTGATCAATCTGATACCAAGTGCCAAGGTTTAAAAAAAAAAGAGGCTACATTTTGCACCAAACCAAATTAAGAAAACTAAATTAGAGTTGAGCATTAAAGACATTACAAAAGGTAAAATCCACGTAGTTTATGGTAATAAAATAACTACAAAAGGAAATATGAAAGTATAGAAGATAGACTCAAAAACGTTTTGGAAGTCCTTAAGCTCTTACCCAATAACAACTTGAATAGCACCTGCGACTAATCTGCAATGGATTCTACCTATTGAATAAGCAAGGGCTGTAATACCATGTGTTGTTTATATTTTAATTTCATTAAGATTAATTATTTTATTAGCATAAATTAAAGAAAATATTTAATTATTTTAATTCCAATTCGCTTTATGGATTTATTAATAATTTTGGCTTCATATTAGAATTTAATTAATCATTATCATTCTAGACTATTTTAGATAAATTTGTTCATAACTATCATTACATTATATTCATATAATTTCGATTTTCGTTAAAAAAATATATATTTCCATTATTTATTGTATTTTAGTTTTAATATTTTAGATTCATTTTTTATTATAACTTCGTCATTTGATTATGACTTTGTTTTGGAGTTACATTTAACGAAATAAATGATTTAAATTATAAAATTCCCATTAAAATATTAAAATTATTTTAATAATTTTATCCATAGAAAATATTTCCGACTTTGAATATATTCATTTCTAAGGTTGTTAAAATCTTTGAAAAGTTTAAAATTAAAAATATTTTTAAATGAAATTCAAAATTTATTAAGCAATATAATCATAACAACTTAGTTCCCAGAACTTATCTAAACACTACTTTACATAAAGACTACTTCTACTCATATAGGGAGCCAAGTACCTAGTTGAGATATTACATATAATTTTATTAATAAGGTCCTTCCATCTACAATTGATTTTTGAAAAAATATCAGAATTCCTAATAATCCAACATTCATATATGCACACTGCACATAAGGTACGGGCCAATTGAATCTTCCTTTTTGACACCCTTGATTTTTGAGCTAGAGTTACCTTCATATCAAGCCATCTTTGGGCTATCCCTTTCAATCCAATAGAAGCATAATCATTCATTAATAGATCCTTCATTCCTGAACATGCAAGTAGAAGATGGGAGAGGGATTTATTGGCATCACAAAAATAACATGTTGGATGCTCCACATATGAATACTTTCTAAGATTATCATTTATGGGGAGCCTATTATGAGCAGCAATCCAATGTAGGATCTTGTGTTTTGGGTTAGCATTATTCATCCAGACTGTTCTCCACCAATACACTAGAATACCTCTATGTCTAATTTGGTCATAGACAACACTGATTTTATAGGTCTGAGTAGGAATGATGGTGTGAAACATAGGTTGGAGAGTATGTCTGATCTTGAACAACTTTCTAATAATCGAGGATTTAGTGGTTAGAAGTTTAGCAATCAAGATAGACTCTCCTTTTATATAGTAGTTGTGAATCCATTTAACCCATAAGCTATTTTTATCCTAATCTACATGCCACAAATGTTTGCCCACTGCTGCTATGTTCCAAACTTGAAGGTCCAACATCCCCAAGCTACCCTCCTATTTTGGAAGACAAACTGTGGATCAGGAAATCAATGCACGTTTGGAAGGCCCAACTTTCCCTGTCCATAGGAATCTCCTACATAAACTAATAATCTTATGGATGAGTTTTTTAGGAAGAATAAGAATTTGACTCAAATACATCTGGATACCATAAATGACTAATCTAAGTAGCTGTAATCTTCCTGCATAAGACAATAGTCTTGTAGACCAGTGTTCATTCTTCTAGTGATTTTCCCAACCAAATCCTTCATCTAAGCTAATCTTAATCGAGCAGAAGAAAGAGGGATCCCCAAGTATTTAAAAGGCATGGTTCCCTCAGGTAAAAAAAGGAATTCTAAATTAAAAAGATTTTTGGAGCTTATTTAAGAATTTATTTATTAAATTAGTTTTATTCCATTTTACTCTTTTTGATTTGCAAAAGGCCAATTTCATAAATTATTTAAATTAGTCTTGGACTATTAAAATTTAATTTAAATATTTTCTTATATGCTTTTAAATATTTTTTGAGGTCTTATAGTGTATTTTTGTAAATAATGTAGTTATTTATGTTCCTTCGTAATTTATTCCAAAAACCTTTCCGGAATTCTTTATATAGCTCTTATAGTAATTTTATACCTTCATATCCTTACGAAATGATTTTTTGTTAAATGAATTTTAGATAAAATCCTTAAATCATATTTTTAGAATTTTAGTATTTCATTATATATTTTTATTTGTAAAAAAAAATTGACCGGCCCCCATCTCCCCTCTTCCTTTTTTTCCTCTCTCTCTTATTCTCCCACTTTTCTTTTCCTCTTTCCCCGACATGTTTTCTGTGTGAGCCCCCCAAACCCTAGCCCTCATCTCTTTCTTCCTACTCCTCCTTTTTCAACTATCGGCCACCACCAATGACGCACAACACACAATAGTTGTAAGAAATGCTACAGCGGTGGACAACAATAGAAGCATCAGATAGTAGTGACGACACCACTGTTCGGTCACCGCTAACATCGCCATACCACTAGCGACTGGTCCTTGCCCTCCAATGAAGCTTCCCCAATCTCTATTCTTTCCGATTTAGAACTCCTTGTTTGTTACAAATTTTTTAAAACCCTACTTTGATTAATTTTGTATGAATTAGCTTGTGATAAGCTAAATTGATTGTTTAATTATGTATATATATGTTGTATAATTGATTTAGAGTAATTAATTGTAGAGTATTTGGTTGATTTATGAAAATTATAATTTTTTCCCTTATGTTTGGATTTTGCGGATTCGTTCGATTAAGCGAATTTTGATAAATTGATTATACAATATTTTGTAAAATGTATCTAATTTCATATCGGAATCGTCAATTTGAGAAATTTATGTAGAATAATCTGAATTAGATTTCTAGGTCAAAATTCATGTGTGATGAAATTGGATTGCATAATTGAGTTTTTCCACTCAATTGATTTTATAATATCCTTTAAAATGTATTCAATTTTATATTGAAAGTGTTGATTTGGGAAAATTGTGTGAAATTGGTTGAATTAGATTTTTAGGTCAAAACTCTTCCGAATCTAAATTGGATTGTGAAATTGAGATATTTTGTTCAATTAATTATATAATTTATATTAGAATATATTTAATTGAAATTATTAACCATTAATTTATATATTTTACCAATAATTGACCAAATTTTGATTTTGGGTTGAAAAACCCTAATTGTGTTAAATTGGGTATTTTTTTTATTGTTTTTGAAAATTTTATTATATAATATGTTATAAAATATGTTTAATTGCATTTCTAAGCATTCAATTTAAATAAATAAATAAATAAAATTTAATGAAATTGTATTTTTAGGCCTAAAACCTAAGATTTTAAGTGAAATTATGAAATTGGTCATTTGTATAGTTATTTTTCTAAAATTAAATTTGTATAAATACATGAAATGACCTTAATTGCATTCTAACACATTTAATTGGAATTAACTGATTTGAGTTATCTGAGTTTGTATCTTAGTCATTAAAACCCTAATTTTGGAAACTAAATGTCTTGAATTGGCTACTCGAAAGATTATTTTGTTAAAATTGATTATCAAGATTTATTTAAAGTAGGGTTGTTCATGTTATCGGATATTTTCTTATTTGATCCGATATCTAAAGCGATCCAATTCAAAAAAGAAAATAACCAATCTGATTTTGTTTTGAAATCAAATATCCGATCCGGTCAATGAAAAGTCAAACAAACCAAATATTTGATCTGACAAATACAAATAATATCTTATCCAAATAAAAATATTTATATTTTTTTATAATTTTTTATTTTATATATAATTGTATATAAATAAATTTAGATGTGTGTGTATAATTTTTTACTTTCTTTATTTATTATTTGAGGCAAAATTTAATTTAGTTGAAATTATATTTTTAATATAATCTCTTTTTAGATGTTTACAAATAAAAAACACTCTGTGTATCGATAAACTCCACCAACCCCTTCCTTATTTTAGTTTTAACATTGGATATTTGTTGAGGAAGTCGGATATTTGCTCAGTAAATCAAATCAAACATATTTGTGATTTGGTGGTTCTTTTATATTTGAAATTTTATTCAGATAATATCGGTTATTTTTGATATCTGATCCAAAAATTTGAATATTAGATCTTATGGATATCCAAAATTTCAAATCAAATATCAAATATCATTTTTAGATATATGAAATTTTAGATATCTGACAATCAAATATTTGAAATATAGGATATTTGAACCGCCCTAATTTGCAATTAGTTTAATTGTAGTCCTAAGCTATTAATTTGAGGAAATCAAAGTTAATTAGTTTGGTTGTAGTTTAGACTTAAAAGCCCTAATTTTCGGAGATGGTTTTATTAAAAAAATAATTTGCTTAAGTTTCTCTCACCTAATAGATTACTTGTTTTGATTTAAAATCATTTGAATTGTATTCTCATGTGATCAAGTTGGATTGGTTCCTTAAAAATGGTTGGTTTGCCTCTTTAGTTATAGAGCCTAATGAGTAAGTCATTTTTGATAAAATTAACTTATAATCTATTATCCTTTCCTCAACTTTCCAAATCTATTTGACACGCCTCAAGCGATATGTGTTAAACCTAATTTGATTAATATTTAATCTTAAATATTATTAGAGCTACGCTATGTAATCTTAATTTTTGGATACGTTTTTCAAGAAAGATCATTTGTGTCCCCTTGTGTTAATTTAATTATAATATTTGAATTATTGATCAATAAGGTAGTTTCTAACCTAGTTTTTTTTTACTTCTATCGGTGATCTAGGAAAACTTTCTCATGGATTATCATGATCTTGATAGTCCTATCTCTTTCTCAAATTGATTAGCTAGCTTCGAATTTAGATAAACTCATTATTTACCTCTACTTATGGTGGAATGCAGAATGTATGTCTGCTTGGAGTGGTAGGTGATGAGTATGCTTTGATTATTTAATTATGTCAAGTGTATGCTGTGTTTTTGTATGGTAATTGTATGTATATATGAATTATAGCTTTAATGTGAACGCTTGTTAGTATATCTCTTGAATATTATATATGTTTGAGTATGTGAAGGTTTAAGTATGATTAGGTAGTTAAAATGTCTAGTTAATTATGAAATATTTGGTGATTTGAAGTATGTTCTAATGTGCCTAAATTGTAATTGGTTGAGAAAATCATATCCATGGTTGTATGGATTGAAATTATATGATACCTTATATTGTATTTTTATATCTTGGAATTATTCGGCTCTAGTACCACTTGAAATTATTTGGCCTTAGTACCATATGAATTGGATCAGCTTTAATAACCCTAGACTCGATCAAATTTAATGCCACTTGGATTGGTTCGACTTTAATGCTGCTTGGCTTTAATGCTACTTGAAATTGATACAATAATGGAAATTTATTATGTTGATGGAAGTGAGTTAAGTGCTATTATATGAGCATAATTTATTATTGGTAAATTCTTGAATAAAATATTAATCACTTAAAGTGAAAGATCTTGAATCGTAACTTGTACCACTCGGGGTAGCTATTCAAGTTATGTTTGGTATTCACTTTGTACCATTCTGGTGTTTTTCTCTTCTGTGATTCAGGGTGCCTTACGAGGTCTGGAGAGGCCCTATTCTATTCTATAGGTGTCCTATTTATTGGTGGTCTATTTACGTTTCTAGGAAGTCCAACTAGGGCTAGTATCGTTGAGTATTAGATTAGTTGTTACTATCTCTTTGAGTCTTCGTCCTGAATATAATATAATTAAATAGTTGTAATCATAATAATGAATTATTCTTGCTTGCTCATAGACTTTATATTTTTTTTCCTATGCATATCTCTTAATTGTATCCCTAACAATAGTGATACCATATGATGTATATTCATACCCAATTATCACATGATCTATTATTAAAATTACATGTGGGCTTTGTGTGCAGAATGATAACTTCTAGGGTAGTGTGTGTTACTTAACATGCAATTATGATTTTCTTGTACACTTTTATCCAATGTATTGTCATGTTTAGCCATGTATTCATAAGAATGAATCTATGACCCCCTGTTTTATTGTATGTATCACATGTATAATTGAGCATGAATTATTATATGAGTAGAATGATGTATGTATCACATATGTAATTGAGCATGAGTTATTATATAAGTGGAATAGTATATGTATCACATGTATAATTAAGCATGAGTATTATAAGCTAAAGATTTCTATATCTTATGTGGACCATGTTCCCTTCCATGAGTTAGGTAAGCTAAAGATTGCCATATCTTATGTGTACCATGCTTGTGGATATCTCCTTGTGGGATTTTATTCTCATGGCATAGATGTTGTTTGAATTTTTATTGGATATGTTTTAGCCTTGCATCTAGCATGAGATAAATGGTGGAAGTTTATCTTATATTAGGTGTGGTGGTAACATTCTCTAAATTCTATTTTAGCATCTGCATTATTCTTTTAAATGAAATTTTTTAGGAATGAATTTGGGAGGTATTATAGGGACCCACAAATGGAACTCTTCAGTACTACGGTGCTGAGTAACCCTTTATACACAACAAAAAGGTAGGCTTGCATGCAACACATCATATATAAATAAATGTAAAAACAATATCATATCCAAGAATATAAATAACCACAATCATATAGGAGCAATTACACACAACAACTAATAAGAATTGTATAACACGAAGTCCATTTACTTAGCATCTCCAACACTTACCAAGATTGATAGGCACCAAGGCCAGACTTATGCAATTATGCTATATTAATAGATCATAATGGTGAAATCAATACTGTTTGGTCTTAAGCCATTAATTAAGAATTATTCAACATCATCGCTCAATTTATATCTATGTGAGTATGAGAACCCTACTATTATAACTGGTGGATCGGAAATACACTCCAGGACAGAATGCACCTAGCCACTATTTTTCGACGGTGGATTGGTCTCCAATATA
Source organism: Tamarix chinensis (assembly GCA_030549775.1). NCBI lineage: Eukaryota > Viridiplantae > Streptophyta > Magnoliopsida > Caryophyllales > Tamaricaceae > Tamarix > Tamarix chinensis. The sequence goes on along the minus strand of CM060175.1, from coordinate 3,544,499 downwards.
AAAGGCTCCTAGCCAATATTCTCGCAGGTGGATTGGTCTGGCACCAACTCACATAGTATTCCACTATAATTAAGTAGTATCTTTCCCATAATTTATTATCATCCAAAATTTGGTTTATTGAGCTCGGGATGCCCCATTATTATAGCCAGTGGAATGGAATACACTTTAGAGAAACACACACCTGGCCACTATTATTTGCTAGTGGAATGGTTTGGGCCAGGCTTAATAATCTTTCATGTTAATGATTAGTGTTTTCCATTTAACTAATACAACAAATCCATTTATTTAACTTGAGGGGGAGATCATGAACCTGAAGACATAAAGGTACATCGATCATACTGGCACATACAAGCATCACAATACCTTCGAACCATCAACCTAGGATTGTAAAGGTACCCTGATCATATTGGTGCATGAGGACACACAGTACCCTACCAATAAGGACACCTAATCCATAAGTATGTATACCCCCTAAGTAGGTGCATAGAGCTAAATAGAGTAAGATATAGGGCATGGCTAGAACACTAAGGCACACTAGCAAAAATTTAGAGTAATCATGGGCTAAACTATATCTTTAGGTTAGTAACTCCTAAAGAGTCACCATTCCCAATCTTGAGGTCTTCTACTTTAATTATTAATGTCTTAATTAAGGTGATCATGAGAATCACATCAATCATAAAATTAATCATTATCATTTGTTTATGTTATTATTAAGTAATCATTAATCATATTATTATCCATGTTAAATTAGATAGTCTACGAAGGCCATCCTAGATGCTAATTCTTATACTTAGACACCTTAGGTCAAAATAACCAAAATGCTCTTAAGGCTAAGGTATCCTCTTATCCTTTATTTTCATTATAGAATTCATTTCCATTTATTCACATGCAATAATAGGTTATCACATCATAATTATAATACTAATTGTAGAATCAAGTACTCTATATTAAGGGATCATTGAATGCATAAACCCTAACATGTACTTCTAGCACGTCCAGCATACATTTCTATATATAATTAACAGCTAAGGCATATCTTGCATGATTACGAAATAAACATCATATCATACCCTTAATTACCCATTAAACCCTATATCATGCATTATCCTTATGATATTCACCGATTTATCAAAATACCCTTATCTTTATAATATATATGGTTATACTTAAGCAAGTGATACTAAGGTCATAAACCCTTATTCTATTATTTAATATATCTTATGTCTTATTATAGAGGCTTATTCAATCCATTGCCATGTTATATGCAATTTATTGTTTTACTCCTTCATACTTATAAAATTATTAAAATACCCCTCTTGTTTGTAAAGCTGCCAAGTTACCTCTTTTTACTTACCAAATTACCCTTCATACTTGTATAATTACGAAAATACCCTTCATATTTATTAAATTACCAAATTACCATTCATACTTATTAAATTACCAACTTTACCCCCTCATACTCATTAAATTACCAAATTTCCCCTCATACTTGTATAATTACCAAGTTAATTATCTTTTATGCTAAATTACCAAAGTACTCCTCTTACTTGCTAAATTATCATTTTACCCCTTTTATTCATAAAATTACCAAGTTACCCCTTTTTTATGCCAAAATTACCAAAATGCACTTCTTATTTAATAGCTTATCAAACTACCCTTTTTACTCATAAAATGACCAAGTTACCCTCTTTTCCATGCAAAATTACTAAAATGCCCTTCTTATTTAACAATTTATCATATTACCCTTTTTATTCATAATGTTACCAAGTTGCCCCCTTTTCCATGCAAAATTACCAAACTACCCTTCTTAATTATTAAATTATCATATTATCCCATTTCTTCATGTAAATTACCAAGTTACCCCTTGCAATGTCAAATTTACTAAAATACCCTTACCACATAAAACATTAATACCCATGGTCCATATGCATCATCTAACACCACCAACAATTATTATTTATTATTAATACCCATTATTACCTACCACACATACTTATTTAGGCCACGCCCCTTGTATAAGAAAAATTACTAAAATGCCCCTAGGGCTCATATTAACATTTTCTCTACTATTGATGGCCATATTTGATTACATAACATGTCCATGTATCTGTATCAACATTAATAACAAGGCTACTTTCTTAACCATCATTTCTACACATGGCAAATTTCATAATATAAGATGCTTTTCATTTTAAGTACCAACATATGCTACAAATCATAATATACTTAACGTCATATAATATGCACACAAATATATTTAAAACCTTAATGTGCTAGCATATGTATATCCACACATTTTAGTAGCCTATAATGGCCACCTTATTTCAAACAATAATTAAACTTTATCGGTACTTTAGTTAAAATTTTAAGCTTTGATTAGTAAAAATTAATACCTAGGAGTAATACAAAAGTTAGCATATTAGTAGAAGAAAATTAAAAGGATCAATTTTTATCAAAAAGTTTATTAAGTATATATATTAATGCTAACTATATTTATACCTCAAAATTTTGGGTTAAGTAGGCTCAAAATATGTAGAAACACTCACACTACATGAGCAACGTGAGCTACATGCATGATGGGAAGGGGAAAAATGAGAAAGCAAGGGTGGAAGGTAGTGGATGAGGTGAATGTAAAGGTTCTCGACAAGGGTATCTGAGGCTTAGGTTAAGGGCTTATAGAGGGGATTGAGGGTGTTGGTTCGGTGTAGGGAGGGTGGCAGACTGTAGGAGGTGGTTGGGAGTTCGGAGATCGACGACTCAGGGGGCGGAGACGATAGAGGTAGGAGCTAGAAAATGGGTACAAGGAATGGGGAAAAAGAAGAAGGAAGGAAAAATGAGGGGGGAAATGAGGGGGCTACAGGGGATATCTCAGCCGGCTAACATAGGGAGGTGGTAGAGGAGGTGTTAAGGAGTTGAAGTGTAGCTATAGTGACGGAAGAAGAGGGGAGATGGTGGTGCAAGGGTGATGTGTAGGGAGGAGGTCGAAAAGGAGAAGACAAGAAAAGGGATGAGAAAGGTGGTTGTAGGGGGTGAGTGTTGGTTGTTAGGTGGAGTAGGGAGGAAGTAGGAGAGGTTAGGGTGTTAGTGTGGTTGTTGGTTGGGCGACAGAGGCAGTAGTTAAGGGTGGCCAAGAAAAAACAAAGAAGATAGGAGGAGAAGGAAAGAAATAAAAAAGAGAGGATATGCAAGGGAAATAAGGGAGCTCGAGGAGAGGAAATGGGTATAGGGGAAGGAGAAAAAGAATAGGGAGAGAAGGGCAGATAGGGCTCATAAAGGATAGGTGGTTGTAGGATGTAGGTGCTTCAGGTCGGGAAAGGATGGTAGGGAGAAGGAAGAAATAGAAGGGGAAGAAAGTGGCATGCAAGAGGGGTTGTGCAGGGGGTTTGGCTTGAAATAGAAAGGAAAGGGACTTGAGAGAGAGAGGGCAGGCTAGGGTTGTACAGGTGCAGGGGTTAGTTGTAGGCAAGGTGCAGGCATGGGAGAGGGGTGTTTGGTTCGATGGATGAAAAAAGAAGAAGAAGAAGGGGGAAGGCAGGCCGATCGGGGGGGATAAGAAGAGCGGGTCGGCCTATGCATGTGAGGGAGAAGGGGAAAGGAAGAGGAAGGTTGGGCTAGCCCAATTGTGGAAGAAATAAGGGAGAAAAAAAAGGGGAAAGGGTGCTAGATGGGCGAGGAAGGGAGAGAAGGCTAGTAGCCCAATGGGGAGGGGGGAAGAAAAAGTAGGCTGAGTAGCCTAAGAAAAGAGAGAAAATAAGAAAAAGGAGAAAGGAGGGAAAAGAAAGGAAAAGGAGAAAGAAAAATGAAAAAGGGAAAATAAAAATAAAATTATTTTTTAAATTAGGGTATTTAATTATTTAGATGGATAAATTATTTTAATAAATTAATTTATTTAAAATTTAAGATATTAATTTAAGAGGATAATTTAAGAGGATAATTTTAGTAAAATATAGGTTAGAAAATTATTTAAATAAAACGAGCATGATAAAATAACAAAACATTTATTTTAATTTATTAAATAATCATATCCATTTAAAAAAATTAAAAGTATGAAAAATAATTAAATTAGTTAATTAAAAATTAAATTATTCCAAATGAGGATTAATTATTAAATTCTATGTTTTGCAATTTTTAGGTATTAGAGTATGGATCCTAAATGACTTGTGATAACAGAATTAAACTAAGTAGAAATATTACAATAATAACTATAGTAAGAGTATGATAATTTGAGCATACCTTTGATACAGTCATACAATCAATCTTTTCCCCAAAATTACTTAAGCGTATCTAATTTATTATCTAATTTATTTGCACAAAACCTTATCATATAATGGGGTTGGTGAGGATCATAATTTGATCTTTCTACTCTAAACATAGGAAACTATTAGTATATCCAACTCTATTATACTATTTATTTTTTATAATTACAACTAATGAATCTAAGTATGTACTATATATATGATAATTATAAAACTATCTATTATAGATTGACACATCTTAACATATGAATAACATTAGCTCTAGATGTCATGCTACGCTATCTATATAAAAAAGTAAGCGTAGTGGCACCCCATGCATAATCTTCAACATAGATAAGATCTTGGAAAAAGAAAAGACAATATAGATTGAATTTCTCAATCTACTTTTTGACAAATAATAATAGATCGATCAATCATAATAGGTACCCAATTACTTTTGTCTTATCACCTAACCAATGTGATTGACATACATCTTGAAGACATTTGAATGGAATTCCACTCTTTTGAGTAACTTCATTTTCTTTTTCATCTTCTATACCAAACAAGGAACCCAATACACCTATCAAATGACCATGTGCTTTAGTTTTCATCTTTAAATGTAACAAACCACCATCAACTCATAACCCTAGTATATAATGTATGTCTAAAACGGTGATTTTCCTCTTGCCCCATCTTATATGAAAATTGTTGGTATTTGGATAAATTTTCTCAATAAAGGAATATATAAGTGGCATGTTGGAATGCTCAAATATGTAGTCTAAAAAGTGCAACAATCCAATAAAACAAATGAGAGAAATAGTGTAATGATTAATGCATCTAATAATAGTGGTCAAAACCTCATATATAATGTGGATCTTCAAACAATGACGATCCTAATTAATAAAATAATTAAACATAATGAATAAATGATATTTTACACAGTAAATAAGAACTCAAGTTATAAATATGCTAAAATTACCTTCTTGAACCATAAATCTCAAGCAGTGTGACCACCAAAGCTTAGGATCAAATTAGCGATCATTGGACATCTAGGAGATGAACCAAGAAAGTACCATTCATCCTTCTCTTATATACCCTATTCATATTTACTAGCATCATCATCATCCCTATCATCATCCTCATGACAACCACCACCACCATCATGACATATATATGTCGAGGAGGATGAATGATCAACCTTGTGGGTTAAGGATGTTGGCAAATCCAAGGATGATTTAGAACTACCCATAATGACTGTGTGGGTTGAGGATGATGATACAAACATGTGAATCACTATTGGTGATGTAAGAAAATCTACATATTCCATAGATAATGGAAAACAATTTTACCCTAAACCTTCGAACCCTAAACCTTTTATAACATCCCGAATTTTTTGAACTAGAAAAATTTTATTTTTAAGAAAATGTAGAAGTGTTTGAAATATAAAATTAGGGAATGTTACTACCACATCAACCATAAAAGAGGTGTGATCATCACTTAACCCATGCTTGATGCATGGCAAAAAAGAATAAGGAACTAATTATGCAGGCTTATAGTATTAATGTTCCAATATAAGATAATAACTACTAGGATAATATTACAAATAGAATGCACTTAATAATTTTACAAAATCAAATATAGGAAATTGAGCTAAGAGTTTAAATAATGAAAAATACAAAATATCCTAACATAATGGGTAAAATACCAATAACCGATTAGCCTAACTCTTAGGCATAGGTATAAACCTCCGATACCAAGTAATGGCCCACTAACTTCCCACGGCATTACCCTCAACATACTCTAACTAATAGTCACAACCTTATAAATCATTCTCTACTCACAAAACCAAAATCCAAATCATCACAATGACTATACACATGCAATATCAGTATAGTGAAGCATTGAAAAAATATAGTACCTAAAATATGGTAAGGCTCATATTGCACATTGAAGTCACATAACAACAAGGTGATATCATAATGGACAACTCAAGTACAACATGGCTTGCTTACATGGACATTATGGAAGTATGGAAATATAGAAATATATGTAATTCATATAATATAACCCATATTATAATTCCTCCTTTAGTGACCACACAATTTCCAATTAATAAGATAGTTTATTCGACCACACCTACTTCTCCACCATAAACAAAAGTCATGGTAGAAAAAATAATCACAATGAGATTCCACACCCATCATAAAATTAAGGATACATTGAAGGGGATTTATTCTAGGATACCATACCCACTATGCATAGAGTGCACCTACCATAAAATAAGGAAACCACACCCACCACGCATGGTTAAAGTACACCAAGTGGGCTTGTACTAGGATACCTCACCCATCACACCTTGGATGTCTCTATTGTGAAGGTTAAAAAGTTGGGATACCCTACCTACCTAAGAAATAGGCAACAAAAAGTGATAGAGAGCTTGTACTAGGATACCTCACCCTCCCAAGCTAGACATTGATTGGAATATCCCAAAACCTTAATTTTAGAAATTATGGTAAAATAAGGAACTATTATATAAATTAATTAAATAAATTAATTAAATAAATTATTTTATTAAAATAAGAGGAGGAAATTAAGGAAAAATAAGGAGGAAAATAATAAATAATTTAGTTAGCAAAAATAATTTAGGGTGTTTTGCTAATTAAAATGGAACTTGGGAAATTTTATTCAAAATAGCCAAAATTAATCTAAAAGGGATTTAATTATTATTATTTTTATATATTATTATTTTAAATAGTCAAAAATACCAAAATAACCTAAACACCCAACCAACATATTTTTCCTTTTCTTCCTTTTTCCCTTATTTTTCCTTTTCTTTCTCTCCCTCATTTCTCATTTCTTTTCTTCCCTACTTCCCTGATTGGGCCAGCCCCTTGTGGCTCACATTCCCTTTCCCCCTTCCCTTCATCGTAGCCTAAGCCCACCTGACTCTTCTTCCTTCACCCGTCGCCCCAGCCGGTCCACCCCCTTTTTTCTTTTCTTTCTCCCCCAAACTAGCCCGGTCCAGCCTCTCTTTCCTTTTCCCTTTTTCCCCGCGCCCTGCTACAATTCACAGCCCACCACTATGCCAACCAACCACCTATGCCGCCTACCCATCTTTTCCCTCTCTCCCCGATAGTTCGCCTATCCCTCCTCAACCAACCGACCTACCTCTCACCTAGCGTGTGCCTACCCCCGCCTCATTTCTTCTTCTCGACTGAATGCAGCCCTGCCATGGCAGACCTACGCTGGCCTACCACTGTCGGTTGGTGTACCTATGACACTCGCCCCTACCTTCCTTTGTCCCCTCTCTTGGTTCTCCCCGCCTTTTCGGCCTATAAATACCACCAAGGAAGCCATCATTGAACCTTTTGGAATCGTAGCCCAGAAAAACCCACCATTGTGTCACCTCTAGTTTAGACAATTTCCCAGTCACCGCTACCCATCACCACCACCCTAGCCACCCATGGAACCCTTCCCTACATCACCCTCTGCCAAACTAAGCCTCCCTCCTCCCTTGGTTTACTCTACACGAGCCACCCCGGTCGTGCAAAGTCCCTCCGCCCTTCGCACCACCACCCACCACTAGTTCTGCCACAGCCAACACCCCGTATGCCCTCCAAAATGGTCAGGGGAGCTCCCTCTACCTCCCCATACCTTCATTTTTCCCTGCCACCATCTCCTCTTCCTTTCTCCTCCCTCCACCACCATTTCTCCATCTCTCTTCTCCCTCCATCGCCGCCACCGCCGCTGCCGGTACCACCACCATCCCTAGGTGGTCCTCTAAACTCCCCAACCCCTAAACCCTTTTTATACAAATGTTAGTTATTTTTAGTAGTATTATTAGTATTATTCTTAATGTTGTTGTTGTTGTTATTGTTATTACCTTTATCATTATTATTAATTAACCTAACTTCGGAATATTTATAACTATTATTATTATTATTAATGGCCTATAACTTTATTATTATTATTCTTTTAACATCGTTATTATTATTATTATTATTATTATTATTATTATTATTATTATTGTTATTATTTTTATTTCTATCATTATTAACGATAACCTTGGCACCTTAGCACTTTTATTATTATTTTAAATATTCGAATCCTTATATTACTACTACCATTTCTATTATTATTATTATTAGTATTATTTTTAACACCATCATCATCATCATTATTTTTTTTATTACCTTGTCACTATATTTAATACTTCATATATCACTAAGCTTACTATCACTACTACTATTATCATTATTAGTAACATTAAAACTATTACCGTTAATAATATAAATATTATTATAATTACTTTAAATTGTTGTAGCTACTAAGACCTATTTTTGATTAGTAGTATCATGGTTAGCTACCTTTGAAATAATAACCCTACTTTTACTTATAAAGGTATTATTATTATTTTTAGCCCTAATAGTAAGTTGTGATAAGGGAAAGGTAGGAATAATGGTAATTTTGGTTAGAGGAAAGTTAACCCATATTTTTCCCTCTTATAGGTGAATCAAGTCAAAACCTTAAGGAGGCCTAGGAACGTGCTCCAAGACCGATATCGTATTAGGTAAGGATGTGGCTAAGAACAACTATGTGTGTGTTATGTGCCTTGTGTGCCATGTGTTATGCCATGTTGTGTATCTTATTTTTTAATGACTAATTACTTGTAGCGCAGCTTGGAGTTGAGGTATGCTTATATGAATTCCTTATGACATGTGCATAATGATTGTTATGTTGTGCTTATGATATTATATGACGTGACCCTCTTGGACATGCATGCTAGGATGTTAATAATATGATGTGGGGTGAAAGGATAAAAAGGAGAAAATGCAAAGTGAGTTGAATAAGGGGGGACATGAGATTAACCTAATTATCTCATGATCCATGAGGGAAAATGAAAAGGATATTATGATTAAAATAAATGAGTGATGTGAACCTTGTATGGGAAATTTCTAGGGTTTTCATGGGGTGGATGAAGTTTGCATGGGAATGATCTTTATGTGAGAAAAGTTTTTTTAGGGTGTAAGTAAGGTAAGGGGAGAGTTGTGGAGTGATTGGAAACTTTGGATGAAAAATAGTACGTAGGTTAGTGTAAGGGTGTATAGGGGACTTAATTAGGGTTTGGGAGGAAACCCTAATCTGAGGGGAAATGTAGAAGTAAAAAAAATTAAGGAAGAGTGGAATATGGGTTAAGAGTATAAATTTATTATATGAGGGATGAGTATGGGTGCCATGGGAAGTAAGTAATGTTAGGTGAAAAATAGAGAGATTACTTGTGGGGGAAAAATGTGCTAGGGTTTGGAGTGGCCAACTAGGGTTTTTCAATCACCTACGAAATCAATGAGTAAAGTGTTATGATTTGGGGTTGAACCTAAATGAGATGAGGTGTTGGATGATAAATGAAATAATGGTAGTGAAGTAAGAGGAAGTTGGGCCACATAGGTCCAATTAGGGTTTCAAGGGAAACCCTAGAGGGTGATAGTGGGTGGAGTTTGATGTCACGAGGTGTTAGGCCTTAACCCACACCCTTAGGAGTTGGTTTTCATTATGTGTAAGTGTAAAGGGGAATAGATATCGAGGCATGATAAGGGGTGCAAGAGTCCCAAGATATGGGATAGGCCCTCTCGGGAGGATAGAAGTAGAAGGTTGGTGACATACATGTCAAGGGTGAAATGCTTATCGAATAAGACATGAATAAGATACTAATCATTTAAAGAGAAATATTGTTGAGCCGGGCCTAAACCGGTCCACCGGTGAATAATAGTGGCCAGGAGCCGGGTGCCCTGCATGACTAGTCCATCGGCGAATAATAGTGGCCAGGAGCCGAGGTGCCCTGCATGATTTCTCGTCCACCAGCGAATAATAGTGGGGTTTTCCGTACTCAACAAACCAACGTAATAATGATAAGACATGGAAAAGACACTAAGTAATTACAGTGAAACACCATGTGAGTCGAGGCCAGACTGATCCACCAGCGAATAATAGTGGCCAAGAGTGTTCTGCCTTGGAGACCGTTCCACCAGCAATAATAGTGGCCATGAACATTCTGCCCTGCATGATTTTCGGTCCACCGTCTATAATAGTGGAGTTCCTGCACTCGCATAGATTGATAAAGAGCATGTGTGGAACAAGTATATAGATAAGAGATCTAAAGAATAAGTTTATTTGGACTGTTTTTCGGCCTTCATTATCTATATTGTTATATGCGGTCTTTATGATCATGTTGTGTTGTATGCCTTATATGTTAGGCCTTAGCTGCATAGTTTCCTTGCTCAATATGTAGCGTACTGACCACCCATTTCATGGGTGCTACTCATTCCCACAAGCAGAGGACCCACCTGAGTTTATGCAGGTAGGAGATGATATCTTCAATGCCTACGACTCTTATGAGGCATCGGACCAGGCTAAGAGTTGAGCTTGGACTTTGCTTGGGGACCGAGAGCGACGTGGCTGAACTATACTTTTCATTTGTTTTACCCTATATCGTTTTATTTTAGTTATGTTCTTTGAGAAATTTATCTATGTACCCCTTTGGCTTGTAAACCTTTTTCTACGTAATTTGAATTTTATATTGTGAACGATTTAACTCCCTTATGAATTCTTGTTTTAAGTATTACCTCTTATTTGATGATAATCCTTTTTAGCCTTAGCACTTGGTACTAGAATGGTAGGAGTGAACCGGTCCGATACAGAGTGTGGAGGTAATATCCCCATTATTTATAATTTTTTTATTTCGCTTCTTTTAATTCTTTCATTTAAAATAAAATTTTTCAGTAGTGAATTTTAGGGATGTTACACCGATGCCATGTCGAACTTGTACAGTTTAATTCTATACCTAAAAGATATATGAGAACCCCCTACCGATCGCTACCGAGCAAAGAAGGAAATTGGTATTGAGTGAAAAATATAACCAAGGGCGACCCACCCACTAACTCTTGGAAGCTACCCTAAGAGCCAAAGAAAGGCTTGGATGAAATCTTAAACCACTAATTTATGTATAAGTGATATCACATATCACAATAAAGTCCACATATAACTAAATGGGGTATTTCCAAGTGATAACATCAAACATAATTAAATTCCATCATTTAACCAAATTGGGTGTGTAGAAGTGATAACACCAAGTACATCTCAAGGCATTAAAGCCACCATTTAGGTGTTTAAAGATGACACCAAACTCATCCATAAGGCATAAAACCCACCAATTTGGTGTTTAGAGATGACATCAAACTTGAAAAAAATAAAGTCTTAAATGCCATCATGGTGATTCATATTAAATTAGGTTAATCATAATTGAAATCATGATTAAAATATTGTAAATACATGGAATGATAAACACAAAAGACCTAAGATAAACACAACAATTTACAGCAAAATAGGTTGCTTCAAGCAGGACTAGTTGAAAGGTTTTTCAGACCAGCCAAATGGTCTACTTATACCAGACCTAGACCAAAATAACACTTGAGAACCAGTTAAATAGTTAGCCTAACTAATTGATTGTTTATATAAACCAATTGACTGGTTTGTTCCAACTAGCTGATGGGTTAAAGTAGAAACCATCCCATTTTGGCCTATAGAGAAATTGATCAATAGGTTTAACTAGCTGATCAATAGTAACCAATCAATTGGTGTGGTCCAACCAGTCAATGGGGCTAAATAGAGACCAACTAGTTTAATCTGCAGGGACACCGGTCGATGGGTTCGAGGAACATATCGATTGGTCTAGGTAAAACACTACCCAAACTTGCAAAACAAAAATCAAAATTTACCACATTTTGCCATATTAATCCTAACATGCTCCTTTATCAAAACACACATAAAAATACATGTTACACATAGAGAATCACATGGATACATAGTAATGTACATACATAAACAAATCATGCTCAAATAACCCATTTTCATGCTTAAAATCATTGAATTCTAACAACATCAACTTGGAAAGAATTATACCACATGCTCATAACATGGAACACATTTAGATCATGCTCATATAAGAACTAACACATGGAATCCCAATATACCACAAAAACTTTATTATGTTAAAGATAAGAATGCTTTTCCTCGAAGCTATTCTTCTAGGAAAAAAACTCCTACTGAATTGCTTATCTAGAAGAACTTAGATTCTATAACACCCCTAATTTTTTAACTAATTTTTTTTATTTTTAATATAATGAGGAAGCATTTGAAAAAAAAAACCAGGAATATTACCTCATCATCAACCATGAGAGAGGTGTGATTATCACCTAAATCATACTTGATGAAATGAAAAATAGAATAGGAAACAAAAGTATGCATGATCATAACATTATTGTGAAAAAAAAGGATATTAAAGGTTAGAACAATATTATTAATAGAATGAATTGGATAGTTTTACTAAATCAAATATAGGAAGTCGAGCCAAGAGTTTAAATAACAGAAAACACAAGAACATCCCAATGTAGTGGACAAAATACTAATAATCGATTAACCTAACTCTTAGGCAATAGCTAGCTAAGGACTCACATCATCACCCTTAGTATACGTTAACTAAGAGTCGTAACCCTACCTATCATCCTCTACTCCCCGTATCAGAAGCTATATCATCACAATGACCACACAAGTGTAGTATCAGTAGGTAAAGTACTGGTAAAACATACTATCTAGAACATGGTAGGGCTCATGTGGCATATTAAAGTCATATAACACCATAGCATTATCATAACAGACAACTCAAGTACAATATAGAATGCTTGCATGAAAATCATGGAAGTATAGAAATAAGTAATACATGTAAATCATAAAATATGAACCATATTAAAATTCTTCCTTTAGTGACCACCCAAGTTCTTGTCAATAACATAGTTCGTTCTGCCACACCTAGTTCTACACCATAAATAAATGACATGATAGAATAAATAATCACAATGGGATACCACAACCATCACATAAGGTCAGGATACATCGAAGGGAATTTCTTTTGTGATACCACATACACTACACATTGAGCATACCTGCCATAAATTTGGTAACCACGCCCACCACATAAGGTCAAAGTACATCAATGGAGCTTGTATTGGGATACCTTGTCCACCATACCTTGAATGTCCCCGTCGTGAGGGCTAAAAGGTTAGGATATCAAATCCACCAAAGCAATGGACAATATAAAGTGCTAGGGCTTGTACTAGGATACCTCACCCTCCTATACTAGACACTGATGCCATGCCAGACTACCACAATACGGTCCTATACCTCAAAGATATATGGATACCCCCCACCAACTACAACTTGGTAGAAAAGTAAATAGGTATTGAGTAAAAAATATAACCAAGGATGACTTGCCTACTAACTCCTAGTAGCTACTTTGAGAGTCGAAGAAAAAGGCTCTAACAAAATCTTAAACCATTAATATATGTATAAGTGATATCACAAATCACAATAAAGTCCACATATTATCAAATTGGGTGTTTCCAAGTGATAACAACAAACACAATTAAAATCTATTATTTAACCAAATTGGGTGTTTTCAGGTGATAACACTAAACACATCACATGGCATTAAAGCCATTATTTGGGTGTTTAAAGATGACACCAACATCATTTACAAGGCATAAAAGCCACTAATTAGGTGTTTATAAAAAACACCAAATTTAACTAAAAATCAAGTCTCAGCTACCATCATGGTGATTTGTATTAATTCTAGTTAACCATAATTGAAATCATAATTAAAAGGTTGTAAATAAATGAAAGTAACAAAACAAAAGTTACAACAGAAGTAGAACAATTTACTAAAAACTAGGTAGCTTCCAACCGAATCAATCGATTGGCCCTTTAGACTAGTCAACTTGTTTAGTTGTACCAAACCTGGACCTAAACAATACTAGAGAACTTGCTCACTGATTGGTCTCTACTTAAACCAATCAACCAAAACATAGACCAAAATTTACCACACATTACCATATCAATCCTACCCATTTTATGCTTAAAATCATAGAATTGCAAAAACACCAACTTGGGAAGAATTATACCACATGCTCCAAACATGGAATATAATTAGATCCTACTCATATAAATACTAAAATGTGGAATCCTAATATACTACAGAAACCTAATTATGTTAAAGATATGAATTTCTTATCTTAAATTAATTCTTCTAGCACAAAACTCCTACTGGATTGCTTATCTATTTGAATATCGATTCTTAGGAGAATCAAAGTAAAAACCATTAAAAATATTCTTCAAAACATTATTAAAACCTAAGTAAAATCAAAAGAAGAAGAAAAACATAGAACAATTCCTTTGACTCAAAAATAGAGTGTCAAAGGAAAACCCAAAATCTTCAACCTTTCTTAACCCTAATTCTTCCCTACTTAAGGAAAGTAAGAGATTAATAAAATTAAGATTAGAAGAAGAGAAAGGAACATAATTCTTGCAAAATAAATGAGAAAAATCAGAGAGAATCTCTATTTTTCTCATTAAAGGGGAGAAAAGGGGAAAATGGAAGGATGATCAACACTTAGGAAAATTTCCGTAAGGAGATGGGAGAAGAGAGAAAGAACACAGGTGAGAAATGAGAATGTATTGGGAATGAGGAGTATAGAGGCAAGGCCAGTTGAAATTATAAGGTGAAAGGGGGATGAGACTGGTGTAGTTGAGTGTGGGTGTAAGAAGTGAGGGCTAATTTAAATGAATGGTGGGTGGTTGAGTATAGTGAGATATAGGCATGGTAGTGGGTTGGAAAGTCAAGAAAGGGTGCACAAAGTTAATCTCATAGCCCCATTCCCTAGAAGAGAGAGGGAGATATGAGGGATAAGCTTGCCTCCAAAAGTGCCTTTTGGAAAAAATTTACTAATTAAAATGATATAATGATCTAAAATAGTAAAAATAATCCTAGAGTACTAAAATGTGCTTATTAGCATATTGACCTCAAATAAGAAGTTTTTATAATGATTAGAGAGAAATTTAAACCAAAAGCATAAATTAGTCTAAAATCATGGGCAAACTAGTCTATTGATTTGAGCAAACTAGTTGACTGGTTTGTTGACCACAAGAAAGTTAATTTCCCTAGAGCAGAAGTCAATTAGTTATGCAAACTAGTAAATCTGTATACCTAAAATTCACATTTTTAATAGAATTTAAATCCCATTCAAAACCAAAACTCATTTATTTTATATTAGCATAATTCTAGATACAATTAGAAGGATTTTTGGACAGGTTATTACCACACTACCCCTTTAAAAGAGATTTTATCCCCGAAGTCCACAAAAGAAGTATATTGTTGTAAGCTCAAAACATAAGTATATTCTAAGCCATCAACCAAAAGACTACAATAAATAAGGGTTAATACACATGAAAAGTGTACTACGCCCAACATTACCCACGCAATGTGCCTAAGCAAAAAACTCTGGATACTTTATCTTAATCTTCTCCTTAGACTCCTAAGTGGCCTCCTTTGTCTTATGACATGACCACAAGACCTTCATGAGTGGGATGATCTTCAAACATGTCTGCAGAGTCTTAGAATCTAAGATCCTCAATAGACACTCCTCTTATGTCAATGTCTCATCGATCTCAATTGTCTCTAGCTAAACGATGTGCCACAAATCCGACACGTACCTCGTCAACCGAAAGATGTGAAAAATGTTATGCAAGTGCAAAAGATCCATTAGCAAGAAAAGATAGTAAGAAACCTCTCCAACCCAACCTAAAATCTTATACCACCTAACTAACCTTGGGATAAGCTTGCCCTCAATATTAAAACCCATCACTCCCTTAGTTAGGGAAAATCATAGAAGTACTCTATCACCTACCTCAAACTTATCTACTCCTTCACAATTTGCATAACTATTTTTCCTGTGTTGGGCTGCCTTCATTAGGTTCAACATAATATCCATAGGCACCCTATAGTACCAAACCATATGCTTCATATAAGCACTGGCCATCTACTCCATACTCTACGTCAGCATCATAGGTATGAATACTACTAACTTAATCAACTAGTCAACCACAACCTAGATAAAATCAAAACCACTATAGGTCTTAGGAAATCCAACCATGAAGTCTATCAACACACTATCCCATTTCTACTTAGGGACCTCCAATGGCTGAACTAAACATGTCAAGCACTAGGCCACAAAGTCTACAACCTCCCACTTTATATAGGGCCACTAATAGATCCATCTCAAATTCTTATGCACCTTATCCCCTCTAGGGTGGATGAAATAGGGCACATGATGACCCTCCTCTAGGATCCTCCTCTTAAGCTCCCCACAGCTCTATAAAATGCACCATCATCCTTAGAAATGGATGCTACCATCCTCAAAAATCTTAAATCCCATTGGTGTACCCTCAAATACCACCTTCTTAATCTACTCAAGCTTGACATCTCCTAGTTGACAAGCTTGAATCTCATCATAGATGGTCAAGGTGATTGAGAGTGTGCTCATCCCCATCTCAAGATCCCCAAGTCCAATGATCTTAATGCTCGGCTTGTGAAGGTCCCTCTAAATCCAATCTGACACTACCAGTGATCCCAAGGCATGCAAAGTCTTCCAACTAAGAGCATCTAATACGACATAAGCCTTACCTTTGATGGCAGTTTCACTCCAAATTGTAGTCCATAACCAACTCCAGCCATCTCCTCTTTCTTATGTTCAATTCTCACTACATGAACATGTATTTAAGGCACTTATGGTCTGTGTAAAACTTAAACTTTACTCTATACAAGTAATGTCTCAAAATCTTCAAAGCAAAAACCATTGTAGCAAGCTCAAGGTCATGCGTATGATAGTTCTAGTCATGTTCCTTCAATTAGTGAGAAGCATATGTCACTACCCTCCCATGCTGCATTAACATGCACCCTAAACCAAGCTCAGATGCATCCCTATACAGCTTGAATCCCTCAATACCTGATGGCATGATAAGCACTAGAGCTAAAGTCAACCTCCTCTTGAGCTCCTCAAAAGCCTTTGTGTGCTTATCGTCCCAAATAAAGTGCGTCATCTTCCTCAATAAGGTAGTAAGAGGATGAGCGATCCTAGAAAAATCCTATATGAACTGTCTATAGTAGCTCCTAAACCCATAAAACTACAAACTTCCCTAACATTCGCTGGTGTAATCCACTTTAACACTGCTCGGATCTTAGAAGGATCCACTTGTACAACGTGTAATCCACTCTGACACTGCTTGGATCTTAGAAGGATTCACTGACACACCTTCCCTCAAAATGACATGACCAAGAAAAGCTGCCTTTTTTAACCAAAAAATACACTTTGAGAGCTTGGCATACAACTGATGAATCCTCAATAACTCCAAAGCCTACCTAAGATGTTTCTCATGTTCCTCATGAGTCCGCGAGTAAATCAAAATTTCATTGATGAATACCACAAAGAAATTATGAAGATGCTACTAGAAGACTTGGTTCATGAGAGCCATGAACACCAATGTCACATTTGTGAGTCTAGACAAAATCAAGATGAACTCATAATAGCCATACCTCATTCTGAAAGTTGTTTTGGTATGTCCTTATCAATAATACTTAGTTGATGAAACCCTAATACAAAATCTATCTTCAAAAACATAGTAGCCCCATGTAACTGAATAAAGATGTCATTGATCTATGGTAAAGGATAATAGTTCTTCACCATAACTTGGTTTGACCTACGATAATCGATTTAAACCCTCAACCCACCATCCTTCTTCCTCATGAATAGAACTGGTGCTCCCTAAGTCGACACACTTGGTCAAATGTACCCTTTCTCTAGAAACTCCTCCAACTAAGCATGCAACTCTGCCATCTTAGTCAATGATAGGAGATAGGGTGCCTTCGATATAGGCTCTTCCCCTAAAATAAAGCTTATTATAAAGTCTATCTCACACACTAGAGACATCCCTAAGATCTCATCAGGAAACACTTTTGGGAATTCTTGCACTATTAGAATCTCCTTAATTGATAGCTCATTGGCATCCAAATCCTGAATGCTGCACAAGAAGAGTGGGTACCCTTTTCACACTAGCACTACTTGATCCTTACCCTTACTAAAAGCATTGGCCCTCTTCATCCTCTATTGTAGACTAATCTTGCTAGCTCTACTATCTGTCGATTGAGCTCGCTAAGTTGGCAGTATATGTGCCACCATACCCCAAAAACATGCCTACCCTTATAGAGCACTACCCTAGATATAATGACACTCGAAATGACGATGGCTCAACTAACCACAACTATAGCACTAAACCAACTACCCAGCATAATCCTTCCTTGGTTGGTTCTTACCACACCACTAATATATGAAATGCCTCACACCCAACTAACTTAACTCTCCTCCAAAGTGGGGTACTACTCCTGACTGATGATTGCCTAAGGTTTGGAACCTCTTATCTCTCCCGTTGTGCTAACTATCCTAAAAACTTAGCTTGTCCCCTAATTAGGTACTACGGGCCCGAGAAATTGTTGATGCCTCTACAAGCATTATATAAAGCTTTTTGTTTCTATGCAAGAGTTCCCACTAACATCTCCTAGAGCCTCCAACTCAACCCTAGCTAGAAATGATGCACCTTCATCATCTTATCTATGTCAACCTTTAGAGTAAAGTGGACCATGTCTAAGTAATAGCTATAGTACACCTCCACCAAAGACATCCCTTGATGCAATGCCATAAAATAATTGTATTTCACCATCCTTAGGAGAGTAGGATAAAATTGAGCCCTAAGAATCGCAACAAAAGTATCTCACTGATCTATAGTGGCTCCCCTCAACTACTGACCTCTTCACCGCTCGTCAGCACGAACCCCTTAGATGGAATACCCCAATATCCACCTACCTACTCTTTGGATAACCACTATCCACAAAAATCTTCTCAAAATCCATTAGCTAGTGCTCCAACACATTTGGGTCCTCCTAAACCTCAAATATCAAAGGGTAATGAATATCAACACGATGAAGCAATCCTCTAGTGGTGGCATCGAAAAAGGAGGAGGTGGTGGCAGCTATAGAGCCTCTTCATGCTGAATTTGGTGCTCCATGAATGCCCTAACCATCTCCATGAAACTCTTGAGATGCTAATTCGCACCCATCAAAACCCTAAAATGCTAAGTGGCATTGGAAAGGAATCGAATACTAACTACACCATTAGTACACATGAATGTAGCACATTGAACATAAGCCAAAAGTTAGTCATATTCTCTCAAATTAAGGCCAACTCCTAACCCAAACCAATGCTCACTGGAAAAATAAACTGGATTCAACTAGTTCAGATGGAACCTTAGAAATTTATTTTGTAAAACAACTTCAGGATCTAAAGCTATAAGCTTTGATACCAACTTATAACACTCTCAATTTTTAAACCAAAAAAATTTATTTATAAGAAAATGTGGAAGCATTTGAAATTAAAATCGGGGAATCTTACCACCATATCAACCATGAGAGAGGTGGAACAGGAAACATGAAGGCCTAAATCATGCCTAATACAATGCAAAATGGAACAGGAAACAAAAGAATGCATGATCATAACATTATTATGACAAAATAAGATAATAAAGGCTAGAATAATACTATTGATAAAATTAACTCTATAGTTTTACTAAATCAAATATAAGAAATTCAAGCAAGAGTTTAAATAATAGAAAACATAAGAACATCCCTAGATAGTGGGAGAAATACTAATAACTGGTTAGCCTAACTCTTAGGCACAATCATAAACCTCTAACCTCAAGAAATGGTCCGCTAACAACCCCATGTCATCACCCTCTAGCATACTCTAACTAATAGTCATAACCTTATAAAAAGTACTTTGCTCCTCGTACAAGAAGGCAAATCATCACAGTGACCATAGATGTACAATATCGGTATGGTGAAGTACTCATAAAACATACTACTTAGAATATGGTAAGGCTCATGCAACACATTGAAGTGATACAACAACATGGTGATATCATAACAAACAGATCAAGTACAAAACAACATGCTTGCATGAAAATCATGGAAGTATAGAAATAAATAATAAATGTAATTCATAAAATATAAACTATATTAGAATTCTTCCTGTACTGACCACCCAAGTTCCAATTAATAATATAGTCCGTTTGACCCGACCCAATTCTCCAGCATAAAAAAATTCATGGAACCATAAATAATCACCATTGGATACAACACCCATCACACAAGGTAAGGATATATCAAAGGAAT
Organism: Tamarix chinensis; assembly: GCA_030549775.1. Taxonomy (NCBI): domain Eukaryota; kingdom Viridiplantae; phylum Streptophyta; class Magnoliopsida; order Caryophyllales; family Tamaricaceae; genus Tamarix; species Tamarix chinensis. The sequence goes on along the minus strand of CM060175.1, from coordinate 3,524,099 downwards.
ATTTTTCTAGGATATCCCACCACACATCAAGTGCACCTGCCACAAATCAGGATGCCACACCCACCACACCTTGAATATCTCTGCCACGAGGGCTAAAAAGTTAGGATACCGTATCCACCTAGGTAATAGAAAATGCAAAGTCATAAGGGCCTTTTACTGGGATACCTCAACCACATGTACTGGATATCGATGCCCTACTGGCCTACCATAATTTGATCCTATACCTCAAATATATATGTATACTACTTACTAATCACAACTCAATAAAGAAGGAAATTGGTACTGAGTGAAAAGTATAAACAAGGGAGACATGCCCACTAACTCTCGAGAGCTACCCCGAGAGATAGAGAAAGGGCCTCAAACAAAATCTTAAACCATTAATTTATCTATAAGTGATATCACAAATAACAACAAAATCTATAGATAACTAAATTGGGTGTTGTCAAGTGATAACAAAAAAAATTAAAATCCATTATTTAAGCAAAATGGGTTCTCTAAGTAATAATACCAAACATATCACAAGGTTAGTGTCACCATTTTTGTGTTTAGTGATGGCACCAAAATCATCCACAAGGCATAAAAGCCACCAATTGGGTGTTTAGAGATGACATCAAACTTAGCCAAAATTTAAGTCTTAATTACCATTATGGTGATTCTTATTAAATGAGGTTAATCATAATTAAAACATTGTAAATACATGAAAGTACCAACATAAGAGCCCCGAGAGAAATACAACAATTTTCAACAAACTAGGTGGCCTCCAACTAGACCTTTCAATCTATCCTTTAGACCAGTTGATTAGTGTGGTTATGCCAGACATGGACCAAAATAATACTACAGAACCAATTGACTGGTTGGCCTCACCAATCAACTATTCACGTAAACCAATCAACTGTTTTGGTCTAACCAATTGATGGATCTAAGTAGAAGCCAACCCATTTTGTCTTATTGAGAAACCAATCAATCGTTTTTACCAACCAATCAACTGGTCATAGTAACCAATTGACTAGTTTAGTCTAACCGGTTGATGGGTCTAAGCAAAGACCAACTAATTTGGTGTGTAGGTATACAAGTGAATGGGTTTGACCAATTAAAACACTATTCATCAAAACCAGTTGACTGGTTCATCAAAATAATCGACTAATCTTGTGACCAAATAATCCAATGCTCTAAACTATTTAGCTACTTGCAAAACCTGTTGATAGGTTAGAGGAACAGATCAATTGATCTAGGTAAAATACTATCTAGACTTACTAAACACACACCTAAATTTATGACACATTAGCGTATTAATCCTATCATTCTTCTTTGTCATAACACATGTAAAAATATATATTACACATAGAGAATCAAATGGATACATGCTAATATACGTACTTAAACAAATCATACTCAAACAACCTAGTTTATACATAAAATTAGAGACCTCCAACAATACTAACTTGGGAAGAATTATACCACATGCTCATAACATGGAACACAATTAGATCATACTCATATAACTAGTAATACAAGGAACCCCAATAGACCAAAGAAACCTTATTACGTTAAAGATATGAATGCTTTACCTTGAAGCAATTATTTTAGCACATAACTTCTACTGGATGGATTTAGCATAACTTTGATTCCTAGGAGAATGAAAGATACAACCATTAAAAATATTCTTGAAAACTTTATTATAACCAAAGGAAAATTAGAAGAAGATGAATTAAAATACAAAACACTACCTTTGACAATAGGGTGTCAAAGGAAAAGCTAGAATCCACAACCTTAAGTATTCCTTGCCTAAGGAAAGTAAGAGATAACTAGAAACAAGATTAGAGGAAGCAAAGGGAACACAATGCTTGCAAAATTAAAGGATAAAAATCATAGAGAACCTCTACTTTTTACAAGAGTGGGAAGAAAAAGGAAAAATGGAAGGATGCTCAACATTTAGGAAAATTTCCATAAGGAAAAGGTAGAAGAGAGAAAGAACACAAGTGAGAAATAAGAATGGATCAGCAATAAGGAGTATAAAGGCAAGGCTAGCTGACATTCTTAGGATAAAGGGGGATGAGATTGGTAAGGTTGAGCATGGGTAAGCTAGGAACTGAGGGTTAACTTGATAGAGTGGTGGGGGGTTAAGTGTAGATAGGGATGGGCATGGTAGTGAGTTGGCAAGTCAGGGAAGGATGCATGAAGCTAATCTCATAGCCCCATCTACCAGAAGAGTGAGAGAGAGGTGAGGGAGAAGAAAAAGGTGGAGCTTGCCTCTAAAAGTGCTTTTTTGGGAAAATTTTGCTAATTAAAATTATGTGATGATCTAAATATTATGAAAATAATTTTAGAGTACTAAAATATTCTTATTAGAATAATTTAACTCAAATAAGAAGTTTACATAATCATTAAAGAGAAATTAGAACTAAAATCAGAAATAGATCTAAAATTGTATGCAAACTAATCAATCGATTTGGGCAAAGCTATCGATTAGTTTGTCGAAAATAAGAATGTTAATTTCCTTAATGCCCTAGTCAATTGATTATGTAAACCACTCGATCGGTTTGTCTAAAATTTATATTTTTATTAGAATTTCAAGTCCATTTCAAAACTAAAACTCATTTATTTTGTATCAAGGTAATTCTAAATATTATTTGAAGGATTTTGGGACAGGATATTATAAATTCCTAGGATAATCAAAGTAAAAACCATTAAAAATATTTTTCAAATCATTAATAAAACCCAAGAAAAATTAGAAGAAGACGAAAAACATAGAACACTACCTTTAAATCAAAAATAGGGTCTCAAAGAAAAAACTAGAATCTCTAACCTTTCTCAACCTTAATTATTCCTTGCTTAAGGAAAGTAAGAGAAAAATAAACCAAGATTAGAAGAAGGGAAAGGAGAAAAATTCTTGCATAATCAAAGGAGAAAGGTAGAGAGAGCCTTTATTTTTTTTAATAGAGAGAAAAAGAAGGAAAAATAAAAGGATGCTTAACACTTAGGGAAAATTTCCACTAATAGAAGGGAGAATAGAGCATGGACATAAGTGATGAATGAGAATGGATAACTAAGGAGGAGTATAGAGGTAAGGATGGTCGACATTCTTAGGTAAAGGGGGATAAGACTAGTGAAGTTGAATGTGGGAAACTAAGAAGTGAGGATTCACTTTATAGGATGGAGGGGGTTTGATGCCGGAGCAGAGTCACATGACACATCACCAACTAAGATGGCTACGCTACTCTACGTAGATACATAAACATGGAGGAGTATGCATGGCTTCATGCAACGTTTGTTAGCTAGAGTAACATTTATGTCTAAGTACTAGTTATTGTTATTTACTTTTAGTCAATTAGTAACTAAATATTAAATAACTAGTCTTAAGGGAATCAATGCTTTTGGGAGGGAGTTATTGTTATTTAATTTTAGTCAACTAGTGACTAAATATTAACTAGCTAGTCTTAAGGGAATTAAAGCTTTTGGGAGGGAGTTATACTTTTAGTCAATTAGTGACTAAATATTAACTAACTAGTCTTAAGGGAATTAATGGTTTTGGAAGGGAGTTACTGTTATTTACTTTTAGTCCATTAGTGACTAAATATTAACTAGCTAGTCTTAAGGGAATTAATGCTTTTGGGAGGGAATATGCTTGTAATCTTTTGAAAAGATGCTTGGTTCCTTGGCTATATAAACCATAGGAACCCGAGTAGAAAGACACAACTTGAATAAGAAGAACAACCTTAAGCATTGCTTAAACTTGAATTCTGTGTGGATTCATCTCGTAACAACTCGAATATGTGTGAACGATTTGTTTCGAATCATCTCCATCATCATCCACCCCTTCGAATCCCCATCATTAACCTCCATAATCCATACTCATCAAATACTCCATATAAACTCCATCTAAATCTAAAACTCTAACCGTGCACGCATCAATTTGGTATCAAAGCCTGGTTGTGGTTAGAGTGAACAAATTCTTCAAGACCAACCATGGCAAGTCAAGAAGAAGAGTTTAGAGATATTCTCAAAGCCTTGGCGGAAGATTTTAAGGATGTCAAGATCCGTATGGGAAGAATCGAAGCTTCCCAAGCACAAGGGTCACATGTGCAACAACCTTACAGAAGAGAGCCAATCGAAGTAGAGCATATGAGGAGAACATCGCATCGATTGGAAGGGGAAGAAGATAGTGTAGGAGACTACGGAAGGGCACATGAGTCCTTTAGGAGGACATATGACGACGTAGAGAAGGGGATCTGTTTTGACTTACCGGACTTTGAGGGTAATCTCGACCCGGAATTGTTCCTTGAATGGTTGCAAAACGTGGAGTCGATCTTTGAGTATAAGGAGATCGATGATGAGAAGAGATGTCGTATAGCAATCTTGAAGTTGAAGAAATTTGCTAGAGTATGGTATGACAATCTAAAACAAAGACGAGAAAGAGAAGGGAAAACAAGAATCCAATCATGGGAAAAGTTGAAGAAGCATCTAAGGAAGAAGTTCGTTCCGAGAGAATACGAGCAAGAGAACTTCATCAAGATGACCACTCTGAGGCAGGGCCTACTCGGAGTTGAAGATTATATTCGAGAATTCGAAAGGCTAACGCTTGTATGTGATGTGCAAGAACGAGAAGAGCAGCGATGTGCACGATTTATAGGAGGTTTGAATATGAATCTCCGAGAAAAGGTAGAAGTGTACCCATATGAAGTTTTCGAAGATTTGGCTAAACTAGCCATCAAGTTCGAAAAACATTTGAAGTGGGGAAAGGTTCCAAGTAAGTCCATCAGTGTTCCGTACGGGTCAAATTTGAAAGGAGGATCCAAGCCACCAATGGTGCAATCCACAAGCACCGATGTGGTTAGAAGATTCACTTGAGAGGAAGAAGGAAAGGAGCAAGCGGAGGAGAAGGTCCACAGGCAATGCTTCAAGTGCCGAGGATATGGTCACTTCGCTTGGGATTGCTCAAACCAACAAGTGTTATCCCTGAAGGAAATCGCCAATATGGAGACATGTGAGGAAAGTGAAGACCATGAGGAGGATGAAACCAAAGAACCGAAGGATGCCTTGGAAGAAGGAACCGTAGATTGTTATGTGCTGAGACGAGTTCTCCAAGTGCAAACCCGACCTCTACCTACTCAGCGGGAAAGACTTTGTAAGGCCAAGTGCCGAGTTGGATATCGGGCATGTGAGATCATCATTGATAGCGGCTCATGCACCAACGTAGCCAGTGAGAAGATGGTCAACAAGCTCGGATTGGAAATAACGAGTCACCCCAGGCCATACTCACTACAATGGCTCAATTGTGACAAGGGCATATGGGTAACAAAACAATCTCTTATCTCATTCAAAGTTGGAAATTATGTAGATACTATTCGATGTGATGTCCTGCCTATGGATGCTTGTCATATTATGTTGGGGAGACCGTGGCAGTATGATAGAAATGTTACACATGATGGGGTCCTCAACGAACACATCGTGTGTAAGGATAAGAAGAAGTACAAATTAAAACCAAACGAGGATGATGAGAGTTTGATTAGAGAGAAAGAAGAGAATTCGAGCCAGAAGAGTAAAGAAATTGAGGAGATTAAAAGGGAAGAAAAGGAAAGTGTGAATGAGGAAGAAAATCGAGTATGTAATGATGAAGACAATCATGCTATTACTACTATTGAAGCGAAAGGAGGGCAACCAAGTTTTTACATGCATCACGTTGATTATGTGGAGAATGATGTGCATTATTATCCCATGGTTTCCTTGTGTTTTTATGGAGCAAATGTTATCAAGGAACCCTTGTATCATTCGAAGCAAATTGAAGAAAAAAACATGGTGAGTTCGAAGGTATATAATGTGCATGAAGACATATGTGATGTGACAAAGCAAATGAACTATAATGCACCCCATGCATTCGGTTTATGTTCATTGATGTGCGCTTATGAAGATCCAATGTCAAGGCTTAAGGGGCATTGGAGGATTTTCAAAGATAACTTTAGTGTGAAGGAGATATTCAAAGAATACAAGGACTAGTATCACATTGAAGAATATGTCCTTTGGTGTTTGTTATTCCTCATCAAAGTTGTTAATTTGAGGACAAATTCAAACCAACCTGGGGAGAATGATGCGGGAGCAGAGTCACAGGACACATCACTAACTAAGATGGCTACGCTACTCTACGTAGATACATAAACATGGAGGAGTATGCATGGCTTCATGCAACGTTTGTTAGCTAGAGTAACATTTATGTCTAAGTACTAGTTATTGTTATTTACTTTTAGTAAATTAGTAACTAAATATTAAATAACTAGTCTTAAGGGAATCAATGCTTTTGGGAGGGAGTTATTGTTATTTACTTTTAGTCAACTAGTGACTAAATATTAACTAGCTAGTCTTAAGGGAATTAAAGCTTTTGGGAGGGAGTTATACTTTTAGTCAATTAGTGACTAAATATTAACTAACTAGTCTTAAGGGAATTAATGGTTTTGGAAGGGAGTTACTGTTATTTACTTTTAGTCCATTAGTGACTAAATATTAACTAGCTAGTCTTAAGGGAATTAATGCTTTTGGGAGGGAATATACTTGTAATATTTTGAAAAGATGCTCGGTTCCTTGGCTATATAAACCATAGGAACCCGAGTAGAAAGACACAACTTGAATAAGAAGAACAACCTTAAGCATTGCTTAAACTTGAATTCTGTGTGGATTCATCTCGTAACAAGTCGAATCTGTGTGAACGATTTGTTTCGAATCATCTCGAAATAAAACCGAATCTGTGTGAACGGTTTTTTTCTCGAAACCTTAATCTTTATTTCTGTGTGGTTTAAAGATTAATTTACCCTTCTACCTCGTGTTCCATCATCATCCACCCCTTCGAATCTCCATCATTAACCTCCATAATCCATACTCATCAAATACTCCATATAAACTCCATCTAAATCTAAAACTCTAACCGTGCACGCATCAGGGTTGAGTGCAGTTATAAATAGGTATGGTCAGTCAAGGAATGGTGCAAAAATTCAACTTTGTAGCCCCATCTACCAAAATAGAGAGAGAGAGAGGGAGAGTTGAGGGAGAATAAAAAAGGTGAAGCTTACCTCCAAAAGTGCCTCTTTGAGTAAATTTTGCTAATTAAATTATGTGATGATCTAAATATTATGAAAATAATCCTACAATAGTAAAACATGAGCATAATTGGATTATAATTGGAAGTTTTCATAATCATTAGAGAGAAGTTCAAATCAAATTCAAAAGTAGATATAAAATCGTAGCCACATTACTAATTGGTTTAGGTAAAATAGTCTATAATTCTGTCAAGAATGAGAATGTTAATTTCCCTAGCACACTTGTCGATTGGTTTTGTAAACTAGTTGATTGGCACACTTGAAATTCACATTTATATTAGAATTTTAAGCCCATTTTAAAACCAAAACTCATTTATTTTATCTTAACATAATTCTAAATATAATTTAAAGAATTTTAGGATGAGGTATTATTGATTCCTAGGAGAATCAACTAAAACCATTAAAAATCTTATTTAAAACATTATTAAAACCTAAGAAATATTACAAGAAGAAGAAAAACACATAACCCTAACTTTGACTCAAAAATAGGTTGTCAAAGAAAAAGTTAGAATCTCCAACCTTTCTAAACCTTAATTCTCCCTTGATTATGTAAAGCAGGAGAAAAATAAAATCAAGATTAGAAGAAGGGAAAGTAACATATTTCTTTCACAATGAAAGGAGAAAGATAGAGAGAGCCTCTATTTTTCCTGGGTAGAGAGAATAAGAGAGAAAAAATGAAAGGATTCTCAACACTTAGGGAAACTTTCCACTAGGAGAAAGGAGAAGAGAGCATAGAAATAAGTGAGGAATGATAATGGATCAGCAATGAAGAGCACAGAGGAAGGTTGGTTGACGGTCTTAGGTAAAAGAGGATGAGATTGGTGAGGCTGAGTGTGGGCAAGCCTGAAAGTGAGGACTGAATTGTTGGGGTGGTGTGGGGTTAAGCACAATAAAAAATGGGCATGGTAAATCAGAGGATGGTGTAAATATTTAACCTTGCAACTCAATCTGCCAGAAGAGAGAGGGAGAGGTGAGGGAGAAGAAAAAGTGAATCTTATGTCTAAAAGTGCCTTTTGGGAAAATTTTACTAATTAAAATTATGTAATGATCTAAATACTTTGAAAATTATCCCATATTACTAAAACATGCTTATTAACATAATTAGATTCTAATTAAGAGTTTTCATAATTATTAGAGAGAACTTTGATTCAAAATAAAAAAAATGGATCTAAAATCACAGGTAAACCAATCGATCAGTTTGGGCAAACCAATTGACTAGTTTGTTGAGAATACTAATGTAAATTTTTCTAGTGCACCAGTCGATGGGTTATGTAAACTAGTTGATAAGTACAGCTAAAATTCACATTTTTATTAGAATTTAAAGTCCATTTCAAAACCAAAACTCATTTATTTTATGTCAACATAATTATAAAAATAGTTTGAAGAATTTTTGGATGGTGCATTACAACATTACTTTCTTAAAAGGGACTTCATCCCCAAAGTCTACAAAAGAAACATAAACATAAGTAAACCCTAAGATATAAACCAAAAGTATATAATAACTAAGGGTTAATACACAAGAAAAAGGCACTACCCCTTAAAAGAGGTGGTGTTACCCATACAACACACCTAAGAAAACAACTTCCGATACTTCATCTTGATCTCCTCCTCAAATTCCCAAGTGACCTCCTTTTCCCCAAGGCACGACTACAAGCCCTTCACTAGCAAAATGACCTTTGAATGCATCTTTTAAGTCTTAGAATCAAGGATCCTCTGTGGTCACTCCTTATAAGTCAACATCTCTTTGAGCTCAATCGTCTCTGGCTAAATGATGTGTAATGGATATCATGCATACCTCATCAATTGAGAGATAAAGAAAACATTATGCACACGTGAAAGCTCTACCACAAGGCAAGATATTAAGAGGCCTCTTCAACTTGATCCAAAATCTCCCAAAATGTCTACATCAGCCATAAATGATGGATGGCCTACTTAGTTCTGAAATGTTAGAATGTTAGGAGTGTGATGAGTAAGCCTTATTTTCTCTAGAGCTTCTTCATATTCTTTTTGTTGTGCATCTTCTTTTAGTTTATATTGGGCATCTTTTTTACCTCATTGTATCTCTCTAGCTAAAAATTTTCTAAGACTTCTTAGACAATAAATCAAGCTAGTTATTCTATAGCGTGTCTATTACTCCATGAGGAAACGATAACATGACAACCCTCTATCTTATCTAATACTTTGTCTCATTTGTGACTTATCTAAATTTCTATAACAAAGCTATATCAATTATAATTAATGACATGAATGTTAGGTAAATAGTCATAATAAAAAAAAACTTCAAGCTTTTAAGGTCAATGTAATATAATCATTAGATATTATGGTATCAACCCATAATACGATAGCGAAGGAGAGATATATACACAATTTTATAACAAAAAATTTATACTCTATTACATTTTACACAAATTTTCACAATAAGGGTCAATTTATTTTATAATTATCTATAAAAAAAATCTAATATTTAAGATAATTTTTATGATCTAATAAATAGATTCTCTATTTATATTAATTAAAATAACAAACGGTCATTAATAGAGTAAGAAATACTAATAAATAGTAGAAAAAATAATTATAATCTACTTCCTATTAGCTATAAAAAATTCAGAATTATAAATTGTTTCCTACATTAGCACAACAAATATATATGCAAGGTGAGCAACAACACCAATTGATATTAATTGGGTAGGATAATGATGATAATGGTCGTTCCATGGGCAGGGATAATGGTAATAATTGTTGATCCATGGGTAGAGGCAATGAAATTTTTTTAATGATCCATGGATGAGGTAACAATTCCCATTTCTGTTCCAGGGGAAGCTATGAAGTTATCATTAGAGTATATAATGGGGTAATGACACATAACACCATTCATGTGCCTATACTATTGCACAACCCTCAAATAAAAATATTAAATAGTTACCTTGTGTGTGTTGTTGATTCCTATTTTAGATCTAAAATCTAAAAAGAAAGGGTGAAAGAGATTTGAAGAATTAAATTATAAAAGTAAAGAGAAAAGATATAAGAGAAGGAGAACTTGCATGTGAGATAAAGAGAGAAAATATTTGTTATCCTTCCTATATTAGGTAAGTATGGTAAGGTGAGGGCAGTTTTGGTGTTTTTGTGTTAAATGTTTTCCATATAATAATTACATTTTTTTTCAAATAAAAGCTATAATAATAAATAATGTAGCATCCATTTATTAAAATAGTTTTTGACGCATGGGTTATATCATTTTAAAATCTATTTGGAAACAATATAATTACTATATAAAAAATTGGATTGTGTAATTATATACTCTTTATTATATTATAAATGAATAAAAGCATACTCTGTAAAAAGAAGTGATATTCTAACATATCTTTGTACTATGGTACCTAAGAACCTAACATTGTTTCAACTCAAATGCATTAATATCTCATGTTATAGAGCCTTCATTGTGTGAACATCTCACATTATGGTGCCTCCATTACATGAATGCCTCACACTATGGTAATATGAAAAATCATGGATAAACTACTAATATTACCCCATTAATTACTCTTACAAATATAATCCCCCCTCACTTACCTTTCCCTTTAATTGCTACTCGTCCTTCTTCTCCTAGACTTATGTTACATTTCTATTTCCCTTTCTTTGATTCTCTGTCTCTTTTACTTACTTATATCATTAAATTTTAATAGCTCGACATATCTACCACCAAGCGCAACCAATATAAGAGATTTGAAATTTTTTCTAATTTTGAGATATGGAATTTATTCTTATGGATATGGTTCTTTGAGATCTATTCTTCCATATTTTTTCTTATGCTTTTTTCTCAACCCATGAATGCATCAACCATAAATGCACATAATGAATGCTAGTAGTAGTAGCTGATGCTCTTGTAGCTTATCAACACTAATAGCTCATGCTACTTTGGCCTTTTAGCATTGGTAGCTCACGCTGATATTGCATTTCCTGGGTTGATAGCTCATATTGTTATGGAACTTGGAGTGTTAATAGCTCACATTGTTGTATTGCTTATTTCTATATTTTGAGTTGTGTGTCATTTCTCATTTGTATTATTTTAATTTTGATTAATGTTAATTTAATCTTAAGTGGTATTGGGTTGCATATTATACCTTCTGATTTGCCTTAATTTCTAGTAGTTTCCATTATCTTTATGGAATCTTTTCTAGTGATGAATTGAAAATGGGTGATAATTATTATTCGGGACGTTTATTTGAAAACCAAAATATAAATCCATTAAGTAGGCTTAAGCTCCTTTAACTAATAAACCTCTTTATGGTGTAGGAGAAAACACTCAAAAATTGGCTTTCATAATTATTGAACCAATTATTCTTCATTTGGAAAGTGTCTCCTAAAAATTTGAGGACCAACAGATGGTTACGTTGTTAGAAATGTAACTAACAAGCAACTAAGTGTCTGCGTGTATGCGCATGGCATGTATGGCATGGAAAGAGGGAGTGGCCACATGCATGGGGAGTTTATTGGTAGACTTTTCAAGCATCATTAGTAATTTAGCTAATTTATTCATAAGTAGTAGAGTTGGATAATAAAGTTAGCATAATATCTTTTAGCATGGAATCTTTTGAATTATGCTTTGGCTAGTGGTAGAAAGGTTATAATCTGCATAAGTGTCAAACATGAGCATATGAAGGATTGAATTAAAGTTGAAGATCAACATTGAATTTGAGAACAAGTGAATTCAATGTGAGTTCAAACCCCAAGAAATTCAAATCTGTGTGAAAGGTTTAGCTTGAAAGTTTTAATCTCTTCGTTTGTGTAAATTAGATATTAACCTATATCTTAATCCATATTTTCCTACTGTAATTACCATCAAAATTATACTATAATTTTTTTTTAATTAAAGCCCTAATTCATTATATACAACCAAATCCCTAAAACTTCCATTCAAAACCCTAACTTCCATACCAACCAAACACAACCTTATTTATTCTTTTCAAACCAAACCCTAACCCTAACCATAAACCAAGACTTTAACCATCATCCAAACCCTAAATTTTGAAATTAAACATCATCATCATATCATCATCGAATGCATATGCTAATTATTACATTCGATTCGAACCATCATCAATGAATCCTACCTTTCTTATTCGAATCATCACCATAAATTTTCCATCCTATTCGAGCATTTTAAAACCTAATACATCATCAACGAATCATCTTCTACTCAAGACTAACATAATGAAACCATATTCACACCAATTTGAGAATTACACCCTCCCACACACATCACTTAAATATAGAATGTATACCCTAGTATACTAAAAATTAATTCTAACACCCCCCATTTATCACTACTAAATAATTTTGTTTTTTTAAAAATGGGGGAAGTAGAAGTAAAAAATATTCTTACAAAAAGATAGGGTTTCCACCACACCTAACATATGGTTAAGGTCTTTCCCAAGTTAGGTATAAGGTTATGTATCTAATAAAACAAAAACACAAGGAATAAAGTGCACAAAAATAGATAACCTAAGGGTAATTCAAGAGTATCTAGATGTGTTCCTTGAGAAGATTATAGGATTACCACTAGTTTAAGATTTTTATTTCACCATTAAATTATTGCTAAGGATTGAGTCGATATCCAAGGCACCATACCATATGATACCTATAGAGATGAAGGAGCTTAAGGTTGAACTAGAAAATTGGTTGGAGAGGTATACAATTGATTGAGTGTATCACTTAGGGGACTATCAATCTTTTTCTTTAGAAAAAAGAATGAGAGTTTGAGGCTATTTATGTATTATTGAGGGTTGAATCAAGTTATAAAAATGAATCATTATCCACTACCTCCTATTGATGATTTATTTATCTAGTTCAAAAGGACCACAATGTTTTTGAAAATTCATCTTCTATAAGGATATCATTAATTGAGGCTTAACCAAATATTTTTAAGATAAATTACCAAATTAGATATGGCCATTATAAGTTCAAAATCATACTTTTTAGACTCATTAATTCATCATAAACATGCACGACACTTGTGAATCAGATCTTCAGATAGTTCTTTGATTGGTTCTTTGATTGGTTCTTCTTGGTGTTTATAGATGACATACTCATCTATTCCCATAATTTTAAGGATCATGAGAAGAATCTAGGATAGAACTTATAGTTATTAAGAGCACACATGTTTTATGATAAGCTCTGGAAGTGTGAGTTTTGGCTAGATCAAGTCACTTTCCTTATGCATATAGTCTTAAGAGATGATGTTTTAGTAAACCCTTCAAAGATTTATGTAGTGACTCAGTGGCTAGCATTGGCATTATTTAGGGAGGTGCATAGTTTTTTCTATGATTAGTTAGTTACTAAAGCAAATTTGTCTCAGACTTTTCTAAGATATCTTGCCCATTAACTCATGTGCTTAATAAGAGCACACATTTACAATAGGATGAGAAATGTAGTAAGGCCTTTGAGGAGTTAAAGAGTTGTTTCACTTTAGCTCTAGTGCTATCATTTCTAAGCGGTTAAAACATATTCTAGTGTATAAGAATGCATCTAAGTACAACTTGGGTTGTGTGTTGATGAAGCATGTGAGAGTAGTGGCTTGTGCTTCATGTTAACTAGAGCCGCATAAGCAAAAATTCCAACACGTGATGTAGAACTTGTTGTAGTGGTATTTGATTTAATGATATAATGGTGTTATCTTTAAGGTGATTAGTTCAAGTTTCACTCTAATCACAAAAGCCTCATGTATATTTTCACTCAATTAAAGTCAAAGTTGAGGTAACATAGATTGTTAGAGCTGATTGAGGTTTATGACCTAGAATTAACCTACATGAGTGTAAGGCTAACATGGTGGAAAATGATCTTAACCAAAACATGTCTTGCTCCATGAGTAATATTGTATTGTTAGACTCTTTATGTTTTCATATTAGGGATATAGGAATTTAGTTTATCAAAGCTAGTATTTTGGTGTCACAGATGAGTGATCTTGTCATTACACCTTCCATATTTGATGACATTCAAGCTAGTGAGACAAGTGATGTCAAGCTTGAGAGGATTTAACGTGGTATAGAAAAGGGTAGAGTGGAAGGATTATGGATCCATGATGATGGGAACGTGGTGTATACCATGGTAGTGTGAGGAGCTAAAGAGAAAGATCCTTAGGAAGGGTCATTATATACCTTATTTAGTCCACCGTAGAAGGGATAATTTGTATAAGGACTTAAATAAGGTATATTAGGTGTCCCATATAAAGAGTAGGTTGTAAATTTTGTCACTAGATTCTTGAATTGTCAGGAGACCAAGATCAAGCATAAGAGATTAGCAAAGTTAGTGCAACCACTAGAAGTTTTGGAGTTGAAATGAGACATCATATCCGTGGATTTTGTGGTTGGTCTACCAAGGATTCATAGCAATTTTGATTCTATATGGGTGACTGTTAATTGTTGACTATGTTGGGAGTGTTTATACTAATGAATTCAACTTGAAGCATAGAGTAGATGACCAGTGCTTATAGGAAGCACATTGTGAGATTACATGGAGTACCTACAGATATTATGTCATATTAGGACTCGAGGTTCATATCATACTTTGGAGAAAAGTTGCAGATCACTTTTGGGACTCAACTAAAGATGAGTATCTCTTGTTATCCAATAATAGATGGTAAGACCAAGATGATCATTTAGACCTTGAAAGATATGCTTTGGGCAAGTGTAATGGTATTTGGAGGTAGTTGGGAGGATCATCTAGACTTGATCACATTTTCCTACAACAACAACTACTACCATGCGAGTATTAGGATGAAACATTTTGAGGAATTGTACTAGAGGAAGTTTCATAGTCCCTTTTGATAGAGTGATATCAATGAATCAATTATTTTGGAATAAGACATGATCAAGGACACTAAACAACAAATTATTTTGATTCAAGATTGTATGAAATATTCCCAAGATTAATTGAAGAGCTATGTAGGCTTGAGGAGGAAAAAAGATGGTTATAAGGTGAGTGATAAAGTCCTTTTAAGGGTTTTCCCACAATAAGGTAATGAATTTTGGTAGAAAGGGCAAGCTTATTTTGAATTATATTGAGCCTTACAAAATACTAAAGTGATTCGGTGAGGTTGCTTATCACTTAGCTTTACATATAGAATTATCTCACATGCATGTCTTCCAAGTATCCTAGTTGAGGAAGTATGTTGTATACCCTTTACAAATCATCCAACAATATACAATAGAGCTATATGAGTATTTGAATTATAAGGAGTATGTAATGAGAATACTTGACACAAGGACCCAGGAAATGCATAAGAAGACCATTCCACTAGTTAAGGTTATTTGATCATGGCATGGTGCTAAAGAGACCATTGGGGAGGCTAAGGAAGAGATATTCACAGAGTATTTTAATTTTTTTTATCATATGTGTGTTATTGCTTGGTTTATTCATCTCTATTCAGGGATAATAACCCTTTCATCTAGTTGTGGTATTTGTGATATCTACCTTAGTATGTCGACATATAAGGTTTGGTTAATTTATCAGTTAACTTAGGGAAAAGTCTCTTTTAAGAGGGTAGTGTTGTAACACCTTCTAAATTAGGCCTATAGTTTTTGAAGATTCATGTTCTTGATGGTGTTTGATATCTCTTTAGAAATAGATTATAGGTTTGATTTGAAAAGGAATTGAAAATTTTAGGAAAAAAGGGAAGGAAAATGATTCTCTAGTGAACCAATTGACTGGTGGTATGAACCAATCCACTGGTTATAGGAATTCAATTGATTAGTGGAATCATTTGATGGGTTTATGATGCCTATAGATTGGATCACTTGACCTGAGTAATTTTTTAAAATTAATTTTATATGAAAATTTCTTCCAATAATCTTAAATCTTAGTAATAAAGCATCATAATTCTTTGTAAATCATCTTTAGTGGTTAGTGAATATTAATCCAAGCATTTCCCTACTTTGAATATATTTTTGGGTGGGGGACCAAATTTGTTAAAACGTGAGTGATGATCTAAGAAACTTACATCATCTTTTTCATTTGATCCTCTCTCTTCTGTTCACATCAGTTTGGGTAATTTTGTCCTTTATGATTTTAAAAGATCTTCTAATCATGTTCTCTCTACTTTTTTCCTATTACCCTTCTTATGTTTTTAAATTTCCATCATGTGTTACCATAAAACTCCTTAATAATTATCATTTTGGCTACAAGAGAAATCATATTTGTTTCCTTTTGGAATTTACCTAAATTCAGGCAAGAGAGTTAAAGTTTTGAGTTATATAACTCATTACCCTCGATTTCCCATAAGATCTCTGTTTCATTATTGAAACATAACCTGCTTTTTCCATAATTTCTCTCAACCACTGAAACTCCACTTTTTCCTCTCCTCAATATCCACTTGCTTTTTTCTCCCTACTTCTAATATTATGCACCTCTTATAATCCTTCCTCTAATCCCTTCTTATTTTACTCATAAGTAAGGTAAAGTTAAATCTAAATGAAGATTGTGGTTTTGAATCCTTCCCTTGGTTTTCTCATTTGCTAAACATTGTGTTTCATGATTTTTCTTAACTTCTTGTTATGTTTATATTTTTTTAAAATTTTAAGGAGTTTTAATGATTTTTTATCTCATCTTTAAAAAATTTTCAAGTTATGGACATTTTAGCTAAGTATTTTCTATACTTTATGCAATTTTTGCTAAGATTCACTTTGGATAAGTTATTCTTTCCTTATGGTGTGAAGCAACATATCTTGCAGGTTGGCACATGATTTTGATTATTGTCTTTGAATGTGAACTTGTATGATAGTGGTGAGGCTTGTTGTGAAGCATGCCTTGAGTTTTGTTATTTTGGTGGAAAATGTGAGTTACAAGAATCTAATGTCATATATGTTGTATAGATGATGTTGGAAGCCTAAATTTGCATATGAAAATCCATGTGTAAACTATTTTGCATAAATTAATTGAATGGTATGGTCAAACTTATCAATTGGTCACTAGAATAATTGAAATATTAGGGTAACATATTGATTGGTTTTTCTATGAAATTAAATTGTTTAGTCTTAGTTTAAACACATTGTTTGGTTAGGCTGAACTAATTAACTAGTATCTAGAAAAGTTCAATATTAGCCTAACTTTTTAATTGTTTGATTTTAGAATAAATTGTTTGGTCTTGGCCTTAATCAATCAAATATTTTAGCCATGCTAATTGAATGGTTATTAGAGTGGTTGACCTATAACAAAAACAATCCACTAGTTTTGGTAGGGGTTATAGGGTTTGGCATCGCCAAATGTATTGACTAGTTTATAGAATCAATTGACCAATTTCTACCAAAATGCCACCTTTGGTATATTTTAACCTTGTGATGGCTTAGGACATTATATTATGTCATGATATGATTCTTGGTTGTGAGAAATATAGAGTTTGACATATGATAATGATGGATTAATTTTTTTAAGTAATGATGTTATCATTTCTAATGCCTCTAATAGGAAATATTGGGTATTATGAGATGGTTATGTTTTGGTAGTTCGATATTATGGTGGTAACCCATGATGTTTTCTATAACATGGAATGCTAATTAATTAATAGAAATAAATTTTTTAAGCTTATATATCCAACCCTAAAAGGAGCTAACTTAGGGTAGTTAGTATTATAATCACCTTGGTATGAGTCTTATTAGAAGAAAGAAGATTCAATGGTTAGAAGAAGGAAAATTGATTCGGTGGGTTGAAGTTTTAGAAGGATAAGGAGAATATTTACGCAATATTCAAACAAGATTTAAATACTTCTATGAATATTCAAACAAGATTCAACAAGAAGATAGCTTTGTATGTTTTTCCAAGAACATATTCAAAGTACTCTTATCTAAGATTACTCTAAGTAGTCTTAGGTAGAAACTTTCACTCAAATATAGAAAATATAACCAAGTTATATACTTGTATTTAATTTCAAATTTGGCTCATCAACTATGTTACAAGAGTTTCGATACATGTATTTATGTAGGTAGCTATAGTTTGCTAAGTAGCACACTTTAGTTGCTAGGGTAATGCACATAGGGATAACTAGCATACTAACTAGTAATACAAATATATCACTAGCCTATATACTACATGAATCAAAAGAAAATTTATTATGAACAAATGAAGCTAATTATTAAATGGAAACAACTAACAAAAATTCTTAATTTACATAAGAATGATAACTAGGTCTTCTTTAACTTGTAGTTTTGACTTCTATGTATAATAACTCCTTTCAATTGTAATAAATTGTATCATATAAAAGCTTAAATGTGCTGATATCTTGAATAATATAAATCTTTTCCTTAAAAATATGTTACATACCTATAATAATTAGTTAAAATACACTTGTTATGGTTAGTCATAGTCATATTGTCATCAAAGACACATATTTTAATAGGCTCTATAGATACTCTTGCATCATTCTCCCCAACTTGAGAAGAATTTGCTCCCAAATTCAAAAACTTGTAATAAGGACAAAAATCACCCATAGTGAATCTCCTTGAAACACCACCATAAGATTCTAAAAGATCAAGTTCATAATCACTTTCTCCAAATTTTCTAAGGATTTTAAATGGTCATTCTTCTTTTGACATTATTTTATGTTTTCTTAGATTAGGATATATATATATATATATTCAAATGTAACCAAACTAAATCACAAGGAGAAAATACCTTTGGAGTGAAATGTTTATTAGCTTTCTTTTGATACCTTGTGTTGGCTACTTCTATATTTCTCTTGATTTGTTGATGAAGCCTTTAAAATAATTCAACTTATTCTTTAGCTTCATAATTTTAAGCTCACCTTTTTTCAATGGTACCATGTCAATTGGCATGTATGGATTCACGCCATATGCAATCTTGAATGGAGTTTAGCATGTGGTACTTGAAGGAATTCTATTGTAAGCGAAGTCTGCATGAGCTAAGTTAATATCCCAATCTTTATTACTTTTACTTACCAATCCTCTTAACAAAGTGTCAAGAGTATGATTTGTACTTCAGTTTGTCCACCGGTTTGTGGATGATATGAATTACTAAATAACAAATTAGTTCCTAAAATGTGCCATAATATCTTTTATTCAAAACAATACTTTAAGGAATACCATATCGCTTCATAATTTCTTTGAAATAAAAATATGCAACAAGCGTAGCATCATCAGTTTTATTACATGGAATAAAATGAGCCATTTTAGAAAATCTATCTACCCCCATATAATAGAATATTTACCACGTTGTGCTCTTGGTAACCCTAGGATAAAGTCCATACTAACTCCTTCCCATGGTTTATCAGGAACAGGTAAAGGTGTGTATAAGACTTTATGAAAGTAACTCTTACATTTTTGACATGTAAAACATCTACTTATCATAGCTTGTACATGTTTAACCATTATTGGCCAATAGAAATTTTCTTGCAATATTTCCATAGTCTTATACATAGCAAAATGTCCTGCAATGCTACCTTTATGTATTTCTTTAATCAATAAGTCTCAAATACTAGATCTAGGAAGAAAAAGTTTATTTAGTCTAAACAAAAACCCATCTTGTATAACATAATTACCATGGTATCCACTCTCTTTACATGCACTAAATATATCCTTAAAATCTTCATCTTTAGGATAAAATTCTTTTAACATTTCGAAACCTAAGATTTTTGTATCCATTATAACAAGAAATGTAGATCTACGAGAAAGAGAATCGGCTACTATATTTTATTTTCCATCTAAATGTTTGATAGAGAACACAAAGGATTGTAAGAAACTCAACCACTTTGCATGTCTCAGATTAACTTTCTTTTGACTGTGTAAGTATTTTAAAATTTCATGATCTGAATGTAATACAAAGGGTTTTGGTCTCAAATAATGACTCCATGTCTCTAGACTCCATATGATGGCAAATAATTCCTTGTCATAAGTTGAATAGTTAAGTTTGGCTCCATTAAACTTTTCAGAGAAGAATGCTATATTTTTCTTTTCTTGGGAAAGTACTCCTCCTATTTCAACTCCACTAGCAGCACAAGTTACTTCAAAAAGATGATTAAAGTTGGGTAAGGATAGAACAGGGGCATTACAAATTTTAGTTTTGAGGGTTTCAAAAGCTTGAGTAGATTCTTGTCCCCAATAAAATTCACCCTTTTTCATGAGTTGAGTAATAGGTGTACCTATTATAGAAAAATCCTTAATGAATCTTCTATAGAAACTAGCTAATCCATGAAAACTTCTCACATCATGAACATTTTTAGGGATAGGCCATTCTTTTATAGCTTTAATCTTATTAGGATCTACTTTAATACCCTATCCACTAATAATATATCCTAGGAAAACTACACTTGGAAGCATAAAATCACATTTCTCAAGTTTTCTTTATAGTTTAGCTTTCCTTAGCTTATCAAACCATTTCCTCAAATGCACTAGGCGATCATAACCATTTTTGCTATACACAAGAATATCATCCAAATATACAACAATGAAATCACCAAGGAAAGGTTGGATAAATTCATTAATAAGTCTCATAAATGAGCTAGGTGCATTACATAACCCAAAAGGCATAACCATCCACCCATAGAGACCATATTTAGCTTTAGAAGTAGTTTTCCATTTGTCTCTATCTCTAATCCTTAATTGATGATATCCAGTTCTCAAATCAATTTTGGAAAATACTTGTGCACCAAAAAGTTCATCAAGAATATCATCTAACCTAGGCATAGGAAAATAAGATTTAATAGTAATGTTATTCACTACCCTAGAATCTAGGCACATACGCCAAGTACCATCTTTTTTAGGCACTAGTAAAGTAGGAACACTACAAGGACTCATACTTTCTCTCACAAATCCTTTATCTATAAGCTCTTGGATTTGTTCCTATAATTCCTTAGCTTCCTTTGGATTACATCTATAAGCTGGTTTATTTAGAATAGGCATACTAGGAACAAGATCAATGGCATGTTCTATACCTCTTTTAGGTGGCAATCCAGGAGGTAAATCATTAGGAAATACATCATTATACTCATCAAGAAACTTAATTAGATTAGTATTTTCAATTTTTTGCTTCTCAAGGTTAGAATCTTTAGAAACTAAAGCAAAAGAAATTCCTTCTTCTTCTATGCATTTTTCTATAGCCTTTTAATGTAAAAATAATCTTTTTCTGTCATCACTTAAAGGCATATGATCACATAAAGAAGGTGTCAATCTATACAATTGATTTTCCTTTTTCACCACATATTCATTAGTTACCCCATCATGAGTTGATTTTCTATCATATTGACATGGTCTTCCTAAAAGTAATCCACAAGCATCCATAGGAAAAACATCACATAGAACTTCATCATGATAGTCTCTAATGGAAAATGTGATTAAGGTTCTTTTGTTTACTTTAGCTCCTTTATCTTTATTTATCCATTGTAAATAATAGGGTTTGGGATGATTAGTAGTCTCTAAAAACAATTTTCTTAACCACTGCTTCACTAGCAACATATGTACATGAACCACTATCAATAATGAGTCTACAAACTGTGCCACCTATTTTACACTTAGTCTTAAAAAATTTCTCTCTTTGAGTAGGTGTCATAGTAAGTTGGATTTGTAAAATTCTTTGAATTAAAAAACATGAATCTCCTTCTTCATCCATGGTTAATATTTCATTAGGAGATTCAATTTTTAAATTCTCATCATCACTACATGGTTCCATGTTTTCTATTTCATGCAAGGTTAAGGCTCTTTAGTTAGGAAAATCTCTAGCAAAATGTCCATATTCTTTACATTTGAAACATTATTTATTTTCCATTTCAACTACCTTATTTTTACCTTTATCATCTTGATTATTCTTTTTATCATATGAAGATGTTGATTTAGGTGTAAAGGTGTTAGAATACGGTTTAGTTGAAGTTGAAACATTAGACTTAACATAGGCTTTGGTTGATTTAGTTTGTCTTTAAAATTTTAAATCCAACTTAATTAAGTTATCAAGAGAATCATAAGAATACATGTCAACTTTATCTCTGATCAAGTTATTCAAGCCACCTAAGTATCTAGCACACTTTTGTTCCTTTCTTTCTTGAACATCAGAAATAAGGGCTAGTTTTTCAAATTCTCTAGTGTATTCTTCTACAATAAATAAGCCTTGCCTTAGAGTTTTCATTTTCACATACATATCTTGCTCATACTCTCTAAGCACAAATTTTTTTCTTAGGTGTTTCTTAAGTTTTTCCCAAGATTTTAACTTTGACTTCTCTTGTCTTTCTCTTATTCTTTTTAAATTATCATACCAAATTCTAGCAAACTTTTTGAACTTAAGAGTAGTTTGCTTGAATTTTCTCTCATCATCATATTCTCTAAATTCAAAGATAGCTTCAATTTCATGCAACCACTCAAAGAATAACTCCACATTCAAATCACCATAAAATTCAGGAAGTTCAAGTTTAATACCTTGATCTTCATGGTAAGCATGTCTTACTTGTAATGTATGTGGTCTTCTCTGGTTGCTTGAGCCAAAGGAGCTCATCTCATCTTCTCCTTCTTCATTGTGATGCATGTTTGAATATCCATGCCCACATTTTTCATGGAATATAGGCTTCATATTTCCTTCCACACTATTGTGTGTGGTCTCCATGCGATTTTGCC
Organism: Tamarix chinensis; assembly: GCA_030549775.1. NCBI lineage: Eukaryota > Viridiplantae > Streptophyta > Magnoliopsida > Caryophyllales > Tamaricaceae > Tamarix > Tamarix chinensis. The sequence goes on along the minus strand of CM060175.1, from coordinate 3,501,412 downwards.
ATGGATGATGCACCTCTTGATCAGCTAGTTTTGCTTTCACACTTTGTAGTTGGTGTTGAAGTGTGGTTTGATTTTGTTATTGATAATCCATTCATGTGATTAGACTCTTGATAGACTCTACCAAGGTAAAAACTTCCTCACTTGCCATGGTGAAGGGTGACATACACCTCTTTCTTTGTATAAAAGAATTCCACAAAGTGTGTATGTGCTGGAATTTCCCTACAACCAAACAAGACACAAATATTTTGCTACTTTGCAAAAAATTTGAAGTGCACTACCTGCTATCTTGATCATGCACAAATGAGGGAAATTTAGCCACAAGAAATCACAATATGCATGCAGGAACCAAAGGTTGGAAGGTAGTCTTCTTATGTGGTTCAAAAATCAGCCACATAAAATAATGATTCTGTTAGTTGTTTCTTCAACACATGGAGATCTTCAAGTTGAAGATTCAAGTGCCATGAACCATAGAATATGTGGAGAAGACAAAGAATAATAGTATGGATTAGACTTGGAGAGGAAATTGATGGGACCAAACCGAGACACACACAAAAATTTGTCAACCTATGAACTAGATGATATGTTACCAGGGGTTCAGGGTTTCTTTACCAGAGTTGGTATGTAAAATAAGGGAATGTAAATGAAAGGATAAACATCTGAATAATAGGAAAAATGGGGATCAAAAACAAAGAGGAAGGGAAGGTGGAAATAGAAGCAAAGGCTCAAAGTGAACCAAGCAAACATACAGGTGGAAGATTTGGCAGAATAAGGAAATGATGGACGAGAATATCAAGAAATGGCTATATGGCTGCAAAAAAAATGCAACAAGATTGTTTCAATAATTCAAGATCTTCAATCAAGATTGATCTTGAAGATCCAAGAACGAGTTTAATATGCAAGAAATGGAGAAAGAACACACCTATTCTCGGGGTGTTTCTTGTAAACTCAAATGATGCAGCTGCTGGTTGAATTCAGGAAGAATTTGTTATTTCATGCGTTAGAGACAAGGGAATTTCAAGCTTTGATACCAAAATTTGATGTAGAAACTTCTCTTATCCGCATGTCATCTTAATGGTGTAGTGCAAAATCAGGCTAAAATTATAGGTGAATGGCATGCATCTTAGTCTCTAGGAGTCCATTTTCACCTTTTAATGGTAGTTAGCATCTCATACATCATGAGGACGAGATCATAGATACTTGCTAAGGTTATATGACCCTAGGCACTTATTAGGGGAGGTGTAGTAGCAAAGGTAAGCCCCTCTAGTATTGAATATGAGATTAGTTAGAGCTAATGAATCATTAAAAGGTGATGGGAGGTTATCTTCATTGGTAGGTAGAAGTTGTAGCCTATGTGTAATAGGGATGTAACCACTATGTAAAAGTGAAGCATAAGCTATAGGTGTAAGAATGAGGGTATTCCCATATTCACTCATCCCATAGCACATAAGTGTTAATGCATCCAAGATATCAAGCCCATTATGTAAGCAAAGTAAAGTGGTAGGAAGTTTGCTAAATGTGACATAAAAGTCCCAAAGGATCCTCATAATGAAAGATATATCACCAAGAGCAGCCTAACTATGGCTTGATATATAGGACATGTGGTGGAAGATGTTGATGTCGAATCATATTGAAATCCTAGAGATAATGTAGTTAACCCTATACCAATCCTTTAATGTCATGGCACATCCTAAGCCTACTTGCTCGAAGAGAATAGAGAATACTAGAGAGTGATACACCCATTTGAATGGTGGTAGATAGTAATAGCTAGTAGTGTTAATGTGAAAATTGTGGCAATGTTGCATATCTATGAAGATAGTGGGGATTCTAATTCTGCATTCACATATTGTAGGTTATATCGGTGCTAATGTAGAGACAAGGGGATTCTAGATACAAGGGGATTCTAATTCTGCATATCTATAGATCCCAAGAATCTTAGCTAATCTACCTCATCTAGAGCAATGGGGACCCCAAGGGTGTGAGTATTAATGGTAGAGCCATGAGCATGGATAGTAAGATTTACTTACAAGGTACAAACCAAGCTAATATAGACTGGATCATGAAGAGTAAAAAGAGGAAGTAAATGGATTTTAGAGAGAGACTATAAAAAGGGAAGTTTGAAATACCCAATTCAAGCCTTTGTGTTAATGCATTTCCCTAGAATAATGGTCTTACAGTGGAAGGATTTTATCTAGTGCTACTAGTCATCCATAGTAGGGAGAAAGAAGGGAATTGAGGAAATGTCTCAATGATCTTTGATAATCAAGATGATGATTAAATAGTTAGTGGATCACTAGATGGAGTAGGAGCAGCTAACCTTGAAGTATTATAAGATGGATACCTATGATCCACCAGGGAAAGAATAGAATCCCTAAATGTGGAAGAACTACATGTATTATCAAGCTCCTCAATCCAAATGGTAATCTGGGATGAAAATTTTGGTAAAGTTAGAGCCTTTATGGTTGGACCTTAGGAAATTCCCTTCCACTTAAGATAAGTATGGGTGGTGGTAGATTTTTGTTTTTTCATTTATAATGAGTAGGTAAAAAGGTAAGAGATTAATATTATACACTTAAAATAACATTAAAGAGGTTGAAACTAGAAAGAAGAGAAAATAAAATCAGAGCATAATGAAAGTATAGAAAATTCCCAAGAATAGTGAAGAAAAGTGATGATTTAATGTGGCAAAAAACACTATATGGCCAAGAGAACATGGACTAAAAAGGCTTGAATTTAAAAGAGATAATTGAAACAAGGAACCGGGGTTTAATGGAGGATTACCCTTAATTTTTTCTAATATCGATGAATGAGTTGTTATTTTTTTTATAAACAAAAAAACTTATGTGATTTAGGCAGTCAATCCTAAATAGCTCTAATTTATGTGATTTTGTGAAGACATAAACAATTTGAGTGAGAGAGAGTGATGACACATGGTACTGAATCAAATGGTTTAAGAAATAGCGGGCATGGATTAGTTTAGGTAAACAAGGGATTATTTATATACCTAATAGGCTAATCAACTGGTTTGACATTTCCATCAAATATTCTAGAACCAATTGACTATTCCTGGAACCACTCAACTAGTTTGGCATTTCACTCAGTTGGTCTTACCTAGTTTTAAAAAATAAAAATTATTTTCTAACCCCTATTTTTAGTAGAAATAATTGATTGTTACCTTAAACCCATCGACTAGTTTTACAAGATGTTTAGCACATCAAAACACTTAAAATCATGGATTATGAATATGCATTACCACTCAATTTAGTCATATTAATAAGAAATCATATATTCCAATTTTAGAATCAAATACATACTAGTTAAGGCTATTTAATCATGATTTAGATCAAACTTCATGACTCATCCACACATTTTTTCATATTTTCATGAACTTGAGAGAAATGGCTTAAATCATAGAATTATCATCCCACTTTGTCTCCTAAAAATTTTGAATCCTTATTCATTCAATGGTTTAGTGAATATGTCTCCCCATTGGTATCGTCAGTCCAAGAATTCTTCACTCACATCTCCATTTTCAACATCATCTCTAATAAAGTGATGTCTTATTTTAATATGTGATGAAAGCCCAAAAACTCTTAGTACCCTTACTAAGAAAAGCATCAATTATCCTTTAAAAATAATTAATTATCTTTGTATCGTTATTTTGTAGGATAATCAAGAAAATTAACAATTTAGCTAAGCAAGCGGGGAAAAGGATTCAAGACGATGTTATCAAGAAATGGGATTCTATTGCTGAGAAGAAATATTCAAGTATTAATATTATTAGCAAAAATAATGGCATTATCGCTCAATTAGCAAAATTCTATTATTAGTATTTTTTATGTATTTTTTATCTTGTAATAAGGGTATTAAGAAACTAGTCAAGTTGGGACTTGCCTAATCCATCATTAAACCACCTTCAATTCCCCCACATCAACCTTAATCTTACCATTCCTAATCCCAACACTTCGTCTCAGCTTAAAAGTTCCAAGCCCAAACCTCACACACACTCACCCGGTCAGACGCGGTATTTAATCCGCTCTTCATATTCGACCCATCAGGTCAAATGCGGCCTCAAGGCCGCTCCTTCAGCTCAACCGAGCCTTCCACCTTCGATTATTCCCTTCCTCTAACTCCGCCTTCTTCGTCGCTCACCATCAATGGAGATTACCCACCATTAATCCACTCTACCAGCTCCTCCTTCTCGACCATTGCCCAATGTTCGGCTTCCATTAATTCCTAGCTAGTTGATGCCCTATATAAAGCTTCCATCTTGATGTAAAGAGACAACTTGCTCGACTAAATTTCAGTTTATGAAATAAAGCTATCTGCTTAATTCTTATGATTTGGTATCGTTTATTGTCGGATTCTGGCGACCTTATTATATTCTATTTAGAGGATTTAGATCGGGCAGTCCTGATCACCCTAACCCTATCCTTGTTTCAGTTGCTTTGCAATTATTGTTTTAATTTTTATCTAACTCCATTTGGGGTTCATTTCAATATGCTTGGAATTTGAGTGTTGAACTGGATTATTAATATGGAAATTAGCACATTTGTTATCACAACTAATGGAAATTTTATTAATCTTACATCCAAAATCACTTAATTGGTGCTTCATCCAAATGAGTTTAGAACATTAAGCTATAGTGGCCACATATTTTGCTTCTAATGTTGATAATGCAACACTATACTATTTCTTACTATGCCATCTAACTACAGAATCTCCTATAAATTGACCAATACCCAATGTGATTTTTCTATCTACCTTGTATCATATAAAATCTACATCAGAGTAACCAACAAGGTCTACGATGGTATCACTAACATAAAATAATTTAAGATTATATGTGCCAATTAAATACTTAATAATTCTTTTAACAACTATTAAGTGAGATTCATTAGTATTACATTCAAATCAAGAACATTATCATACACTAAACATGATTTCTTTCCTATATATCATAATACATACAAGCGATCTAGTCATACCTCAATAGAGTCTTTGACCAACATTGTTACCATGAGGGTACTACAAAGTTTGATTTCATTCATTCTAACTTTCTTTAGGAGTTCCTTGGTGAACTTTTCTTGGTTGAAAAAGATTTATTTCATGGTTTGTTTGAATTTTAGCCTTGGAAGTATGTCAATGCTCCCAAAATAATCATCTCAAGCTCACTACACATCATCTTAGAAAATTATTTGCATAAGGTTTCTCTAGTAGAACAAACAATAATGTCATAAATATAAATTTATGCTAGAAACATATCTTTCTTAGTTTTCTAATAAAAAAAATCTATAAATTTTTCCTCACTCAAATAATTTGTTACTTACAAACTTACTAAGACATCATATCAAGCCTTAGAAACCTATTTGAGGTTGTGGAGTGCCTTTTTGAGCTTATAGACATGGTTAGGTGTTGAAATATCTTCAAATAAAGGTTTTTGTTTAACATATACTTCCTCCTAAATAAAATAATTTAAAAATATACTTTTAACATCCATTTGATATAGAGTGAAACAAATGGATGATGCAAATGCTAGAAGCATGTGTATATCCCCAAGTATAGCTACAGGGGCAAAGATTTCTTAAAAAGTAATGGTTTCCTATTATTTACAGCCCTTGGAAACCAATTAGGATTTATTTATAATCACAATACCCCTTCATCTAAATTATTTCTAAAGAACCATTTAGTTCTAATGATGGGCTTATTTAGAGGTATAAAAAATAATTCCCATACTTTATTTTTCTCAGATTGGTTAAGCTCATCTTGTAATTCCATGATCTAAGTCGCATCATTCATGGCTTCCAAGTAATATTCAGATTCCACTTAGGATAAAAATGCTAAATGGTTATAGATGTTACTTATTGAGGATCAAGTGGCCACTCCCCTTGATGTATCACCATTGATGTGCTCTTAAGGATTTACATACACACATTTCGAAGCTCTTTGGAGATATTCTCTAACTTAATCCTCATGAGGAGAAATAGAAGGAGCATATTCATCCTCTTTGAGTTGATCCTTTTTGTTTTTTGACTCTTCTTGTTTAGGAAAGTCATCCACTTGAATTGATAGATATAATTCATTAAGAATTTTAATTTTTATACCAGAGGTAGATTTATCAAAATAAAAATGTAATGATTCTTCAAAAAAGATAAGATTCTTTTGTTGAAGATTCAATAAGATTATAATGAATATCCAGTGAAATACCTTCATCAGCTTTAGATTTAAACTTACCTAAATTTCTCATCCTATTGTTTAGGAAAAATAATTTAGAACCAAATGTATCTAACATGTGGTTTTCTTACATTTATAGAGCTCATAGGGTATTTTATTGAGAATGGAAAAAACAAAAAATGATTCATCACATTGTTGGTGGTTAATAAATTTTCAACCTTAAAGTATCTAGAAAGTTTGGACTCACATAGTGTGATTCTTGCTACTTCTTATAAATTCTTGTTCTTTCTCTTGACAAAACCATTTTGTTATGGAGTCCTCAGGGCCAAGAAGTTGTGGAAGATTTTTTTTTATCACAAAATTTGGTGAAGTTGGAATTTTCAAGTTCTTTACTATGATCACTTCTTATAGCATGGATCATTGATCCCTTTTCAACCTAGATGCATTAAAAGAATCATCCTCAATGGAAAGAAATAAGGTCCACATATATCAAGAGTAATCATACACAATGACTAGTGCATATCTACAACTACTCATGTTATGTGTCTTAGTACGTCCAAACATGTATATATGAAGTATTTCAAGTGGTTTAGATGTGATCACAACATTTTTTGGTTTAAATGATCCTCTATGTTGTTTTCATTATTGGCATGCCTCACATAGTTTGTATTTTCCAAATTTTATTTTAGGAAGACTGAGTATTAAATCTTTTCAAGCTAATTTTTTTAATAAATCCATACTACCATGTGTTATTCTCTTATGAAATAACCATGCATCATTATCTATAGTACTTAAGCATGTATTATGCAATTTAATTGAATTCACATCAAGCATATGGACATTGTTAATGTGTGGACATATAAACAATAAGGATTTATACATGCTATTTGAAATCATATAGTGAGACTAAGAGAAACTGACTTAAAATCCCTTATCAAAATGTTTACTAATGCTAATAATATTATGCTTAACACAATTAATTACACATTGTAAATGAAGGGTTTAGAGTTATTGATACTAATGCTGCCAACTCTACTGATCTTGCCTTCAGAGTTGTTGCCAAAATTAGCACTCGCTCCATTGTAGGATATTAATGTTGTGAACATTGTACAATCACTCATCATGTGCCTTGAGTACCCACTATCAAGAAACAATTTGTGAATACTTTTCACTTCCAAGACAACATGTGATCACAAAATTCCTAGTTTAGGTGTATTTTCGTTTAGTCCTTATTGGGTTAATGTTCAATTATTTCAAGATGGTTCCTTTAGGTACTCACACCTGATTGAATTTTGAAATAGCCTTGACATTTTTTGTAAAACCACAAGAAGAAGCAACATGAATGTTTCTTCCACACAAATTGCAAAACATTTTCTTTTTATGAGTAGAAGTGAATTTTTTATTCTCTTCATGACTACACATCAAAGAGGGATGTCCATTTTTTCCACACACATTAAAAGCACTAAATATAGGAGAGGCATGTAATTGATGAGCCTGTGAGGCTTTTAAGAAAAAAAAATCTTTAGAGTTTGGTGCTTCATTACCTTTTTTTTAATACCATGCCTTTCTTATGAGTAGAAGTGAATTTTTCATTTTCTCCATACCTACACATTAAATAGGGATGTCCATTTTTTCCACACACATTATAAGCACTAGATATAGGAGAGGCATGTAATTGATGAGCCTTTGAGGATTTAATAAAAAAAATCTTTGGAGTTTAGTTCTTCATTACATATTTTTTTTACACCATATCCTAATCCTTCAAGGTCCTTCTAATGTTTTTGAGCACTTAGCAACATGTTTAATCCTTCTTCACTTTTAGTGAAATTATAGGACACCTTTACAAACCTATCACACTTGGTTTGTGGATCAACTTAGGTTATAGTTAATCCATCTTCATCTTTTAATCAGTATCAATGAATTTCTTATACGCATCAAATTCAATTACTTTTCATTTATCTCAATTTTGATGTGCATTATGCAAGATTATAAGATAGTATGGTAATTAAGCAAGTTTTTTAGCAATTTATTTAAGCAATATAGTGTTTTTTTTCTAATTTTCTTATTTATTAGTCACTTTTTCATTTTCCCAGAGAGAATCATGCAAGACGCATAATAATTTATCATATGAATATGGAGATTCACATCTTACCTCATTAGCATCTTCATACTCATCTTTGAGTGTTATATAATAGAGGTTTTGTACCTCTTAATCTTCTTTGGATGGTTCTATATTAATTTCTCCAAATAAATCCATGACCTTTCTTGATGTTAGTATAGCTTATATTATGCCAGTTAATCTCATTTATGAACTCATAACAATCTTGAATAAAATGTTTTGGGCTTGCTATAGTTGTGACACTTGATCTTGTCATCCTTTGATGAATCCCTTAGCCTCATTGAAATGTTAGATGTATGTTTCCCTCCTCCAAATGAAAGAAATATTTTGAATTGATTAGTGGCGAGTGTTAATTCTTCTTTATCCATTGGGTCGTCACCATCTCCATCTTCATCTTCAACCTATTCTTCGATTAAGATCACCTTTTACCTTAAATAGGATACAGATTTTACAGATATAGTCTTCTTCCTCTTTTATTTACCAATCTCTTCCATATTAGATTGATGGACCATGATATTTCCAAAGAGCTTATCACTAGTCATACATTTAAGGTCTCTTTCTTCTTTAATATCCATGGCCGTTGGAATCCACTCTTTTATAATAGGTCTCAACACCTTTCTTACTTTCTCATCCTTAATGAAAATTTTCCCCAATGCTTTTAGGTTGTTCACGATGGAGGTGAATCAATTGCTCAACTCACTTATTGATTCTAATTGCTTCATATAGAAGAACTCATATTTTCTAGGATGAAGGGTTACTCTCTGATTCTTTACCTATTTTGTTCGTTCATGCATTAAGAGACGTTTTTCTAAATGTGTTTGGTGGTGTTTCATGATTGCATTCAATGATACTCTTTTTCTCTAAGCATACATTATAACATCATGGTGGCTTTATTGTTGAGAGTTAGGTTTTTTTATCAGAATCTCAAACTTCAAATCATATTTTCTCAACCATTGTGTCATCGACCTCCTTCATGATTTTGATTAACCAATCAATTATAATGGACCACATATTGTAATCTTAAGCCTTTATGAAGAAAATCATTTTGTTCTTCCAATAAGAAAAATTTTCTCAATAGAACATTAGAGTCTTTGTGGTGGAGATTCATTTGCTCAATCTAAATTAATCAATTCCTCTCAAGGGTGATCTTTCCAACTTAGATTTTTAGATCCTTTATAAGTTTCCAAGCTCTAATACCAATTAAAAGAACTCTAGAGGGGGTGAATTAGGCATTTGGAATGAAAATGAGAAAATAAAAATGTTACATGCAATACTTCCACTACCAAAAGTGTTTGCCTTTTGAATTTTGAATCTCTAGTGTGTGTATTGATGATCACTTCTCTCTTAATGTATGATTTTTCTATGACAATGACCTTTAAAGAGATGATTTACGAGTTACCCTAGTTATTCTCTATAGGTTTATGGATCTACAAATCTAATGACCTTTACCAAAAATGTTAGGCATCATAAGACCTTAATATAATGAGTTTTGTGGAAAGTTGTGGTTGAGTATAATATATCTCCCAAATGATACTAATATGAAAGTCAAAAAAGCTTTATCAATGAGTAATTTTTAACTAAGAAGAATGAGCACAAACACTTTTAAAAGAATATCTCAACTTGAGATGAATATGAAAGTAGTTGAGAATTAATTGTAAGTAGGAGTAAATAATTGATTTGTACCTCCATTAATAAGTCAAAATGTTTTTGTTTACTAGCTCATAAATGTTATTTATACATATGCACTACTATGCAATCATTGTATTAAAATAGCACATATGCATTGCTCGAATAATAGATAAACTTTTCAAGACTTAATGTTAACCAAACAAATTGTTGATCAAACCAATTGATTAGTTACCTAGAGTAATCAATCAATTTTTCAACCAAGTGAACTGAATATATTCATACATAAGATGAAAATAGTACGGTTACTTAAACCAATTGATTAATTATTGAACCAATCAATTAGTTTGTAATGTATATATTTGGTTCAATGAAGATATTTGATCTATAGAAAGATCTAGTAAACTAGTTAATGTACCCTTAAAACCATTCGATCAATTTACTCAAGCCAGCTATTTGATTTACTCTCTAGGAAAAATCCCAATTTGGCACTTCATCTTAACCCATTTATTGGAATAATAGGGAAAATTGATTAATTTTCTATTATTATTTAGAGAAACCCAGTGAGATTCGAGAGATGAGTCGGAGTGGGCTCCATTAGCATGACTAGAGATCAAACCACAAAGTCAAGAGACATTGGTTGGCTTCTACAACTAAAAAAAAGGAATATGATACATAATAATGCATTGCCTATTTTTACTTTCATACTAGATATAGATGAGTCTTAATATACAATAAGGTGTTGTGGCTTGAGAGAGCATTACACTATATACTTTGGTTGGCATTCATGACAAAGTATTTTGATTTAGGATGTGGGGTTAATATTCAATCACATTGGGGTTGACAGGAATGGCTGGAACCTTAGCCTTTTCTCTAACTAAATTTCACTTGTTCTTATATTATAGTTGGATTTAGTTTGCACAATTTATTTTCATTTAGAGTTAGACATCATCTGTCCCCTATCGTTAGTCTAGACATAGGAGATCTTTTCACTATCTCATTGCTCACTTCCTAGTCCTTATGGGATCAACCTTGCATGCTACTTCAACACTACATACTTGCGGTTAGAAGTCATCACTAATCAATCAATTTACTAAACCAATCAATTTATTTGAGTTTTTATACATTTAGTGCCCTAGGTTTGAACTAAAATATTTGTTTGGTCTTTAAACATATTGAATGGATTCAACTAGAACCAATATGATTGAAAACAATTTTTAAAGAGTTTTAGATTTAAATAAACATGGAATATTTTATCAAAATAGTTTTAAGAAGGACTTAAAAACATCTCAAGACATTAAAATATTTTCTCATCCTCCTTTATAAGATTGACTAGGACATGAAGTATACACCTTGATTTCTTAAGTCTTCTTTGTCATTATATAGTATTCTCTTATGCTTTGAAACTTGATTACTCTTTTTTAAGTGTGCACTTCAAAGATAATTTGAGTAAGTTTTGACTCTTTTGTTATCAATCATAGATCATACACACTTAAAAAACCATATTAATTCATTTAAATTTATTTCTTCTCATCATTCAAAGTTTAAGGCATTGAATGAACTAGAAGGTCAACATTATTTTATAATCATATATGCTTTTATTTCTTTGAAAATATGTAAATCTATGCATGGGTTAATATATAAATTGTTACTAGAATATTATACATGACTAGGGTTTAGGTTTAAGGTAGAGTTTTCATCTTTCCAATATATTTTGTGATATTTCATACATGAATTATATCCTTAAATATTTTAGTAAAATTGTGATATGTATCATGCTAGTATTTGAGTATGACTAGGGTAAGTTAGATGACTCTTTATTTGTATTCCCTGGGGATAAAAAAAAACTTATTTTTCCATATGTCATGATTAATTGCCTCCATGAATTCCAATTTATGTCCTTAATTCATTATGCATAAGTACATTGAAATTTATAATATTTTAGAAATGTACTTGGGGTTTTATATGTATAATATGTTACATTCTTGCTTATGGGCAATATAATATTTTTCCATGTCATAGAATATATATGTATGATTGATTAATTTCAATAATTTTACTTTAGCCTTTTCATAAGAAATAATCATCATAATAAATTTTGGTGGTAAATAAAATAAAAATAAATAACTAGAGTTGAAGTGCATTTTGCTTATTTGTGACTAAAATGTGTCTAGTGTGAATAATTAGACTAGTTTGGCTTTAGTTCACCTTAGTTGACTTAGGGTTCACCATATATTTTCACCTTGTTAATTAACCTTAGAATAATTTCAAAAAAATGGTTAATAAATTATTGAATAAAGTTAATTATTCAGGTTATGGCATGACACCTAATCCTAAGTTGTGATGGCATTAATTATAGTGGCCTTTGTTGTCCTTAGTTGATTTTATTTTTGTGTGAGACCTTAGTGTCCTTTGAATAATAATCATATTAAATTGAATAAGATACTAAGTGCTTAAGGTGAAAGAAATAAGGGTTGGAAATGGATCTTATACCTTGATAGGGCCAATAAGTGCATAGTTAGACCTTAAAGTCAAAAGGCTCATTTCTACTCATAGGGAATCACAAAATCCTATAGGGGTATGTCTACTTAAGGAATTGAGTGTTTAGCTTGTGTATACATGACATAAGTGGTGTAACTTCTATAACATGATATCAAGATTTTAGTTGTTTGTTATAGATGACTTGATGTCATGTAACCTCTATGATGTGATATTAGGAGGTTAGTGGGTTAATTTTTTTGGTTTGTTTTTATCCATAGCAATCATTTCTTGGACTATGGGGTCATATTTCTCTCAAGAAGTAATAATTAGTTGAATTAGATGGATCACTAAAAACTCTTCTTAATCATTATATTAAGGTTTACCTTATTATTTGTGAAGTGTGTTAGACCCTAGTTTGTGGTTGTCCTTATTGAGGTCTTGTTGATTATTCTTTGTGTGGAAGTATGCAAGCATGTCAAGTATTTGATATTATGAATTTAGGTGATTATTATGTAAGCATGTTTCTCATTATTCTATATCTATATGTAATGTGAGCATAATACCTCTTTAGAAACATTATGATTTACTATTTATAAGGAAGTCGTACTGATACTACATTTACATATGATCATGTATGGCCATGGAGTAGCAAAAGACTTACAAGGGTGGTGAGGATCCTTGGGAGGATATTCCTTTCAAGGATTGGATCTCAAGGTCTAAGAGTTAAAGCAAACTGATGTCCCATCTTTGGATGTTAGCTTGTGTTGTGTCAGTTTTCCTTTTGAAATCATGTGTCCCATTATGTATTTTTATTAATCATTGTACATAGATTGTATTATCTATAACCTTCATAATATTATTTTCTTTTTTTTGTCGCTCCTATTTGGTCTTTTTTTTACTTGTTTAGCCTTAGAACTTGACATTAGGAAGTTAAGGAGATCGAACTTATGCTAAGTTTGACATAAACACTTAAATATTTTGTGATTACACTATATTCCTTAATCGGTTATGAAAATTATAAATTTATATTTTAAAGTGTTAAAAATGGGGGTGCTACACTTTATGCCTTGACCAATGATATTTTGGCTTTATGCTAATGGCAGGGACTTATATTATCCTTTGAGTTCAGGATATAGATCCCATTTAAAAAAAATTCTAAGTATCTTGTCCAAAAAAGGGCTTTAGTTATAGTTTATATGGAATAAATGAAAGTATTAGGTTTGGTTATAAATTTCTATGATTAGATTGATTATATATGGTTATGTGATCAATATGATCATATTTGAATAAGATATTAAAACATAAAGTGAAATATATTGAGTTGTGTCTTAGGTAGCTTGAGTTTTCCCTCCCAAATATGGATTAGAAATAACCTTCCCCTTTATTTTTATACGAAAAAACCCATTGTCAAAATAAACCACATATGGATATTTAATTAGCTGGTCAAGAGTGTAATGCCCCATCCTAAAATCCTTCAAATTATATTTAAAATTATGTTGATATAAAATAAATGAGTTTTAGCTTTGAAAAGGGTTTGAAATTTTAATAAAGTTGTGAATTTCAAGCACACCAATCGACTAAATTGCTTAACCGATCAACTAGTACATGTTTAGGAACTAGCAATTATATTCCCTAATAAAACAGACAATTGGTTTGTTCAAACCGATCAATAGGTTCTCATACGATTTTATATCATTATCTGATTTTGACTCAAACCCTTTTCCAATATTTATGAAAAATTTTAATTAGAATATATTTATGCTAGAAATTATATTTTGGCACTTTGGATTATTTTTATATTATTTGGATCACTTTCTAATTTCATTTAGCTAAAACAATTTCAAATACACTTTTTGAGGCATATCTCACCTTCTCTACTTCCCCTCACTTTCCTCTCTCTTCTGGCAACCATGGTTGTGTGTTTAATTTTCTACACTACTCACCTAACCTAATAAACCTCTACTATGTCTATTTTTGTCACACCTTACCTCCCTCACATCAATTTGTGATATCCTTACACTTTTAGATACTCACACTTAACCTAGGTCAGACTTCTCTCTCTCCCACTTAGGTATGCTGACCAACACATCCCTCTTATACACCTCATTCCTAGTTCAATTTACTCTCTATCATCTATATTTGTTAACTCTCTCCCTTTTCTTTATAAAGATTTCTCAAGTATTGGGAATTCTTCAATTTTATTCTCTTTTCTTCTCTAATGGAAAAACAAAGGTTGATCTCTTACTCCCTATCTTTTGGTCACAATGATTGTCTCTTCTTTCTTCTTCTCATTTTAGCTTTAGCTCTTCTTTGTTTCTCTTAAAATAAGGGAGGGTTAAAGTTTTTGAAAGGTTAAAGACCATGAATTTTATTTTATTTTTTGGGATTTCAATCATGAGAAAATGTTGTATTGCATAATTTTTCTTCTCCTTATTTTGATTTCATTTTTTATTAAGTTGTAAAAATAATTTTTAATGGTTTTAATTCTTGATTATCTTAGGAATTAAATTCCTAGTAGACAACCATCAAGTTAGGAGTATTTTATGTTATAAACATTACTTAAAAGTAAGGCATTCTTGTATTTAATATGAATAAGGCCTTTTGTTGTTTGTTGTGGTTCCATGCACTTGGTGTGTTTCTTTTATAAGCATGAGTTGATTGTATTCCTATATTTTATCATGTGTTAAAGTCTTCTTCTATGAAATTTAAGTATATTTTGATATTACACATGATTTTGGTAGTTTTAAGCATGATTTTGTTAAATGTTAATATTACCATGTATCCATGTGATTCTATTTGTGCAACATGTATTTTTATATGTTTAATGAAATAGATGTATGCTAGGATTAATATGGTAATGTTGGGTGAAATTAGAATGTGTGGATCGCAAGTCTAGGTGCTATTTTGGCCAAACTAGTTGACTGGTTTGTTGGACTGATCGACTAGTTGTGTGAACAATCACTCGATTTAAAAAAATTTATCCGTTGGTTGCGAGATGAGTAAATTGGTACAATGAACCAATCAAATGGTTCCTTTGTGTAGTTAAGTGGATTACCAAACCCATCAATCAGTTACCTTGTGATGAGTAGTCTAGTCTTTGTTGGAACCATCTACCAGTTTGGTCAAATCCATCAACTAGTTTTCCATGAATAGTTGATTAGTAGAACCAATTTTTTGACTAATCCACTGGTTTTATTTTCTATTTAGGTCATAGTAATCAACGTTTTTCAGGGACCGATTGACTAGTCTGATTGTATTTTGTTATGTTTGTTTGTTAACTATTATTCTTCATTGAGGCCTTCTATATTAATGTTTCCATGTACTTACAACATTTTAACCATGATTCCAAGCATGTTTGCCCTGAATTTAATATTGATCAAAATAATAATATTTGGACCTTGATTTGGTTAAGTTTGGTGTCATCTCTAAACACTCATTTGATGGTTTATATGTTTAGTGATGTGTTTGGTGTATCACTTAAAAACACCTAATTTGGATATTTATGGAATTAATTGTGTAATCTCCTAAAAATTTAGAAAACTTATAATTTAATAAATAACTTTTTTTAGTATAAAAATTTGGATAGGAGTATTTAATAAATTAAAAATAAATATTTTGTTATTTTACCATATTATTTTTACTTAAATAAATTTTCAAACTAGTATTTTACTATAATTATCCTTTTTAAGCCCATATATTTAATTATATTAAATTAAATTATTAAATAAATTTATTATCAAAAATATTACATCCTATTATTTTATAAATTCAATTATTTTAAACTTTCCCATTTTCCCATTTTCCTTTCCTTTTCTTTTCCTTCTCCTTTTCTCCTTTTCCTCCTTCCTTTCTTTTTCTTTTTTTCTTTTCCTGGCTCAAGCTGCCAGGCTTGCCTCTCCTCCTTGCACCTGGGCCGATGGCCTATTCTTCAGCCCCACACACATAGCCAACCCAGCCCTCCTCCTCTCCTCCTTCCTTTCTCCCCTGGACCGGCCGACCCAGTCTCTTTTTTTTCTTTCCCCTGCACCAGCCTAGTCTCTCCCACCCCTCTCCCTTCTTTCTTCTTCTTCGACTTCCACGCCCGACCACCTACATGTTCGACGCCATGCCTGCTGCCACCGCCTGCACCCATCGCTGCCACCACCTGCCCTCCTTCTCACCCATCATTTTCTTCCTATTTTCGGACCTGTCCAACCCTACAAACCATCCCATTACTCTGTTTTTCCCCCTCTTCGTCTCCCTTCCCTGCCACCTTACCACCTTCCCTGCCACCCCTGCGACCCTAAACACTGCCACCCGATCAGCCCCTTATCCCCCTACCCTTCCTCTTCTTTTTTTTCTTCCTTCAACCATTTTCTGCCCCATCCTTTCAAGCCCTTACCCCCCCCCGATCTTCTCTCTCTACCACTTCTTCTCATCCCATTCCACCCTTGTTTTTGCACGCCACCGCCCTCCGCCGCTTCAACCGCTGCACCAAGCCCCTGCACCATCTTCTACACCCTTTTACTACCGCCCTGCACTGCCCCAACACAGTCCAAGCCACCCCGCAACTCCACCTCCCTCCTCTCTTCTTTTCCTCCCCATTTTCTCCCTTCTCAGAAGCCCACCTACAACCCCTCCTTCCGTTGCTATCCGACCGCCTCTCCCGCCACCCAACCCACCATTCAACTCTCTGCAACCTCCTCTACAATTCCCATACATTGTTTGGCCGAAACAAGTCCTCGAACACCTTCATTTTTCCCTCCTCTTTTCCTTCCTTCTCAGCCCCTCCACCTCGACCCACCTCAGCAGCCAACTTCGCCACCTTGCTGCCACCGCATCCGCCCTCCTTAGCTGCCAACAACCCATCCTCAGCATCCATCTACACCTCCTCTTTACTCCTGCAACATTCCCTTTCCTTAAATCCTTCCCTATCTACCTTCTTTTCTATCCTAAAGACCCCAACCCAAAAATAACCATTTTTCTTCTTTTCACCCCCTCTTCGAGCCTTTCCTCCTTTTATTTTTGCATGCAGCTCATGGTGCACAAGCAGGATAAGTTGCTGCAATTATTGGACCATTTTTATTAAAAAAATTTAAGGTAAAATAATATTTAAGTTAATTATTTCATTAAGAAAATTTTATAAGGTCTTATGCTTTGATTTTCTTACTTCTAATATAATAATTATTGATATTGTTTTTAGGTGTTGATTTTGCTATTTAAACCTTGAATCTTTAACCGGGATACCGGTAAGATTCAATTTTTGCGGGATCTAAGTTAATCGTCAAACCCCACTTAAACGCATGGATAAACGTATGTTTACACATTAAGATTTTTAATATGTTATTATGTTTGATATATGGTTGTTAGTATAATTTATATGTTGGCTTGTATTTTTTAATAAAAAGGAAAGTATGCCCTTTTATGTGTTATGTGTGTAAATGTTGTCTAAGGGAAGAACTTGATTATTAATGAAAGTGTTAAAATACTTATCCATGTCATAATATGTTATTGTGACTATTTATGCATAAATAATATTATTGTGAGCCCTAGGGGCATTTTAGTAATATTCCTTGTGCTAGATTATGGCCTAATATGTGTGGGTGATAATAAGTATTATAATAAAATATAATGGTTGGTGGAGTTGGATATTGTTAATGGAGTATTAATATTATAAATCCATTTGGTAATGTTAATTTAATAAAAGTTGTGTAATAAAGGGGACAAAGTAGTAATTTTGAAGGCAAAAGGGCAATATGGTAACTTTACAAGTAAAAAGGGGTATTGTGGTAATTTTGGAAGCTAAGGGTATTATGGTAAGTTTGGAAGTAAAGGGGAAAATGAAATTTTATGAGTAAAGGGGTATTATGGTAATTTTGGGAGTAAAGGGTAATATGGTAATTTTGGAAAAGAAGGGAAAAATGGTAATTTTCTAAGGAAAGATAAAAAATGGTAATTTTAGATGTAAAAGGATAAAATAGTAATTTGTAAAGTAAAGGGGGTATTATGGTAATTTTATCAGTAAAAGGCTATTGTGGTAATTTTGTAAATAAAAGGATACTATGATAATTTGGAAGTAAGGGGTAGAAGGGTAATTTTGTAAACTAAAAGGATATTTATGGCAAACTTGGGAGTAAGGGGTAACTTGGTAATAATGATAACGTTGAAGGATAAATTGGTAATTAAATTATGATTATAAAAGGGTAATTGGATAATTGTGATAATAGAGAAGGGTAATTTAATAAATTAACCACTAAAAGGGCATTATGGTAAAATTTAATAATGAAGAAGGGCAATATAGTAATTATAACCATAGAGAAGGGTAAATTAATCATTATATATATGGAGAAGGGTAAATTGGTAATTATAATTATAAAGAAGGGAAAATTAATAATTATAATTATGAAGAAGGGTAATTTGGGATTTATAATAATTGAAAAGGGTAAAATGGCAATTATAATAATTAAGAGGTGTAAGATGGTAATTATGATAAAGGAGAAAGGCAATTTGGTAATTTACCCAACTAAAGGGGCAATTTGGTAATTTAACTGACTAAAGGATAAATTGGTAATTATTTAACCAACTAAAGCGGCAAAATGGTAATCATGATAATAAAGGAGGGTAATTTGGTAATTTATCCAACACAAGGGCAATTTAGTAATTATAACAAAGGAGAAGGGTGATTTGGTAATCTAACCAACCAAATGGGAAATATGATAAGTGTAGCAATTATGAGGGGTAAATGGTGATCTAAAAAGTGTAGGAGATAACTTGGTAACCTAAAACGAATAAGGGGTAATATGGTAATTTGTCAAGTAAGGAAGGGATGACTTAGCAATTATATAAGTAAGGGGTAAATGAGTAATTTGTACCTATCATGTCGTTGTGATTGTGGAATTTCATAATATGACCCAAATAATGTTGATTAGCAAGGTAAGAGTATTTGATAATTGGTAAGTATCACGAGAACGAATCTTAATCCAGAATTAGATGAGATTATGATGTCCTTAATGATTTCTCTGTGTATTATTGGATAACTGTCTGAATAAGAAATGACTAATGATATCAGAACGATTGAAGGTGAATAAGTATCTGATTATTGTGCTTTTCGTGATCACTTTTATTAAGACATTAATACTTAAAGTGAAAGACCTTGAGATTGGGAATGGTGGCTCTTTAGGGGTCGCTACCCTAAAGACGTGGTTTAGCCCACGATTATTCTAGTATTTGCTGGTGTGCCTTTGTGCCCAGCGAGGCCCTATATCTTACTCTATCTAGCTCTACGGACCTAGTTAGGGGGTATGCATACTTATGGATTAGGTTTCCTTGTCGTTAGGGTACTAAGTAGCTTTATGCACCAGTACGACCAGGGTACATTTGCGTCCCTGGGTTCGTGGTTGAAGGGTACTGAGTAGCTTGTATGCACCGGTACGACCGGTGTACCTTTGTGTCCCGGGTTCTTGATCTCTCGTCCGAGGCAAATAAATGGAATTGTTGTGTTGATTAAAGAAAGGGAAAATACTAATCATAAAAGTGAAAGATTATGAGCCGGGCCCAGTTGAATTATGATATTGATTACCGATCCACCGGTTATAATGGTGGCCTAGGAGCGTGTTTCCCTAGCAAGTGATTATGAGTACCGATCCACTGGATATAATAGTGGCCCAGGAGCATGTTGCCCTAGCAAGTGATTATGAGTACCGATCCACCGGACATAATAGTGGCCCAGGAGCATGTTGCCCTGGATGATGTTGATATATATTCCGATCCACTAGCAATAATAGTGGGGGTCCTAAGCTCAATAAAATCAGTCATGGATGTGAATAAAGTTATGGAAAAATACTAATCACTTATAGTGGAACACCAAGTGAGTCAGGGCCAGACCGATCCACCGGTGAATAATAGTGGCCAGGAGCGTTTTGCCCTAGAGACCGATCCACCGACATATAATAGTGGTTAGGTGCGTTCTGCCCTATAAGTGACCGATCCACCGGCTATAATAGTAGGGTTCTCGCACTCACATGGATATAAAATATGATATTGATTAAATAATGATGGACTAATGGCTTAAGGCCCGAATGTATTGATTTTGCACTATGACATGACTTAAGGCCCGAAAGTATCGATTGTTCAAAACTACCTATTGATATCTGATGTGATTGTTAATTATGTGAATGTTATATATACACATCTTGTTATATATGCATGTAGTTTTGTATCATGTGTGACATTACAGGCCTTCTTTTAAGTGTGACTTTAAAGGGTTAATCAGTACCATAGTACTGAAGAGTTCCATTTGTGGGGCCCCTGCCTATTCATGGGCAGTGTCCCTTGCAGGTCCAATTTCAAGTGCTACTCAAGTGGGCAACGGGAAAGAGCATAAGGATTATCCGAACTCTTAGGGTTCTCCCTTTGCTTTTACTTTCTGGTTTAAATGTATTTCTTATTCTTGTAACCACCATTGGTGGAACCTATTCTTATAAAATGTTTACTTGTGCTACTCTAATTTAAAATAGTTTGAATTTCTAGCAATTGATATTTTGTTCTTTAACTTTATCACATGGTACTGGAACGGTATGAGTGAACCGGTTTGGTACTAAGTGTGGTGGTAATATCCCCAAAATTCATCATTTAATATTTTGCCTTCCGCAATTTCTTTTAATAAAATGAAATTTTTCAATAGTAAATTTTGGGGGTGTTACAAATTGTGATTTTGATATCAATTGGTAATTAATAATTAATGGATTAAGATTTCATTTGATCTTTCTCCAACTCTAGTGGGTGGCCGCCCTATGTTTTATATTTTCCCTCAACCCCTATTTTCTTCTCCAAGATATGTGCATATCTCAGATGTATATGATTATACTATAGCAGGTTGGTGTGGCGTTGGTGTCCAATATGGGTGGGTGAGGTATCCCAATACAATCCCCATGACCCTTTGCATTATCCATTGCTTAGGCGAGTGTGGTCCCTAACATTTTAGTCCTTGAGGCAAAGGCATTCAAGGGTTATGTGTTGAGCATCTAACTTATGCTAGTAGTGACAACTATTTTCTCAAAAACTACTTATGTGTTTTAGGTTTTGAAAATCAAATTTTCTATGACCCGTACTTTAATTATTAGGAGGGAAGCGGGAAGCAACTAACATAGAAAATTTTTGCACTGAACTATATTCATTGATCCTAAATCAAATTGCTTGCATTCACAATAGCAACAAACAACTAAAAAATTTATGGTGCTAAGTGAATGAAATAACTACAAAATTTCATAATCATCCTAGTTTTTTTTTATCATGTTCATTAGATTCACAGGAAATTTTCAAATTAGTCAGTGATACATGAGACACTAACACTTAGAATCTATTATTTGGATGCCATAAGAAAGCAATCCTAATTAAGAGTGACTACAATACAACTGTAAACATAAAAATAATGATGCATAATTTGAAAAGAATGAACTACAAACTAGATAAGGCATAACATTAAGTGCAACAAGCTACCTTAGATTGTATTTGTGTGGTGGATGAGTTGAAAAAAGTAAAAGTTTTTACCACTTCGAATTTAGTATGCAATAGTGGAGGCCTTGTTGATGTTGTTAAATCTTCTTAAATATCTTTCAACTAATGATAAAGTTAGCATAAGCCAAGTTTTGATTTGATTATCTATACTATTGTGGGAAATGATCTCTATATAACAAACTACTCTAATAACAAGTTTTTTGCATCTTGTACCAATTACCTAGATCTTTAATAGCTTATGATGAGACACTTACGCACAACTTGGGCCTCAGAACCAGAAATGAAAGAGATGGGAGAATCAAATGAAGAATAAGGATTGGACTTTCTAAACTAGTGGGAGATTGTATATGTGCTATGTTGTTAGGAGGTAGAATGATTACATCAACCTCACAGCTCTTCCCAACTTTCGCCATTTGAATAATTTACCCTAAAAGAGTAAACCATGTACATCAACTCCAATATTAGAAACAAAAAAACTCAACCTATTTGTTCACAACATGTAAAATATGGGAAACAAGAAAACCAAGATTTAATAACTTGAATTTCTTTATTACTATCTACTAAATATATATACAAAGTCACAAACACTCTCTAATTGTGTTTTTCACTCCAAGAATATTAAGATTCTCCTTACTGTTCCTTTAGATAAAGAATTCATAGTTTGATCAAGACTACTTATGTCTAGAACTCTTTGATAAAGTTATTTTGTATAATTTTAAATAATTACCTATTTTGTATAATTTTTAGTCTAAAATTTATTTTTAAAAAAGTAACATAAATAAATTCAAACAAGCCCTTTATCATATATTGGATCGGATGATGTATTTTGGGTTCTATGACAACTTTTCCAATAAACATGTCACCTATACGATCTATTGCGTAGAAAACTCGAGAAGAGTTATGTGCTGCTAAGCTCGTTACAGTATTGGTTCATTGGAACTTAATAATGAAAAAATCTAAATCAAACCAAGCCATAACAATCTTACAATTAATAATATTTGTATTCAGAATAACACAAATGCAAAGCAAACATTATCTGTGTCAACAGTAAAGAATAACTATAAGCATAGCTGCCAGTGATGGTATTTTCGATTATCACTCAATCACATAAAATTTCATCAGCACTATTTTCACTATATGGTATCAACATTGACTTACGCATAAATTCAAGATGCCACACAAGAGCCGAAAAAGATATTAGGCTATCATAACCATTCGACGTTAAAAAGCCACTATATAGTTCAATGTAACAAAATTCTTGGCAACTACACAATTTTCCAAGGACGAGCTGATACGAACAGCAAAATGAGTGTGCTCTATCCCTGACAAAATCCACGAGGGACTTCGACGTACTATTGTTGGAAAGATATCGAATATGAACCAGTATTAGGATCTTTGACAGCTTTGAAGTTGTCAACACTCATCCCGAAGCGACCCAACAAAGAATTGCCCGCATCCTTCAGCTTACCTGCCCGTTGAATCCATCACAATTGATCAAGAGTTTGATCACAAAAAAGAACATGTTAAAAGAAAAGAAAGGTGTACCGAAGAAATTATTATCTGTAGATAGCAATTAATGAATCTAAATGCAAAATAACTAAAACTTTCAGCATAATGCAAGGAAATATAGTAGTTTAGTGCACTCAAAGTGCATTTTGGTAAATGCCTACACAGCAAAAGAAAAAAAAAAATTATCATAATTTATCTATTATGAATAATTAATAGACTGTTTGAAACTGACTCAATCAGGTAATGGCTCCATGAGCTTTTTGAAGGTCTATATAACACTTATTTCAGAAGAAACTATTATAGGTGACAATCGGGTCGGACGGATTGAGTTTAGGTTGGATTATTTGCGGTTCATTTTTCTTTACGGATCGATTGTGGGTCGGGTCAAGTTATTTCGGGTTCGGGTCTTTTCGTGCCATCTTATTGTTCGGGTCAGGTTCTGGATCGAATTTTTATCGTTACAGATCCGGGTAGTATTAAATTAATTTGCCGGATTGGATAGGGTTTGGGTAAAGATAGTTCGGATTCGAGTCTGTTCAAGTTCAAATTATTTCATATTAGCTTGTTGAATCGGACCAGGTAACTCGAGTTGGTTTTAGGGCTGTAAATAGGACGGATTTTGTCCGAAACCTGATATGTATAAATTAATATAAAGGATAGAAAAAAATACTCGTCGGATTTGGGTATGGATATGGATATACGGCTAAGGCATATCCATATTTGTACCCATTAATCAGATATATAATTATCCTTTTACTCTTAATTTTAAAATAAATATAGTATAAATTAAGGTTAAATTATCATTTGGCTTAGCTCTAAATGGGCATATCCGTCGAGTAATAGATTTATCCGTCTGATAACAGATATCCAATAGATACCAATATGGATATACTAGTGGATGCCCTAAAGGGTATAAATTTAGCTATAGATTTTCTTATCGGGTATGAGTACAGATATGGTATACCCGCCCTGAACCCACCACATTTACATCTCTATTGGGTCGAGTTTGGGCTAAGCAAGGTTGTATTCAGGTGATTTTGTATTCGGGTTAATTTGATGGGTCATGTGTAATTATTCAGCTTGTTTAAAAGCTCATTTAACTATTTGACTTGTTAATTATGTAAATTTTATACAAAAAGAGTAAATTAACAAGCTAGCCGAGCTTATAAACAAGTCGAATCAAGATCGAGCCAAATTTGAGCCGACTTACAAACAAATGAGCCGAAACTCCCTTGGCTTGCTTGGCTCGTTTAATAAACGTGCTTACAAATAAAAATAAGGCTTAGATTTGATTCATTTTGTTAAACAAACAAACCGAACCGAGTCAGCTCACAAGCAGGCTCAGTTTGTGAACAGCCTTACATACAGCCAACTTATAAATACTACCTAAATGACACAACTATGCAATAAAATATGCAACTAAAAGGTACCTAAAGGATAATAATGTCTTTGCCACCATTAGTCCCCTAGCCAACATTAAACAAAAAGAAGACAACGCAAATATGGGATATGCAATCAAATACGCAGCAACATGGTCATGGAGGCCACTCTTGAGATTGGACCAGAAGGTTTGCAGTTACTGCCTACATTCTATAAAATAATTGATAAAAAAAAAATGGGAATGAGAAAAACTGACCATGAGAACAATTTAGGAAATAATGCTGTTGAATTTCAGGACGCCACAAACTTTCTTCTCAGTAATATTATGGTGCAATGAGAGAAGAAGAGAGAGATGACTTACCAATCATCTCTTCTTTCATTTTCTCCATCTTCTCTCTAGCCAATGGCTCCAAGCGTACAATTGTTCTCCTAGCTTGATCATTCGAAGAATCCAACTCTAAAATCTTTTTCATGTCTGCCAAAGAGCAGCAAATTGCATTATTAAAGCACGTGTAACAGTAAAACACATACACAAATAAGGAAAGGAAATAAGGAATGCAAGAGATACAAGATCAGAACAGCCTTTCGTTACTACTAGTGGGAAATTAAAATCAGAGAGGCTGGGAAGCCAACACTAACAATCACAAAGAGCATTTGCAGGATTGTGAAAATAAAATGGAGAACAAATAACTTCATTATCTTTTATTGATGAAACAATCATCATATACAGCCACTTACCAGCAATAGCATCTTCATAACGTTCAAGCTTTTCATAAGCCTCTCCCCTCCTAAAAATAGCTTTCATATATGTTGGATTCAGATCCAAAGCTTTTGTGCATTGCTTGATGGTTTCCTCGTATTTTCCCTGATTAATGAAGGACAAACATAAGTAATGCCCCATATGTAAAACCATGTCCATTCACATGTAATAGTGAATAAAAAAGGGACCGGACTGGCTGGTTCACCTAAGCTGGTTTCCAGTGATTTGACCGACATGATGCACCTCGAGAAATAAACCATCTGGGAAAACCAGGTCAATCGGCCAGTATGACCAAAACGCCGAAACTGGTTCAACCAGTTAACCCAGATTTTTTTTTAAACTCAACTATGGTTCCACCAACTTGTGTCGTTTTGAAATATGAGTCACAACATTCCTTTCTTCTTCACAACGTAACTGTAGAAGGTTAGAATCTAGGATTTCTTTCCTGTTTTTCTTCTTCATCAACTTGTAAAGGCAGCAACGGTTTGTCCCTTGCTTTTCCTTCGTTCCAGTTTCCTTTCACCTCCAAGTTGTGTCAATGCTTCTCCTTCAACTTTGTCGTGGTTGCTGCCCAGTGCAGCCTAGCAGATGAGTAGGAACTGGTTATACTTTGTTAGTTGTCAAATTAATGGAGTTGAATTTTCAATTTTGCTCATGTTTAGACTTTATATGGATTCCATACTACCTGAATTGAAAAAAAAAATTATAGTTTCTCTAGGAACTGTTAATCTGGAAGCCTAATTACATACTGTATTTAATATCTAAAAGTCTGATAGCCTAGTTGCTGAAATGAAAGAAACGTTAAATTATGTGGCTCTTGTTAGTGTACATGTTGAATTGTTAGGCCAAGAGACGGATTCTAAAATGACAATTGTAAACTCTAAAATAGTAATCCTAATTGATGGATTGATGATATGATTGTACCCTAAATATACAAAAGTTAAAAGCACCTAAGCTCATTCTTAAACATAAAATAAATCTTAAACAAGTGTAACAACTAAATCAATATTATCAAATCTTATCAATATAATATGGAAGTATGTAAATGAGAAAAGATAAAATATCTGCCACATTCCAAAATATATCGTTCTTCCCTAGTAAGTGAAAACTCTACCTCATGTTCTGCTTCATATAACTGAAAGATCAACAAGCTTGAGAAAGCACCACAGAGTGTAGGAGGCTTGAAGAACAAGACAGAAATGGTGAACTTGGATTTGAACACCATAAAACTTTCGATCCAAGAGTCAAGCCCAAAAGATCAATGAGAATAGTTCATCACAATGACACTGACATTTTGAACATCTTATTCTTCAGACTCAACATGAATCATCTCTAGTCTCTGATCTTTATGCAGCTCTGTTATGGTCCTAGATTTTGTCACGGGTTAGTAAGAAATATGGGAATAAAAGAGGGGCTAGAGGGGTGAAGGAGGCCAAAAAACCTCAAGGAATTATGGAGTGACACTTGGCTACTTGAGAGAGAATTTTTTGGTAGCTAAGAACAAACAAAATTCTTTCCCAGCCTTAACTTTATTCATAAGCAGTATACTCTATTTATAGAGCTTACAAACCCTAGAGGACCCAAAGATAGATATTATCAGACTAGATAATATTCCCAAATATTACTAAAAATATTGCAGTTTTAGGAGGAAGAAAAACTTCTTTTTTTTGTGTCATTATTATTCACCGTGTAAACTACAGCAAATAAATAGATTTACTGCCTAACAACTTTCCTAAAAAATCAGATCTGATCCAGTACTGGACAGCATAAATTCCAAAAATAAATAATTTAGTCAACCTAAAAATACTCCTGGAATTCAGCTAACTAATAAGCTGACTCACGTTTTCACACACTCCCCCTCAAGTTGGGAGCATAGACATCAATCATGCCCAACTTGCTCAACAAAACATCAAAAGCTGGTTTGAACAATCCCTTAGTAAGAATGACAGCTGTCTACTGGAAAGTTGGGACAAAGGGTAGATAGATTGTGCCTTTCCCAGTCTTCTTCTAAATACAGTTCTATCAATTTCAATATGCTTGGTTCTATCATTTACAGGATTATAGCCTTCTTATCACAGTACAATTTCATGGGAGAGGATTCCTGAACCCGTAGCTCAACTACTATGTTTTAACCAAAGCAACTCACAAATCCCATTGGCCATTGCTCGAATTTCAGCCTCAACACTACTTCTAGCAACCACATTTTTATTACTTCTCCATGTAACTAGATTTCCCCAGATGGAATGTCCAAAAGTTCACTTTCTATTATCTATGGATCCAACCCAATCAGACTCAATGAAGACTTTAATACCCCTTACATGATTACATCTGTTCTGGTAAACAACAATCCCTTTCCT
This sequence comes from Tamarix chinensis, assembly GCA_030549775.1. NCBI lineage: Eukaryota > Viridiplantae > Streptophyta > Magnoliopsida > Caryophyllales > Tamaricaceae > Tamarix > Tamarix chinensis. The sequence continues at coordinate 3,473,514 of CM060175.1, read as the reverse complement.
AGGGGACCTTTCAAGTACTTTAGAATGTGTTATACTACCTCTAGGTGTTCCTTTTTTGGTGAGTGCATAAGCCAACTTACCAAACTGACAGCAAAGGATATATCAGGTCTGGTATGGGATAAGTAAATCAGTTTCCCTACTAGTCGTCGATGCCTTGAGGTGTCTCCAGATGTTTCCTTATTGTAGCTTCCAAGTTTCACATTTGCATCCAAAGGCATATCGATTGGTTTGGAACCACTCACACCAATTTCATTCAATAGATCTAGTACATAGTTTATTTTATTAACAACAATCAGGTAATGAAACCACGGTTGTGGTTGCGATTGTGATTGCAATATTGAGATATCATGAATGATATTTTTTACGTTGCAGTTGTTACAATGTGGTTTTTTTCTACAACAAATAACAAATATTGACTAATAACCAGTATATCACCGATAATTACATGAAATTTTAAAACAGCCGCATATCACCAATTTTGCATATCAACCGACTCATAATCCGATAAATATCAATGCTATTGCGTATCAAGATTGATATTTAATTGCGTAATAATAATTCCTCTATTGGATTTTGCAACATCTATTCCCAAGAAATATTTCAAGGCCCCTCGGTCCTTGATTTCAAATTCCTTGGCTAATCCTGTTTTCAGCCGCTCCATTTTAGCCAAATCATCATATGTTAGGATGATGTCATCAACATATACAATCACAACAACAATCCTCCCATCCTATGATATTCTTGTAAACAGTATGATCACCTTGGGACTGTTTGTAACCCTACTTCTTTTGTGAAATTTTTAAATCAAACCCTTGGTAACTACTTTAGACCATAGAGGAAATTCTTTAGCTTGCAAACTTTCAGTTAAACTTTTCTTCAAAGCCCGAGGTGGAGTCATAAGAACTTCATCTTTTAAGTTACCATTCAATAAAGCATTCCTGACACCTAGTTGATATAGATGGCAATCAAGATTCACTGCAATTGATAAAAGCGCACAAATAGTATTAAGTTTCATCATAGGTACATATGTATGTGTACTCTGTACCATACTTCTGTGTGAAGCCCTTAGCCACCACCCTGGCCTTGTATCTCTCTAGTATTCCATCCATAAACACTCAATCACAACCCACCAGAATTTTCCCTCTTGGCATATCCACTTTCTACCAAGTTTGGTTTTCTTCAAGAGCATTCATCTTCCTCAAGAATAGCCTTTTTTTCCACTCAGGACCCTTTAGAGCATCCTACACTCTCTTAGGGATCTCCACCGATAACACATGTTTGGCAAAAGATAGGAAGTGCGAGAGATTCCCACAGGATACAAATTTAGATAAACGATATTTAACGGTTTTTTACTACAAGACCTTACACACTTACAAGTAGCAATTAGGAGATTCAAAGTAGAAAAACAATCATTAGAGAAATCAACATTCAGAGATGGTTGAGAGTACTAGAGTTTTCCTTGAGTATGTTTCATGGTTATCCAGAGAACATTGAGGTATTTGTTCTTTGTTCTTTATATGGATTATTTGCTGTATACACTCTTCCAAATTGCTCCCCCTTTTTTGTACTAGTTTCTACTTTTTTCATATATTGATTATTTTGCAACAATATGGGTCGACTAGGATCTTGATTTAAGTATCTCGTTTGTTCTAAAATAGGTTCAGCTAAACCTCCTTGATTTTTGGAGAGTATTTTGTTAGGATCAAATGTAGGCAAAGGTGGATTAGATGCAGGAAGATTTTCTTGGAAAATATAGGATAGAAAAATCAGAATTTTTTGAATTTTGAAATTTAATATTATCCAAATCTCTCTCCCAAAAAGATCTCTTTCAACCAAATCTTCTCTAAATATAGGAGAAGAAGGGTAAATAATGGTTATCTTCAAAAACTAGTGTCCACGGTGACAAATATCTTCTAAGTAATAGGATCATAACATTTATAACCCTTCTAATTTGATGAATAGCCTAAGAAAATACATTTTCATGCCCTAAGGTCCAATTTACTTCCATTTTTTCATGAACAAAAACAATGCAGCCAAACATGCAAAAAGGTAGTGTTAAGTGAATTTTATTCATTGGGCGGGGGGATCACGGAGAACAATCAAAGATGCCTTGAAATTAAGAAACTTAGAGGATATTCTATTTATTAGGAAACTGGATGTCAACATTGAATCATAACAGTAAGAACTTAGGGCATTGTAGGAAAACCTAAGAGCATAAATTTCAAGGAGATATCTATTCTTATGTTCAGTACCTCATTTTGTTTTGGAGTATTTGTGCAAGAGCATTGATGGATGATCCCTTTATCCATGAAAAAAGTTCCTAACATGCAATTAAAATATTTTGTTTCATTATCACTCCGAAATATTTTGATGTGGGACTTGAATTATATTTTCACCATGTTAAAATTCTTGAAAACCCCTACTTCAGATTTTTTCCTTTCACAAGAACACCCAATTTACTCCTGCGTGATCATTATTAAACATACCTAACACGCATCAAGGAAGATGTCATTTTTTTTGGAGTGTTGGGATGTGTGAGGGGCCCATGAAAGGTGTGGTTCATGTATAAGGTTGAGGAAGGTAAAACATTTTGTAATGTGGCGCTATAGCACAAATTTCACATTAAAACAATGACACATTTATACTGATGAATAATTTGGGAAACAACTGGTGAGGAAAATAAAAACCTGGATGGCCTAGCCTATAGAGTCACGATATAACTTCATTCTTAAAAAGAAAAGAAATTGGCATAAAACAAGAATTGTAAATAGGGATGACAATTTTCCACATGGGTTTAGGAACCCATCAAGGAATTCCCATTCGGGTTCAAATTTGGGGGCATTTTCAAGTTTCGGGTTCAAGGATTTTTCAAGATTGGAGTGATGACGGGATAAGGTCTCCATCCTCAAACCTACCCTGATATATACATATATTTACATATACATACATACATACATATTATGTATTTTAACATACTATGACATTATAATTTTCCTTAAAAAGAAAAGAAATCATTACAAATTTTTAGGTGTTTTTTTGGGTTTCAGGGATGGGAATGGGTTTAGGGGATGAGGATTGTAATTTGATTAGGGGATTGGGAAGAAGATAGGGATTTCGTCCCCGCAGAGATTGGGATGGAAAATCTGCGTAAAAGATAGAGGTCAGTTTGGAGATTTATAAGCATTTTGAGTTCAAAAGTGAGGATGGGATCCCCATCCCCACCTTGCCCCATTTCCATCCCTAGCCATAAACTAGGCACATAGGTTGTGAATCGTCCATAACTTGATAAAGACCTCCAATTTCCCTAGCACTACCAATCATCCTCCCCAAGATTATATCCTAAAACTCACAGGTGAAGAGGAAAACACATCAACTTCTCTAGGGATAACAAACCCCTCCAAATATAATAACCACACTTATAAAGATAAATACTCTTAAACATTTCAGTGCAACAAGCACTCATTTAAAGACCATCCAAAAAAATAATAATTCAAAGATCTGCTGAGCTGATGCTCAACTCCTTCTAGGACACTAGGGCAAGCCTAGGTTTGGCCCACAAATGCATCCATAACATTACCCCCTACATGAGAATGTGTATCCTCAAGCTCATAACTTGGACAAGAGTAGCAAAAATCAGCAACAAACTCCCATATAGTTTGATTCAAAGAAAATAAGTTCCATATCTCAGTTGTGTATAATGAAAATGTGGAATCAACACTAAACTTGCCGCTGCAGCTGAGCTCAAGATTGACATCCTTAGCCATCTTTTCTTGTCCTTGTATATTTCGCCAACTTTAGCTTTTGCATCTATGTAGCCTGAGAGGGTGATAGACTCTTAATCCGTTACACCTATGTGAGGAAGGGCAAAAGAGGAAATGGGGAGTAAGGATTGTGCGGATTAGTTAATTGCTGAAGTGTCCAGTGTATTGATGACTCATTTTTGCTATCCTTATTGTATGCGTCGGGGAGGGTCTGGTAGCTAGGGGGTGAGTCACCCTATTCTGTTATTCAGTTAGAGGCTAGTGTGGGTATTTAAAGGGAAAGGAGAGAGAAGGGGAGGGCAGGAATTGAGTCGACTGTGGGAGGTGCCAGGACCTCGAATCCCTGGCTGTAACATTTCAATTCTCTAGTGCAAATTCCCTTTTCATTCTAATTTTATCCTGGAGCAAACTTGTTGCATTTCTGTTTCCATTATTTCTTGTCATTACTGGTTGGAATCAAGGGCAGGGTTCTATCAGTGGTATCAGAGCAGATCGACAAGCAAGGAGAAGCTAGCAGATGGCACAGAAGAAGGTGGATGCTCTGGAGGAGAAACTAGCAGTGGTACAGGAAGAGTGGCAGAAAGAGATGGAAACGGTGAGGGAGGACACAAAACGGATTCCTGCTCTTGAGAAAACCATGAGCGAGGTACTCAGCAAGTTGGATCAGATGTTGGGTGTCTCATCATCCCCTGCCCTAAGGGAACTCAGGACCGATGAGTTTATGGGGATAGCGCCACCTACGCGCCCGGAGTTTCGCGCAAACACAGAGTCAGAAGGGAGGCGATCGGAAAATAGATCAACAAGACAGCTAGAGCTTCCCATCTTCAATGGAGTTGATCCCGATGGATGGCTATTTTGAGCGGAGCGGTACTTTACCTGGAATCAGATGAACGAAGACGAGAGGCTCGAAACCGTAGCTGTAGCCATGGAGGGGAAGGCATTAGCCTGGTTCCAGTACATGGAAGAGGGGAGGAAGTTTACATCCTGGCGGGGATTTAAGGAGACTTTTCTCCTTCGATTTCGCCCCAGGTATAAGGGGAGTCTCTGTGAGAAATTCCTCGCGATCAAGCAGACGAACACGGTGGAGGAATTTCTTGAGAATTTTGAGCTCCTAGCTGCGCCACTGCAAGGGCGAATCTCGGAAGAAGTCCTGGAAGGCACATTCCTCAACGGCCTGAAACCAGCCATTCGAGCCGAGGTGAGGATGATGAGAGCATGCGGGCTGCCGGAGATCATGGTGGCAGCGTGGATGGTGGAGGATAAAAACAGGGTGATCCAGACCGGCCGGGGAGGATGGGCTGGGTCCTGGCCCAAAATAGATAAGTCGGTTCAAGGCCCACCAAACCCAAAGGGGGCTAACCCGAGATCAATTTCTGCAATACCCGTGAGAACCCAATTCGCAGTAACCAAGCTAGAGACACCAACGACGATCACAACGAACCACGCAGGAGAACCGGCGATCGCCCGACGAACAACTGGCCACCGGAGGTTAACCGATGCCGAGCTTCTGCGCCGCCGAGAGCAGGGCCTCTGTTTCAAGTGCGAAGAGAAATTCGGCCCGGGACACATTTGTAAAAATCGAGCGCTCCAGCTGCTGGTGGTGGATGACTCGCAGGAAATGGACGAAGAAGAAGAGGAGCTGGAAGCATTGGCAGAAGGGGAGACCGGAGGAGTAGCAGGGCGAGTCGAGTTGTCCCTTAACTCAGTCGTGGGCTTCACAACTCCCCGAATGATGAAGCTGCGGGGTAAGGTCCAAGGGGAATCAGTTCAGTGGTGGTATTGGTGGACTGTGGCGCTACCCACAACTTCATCGCCTGGGAACTAGTTCGCCAGCTGAAGTTAACTCTGTCAGCGACGGCTTCTTATGGGGTCTTGATGGGCACAGGAAGTTCAGCACAAACGGAAGGCATCTGCCGGGGCATTTCACTGATTCTCCCAGATATAGAGGTAAATGAGGATTTCCTTCCACTGAACTTAGGTAGTGCGGACATTATTTTGGGTATGCAGTGGCTCGAGAAGTTGGGGACGATGCAAATTAATTGGAAATTATTGTTGATGACATTCCAAGTGGGTGAAGCGCAAGTGACGCTGCGGGGGGAGGCTGACCTGTGTAAAACCCAAGTGTCCTTGAAATCCTTAGTGCGGACTATGCGCAAGGAAGGCAGTGGACTACTATTGGAATGTTGTTCCTCACAAACGGAGGAGTTGTCCACTCAGGCTGAGGTACCCCGATCAATTTCGAGGATCCTTGACCAATTTCCAGAGGTGCAGAAGGCAAGGGGCAGTCTGCCACCTCCCAGGAACTTTGATCACAGAATACCATTACTGCCCGGCACTGCTCCAGTCAATGTACGGCCCTATCGCTACCCCCAAATACAGAAGAATGAGATAGAAAAGTTGGTGGGGGAAATGTTAGCCGCAGGATTAATACGACCCAGCCACAGCCCCTTCTCAAGCCCTATTTTACTGGTTAAGAAAAAAGATGGGAGTTGGAGATTTTGTGTGGACTATAGGGCTCTCAACAAGGTGACAGTTCCAGATAAGTTTCCCATTCCAGTCATTGACGAGCTGTTGGATGAGCTGAATGGGGCAACCATATTCACCAAACTCGACTTGAAATCTGGATACCACCAAATCCGGGTTCACCAAGAGGATATCCCAAAGGCGGCTTTCCGTACACATGAGGGGCATTACGAGTTCCTAGTAATGCCATTCGGTTTAACAAATGCTCCGGCTACATTTCAAGGTTTGATGAATGAGGTATTCCGACCTTATCTTCGTAAATTTGTTCTGGTATTTTTTGACGATATCTTAATATATAGCAGAAACATGGAAGATCATCTCAGACACTTGGGGAAGGTACTTAAGGTGCTGAGTGAGAATGCGCTGACAATTAATATGAAGAAGTGCGTGTTTGCCCAGCTGGAATTGGAATATTTGGGCCACATTATCTCGGCCAACGGGGTAGCTACAGATCCAACTAAGTTGAAGTGCATGAGCGAATGGCCAGTGCCCAGAAACCTGCGGGAATTAAGAGGATTCCTGGGTCTAACCAGGTACTATCGCAAGTTTGTGCGACATTATGGACAATTGGCAGCTCCCCTCACTGCCCAGCTTAAGAAGGATCGTTTCGGGTGGAATGAGGAAGCCCTAAAGGCATTTGATCAGCTCAAAGAAGCCCTGCTTAGGGTGCCAGTTCTGGGATTACTTGACTTCAATTCGCCCTTTGTAATAGAAACAGATGCATCCGGGATCGGGATAGGAGCCGTATTAATGCAAGGGGGACGTCCTATTGCTTTTTTCAGCCAAGCCTTAGGACAGCGGGCACGGTTAAAATCAATGTATAAGCGAGAATTGATGGCCATAGTGTTGGCGGTACAGCGGTGGCGACACTATCTAATGGGGCGGCCGTTTACGATTAGAACAGATCAGAAAAGTCTAAAATTTATGTTGGAGCAGCGGGTTTTGCCGGAGGAACATCTTAAATGGCTTTCGAAACTCTAGAGTTTTAATTTTAGTATTGAATATAAGCCGGGGGGAGAGAATAGAGTTGTTGATGCCCTTTCTCGATTGGGAGAGTTGACTACCCTTTCCACAATTTCAGCAGCAAGGATCGACAACTGGAGCGACCTTCAATCCGAAATTGAAAAGGATCCCAAACTGGGAGCCATAAAGGAAAAACTACAGCTGGGGACCGGGGTGGAGGAAGATTACCAACTCAGAAATGGGAACCTTTTCTTCCGGAACAGGCTGGTCCTGCCCGCAAATTCACCTCTGAAACCACGCCTGCTGGCTGAATTCCATAGCAGCGGAATAGGAGGGCACTCCGAGGTGTTAAAGACTTACCAAAGGCTGTCCAGGGAGGTGTATTGGACTGGAATGCGCAAGGACGTCCAGAAATTCGTGGCATCATGTGGCACTTGCCAACAACAAAAATATTCCACCCTCAGCCCTGCAGGATTACTTCAGCCACTGACCATACCACAGCAACTTTGGGAAGACATCCATGGATTTCATCGAGGGGTTGCCTACTACAGATGGGTTCAATTGTGTCCTGGTGGTTGTGGATCGTCTTACCAAGCACGCTCACTTCATTCCACTGAGGCACCCATTTACCGCTCAATCAGTGGCTACTGTCTTTGTGAAGGAGGTTATACGTCTGCATGGGGTTCCTAGCTCAATTGTATCCGACCGTGACAAAAATTTTATGAGTAATTTCTGGAAGGAGCTGTTCAAGGTCCATGGAACCACTCTCCACTTCAGCACAGCCTACCACCCACAAACAAATGGACAGACAGAGGTAGTCAACCGGAGCTTAGAATCATACCTGCGTTGTTTTGCAAGTGACAAACCCAAACAGTGGGTAAAGTGGATACCATGGGCTGAGTTTTGATATAACACATCATTCCATACAGCCACACGCACCACCCCCTTTACTGCCCTCTATGGACGAGACCCGCCCAAACTACTACGGTACACAGCAGAAGGTTCCCCAGTAGCCGAGGTTGATTTTGAACTGCAAAACAGGGACGTTGTCCTAGAGGAACTGAAACAACACTTACTACGAGCGCAGGCCAAAATGAAATCACAAGCTGACCAGAGGAGGAGGCATTTGGAGATAGACATTGGAAGCTGGGTTTATGTCAAACTCAAGCCCTACTGGCATCGTTCTCTCGCTCGCCGCTTGAATGAGAAGCTCTCTCCGAGGTATTTTGGCCTATACCAGGTGGAGGATAAGGTGGGGCCAGTGGTCTATCAACTTAAGCTTCCAGACTCTGTTCCCATCCACCCGCTATTCCATGTATCAATGCTGAAGCCAGCCATGGGGACAGAGCATCAAGGGCAGCCCTTTACACCCGTCCTTACTGCAGATTTGGAGTGGAAGGTGGAACCAGAAGCACTACTGGATGTGAAGTATAATACCAAGGGAAGACTAGAGGTGTTAATCAAATGGAAGGATCTACCAGAATTTGAGGCTTCCTGGGAAGATTTTGCACTCGTCAATGAACAATTTCCTGAATTCCACCCTGAGGACAAGGTGAAAGTCCGAGAAGGGGGTAATGATAGACCCTTAATCCGTTACACCTATGTGAGGAAGGACAAAAGAGGAAATGGGGAGTAAGGATTGTGCGGATTAGTTAATTGCTAAAGTGTCCAGTGTATTGATGACTCATTTTTGCTATCCTTATTGTATGCGTCGGGGAGGGTCTGGTAGCTAGGGGGGTGAGTCACCCTATTCTGTTATTCAGTTAGAGGCTAGTGTGGGTATTTAAAGGGAAAGGAGAGAGAAGGGGAGGGCAGGAATTGAGTCGACTGTGGGAGGTGCCAGGACCTCGAATCCCTGGCTGTAACTTTTCAATTCTCTAGTGCAAATTCCCTTTTCATTCTAATTTTATCCTGGAGCAAACTTGCTGCGTTTCTGTTTCCATTATTTCTTGTCATTACTGGTTGGAATCAAGGGCAGGGTTCTATCAGAGGGCTTAACTGACGAGGAAATAATCATCAAAGCCAAAACCATAATTTCCTTCAGAGAATCAAGTAGTTCATAGCAATCAAAGCTTTCAAATACTCCCAAATCTAATAAATTAGCTAGCCTCATCCAAACGAGGGCCTGGCTCCATCCATCCTTGCTCTCTCTATTTATGCAACTTTGGAACTTCCTTTGTTGTTGCATCAAGGAGAAAGATATCCTTCTATCCAATTTCTTCTCTGTTCTCCGCATGACTACCCCAAAAAATTATAAGTTGCCTTATATATTGTATGTCAAAGTGGCTATTTGGGTCAATGATCATGTCACTTGTGGAATGTGTTGTGACAGATGTTGCCTTGTTATCATCTTGGTGGATGCCCTCGCTTTTTCATTACTGTTAATGTTTTTAGGTATTCCATCCGTTCACCAACAATCTCACCAAGCTCATACTTAGATTTCATATTGTTCAAACCATGCACATCATTTTGGATCCTAGCTTAATATTCTCAAATAAACATACATGAGTTTGTGTGTAGTTTGGTGACAATGAGAATTTATCTAGCCTGACTCAAGGGGTAAGTTTTTCCCACCATCACTAGAAAGAAAACCAAGAAAATACCTTCCAAAATAATTATCACTTTAAGGTTCTTATATATCCTATTTACATAAAGTTACATCACTGGTGCTCTCTTACCAATGTCTAGAGTTACTGAATGAGGAGGTTGTCGATCAACTCCTTTGGACCTGGACACATTTGAGGGTCAACCATCCTTCAAAAGTCAAAACTCAATGCAAGGTCCTTAGTTTGGCTGCCAGAATCACTAGAGAGAAAATTAAATGAATACCTTCCAAAATAATTATCACTTTGAGAATTTTTATATATCCCCTTAGATGAGTCACATAGTCAGCGTTTTCTCTTACTAATTTTTAGAGTTATTGAACGACGTTGTCAGATCAACAACTTTAAATCTGGATGCATTTGAGGGTCAGACATGCTTCAAAACTCAATGCAAGTGTCATAGTCTAGCCACCAATCATGGGGCTTCTGGTTCTGGACGTTTTCCCTAGCCAACAACTATGCAACGATTTGGACATAAGTAAACACCTTTGGGTGCATGTGAGATCAAGCCAAAAAATCTTATGTGCTGAAATAGGATCTTAGTATTCGGTTAGGCTATTGTAGATTGATTGGAGGGGATCGGCTTAGGGGATTACGCTAAAGCTACTAAACCCATAGTGGTTGTCGCAGAGGCTAGTGACAATCTAACGGTGGAGCATGCAAGCCTTGATGACATGTAATAAAAACAATTATAGTTGCGGCAGCAATTTTGGTATCCTAGTATTAGAGTATTGTGGAGCAAAATTCACATACTGCAATTGTTACATTGTTATTTTTTTTTAATTGTTTTGAAAACAAATATTGGTACATATCCAGGTAAATATTAGGAAAAATCAACTGGTATTAGATGATACAGACATGATTTCATTTTAGTATCGGATATTAGATATTTTGCATATTACAGGATAAAATACAACAAAAATCGAGAACATATTGGTGTACTCCATACTTGATGGACGAGTGGGGCATGGCCTATAGAAATGGAACATGGTGGTTTCCATCTTTACCAACTATTTGCTATTGTGGGCTTCAACGAAGACTACAAAGGATTTAAACATGTTAATTCATCATTGTAGATCAACAATTTATCCATATCGATGTATCATGCAGCGTTGTTGTCCAATTGAGACAAAAACTCCATAACAAACTCCATTTTCAAACTTGATGTGGAGCTCTTCATTGAGTATGCTAACAGTCAATGTTACTTCATCACAAACATTTAGATTATCATCATTAGTAAGAAAATTTGAACTAGGCCCAAGAATTCCAATGAGTTCGGCATCATATAGAGAAACCTCTTCAAAAAACACTAGCATCATCACAAACCTAAAGTTTAGCTTATAGCTAGAAAATCAACCATATATATCTCATCATTGAAATTCCATATTGAATCCTATTAAAGACTTTTGACAAGTAAGCCTTTGTTTTTAGCTGATAGTCGATAGCCGGAATCAATTGATGTTGTTCTCTTCTCCTTTTATGCAACTATTTTTGTTTGCTTTTTCCTCAACTTTTTAATTAACCTTTTTATTTTCAATTTTACAACTTATTGTTTGCTCTCTTTTTTCCCCTTACGAAGATAAACCGAGAAAGTGTAGTGAAACTAAAAGAACAAATCAAGAAGCATTAAACAATTTTGCGAATATAAGTGAGTCTGAGAGCATGAGAAGCTTACACGATTACTTGGTGAGGCAAATGAAGGTTGCAACACCCCAATCTTAATACCGAATGTAAGTCCTTACTTTATAGCACTTGTAAGATTGATGATAGCACCATAAATCAACATGAGCTTTTTTAGCATCTTTTTCCAGTAGAACACTTCTTGAGATGGATCACCTATGGACTACTTTAAGCCAAATAGGCTTAACTATGGAGTTTTTTAATAATAATCTTTGGAAAGAAGGGTGCATCTTATTGATATAAATATGCATACAAGCCCTTTTAAGTCATCTCAACCATATATATAACGTATCTTGGGGTATTACAAAGGTACTTCGAGGCAAAGGCAATGAGCAAGAAGGATGACTTTAGTCAAATCATGCAAACAAAACTAGTGAAAAATGAAGACAACGCACAAGCAACAACACTGCATGAGCAGCACAACGAGTTAGGTTAATTCTCAAGTTAGGGTTTGGCTTAATTGTGATCCATTTGGGTTATAATTAGAAATTGGGATTCTATTTATGTTTGATTAAGGATAAAACGATCAAAATTGAAGTTTTAAGGTTTTAATTGATTCTGATCAAGGCTAAGTTGCAGTTGAGAGGATGTTTGAGCTAGGATTTTCATTAAGGGATTTTAAAGATGGTGAAATCAATTGAATCAAGTTGTGATGCGAATGTAATTAAGCTTTTAGGGTTCAAATTGAAGGTTACACATTCTAATTTAGACGAGTAGTGGTTGATTTATGTTTTTCAGAGAATTTGCTTATGGTTAGGGATTCAACAAAGAGGAAATTGGTTTATGGCAGTGGTGCAAGGCTTGAGTGAGCTGATGATTTGTTATGGCAGGAGTGGCTAGTGATGGTCAACATTGATGTGATTTTGTAAAAGTTAGTGGTGGTGGTACCATGGTGGGCATTTTTTACATAATGAAATATCAATTTATATCAAATTTAAGCTTGTCGATACCTGATAGCGAAATGTTACGCACCAGTATTGACCGATATACATCTAATATAAACCGATATTTATTGTAGAAAATCACATCTTATCACCTGCGATGCTCTGATACTGGGATATTGTGACAACCGCAATTTTAATTCCTAGTTTTTCTTGTGTCTTGACTTTTTTCCAACAATTGTGGTGTTTGATTCTTGACAGCAAATTCTAGGGGATTGATGTTTTACTCAAGCAATAAAACTACAGTTGCGGCAATGATTAAGGTCATGGTATTGTAGTAGCAAGGTGTCGCAACGGATATTTTAAATGTTGTGATTGTCATGGCGTGATTTTTCATAATTTCTCACAACAAATATGATACTTTCTAAAACTTTCGCGTATCGACTAACCTGAAGACCATAAAATATGAATCACTATGCAATATCGAGATCAACATTTTATTATATGGTTTGACTTTGATGCCAAATTAATGAAGGATTAGTCAAAGGAATTGGGAAGAAAAGATAATAGTTTAACCAAGAGAGGAGAATTAGAGTAAGAAACTAATAAAATCACTCAATGTAACATAGGACAGGGACAAAAAATGAGAACACAATTCCCAAAATGGTAAGTATATATTTTAAGTTAAAAATCCCAACTATTCTAAATGTTAACGCATTATTAAACATACTACATACCTAAACTTAATTCCTAAACGATAACAATAAATTTTAAACAAGTACTCAATTCATCCCATAAAAATAGGCTTGTTCTGATTTTTGCACACATATTAAGAAAACATAATTAATGACATGTTTGTGGCACATTTCATAATGCTTTTTCCATATTTACCCCGCACAATGGAAATTGTTGCAATTAATTCTATGAAGAAAATATGTTGCTGTTGTGAATTAATTAAGGGCATTATAGAAAATTAAAAAAAATATATAGAAACAAACCTAGATATTGGGACAAACTAAAATAGAAACATAACATATTATTATATGACGGGAATAATATCTAAATCAATCTATCAAATCCCATAAAGAAATATCGAATATATCAAAATATGAAAACATGAGATATAACCCCACTTCTAATCAAATCACTATTATCTGTGTTGGTTGCAAGAGAACACCTTTTGAGAAACAAGATATAAAGTGGGGTAAAGGGATAATGCACAATAACTCTGTATTTAACCAAAATAAATCATATAAATTGTGTTTAACTTCTCACACCAAATGCCCTATATTTACTTTTTCACGCAACCTATGCTCTTAATTCTACTTTACCATTAGTTTTGATGATGTGATAGCTCAAATTTTGAATGAAATTCTAACATCACCAAGCTAAAATAACTTTGTTAGTAATGCCCAAACGTAACCCATCATCATCTTCATCATTCCATTTAGGGCTATGTTTGGTATTGGGGTAAAGGGGGTGTAAAAATTACAAGGGAAATTATTTCCCTCTTCTTTTATGTTTGGTATGGGGAAAAATTTATTTGGGGGTAAAATTTTACTGTTAGGTCGGGGAAAATTTTTTCCCGATTCACTTGTCAAGTAATTTTATTCTCCCCACGTCTTCTGTCCTCTCCCTCCTCGTGTCTTCTCTGCGCCGGATGAGTCCTCGACACCAGTTGCCTACCCTTGCTCGCTGTCTGCCTGTCGAAGCTCTCCTCTTGAAGCCGAAGCCTGCCTCTCTTAGCCGAAGCCTGCCCCTCGAAGCTACTCTCTGGTGCTGCCTTCAACAGATCTGTAAGTTTCATTTATGAATCTGTGCTGCCTTCAACAGATCTATAAGTTTCATTTATGAATCCGGTGCTAATGTATACTTGTATTTTGGTTAATGTTTGTGGTCTGATATGGCTTCTCGAAGCTTAATGTTTCATAGCTTCCTTCCATGCCTGGAATCCGTAATTCTCATTGGCAACTTAGCTGTTCGTCTTTCTGCAACTTTAAAGTCGTGAACTATGTATGATTGGATTTTTTTCTTGTTTCTATTCTTTTGTTTTCATTGCTACCGGCCAATAGTTGCAGGCGTAGGGCAGAGCTGATATCAATTAAGCAGAAGGGTTGGTTAGAGACATAATTGTGTGAAAATTAGCTGTCTATTTTTTATTTTATTTTTGCTGGAAGAAAAAGACGATGTCTAGGGTGGTGATGATGGTGTTGGATCAAACGAAAACCAGAGGCATGGGCTGAGAGGAAGGGGAAGGAGAAGGAAGGAAGGTGGTGAAGGTGTTGGGCTGGGGAAAACAGATCGGGAAAATGAAGATGGTTCAGTAATATATAAAAATTGATATAAACAGAGTATGAATTTTCTTGGGAAATTGTTTAATTTTGGGGTAATTAAGGCAGCTATGGTATCTTCGGAAATTATGAGAAACCAACAAAATGGCTACTATTTTTCTGCTGCTACTGCTGCTATATATTTCATGGCTGTTGCTGCCTCTTTTCTTCTTATTTTCCCTTGGCCTTTTAACCTCCCCAACATCTATCTCCATCTTGGTGTAACTTTGGTTTGTTAGGAGGCTGTTTGGGTGTGTTTTTGTGGATGGTCTTGCTGCGTTTTTGGCCCCTCTTCTGCAGAACTGCAGCTGCATTTTTACAGCCCCTGCACCACCATCTATCACCTTCTCCCCTTGTTTTTTTTGTGGCTCCGTTTCCTCCACAGCAGCCTCCTCCAATCTATTCTTTGATTGGATTAATTTGATGGTTGATAAGCAAATTAAGCTGGAGGAATTTTATAGTTTGTTGTATTATGTATGCATGAGGGGGGGTGTTGGTCGAGCAAGAAGGGAAAGGAGAATGAATGAAAAGATTAATTAACAAAGGAAAATGATAGAGGTTACCTAATTGGTCGGATCGTTTCCATTTTTCTTTTTTATTAAAATTGTGAATGATAGAGTTGCTGGTACAATTATTGAAATTATTTCAATGTTTATGGATCACACACACACGGATATATAAATATTCATAATAGCCTTCTCATATTGTAGTTTACTTGTTTGAAATCAGAAGTGAACATGTAGTTTCATGACTGAACCTCTTATAGTCGGGGTTGATATCTATCATAGTAATTTGATGAAGCCATTCACAATTAGACCCCACAGCATAGAGAAATCCATCCAGGAAATATCTCACAATCAAAGTCTCCGGTACATTTCAAAAACGCATATCACTGTCGATCAATTTCAATTTCCAGCAGTCGGGATAAGCATGCCATATTAATGGTCCATACCCTCCATTTCTGAAATTGAATATGCTTTCACATCTCAAATGATGTAACAAGCGCAAGGGGAAATGCAGACAAATCACCATAAACGCAGCAAAAATGACTCATGGAGATAAATGGAGAAAAAAAATAATAAATTTCAAATTATTTAATATCATAAATGATGAATTGGAATCTGTGAAGATTTATCATCGATTTAACAATAGGTTAGTTTATAAGTAAAACAGTACTTAGTTTGAAACTAATTATTTTAAATGAATATATAGTCACCACTTATAATGCGGTATTTATAAACAAGATTCTACCAAACAACTAAATGAGCCTCGAATAAGCTGTAAAACCTTTATCGGTAGAGCTATCCGACTTAAAAAAATGAGCTCAAGTCAAACTTGTCTGAACTTAAAATAACTTGTTTAATAAATGAATATATAAATAAGTTTGAACTTGACTTCATTAAATTAATAAACAAAATAAGTCTAGCCTTTATGAAATAAAATTAAATTGGCTTGTTAGTCAACTTAAATTGTTAACGGCTCTAATAAGTTAATTATCTTTGAAATTACTATGAGCATACTTATTCGATGGAGGCAACATATATGATTTAATGAGGTGAGCCCAGGAGGGACCAAGCTAGAAAGATTATAGTATTAAATATGGATGTAGCATGTGAGAAAGGATCCGTTTTCAAATCTTTGGTTTCGGTTTAGAAAAATTAAAATAAAATGGAACATTCAATAAATTATATAGTAGCTAGTTATCAATTTAATTTCATGGTTTGTTCCTTTTATCCTTACCATTACAAAACAACGAAGTTTATGATGATCCTTTATTGCAGGTCGATGATCCTTGCTTGACTTTTGGACACTGGTACATTTATTTTGTGTGGTGCTTTTCTTCTTGATCACAAGTAAGCTTCCAGTGCATTCATTTTTTCTTGAAAGTTTAGTTGGTTTATGAATGATACTTATAATTTATGTAACTTGGATCATTCCATACATTGTGGTGATTTTTTTTGTAAACAAAATACTATATGCAGCCATGGCTCGTTTACTATTATCAAGGACAGAAAGGAATATTGTGGTGGCATTTTGGTTTATTAGATTGAAGAATCAATACATAATATTATTATTAAGTTATCTACTTGATGTACTAGAATCTATCAAACAACCCAAGATAACTGTACATTCAGCTCAAAGAACTCTTGAGCAAGGAATTAAGAATGTGAATGCATTTCTTAATTCTGATGTTAGTTGTATTGATCAACTTAAAATGGATAGGCATACATTCCATGTGTTGTGTGGGTTGCTTTGAAATGAAGGTGGTTTAAAAGAGTCCAAAAATATGTCAGTTGAGGAAAGGGTTGCAATCTTTTTGAACATACTAGCACATGATCAAAAGCATAGGATGATTCTGAGAAGATTGAAAAGATCCACCGAAACAATAAGTAGAAATTTTCATCCAGTGCTTAGAGCTGTTTTACGTTTGCATATCGTGTTGATGAAGACTCTAGAACCAGTGCCAAAAAATTCTACAAATGAAAGATGGAAATGGTTTAAGGTAGAATTCAACCTTACTTTATTGATATATATTCGAATATGTAACTAGGTTTTCATATTGCTAATTAGTTATAATTTTGGTCCATCTTGAATCAATAGAACTGTCTAGGAGCATTAGATGGAACATTTATCAAGGTTAGAGTTCCGAATATGGACAAGCCAAGATATCGAACAAGGAAGGGAGAGTTGGCAACTAATGTTCTAGCTGCATGTTCCATCGACATGCAATTTACTTATGTCTTACCAGGGCATACAATCAAATATCGATACCGCAATTGCGTATCGGCCGTAATTTAGCGGTTTTCGGGTCAGTCGCAACGCGAAATTCCGAAATTGCGGCCGATACAGAAAATCACATATTTATCGCCGCGATATCGGCGAAATTTCGGATATCGGCCGATATTTTACCGATATTTACCGATATTGGCCGATATTCACCGATATTGGCCGATATTTGTTGTGTAAAATAATTAAAAATTCACGCCGCGACAACCGCGATATAGAAAATTTTGAAAAGTTCCTCGTGGTAAGGAAATTAAACTTAGCGTTGTAAAATTTTTAGCATTTGAAAAGTTAACTATTTTTTTCCCCGCTTATATATAGGATATTCTTATTTGGTTGATGCGGGTTACACCAATGGTGATGGCTTCCTTGCTCCTTATAGGGGTCAACGTTATCATCTAAATGAATGGAGGGATGGGTACCAACCAAACTCCCCGCAGGAGTTCTTTAACATGAAACACTCAGCTGCTAGAAATATTATTGAGAGATGCTTTGGATTGTTGAAAATGCGATGGGCAATTCTACGAAATTCAAGTTTTTATGATGTTAGCACACATGCAGACATTATAACTGCATGTTGTCTTCTTCATAATCTCATTCGTAGAGAAATGAGGTGGGATCCGATGGAACAAGAGTTAGAGTTTGAAATAATGAGCACTTTCATGGAAAATATAAATGAAGAAGATAATCTAATTAGTATTGTTGATACCTCAAATGCGTGGACTGCCTGGAGAGATGGTATAGCACATGAGATGTTTGATAATTGGCGACTTCAAAGGGGTGTTGAGTAGGACATGAATGAGATGATGATTATTTTTTGTATATATATATATATTTTGTAGTATTTAGACATTTGCTTTGATGTAGTATTTTAGGAATCTTGACTTATTGTAGTTGTGTTGATCTTTTAGAGACTTTTTCGATATTTTTAATTAATGAGAACAAGATGATTGTATTGCTATGTTTTAATTATTTATGAAAGTTTTAGATGATGGTTGTATTATATAGTTTATTGTTTGTATGTTTTTAATATCGTGGAAAATATATAACAGTGAGTACTATGAGTTCAAACTCAACAACTACTAAAAAATGTCAGAGGAGGACTTGGAGACATAATGAGGATGAGAAGTTGATACAGTTTTTGAAAGAGATGTGCCAAGATGGAAAGTGGAAGGCCGAGGGTGGATTTAAAGCTGGATATCTACTTCATTTGGAGAAGCTTTTTGCTGAAGCAATGTCTGATTCTAAGTTTAAATCCACGAATATTGATTCGAGATTGGGCTACTTGAAAAAACGCTTCAATGCATTACTTGAAATTAAGGAGAAAGGGAGTGGCTTTGGATGAAATGAGGAACAAAAGATGGTGACGGGTGATCGAAAACTATTCGATGAATGGGCTAAGGTAATTTCTTATTTCCTTTGTAACTTTTATATTCAAATTTTGCTTGATTTTTTTCTCTCATATTTGGATATCAATCTGTCTTTGCTTTTCTATTGTTGTATATGGATCATACAAATGTTAATTTCACTTCTCATTGTATTTGTGTAGATATATCTTATGCTTTTATTTTAATTGTTGTAGAGTCATAAGGATGCAGCGGGGTTATATATGAAGTCATTTCCTTTGTTCGATGATATTGAATATATTTTTGCTAAAGATAGGGTTATTGGTGCTAATGCTACTACTGCTGCTGATAGAGTCGAGCTTGATATGTCACACGACTCTATCCTAGAAGCCATTCAAGAAAATGCTCATATGATAAACGAAGATGATGAAAATGATGAAGATGTTGACAATGTATCAGCTCAAGCATCTGAAACTATGGGCAAGAGAAAGAGATCAAGTGCAAATGCGGGTAGTTCAAAAAAATCTAGAGCTAATAAGGAAGTGGAATCGGCATATAGTATCATA
Source organism: Tamarix chinensis (assembly GCA_030549775.1). Lineage (NCBI taxonomy): Eukaryota > Viridiplantae > Streptophyta > Magnoliopsida > Caryophyllales > Tamaricaceae > Tamarix > Tamarix chinensis. Next base: position 3,454,077 of record CM060175.1, on the reverse strand, counting down.
AGATAAACTATGAAGCAAATATCTACTGATAACAAGGAGCAATTTAAGGAGTTGATGAGTATGTTGGATAGAAGCCCGGGTCTTACAAAGACGGCTTGTATGAAGAATTATTAGCAGTCCATGGCATATCTAGAATGGAAGTAATGAAATTAATGAAAAAAATGAATCAAGAAGACGTGTGTAATTTTCGTCGATTTAAGGATGAAGATGAGAAATATTATTATCTTAGGATGTTATTGGATGAATTTTAGGTTATGAAAATGCTTTTATTATGTATTAGATGGATTGAAGTAATATTTTTTTTTAATTAGATGAAGTTTGTAGACTTTTATTATGTTTTAATGGATAATTGTTATCTTTTTAGCTATTAAATATTTAGTATGTAAATCAATTGTAAATGTCTTATTTTAAATATTGTTATAATATATTCATAGATTTTTTTTAGTTATTGTAATATGTTATTTTGATTTATAAAAATTAAATTAAAAAATGTAATATATTAAATTTTGATATATGTGATAAATAATTATTTATATTTTATATCTAATAAAAATATTACTAATTTTTCATGCTAATGAAGTAAAAGAAATTATTATTCTAACATAAGTTATTCCTCCCAAACCAAACATAAGGAAAATATTCCCTAGAATAATTTACCCTTCTATACCAAACAAGAAAGGTGGATAAATTTCCCCCCTTAAGTATTACCCCCTTAATCATTTCCCCCTTAATTATTCCCCCTTAATCCATTTCCCTCATCCCAAGCATAGCCTAAGTCTACATAGTTTCATCTTTATTTTCGACCCACAACTCATACAATCAACCTTTCATTGAAAATTTTTGCAAATTGTTCAAGTTGATACCATAGTACCAAATGAAGACGTACAACACATTCAACTAAATACCTGTTACCTAGACAAAATGTGAAAACTAAAAACCTAAGAAATCAGATAAAAAATTCAATGCAACTAAAATTCCTTCTACTTCATAACATACAATTTCTCCATTTACAGAATCAATATCCTTGGTTTTCGCTACTTTCGCTCCTCCTAGTGTTTGAAAAGGCTTAAGGTGCACTTGGGCAATAAGGGAACTAGAGCTTAGGCGCAAGATGAAGGTATGCATTAGGTGAACTAAGGCGCCAAAATTGTCTAGTTGAATACCAAGCAATAAAATTGCAATCATAGTCGTGGTTGCAGTTGCGGTTGCGGTTACAATCGCAGTATTGGTATCAAAGTGTGCAAATGATATTTTATATGTCGTGGCATGATTATTATTTTTTTCACAATAGATGTTAGCAAATACCAGTAAATATCAACAAATATCGATATTGATAAAATATTGACAAACATCAGACGATAACCGATATATCGCCGATAAATACATAAAATTATAAATTCATCGCGTATTGTCAATTTTACATATCGGCTTACCCAAAATCGAATAAATATCAACCGATATAACGTATCGGGACCAATAATTAATTGCATGTTTAAAACTGCTTTTGACCTTCCTAAAAATATGTGATCTTTTCTTTCCTCCTTTGCAGTAAGTATTTTCTTTTCCATTTCCATTTAAAATTATGTCTATCAATCTTTCCATAACCTTTTTCCCTCTCATTTTCCTTCCCAAGATAAGATTTAGTTATTGCACCTATGAAAATAAAGCCCACAAATAGCTAATCAGAATTCTATAGCAATTACCTTTCTTTCCTTTTCCATTCAAAATTATGTGTATTGGTCCTCTAAGACCTTCTTTCCTCCTCTCTTTCCTTCGTAACATAAGATTTAATTATTGTATTGATTGCAGAATTATTTGAAGGAAATTAAAACTTAAAGATAGTTATGTTTTTGTAAGGCATGCACCTTAGAGCTTTGTGTACCTCAACACCTTGCTAAAGTCACCTTACCTCATATAAAATAATAATAATAATAATAATAATAATAATAATAATAATAAAAGCCCTGGCCTTGGCCTTGCACCTTTTCAAATACTACCTTCACCGCCATAATTGAATTCCTTACCCTAACCATTGTCACCCTTTGACCCTAAATTTCCCCTCTCCACAATATTATAGCTTATCTATGTTACATTGGTTGCACCAAAACACATACATTCCAAAGTTCTCCACAATCCTCTTCTCCCTCTACAAGTTCATATAAGCCTCCACTCAATTTCGGGACTAATTTATCTACATTAGCCGCACTGAGATGTAGGGGGAGAGGTCAGAGGTCTCAAAAGCCATGGGATTATTTTTGGTGTGTTGCAGAACCGAATCATAGATGGAACAGGAGGAAAAGAAAGAACCAAAGCTGCTGCAAGTCTTAGGTTTTGAGCAATTGTGTTTGCAGGGTTGAGGAAGGAGTTTTCTTGGAGGGAAGAATCATGAGAATAAAACATCCTCACTAAAATTGATACAATTCAAAGACAGAGAAAATAAGCAAAAGCTAGAAATCTTACTACACATTGAATTAGGGAGGAAGAAAAAAGTGTTTGATGTCATTCTTTTTATTTCTAGCTTTTGGATTATATTTTTGTGGCAACAATGGAGCTGAAGAGAGAAAACAAAGAAGGTGAAGAGAAATGATTTGGAAGATAAAGAGATAGGGTAGACAATGAAGAAGAAGATATATTGGAGGCAAAAGTGGAAATTTTTAAAAGAATTAACAACATTGATGGAAAAAGGGATGAAAGGGAATTTGATACATTACTAGGGGATTGTAGTGCAATAAAGTATATACAGGGATATTTGGTACATCAACGCTAAAATACAGCAGTGGTTGATATATAAACAAAGAAAAAAAGGGGGAAAACAGTAGCAGAACTATAATCATCTAAAAATGAAGGAAAAACAATGTGATTTGGTCTCTTTTTTATTTTCATGAGGTTTGCTAGACATACTTTTAGGCAACCATATTTAGTAGTCTTCAATTTTGGTCAGTGAGTTTTCATTGCTCTTGCTATTATCTTTGTTCTAATTGTTTCTTCAGTCTACTTACAAGTCTTACAAGTCTAGGCTTTCATCCTATTGGATCAAACAAACAAAAATTGAGTCATCTTTTCATAGTGCTTCCCTCCTTTAAAAGCTTCATGAGTTTCTTATTTAGTTTTCTTCGGAGGGAGCCATACGAGGCCTAAGGGAGGGAGGGAGGGAGGAAAGTGACCATGGAAAGCCTGTTTGTAACAAGTCTAAAGGTCTGTCACCACAAAACCAAAAATGAAAATTTTCTAGATTTTCTCACAAAATCGCCTCCTTTTTGAGTGATACCGTTAATAAATTACAATAACGTCAAAAATTACAAATCACTAGCCTTCCATGTGGTCTCTCTCTCTCTTTGTCTTGCTCTTCTAGTCAACTATGACTATGACTCAAGTAGCAACAATGCAAGGTAATCAAGATCAATCTTTTCATAATTGACAAAAGATCCTGACTAGTATAACTATCATTATTAGTCTCTCTAAATTTTGAAGGGTGATGGACCCTATATTTTCCTCTGAACATCATAAAGCTATGATTTTTTTGGTTAATCAAGGAAAAAGAAATGAACTATGTCATCAAACGTAGAAATAGTTTATAGTTCGCCAGTGCTAATGTAAACTCATTTCTACTGTAAGAGAACTGAAAATCAATTAAATTGCATTTCCAACATACCAGCTTCAAATAGCACATAGCACAGTTCGCATGGCATATCGAGCATAATTCCACTGAAGATGGCATCTGTGGGGCAACTTCCAAAGCAAGATTATACTTCAGCAGTGCATCTTCAAAATGTCCATCCATGAATAGTGTATTGCCTTCAACTTTTGAAACATTTGCTTGTGTTAAAGCTCGCTGAATACACGAAAACATTATAACATCAAATATCAAACTAAAGAAACTTTAGAACAACTATGGATGGTTACTGATCAGCACAGATTTTATAATCAATAAATAAATTAAAAACAAAAAAGGGAGCATAAATGAGTCATTTTTACCTAACAACTTATTTTTAAAAAATGAACAAAATAATGTCCTTAAGAATCTTATATTTATATCAACCTTATTATTCAAAATACTTTTAGGTTCAACGTCAACCACAACATATCAGATAGTCAGGTACTATAATGCAAATCTTGTCCCTTGGAACTAAATATAGCCAACTAAATAAACAATAATTTAGAAAGGTTCATAGTATTTACATTGACAACCTTATTGAAGAAGAAGTAGCTAGGCATCAATGTCAATAAGGTATTCACACTGAAATTTTGGAGATCACTGGGTTGATTGAATCACCGGTCCTTTTTAACCTCCAAGATAAAATTCACTAAAGATGCAAGCTTATATCTCAAAAGATGAGAAAGCATCAACCTGCTCCAGTTGATCGTCATCTAACGCATCTTCATATGTGTCTTCCTTCAGCGACATAGCTTGCTCTTCTCTCTTTCCTTCCTTGTGATGTTGATCATGAAATTCACAGTTGACACTCTCCCTCTCACTATCATCATCGCCCTCACTAGCAGTTTCAAACCCTTCAGAAATATCTTTGCCCATGGACGCTGTTACTCCCCCTCCAGGTCGGATAATTGAGGCAGTGGGTAGATCCTGTACCCTGTTATCAATTCTGTTAATGGCAGGTTTATCCCTTTCCACTGGCTCAGTAGTCACCATTTTCCTCTGTGACCTGAAGCGTAATGAAAGTGCTCAAAGGTATTTCTTTAGATATGAAAACCAAGTAGTATTAATGTGCGCGAGAGAGACAAAACAGCCGCACCAATTATGGTATATAGAACCACTGGATACATGATACCTATCCAATCAGAGCAGGTATGATAACAGAGTTACAATGTTTAAAAGCTGAAAGCTTCATAACATCAAATGCCCATTGCGATCAAAGATAAATACAAGAGAGACCAAATTACCATTGTGCTAACTTGGAATTGCTACGCACAATAAAACCCAGATTCGCCAATTGCTAGAAGGCGTGACACAAAACATAAGAGCGGTTCAAACATACACATCAATTTTTCAGCCAATTACTTGCTCATTCAGCTGAATAATAACTAGAAGAAAGATGGACTGCCAACCTATTACACAACATAATATGTCAAGCTCAGCTACTAGGCTCATTCGGGAGTTATAATAGGAAACTACAGGCCATACTACGAAACGGAGATGGAGACGTGGCGAGAAACAATGACTTACAACGAAAAGAATACCGCGAAGAACAAGGCAGCGGTCCGTCTTAGAGAAACTTTGCAATACAGCAGCGGCGGAAGCAGCAACGACGGAAACCAGCGGCTTCACAGGTCGAGCGAGCGAAAGAGAAACAAGCGAGCGAGGGAGGTTAAGATTAGTGAATAAAAAGGATCGGACCGGCGACGGAAGTTTTACCGATGTAAAATTATTCGATTTTAAGACTTTCATACCGCTCGCAAAATTTCAGAAAAAATGGCTGAATCGGTTTCACATGGTACATTTTGAACAGTTCGTTTAGATGTTAAGTATAAAAGTTAAGGATAGAAAAACATAGTAAATCCGAATTTGAACTAAATTATATTGAAAGTATACTGATTATTTCTTTTTTATAAATATAATTTATCATCAGTTATGATCAAATTGAATAGACCGAGTATCCATTAATTTACCAAATTGACTTTTTGATCCCATATTTAAAAATCAATAGATGAGATAGAGAATGATGTTGAATATAGAAAAAGACTTAAGGATAGTGAGATTTTCTTTTTCTTTATTCATAATCCTGTTTAAACAATCTAATATTTTACCTAATATATTATAAATTATATTTATAATAATGTCAACAAGTATTTTTTATAATTTATGTAAATCATTATCATATTTTTTACATTAGCAAAATTAAACTTTGAGGCAAGCTTTATTTGAGAGAAAATAGGGAGTGAATCAAATTTGTTTCTAAGTAAAGTATAATTAAGGTAATTTTGAAAATAAATACTAAATCTAGAAAATTTCAAAAACTCAAAAATATGATTATATTCAAAATGTTTGTGTTACAAGTATTTTGTAAACCAATAGGCTATTAAAGATAAGAATAAGAATTAGTGTTAGTAAAATATTGAGGGTAAAATAAAGAAGAGAGAACAATAGAAGAAAAAAAAGTTGTATTGTGATTTTTCTTATTTCAAAATACATACAATACTTCATGTAAGGAGTAAAATAAGGAAAAGGAAAAATAAAAAAATATTGTAGGTCAAAAAGGACGGAGTTGTCCTAAACTTCATATAAAAAGCCAACTCGTCAATAAAGTTTTATATATTTATAGTTTGAGGTCAGTCCTAGTCATTTGGGTTGGTATTCAATTGTTTGATAGTTTATTCAGCTTGAACTTTTGTTTAAAAAAAGGTTTTGAAAGACCCTAAAAATTATATATATATATATATATATATATATATACACACACACACACAATTTATTCAAAAAATATAAATTATTTTTAAAAATTTACTTTTTGTAAAAAAAATGTTATTTTTTTCAAAACTTACAAACTTTTCAACAAATTTGATTAAAAAATGGAAATATTATATTAAAAAATCAATTTATACATATTTTGAAAAAATAAATAAAAATTAAATAAGTTGAAGAAAAACTTTCAATTTGTAGATTTCTTAATATTATTTTAGGAATTTCATATCGTATTTAATTTATTTAAAAAGTATCTCAATCACACAAAACTTAGCCTAATTTAAATTTGTTAATGTTAAAGATACCTAAAAAGTATAGTAATTTAAAACATTGAGATACTAATGTGAAATTGTTAAAAACATAGTATAGTAAAATGTTAGGACATGTGGAATTTATCCTATTTTCCTCCTATTTTAACACGATGGAATTTCAAGTAATTATATCATAGACTTGGATACATTGTGTTTAAAGGAGGGGAGAACTTGTTGACACATCTTTAGCGCATTACAACACACATCTTCCTTCTTTCTCTTCTAATACATCATGATGCCCCTTTATGTTACAACTTTAAAATAAATTGTGACGCACCATATTTCTGAAATCTAATTTCCTCAAATTTTTTTATTTTATTAATAAAATTTGATTCGTAGCTTTATTTGATCTCTATTTTCTAAACAATATGAAAACTTTACTAAGTGGTAGATTAAAGTTTATAATGAGATTTTTCTAACAAAGGATTTTAAACCATACCATTTTGTATCCCTTGAGATTTATTATTTTGTGAATTCAATTATTGGGAATATTTAATAAATGTTTCCAATCTTTCTAACTTTAAATTTTTGTAATGATTATTTTGTCAAAGCTTTGAAAGTTATTTGATACCTCCAAATCTTTAGAACATGATAATTCAGATTTTATGTATGATGTGGATAATTTTTTTACTAATTTTCTAAGTGAAATGACCTGCTTCATATATATATATATATTAAATTTCAATGAAAGATACATGTGAATTATATATTCCCCTTTATTTTCATTTTCAAATAGACATGTTTTAGCTATCTAATTTATGACTATGCTTTTGTTTTATAAATTTATTGACAGTTTGAAATTCATATTGAAGTTATAATTAAATTTACTTTATAAATCCATACATTTTTAGAATGTTATATATATGTTAAGTATGGTACTATGTGTTGTGTGATAGCATGTTCCATATATGCAACATGAGCCCTTTTATGTACTTAGTAGGTTTTCTTTACCTATATGGTTAAATATTGATGTTACCATATTGTGGTTATTGTGATGGTATTGAATCTACCCGAGTGGGTAGATGTTGATGATTTGTAGGGATATGACTCCTAGCTAGAGTATGATGATGATGTGAACTAGTAGTTGGTTGCTACTTGGGGAGTTATCTTTTGGATTGAGTGTTAAGCTAATTACTGATGTAGATGTTTTGTATGTTGTTTGAGCACTTTTTATATCTTATTAGATATTAAAAATATTGGTTTACTCTATTGTTCTTAGGTTAATTTCCTTATATAAAACATTATCATTGTAATATATATTATCTACTTCATAAGTGTTTTCTATAATTCTCGTGTATGGTTTCTTTTGTTTGTTTGCCTTGCATTAGACAAGACTTAGATGAATAATCATATTTCTCTCATACTTGATTTAGTGATGATGTCCCTTGTTTTGCTTTAATTATCCTTTTCACATATGTAAAACAAATTTTTTTAGCAGTGGGAAATGGGCGTGATATAAGGTTCTATCAGAGTTTTTGATTTCGAAAGCTAGAAATTTCTTTTTGAAATGAATTTCAATGGCTTTGTATGAGTTGTAATATAAACCCAATTTAGTATGTGAGTGAGCATAAGTTGGGGGGATTTGGCTTTTTAATCATTATCTTATGTGACTAATCATTGGCCTTATGTAATTATATGATATTGTATGTGTGCTAACTTTTATGTTTAGTAGTATAGTATTCTAACATGGCCTTAAAACTCTAAGATTTTAATGGTCAATGATTGTTGTCTTGGGTATTTTATGAAGACTATGGAGAGTTATAAATAGAGACAAATTCTGTGGAAGAGCCTCTACAACAGCCACTGCCACCTTTATTTCTTATGCCACTACATGAAGATTGGCTACACATAGTGTCTTATCATCACCCATCAATCTTCAAGAGTTAAAAGTTGCTTGATATCTTCTAGAGATGGGCCTTTAATATTGAGGAGACCTTCATTGTGAGTGGATGTTCTGATGAGTGGAGGAGTTAATGTTGTGTGGTTCAGTATATGAGATAAGCTTGAAAATTAGTGGAGGAGTTAGCTACTGAAAGGCAGAGAGCCTAAACTCTACGAGTTGATTTTGGAACGATTAAGAACTCATCTCTACCCCCACGTACATTTACTTAGTAAAGTACGATGTGTTCTAGTCACTTTATCAAGGCTCATTAACAATGGAAGAGTATTATACATGCTTTGTAGATTTAGTCCATTTCTCCCTAGAGATGGAGGCGAACAAGGAGAAAATGGCCCTCTAGTTTTGTTTAGTCCTCAATATTCTATTTATGGAGCTATGATGGGAAACTTGATACTAGATTTGGTCAATATGTATGGTGGGAAACTTGATACCCCGCTTCTCAAAAGCTATTTTTTAAAATAATTTTTCAAGTAAATTTATGAGTTTCAAATTTTAAATTTTATTTTTATTGATTTATTTTCTTTAAATCATGATTCTCCCAAATATTTGATAAGTTATGATTTATTTTATGGTTTTATTGACAAATTTGAATTCATATTAAAATTTATTTAATCGTTAGTGGTTATTGATAATTCTAGATAAAATCGTTCACAACTATGATTTTAATAAATTTAGGTGATTCAATTTCTGTGTAAAATATACTTCAATTTTTTTATATGTTTTGATCTAAATATTTTTAATTTATTTTTAATTATGACTTTGTTGTGTGATTAAGATTCTATTTTTATGTTATATTTTATTTATAAAAATAAATAATATAAAATTCCTTTAAAGTAGTAAAATCATTTTAATAATTTTTTATGAGTAGAAAATATTTTTATTTTTGAATTTCTTTATTTTTATGAGATTGAAAAGATCTTTACAAAAATAATTAAAGGTTTTTGCAACTTAATTTTGATTTTCTCTCCAAAATTATTTCTCTTTCATTTTTTATTTTCTTTTGGTTGAAAGAGGGTTGTTTTATAAATATTTTAAATTAATTAAAGTCACTCAAAGTTTATAAAAAATATGTATCTGATTTGTTTGAAATATTATTTTAAAATCATAGTTCTATTTTAATAAATGTTTTGATTTATTTTAAATAATATCTTTTAATCAGATAAACTTTTATTCTTCCACAAATTTGTTTATGAGAATATTTCCATTAAAATTACCTTCACTTGAAAAGCTATTTTATTAACCTTATATTTAGATATTTTACTTAGAAAAACATCCTAGTGACCAATCTCCTTCTTCTCTCCTTTTCTTCTTTCTCTTGCTGTCTCATTTCATTTTCCCATGTAGAACCCAAACCCCAAACCCTTACCCTTCTGCTCTTGCGTCCTACCCTTCGACCCACACCATTGACTACCTCAACAACATATGGTGACCATCAAGCACCAATCTTTCTCCCTCATGCCATGGATGAGCTTCCCCAAGCTTGTAATGAAATATTTCATTTGGTATAAATTACTCCAACCCTAACTTGTCTTTGGATTAATTTTGAATGAATTAGCTCTAAGTAAGTTAAATTAATTGATGGATTATGTATATATGAGTTGTATGAGTGATTTGGATGTGTTAATTATTATATGTGTAACACCCCCAATTTTTAAACTAGAAAATTTTGTTTTAAGATAATGCGGAAGTGATTGAAAAATAAAACTAGATAATGTTATAACAACGCCAACCATGAGAAAGTATGATCATTACCTAACCCATGACTGATACTAGGCAAAATGGAACCAGGAACAAAAGAATGCGTGATCATAATAATAATGTAAGAACACAAGTAATAAATACTAGAACTACATCATAGATAGACTAAACTTAATAGTTTTACAAAATCAAATATAGAAATCTAATCCAAGAGTTTAAATAACTGAAAAAAAAAACAAAAAAAAACATCCTAATGCAGTGGGTAAAATATTAATAACCAAATAACCTAACTCTTGGGCACAATCATAAACCTCGAATCCTCAAGTAATGGCCCACTATTGACCCACATCATCACCCTTAGCATATTCTAACTAAGAATCATAACCCTACAAATCATCCTCCACTCCCCAAACCATAAGCTGAGTCATCACAGTTATCACACAAGTGTAGTATTAGTAAGGTGAAGTACTAGTAAAGCACATTACCTAAAATATGGTAAGGCTCATGCATCACATTAAAGTCACATAACAACATGGTGATATTATAATGATACAACTCAAATACAGTATAGCATGCTTGCATGGAAATCATGGAAGTATAAAAATACATTAATACATATGATTCATAAAATGTAAACCATATTAGAATTCTTCCTTTAGTAACCACACAAGTTCTGGTTTGTAAGATAGTTCATTCAACCACACCCAGTTCTCCACCATGAACAAAAGTCATGGCAGCATAAGATAATTATAATGGGATACTACACCCATCACATAAGGTCAAGATATATCAAAGCAGCTTTTTTTGAGGATACCACACCTACCACACATCGAGTGTACCTGCCACAAATTAGGATACCATACCCACCACACATGGTCAAAGTATACCAAGGGGGCCTGTAATGTGATACCTCACCCACCACACCTTGAATGTCTCTGCTGTGAGGGATAAAAGGTTGGGATACCTCACTTGCCTAAGCAATGGACAATATGATGTGCTAAGTGGATTGTACTAGGATACCTTACCCACCTATACTGGACACAAATGTCATACCAACCTGCCATAATATAATCTTATACCTCAAAGATATGCACACACCCATTACTGACTACAACCCAATAAAGAAGGAAATTGGTATTGAGTGAAAGATAAATAACAAAGGGTGACCCACCCACTAACTCCTAGTAGCTACCTTAAGATCAAGAGAAAAATACTTGAACGAAATCTTAAACCATTAATTTATGTATAAGTAATATCACAAATCATAACAAAATCCACACATAACCAAATTAGGTTTGTCCAAGTGATAATACCAAACAAATCATGAGGCATTAAAGCCACCATTTGGGTATTTAAAGATGACACCAAACTCATCCACAAGGCATAAAAGCCACCAATTGGGTGTTTAGAGATAACAACAAACTTAGCCAAAATCAAGTCTCAATTACCATCATAGTGGTTCATATTAATTCAGGTAAATCATAGTTAAACTATTGAATCAACACAAAGTGCCTAAAATTATAAAAAAATAAAAAAAATAGTCACTTTCTAGCTAGATCTAGACCAAAACAAAACTAGAGTACCAGTTGACTGGTTGGCCTCATCGATCGACTGTTCATATGAATCAATCAACTAGTTTGGACCAACCAATCAATGAGCCTAAGCAAGAACCAACTCATTTTGGCTTGTAGAAAAATTAATTTATGGGTTTAACTAACCAATCAACTGGTCATAGTAACTAGTTTACTAGTTTGGTCTAAATAGTCAATGGGTTTAAGGAGAGACCAAACCATTTTAGTTTGTAGGGACACTAGTTGATGGGTTTGACCAACCAATCGATTATTCATTAAAACCAGTGGATTGGTTTACCAAACCAATTTACTGATCTTGTGACCAATCGATCCAAAACTCCAAACCATTTGACTACTCGCAAAGCCAGTCGATGGGTTCGAGTAATCGATGGATTAGTCTAGGTAAAACACTACCTAGACTTGTGAAACACACACCAAAATTTACCACACTTTACCATATTAACTATAGCATGCTTATATGTCAAAACACACATAAAAATACATGTTGCACACATAGAATCACATGGATATAAGGTAATGTACATATTTTTAAAAAAATCATGCTCAAACAACCCATTTTATGCTTAAAATCAGAGAAACTCAAAAACACTTACTTGAAGAGAATTATACCACATGCTCATGACATGTAACATAATTAGATCCTACTCATATAAACACTAACACATGGAATCCCAATATACCACATAACCTAATTATGTTATATATAAGAATGGCTTACCTAGAATCAATGCTTCTAGCATAAAACTCCTACTGGATATCTTATCTAGCAGAACTTTGACTCCTAAGAGAATCAAAGTAAAAAAAAAACATTAAAATCATATTCCAAAAATTTGTTAAAAACTAAGAAAATTATAAGAATAAGAGAGGCACAAAACACCACCTTTACACCAAAAATAGAGTGTCAAAAGAGAAGTTGAAATCTTAAACTTTTCTCACCCTTAATTTTTCCTTGCTTAATGAAAACAAGACAAAACTAAAACCAATACTAGAAGAAGATAAACACAATTCCTATAAGATCAAAGAAGAAAGATAGAGGGAACCTCTATTTTTTCTCAATAGAAGGAAGAAGAGGGGAAAATGGAAAGGTGCTCAACACTTAGTGAAATTTCCACAAGGAGAAATGAGTCGAGAGCAAGAACACAAGTGAGGAATGATAATGGATCAGTAAATGAGAAGTATAGGAGCAAACTTGTTGACATTCTTATGGAAAAGGGGGATGAGACTATTGAGGTTGAGTGTGGGCAAGCCAAGAAGTGAGGGCTGACTTGATGGAGTAATGGGCAGCCGGTTGAGTGTAGTCAGGGATAGGCATGGTAGTAGGTTGGCAAGTCAGGGATGGGTGCACAAAGTCAAGCGCAAAGCCCCATGTGACAAAAAAGAGAGGGAGAGGTGGGGGAAAAGAAAAAGGGGAGGCTTGCCTCCAAAAGTATCTTTTAGGAAAAAAATTACTAATTAATATTATTTAATGATCTAATTATTATAAAAATAATCCCAAAGTACTAAAACATGCTTATTAGCATAATTAAACCCAAATTAGAAATTTTCTTAATCATTAGAGAAAAATTCAAATTAAAATAAAAATGGATATGAAATTACAAGCAAACTAGTGAATCGGTTTGGGCAAAGTAGTCGATTAGTTTGTCTAGGATAAGAATATAAATTTTCCCAGCACACTAGTTGATCAGTTATGTAAACCAGTCAATCGGTATACTTGAAATCCACATTCTTGTTATAATTTCAAGCCTATTTTAAAACTAAAACTCATTTCTTTTATATCAACATAATTCTAAATACAATTTGAAGGATTCTTGGATGAGGTATTACAATATGTATGTTAGATTTGATGAATTTATATTTTTAATCCTGTTATGTCTGGATGGTTCAAATTTATTTGATTAAGCTATTTGGATAAATTAATTATATAATATACTTTGAAATTTGTATAATTTCATGTTGGAAGTGTTAATTTAAGAATTTTGTGTGAAATCAATTAACATTGAATCTTTAGGTCAACACTTTTATAAGTTTTTAATTTGATTGATCCTTAGGTTATTTTATTAAATTGATTTTACAATTTATATTAGAATATGTTAATTTCATTTTTCAACCAAAAGTTTAAATGTTTTAGCAAAATTTGGCCTAATTTACATTCTAAGTCCAAAAACCCTAATTGTGTTAAATTAGGCCTTTCATTTTTTGTTTTGATCAATTTTTTATATAATATGTTATAAAATATATCCAATTGTATTTCTAAACCTTCAATTTAAATAAATTAATAAAACATGATTGAATTGCATTTTGGCCTTAAAACCCTAACTTTGAAAAAGAAATTATAAAATTAGTTATTTGTATAGTTGTTTCTTTTGAAACTAATTTTATAAAATTATTTGAAATGGCCTTAATTTTTTTTTCTCACACCTATTATTAGAATTAATTGATTTGGTTTTTAGCGATTCGTATTTTAGGCTTAAAACCCTAAATTTTGGGAATGATTTTTTGTAATTTAATTATGTTTGATTTTATTTTATTTTTTGAAAAGCAAGAATATTCATTAATGATCAAAATAATTACATCTTAGGGTATGAAATTTCTCTAAAATGGACAAAAGAACCTCTCTCTTACTCCTCTCATAGAATGTACTTGATTTTTTTTACTCAATTGACCCATGAGTTTTGATTTAAGAATAATTAAATTGTATTTTTAACTTATCTTTTTGGATCAATTCTCTAAAATTAATTGGTTTGATGCTTTAGGTTGTAAACCATAAATGTTTAAGTTATTTTCTTTTTATAAACTTTACTTATTTTCTATTAATTTCCTCTATTTGATGAATTGCTAACTTAGTATCTATGTTTGCCATCAATAATCTAGGACAGCGTTTTGTGGATTCTTATAGCTAGTGATTCTTCATTATTTCCTCATTTTCTTAAGTATGAGAAAAGGTTTTAGAATTTTTACTAATGAATGGATTATGATAATATCACATTTTATATATTATCATCTGCATTAAGATGATCATATATGGTTTATATACCATCATATATTTCTTACCTTGCTCCTATTACCCTAGTCACATGTTTCTTATGTTATTGCATATGATCCTGTGATTCCATGTTCATATATTATTACATGTCCCCTTCTCCCCATATCATACCATGTTATTTTGTGAACTCATTTCCTTATGTATTTTGTTATATTTCTTATAAGATATGCTAATGTTTATGATTTTCTCATGTGGGTTGTGAATCCTTTTGTTGTTTATAATTTACTTATTGTGCTATGTCATGTGCAAAATGTTTTCACAAAAAATTCATGCTCATATACCATATTCAATAATGATTCTTGAACTCTTATACATGTCATAATTTCACCCATAATAATCTCTAACATCTTAATTTTCATATTATTATCTACATTTATCATGTTTAGTTGGGAATTCATGCTTATCTAAGGTTATGCATTGATCTAGGGTCATGTTATCTTATATATTTTAATCTTACCTAGTGAATTGATCAACTTTCTACAATCTTATATGATAGCATGTTCTTCATGTTTTACTTTTTTTTCCATGGCCAAATGAATATTTGTAAGCATGTCATAAGTGTTTTTTTTACAACATTGCATATTAATAAATGCTTTATTTCCCTTGTGTAAAGATCAAATGTTGAAATGTGTGCATGTGTATTAACATGTGTTGAGTGCGGTTTACTTAGAACTTTAGGTGTTTGTGTGTGGGTACTCTAATTTAATTCAACTATGATTAGTGGTTCTAGCTAAGAGATAGGTGAACTAAAGTTTTTATCCCTCAAGGAATTCTTTAACTATTTTAGATATTTTATGTTTTTTAGAAGTTTTATTATATATTTAATTTGGTCTTGTTAATGGTCATTTATATTTCTGTCGCTTGATTAAGATTTTGAAATTTTAGATTTATTTCACTCAGTTTCCACCAACTTTATTAGCAACGACTTTAGATATTTTCTAACTTTTCTTTATCAGTGATGATTTGGTCCCGTATTTTGGAACCATTATTATTTTAGGTTTTATTGTAAAGGTTTTTAGCCTCACATTTAATATGAGATAGATGATGTACATTTGTCTTATATTAGGTGTGGTGATAGCATTACTCTTTTTATGTTTGCTTCCACATTATTTTTTAAAAATTAAATTTAATGAGAGTAAAAAAAATGGGGGTGTTACATAGGCAACGTAGATCATTTAGGGAAGGAATGCACTATTAGGGTATAATATGTGGTTTGAGGGAGGACAATGCCTAGGTAGAAAGAACCAGTTCTCAAGTGGGGCTAGTCATCAAATGGGTTTGCACCATAATATAAAGGAAATTTTAGCTAAGCATGATCTAAGAGACATTTTTACTATAAATGGTGCTTTATATAATAGGTCAGGTGCCATATATATGGCATATTAGGCACATGTAGCTTGAGTGCCACACGATCAAGGTTAGTGTCTAGCAAAACTAGATCCATTCATAAGGTACAATGATACATCCACCATAGGCCAAATGACTTAGCAAATAGATAAACATGGCCAATGAGACTAAAGAGAAGAAAGCTTTAAAGCATCATACATTCCAACATGGTAAGGGATTGGTGGTGTAGCAAGACTACCAGTGGACATTCACTTAAATGTCATGAACCAAATAGAGGCTAAATGACATGCAAATGTCATCAAGAGTGCACTTACTATCACTTCCTTGCCATCATGTGTACTCTTTGATTCAAGTGCATCATTTTTTATTTATGTCTACTACTTTTGTAACTAGAGTTGTTATGCCTCCATATAATTATATAGTTAAATCTATTCTGTTCATGTTTTGGGATAATATTGCATATACTAGGATATATAGATGTGTGGACTTGGTCAATGATGGTGTTAAGTTATCTATACACCTCATGAATCTTGAGTTACAAGACTTCAATGTCATTTTGGGGATGGATATCCTATTGAGATATCCAAGAATAATAGGTTACGCATAGAATCTCATGGTTATTAAGGGATAAAAAGGTTTTAAGGTCTCTTAGCAGATACGCAAGCCTATGCTATTAGTGAGGATCATGTCTATTATGACACTCAATACCCTAGTACAATAGGATTATCTACTTTACATGTGCAGTGATTGGGAATTAGAAGTTGATGAGACGATGATAGAGGATATTTTGGTGGTGTGAGATTTTCCATATGTGTTCCTGAATAAGATTATAGATATTTCACTCATGTCCAAGATTATTTTAACAATTAACCTTCTACCAAGGAGAAAGACTGCATTGAAGGTACCATATTACATAATGCCAACTGAGATAGTCTTTGTGTGTGTGTGTGTGTGTGTGAGAGAGAGAGAGAGAGAGAGATACTTCCTCTGTATTAAAAACAAAGTCATTCTATCAATAAATTTTTGTAGAAAAAAGAAAGTCATTTTAGAATAGTCAAAGTCTAGTTTCTATTTTTACTCTCACTTTTTTTATCATATACACATTAAATACTTTATTATTTTTCAATGAAGGGTGTAAGTGTAATTTTAAGACTATTTTTATTACTTCCTTAAAAAGTATCCAAATTACTAGAATGACTTCCTTTTTTATTTGGAGAGAGTATATCATTACCAAGCTTTAGGGATTGACATTTGTGAGGTTGTCAAAAGAGGATGTTATTTGTATTTATAGGTGGAAATTAGATTGGGCAGGTTGGATTAAGGTTGGGTTATAGCAAGGCTGGTCATTTTTGGGTTGGGTTATTTATGGGTCGCTTGTGGGTTGGGTCAGGTCATTTTAGATTTGGGTCATTTTAGGTTATCTTAATTTTTGGGTCAGGTTCAATTTTGGTTTGGGTCATTGCAGATCCAAGTTGTATTAGGTTAATTTACCAGGTTGGGTCATGTAACGCCCTCAGATTTACAAACCAAAAAAATCTTGTTTAAACATTTAATTGTGGAAGTTAAAATAGTAAATTGTGAAGTTTTACCACCACACTTGGTACAAATCTAGTTTCCTCTATTACTCTATTACTAAGTGCTAAAGCTAAAAGCATTACTCCAATTAAATTGATAATACAGTTATGAATTAGAGTAGTAAGAGAGCTAAAGTAATTTAACATTATTTCAAATAGAACCAATTGTTAGTGGTTACAAAATGTTAGTGAAAGGAAATACATAAAGACATTAAGAATACAAATTCTTTCAGATCAAAAGATATCGGGAAAACACCAGATAACCCAAAACTCTTAACTCAATTAATAGCCTTCAACCGATCTTGTAAACTAACCTACAAAGGCCACTGCACATTGAATAAGCAGGGACCTATGAAAAGAAAACGTTTAGTACAACTGTATTGAGTAACCCATTATACAAAAATAATATGAAAAGTCCTCATGGAGCACATAAAATGCATCACAACAATATATGAAAATTTAATTATACATATATTCATTAAAATACGATAATCATTCATATAACCACAAACCACCTAGGGCCATATACTAGTCATGCACGTTCATCTAAAATAAACTGAAACTTACCAATAGAATATCCAAGAGATACACTTTGCAGTATAATTAGAAACAACATCATCTTTAAATCATAATCATGATCACAAAACACATTATCAATACTAACCAATATCATAGCATAGGTAGGCTCACTAGCATAGACCCATAAAGACTCGTATCATCATATGTAGGTACAAAGGCTACTAGCAAACCATAGGTAGACACAAATGTTATTACCAAACCACAGGTATGCACAAAGGCTACTACCAACCAATACAATATTAATTTCTATTCAATAATAATCATTTCTATTTTTAGTTACTCGAAGGAAGATCATATCAACCTAAAGATAATAAGGTACTCTAGTCATACTAATGCACAAAGGCAACACAGTATCCTACCGACTATCAACCTAGGGATGTAAAGGTACCCTAGTCACACTATTACATAAAGATAACACAATACCCTATTGAGAAGGACACACAATCTCAAATAAATATTAGCATTTTATAATGGTGACCACAAGAACACATTTTAATCACATAGATTCAAAATTTCATTCCTAACCATTTTTACTCATTTCCAAACATCTAAGATAACCATAAACAAGGTCAATACCACTATCAACATTAGAAATCTACTAAGTCTATCCAAGGCTCAATTATTCATACTTAGGCATTTTAGGTCAAAAATGACCAAAATACCCTTAAGGCTAAAGTTACCACATTATCATCCATTTCCATTACATATTCCATTTATTTGTCAAATTATCATAAAAATGATAATATACCATAATTAAATAATTTATCATGTAATTAAATTATTAGATATGCTAAATGATAATTTTGCCCTTATATGTAATTTTACACGTAAAATCCTAACATGCATTTCTAAAACATCATAACACATATTCTCATGTTTAAAAATAAATAATACATATTAGACATATTTATTAGAATAATCATTATGGTACACTCAAAATTACTAAAATACACCTAGATAATATAATAGTAATAATCATGCTGAAACATAAGTTTCTAAAATATCAAATCATGTATCACCATACTTAATAATAGTTAGAACATATTAGGCATTCTGATTAAGATTAAATATCATGATATGATTAAATGAAAAAAATTACCCCTAGGGCATATGATTATGATAATAATCATGCTATAAGTATATCTAAGCATGCTCAACCTATTATTTTCACCTGTATATATCATACAAAATATCTTCCCAACATTAGAACCATTTCAATCATACTTTGATACACATAATATTTTAGATAGGATAACATGCTTCCTTTTTTTTGATTTTCATGATAACAATAACAAACATATACTTATATGTAATGAATCATGCTTAATGAAATTTACATATCAAAACCCTAATGTGCTATCATAAGATATCTAAAAAAATTAGTAGTTTATAAAAGTTATAATATAATGAACATACTTAACACGCTTTATATATCAAAACCTAAATATGCTATCATGTGATGTCCAAACATTTTAGCAATGTACAAAAGTTACAACATGACGAAAATATTAACAAGTTTTATGTATCGAAACCTAAATGTGCTATCATGCAGAATATGAACATTTTAGCGTACTATAAAGATTAACTAATTTTCAACAAAAACATAATTTATCAAAAAACTTGATCAAAATTAATAGGCCTCACTAATCTAACTTTTGTACCTAAAAATAATATCACATTTACCATATTAATATTTAATCAATGAAATAATATTTTCATTAAAAAATTTATTGAATAAAGAAATTAACAAATGCCATTATGTCAAAATAGGGGTAGAATTTTAAATAAAACTCACACTTCTCATGCAGCCTAAGGGGCTAAGGAAAAAGGGTTTTTGGAGGGTTAGTTAGCCAAGTGGGGGTGATGGCTGGTGGTGGATGGTAATGGCGGTGATGAGGCTATGGTGGTGAGGCCAAATGAGGGGGCTAAGGAAACAAAATGGAAGGCATGGAAAAGAAGGAGGGTGGTGGTGGAAGTGTGTATTTGTGTTGGTGGTTGCTAAGTAATGTTGCATGAGATGGTGGTTATTATGGATGGAGATGGTGATGAAGGATAGAATTGGGTGGTGATGGTGCACTCAAGGATAGATGGTGGTGTAGAGTAGGGGTACGATTGGATGGTGGTGTGGTTGTGGATTTGTTGTGTAGGGAGGTTGTAGGGGTGGTGTTTAGAGTTGGGATAAGGGTTGTACAGATGGTGGGCAACAACAACAGTGGTGTTAGGCAGCTTGACATGCAGAGGGGATGGTATGCAGGTAGAGAAGGGAGGAAAAGGGGAGGAAGAAAGGAAGAAGGGGAAGGGGAAGGGTCAAGGTGGTCGGGGATGATGATGGTGGAGGCTACAGTAGTGGAGGTGAGGGGCTACATAGGATGATGATGTAGGGAGGTAGGGGTGGCTGGGTATGCGAGGAGAAAAATAGAGGTAGAGGCATGAGGAAAAGGGAATAAGAGAAGAGAAATAAAAAGGATGAGAATAGGTGGAGAATGGTGCTTAGGTGTGTGAACGAGGCAGGTGGAAGTTATAGGGGAAAGGGACTGTGCAGGTAGAGGTGGAGGGTATAGGGAGGCAGAGGCGGAAGGTTGGCATGTAGGTTGGGTAGAAGGATGGTGCAAGAGCCAAATATAGGAGAAAAAAGATGTGAGGAGGGGACGTGTTGGTTTGGTTTGGCCAGAAGGGGAAAGGATGGCATAGATGTGTATGGAACGGGGCGATGCAAGGGTCGAGGTGTGTTTGGGTGCACAGGGGTATAAGGGGAAGGAGAAAAGATAAAGAAATAAGTGGGATAGGCTATTGGTTAGTGGGGAAGCAAGAACGAAGAAGGGAAGGAGAAGAGAGAGAAAAGAAGAAGAAGAAGAAGGGTTAGCTTAGGGAACGAAAGAAGGAAAAGAAAAGGTGGCGAGTAGACTAGGCTAGTTAGGATAGAAAAAGAAAGAAAATAGAGATTGGCTCGAGCACGAAAAGAAAGAAAAAGAAGGGGGAGAAAGGATATGATGAAAAAATAAAATGGGTTTAGGGGTATCCGATTAAGAAAAGTAAACTAGGATAATATATATAGATTTAGGACGGATTAAAAATAAAAAGATAAACTAATTAGGATAAATTTAGTTAAGAAATTTATCTTGGTTTGTACATCAAATGTTAAAAAATTAACTAAATTACTATTTAAGGATTATGTTAAAATATAAATAAATCAAGGTTAATATTAAATAATATTGTGGGGTATTATTGGTCGGTTTTGAGTTAAGATAGTTTAGGTTTGAGTTGGGTCGAGTCAGATTTAGGGATGTAAATAGGGTATATTTCATATGAAACCTGATTAGTTTTAGCCGTTGGATACTTTAATGGCTATTGATTAATGGATATAGAGGAGAGAAAATAATACCCATCAGGTTTGGGTATGGATACGGGTATGGGATATCCATATTCGTATCCATATCCATATGTGTACCTGTTTACTAGATATATAATTATCCTTTTACCCTTAATTTTAAAATAAATATATTATAAATTAAGGTTAAAATTGTCATTTGGCTTAACTCTATATGGTCATATTTGTCGGGTAATGGATTTATCTATTGGGTAACAGATATCCAATATATACAGATATGGATGTGTTAGTGGATACTTGTTCGGAGTAAGAGTATGAATTTAGGTATATATTTTCTTATCGGGTATGAGTACGGGTATGGGTACAGATATGGGTGTGCCCACCCCGTTTACATCCCTATTAGGTTTGATTTGGACCGAGTAAGCTCATATTTAGGCGATTTTATATTTTAGTTAATTTTATGGGCTAGATTTGAATTAACTTAATGAATTGGGTCTTTTTAGGTTGTGATGGGTTGGGTTTGGACCGAGTTAATCCTAGAATCACTTTGGATTTGGGTAAAATCGGGCATTGACTACCAAAATTAATCTAGCTCATTAACCTCGTAGGCAAGCATTAAATTTAATGTCATGTAAGCATGTGATTAATAATGTGTTATTAATTCCTATTTGTTTATTATTATGACTTTTTAATGTTTTATTTTATGTGAAAAAATATGTAAAATTAGAATATCATTGGTGAACAAGTAAGTTCATAATAAAAGTATGAAAAATATGTAAAATTCAAATAATAATATATTTTTAAAAGTTTCAAATAATTAATAAGACAAGTGCATTTTTAATTATTATTATTTTAATTGGTTAATATCAAATTTGATTTTGTTGAATTGAGTTAGCTTGATAGTAGTTTAGGTTGGTGGTGGGTTATGGGATGGGATTGGGTTAGTTTTGAGTCAAGTCATTTTGATGAATTTAATCGGGTTAGGTTAGGTCATGTCAAAATTTTCCAACTCTATGTATTTTATATATTTAGAAGTTAGCTAATTTAGTTTCTTGCCTAAGTCATTATTCTTTTGATAGTCTCGGTCCTATCTAGCATATATATACTAACTAAGTCTCAAGTGGTATATGTGACAAATATATACTCTTAAGAGAATTTATTATTACTTAAGCTTAGATTCTTGGAGTATCCGTGGATATATGAAGTCCTTGTGAGAAAATAATAACACCATGAAAATCTCTCCTATGTCTTCTTTTTGTTGTACACTGTTCCATTCATTGCCATCAATATCACAAAATTTTCCCTAGTAGTTTAAGTGTTATGGATGGTTTTGTGGTGAATAAACCTGGATGTATATGTTCGACTCAAAAGTCGGTAACAAAGCCATTAGAGTCAAAAGTCACGGGATATACAAAGTTTGATGTTGAGAAGTTCATGAACAGGATTGATTTTTGTGTGTATAGAGTTAATATAAATGTATTGTTGGATCAACAAGGTCTAGAGGTGAGCTCTTGTTGATGATAAGAAGATGATGAATATAATGGTTGAGAATACTTGAGTCGATTCATTGAATAAGACACATAATATTGTCTTCTTGTGCCTTGGTGATAAGATTTTGAGAGAAATGACAATGGGGAACACAACAAAAATTTTTGGAGAAATGTAACGCCCCAAAATTTACTAATTTTTTTAAAACAAAACCTCCAAATTTAAAAAACGGTAAATTTTGGGGATGCTACCGCCACACTTAGTACTAAACCGGTTCACTCCTACCATTCTAGTATCAAGTGCTAAGGCTAAGAAAATATTTCCATCAATTCATATTAATACATAAATCAAGGTTCGCAAATACAATAATTAGAGTACGCATGAATTATTGCATAACCGAAATATGAGAGAAAGTTTCTTAAAGTAGAAAGATGTCTATGACGTTAAAATTGTTTCTAGAATTCAAAACATGGATAAAAGGGTAATAAGGATAATAATAGCATTTGAAGGGAAAACCAGCCGCTCCACTCTGAAGATTAAACCAGCCCATAATCAACACTCACCCATGCTTGATGCCCCATAGACATTAATATCATCAAAGAAGGCATCTCCTATCTACAACTTTTCAGATGGGCCTCTTGATCGTGGGAATGAGCATCACCCATGAAAAGGGTGATCAATATACTACGTATTGACGAGGTAACCGTGTACTAAGGCCAACACACAAAATTCACATAAACCATGTAGAACAATAAAAAACATAAAGTCCAACATGATAAAGTAAAGGCATACGATTATTTAGGTAGACATATAAAGGCCCAATTCTAATCCAGATTAATTACTTAATTAATCCCTTATCGGAATTCTTTTCACACCATGCTCTTTATCAAGTCCACACGAGTATGGGAATCCTACTATTTTAGCCTATGGATCGGTGTCCATGGCACTTCGGCCCCTGGCCACTATTTTAGTTGGTGGATCGGTCACTAAGGTAACATACCCTACCACTATTTTATGCCGGTGGATCGGTCTGGCCCCTACTCGCATGGTGTTCCACTATAAGTATTAGTGTCTTTTATGTATCTTAGAAAAATATAGGATTTGGTTTATTGAGCTTGGGATCTCCCACTATTTTAGCCGATGGATCAGTCACTTAGGGTAACATACCCTACCACTATTATACGCCGGTGGATCGGTCTCTAGGATACCGCAATACCTGGCCACTATTATGCCGGTGGATTGGTCTGTTACTAAGTGTGGCAGCAACATTCCCAGAATTTATGGTTTTTTAAATTTAGAGGTTTTTGTTTTAAAAACTAGTAAATTTTGGGGTGTTATAAGAAAACTTAGGTTATTATATTTGACTAAGTAACTAACCAAAGATTCAATTCTCACACAAAGTTTATATTCATTTAGATTGTTTAAAGGAAAGTCCATGAATGCTAATTCAAATGAATTTAACAAGATTAAATGTATCTTATAGATATAAAAGTGAAGATAGAGGAAATAGGTGATGAAATAACTAGTGCTCTCTCATCTCTCCTAGGGTTGATTGAGTATTGGCCATGGCGAAGAAGATACGTTCCTCGCCTGGATCTTTGGTGTAGGGAAAACCAAAGGATGTTGTTGAGAGTATGTGAGAATTGCCAAAGGATGGAACCAAAACAGTTTCATACATACCTAAGAACTCTGAACCTTTGCATGCAAGGATTGGTGACCAAACCCTACCAGAGGAGGAAGATTTGATCGATTTCCTTTTATGTGCTAATCGAGAGGGTGATATGAGGAAATCTTCCAGTAATGTCCCCTCTACCCCAGGGAGGAATCATGCAGGGGGTTTTTCTAGAATGAAAGGAAAACAAGCAGAGGGTTTTATTAACACTACAGAACCGTCAAATGCCAATGCAAAGGCATCAGTCTGGACTAGATTATAGCCTGCTTCACCTCCTAATTCATCATGGAGAGATGTGGTTCTAGGAAATAGAATTCCTAGCCATGGAAAAAATTTGAATTTTCAGAACCCATCTTATGATAATGGCAGGGTTGTGGTTACACTTGATAAAGAAGATGTCGATTCTGCAGCACTACATTAGGCCAATACTTTGATAGGGTTTGTGTATGGCCAGGCACCTTCTTATACTCAGCTGCATGCTTTTGTCAAGAGGCAATGGTTGGCTATTCAATCTCCTTGCATTCTTCTGGCTTTTATTTGTTTTCTCAGGAGGATGTTGCATGGGTCCTTAGCCAGCATTTGATGTTTTTCAATCGGCCTTTTGTTCTTAAGAGATGGCATAGGCGTTTACAGTTCAATCCTGATGAGATGCAGATTCTTCCTTTATGGATTAGGTTTCCAAACCTCCCATTGGAGTATTGGTCGGCCAAGTCTCTTAGTAGATTAGCCAATGCAGTTGGTAACCCAGTATGCACTGACTCTGTTACGGCTTCCAGGGATAGAGCTTCCTATCCAAGGGTTTTGGTTGAGGTTGATGTGAAGCAACCTCTATTGGAGTCTTTCTTGATTTTGGATCCTGAGGGGATGGAGGTAGAACATAAAGTAGAATATGATTGGAAACCTTTTTATTTTCCTCTTTGTGACTGCTTTAGCCATGATCAAAATAGGTGCAAGGCAGCAAAGCAGGATACTAATATAGGTCATGACAAAGGAGGGGAATGGAGACTAGTTAGGGATCTTAGAAAAGGAAAAGCCCATGTTGATGCTGACCATACTCAGTCAGAACCTCTACAGAATATTGTTGTGTAGCCTTTGGAGGAGGATATCAATGTGATTGGTAATGTTGATGTGGCAGTTGGTCCCCTTCAGGCAGGTGATGCTCTTCCTCTAGCAAATTCAGATCAGGTGGTATTGAGGTCAACTCCTAGCTCTTCTATTCTTGGTATTGAGGTCAGCTCCTAGCTCTTCTATTCCTGACTATTTTTTGTTGTTGCGGGGGGGGGGGGGGAAGAAGAATTCTGTGACTGATTCAAGGGTGGCTAAGACTGTGCAGAGATCTATTAATTTCTCTGAACCAAGATTAACCAAACTCAGAGCCACTAAGTCTGAATCTCATAACCTTTCTGCTGCTGAGTCTGAACCAAGGGAGGGTAAGGATGGTGGATTCCAGAGCTGACATTTTTCTATTCTGGACCCTGGTGAACATGATTAGTGCTTGGAATATAAGGGGACTAAATAAGACTTCTAAGCATAAGGAA
Source organism: Tamarix chinensis (assembly GCA_030549775.1). NCBI lineage: Eukaryota > Viridiplantae > Streptophyta > Magnoliopsida > Caryophyllales > Tamaricaceae > Tamarix > Tamarix chinensis. The sequence continues at coordinate 3,427,589 of CM060175.1, read as the reverse complement.
GTCAAGAGCTTTTGTGCTAGGCACAAAGTAAACTTGTTTAGTTTATTGGAAACCAGGGTTAAAGAACCTAATTCTGCTAATGTATTTAATAAAATTCAGCATGGTTGGTTAACCATTAATAATTATTCTCATCACCCAAATGGTAGAATTTGGGTACTTTGGAATCCAAAGATTTGGCTGATGGGATCCTATTCTGTGAGTGACCAAGCTATCTTATGTCATGTCACTCATTTGCACTCAAATGTTAGTTTTTTTGTGGCTTTTGTTTATTCCTTTAATACTGGTACTGCTAGAAAGGATCTGTGGCAATGGTTGAAGATACACTCTCCACGACATGCTCCTTGGCTTGTGGTGGGAGATTTCAATGTGGTTTTGCAAGATTCAGATAAATTTTAGGGGAGACTTCCAAATAGCTCTAATGTGCAGGACTTCAGAGACTATTGTCATGATTTGAGATTGTGTGATCTGTAGAGTCAAGGCTATCATTTTACTTGGTCCAGTCATAGAGAAGGAGAGGAGGAGGTACTTTGTAAGCTGGATAGGGCTCTTGTCAATCTACAATGGCTGGATGCTCATCCACAATCTATGGCTGAGTTCTTAAGTTCTATAATTTCTAACCATTGCCCTGTGATTATCCACCTGAACATCTCTCATTTGACAAGACCTAAATCTTTCAAGTTCTTTCAGTTTTGGACTGAATTAGAGGAGTTCTTACCTATTGTTTAGAGAATATGGAGAATCAAGATAGGAGGAAAACTTTCTTTTCAAAATTTCCAAGAGGTTGGGTCTTCTAAAGCAGGAACTCAAGCATTTCAATAGAGAAAATTATGGCTCTATTTCTCACAGAGTTCAAGTAGCTAGAGAGGAAGTGGTAGCTTTATAGTATAACTATTATACCAATCCAGGTAATTCTGACCAGAGAAGTCTCCTATGGGTAAAAGAGAAGCATTTCCATCATTTATTTCACTATGAATAACTCTTTTATAAGCAAAAGGCTACAAATCAATGGCTTAAATGTGGGGATTCAAATCATAAATACTTTTATGCCAAGGTCAAGGAGAGGCATCAAAGGAAAGCAGTAGTTTTTCTTTTAGACTCTGAAAATAATGAGGTTAGAGGTGCAAAGCAAATCCATGAAGCTTTTATCAATTATTATCAACATCTCTTGGGATCAGGCCCATGTATGGATGGGGCTATTGACTCTTCTGTTCTCAACTCAGGCTTGCCTCCTACTTACCATGCTGGTCTTTTTGCTCCTGTCACAACTAAGGAAGTGAAAGCAGCTATTTTCTCAATGGGGGATACTAAAGCACCTGGTGTTGATGGTTTTTCTGCAAGGTTCTATAAGGCTTGCTGGCCAATTATTGCAGAAGAGGTAGTATGGGCTATTAGAGAATTTTTCTCTACTAGTTGTATGCCCAAGAAGCTGAACATTACTGCCCTAAATCTCATTCCTAAATAGCCTAATGCAAATAGGGTTATTGAATTTAGACCCATAGCTTGTTGCAATGGGTTATATAAAATTATTGCAAAGGTTATTGTTCAGAGGCTGTAGCATATTATGCTAAATATTATTGACCTCTCTCAGAATGCCTTCATTAAATGAAGAAGCATTGGAGAAAATATTCTGTTGGCCCATGAATTAGTAAGGAAGTATTCTCAAAAGGGCACCTCACCTAGATGCATGCTTAAGATTGATCTTAAGAAGGCATATGATATGGTTAATTGGAAGTTTCTGCAACAACTCCTCAGCTTGTATGGTTTTCTAATTTACTTTATTAAGCTGATTATGGCATGTGTCTCTACTATTTCATATTCAGTCTCCTTCAATGGTGTTCTGGCTACACCTTTCCCGGGAAAAAGAGGTTTAAGGTAAGGAGACCCTCTGTCTCCATATCTCTTTGTGCTGGTTATGGATTACTTTAGCAGGAGTTTGAAGAAGTTGTGGGTTGATCCTAGGTTTAATGCTCATCCAAGATGTAGAGGACTACAGCTTATCAACTTAAATTTTGCAGATGATCTTTTGTTGTTTTATGGTTAATCCTAACAAGTGCTCTGTATTTTTTGAGGGTGTTGATGGTTCAACACAAGCAGCTATTTTTGATTACCTTAGGTTTCATGTAGGGAGGTTTCCAATAACTTACCTGGGCTTGCCTTTATCTTCTACAAGATTATCTGCTGCACATCTGCAGCTTATGCTTGATAAACTAATTGCAAGGTTAAGGCTTGCAGGGAGACTTCAGCTTATTAAATAAGTGCTTTTCAGTATTCAACTCTATTTCAGCCAGATTATCTTGCTTCCTAGGAAAGTTCTTCACTATTTTATCAGTCTTTGTAAGACTTTCCTATGGTCTGGAAAGTTGTAGGTTAAAAAGAATGCACTAGTAGCCTAGGATTCTCTTTGTTCTCCTACCAGTGAGGGTGGACTTGGATTGTTAAATCTTGAGCTTTGGAACTGCTGTGCATTGGGGAAGCTCCTTTGGAACATTGCAGTGAAAAAGGATACCCTATGGGTCAAATGGGTGCATACAGTTTATATTAAATAAGGTTCTGTGTGGGACTTCACTCATACATCTTAAACTTCCTAGATTTTTCTCAGGATTCTCCACATTAGAGCTATTCTATAGAACTTTATTTTGAATTGTGAGGCAAGACAGACAGAGTATAGTATCAAAGCAGCTTTTCAAGCCATTAGAACACCATAGGATAAGAAGGCTTGGACAAAGTTGTTATAGAGATCTGTTTCTACTCTAAGATTGTATTTTATTGCTTGGCTTGCATGTAGAAATAGATTTTTAACTAAAGTAAGATTGAGGGAAATAGGTATGGCTGTGGATCCAGTCTATATTTTTTGCCATCAACATAAGGAGACCAATGACCATTTATTCTTGTTTTATCCTAATACATCCATAATTTATGGGACCATTTGGAGAGTGGCTGGCAGAAGTGATCCCATTTTGGGATGGGAACAAGAGGTCAAGACCTTAACTATAAGAACTAGGCAAGAAGTAAAGAAGAAACAAATTTTAGGTGCTTTATTTGTCTTTTACCTTGCAATTGTTTGGCATGAAAGGAATCTTAGAGTTTTTCAAAATATTACTAGGCAATTATGTGTTCTTTTGAGAATCGTTATTATGAATGCATTTAGGAGGCTTGTAAATCATACTTCTTCTGCTAAGTATGCTAGATGGTTAGGGTTGCTTGATGAAATTGAGTGTACTGCTACCTTGTAATCTCTATTTCGATAGTAATAAATTCTACTTATCAAAAAAAAAAGTGAACATAGAGGATGAAGATCCAACCATTATTTTATTAAATTCACTTCCTATTGACAAGTGTGCGCACTTTTTTGACTCTTTATAGTCATAATATTCTTATACTTGAAGGTGGTGATAATGAATTATCCTTAATAGAAATGAAAAGGTGTTAGAGAGTTTGGGTAAGATAGAAATATTAATTTGTTGAGATTAGAATTAGGTTACGATATTAATTATTTAGGATTAGAGTTAGCAAAAATTTGAGGGTATTACACATATTATGCATCAAAATTAATCCAAAAGTTCCAATAAATAACATGGGTTTATTATATTGCCAAAAATTCAATTCCATCATCGAAACCAAAAACAAACATGAGCTTACTTACCCAAACGACAATTTTGACAGATTTGTACACTTGAGGAGTTTTAATCATAACATTCTCATAAAACTATAAATTAAAAAACAATTTTTTTTTCAAATAATACTCATAGATATTTTATATGAAACCTTTTTTGAACAAATTTATTCAGCCAATCAATATAATTCAGCATCTAAAGTTACCCTATTTTCACGGGTCCTAACTTGATAGTTCTCATAAATTTATAAATTAACCATGAACCAAATCTTTAAAGAACCAAATTATGTTAATTTTAAATTTTAAATCAACATTGATTCATGAAATATAAAAATATTTAACTAAAAACAATTCCATATGATCCATATTTCAAAAATAGTAAGATTAACATACTAAATATGCACAAAATGTAGATATTTATGATGACACGTGTTATAATATCAAAAAATGAGTTGTAACAAAAGAAAAATATATTATACCTTATATGAAGTTATGAAAATGGCCTTAACAAGATTAGAATCTCATGCCACCATCACTTTATTAAGATTCCTTGAGGAAGCCATGAAAATCATATAATATTTTATAACAATCATGTTATCATAAGAATGATAACCAAATGAAAATAGAGGATTACAATACCCTTAAATAGGATTATAAGGGTTCTAAAAAGCCTTGAATTTTTTTTATCATATTGTGGAATTAGTATAATCTAAACCAAGGCTTAACACTTCTTCACTTAGCTAATAGCATAAAAGAGCTAAATCAATAATATATTTGAGTTTGTGGGTGCATGAAAGACATGTAACCATTATGTAAAGGTTAAAGAAGTGAATAAAATTATGAGAAATATGATGGTGGTGAGTCATGAAAGATAAAGGAGAGAATATAAAAGATAAAGGAGTTGGTTCCAACAAAAAACTCATGCAAGACACATTCCAAAAGCTAAGGAAAATGGATAGGATTTGTGCATATATGTTAGATGATTATAACCACTTGTGGGGAGGTGATTATAGGGGCACTTAGTTCCACATAAAAGTCAAAAAAGGGATTCTTTAGGTCATGTCCAAGTTGGTTTAGGGGGATATATTGCAAGGTGTAAGTTTGTCGTTGGAGGGGAAGTGAAGAGAGTATTTACAACAATAGAAAATTATCCAAGGAGGATGAATATGGGCTAGGGAACAAGATTTTGGTGGATGGATATGGGATTTAAGTTCCTGTATTAGAGTGGTGGATCAAAGGGAAATAATCATAGGTGGAACTTTGCTACCTCCTTCGAGAGGCATTGAGCATGCCATTGATCTTATTCTAAGAGTCCTATTACCAAAAAAGCCGACTTATAGGTGTAATCCATAGGAGGATAAGGAGATACAGAAACAAGTGTAAGAGTTGTTGGGTAGAGGCTATATTCGAGAGAGTATAGTTTTATGTGTTGTTTCAACTTTATTGATGCCTACGTAGGATGGTATGTGGATGTTGTGTATTGATTCTAGAGCAATCAACAACATTACAATCAAGTACAGGTTTCTGATGCCAAGATTGGATGACATGTTAGATGAGTTGCATAGTGCAAAGGTGTTCTCAAAGATTGATCTTAGGAACTACTATCATCAGATGAGAATAAGGGAAGAGGATGAGTGGAAACAACCTTCAAGACTAAGTATGGGTTGTATGAGTGGTTGGTGATGCCATTTGGACAATGTAATGCACCAAGTTCCTTCATAATATTGATGACCGAGGTACTTAGACCCTTCCTTGGAGTCTTTGTTGTTGTTCACCTTGATGATATCTTAGTGTATATAAAAAGTGTGCCCCAACACATACAACACTTAAAGAGGATATTTGACAAGCTTAGAGAGGTTAAGCTCTATGGTAAGTTGGAAAATTGTGATTTTATGATAGAGAGGGTGGTTTTCCTTGGTTATATTGTGAGTGGAGACAATATTAGAGTTGATCTGTCAAAGATAGGAGCTATTTATATGTGGCCTATTCCTACTAATGTCCAAGAAGTTTGAAATTTTCATGGGTTGGCCTCATTCTATAGGCAGTTCACCAAAGACTTCTCTACCATTATAGCACCTATCACATAATTGATGAAGAAAGGAGAATTCCATTGGAATGATCAAGTGAAAAAGGCTTTAGAAGACTTAAATACAAAGCTCTCAAATTCATCAGTATTATCTTTACCTTCTTTTAATAAATTATTGGAAGTGACATGTGATGCTAGTTATGTAGGTATTGGGGGTGTGCTCTCACAAGAAAGGAAACCAATTGCTTTCTTTAGTGAATAGTTGAATGGTGCAAGACTCTACTATTCAAACTATGATAAAGAGTTCTATGCTATTATATGTTTTTTGGATACACGGAGCCATTTCTTGAGACCTAAGGCTTTTGTATTTCATTAGGATCATAAGAGTTTGAAGTATCTACATGGTCAAAAGATGGTGAGTATAAGACATGCTAAGTGGACAAGCTTATTGCAAACATTTGTGTTCTCTACGAGACATTTGTGTTCTTTATATATACCAGATACCATACTTATTTCCATGTATTCCACATTTTATTTGGTAATTTATGGTAAAGTCTATAATTTTTTAACTTAATGCATTCTTTTTAAAAATATTTTTAAGATTTTAGCATGAAATCAACAATAATTAAAGCCATATATGTATATTTTCCTAATTATTTGGAATTTTTAAGTTCTTAGTTTGTGTAGAATGTTATAGCCGAGATACTATTGGTTGGTAATTCTATCAATTCTAAAATTATTAGATAATTACCTACTTTTATGAAAATCTTAATAAATTAAATCCTTAGTATTTGGCCAAATAATGCTTATAATTTTAAATGTATGGATGTTTATTTAATTAGAAATGTGTGTTTAGTGCTTTAGGGCAATGTGACATGAGATATACTTATTTTAGTGCTTTAGGGCAATGTGACATGAGATATACTTTGTTCGATTGAAATTATAATGGTTTTTGTTTTGAAAAATGGTGCAATGATTAGAATTAATGTTCTATAAAATATAGTGATATCATTATATGATATTGGAATTAGTTGGAACCATAATATGCATATTTTATTTCGCTAGTGAAATTGGTATATTTTTTTTATTAGGATGAGTATGGTATATTAAATGATGATATTATCACACGAGAAAGATTATGGTCTAGTGCCATGTTTAGTTAGATAATGGATATGAATCATATAAAATAAATGGTTGGATATAAAAAGGAATATAATGATGAATTTGAGTGGTATATGTACTTAGGCTGGCCATATGAAATAATACACTAAAGGTTGAAGTGGAAAATCATGAGTTCGGCTCTTATTTCAGTTGCCAATTTTAGTTAGATCATTAGATTTTGGGAAAACTTCCACTTGTGCCGACTATGATCAATAAGGCATATAATATACTTTAGGGGTAGGGTGGTCCCCTTTAGGGGGTGAGTAATATTAAGGATAAGTGTTTAAGGTGTACTTTGAAAAGACACAAAAGAAACCCTATCAAGATTTAGGATATTGATATTGGACTGATTATCCTTCGAGAAATCCAAGGTTTGGCAGACCATTAATGTAATAACCCCACACTTTTGTATAATGGATGAATGGGGATTTTTGATAAATTTTGGGCCTTTGATTTTGTTTCAATGTTATGATTTGATTTGAGATAAAATTTGATTCGAAATTATGTTGGAAAATGATGTTTATTAAGTTTTACAAGAAAACCCGTTGAGTGGTTCCTTAAACCAATTGATTGGTTTGTGATTTTAACCAAATTATGGTCCTCAAGTAAACTAATTAATTGGTTGTAGGAAATTGATCTACTGGTGGATGAACAATTAACTGGTAGAGCCAAACTGATCGACTAGTTTGTTAAGTTGGTCAAGTTTTTTATTTTGATTTTTCTATAAATCTCTTACATTAAATTAGAACTTTACCTACCCATACGAGGTTGTCTTTAAAAGATTCCTAGCTATTTAACTTGGAATATTGCGTCAATTTAATCTAGAGGTCGATTGGGACACAAGAAGGGAGAGGTGACCTCAGTAGTTATCTTATTCTTTCTCTCTCTTCTGTGTGACTCTGAGGTTGAATTCTTTGATCACATGCATAGTTCTGAGTATCTTGAAGATTCCTTCCATGCTAACAACCTATTTCTCCATTGCAAATTATGGCTTAATTAACCTAAAATATCTAGAGATATTATTTGAGCTCTAAGGAAGAGGTCGACAAATCCTAGACAAATATTTCCATTCTAGTCGGATTCAAATATTCAATGGTAGGGTTTTGAGTTGATATCTAAACCCTCATTAGTCCCTTTTAATTGGCTAGCTATAAATAGCCCCGATGATCCCTTCATTTCACCTTTCTTTAGCTACTGAAATTCTTTAAGTCTTACTTTCCCTCTCTTCTTCCCACATTTTGAGTCTTGTTAACCTACTTCCACACACTCGTCTTATTCTATCTCTAACTCTTTCTTGTTTCATTTATGAAGTAAGGTAGAGTTAAATTTAGGGAAAAGATTGAGTAGTTCGGTTAGCTTTTCTATATTTTCACCCTAAGTTGGTAAGTTTTTACTCTCTTTTGATTTTAAGATTTTGAAACCTGATGAGAGTTTGATATAATTCTGAGTTTTAAACTTTGATTTTAACATTTTCAAAGCTAAGAATTTGTCCAAGTGGAATCCTTATTTAAGAGGATTTTTGTCTGCATCAAGTAGGTGATTCTTGCTCTTAAAATGTTTAGTATGTGTTTATACATGGTAGGTGATACCTTTAGTTGATTAATACATGTTGGCATGAAGAAACACAATTGTATATATGATCTGCATGCTTAAATGACATGATTTGAGTAAAAAATAGGAAAATGGAGAAAATTAAGCTATGATGATATTATGATGAGAAATACATGTTAATTCGAGTGAAAATGTGTTTGTTGATGTTAATCCATGCTTAAGTATAGCTAGAGAGGATTTACATGTAAGAATTTGCATAAAATTTATGGCTTGATGTTGTATTAGGGAAAACCAATTGACTGGTTAAGTCAAATCAATTGACTTGTTCATAGAATAGTCAGCTAATTAACCTAACCTATTGACTAGTTTTCTTGTAGAGACTTTGATCTTACTCTTTGCTTAAACCCATCAACTAGTTTGGTCAAAACCTATCGACTAGTCTATCAATAGCCATTGAGTTTGCTTAAACTGATCAACTGGTTTGAAGAAAGTATGGTATGGTTAAGTTAAATCGATCGAGTGGTCGACCCAAACTAATTTACTAGTTAGTGCAGCTAATCAAGTGATTGGGCTAGACCTATCAACTTGCTCTACTAGTTTTCTTAAATTACTTCTTTTTAGTTTGCTTATGCTTTGAGGTTATGATTGGTATTATTCCAAGGTTATTTAACAGATAAAATATAGATCTTATCATGGATTATTGACCTAATTAAAAGATTAAATAGATCATAGGTTATGATATACCTTATGGGTAATGGAAGGATAAAACGAGCATTCTAATCATGATGAATGAGGAGAATTGAGAAAAGAGTAATGGAACTCAACTTGGGATGGAATTTAATATAATGGTGGATATGAATTACATTAGCTAAAGATAAATGGTAAACCTCTATAGTTGGGAAAATTGAAAAGAAAAGGATTATCATGGATTAACATGGAAAGATGAATTTCTTACTTTGTATGGGCCTTGTATGAACACCCATCTCTATGAATAAAACACTAATCATGTAAAGCGAAATAAAGTTCCGTTGAGTATGGGTCGAGGGTTAGCCTACCTTCAAGAATTTTTGGTGCCTTCAAGCTTTACCTTTGGGCGAGATCCTTAGAGGTCTCAATGCTTTCTTTACTCTAGATACTGATGATGTACTAGGGGGTATCAATACTAAAAGGTTTAGTTACCTAGGTGGTTGGCTTAAACCTAGACTTATGAAATGCCCAAAAATTTATAATTTTAAAAATTATAGTTAAATAAGATTTTATTAGAAAAATTAATTAAATAAATTATTTTTATTAAAAATAAAAGGGAATTAATTAGGGCTATTCAAGAAGAAAATAATAAATAATTTTTATTAGAAAAGTTTTGGTATTTTAGCTAATCAAGGATTTTATTTTGGAAATTAATTAAATAAATTATTTTATTTAAATTAAGAAGGATAAAATAGTTTCAAATTAATATTAGTTTTATAAATAATTTAATTGGAGAAATTTAGGGTGTTTTACTAATTAAAATAGAATTTATGGAAAATCTTTTAAAAACCCTAAATTAGCCTAAAAAGGGATTTAAATATTATTTTACTTAAATATTATTATTTTTAAATATCCCAAATATTCTAATTAATTTAATTAACCTAATCCACTATTTTTCTTTTTCTCTTTTCCTTTTTCCTTTTTCCTTTTCTTTCTTCCTTTTTCTTTCTTTTTCTTTCTTCTCCTTTCCTTTTTCTTTTTCTCGTTGGGCCTGCCCTCTCCTGCAGCCTAGCCCCTCCCTCCTTCCTTTCCTTCTGTGTGGCCCAGCCCACGCAACCATCTCCTTTCTTCCGCCTTCTCCGCGTTGCGTTTTGGTTCTTTTTCCCCTGGAACGCTGCGTTTTGTTTAGTTGTTTTTACCATTGCCGCCCAATTTGCTCGCCTTCCCTATTCTTTTCTTTATTCCCCTAACCACCCGATTCCCCTACCTTTCTTCTTCTTCCTTCGCACCTGCCGTCAACGCCAACCTGCAACTCTACCGTCCTTCCGAAAATCTTGCCGCCAATCTCGCCCTATTGACTAGCCAATCTTTCTTATCTCTCCCTCGTCGATTCAGCATCCTCATCAACCCAACCAAATCTCCCCTTTCTCGTGCGATTCCCTCTCCTTTCCCCGCGCAACCCCTGCCTTGAATTTTATTTTTTCCAATTTTTTCGCCGCTGGCGAACCCTAACCCTACTTTCTTACCCCCTAGCCGACCCATAGAACCCTACCCTCTATTCTTTTCTGTATAAATATACCCATAACGAGCCTGGTATCGAGATCTTGATCCCTAACCCAAAAAACTCCCCTTGCACGCTGCCGCCCCTTTAGACGCCATCCCTGCCACCGTCGGCCAACACCGCTACCCACTCCACCTACCAAACTCTTTCTTGCACCGCCGTCTAGCTAACCAAATGTCCCATATCCCTTGATTCTTCCTATACAAGCCACCTCGGCTGTGTGAAGTAGCCCACCCGATCAACTATGACTTCGACCTCTGCCACCTCTTTCGTCGCTACCGCCGCTTCTTTCACCTCTCATTCTGTTCTGTAGACCCTCCTCTACCTTCCCCTACCTTTTTTTTCTCTCCCTCCCTCTCCTCCTCTCTTTCTATTCTTCTTCCTCTTTTGGCCACCACCACCGCTACCTTGTGTCGCCACCTTCATTCTGCTCCTCTCTATCTGGGCAGTCTTAAACACCCCAACTCCCACATTCATTCTCCCTATCCTTTTTCCCAGCATCCAACTTTTCCCCTTTTCTTCTCTTTTTCGGCCACCGCCGCTGCCTTCGTGCACCACCGTTGGTGCCGCCCATCATCTCCAGCCTAAGGTTGAACCTTAGACCCTCTCAACCCTTTATCCTATTTTTACAAGCCTTAATTTATTTTATTTCAATTATTTGAATATAAATACTATTACTATTACTATTATTAATATTTCTATTATTATTATTATGCATTATTATTATTAGTATTAGTATTAATGTTTTTATTATTATTTCTGTTGAGGGCCGAATCCCTATTGTAATTTTTATTTCGATTTTATCATTATTATTCTTATTATTTATATTATTACTATTATTATTATTATGTGATTATTATTATTACTACTACTACTACTACTATTTCAAAATTTTTATTATTATCATTATTCCATTATTATTATTACAACTATTTTACCATTAGTGTCACTATCATTATTGTTATTGTTATTGTTATTGTTGTTATTGTTGTTGTTGTTGTTGTTGTTGTTGTTGTTGTTGTTGTTGTTGTTGTTATTATTATTATTATTATTATTATTATTATTATTATTTTCAAGTGTTAGTATTATTATTTTATATAGGGCTGAAACCCTATTATACCTATTTTGAATTATAGTAGTAGTATTATAGATATCAAGTCTTATTATTATTACTATTATTAATATTTTATCAATAGCATTTATTATTCTTAGTAGTGTTATTATTATTATTATTATTATTATTATTATTATTATTTAATAAGTTTATTATTATTCAATGTGGGGTAGAAACCCTACTTCTTTTTATCTTCAAATATTATCCTTACTATTATTACCATTATAATTATTATCATTTTTGCAATATTATTATGGTTTTATCATTATTATTATTATTATTACTATTCCATTATTATTGAAAAGGGGGAAATAAATAATTTTTTTGAAATAATGGCATGTAACATTTTTGATAGGTAAATTAATTAAATAATTTAATTTATTACAATTTAACATATTAGTTAAAAAAAGGTAATTTTAGTAAAATATTGATTTGAAAAATTATTTAAATAAAATAAGTATGATAAAATAACAAAATATTTATTTTAGTTTACTGAATATTCATATCTATTTTTATATGCTAAAAAATCCACAAAATAATTAAATTAAATAAATTTAAAATTTAAATTATCCCAAATGAGGGTTATTTATTAAATTATATGTTTTAAATTTTTTTAGAGTATTATAGTAATACCCTAAAATTTATCAAATCTTAATCCCAAATAATTCTTAACTCAAATCATAATCATTATTTTAGATAATGTATATTTTAACCTAATACAAATCTTGGATGATTAATATTTCAATCTATCTAAATTTATTAATCACAATTATTAACCTAATATTAACCATAATCCCACACTCATCACCTATTTGTCCTTTTCTATAATACCCCAAAATTTAGCAACCCAAAAAAATTATATTTCTAGATTAACTTAATTTTCTAATCCTAAATCTTAACCTAATTACAATCTTATTCCAAGTCATTAATAATTTTTGTTTACTTAAACCTAAAATCGGATGATTGATAAATAACTTGGCCTAAATACACTAAACTAAATTATTTAAACCTAATTCTAATCTTAAATTCAAAATTATTTTCCTTCCTTCTTATTTCATTTTTACTTTTCCCTCTCTCCTTTTCTTTTCCTTATTCTTTTCCTCTTTCTGAGCCCTATTTTCGTCCTCCTCCCTTGATGTGTGTAATAATAAGTACTTATAGTTTGGGTGGTATTATGGGTTGCTTAAGCTTTTAAAAGGAGTATGATGATTCAAAAGTGATGAAAATATGATGATGATGATGATGATTCAACAAAGAAGAGATAATGGTGATTATGCTCAAATGATGAAGGGTTTAGAATGGTTTGGTTCATGGGTTAGGGTAAGGGTTAGGGTTAGGGTTTATGATGAGGGTTTAGTATTGATATGAATATTATGATGATGAACAGTTGGAAATATGATGATTAGATTATAAAGTTAAGATCTTGAGGATGATCATTTGATAATAATAGTATTATAATCTTAAGTTTGGAAATAGATAAAATCAAGTAAGAAAAATAAGTTGAAGATAAATGTTGAAGAAGATGATGATGGTGATTATATATGGCGCTTAGTGTTTAGAATGGCGTGGGTTTGTGGAGGGTTTGAATGATAGATCTTAATATTTAATTCACATAGACAAATATATTAAGTATTTAAATAATAATCACTCATACATAATTGATTATTATTAAGAAGAACTCACATAGAATTAAATTAAACAAAGCTTCTAATTTCATCAATTTTTCGTCTCCTTTGTGTCCTTTACTTCCTTTAGTTTTTATAACCATACCACCTCTTTAATATTAAAAAATAATCCTCCTAAAAATTTGATAAGAATTAAAAAATTATTAGCTTGCTCCCTACTCTAAGCACACTGAAAAGATAGAATAAGATAACCCTAAATTATAGAGTTAAGCTACTTTTTTTTTACTAATTCAACTTTCTTATCTTTTTCACAATTATCAACATGATAGTAATCCATATTGCATGTCCAAATTTTTGATTAAAATCTTCTCATTCAGATACCACGTTCATCCCTTCTATGTAATATATTTTTTCGCTCCATGCATGTCATGCACACGCCTCTATCGCTAGTGATTTGTTTTGCAAGTTTTGTTCATAACTAGTAATGTCATCATCCGTTTTCCTTCAAAATTGTATGGGATCCTCTCTAAATATACGATAAGAGGTTTCATAATAATAAATTCTAGGTCTTAATCATTTGCTCCTGCATCATTCTCCCCTTGTTGACTTGAATTTACCCCCAAATTTGCATCTCCAAGGTAAGAACTGATATATCCAACATTGAATGTTCTAGACACCCTGTCACATGAATTAAGTAAATATAGTTCATAAGAACTCTCTCCAAATTTTTTAAGTATTTTGAAAGGACCATCTAGTCTTGTTATAAGCATATTTTCCTTATATTAGGAAATCTCTCCTTCCTTAAGTGCAAACATACCAAATCCCCCAGGTTAAATATACGTTGACTCTCATGTTTATTTGCTCTTATCTTATATACTTTATTTACCTTCTCAATGTTGTTCTTGATGTATTGATGAAGTTTCTGAAAGAACTCTAGCCTCTCTTGTGCATCATAATTCTTCACTTCCCCCTTTTACAATGGTATATTATCAATCGGTATATATGGACTAACAACATATACTATCTCGAATGGACTAGAGCTTATTGTAGTTAAAGGACTTTGATTGTAAGAAAACTCCACATGTGTTAACTTAACATCCCAATCCTTAGCACTATTACTCACCAATCCCCTTAGCAAAGTACCCAAAGTTCTCTTAGTAACGTCGGTTTGACTATACGTTTGAGGATGATGTGATGTACTAAATAAAACCTTCATTCCTAGCATATGCCATAATGTCTTCGAAAAATAACTTAGGAACTTCACATCTCTATCTGAAACTATACTCTTTTGAATACCATACAATGTTATAATCTCCCTAAAATATAAATCCACAATATAAGTAGCATCATTAGCCTTGTGACATGGAATAAAATAAGCCATCTTGGAAAATTGATCCACCAACACCACCATGATAGAATATTTTCCTCTTTGTGTTCTAAGAAATCCCAAGAACAATTACATACTAACTCCTTCCCATGGCTGAGTTGGAATGGGTAATAGCATGTATAACCCTTTGTGAAAGAAACTATTACTTCTTTGACATGTAGCACACCTAGCAACTATAGCTTGCACTCCTTTCTACATTCCTAGACAATAAAAATGTTCTTACAATAGCTCCAAAGTCTTGTGAACTCCAAAGTGTCCTACAATACCTCCTTCATGCACTTCTTTGGTTAGTAAATCTCAAATTTACTTATTTGGCACATGCAATTTGTTTTACTTGAATAAGAATCCATCTTGAAGAACATAATCTCCATGAATTCCTTATTTCTTTCACTCTTCAAAAATCAAAGAAAAATAATCATCAATGGCATATTGACTTTTCAACATCTTGAAACTCAAAAGCTTTACACCCATCTTTTTAAGTATCATAGTGCTTCTAGATAATGCATTTGTAACCACATACTCTTTGCCATCCACATGTCTTGTAGAGAACAAAAATATTTGCGAAAAACTAATCCACTTGGCATGTCTTGAAATCACTTTACTTTGACCATGTAGATACTTCAAACTCTCATAATTCGAGTGAAGTAAAAAAGGATATGGTCTCAAATAATGACTACATGTTTCCAAACAATAGCATAAAGCTCCTTATCATATGTTGAATAATTTATTCTTGTACCATTCAACCTTTCACTAAAAAATGCAAGTGGCCTATTCTCTTATGAAATTACCCCTCAAATACCTACACCACTAGCATAACATGCTACTTCAAATAATTTATAAAAGTAAGTTAAAGATAATATGAGGCCATTTGAAAGCTTTGTCTTCAAGTCTTCACAAGCTTTTGTTGCATGTCCATTCTACTAGAACTCTTCCTTCTTCATCAATTGTGTAATAGGTGTTGCAATTGTGGAGAAATCTTTGATAAACCTCCTATAAAATGAAGCAAATCCATGGAAACTCCTAACCTCATGAACATTAGTAGGAATATGCCATGTTTGAATAGCTTCTGCCTTTGAAGGATCAACTCTAATACTGTCTCCACTCACAGTATAGCTAAGGAAAATCATACTCTTCATCATACAATCCCACTTCTTCATTTTACCATAGAGCTTCACCTCCCTAAGTTTATAAAATAATCTCTTAAAATTCTATATGTGTTTGAACTTACTTTTTCTATATATCAAAATATCATTAAGGTAGAT
This sequence comes from Tamarix chinensis, assembly GCA_030549775.1. NCBI lineage: Eukaryota > Viridiplantae > Streptophyta > Magnoliopsida > Caryophyllales > Tamaricaceae > Tamarix > Tamarix chinensis. The sequence goes on along the minus strand of CM060175.1, from coordinate 3,411,602 downwards.
AATAATAAAAATTACAAGGAAAGGCCTAAGCACTTAGGTCATCAAACTCATGAACGAACTTGGTGCATTCTATAGAACAAATGGCATCACCAACCACTCATAAAACCCATACTTAGTCTTGAAAGTCATCTTCCATTCATCCCCTTCCTTTATCCTCATTTTATGGTATCCACTTCTAAGGTTAAGCTTCAAAAACACCTTTGCTCCATGCATTTCATCTAAAATATCATTCAATATTAGCATCATAAATCTATATTTAATTGTGATATTTTTGACTGCTCTAGAGTCAATGCACATCGTCCACATATCATCCTTCTTAGGTGCCAATAAAGCTAGTACACTAAATGTATTCATGTTCTTTTGATTATAGCCTTTGTCAAAAAATTCTTACACTTATCTTTGCAACTCTTTAGAATCCTTAAGATTGTATCTATAAGCTAGCTTGTTTGGTAATGGAAATCCTAGTATAAAATCAATAGCATGCTTGATACCTATCAAAGTAGGTAATTTAGGTGGCAACTGATCTAGAAAAACATCTACATACTCTCTCAACAATTGTTACAATTTTGGTTTCTTGTTAGCACGCTCCCCTTGTTGAACTTATTTCATAAGGCATAGCATACTCTCTCATTCTTGATAGCTACAATCAACTCTAAATCCTTAAGGATAAAAAACCCCATGCTACTATTCTTTCTTTCTTCCTTACCTTTGACATCTTCATTCTTTTTTTTGTCTTCCCATTCATCTTCAACTCTCTTTTTTCTTCTTTTTTCCTTCTTATCCTCAGTCTCTCCCTGCCTTTCATTATACAAAACCAAATTCTCCCCATCTATATTAGATTTGATTCTAAATTTCTTTTTTCCTTTACTCACCATGTATTCATTAAGGACCCATCCTGTGTAACCTACCTATCAAATTGCCAAGGTCTTGTCAAAAAAATATAACCAGTATCCATAGGTAGAATATTGTATAAAACATCATCAAAATAATTTTCAATTTTTAACAAGATACGAGTTTGTTTGGTTACCCTTACACCTTTGATCTTGTTGAGCCATTGAAGTGAATATGGCCTTAGATAATCCATAGTCTTCAATCTGAGTTTGTTCAACATTCTTTCACTAGCAACATTGGTACAAGATCCACTATCAATAATGACTTCTCACACTTTATCTTCAACTCCACATTTAGATTTAAAAAATCTTCTCCATTTGAGTTAGTTGATATTGTTGTTGCACTTGAAGCACTCATTGCTATATGTAACAATCAACTTGGCAATCTTCTGAAGCATCTTCTAGATCTTCAGTACCTTCTTCAAGGTCTTCATTAAGTTCTTCATATTCCTCATCACAAGTTTCCATACTCACTATCTCATTTAAAGTCATTGCCCTTTTATTTAGAAAATCCTGAGCAAAATGACCATAGCCTTTACACTTGAAACATTACTTGTTTACCTTATCAACCATCTTGTCATTACCCTTTTCTTCACGATTGAAACTTCTTGAATTTTTTGGAATTGTGGCTTCAGAGGATGATGTCTTCAACACCCTCTTGAATTTCAAACCACATGTTGCATTGGTTTATTTTTTTGGTGGCTTGGTTCTCTTCAATTACTTCTTAAAGTTGATTCCTAATTTTTCCAAGTATTCAAATTACATAAGGATACACCCCCACATTTTCTATAATATTCAAATTTAGACCTCTAATAAATCTAGCACATCTTTTCTCTTTTCTTTCTTGAATATCACCAACAAGAGCTAATCTTTCAAACTCTATAGTGTACTCCTCTACTCCAAGAAGCCCTTACCTCAAAATAGTCATTTTAATGAAATTATCTTGCTCATATTCTCTAGGAACAAATTTTATTTTTAAATGCTTTTTCAATTTCTCCCATGATCTTAGTTTTAATTTTCCCTCTGTTTCCTTTCTCCTCTTCAAATTATTATACCATACTCTAGTAAACTTCTTAAATTTTAATATGGCAATTTAACATCTTTTCTCATCATCGAGACCTATATATTCAAAAATAGATTCAACAATTTACAACCATTTAAGGAAATATTTTGGATTGAGATTACCTTTAAAATTAGGTAGGTTAAATTGAATCCCTTTCTCCACATCATCATATGGTTTCCTTCAAGTGTCATGTTCTCATGCATAGTTTCCCACACTTTCTTCTCCTCCTTTTTCCATTTGATCTTGCGCTTCCCTTCCACAAATTTCTTCCACTTAATCTCTTTGATTTTGATGTTGGACATGCATCCTTGGGCTTGTGAGGCTTCCATACTACCCATATACAATTTAAATTCCTTAATCTCCTCCACTAATGCCTTAAGAACATCCCTTAAATCTTCTCCTTAGCTCGCCATGCCTTCTTTACAGCTATGAATGGTGTGCTTCCAAAAACACCCTATCAAGTTACCAAAAATTTAAATATTTACACCTCCTTGATGAGTTCTCAAAATAATCTGGAAGTAAGAACTTGGTTTTGAAAATAACTTGGAGGAAAGGTTGGATATTAATCATGTATGTCACACTATACCACAACCTAAGCATTGATACCAAAATTTATGTGTGTAGGAATATATACTTACGGTTTGGATGGTATTATGGGTCGGTTGGGATTTTAAAAGGACTATGATGATTTGAAAGTGATGAAGAAATGATTATGATGATTTGACAAAGAAGAGATAATGGTGATAATTCTTGAATGATGAAGGGTTTAGAATGGTTTGGTTCATAGGTTAGGGTGAGGGTTTATGATTAGGGTTTAGTATTGATATGAATATTATTATGATGAAAAACTAGAAATATGATGATTAATATGAAGTTAATATATTGAGGATAATCATTTGATAATAATAATAATAATAATAATAATAATATATTAAGTTTGGAAATAGATAAAATCCAGTAAGAAAAATAGGTTTAAGATGAATGTTAAATATGATGATGATGGTGATTGTATATGGTGTTTAGGGTTTAGAATGGTGTAGGTTTGTGGAGATTTTGAAGGATATATATTATTCTCTAATTAATACAGATAAAGAGATTAATAATTTCAACAATAATCACTCACACAGAATTGATTAATATTAAGAAGAACTCACATAAAATTTAATTAAGCAAAGCTTACAATTTCATCAACTTTTCGTCTCCTTTTTGTCATGAACTTCCTATGGTTTTTATAACCATCGAAGCTTTTTCATATTACATAATAATACTCTTAAAAATATGATAACAATAAACACAAAAGTATTAGCTTGCTCCCTACTCTAAACACACTCAAAAGATAGAATAAGACAACCCTAAAAGATAGAATTAAGCTACTTTTTTTACTAACTGAACTCTCTTATCTTTCTAACAATTATCAATGTGATAGTACTTCATATTGCATATCCAAATTGTTGATTAAAGTCTTCTCATGCAGATACCACATTCAACCCTTCCATGTAACACATTTTTGCCCTCCATGTATGCCACGCATACGCCTCTAATGCTAGTGACTTGATTTGCAAGTTTTGTCCATACCTAGTAATGTCGTCATCCATTTGCCTTCATATTTATAAGGGATCCTATCTAAATAGAGGATAATTCCTTAATAATAAATGCTAAGTCTTGACCATTTTCTCCTGCATCATCCCTCCTCTTACACTAAACAACTCTCCCAATTATATCTCCTCTACCATACTTGCTAGACCTAAACCCTACTCTCATCATCACCAATCAACTCCTATGCTTTATGCTCATGTATTGGGTTGAAAATCATGCCCTTTCATGATATTTTCTCACTCCCCATCTCCCACTCTACATGCATGTATATATTTACACTAACAGACTTGCACATTTAATGCTCCTAACAACCTCCCTTCCACCCTCTATTGTTTGCCAAAAACTAGCACCAAAAACCAAAATCCCTTCCTCCTTATTGCCATTTCTAGAAGTGCCAGAAAAACCAATCAACACAACTCTCCACCACACCACATTCCCTTAAACTAATTTCCCTTTTTTCCCCTTCCCCTTTGCTTTGTCAAGTTCCACCTAAGCCTCCTCTTTTGCTCCACTATCCACCAACAAAGCCTCCTCTTTTTATTCACCCCTGCCACTTTTGACCATTTCTTCCATACCTCGCCCTTGTTATTTGGTTGTTAATTCCATTTCATCTACCCAACCATTGGCCAAATCCACTAAAACTCATCCCCTACCTTTGGAAAAAACCATTGAAGCCCCATTTTCCCCATCAGCTAAAACCACTGAAGCCACCTCCACCCTTTCAGCCTTACCCACCATTGTTACCCCCATTTATTTTAACCTCTATACCATTTCACATCCTCTATAAATGGTATTATTTGTCATTGATAACCCCTTAATTTGACACCTTAGATCATAAACCCCTCCCTTTATTGCATAAAGTTTTACTAAGACACTTAGAGCATTTGCAATTAGATTTCCCCTCCATTCTTTTAATTTTTTTTACCTTATACTACCTTTTTTATTTCCCTAAGTTTATATAATATGTTATAACTATTTTATAGGTGATTTTATAAAGGTTCAAAGGAAATGGAATAGGATATACATGCTTAGAGACTAGTGTCATTTTCGGTAAGGATATAAGTCATAGTCAAAGTTTATGTGCTAAGTACTATGTATAATTGTGTGAATTGTTATATTGTTATGATTTTGTTTTTAATTTCATGATTTTTAATATTATGATTTGATAATGTGAAATTATATGGTGAAAAGTGAGTAAGTTGAAAAGTATGTGCTTATATGATATCGTTACAATAATTTATAAACCCGAATAAGTAAGTTCAACCTTGATTTTTGGGTATATTTATAATAATAATAATAATAATAATTGATTAATATGAGATAAATTTGGTGGATAAATGATCAACATGGAAGATTTTATGCTTATAATGTGAAATGAGGATTTCTTAGGGAGATTATGTTATTCCTTGAGAATGATCTTCATAACTATATAGTTGTGCTTTACAAGTTTCATTTATATGTTGTGCATATATAAGTGAGTCCCAAATGATATTATAACCAATTATGAATAAGATATTAATTATTTAATTTGAAAGGTTACATGAGTTAGGTCGAGGTGTTTCATCTAGTTGTTCTAATAGACAATAATGATAGCCAAATGCATTTTTTCCTGGGAGGTGCTTCAATATATTGCACTAGATTAGGAATAGTGGGGCTCATAATTTCAACATAAAAGAGAATATGATGATAAGATAAGTAAATAATTATTAATACATTAATCATTTAAAATAAAAGAGTACGTGAATTAAGATCAAGGTGTAGGAGTTCATTCTATCGGATAATAATAGTGGCTAGAAGCGCTCTACCCTTGGAAGTGTTTCAAACCATTCTACTGGTTTAAGAATAGCCACTAGGAGAATTATTACCTTGGAGGTTCATAGTCCATTCCACCATCTTAATAATAGTGGCTAAGTGGGTTTTTCCCTAAGAGGTATTTTAATCTGTTCCACCATTAAGAATAGTAGGGTCGTTGAACTCAATGTAAATAAAAAGAATGGATTATGTCATATCTAATAATGAGATATAGAATTAGCATACCTTAAATTATTTTATGTTAATGAACATGTATTCTTATTCTCTTATGTGAACTCATGAAACTCTTTATATGCTTCTCTATTGTATTATTCCATATTCGATACATAGCATATTCATCATCATTTTCATGGGTTCTTCCCATTCCCATGAGTAGAGGACCCGAATGTCTTTGTGTATGTCAATGAATACCCAATGGATTTTTTTTATTCTTATTATGTTGTTTGTGTGGAGGAGTGTTCTCATGTATTGGATCTTGGGTGTAGAGTCATGTTATAAATATATTAGTTTTCACCTTAATACCTTTGTAGACTCTTAGCTCCATGATATCTCATTTTTTAGATTTGGATATTATATTAAGAGTTGATCTCAAAACTTATATTAAAGTTTATTAAGTTTCTCTCAATTTATATTTATAACGTTTGATGTTCTAATTGTTCTGCCTTTTTTTATTGATGTAAGGATAATATAGTAAGCTAGACTTATATCAGTTACAACGATACTAAAAATAAAAGTTTTTAGTATTAAATTTTGAGGTGTTACATTTTTCCCTTTCTTTCTCATTTCCCCATCCCATTCACTCTTCTACCCTATTTTCTCTGTCTTGCATATGTCTACTTCCCTGCCCCAACATAACTCACCCTGTCAAGCTATCCAAGCATGACTACCCTAGCCATCATCTCCCACTAATCTTGGGATGCATCTCCTTGAAAATTTTGCCAAATCTCCTCCTAGATCTTGCCTTCCTTATTAGTAGTGAATGTGATCACTCTGAATTTCCTCCTCATGCACACCACCATGCATATATATATACCCCTCCTAAGCTCTGCCTCATTTAATGCCCAACCAACTCCCAAACTCCCTCTATTTCTCTTAAGCATAAAAAACCTTAGCACACTCCCTCTTCCCCTTTATTTCCTACTCAGTTTGCTACCTTCATTCACCATCAATACCATTTTCCATAACCAACCACCTAGAACCATTGTTCCCTAGGAAAACTAAATACCACTACTACCCCATCATTTCTCCTTGATGTCACCAACCATCTTCATTCCAATTAGTCCATTTTTCCTCCTCATTGTCATGCCCTTTTACATTTTCTTTGAGGCACATGGTCGTACACCCTCACACACCCCAGTTATGTCTCTCTTATATGGCCCGCACATTTTTCGCACACAACCAGCATGAACCTTTTCTTCTTGCCCATGCATTTTGCACATGGACTTGCATAGTCTTTCCTTCTCACTTGTGCACAATTCCTGCTTTTGACCCCTACATGTGTTGTATGCTATGCCAGTGCCCCTTCAATGTTCCCTTAGAATAGAAGTGTTTCCCTCCTAACATGCCCCATTCTCTAATTTATCATCACCATACATTCCATTATACACCCTTATAGCCCAAGCTTATCCACCATTTACACCCTCCTTTACCTTAACTTTTTCCTCACTTTTATTCTTAAATTACATTATTCTTGTTTCGTAGGTGATTTTTTAGTGATCTTGGAGTAGATAGATCAAGGGTACATGATTAGAGACTGATATCATTTTTTATAAGGATACATGTCATAGTTAGATATTTTATGTACAACGTGTATTTTTATATATATTATCATGTTAGTAATGTTAGATGGATAATGATTATTATGATAATGATATCAAATGATATCCTGAAAGTGATAAAAATGTGAAACTATCATTTGAGTATTTTGTCAGTTGGCATGAACATACATATGTGGTATCTACATATATAATTGGGGTTATGCATTGCATTAAAGTATTGAAGGTTCAATATTGTTAAACATGGGATTCATAAGGCTTTTGGAAAAATATGAGTGTTTTAACTATCATAAGAAAATTATGCTTATCTGATGATAATATGGAAAATAAACATGGCATGATAAGTTTTTAACTATCATAAGTAATGTAAATAAGTGATGTTTGAGTAAGATACAAGTTACTTATTATGATATTTTTTAGGTTTTCAGTATGATATGGGCACTTTGGTTAATAACAGTTAAAAATTAAATTTTAATGGTGTTAAAAAGGGAATAGAATTTAAATATGATAGGTATGATACTAAGAATATTTGGCATAATGATTATTAGCACAAGTATAATAAAATGAGAATTCATAGCCACCTTGTGAAATTTTTGTTTCTTAAGTGGATTAGGAGCAATCTACCTTGAGAGGTGCATCAATACATTCCACCAAATTTAGAATAGTGGGGCCCTAAATTCAACATGAATGAGAATATGATTTTGAAATAATTAACCGGTACAGGAGCATCTCCATCTCATTCTTCTCATGTTGGAGCTCAAAAGCTAGCATATTTAGATATGGTACCAATAATTATTTAAAATCTTGAACATGTTCATAATACCCTAATAATATTTCATTAAGTGATTCTTATGGGTATTATATATGTTTTCAAGAAAAAGACTTCACTAAGGATATCTAGTGTGCAAGATAATGACAATGCAATTGTTACAAAGTTGCATGGAAGAAAAAGCCACAAGATATGAAGAATGATTACATGATTATTCAATGTATTATCATAATTAGGGTTTATTTAGGTTTAATATCTTATGTATAATTTGTAATGTCTTGTCATTGTTAATTGTCAACCATTATGCATACCGTATGGATGTGCAATAGTTTAAAATTCAGTTAATTAGGTTAGTTAATTTGGGCTTGATTAATAAAGGATAAGCTCAACCTACATGTGTGTGTGTGTGTGTGTATTTGTTTGTGTGTATGGCACTTGTACATTTGATAGAGAAGATATGACATGAATTAAAGAATATTTGAAATATTAAGCTAATTTCTTAAGAAGATTTTGACCTCCCTTCTTTTCTTCAAGTGAGTTTATCTTGAGAGAGTTTAGGTATTGTTATCAAGAGAAAACTTTGAGATTTCTATTTAGAATTCATTTGATCTTGATGAAGATCAAATTTCAAATCGTGCATTTGAGCTGAAAATGATTAAACAACATTCTTCTTCAAATAATAAGGAAAAATTCTACATTATGAATCATAATTAATCAATTATCTTCCACATCAATTTTGGTATCAAAGCAAGGATTTTGGTTTGACACAACTTGGAGGAGAACACATCTTCAAAGTGGAAACAAGCAAACACATCAACACTGATGTTAGTTGAGTAAGTTTATTATTATAGAGGAAGAACCAAATTTAAAAGTCATTTGTTAGGCAATCTAAAAGCTCTCAATCAATCTAGCCACAACCAATGCTCAACCTCAACAACTTCCTTTAATGTAAAACTAATTGCAAAGGATGGACTCTCAATTTGCCGAGAAATATTTGGTGGAAAATATACATGAACAAAAAGAGTTATATGGAGATCGAATGGGAAGTGCAAAAAATCTAATCAAACCAGCAAGAGGGAGATAGTTGAACTCATGAGTAGACTATAAATAAGAGTCTAATGGAAGTGGAAGTAATTGAAGGATCTATGATTCATTAACGAAAGCATCATGGAAAAGAATATAAAGATTTCAAGCTTGATCTCCCTAATTTTGATGGTAAACTTGAAGTTAAGTTATTTATTGAGTGATTACATAAGGTAGAGGCTATTTTTGAATTCAAGGATTGTCATAATGACAAAAGGTGTAAATAGGCTATGCAACACCTCACAATTTACTACTAAAAAATTATGTTTTAATTAAATAATTTCGGAAGCAAAATCATAGATTTCAAGGATTTTACCGCCACACTTAGTACCAGACTAGTTTACTCATACCATTCCAATACCAAGTGCTAAGGCTAGAAAAGAAACGAAAATACCATTCACAAAAATTCCTTTTTTACTTATATTAGAGTGACATGGTAAAGACATTACAAAAGGTAAAACCCCATCATTAGTGGTTATAAAAGTAAAATAATCTTAAATAATGAAGAAGGAAGTGGAGAGTGAAACCCTAAAGTTTTTTGGATTATCCTTACGCTCGTACCCGATGCCCACTTAAATAGCATCTGCAATAAACCTGCAAGGGACACTGCTAATTGAATAGGTAGCAGCCTATGAATGGAACCTTTTAGTACTATGGTACTGATGAACTCTTTATACCAAATCGAAAAGCAAGGCCCGCATGCCATACAGTATATATAAACAGTATAAAATGATAAAATATGAACTAATACACAAGGCAACACCACATACAATAAGAAATGCATAATGTAACATCCATATATGTAGCAATTCTATCATATGCCGAGAGAGATAGGAACCAAGGTTGAACTCATATTAAAACAATAGGTTACAAGGATGAAAGTAACTCCTTTGGTCTTAAGCCACTAAATGAATATCATTCAATATCATCTCTCGAATTATATTCATGTGAGTGTAGAGGCCCCACTATTATAGCCAGTGGACAAGAAATACACTTCAGGGTAGAACGCACCTGACCACTATTGGTTGTCGGTGGACTGGTCTTAGGGGTAGAAGGCTCTTAGCCACTATTATAGCCAATGGATCGGTCTCATCCCAACTCATATGGTATTTCAGTATAAGTGATTAGTATTTTTCCATGATTTATTCACATCCAAGATTTGGTTTATTGAGCTTGGGATCACCCATTATTACAGCCGGTGGACCGGAAACACACTTCAGGGCAACACACACCTGTCCACTATTATAACCAATGGACTTGTACACATATACATCTTCTAGGACAAAGTGCTCCTAGGCCAATATTATAACTGATGGACTAGTACACATGATATAATCTATTTGGGCCTAGTTCAATAATCTTTCACTTTACATAATTAGTGTTTTCCCTTTTAATTAGCACAATAGGTCCATTTATTTAACTCAAGGGGAGATCAAGAACTTGAAGACATAAAGGTACACCCATCATACTGGTGCATACAAGCAATACAATACCCTTCAACCATCAACCTAGGGACGCAAAAGTACTCAGATCACACTGATGCATACAAGCTATATAGTACCCTACCGACAAGGACACCTAATCCATAAGTATGCATACCCCCTAAATAGGTTCATAGAGCTAGATAGAGTAAGATGCAGGGCCTAGTTGGGCCACTAAGGCATACCAGCAAATACTAGAATAATCGTGAGCTAAACTATGTGTTTAGGGTAGTGACTCCTAAAGAGCCACCATTCCCTATCTTGAGGTCTTCCACTTTAATTATTAGTGTGTTAATTAAGGTGGCCATGAGAAACACAACAACCATATACTTATTCACTTTTATTTGTTTTTGTTATCATTAACTAATATAATTATCCAGGTTAACCTAAAGAACCCGCTATGGCCATCCTTATCTCATACAATTCCAAGTCAAGATTCACCTCCATTTATTCATATACCATGAGGGATTTATCACATCATGATTGCAATGTGGTCTTAGAGTCTAGTTATTTTGCATCAAAGGATCATGACACACTTAACCCTAACATGCCCTTATATCATATCCAACATACATTACCATACATGATTAATGATCAAGACACCCCTTTCATGAATATGAAATAAATGCTATATCACACCCTTCGTTGTCCATCCAACCCTAGGTTATTTCATGTTCTTGTGATACCCCCTGATTTATCAAATCACCTTAGTTTATTATTACTCAAAGTTACTTATGTCTGATTACGGGGACTCATTTAGTCCATTGACATGTTATATGCGATTTACCAGTTTACCCCCATAATCCTTACAAAATTATTGATTACCAAGTTATCCCTCTTTATTTGCCAAATTACTATATTACCCTTCACGATTGCATAATTACCGCATTACCCATTGTATTTGTTAGACTATCTAATTATCCTTCATACTTATTAACTCACCCACTTTACCCCTCATACTTTTTAATTTGCCGAATTACCCTTCCAGTTGGTTAAATTACTATACTACCCCCTTCTACTTGTTTAAATTACCAAACTACCCCTTTAGGCTTATTAAATTACCAAACTACCCATCTCACTTGTTACATTTACTAGATTGCCCATTTGGTTAGTTAAATTACCAAATTATCCTTCTTATTTATCAAAGTTACCAATTTGCCCTTTTGATGTGTTAAATTATCAATTTACCCTTCTCAATTATTAAAATTTCCAAATTGCCCTTTTGGTTGGTTAAGCTCCCAAATTATCGTTCTTACTTATAAACATTACCAAATTGCCCCTTTGGTGGGTTAAATTACCAAATTCCCCTTATGGTGGGTTAAATTACCAAGTTTCCCTTCTTAATCATTACAATTACCATTTTGCCCATCTTCCTACAAAACTACCAAAATACCCTTCCTTTATGTCAAATTAACAAAATACCTTTCTCCTTTTTTAATTTACCATTTTACCTCTTTACTCTACAAAATTTCCATAATACCCTTTCCATTATACCAAATTACTAAAATGCCATTCTTATTTATTAAATTATCATTTTACCCTTTACTTTACAAAATTACCAACATACCCTTTCCATTATAACAAATTACCAAAATGCCCTTCTCCTTTATTAAATTATCATTTTACCACTTTACTTTATAAAATTACTATAATAAAATTTTTCTTGTAAAATTACTAAAATACCATCCTTACTTATCCATTTACCATTTTACCCCCCTCTACTCTTTTAAATTACCATTTTTCCTTTATTATACTAATTTTACTAAAACACCGTCACTACATAAAATATTGATATTCATTCTCTATGCAACCACCAACTATTATTATTTATTATTAATACACATTAGCACCTATCACACATTTATTTAGGCCATATCTTTTTTATAAGAAAATTTACTAAAATGCCCCTAGGGTTCATAGTAACATTATTTATGCAACAAATGGCCCCATTATGTCATATGATTCATATGTACTTAACATTATAATTAACAATAAGGCTCTTTCCTTAAGCATTATTTCTACACATGACACATAAATTAGTATGCTTTTCTTTTCATCAACCAACATAAGCTACTAAATACACTATACTTAACAACATACATCATGTAGATAAACATATTAAAAATCTTAATGGGCTAGCATACGTATATCCACACATTTGAGTAGGGTATAATGGTTACCTTATTTCTAGCAAAAATTAAACCTTATCAGTACACTAGTTAAAGGTTTGAGATTTAATTAGTAAAAAATTAATACCTAAAAAGAATAATTTTTATCAAAAGCTTAATTAATACCTACTAATACTCATGATTTTTATTCATAAAAAATCAACCAAAACTTTCTAATCGCAAGCAACAAGACTCACCCTACTTATGCAGCATAAGCTACATGCAAATGAAAGGGAGAAGGGGTCAAAGAGGGATAGATGGAAGGAAGAGGGGGTAGGTTTGGGTGAGGGTTTTGAGGCTTGGGTGAGGGCTTGTGGAGGGGAGTTAGGGTGGTGGCTGGGTGCAAGGAGGGAGTAGGGATGTAGGTAGTGGTTAGGGGTCGGTGATCAGTGGCTGAGGGCCGTAGAGGCACCGGCTACAGGGCTAGAAAATTGGATGCAAGGGTGGAGAAGGAGAAGTAAGAAGGGAAAAGAATAAGAGAAGGGATTGGCTATAGGGGATATTTTGTCCAAGGGGAGGAAGGGTGGTGGTAGGGGAGGTTCTAGGGAATTGATGGGTGGCTATGGATGAGGCCTACGGTGGTGGTGTAGGGTGGAGGCTAAGAAGGAGAGGAAAGAAAAGGATGGAAGGGAAGGGGGCTACGGAGGTGAGTGGGGGTGATAGAGTGCTATAGGTAGGTCAAAGGGGTGTCTGAGAGATGGATTTGGTGGTTGACTGGGTGGTAAAGGCAATTTTTGAGGGTAGCAGAGTAAAAATAGGGGAGGAGGAGATGAGGAAGGAGGGAAAAGAGAGAGGGCTCTACCGAGGTGAGGGGGCTTGAGGCATTTTGAAAAAGAGCAAAAGGGAAGGTGGTAAGGAGAATAAAAGGAACAAGGAAACGAGAGGAGGCAAGCGCCGACTAGGGGTTGTGGTTGCAAGTGGTAGGGTGATAGGTTGTAGGGAAAAGGAGAAGGAAAGGGAAGGCATGTGGGGGAGGGTTTCAGGCTCTAGTTTGGTCCAAAAATGGGAGGAAAGGGATGAGGGAGAAAGGGAGAGTGAGAGAAGGATTATAGGGGTGGCAATTGTAGGTGGCGTGCAGGTTCGATGGTCGAAGAAGAAGAAGAAGAAAGAGATAAAGAAGAGGCATACTGGCCAGGTGGGGGAAGAGAGGAGGGGAAGTGGGTTGACCCAAGCACGCAAGGGAGAGGGGGAAGGAAAATAAGTTTGTCTGGCCCAACCAGGGGGTGAAAAGGAAAAGAAAAGCGAGGGGGAGACTGCCTGGGGTGAGATAGTTACGAGGGGAAGGGAGAAGAATAAAGTGAGTGGGCTGGTGGCCCAACGTGAGGGGGGAGAAGGGTACCAAGCTAGATGGCCTAAATAAGGAAAAGAAGGAAAGGAAAAAGAAGGAAAAGAAAAAGGAAGCAAAAAGGGGAAAGAAAAAAGGAAAAATGAAAAAAGGAAAAAGGGGGAAAATAAAATAATAATATTTTTAAACTAAAGGTATTTAATATTTTTGATAGATAAATTATTTTAATAACTTAATTTATTAGAATTTAATATATTGGTTTAAAAGGATAATTTTAGTAAAATATTGGTTTGGAAAATTATTTAAAAAAAATGAGCATGATAAAATAATAAAATATTTATTTTAAATTATTAAATATTCATATCCATTTTTACACACTCAAAAATCCACAAAATAATTAAATTAAATAAATTTACATTTTAAATTATCCCAAAAGAAGATTATTTATTAAATTCTAAATTTTAAATATTTGGGGTATTATAAGCTGCTTTTAAGTTTAAAAAGTTTTCAAGGATATGGTATAATAACTTAAAGAGAACTAGAGAAAGATAGGGTAAATCTAGAATCAAATCTTGGCATATGCTTAAGAAACATTTGAGAAAGAAATTTATACCTAAGGATTACAAGCAAGATAATTACATTAGACTGACTACTCTTAGGTAGGGATGGCAATGGGTCTCAGACCCGACCCAAACCCACTAGACCCGCCTTATTTTTGGCGGGTCTGGGTCCATAATTTTTGGACCCCATAGGTCTAGGTCGGGTTTGGGTCCATATATACCTTAATGGGTCTGGGTCTGAGTCCCGTAGTTCTAAACCCAGACCCAACTCAGACCCTACTCACCAGACCCGTTTAATACATATATCTATGTGTGTTTATATATATACATATATAAATACATACTAATATTATGTTTGTCATTATTATCCTAATCTTATTTGATCTCCTTATTCATTTTTTAATTTTATTTTTATATATTTACTTTATTAGCAACATGTATAATATTGTATTCTAAAAGCATTAAAATACTATTTAAAAAGTTAACATAACTATTTTAATATATTTATTTTTTCACATGGAGGATTTTTTTAATAAAAAATACATATTAAGTTATATAAAACATAAATATATTTATATTTACATAGATTATTAATTATTTTTTTTTAAATAGCCGGACCCATTTAGGACCCGTTTAAGACCTGTTTACCCGCTAGACCCGGTGGATCTGGGTCTGAACTTTTGAGACCCGACGGGTCTGGGTCGAGTCTAGGTCTAGGTAATATAAATTGGTCCGGGTCTGGGTATGGATGGACCCAGCCCAGACGCGATCCATTTCCATCCCTACTCTTAGGTAAGGACTTCAAAGTATTAAAGAATATGTTTTGCATTTCTAGATGGCCTTAACATGATGATTTGAGGCAAAGTTGAAACTTGCTTATATGGTTCTCTTGATGATATAGTTAATCTATCTTTAAGATTTGAAAAGCAAATAAAATCTACCAAGCCTCATACCAAATAAAGTAATTATTCTATAAAGTACTACCCAAGTACACAAGATACCAAGAATGGGATCGGTACCTCAAGTTGTATAAATGTTGATAAAAAAATGGGGCTCATTTGAGAGGAGAAAGGTAAGGCTAAGTTCAATGATGTCTCTACAAAGTAATGCTTTAAATGCCAAGGATTTGGAAACTTTTTTAGAGAATATCCCAATCAAAGAGTGTTGTCCATACAAGCGACTGAAGCTATGAATACTTGTAATGAAGACCATGAGTTTGAGCCAAATGAAGTATTTAAGTGAGTCTCAGAATGAAGGAAATGCTTACTATATCATAAAATGATTTCTTCAAATTCAAGCTAATGAGAAACCTAACCAATGAGAGAAGATATTTAAGGCTAAAGGAATATTGAGAGATATAATTACAAAGATACCCTTTCGTTTAATATGGGTACCAATATTTCTTAAAATACCACACAACTCACGGTGCATGCTGCTTGAGTTATGTATGAAATAAAGGGGCACAGCTGTGGCTGGGTGAGGGTTAGTCGGGAAAGGTAGGGAAAGAAAAAAGTTAATCGAGGGTTGGCCCGCAGTGGAGGGCTGTTGGGTGTTGCGACGAGGGAGAGGTGTAGGGGCTGGTAGGATGTGGTCGGGGGTGCTAGTCGGCTGTGGAAAATGGAGGAGGAGAATGGTTGGCTAGGTTCGGTGGTGGCTCAGAGGGAGGTGCAGGTTGAAGGCTGTAGGGTGTTGGATGGTGGTCGATGGTTGCTGCAGGCTGAGGTGGCTGTGAGGTTGGGCGCGTAGGATGAAGAAAATGCAAAGGGGTGGTGGTGTTGGTAGAGGACGAGGTCGACAGGCCGCAAGGAGGCGATGGTGGTTGGTAGTTGTTGTGGGATGGAAGCATGCAGAGGGTTGTTTGGGCAACAAGGGTTGCAATGCAGGCTGGGGAGGTGCGGTGTGTGTGCGGGCTGCTGGAGAAGGAGAAGGAAAACAAAACAACAGAGAGGGGAGGAGAATGGAATCTGCGGGAGTTCAGGGCCATTTGGGTGATGGGGTTGGTGGCTACATGGGGCTATTTGGTTGGAAAACACGAGCAAGAGAGAGAAAGAGAAAGAAGTGGGAGGGAAAGTGGAGGGTCGGTACGCTGCATGTGTGAGTATATATATAGTGTAGGGTCCTGAAAGTAGTAGGGGGAGCTGTTTGGGTAGAGTGTGTAGGAGTGTAGCGTGCGATAGTGTGTATAAATGCAAAGGGTGGACAAAAGTAAGGAAATGAGGGAGATAGGGAGATTGTTTAGGAGGAAGGGACTACAGAGGGGGAGAGAGAGAAAAATATATTATATATATATATACATTATTTTTTTAAATTTAGTTTGGGTAGAAAAATAATTTTGGAAAAAATAATCCAATCTAGGATAAGTTTAAATAAAACTGAAAAGATAAAATAATCGGAATAAATTTTAGAAATTTATTTTGGGTTATGACTCGTAGTTATTAATAAAATAATTAGAATAAAATTTACAGATGTAAACTAAGATTAAAATAAATAGTTCAATTTCTATCAACTTTTTAACCTGATTATTTTTATATCTAAATTGTCATAATAATAATAATAATAATAATAATAATAATAATAATAATAATAATAATAATAATAACATATTTAAAGATAAACCTTCTAAAATAATAATTATAACTAATCACACGTAATTATTAGTTTTAATTAGGGTTCCTAAAAATGGGATATTACATTATGTATTCCATATAAGTATAGTAGGTTTAAAATTTTTAAAGTTGTAATCCGTAAGGCCTTTGGAAAAATATGAGCATTTAAACTTTCATAAGAGCATTATGGTCCTTTGATGATAATATGGAAAATAATCATTGCATGATAACTTTTTAGGGTGTATCAATTATCTCAAAATTAATGTGAATAAATTATGGTTGAGTAAGACACAATTTACCAAATATGAGATTTTGATGTTTTTGGTAAGGTCGAGAAATTTTGGTCAAGAAAGGTTAAAAATAAAATTATAATGTTTTTAAAAAGGGGGGATAGAATTTAAATATGAGAAGTATGATACTCTGAATATTTAGGATATTAATAATGAGTAGCACAAGTTTAATAAAATGAGAAGGCATAGCCTTCTTGTGAAATTTGGGTTTATTAAGGGAATTATGGAAATTTTCTTTGGGTAATGCCCTAATAACCTTATGGTTGTACTTTATGTGTTTTAATTTTTTGCTATGCATATCTACATGAGTCTTGCATGATAATCTTCTTATAAACCACTAAATAATAAGGTATTAATCACATTAATTGAAATATCATGTGAGTTGGGCTAAGGTATTATATGTCAATTCCGCTAGATGATAATATTGGCTCAAGATTATTCTGCCCTAAAAAAGTACATTAGTCTGTTCCACCAGATTAAGTATAGTGGGTCCCTAAAAATAACTAGAATATAATTCTTAGATAAGTAACCAATGAATAAGACATTAATCACTTAAAGTGGAATATTAAATGAGTTAGAACTGAGGTATTGTGTCTATTACACTTGATGATAATAGTGACTCATGTGTGCTTTGCCCTGAGAGGTGTTTCATATTGTTCCACTGATTTAAGAAATGGTTAAGAGTTTGTTTCTCTAGTATATGTTGGGTCTATTCTATCAAATAATAATAGTGGCTCATGTGTATTCTTCCTTCAGAGATGCTTTAGACTATTCTACTAGATTAAGAATAACTAGGTCCCTAAACTCAATGTAAATTAAATTATGAATCTTTTTTACACTTTAAATCACTTATTATTAATATGAATATATGATTATTCTGTTTTCTACCCTTATTTTGAAGGTATGATTACCTTATTCAGTACATAATATATTGATCATCATTTTCATGGGTGTTGCTCATTTCTACAATAAAATGACCCAAATTTCCATTTGTCGATTGATGATGACCATTTGGATGATTTTTTTGTATATGATACCTTATGTGTGGAGGGGTGATCTTATATATCGAGGTTGGGAGTACAATCATTTTATTTGAATATTTTTTTGTGGACTGGATACCTTTTGGGACTCTTAGTATCCTTATATATTCCTTTTATGTATTTTGATAATATACTTAGAGTTAATATCCAAACTCTTATGTAACTTTTATAAATTTCTCTTATTCTCTATTTATCATGCTTTAAGTATTAACTATTTTTCCTTATATTTGATGAAAGGAAGGTATAATAAGCTAGAAATATGTTGCATACGACAGTAACACCCAGTAATTTTGATATTAAGCTTCAATTAACAATAATTTTTTTATTAGTTAATTTTAGGGTGTTACATTCTATGATTCACATTTGTTATTCACCTTTATATTTATGTTTGGCATTAAATAATTGGAAATAAGGAATTAATACTTAATTAAGGAATTTAGGTACATTTGTTAAGTATACATACTTAAGTTTAGGCTACCATCGTTACTAAGTGTTCTCTAACCTAGGATGTTGAATATCCTAGTATAAGCCCTTTTTCACTAGTGGCAAATATGGTTGGTGTTGTAGATCCAAAATTAAACATGCAATATAATGGATGGGAGTCTAAGTGCAATGGATGTTGAAGATTCCTATACAAGCCCGTTGGAACTAGTGCATCATGGTGCTTCTTACACAAGGACAATGATAGTTTTTATAATTTCATTAAAGTTTATTTTAAACATAATTTATAAAATACACATTTTTTATGCATTAACACACATATTTTATAGTTAAATACACATTGTTTCTAGTAAATATGATGGACACAATAACATTTGTATAAATTTATTGAATTTTATTTTTTGAAAATGCACATATTATTTAACAAAATACACATTTTTTGTACATAAATGCATATCTTTCTATAATACCCCGTATTTTTTAAATCCAATTTTATTAAGTTTAATGATTTTATTAGCGTAATTTGATGTAAATATTTAATTATTATAGTTTTGATTTGTTTAATGGATTTATCGACTATTTCGACTTCATATTTGAATTTAATTAATCGTTGTCAATGCGGACCATTTTAGATAAATTTGTTCACGACCATGATTTTATTATATTCATATGATTTCGATTTTTGGTTAAAAATATGTATTCTTGTTCTTTCTCGTATTTTGATTTTTTATATTTTGGATTCGTTTTCAATTATAACTTCGTCGTATGATTACTACTTTATTTTGGAGTTATATTTCATTAAAAAAAAATATTATTTAAATTATAAAAGTTTGGTTTAAATAGTCAAATTTATTTTCATAATTTTATCCATAGAAAATATTTTTGACTTTGAATTTATTTATTTCCGAAGTCGTTATTTATGAATTTTTTTCTAAATTTAATTTTCTTCCGTTTTACCCTTTTTGATTTACCGAAAACCAGTTTATGAAATTATTAAAATTAATCTCGGCTTATTAAAAATTGTTTTAAATATTTTCGTATATGTTTTTAAATTTTATTTCGGGGTCTTATAATTTATTTCCGTAAATAATATAGATATTTACGTTCGTTGGTAAATTCTTCCGAAAATGTTTCCGAAATTCTTTATATAATTCTTTTATCAATTTTAAAATTTCGGATTCTTACGAAATGATTTTCGTTGAATAAATTTTAGATGAAATCTTCCAATAATAATTTTAGATATTTAGTATTTTATTTTATACTTGTATTTTGTAAAGTAAAAAAAAAACCCAAAACCCCATCGGTGCCACCGACCCCCTCTCTTCTTTTCCTTTCTCTCTTCTTTTCTCCCATTCTCTTCTCTTTCTGGGTGCCCTACTCCCTACACTCGAGCTCCAACCCTAGTTGCCTCCTCCTTGCTTTGCCCCGCCAGCTGACCTCCAGCCAGCTGCCACCGACGATGTTGTAGCAAGCCGCAGCCGAATCTAGTGTTGCAACAGTAGCAAGAAGCAACGTCGAGCAGCAGCGTAGGTCGTGCCACCGTCCAGCCACGGCGAGCCTCATTGGCTACCGGTGAGCTATCCTCGACCTCAGACGAAGCTTCTCCGGCCTTCTCTTGTCCCGATTTGCTAATTCATGTTTGGTATAAATTTTTGAAAACCCTAACATTTGATTTAATCAACTGAGTATGAATTAGTTTATAATAAGCTAAATTGATTGTGTAATTATGTATATAGATGTTGTATGATTGATTTAGAGTGGTTACTTGTAGTGTATTTAGTTGATTTGTGAAAATCGGATTTGTAGTCGGGTTATGCCTGAATTTTTTGGATTCTTCCGATTAAGCTATTTTGGGTAAATTGATTTTATAATATGCCATAAAATTTATCTTATTTCATATCCAAATCATTAATTTGAGAAATTTATGGGGAATTAATCAGAATTGAATTTATAGGTCAAAATTCGTGTGTAATGAAATTGGGTTGCATAATTGAGTTGTTTCACTCAATTGATTTTATAATGTCATTTGAAATGTATTTAATTTCATATCAGAAGTGTTGATTTGGGAAAATTGTGTGAAATTGATCGGAATTGGATTTTTAGGTCAAAACTCTTACGGGTCTAAATTGGATTGTGTAATCGAGTCATTTTGTTTAATTGATTATATAATTTATATTATAATACATTTAATTATAATTCCGAAACATCAATTTATATATTTTATCAAGAATTGATTAGAATTGTATTCCGAGCTCAAAAACCCTAATTATGCTAAATTAGGTATTTTTTATTGGTTTTGAGCAATTGATTATATGATATGTTATAAACTATGTCTAATTGCATTTCTAAACATTCAATTTAAATAAATTAATAGAATTCAATCGAATTGCATTTTTAGGCCTAAAACCCTTGATTTCAAGTAAAATTATGAAATTGATCATTTGTATAATTATTTTTCTAAAATTAAATTTATAGAAATAGTTGAAATGATCCAAATTTTATTCTAATGCCTTCAATTGGAATTAATTGATTTGAATTATCAGAGTTTATGTCGTGGGCTTAAAACCCTAATTTTGAAAATGGATAATCTTGAATTGGCTAATCGGAAGATTATTTTGTTGAAATTGATTATCTAGATTTATTTAAAATTTGTTTAATCGTACTATTAAGCTATCAATTTGAGATAATAAAAGTTAATTGGTCGGTTCATAGCTCGAGCATTAAAAACCCTGATTCGTCGGATATGGTTTTATAAAATTGATTATGCTTTGCGTCTTTTATCTAATCGATTTCCGGATTTGATTTTTAAATCATTTGAATTATGTTTTTATCTTATCGGGTTAGATTTGGTTCTCTGCAAATGGTTGGTTTGTCTTTTGGGTTGTAAAACCTTATTAGTAAATCATTTTCGATAAAATAACTTATAATCGGTTATTCTTTATTGGGCTTTCCAAATTAATTTGAAATGTCCCAAGTGATATGTGTGCTAATTTGATTTGATTTATATTTAAACTTAAATCTTAATAGAGTTATGCTCTTGAGTCCTAGGTTATGGACACGTTTTCCAATAAAGATTATTTGTGTCCCATTATATGGATTTAATAATAATATGTGAATTATTTATAGATAAAATAGCTTCTAACCTAGTTTTCAATTTCTATCAGTGATCTAGGAAAACTTTATTGTGGATTGTTGAGCTCTCAATAGCTCTCTCTCATTCTCAATTTGCTTAGCTAGCTTCTGATTTAGGTAAGTCACTACTTACCTTTACTTATGGCGGAATCTGGAATGTATGTCTGTTTGAAGTGGAAGGTGATAAGTATGCCTATAGATTATTTAATCATATTAAGCGTATGTTGTATTCTATGTGGTAATTGCATGTATGTACGAATTTATAGCCTCAATGCAAATGCGTGTTAATATGACACTAGAATATGGTATGTATTTGAGTATGTGAAGGGTTGAGTGTGGATTGAAATTATATGATACCTTATGCTGTATCTTTATGTCATGGAATTATTCATGTGGGCCTAATTTATGGTCGGTTAAAATCCTTGAATAAGATACTAATAATTCAAAGTAGAAGATCACGAGAGTTGGGCCGAGGTGTAGGGTTCTTTCCACCGGACGATAATAGTAGCTCAGGTGTGTTGTCCTTGAGAGGTGATTCAAGCCGTTCCATCGGTTAAGAATAGTGGATCAGAAGCATTTTTCCCTGACAGGTGTAGAGTCCATTCCACCGGACAATAATAGTGGCTCAGGTGTCCTGTCCCTGAGAGGTGCCTCAGTCCGTTCCACCAGATTAAGAATAGTGGGGGTCCTATACTCAGCTTGAATAAGAATATGATATGAGTTAAGTAATGAATAAGATACTAATTATTTAAAGTGGAAGATTACGTGAGTCAGGACTAGGTGTAGGGTCCGTTCCACCGGACGATAATAGTGGCTCAAGTGTGTTGTCCCTGAGAGGCGATTCAAACCGTTCCACCAGTTAAGAATAGTGGCTCAAGAGCATTTTACCCTGAGAGGTGTAAGGTCCGTTCCACTGGACGATAATAGTGGCTCGGGTGTGTTGTCCCCAAGAGGTGCTTCAGACCGTTTCACCAGTTTAAGAATAGTGGGGTCCCTGAACTCATCGTAAATAAATAAAATCAGATGTAATAATGATTATTATTGGATTGTTGGATTGGTGTTACTTAGCATGCGATCGTGATTTCTTGTATGCTTGTATCTTATGTGTCGTCATGTCTAGTAATGTACTCATAAGTATGAATTTGTGACCCTATGTTTTCTTGTATTTAATATATGTATAATTGAGCATGAGATTTGTGAGCTAGAGTCTTTCATATCTTATGTATTTCATGTTTCCTTCCATGAGTGGGGTAATCTTGATTTACTTAGTACTGGACCTGTACTGATGCTACCTTGGTTGAATGGGTCCTGTGATGATCCACCGATAGTGGGGAGCAAACATCTTGTGCAGGTTTGAGATCAGATATTATTTTTGGGTTGAAGGCTTGGCTTGAGAGAGTAGGCAAATCTGGAGTTTGATCCATCTGGTTTTATCTTATTTAATTGTATTCATCTCTAGAAGTTTCAAGTGTTGTATTTAAATTTCAAGGGTGTTGTAATTGGCTTATAATTCCTCATACTCCGATAAGCTTTTAAAATCCAGGTTTATTTCACAAGTTCTGCTGATTTATTCAACGATGTTTTTATTTGGTGAAATTGTTCACTTGCTATCTGCTTGTAGATATCTCCTTGTGGTAGTTTATCCTCACGGCATAGATGTTGGTTGAAATTTTATTTGACAGGTTTTAGCCTTACATCTAGCATGAGATAGATGGTGGACATTTATCTTGTGTTAGATGTGGCGGTAATATTCCTCAGATTCTATTTTAGCTTCCACTTTATTCTTTCAAAAAAACAATTTCATGAGTGAATTTTGGGTTGTTACACTTTCCTAATAAGAATACACATTTTATCCAATACACTACCCATTTTATCTAATAAAATACACATCTTTCTAATAATATATAAAAATAACTAAAGAATGTGTATTTTTATATTAAAAGATGTGTATTAGTTAATATAATATGTGTATTTACCATTACAAAATGTGCACTTAAAATTGTACGACATGCATTTATCAATATAAGATATGTATTCAACCTCTATAATATGTGCATTCCATCTTAATAAGAAGTGCGTTTGTCAATGTTAATTCATTTATATATATATATAATGTGTATTTGTTCTTCAAAGATGTTTATTCTTTTAAATAAGATGTGAGGTTATAGCATTTGTATTTGTCTTATGAATAAACATGTGTATTTATATCCAAAAAATGTGTATATGGTTGCATAAGATTTGTATTTTATTCAATAAGATATGTATTTTTGATAGGAAGAAGAATATGTGCATTTACATTTTGAATATTTGTATTTTTATTTAGCATAAATTTTACTAAATTTAAAAAAATAATACTATACCCACACTCTTTATAGGGGGTGTACTTTTTCATAAGAGATGTGTATTTATAAATAAAAGATGTGCATCTGTAAGTTAAGCATACATATTTTCTAAACTAGCTCCTGTGTGTTTAAAACAATTTTCAATTATATTATAAAAATACCATCATCCAAAGCATCATGCTTCCTGCTACTAGTAGCATCATACAAATTGTGAAGTATAACAATGTTGAAAAATAATACAATAGTTGTGAAACATAAATATAACAATTATAAAAATAATTTCATGATAAAATATCAAAATAATATTGGATGATGTAAATGCTATGCAATGTAATTCTTTGTATTAAATACACAATTGTTATACACATATTATGCAGCTATTGTATTATGCTATCTAATAAAATACACTACATCCAATACACATTTTATGTTTATCTAATACAAGCCCTTTTACAATACCACCTTATGATACCTCTTTATCATATTACAATATTTAAAAAAAAACATGAAATGAATGTAGTAGTATGACCTTTGGATTTGATAAATCATGGAAAATGGTAAATGAATGTGGTTGTTGTATGGTTATATAATACATCGAAGGTGGGAAATTAATGATGTCGGATTGTAGAGTTTTGTCGATATTTTGTATTATGGCTATTGTAAGAATATTTTGGTTATTTTATGATAATGTGGAAAATAATTATGGTATGATAATATCAACGTAAAAAATATTTAACGACATATTAGAAAATTAACTAATTATACTACATTTGAGCCCATTGAAATTGAAACATTAAAATAAAAATATATAGCTCTACAAGTCAAAATACTCTTTCAACTCGTTCTACAAGCATGCATCCGTCATCAAGTATAGTTACAATCTACTTATACAAGATTATATACTCACTATGTACATTATGAATTATTATAATCAAATGCCCCGAAAATTCTAATTTTAAAAATTATAGTTAAATAAGGTTTCGTTATGAAAATTAATTAAATAAATTATTTTTATTAAAATAAAAGGGAATTAATTAGGTTTGTTCAAGAAGAAATTTATAATTATTTTAATTAGAAAAAATTTGGGTATTTTAGCTAATCAAGGATTTTATTTTGGAAATTAATTAAATAAATTATTTTATTTAAAATAAGAAGGAGAAAATAGTTCCAAATTAATATTAATTTTATAAATAATTTAATTGGAGAATATTTGGGTGATTTTCTAATTAAAATGGAATTTATGAAAAATCTTTTAAAAATCCTAAATTAGCCTAAAAAGGGATTTAAATATTATTTTATTTAAATATTATTATTTTTAAATATCCAAAATATCTTAATTAATTTAATTGACCCTAACCAACCTATTTTTCTTTTTCCCTTTTTCCTTTTTATTTCTTTTCCTTTCCTTTCTTTTCTTTTTCTTCCTCTCCTCCTCGACCTGGGCCAGTTGCGGCCCTGTCCTTTCCCTTCTTCTTTCATCTTTCAGCAGCCCATTCCTCTCATTTTTCATTTCTTCTTCTTTCAGTAGTCCAGCGCTGCATTTTATCCTTTTTACCCCAAAACGCTGCATTCTACCCCTTGTTTTAATGATCCTCGCTCAGTCCGATCTTCTTATTTCCTTTCTTTTCTTTTTCCTGGCAGCCGGTCCAGCCCCCTTTCTTTCTTCTTCTTCTTTCCTCCGTCCTCGACGTTGATGACTTCCACCATCGCCCTGGTTTTTTGTCGCCGATCTTGCCCCTTTGACCGGCCGTTTTCCTCCCTTTCTCTTCCCTCTGTTTCAGCGACCACATTTACCCAACCACCTCCCTTCCTTTTTAGCGCACAACCCTTCTTTTTCTACGCAACAACCCACTGCCCGATTTGAATTTCGCCGACTTTTACTGCCGCCGGCAACCGAAACCCTACCTGTATTACCCCCTAGTCGACCCACAGAACCCTACCCTCTCCTCTAAGATCTATAAATACCCCTCATTAGCTCGATCTTGAGACTTTTTCCCGCAACCCAGAATTTCCCGACCTTGCCACCGCCGCTCCTTTAGACGTCATTTCCGCCACCTCCAGCTAATACCGCCGCCTACTCTGGCCACCCGAGTACTCCTTGCAGCGCCCTCTAACTACCTAAACCTCCATCATCTCTCAATTCTTCCTACATAAGCCACCCCGGTTGTGCAAATTTTCCTCCCCAATTAGCCTTCCTTTTCATCTCCGCCGCCCTTCGAACCACCCTTAGCCACCACTTCCGCCGCTTCCTCCGCTCCTTTCACCTCTCAAAATGTACTGTAGACCACCCTCTACCTTCCCCTACCTTTATTTTCCCCTTCCTCCCTCTCCTCCTCTCTTTCTCTTCTTCTCTCTCTTTCGGCCACCACCAGTGCCGTCGTGCGCCGCCACCTTCATTCTACTCCTCTCCACCTGGGCAACCCTAAACACCCCAACTCCCACCTCCATTCTACCTCTCCTTTTCCCAGCATTTAACTTTTTCCTTTTTCTTCTCTTTTTCCGGCCACCGCTGGTGCCGCTTATCACCACCAGTCTAAGGTTGAACCCTAAACCCTCTCAACCCTTTTTCCATATTTTTACAAGCTTTATTTTATTTTATTTCATTTATTTGAAATATATTACTATTATTATTATTATTATTATTACTATTATTGTTGTTGTTATTATTATTATTATTATTATTATTGTTATGCTATTATTATTATTATTACAATTATTTTACTATTAGTGTTACTATTATTATTATTATTAGTGTTATTATTGTTATTATTATTTGTTAAGTTATTATTATTCAATATAGGGTAGAAACCCTACTTCATTTTATCTTCGAATATTATCCTTACTATTATTACCATTATGATTATTATTATTTTTACAATATTATTATCGTTTTTATCATTATTATTATTACTATTTCATTATTTTTATTATTACTATATTTTTATTATTAAAGTTACTAATATTATTATTGGTATTATTTTGGTAAGGGGCCGAAACCCTTATTTCACTATGTTTGAGTAATACACTTTTTATTATTATTGTTACTATTTTTATTATTCTTGTTAATATTAACATTGATATTATTTTTAGTATCTTTGCTATTATTATTTTGGTATCATTATTATTATTATTATTTGGGTAAAGTCTTCAACCTTATATTATCAACTTTTATAATATTACTATTATTTCTTATGTCTTTGGCAAAGTTAGTAATTAGTTAATGTCATTATTATTATTAATATGTTATTATTTTATTAAAAACCTAGTTTTAGAATAAGTTAGTATTTAATAGTATTTTTGGTAGGAGGGAATCTAATTTTAGTTTTTCCCTCATATAAGTTAGAACAGTCAAAGCCCTAAGGAGGCGTAGGAGTGTGCTCCCAGACCGGTGTCATTTTAGGTAAGGGTGTTACTAAGGCCTTATGTGTGTTTATGTGCATTATGTGCTTCGTATGCTATGTATTCTATGTTTATCATTATAATTATTTCGTATGTGGTATGACGTGGAGTTGAAGTATGTTTTTTTGTGTATTTACATGGCATGTGTATTATGTATATGTAATGAATGGTTTGTAACCCTTTAGACATGCATGTGAGGATGTTAATGTGGTTTGTGTGGGGGAAAGGATGAAAAAAGAGAACGGGGAAAGAAGTTGACCAAGGGATGTGAGTTGACCTAAGTATTTTAATGATCCATGAGTAGAAGAGTAAAATGGGAAAATTATGGCTTCGTGAGGGAGAATCTAATCTATGGTGTTACATGGGAGAATCTAATCTATGGTTTTATATGGGAGAATCTACTCTATGGTTTTATATGGGAAAATCTAATTCATGGTTTTGTATGGGAGAACCTCATCTAGGATTTTTCAAGGATAGATCTAGGATTTCATGTGGGAGTTTTAGGGTTTGCATGAAATAGTTTGAAGGTTTGCATGGGGAGGTTAGCGTCTGCATGGGAGTAAAGTTTACGTATGAAAAGTTGACTTGGGATGTAAGGAAGGTAATAGAAGAGTTATTTGGGTGTTTAGAAGTTTTGGGTGAGACATAGTACATAGGACATTATAAGGGTATGGAGGAGACTAAGTTAGGGTTTGTAGTGATTAACTAGGATTGGAGTGGCTAATTGTGGTTTGTTGTGATTAACTAGGGTTTGGAATGGCTAATTGTGGTTGTTATGGTTAAATATGGTTTGGAGTGGTTAAATATGGTTTGTTTTGGGTAACTAGGGTTTGGAGTGGTTAACTATGGTTGGTTGTGAATAACTAGGGTTTGGAGTGATTAACTAGAGTTTTGATATGGCTAAATAGGGTTCGGTGGTAACATTTATGTATTTGGTGAATAAATCATGATGATGAATATGGAATCTATGGGTTATGATGTGTGGAGTGTTTAAATGACTTGGGTTGTGTGAGGTGGAGTAGGACGGGCTACTTAGGCATAATTAGGGTTTCGGGATAAAACCCTAGAGTGAAATGTGGAGTGGACTTGGAAGTGTAAAGTAGTGGGCATTGGCCCATATACTTAGGAGTTGGACTTCTACTGTGAGATAGGATATGGAGGAAAGGATGTTGGAGTAAGTTGGGAGGTACATGATTCTGATGATGTGGAACGAGTCCGTTGGAGGATAAGTGTAAAGGGAGTGATTCATGCATGTCTAGGGTAAAAGATTTTGAATAAGATACTTAAAACATTAATCATGTAAAGTGGAAGATATTGAGTCAGGCCCAAACCGATCCACCGGCATAATAGTGGCCAGATACTAGGGTATCCTAGAGACCGATCCACTGGCGTATAATAGTGGTAGGGTATGTTAACCTAAGTGACCAATCCACCGACTAAAATAGTGGGGGATCCCGAGCTCAATAAACCAAACCCCAAAGTTTGCTAAGATACATAAAAGACACTAAGTACTTACAGTGGAACACCATGCATGCCGAAGCCAACCGATCCACAGGTAAGAAATAGTGGTTAGGGTATGATACCCTATGTGTGACCGATCCACCGGCTAATAATAGTGGGTAGGTGCATTGTGCCCTGCTTGTCTCCGCTCCACTGGCTATACTAGTGGGGGCTTCCGTACTCACATGGATTTAATAAAAAACATGGTATGAATCGATTTCCAATCAAAGATTAATTAAATAATTAATCCGGACTATAAATAGGCCTTTGTGTATCTACCCAAATGATTGTATGATAATATGTTATCATGATGGTCTCTATGCTTTTGTTACTTCTTCTCCATGGTTTACGTTATTTTTGTGTTGGCCTTAGTGCATGGTTACCTTACTCAGTACGTAGCGTACTACTCACCCTTTTTATGGGTGTTGCTCATTCCCATGAGTAGTAGGCCCTTTTGACTGTGTAGGTGAACAAGACATTAGTTGGAGCTAAGTGTTGAGCTTGTGGTTGGCTCAAGTTCGAGAGTGTCGTGGCCATATTCATTCATTATGCGATTTATGTCCGTATGTTATTTCTTTTGTATTAGATTTACCCTTTTTGATCTATTACTTATATTGAGTATTTTAAATAAACCTTTTATCAATTGTAAGATTATTCCCTTCGAGGAATTTTGACTTCGCACTCTAATTTCTATCTTATGATTGATTTTACTTTATTGGTTTGTAAACCTTCATACGTACTCTGATTTTTGATATTATGATCTTTCTAGTTCTTTTATGAACTCTTGGTTTGAGTTTAATGTTAATATTTTTAGCCTTAGCACTTGGTACTGGAACGGTCGGAGAGAACCGGCCTGGTACTAAGTGTGGTGGTAACATCCCCAGAATTCACGGGTTTCCAATTTTAAATTCTTTGGCTTTTTTTTTACATAAAAAAGTAGTAAATTTTGGATTGTTACGCCCGGTTAAAAACACCATGTACTTCATAATTTATAGAAGAACTATAATACATCCAACACAACCACATATGAGTCAAATGATAAGGCAAATATTAGTTCACCATTTACAAAAGACTCTTAAATTCATAAACACATGAATAAAACAAATCAATTTTATTTATTGAGTGGGTAAAACCCAACTAGGAAGGTCACTTGGCAAATAAATTCAGAGACATCAAATAACAACCAAAGTCAACCACAATAGATCCACCTCCTGAGCAATCTTAGTGGTCCTAGTACAAAATGGCCAAATACAATCTCAATTATCCAGTTTTTAAGTGTGCATAGCCACTAAAAAGTACAAAGATCATAATAGAGTGAACATGTAACCTTACTATCTCTTGGTAGGTAAATAAACAAAGTAATTATACATCATTATAATCCAAGAAAAAGTTATTGATAATCTCCAACTCTAGAAAGTCAACAGGACCTTAGTAAACTCACATTTTCCACTTTAAATTTTAATATCCTATTCATAATAATCATGTAACACATTCAAAATATACAATCATATATATTCATTAATATCCACCATTTTAAATATGGGTGTCTTGTATAATTGGTACTTTTCAAAATTAGCAAATTTTATAAATAACATTTTTCATAATTAACATATGCTATAGATAATACTTTTATAAATAAAATTTTTATTAAATAAGATTTTTCACAGTGTTACTTTTCAATTTGAACAATTTTCATAAATAGTTGACCACTTAGGTCAGAATTCTATCAAACATCATTATGATTTAATAACAATTAGAAAAACAAAGATCATATATTCAAAATGATATCATATGACTACATATGCCATAAATTTCATACAATTACCAACAATATATAAAATCACACAAACACACATATATATTCAGAATAAATTAGCAAAATAAATTTATAAAAATACGTATGATTAAACTTATATTTATAAAACTCGAATTGTTAAATAAAATTTTGAATCAGGCTCACAAAACACAAATATTTGTGAAATAAGGGTTACCATATATAAAATTAAAAGCAACTTATATTACAAAAATAGTATCACATATATTAAAATATAGTTTGTAATTTACCTTTGGGAAGTTAGAAAAGTAAACAAGTTACCTGAAATGTAATCCAATTATCGAAGGCTCACTAGTCAAATAATTCTAAAGTTAACAATAATATATTAGTAATGCCAGGTGAAATATATTAAATAAATGTATTATAAAGATCTTAGGCTCAACTAATCAAAATCCTTGAATTTAATAATCTTTAAGTCTATCTCCTAATATTTATATATAAGCCATTAATTCTAGAATAATTTAGGGGGGCATGGAATTAATCTAATAAATATAGTGCTAAGTGATCATTTATCCAATTATTTATCTCAAAATAAAACTTATAAATTTAATATCAGTAAATAAAAAACTAATATAATACTAATACTTGCTACTTAACCCGTGTTTGGAAAAACTTATCAAAAGTAGATATTTATGATAATTACTTAATTTATAAACTTTCTAACTTGAAAAGTTTTTAAAATAAGTAACTATTATAGATAACTATATTTAATAAATAGCTTCAAATAAGCTAGCTATAACTAAAATAGATATGGCATCATCATTACAGGCCATTATTATGTAAATTAATCAAATTGAAATTCTCAAAACTAAGTCCAAAGGCTAGTCCTTCATCTTCATAATTGCCTACTAGTGTGTGACATCATTAGTGTAATTGTTACTATCTTTTTTTTTCATCTTTTTTAATAAAGCCATATATTTGTCTTTATATAAGGCTTCAACTATATAATACTCTAACTAATGTCATAGTAGGATGTATAGAAATTATAACTTGCTAACTTAAAATTATAAATTTAAGATATAAACATTGCTTTGAAAATACAAAAATGAGAGGTGTGGTACACAACACCATTTGATTTCTCCTACCTTTGTTTGTATTCCTATAAATATTATAAAGCTATTATTAATTGTGTCTATAAAAAGTGTCTGATTAACTATAACTCTAGTTTATTGTTAAGGACTAACACCATATACTCATATATAGTAATTCCATACTAAAATAATAAAAAAGGTATAGTATGATATAAGCAAACAAGCTTTAAAGTATCAGTTAAATACCTATGAATATCATATGCAATTATATTTCACATGCAATATGTCGTCCTCCCTAATCCAAGTACAATAGTACTAGGTTCTGTATTTTATTTCTCGAGATATGTTGTTGTTATGTTGAGATTTAGTAGGTTATTTATAATAGTTAAGAGTGGTAGGATTACATTAAAATGGACTTAGTAAGGGATAATTTCTAAAACTTACTTGTAGGTTAGAAGGTAATTTCTTAATAAATATAATTTGAAATGATCAAAACTCTATTCATTGTTAAATTTCATTAACAACGTAAATTATTTGATAACTTCTTATTTGAAAGGGGGAAAATTACATGTAACTAATTACTTGTATAGTTAAATGAATAGATATGTGTGTAGACCCTTATCATAATATATTATTATTATTTATGGGTATAAATTATTATAAACCTAAAAATTATAATTGTAAATATAATAATTATAATATATATTATTATGATAATAGTAGTGAAATTTATATTTGTATTTCTACTAATAATAGTGATTATTATATTGCTAAAGATGATGAAAACAACAATAATTATACTTATTATAACAATCTTTATTATATAATAATATTTATAATTATATTTGTAATAAAATAATAATAATAATAAAATGGATAATGATAATAATTTATTATTATTACATATTTTATAATAAAAAATTATATCATTACATATATTATGATAAGAATTACAATGATAATCATTAAAATAATAATAAATCACAAAATTTAATTTATTAATTATATTAAATAGATAGCAATTAATGTCAATATAAATTCTAAATTGAATTAATTTAGTCAAATCTCAATATAACCCAAAATTTATAAACCCGAATTTACCCATCCAAATCTAATCCAACCTAGAGTATGTAGACTTAAATCAAACCCAAACCAGAAGATATTCGATGAGTTAGAGCCAGACCCAATCATATATTCTTCTATTCTAAAATTATTCGATCCGATACAAACTCAACTTGAGCCACCACTACCCGAATTAGACCCAAACACAAAAGACTCCCAAATCCAAACTCGACTAGATTACATAATAATTTGATTTTAACCTAATCCCAACCTGACCTGTATGGGTTGTTTGTTACCCCTAATTATTAGGTTGAGAGCAAATAATTTTATTTAAGGTTCATCAAAAATTCGCGCTAAGTTCAGCAAATAATTGATATTGGTTCAACAAAGATTTGATTTAAATTTAGCAAATAATTGTTATTGGTTATGAAAAAATAATATTTTGAATACCTCTATATACATGTTCGATAACTTTCTTCCGTGTTCATGAAAACTTGTATGCATCTTTATAAACCTTTTTATATACTTGTGCACCATATTGTTAATAAGGGTTCATCATCAAGATTCTTCCATGTTCATTAAAACTAAAGTACATGTTTATATGCATTATTAATAATGTTCACCAAAACTAATATAGGTTCATAAGTAAAGTTTTAAACTAAAAGTTGATAAATATATATCAAATAGAGTGTTCAACATATATCAAAAGTTTATAAATATATATTAAAAATGCAAAACAAGAATATGTTGAACACTTACCAAATAGGTGCTTGGTAAGTAGAAAATATGTAACGAATATATATATCAAATAGGTATTCAACACAAAACAAGCATGTATTGAGCATATATTAAAAGTTGATGAGCATATACATATTAAAATCAATCAAATTTATATATAGTTTAATTTTTCATATATTTTATACTTTTTAATTTAATACTACTATCGATCCAATTAAATTCAAACCACTAGTTCAATTATTAAACCAATAAATCAGTTATAATACTAATTCAATAATCAATCCCATTTTTAAAACTATAACAACATATCAACCTCATCTTCAAGAATAAATGTTTCAAGAGGAAACGTACATATGAATTTCAAAGAAATATCCGTAGAAGCATGTTTAGAACTCCCGATTTCAGCGTTGGAAATTATTTCACTTGGGACATCGCATTATCGCATATAATAACATGATAATTCTCATCCCCAAAACGTAGCGAGTCGGTACAAAACATGGGAGATTGAGCAAACGTAAAAGCTACGGAATGCCAATCTGGCAAGTCACTCAAAATCTTCGACTGATAAAAGAGTTACCCCAGATACAGCAGTACATATCACAACAGAAATCTTAACCATTCGTATAAAATAGAGCCGAAACGGAATGAAAGTGTTGCACATAATTGTACTCGGCTACATACGCTGATGTCTAATAAAAATGGGATAAGTCCTAATGCAGCCACATGATTAACAGATGCCCATCCCTCCTACCAGATGTTTGCCGAAAAAAAAAAAATTTAACAGTTGTTGCAGCCAGCTCAACTATCCAGGGCACCAAGTGCCTTCATATCCTCCAAAAAGGCCGTATATGAGTCGTCAATGCTCTGCCCTCTCACTGCTGATGCAGTACTAATGGACTCTGGCTTCCGAACAGCAGCAACCATAGGCTGGGTGGTAATCGTTGTGTTAGGCACTGATGGCTTGGGTTTTGCCTTCGAGACCGCCGACTCTCTCCTAACGCGTACAGAAGCAGGTACCTAAAGCAACAGAAACAACAAAAACTATGTTTAATGGGGAGCGTATATTGTATAATAAAGAAAATCAACAAATTGAATCATATATCCAAACAAATTTCAGATGAAGAGTAAGACTCGGGGATGTAATCATAGAATATACAGAGAAATAATTTGCATGTGATTGATGTATCAGAGTAAATCAAAGATTCATTGAACTAGATAAGTCAACTGCCAGAACCCATCAATGAATCCATATCTGATTTGAAATGGCATAGGAGCAAGACGTTTCCTTCAAAATAAAATAGCCAAGTGGCAGTTGTTCAAGGGATGAAAGAACAGTGGATCTTACACATTGCAATACAAGGCTTCCATAAATCTTCTATCGTTCTACAAACTTTCAATGAAAAGAAAGTAATCAGACTTCATTTACTGTGTTTTGATATTATGCCGTCCCATTTTCTTCACCAAATTTTCTTCCTTCTAGATGGATACATAGATTAGGTACAACCCATCCAGAGAAGGCAAGGCAGAACGTAAGTTCAAAGCCTAACAGTAAAAATGTGGATGCCTTTTCAATGCACAAAGGGCTAGTAATATTGATGACACACAACAGAATCCGACAATCCAACAACAATTGAAAGATTAAAGAACGATATTCAACTGACCATAGCTGTCAGTTCTGGAGTGTGCTGTGCCAATGGCCTCTTAACAACAGTTGGTGCAGCAGACTTAACATACGATGGCTTTTGAGAGACAGCAGATCGGCCAGCAACTTGATCATCCAGTTGAAAGGTGGGTGGAGGACCAGGAGGCAGTGGTGGTCTCATCATTAGGGGAGGTCCAGAAGGAGCCGCATAAGGTGCCCTTGGAACCAATGGGACCATTCCTGGGGGAACAGGTGGGCCAGGAAGTCCAGGAACAGATAACTGTGACCTCATATCAGGCGGTGGTGGGGGTGGGGGAAATCGTGATATACCTGGGGGCAACACATCAGGCTGTAACGTTGGCAGTGCAGCAGCTCCCGCCACTGGAGCCTGTCTTGGTGGGGGTGGGGGAGGTGGAACCATTTTAGGGTGTTCTTTGTTCGCTGCATGATTGTTAGCATCAGAATCTGGTCGTGTAACATCAGGCTGATTTACAGACGATTTTGGAGGCAACCCAGGGGGTGGAGGGGGTGGTGGTAGCATATGCTGTACCTGCATGATACAAAGAAATTTCTCTTCGTTAAGGTGCCTTCTGGACATCTATAACCTGCACAACTTTGTGCAAGAAGCCCTTAAAAGTTAAAATTCAACTAAGTCTGACGTCAAGAAGAATTCAGAATCTAATACTACATCTTTAGGCTCAGAAGGATGTGCTGCTACAAGCCATGAATACTATCCCATGCTGAACAAAACTCTTTTGAGTGTCCTCCCTCATTCTGGACCATCCCAAAATGGGGAGAACGGAGATAGTACTGCAAGCAATATGCACAAACAAAACTAACCTGATTTGTGTCTTTACGAGATGTGTCTTCTGGTGATACAAATTTATTTTTGTCCATCTCACTTCCAGAACTGCCTGGAGGCAGAGATGCTGACTGTTGAACGGATGGAGGAGGTGGGGGATGGAATGCAGCATGTTCTTTAGGAGGGGGACCAGGAGGAGGAGGTGGTGGTGGTGGTAGAGGTAAAGAAGCAGCCAAGTTTGACCCTGTCGGCTTTGGAGGAGGGGGAGGTAGAGGGAGGGATTCTGGCATAACAGAAGCATCTTTGGTGTCTGCGTCAACAGAGTTTGGCAATGGCGGTAGTGGTGGAGGGGGAGGGACAGGCAAATCTGTATCATCCAACTCTATTGATGCAGCTTCGGCAGTTGATGATGAAGACCCAGCTGACAAGGGAATTCGTGGTCCTACAGTTTGAAAGAGATTAGATAAAAGTAGAAAGATGAAACAATACACCAAACAGAAAGGTTGCTACAATAACATCAAACCTATTGAAGATTTGTACATAGGAGGCTTGCCGGGGGGTGGTGCACCAGTAGGATTCAGGGTAGGATGATAGTAAACAGAGTCCTGAACAAACATTATAATTTGAACAAAAATGAGCACGCATAAGACAACTATATGTAGCAGGCTCAAGAGCTCATGTAAGCAATTACTTCTGGTCTTGGATGTTTTGCTCTCTCTTCTTCTTCTGCAGCGGTTCGTCTACGAGGTGGGCCCAAATGGCTGTGACAAAAATATGCATGATGTAAATAATAACTAAATATAGAAGTCAGGACCATCTTAAAAGAATCCATCTCAGAAAGTACTGACCTGAACATAACAGGTGTCTCACCCTTCTCCTTCATTTTTTCTTCATATTCCTGTTGAAAACATGGTACATGAATCACAAATCACATATTGAGTTTGACTTCTATAGAAACACAGAATAAAAAAGAAAGCCACTTAGAGGCCAAGAAAATTAAATTTACAGTAAGATTGTAAAACCCCAGGTAGTTACCATGAGCGCTTTCGGAATTGATGACTAGTTCTACAGATCAACACAACTCTTTTAAGCATGTTTTTTAACAACACACATACATCCAGAAAACTTTCCAAGAGGTCACCCATCTTTGAATTACTCCAAGTCCTTCAAGTTTAATAGTGGATTCATAGATTTTCCAAAAAGAAGGTAGTCATATCAATGTTTTTAAACCTACACCATTCACTACTAATTTTGGATATTACATACACCCTCACTCAAGAACATAACATCCTAGTCACACCTCAACCACTAAATTTCTCATTATAATCTATCGCAAGAATTGACCCACTAAGTGACTGACTACCTCATCCAACTTTAGTCTACAATCACAATTTTGCTCAAATACTATTTATATTATACTGACACACTACATACAGGTAGTTACCAGTAGAGCTTTCGGATTAATGACTTTTTTAGCATACTTCTTTCTATTCATGCATCTAGAAAAATTTTCCACCCATCTTAAATTGATTCAAGTCAAGCATGCTTCCTGTCGCAACAGTTCTTTAATGATAGGTTTCTTAAACAAAAAGTATATCTTATCAATATATGTAGTCTTATTAATCCTTTTAAACCTTCTAATTTGATAGTACTACAAAAATCATTTAAACCAAAGTTGCTCAATGAAAAATATGAAAAATGCTAGACAACCCCCTCCCCAACACACAAGTAAAGATATTGGTCAATAACAGAGAAATA
Source organism: Tamarix chinensis (assembly GCA_030549775.1). NCBI lineage: Eukaryota > Viridiplantae > Streptophyta > Magnoliopsida > Caryophyllales > Tamaricaceae > Tamarix > Tamarix chinensis. The sequence goes on along the minus strand of CM060175.1, from coordinate 3,373,503 downwards.
GATCATTCTCTACTTCATCAGAACCAAAAAAAAAAGCATTAAGCTTAGAATGTAGTAACAATCCCAAAAGACAATTTCTCCAAACCTTCTACATTAGAAAACTAAATGTATAATAAGGTCCATTTAAACCTAAGAACTTTCTCAATAGATACTATGAATGGGCGATGACTACCCCTGCAACCCAATAGAAAAGAAATAACGACACTAGTAAAAACTGGTTGAATACACAATAGACAATTATTGCTTATACATGACCTTTATCTCTTTCTTTTTCATCGTTTTGATCCTGCAACCATTCTTTAGCCTTAGGGTTTGTTTCCATTTTTTACTTGCATTCGTCTAATCTTCTCCTCCCTGGTCCAACCCTACAATTCCATTACCCCATCTAACCACCAAAATTCATCCATTCTTCCTTCGTCAATAATATCCTCTTCTCTAAACTCTTCTTCATGGCTTCTCTTTTTCTTCTCTCGTACTTTCTCTTTGACTCTTCTTCGCCTTCTCTTTAATTTTCCCTTTAGATTAATAAATTGATCTTCTTAGTTTGATTTTAAAATTTTGACCTTTGCCTTCTAAGGTTTGTAAATTTGTCCTTCAACTCATTTTTAAGTTTTGATTTTGCCAAATCCTTTAGGAATTTCTTCTAGCTTTTGCTCCCCTATTTCTGGCCCTTGTTTCCTCCTCTAATCGACAGCGTTTGATGTTTGTTGCTTATACATTAGTTATATTCAGTTTTTTCCTATTGTGATTGTCGTTTTAATTTGATCTCTGTATCTTGTATAGCAAAGCTTTTACTCATTCATTATTTAGTTTTTACTTGTTAAGAGTTTTCATTTGAAGAGCTTCTTTTGCAATTGTGATGGCACTGGCTTGCACTAGGCTCAAGGTGGAAGAGTGTTATCCTAATATGAAATGGAATTTGCCAAATTGGCTAAATTTTGTTTTTCCCTTTATTGATGAGTTTCAAACAATTTAGTTTATCAAATTGATTCAAACTTATTGATAGTTATGCATGAAAATGGTGTGGTTGTGGTGGATTAGTCAAGTGTAGGCTTGTTTATTGATTTTTTTAAAACAATATGATAAGAGAATTCAAGTTGTTTTAGTTTGTAACTTTGAATTCCATCCTATATTAGGATAATTGAAACTGACAATTCATTTTGGACTTTTCTTTCCTTTTTTGTTGGTCTATTAAACCTAATTTTATCTTTGATCGCTCTTTAGTTTGTTATTTAGTTATATATTGGATTTACTTTTATTAGATACTCAATGTGGATCAAACGGATTCATATAACAATCATCTAGATCGCCTCCTTTGTCCACTAGAAAAAAAACCAACCCACCATGAGCTTATGCTACTAAAGATGTTGGTGATAATAGTAAAAGACTCATTATTTGTATTTTTTGTTAAAAAGTTTTTAAAGGTGGTGGCATTTGTAGTGTAAAAATGCACCTTGCTATCAAAAGAGGTGATGTTGTCCATTGTGAAAGGTATTGCCACATATTAAATATAAAAAGAATGAATGCTTGAAAGAAACTGTGCAACAACAATTGGAGAGGTGGGCGATATGAGTATGTAGATCAAGATCCATTTAGATATCTTTTAGAGAGCAATGGGCCATATGAGTATGGAGACATGAACTTCCAAAATAAAAATATTTCTTGTAATGAGAGCAGTGGTAATACTAATATCAAAACGTCTAGTCCAAAGAGAGAGGTGGGCGAGATCGGTACATATTTTCCTAATGGCACAAAAACAGGATCCCAACAATGTATAAGGGTTGCACTTCGAAAAGTAAACCTAGCTAATGCTTTATGATACTGTATCAATGAATGTTGTAAATTATTCTTATTATCAACCTATACTTGCTGTGGTTGCTTCTATTAGATTAGGATATAAAGCTCTTAGTCATAATGCCTAATGAGTAACCTTGTTAAACAAGGCATAGAAAGAACTTCAATGACTTATTGAGACATTTAGAAGTACTTATGCTAAACTTCATGCAGTGCAAGGGTAATGGTTGGAAAGAAACAAGAGAAAGACAATAAATTTTCTTGTGTATTATCATAAGGAATCGCATCCATAAAATCTGTAGATGCTTCTAAGATTGTAACCCTAATGCTTAAACTTTATCCATAAAATCTGAAAAAAAAGAATACTAAAATAAATCAAATCGTAATAAAATTAACTATAATTATAACTAACCCTCCTAAATCTTCTGATCTTGCGAGACTTACAAAAGGCATCTATGTCCCTGGACCTCATTTTATATGATTTGGGGTATGAGATGGCACGTAAACTGCATCACCACATCCCTTTTTCCATGTTCACATCCCCCTCTCCATGCAACGTATATGTTAATGTAGGATAATTAAAGTGCTGGGTGCCACTTAGCCAAAAATGTCACTTTGTCAATATGTTTTCTGCCATAATAACGCTGAGATGTAATTCATATTCCATTCATCAATATAATGCTAAACACTACCCAACAGGAAGTACCAAAGAGACAAAGTCTCCCTAAAAATGATATAAAATTTGAAATTTGATATCCAAGTCCCTTTAAAAGCTTTTAGGATAAGGCCATTCATCCACTCCTCTTCCAGGATCAACAAGTTCTAAATTCCTTTTGCAAGGACAAAGCATGTCCATCGAGCGAATCTAGTTGAAGTCTAACTCCAGCTAGCATTATTGAGATTGGTTTTCACTGTTGATAGCTTGGATTAATAGACAAAACAATAATAATAATAATAATAATATCATCCCCAACCTTAACAAAATTCTTCATTTTAGGGGTTGTATGACCAAAAATATTTCCCAGGATAAACTAAGAATATTCCTTGTACACATATGTAATAATCATAATAAGAGAAAAGTGGAAATTCACAAAGAAAGCATGGTCTATTCCTCATCGCTATTCATGCTCTGTCATGCCTGCTAGTATACCTTAAAAAAAGGCTAAATGTGAGCTACCTAGGCCAAGGATTTTTTTTATATTTTTAGTCAAGACTGCCAATAAAGAGCAGTTCAAGAAAAATGAAACAGGCAGTACTGCATTAACACAACTTCTGTCATAGAAAAAAAAAAAAGAACAAGAGCGAGATTGCATATAATCACCTTCCTCTTCTTCATGACCAGGTTTAAGGTGTCCTCAAGCTGTCTTTTCTTGTGCTTTCTGGCCTTGTCAAGTGCACCTTCAGCCTCTGGACCATTAGAATAAGAGCATGAGCAAATTCAACAATGAAAATCTTTCAACATTTTGCTGTTGATATGCATTAAGTTTGTAGCAAAAAGGCCAAGAAGAATATTTTTCAATGTAAATGAAAATGGTTCAAACATATCAAAACAATATAAGATCTATGTACTCCAAATGACAAAATTTCCGCTTTTTCCTTACATTATCTGCAGGAAATGCCTGACAAAGCCTAAATTAAGTCAATCCTTCTTGCCAAGCAATCCCTGACAACTAAGAAAACTTAGTATCCATTATCTGAACTCAGAACAAGAAGGTAAGATGCACAGAAATAATGAAAACTAAAACTGTTATGCAACAGATTGAATTTTAAGAAACTTATCATATAAACTGTCACCATTCCTATCATTTCCCCCCACAACATGTCTGTGCATGAAAACCAATGCATTTAAACTTGCGGTTTTAATACTTTTCTGCCAACAAAAGATGCAAGCATGGAGCATTAGTAGCATGGTGATAAACATATATTTTTATATATTTTATACCCTTTTATTCTATACTTTTGGTCACTTATTTTAGTAATATGTGAGGTTATTTACATTGTTTATAATTTTATGCTTAAAATATAATAATCTCATATATTCAATTTATTTTGAGCAAAAAGATGAAAGTTTGTATGTAATTTGACAAAATGCAGTATTTTGGGTATAACTTTCATGTATGAACTCAGATTTAGACGATTCAAATTTCTATGTAAAGCTAAAATCACGATCTACAATTCTTATTTCTAGCAATTTTCTCTAAATCTAGAAATAGAATTGGAAAAATTGAACTTAAAGTTACAACTGAAGTATTTTACATAATAAAAGTTTGGTAGGCATGATTTAATTAGTTACTATTCTTATTCTTTCTTTGCAGGTGCTCCATTAGCAACACTGCATGTGGGCCAGGAGCTGAAAAGACACGCACCAAGAAATTAAGTTTGTAACTAATAAAACGTAACAATTTCAAGTGAAGATTAAATGATAAAGAGAAGATCAAGGAAATAAAGGAAATGAAGCAAAACGTAATAGTTTCACGTAATAGCATTCCTTAAATATTGTAAGACTTACAGCCAAAGAAAAGAGAAAGAGCAAATGGCCCATGCACTATATATATATACATCTTAATACACATAGAAGGAAGAGGAACAGGGCCGCCCACCGAAGCACAGAAAGACATTCGAAGCCTCATCGAAGTTATAAGAAGCCGAGAGCCCTTTTCTTTTTAATTTCCTATTCCCTGCTCCTCCCCACAAGTAAATTAGGGAGCATTAAATTTAAGTCTATAATTTATATAAATAGAGGGATTAGCCATAGTAAACGAGCGGGTTCGTGATCCTATGGAGAGTAACTAATCTGTTGGAGGAATCCTATGAAGTGCACTTCGACCGGAAAGTTCCTGTACCTATTCTAAAATTTCCTTCTTTTATATAATTCTTTTCTTAAATTTTAATGTATTCCTAATGAAACTTGTGTTCTATATTACATTTAATTAGCCATGTTTTATTAAGCATGAATTTTTATTGTGCGTTATTATTTCAGATGTTGAATAATTGAGTTTTTGATATATAAATTATATTTGCGATTCGTGTATAAATTCTTGTCCGATATATGAAATCTGATCAATTTCTAGGATAAGGGCTGTAGCTATTCGATTAATTCTAGCGGGGTAGTAATTAATCGAAACAAGTAGCAATTAATTTAATTCGGGGTCATCGCAAGTAACTGAATTGAATTAAAATATAATTTATTCTAGTCAATTTGAGAATGCGGGGTTTTTAATTTGGCTAGGGCTAATGAGTTTCCTTAGAGCTTAATGCAATTAATTTATCTCTAGGTTAATTGAATGGCAAAGATTAATTTTGAGAGATTAATTAGTATTAGGAAAAATGCGGGAGTTAGCCTAATTAGACACTATCTGGAGCCGGGAGAGTTAGCGGGTTAATTCTTTACGATTAGCCTATCAACCTTAATTATTTAAATATCTGATGCTTAATAGAAATTGGCTATGCAAATTTAATATAGAAGTTGGGATGGAGAAGGGTAGATATGTATATATTATATTTATTTAATTCTTAGATTAGTTTAGTTAATAGTTCAGCTATTAGCTAATTTAATTATTATTGTTCCCCTTTATATGAGAACCCCTCGAAATCTTTATAAATATGTGAATAGTATATATATGTATACCGTATTATTTTTATTAATTATTTTTAATATTTTAGAGTTTAAAATCGCATCCTCCTTGTGGGAACGATCCTTCCTTACCCTATGCTACGTATTGTTAATTATTATTATTTGAGTTAGGAATAGGTTTAATTTGATAGCAGCAACGACACACTACCACATGGTAACTTGCAGTATCCTAAAATCACCAGCAAGGCTTGTGGACTTGTACAATCGATAAAACTAGTAGGAGGCATCACAAAACAATCATGAGGTTAGAAGAAGGGAAAAATATCAATTTAGCTACCTAAGTTACCTCAAGCAATTGTTGTAGTTCAACAGCAGATGGAGGAAAACAATAAACAGCTAATGGGCTTAAGGATTTCTAGAGCACTATGCCTATTAAATAATTGGCAAACCCAAAGACGCATTCTACAACCTTGAGTTCCAGAAAAGAAATACAGAAACGAGGGTCACTCCACATTTAAGAAAACATGGCCTAAACAAGACTAGACAACAGAGTAGTCACAGCAAGAACAATGTACAAGGCAACAACAATCCACTTCAGAAAATCCTGCCCAATCCATGAAACAGGATCTGGATTGTAGTCAGAATATCATTTGCCACCTTATTTACAAGAAACTCAAGAAAAATCACGGCCTACAAATATTAATTCAATTCAATTCTTCCAGAACTCATGTGCCCACCCATGTTCATTTCTATCCATTGTCACAGATGCTTTCCTAAGTTCATAAAACAACTCATATTTCACAGACGTTATACCGCATGCCCAGGTCACAAGATGATTCTCATTAAATTATTAGCACATAAGAGTAAAGTGCTCCTCGCTCAATCTTCTTCAGCCATCTCACTTCATACAAAATGGCTACCACATTGCTATGAACCATGCCTGTTGAAGCCTTGTAATTACTAATGCAGTCATTCCAAAATAAAGCAAGAAAGCTCATGCAGTCATCTTACTTCATCAGTGTTTGAAAAGGCACACATACACGCAAGGCAATGGGGGTGGGGGGCTTTTCTGGTGCTAGGCGAGGCGAGGTCAGTGAGGTGTAGGTAAGGCGGCTGAGATGTGCCTAAAGCACAGAGGGGCACGCCTTTCAGAAAATCTCGCCAACTCACATGTATGCCATGCATTCAATAAGGGGAGAGTAGACATCTTTTTGAAAAAGGGGTAAACCTATGTATAGTTTTGATCACAATGAAAATGTTCTGCAATCAATATGGGGATTGGGGAAAGCAATAGTTTTTTTTTTTGGAAAAGAATATAAAGGTGTACCGTGCAGTACTTGAACTCAACAGCAGGCTGCAGGCAGAGTAGGGGATAAGAGAGAGCAAAATTTTCACCAGAAATAAAGTCACAGACAGAAAGATTGAGAGACAGAGACAGCAAGAAGTGGTTCACTATCTACTATCAAGCAGAAATACAAGCCATGTATTTTTCTTCTTCTTTCTCAGTGTTCTTAATTATTTTATCTGTTTCTCTCTCTTTTAAATTTGCTTTCATGCTTCTTTTTTTGTCCTTATTCTCCCCCAGTCCTACCCATTTTTTTTGCAGATATACCTCTATTATTTGCTGTGTAATGTTTTTTCTCTTCTCCTTTCTTTTTTCCTTCATCCTAATGCTCTCTGTCTCTGTTATTCTCAGGATATGTTGTTGTCCTTCTTTTTCTCCCTTTGACATGTCACATTATTCTCTGTTTTCTTCACCGAATCACCTCTGATATGTTATTAAGCAATTGATCATTATGTGTTTTTTTTCTCTTTTTCCCCTTTGCACGTTGTAATGTTACCGATTAGTGTCCTCTATTTTTCTTCTCTGTGGTGTACATTAGGCATTCAGGATTCAGGACCTTGTCCCATTCAGTAAAAAGGGCGGAAGATGATGATGAAGGTAAATGTGATTTGGGATTAAAATATGTTGTAACTTGTAAATTCTGTCAGAAAGTAGCTAAAGGAGGGATATATCGACTCAAACAACACCGAAACATAAAGGCTTGCACTATGCGTGAAGAAAAGTGAACACGATCAAATGAATCTACTACATGAATCTGTTTAGCTAACCTTAAAGAAGAAGCTGATTTTTTTATGATCAATGGGCCTAGAGGGAAAAGGCTAATGAGTGTAGATGTAAGTCAAGCATTCGTTGCCAAGAAAGCAAGACAGGTTGGTCCAATGGATACTTTCTGCAGTAGCTCTTCAAAGTGGGAAGTAAAGTATAATTAATGAAGCCTACAAGAAAGAACAAAGAGAAAAGGCTTCAGCAGATGTTGCTAGATGGATGTATGATGCCAGTATTCCCTACAACACTATATTATCCTAAATTCAAAGTTGCAATAGATTCTGTTGCTAGAGCTAGAATAGGTCAAAATCCACTTAGTGCTTACGAAGCAAGGTTTCTTTTCCTTAGAAAAGATATCCAAAGAACCAATGATTTAATGAAAAGTTATAGAGAGGAATGGATTAGAGATGGATGCTTTGTCATGTCAGATGGATGGGAAGATAGATGTCATAGGTACATATTAAACTTTCTCGTAAATTGTTCTAAAGGGAGCATGTTTATCGAGTTAGCAGATGCATCAACATATTCAAAGATTGGAGATAGGTTGTATAGGCTTCTCTGTAGAATTATAGAAGTTGGAAAGCATAATGTAGTGCAAGTGATTACAGATAATAGGAGCAATTTCCTGACGCCGGATAAGAACTCTTACAGTGCATCAAAATGGCTATTATATGCAAGTTATTTGATACTTCTCTGCTTTTCGCTATTAATGCAAGAGCTGATTATATATGTATACCTTTTTTTTAATGATTAGGCCCTGCCTCGGAAGCAAAGTATCATGATTTGTATCAGACTCCTTATGCAGCTCATTGCTTTGGCTTGATGCTTGAAGATATTTTGAAAATTCCAGCCCTTGATGGAATTCTCAAAAGAGCAATACATATGACCAGTTTCATCTACCAGCGACCAAATCTAACAAATTTGATGAGGTGCTTGAGTGGACAAAGAAACTTATTGAGGCCAGCAAAGATAAGATTTGGTATTGCATTTCTCACTCTTTCATCAATACACAAGCAACAAGATAACCTAAGAAAGTTTTTCACCTCTCAAAAGTGAGTATGTGATATGTCCCAACACCTACCTATTTAGGAATACATTTGCACTCTTATAATTCTTATATGTAAGCATGATTTGAATTTGCAAAAAGTGCCAAGTTCTAACAATTGATTTTTCATTAGGTAAGTAGGAAATGAGCTAAGAAATCAAGAGGAAAAAGAACTAGGCAAACTGTTTTGATGCCTACATTTTGGAATGGTTTGGTCTATGCTCTTAAATTGATTGGGTCATTGGTCTGTACACTCATATTGGTTAAGAGTGAGAGAAAGCCAGCTTTGAGTTATATTTATAAGGTTATGGATCGAACCAAGGGGACTATCACATCCACCTTCAACGGAAATGAATCAAAGGATATTGATGTTTTACGAATGATAGGCAACGAATGGAAATGCCAACTTCATGCCCATTGCATGCAGCTGGGCATTTTCTTAATCCTTAATTTTTCTATAATAATACCCAAATATGTAGCGAGTGGCCTATATTAGTGCATTTAAAGATTGGTTCCAATCATTGCCAAGTAAGATAAGAGAATAGATGAGCTCCCTTCTTACAATATGCTGATGGTTTATTCCAAAATCCTATGACTATTAGGAATAGAAAGACTAAAGCCCCGATACTCAACTATTAATTTAGCTATTTTATGTGTTCGTGTTATCATTATTATTATTATTATTTATTCTTATGCCCATTTTATTTGATTTAAATCTTTTAATGTTAATAACATTTGCCGCTGAATGGTGGGCTGCCTATGGGTCTTCTCCTCCTACTTTGCAACAATTTGCTATAAAAACTGAGTCTAAAATGTAGTTCATTTTTTTAGCACATAAGTACATCATTATCTTATACTTAAAAGTTAAATTGTTAATTGTTAAACACCTTGACCAATTAATAGAGTGAGTTATCTCCAATTTTGCATATTCATACCAAGAAAAGGAATAAACTTGCACAATCCCAATTAAATAATTTAGTCTATGTGAAGTACAATTGAGCTTTGATTGAAAGATATCAGTTGAGGGACAAGATTGATCCCATTTCTTTGAAGGACATTGATGAAAGTAATAAATGGTTAACTGAAAGAATAGAATCAAATAAAGAGGGTGCTGAAAAATTATATTACTTTTGAGGATGATGATTTGAACTGAGAGGTCGTTGTTGCTATTGCTAGAGTTGATAAAGAGAGATTTAACCTAAGATTTAGTGCAAGTGGCAGTAGCAGCAAACATGTATGCCTAGATGAGAAATAGAGGAAGAAGTGGAAGATGATGATGAAGGTTGTGGGTTAAAATTAGATGCATTGGAGGATGAAGATGTACTTATAGAAGATGATATTTGTAAGTAGCTTGCTAGTATTTGTAGTATTAAACTCATAGGCTGCTATTTTTTTCTAAGTATTTTCTTGTTATGAAATACTTTTTCTAAAAACTTTAGTTATTAATCATTTTTTAGCCTTTTTGAGTAATTTTGATGCCTTACGTCGCCTAGGAGCATGCCTTCATCTTGTGCTTAATGCCTAAGCTTCAAGACCCCTATTGCCTAGGTGCACCTTAGGCCTTTTTGAAATAGTGCACATCATACAAAATGACTATCAAATTGCTATGAATCACGTCATTTAAAGCCTCGTATGCAAACATTCCAAAATATAGCATGAAAGCACACGTTATGCTCTATCAAATCTGCCTACTATTTATGAGCACAAGCTCATTGAGCATGACATCTCATGAAAATAATTTTACATTTTTGAGAAAACAAAAACAATTCTTAATTGTTTTTAGTATGCCCACGCCATACACCTTTGTTCTAATAGATTCTCATTTTTGACATATTGGGCCAGTGGTGTCATCGTTGGCCATTGCTTTATTGAGAAATTGGGTTTGAGCTAAGATGAATGGTGAGTGGTTTAAGCTTCACCAAAGAGAGAAAATAATTTCCCAATTCTGAGAAAACAAACTAAATTTCTTAATTATTTTTAGTATGCCCGTGCCATACACCTTTGTTCCAATGGATTCTCATTTTTGGCATATTGGGCAGGCAATAAAATCGCAGTCGGTGTCGCAATATCGAGCACCCCAAACGATATATTATGTGCCACGGTCGTGAGTTTTTATTTTTATTTCACCATATACTCTAATTATTATTCATTGATCATTTGAATATAAATAGTTAATAAAATAATGTTTTGTATAAAATAAATATTTGAGTCGTTATATTTTAAATTGTCCTAATAATCCTAAATTTCCCTTAGAATGAAAAAATACATATTATTTAGTGGTAAATGTGAAAGTAATAAATAACAATACTTTATTATAATTCAATACTAACTTGTTCCAAGATACATATAGTAAATGAATAAGAAAAAACTATCATGCATACTTTAATAGTAGATTTAAGAATTCTCGATAAGTAGATTTACGAATTCTCAATAAATCGTAGATTTATCGACAATTTATCCCAATTTATCACCGATATTTTCCAATTTATTGGCGATTTACCGGTGATTTATCAACCGATAGAATGTAAAATTTTAAAAATGTAGTGTATCAATAATTTTGCATCGCTACTGACCCAGAAACCACTAAACAGTGGCTAATATGCTATAGCAATATTGCTATTTAATTGGATGGTCAGTGGTGTCATTGCTGGCCATTGCTTTATTGAGTAATAGCATATCGAAATCAAATAATGATATATATGGTGCATTTAAATTGGATTTGGGCTAAAATGAATGGTGAGGGGTTTAAGCTTCACAAAAGAGAGAAAAAAAAAATGCGAAGAGAAGACGAGGATAGTGAAGTGACCTTAGGCCCCTTCCCATGGTTCACTCACTCTCAAACCTATCTTAAGAAAAGATAAAACTATTAGGAGAAGCATTCAAACCTTTGAATATGGAAGACCAATAGGACAGCCCGGTTCATGAATGTTTTTTTGAGTTCAAAGTCAAGATGTTCTTATTTACAATCCTTAGGTTCAATTTAGAGAAAAGAAGAATAAGTGCCTTGAGGTTACAACCTAACAAAGTTGATTGCAAATGAGTTGTCTACACTAAATCACAATTATATAGTTAGGACCTAAGTAGTAATTATCTAGGAAAATCAATACCTAAAGCGCACAACCCATGGACCATGGGTTAATTCCCATCAAAACAAAACAAAGATTACTACTTAAAACTCCTACAAGTAGAACTAATAAAGAAATATCTCAATCCACTATGACAAATTGTCTTCGAATTTACAAACAATACTGCAAAGGGATAAAGAGTGAAAATCAAAGGCCACAAAAAAAATTGGCATTCTAGCAAGGCCATACTTCTTGAAAAGGAAACGGCTCCTCCCAATTGCACTATCTAGTACTTGGAGCTTCTATAGTAGTCAACACACGTGAAGGAGCTAAAAAGGGTGAGTATTCCAAGCCAATTTTCCAACAAAAGTGAGCCACGTTATGTATGCATTTTGTTCATCGTTCTTTATGCCTTTGGATTTGAACAAGCATCCCTCCAACCCCATATTATTAGGTTTTCCCACCATAAACCTTAGTGATGTACAACACTTGAATTGGCGATTCAAGAAGTTGAATCACCATGGATGATCCTGCATCAAATAACCTTTACTAAAGGAGACAAAATGCAATATCTTAACTTCAAAACTACATTATTTCAATACTACATAATTTAAGTAAAAGACATAATAACACCCTTAAACCAAGAAAATAATAATAATAATAATAACATGGGAGCCAACAGATTCAACATCTTACATATGTCGTCGCAAATTTCATCCATCCTATGCATCCATCATGTCTTCCATTCCCTTCTAGAAATTAAACAAAATTTCAATTTCTTTCAAAGCTCCCCAAGTCATTTGCCTTATCCTATAGTACTCTTACTTTCTGTCTCGTCCTAACACAACAAAACAACACAGTTCCTCACTAGTCAAACTTGGACAAGTGCACATAACCAAACAATTCATACAAGCATTATTCATTTGTGACTAGTGCTTCCTGGCTACCAAATGTTCCTGGTTGTGAAGCAAAAGGCTTAAGGTTTGTTCTCTTCATCTCCTTTTTTGCTAATCTCTAACGTTAGAAAAAACATTTATCTAACTTTAATGTATTATTATTGTTACTACTATTATTGTTATTCAAAATATGATCTTAGTTTCCCTCATCTAATATGAAAATAAGGTAAGGAAACAACCTTCATTAATAGTGCGTTTGGATTAGGGTGAAAGGGGTTAACGGAGGTGAATACAATGATTCACCCAGTTTGGGTACCATTTTTAATACCTTTACCTAGGTGAATCGGGGTTAATATTTCACCCTGATTAACCTTGTTTTTATTATCCTCCGATTTCGAGAGTAACCGAGGTAAAAGTGAAAGAATAAATAAATTTTTGACCTGATAAAACCAAAATACCTCTCAAACCCTATACCCCTAATAGGACTTATCTATTTAATACAAAGGTATAAATGTCATGTGCTTTATTTTTTTAACCTTCATTCACCTCAATTTAAATGGAATTTTTAAAACATTCACTTCGATTCACCCAAATTAAGTTAATATCATTCAAATAGCATAGTAAAACATTCACATTGATTCACCTCCATTCCTTCACCTAGGTTAATTTTTAATGTTTATCCTCACCCCGATTTACCCCAATCCAAACAGACCATAATACGAGATAATTAGCTTATTTGTAAATAACTACTTTTATTAAAAGGATTTCATTTCCCTTCTTTTGATGGAACGTGATGCATCTTTATTTGCACATTCATTGGAAATGAAATAAAGGGCAAGCATCACTTTGATGCCTTCCCATAGTTGTTATGAAAAACTAACAATAAAGCACATACTAAAGAAATAAGACAAGCTAACAAAAGTAAAGAACAAAGTTAAACAAAAGTCATATTTTACTAGAAAGAGGCAAGCAGCTTCTGACTTAATTTAGCCCAAAATGTCATCTCAGCAAGAATAATAACAGTCCTTTTAGAAACAAGCAAACCACTGTTTAAGCATCACTGGATATCACCCAGACATAAATCTTAAATACGCAGTCAAGGCCATAACACACATCTAAATAAAACACGTCAACTGCAAAGTAAAACAACATACTCATCATTTCCAATTTCTGAATCTGATCTTTGATTTGATCAGGGTCTTTCTTCAAGATACCCACCTCCCTGACCTTTTTCCTCTCTTTCTTGTTCTGACCAGAAAGAAGGTACAGTGTCAGAGCCAAAAAAAATTCCAACAATAAATGTGCATTTTGAAAACCACAAAAAATGATAGAACAAAGTTCAGAAGTTTTTTTTTCCCCTTCAATGTGAAAATAAACACGCTAAAGGGGTGCAGCTATCACCCAAACAGCAGCGTAGGAACGAAAATGGAAAACGCAGCTCGAGTTTGAAGCCTAAGAAAAATCACGAGTGAAGTAACAACATGCAAGCAGACACAACACTTAAAATACCCAAACTAATGACACTTTCCCTAATCCCCGTTGGAAAAACAAATATATATATATCTTCAGATTTCCACACACCAATAGATAAACTGGACAGCTTTCAATGGCATCGAGTTTTAATACTCATTATACCAGTTCTTCCAACATTTTCATGTTTTTCCAAGGCCAAAACAAGAGTTAATACTTAAAATAAGAACCATAACTAACCTCAATTTGTCCTAGAATTCCAAAATAATAAACGAAAAAAACTTCTGGAAATGAAAATAAACGAATCAATTAGAACCCACATGAATAGGGCAAAAATAATCACAAACAATAAATAAAACCATAATGATTTTCACAGCCGAAGAATTAAGAATAGTGCTTCACTGCGAAAACAAAATCTAAAAATTCGAAGCAGGGAACGGAAGTAAAAAATAATGACTACCCGTTTAAGCTCCTTTTTGCGAAGCTCTTTGCGATAAGCATCTGTCGGATTCATTGTTTTGCCTCCTTTCGTCGTTTTCACCATTTTCGCTGAGTATTAAAACTACGATTGTTCAATTAATCCCTTCTTCTTCGACTTCAGATTATGCAGCCTCTTCGAATGCTACAGCAATGGAATTGCGACAATTCAATAGCGCCCTCCTTTCAGACTCTTAAGAGCACTGCATCTCGGTCCTTTCATCGATCGAAATTAACTTCGTTGCCACAAAAGTTACTTCTTGCGTCCTGTTTGGGCTCGCCTTTGAAGCACCCAAGTATCTTGGGCCGCCTACGAAGGGCGACTTTTATGGTTTGGGCCTTGGGTGAATCCACTACTATTCACCGACAAGATTTATCTAGATTAATGAGAGCTAAAAAAAATTATTCATTCACCTAAATTTTACTCATTTTTATTAATCTCTAATTTGGAGGTGATGCAAACAAGAAAAAATTAATTTTTTACTTAATTAGGTAGAATATCATCTCTAATATATATGTTATAGAAAGGACTACAAGTATAAATATCATTTGTTTTATTTTTAACCTTTAACCTTCATTACCGTCAATCCAAATAAAATTAAAAAAAAATATTTATCTTAATCCATTCAAGTTAGGTTAATTTTATCCAAATAATATTTTAAAATATTTACCCTAATTTATTCCCTTCACTTAGGTTAAATTTTAATTTTTACCCTCACCTCATTCACTTTAATCCAAACAAACCATTAAGATTTTAAGAAATCAACAAGAAAAGAGGGAAATAAAAGGAAAGGTATGTTTTGATCGTTTTGTTGCTAGGGAAATAATAAGGATATAAAATAACTAGAAAAAAGACTAAAAAAGTTATAAGGTGCTACTTTTCTGGCCTCAACATAAGAAAAATAGAAAACTAATTAGGAATTTTTTTTAGAAGACATACCTAACATTATTTTCTAATGACCTTAGCATCTTCTTTTTCAATTCATCTCTTTAGTTCCTATTTGGTATCCAATTCCCCTTGTTTGATCGTGATCATCTCTAGCTTCGATCTTCATATCACTACTCTTGTATAACCTCTACAAAATGTGAGCATAACTTTCATATTAATTGTTCATCTAGTTCAAAATTTAAGTGCCCTATTAAAAAATATTCATTCCTACCACCTCGATTTGAATAGGTAACTTCCCAAATAATTAATTCTCGATTTGAACTTAATAACAAATGAATGTGACCTTGAAGCCCTTTATTCTCAAATTTGGGCTTTGTTACGTTCAATTTTAGGATATTTGAGCTTCAATTTAATTTCTTTTCATTCTTATTTGTGGATTGTTGTTGATTTGATGGAATTTTGACTTGGGTGTTGGAATCTTACCATACAATGTTATACCATTGGGCACGCATACAAAATTTTCTTTTATTATGGTATTTGTATAACTTCTTACGTTTTGTAGGTTTGCTTCTATTTTTGTGTGTTTAACTATGATGTACACATTTTTTTATGATTTCTATGGTGATACTTTAGAGCTTTCAAAGATTTTAGTTAATATACTCTAAGCTTTCACTTTGCTTGGAGTACTTAGGATATATTGGTAAATTTTAGGGATAATTTATTATTGTGGGAGTTGTTTATTTATTTATTTATTTTATGAAATTTCCTATTGCTAACTTCTAGGCTCTTTTGCTAGTTTATTGAATGTTCATATCATAGTCATCTAGGTATAGGTTTATGCTTCTAATCCAACATTTTATTCTCTATTGTAGAAATAAGTGTTGGTATTGTTTTGAGGATATTTTATTTATTGTGTTCCATTAATCATATATGTCGTGACCTATGAATTGAGTTTTCTTTGAAATTATTGAAAGTATTTAGGTTTCATGGAGATATTACCTAGATATGATTAAATAACATGTAAAAATGTTTGATTGAAGTATTAATTAGTTGATTAAAGTGTTGCAGGTAGTTTGAATTTGTTATAAGAAAAGCTATTTTGATAGGTCATTGAGTTTGATTGTCAAATTAGAGGTAGATATTTGCCTTAGTTGTACACTTCAGGTGAGACACAAAGAAGTATGCTATCAATCATTGAATTTCATATTATTTTGTCAATTATTTGTTCTAGAAATATGAGAAATAAAGAATGACAAACATTAAGCAAATTCAGCTTTCACATGTTTGTATTATTTGAAGTTAAGAATAGTTTAGCTGTCAAATGTTATGTCTTTGAGAATTGGTTAACTTGGACATTGTATTTGTATGACTAGAGATGCCATATTAAACAATATTTGATTCATATGTCATGTTATCATAGTCTTTGAGTGAAGATGAGTAGCATTGTATAAATGAGAATTAACATTAACTTTCAAATGGGCATATGCTCTTATAGGATAGTGTGCATCCATTACAAAACATTGTATTTCATGATCTTGCATGCTTGCATTTTGGTTTCTATATGTGCATACACAAGTATAAATCAATGAGCCACGCTCCACTAGCCGTGTCATTTTATTAGTGTGATTTATTAAACTTTTGTCTAATAAAACAAAATGAATATTTTTTAGTCCTTGAAATTTGTGTAAGAGGTTCACCTTGTTTCTCATTATTGTTTGTTTCTTTCATGTATAGGAAAGAAATGAAATTTAGTTATACAAACTTCTTATAAATCATATTGAGGATTTATTATCGATTGTTTATACACCTATAGCTGGCAAGGTTTGCCAAAAATATGGGAGCATCTTTCTAAATTTATGTTTATGTTTCATAATTGTTAGAAAGATGTTCCTATATCCCACTAAGGCCTGGTTGGTTATATAAGTTCATCCTCCTCCCTTTTTTCTCTCTGGATGGATGAAGGGAACATGATTTTGATTTTATAGAAATTTTTAGGCCTCATCCCAAACAATAAAATAAAACACTTCCATCAATTTTTTCTTATACAAATTATGTTAAAATAATTCTCTATAATTTTCTTACATCTTCATACTTTAATCATCTTTTTATTTATTTTAATTAACTTATATAAATTATAGTTTTTTATAATATTTTATTACTGAATATAAAAATTAAGAATTTTATTTGCACTTTTTATTGAAAATTTTATGTAACAAAAAATTTAAAAGATATTTTAGATTTTTTTTTAAATAATTAGATGTTTTATGATTTTAATGGTAATTCATAGTCTATAAATAAGACTAATAGAACATATAAAACCAATGCAACATATTTCAACATTACATAAATATATTAGTATCAAAAGACCAATATCATGTATTTATAGAAAATAGTGGAACATATATAATATGAGACAATAAAAAATTTACAAGAATTTTCTCACCATTGTATACATTAAAAAAAACTATGTCATGGCTCCCCCAAGTATTAATATTTTTGTTGATATAAATTAGCAAATGTGGTGGGATATGAAGGAGGGTAATAATTGATTAAGTGGATACTATTTATAACACCCTTAATTTTTATAGCAAAAAAAGTTTCATTTAAATAGAATAACACATAAGATAAATAAAAAATGAGAGTGAAACTGTCACAACTAACATTCAAACCAATGCCTAATGTAAAGCTATTGGTGAAATGGTAAAACATTCACAATAACATAAACATAAGCAAATCTCTCCCAATAAGAGTTTAAATATTACAAGGTTGTTAAAGTTTTATATTACTCAAAAATATAATTCAAGTGAAAATATAGATCAAAGAGTTTGAAACAACCGACGAGCTGAAAATGTTTCCATAGGAGGACAAAAGAAGCTAGATGTTGGTTGGTTTAACTCTATGTTAACATTATTCCTCAATATAACATCCTCGTTAGTTGTTAAAGAGTTGGCTATCATAATCCTTATCTACTTGGGACATAAAATCCTACACACAAACTTCATGATCTACCTATTTGAATTGGGCAGTGACCAAGAAATAGACATGCCAGTACTTACGTATTAGTAAGATTATGCTACTATATAAAAGTATGAAAAACATGGAACATAAAATAAGCCTCACATAACATGATTCTCAATAAATACACGCAAATAAACATAACCATAAATATAAAAACAAGCATAACATTGCATTCCTATTGAGTACAAATTTCAACATAATGCCATGGGCTATAATCACTAGCTAACCAACATCTTAGCCTAAATAACAAACCATTTAAATCCAAGACCACAGGTTGTACTCAATTACTATATAAGGTCAGCTCTAAGGCAACATGAATAGTACTCAAAAGGGATTGTTCAACCTCGTTTGGTTATACACATCAGCTACACATGATTAGCACCAAGGAAACACAAATAGTACTTAGGGGAATGTTTAACCCCACTACATTGTATAGTCTAAGACTAGTATAATCCTCAACTATATATACATCTTGTAACACCCCTAAATTTTAAACAAAAAAATTTATTTTGAAGATAATGCAAAAGCATACTAAAAATAAAATCGGAAAATATTACCACCATATTAACCATGAGAAAAGTGTGACCATTACCTAACCCATACTTGATACAAGGCAAAATTGGTCAACGAACAAAGGAATGTATGCTCAAGTAGTATAAAAAATAATAACAAGGATGAGAATAATATAGATGAGAGATATAATATTGAAATTCAAATATAGGAACCAAAAACAAGAGTTTAAATGACTAGAAATAAAAAAAACATCCTAACACAGTGGGCAAAACAAATATAAGCTAGTTAGCCTAACTGTTAACTAAATAGAAATGTAATCCTCAATCTTTAGGTTATGCCCAACTACTAACCCACATCATCATCTTAAACATACTCTAGCTAAGAATCATAACTCTACAAATTGTTTTCTACTCACTAAAAAAAAGTCAAATCATTATAGTAACCACACACGTATAGTATTAGTACGTTGAAGTGTTGGTAAAACAAACTACCTAAAACATGGTAATGACTGATGTTACACATTAAGGTCACATAATAGAATGGTATAAAATTTACTTAGATAAGATAAACTCAAAGTCATGGTTATTATATTATAAGGCTTACTCACATAGTAATATCAAAATACAAAATCATGCATTAGAATCATACAGGAAAAAAAACCATATTATTAAACATCTATTTAGTGATTACATACTTTCTAATTATTAAGATGTTCAATTTAACCATGCCCTATCATCCACTATAAAAAAAATCCATGATAGCGTAATACACACAATGGGATACTACACCCACCATACGTGGTCTATACACATTAAAGGGGATTTCTCTTAGGATACCACACCAACCACACCTTGAGTACATCTGTCATGAGGGTTAATATAGATTGGGATATAACATTGTAATACCCCAAAATTCACTACTTTTTTTGAAAGCAGAAGTAATTAAAATATTTACCTGTGAATTCTGGGAATGTTACCGCCACACTTAGTACCAAATCAGTTCTCTCCAGCCGATTCAGTACCAAGTGCTAAGGCTAAAGAAAGAAATAATAAATTATAAATCAATATAATTCAAATTCCAAATAAGCATTAAACGGTTGTAAAACAAAATTAGAGTACGCATCAATAATTGTAATTCATTTACAAAAGAGAATTAAACTTACAACCGATAAAAGGTTAATTAAAATACTCAATCGAGTAATGAATCAGAAAATGGTAAATGCTATACCAAAGAATAAAAAAAGGAATTAAATCTCATAAAGAATGAATATGGCCACGAAACTCTCAAACTTGAGCCAAAACATGCTCAACACACAGACCCAACTGATGTCTCACCCACCTACACAAAGTCAGAAGGGCACACTACTCGTGGGAATAAGCAGCATCCATGAAAAGGGTGATCAGTACGCTACATACTGAGTAAGGTAACCGAACACTAAGGCCAACACATAAACACATAATCCATGCAGAATAATAACAGGGCATAATCACCAACACAATAACATAAAGGCAAATGAATGATCAGGTGGAAATGCCAAGATCCAATATAGTTTAGATTAATTACTTCATTAGTCCTTTATCAAAATATTTTCACACCATACTCTTTATCAAGTCCATACGAGTACGAAAACCCTACTATTTTTGCCGGTGGATTGGTCTCCAGGGCACTCTTGCTCCTAGCCACTATTCTAACCAGTAGATCGGTCACTAGGGTAACATACCCTACCACTATTATGCCGGCGGATTGGTCTGGCCCTTTCTCACACAGTGTTTCACTGTAAGTAATTAGTATCTTCCCACTTATTAACAACATATATAGTTTGGTTCGTTGAGCTTGGGATCCCCCATTATTTTAGCCAATGAATCGGTCACTAGGGTAGCATACCCTACCACTATTAAGCCGGTGGATCGGTCTTCAGGCTACCATAGTACCTGGCCACTATTATGCCGGTGGATCGGTCTGGGCCCGACTCAACATCTTTCACTTTACGTGATTAATGTCTTAAGTATATTATTTGGACAATTTTAACCCTAGACATGCATGAACCACTCCTTTAACACATATCCTCCAAGTCCACTCCACATCTCAATCTAGGGTTTTATCTCGAAACCTTAATTTAGGCCTTAGTGGCCCATCTTACTCCACCTCACACAACCCAAATCATTTTAACGCTCCACACACCATAACTCATGAATAAAATCCTTATAATTACACTTTAATCACCAAGTACACATGATACCACAAAACTCTAAACAGCTACAACAAACCCTAATTGTCCACACAAACCCTAGCTCGATCTCCTATGTACCCTTATATCACTCCACGTACTATTTTTAACCCAAAGTGTTCAAAAGCCCAAACAACACTTACATTACCTTCCTCACATCCCAAATCAACTTTCCACGCGTAAATTTCATACCCATGCAGATGGTAACCTCCCCATGCAACCTTCGAACCTTTTCATGCAAACCCTAAAACTCCCGTGCAATCATTAACTCCCATGCAAAACCCTAATACCACCATGCAAACCCTAATACCACCACACCACCATTAATCCCCAATACCCCTATATAACCATTAATACCACCATACAAAACCCCAGATTTCATCATACAAAACCCTCAATTTAATCCACACCAAACCAAAAATCTATCTATACCAAACCCTGGATTCAAACCATATACAACCCAAAGATTCGTCCATATAATAAAATTGATTAGATTCTCCCATTCATAACCACAAATTAGATTCTCCCATAGAAGACCATAAGTTAGATTCTTCCACATAAAATCATAAATTAGAATTTCCCATGTAAACCATAAATTAGATTATCCCATATAACATCATATATTACATTCTCCCATACATAATCATCCAAACCATAAATTATATTCTCTCATACAAAACTATAAATTAAACTCTCCCGCACAAAATCATAAAATCATAAATCAGATTCTCCCACACGAAACCCTAAAATTCTCAATTTTATTCTTTCACTCATGAATCATTAAAATAATTAGGTCAACTCATCTCTCTTGGTCAACCTCTTTCCCCGTCCTCCTTTTTCATCCTTTCCCCCACACAAACTACATCAACACCCTCACATGCATGCCTTATAGGGTCACAACACATATCATCATATATAAATAATACACATGCTATATAACAATACCAAAACATGCTTGAACTCCACGTTATACCATATACAAAATAATTACAATAATAAACATATGATACATAGCATGTGAAGCACATAATGCATATAAGCACACAAAAGGCCTTAGCACCCCTTACCTGAAACGACACCGGTCTTGGAGCACACTCCTACGCCTCCTTAGGGCTTTGACCAAATAATAACATACTAATAAAAATAACATTAATAAAATTCTAACTTTGCTAAAGATATAGAAATAATAAAACTATTATAAAAGTTGATAATATAGGGTTAAAGATTTTACCCTAATAATAATAATGGTACTAAAATAGTAATAGCAAAGATACTAAACATAATATAAGTAATAATATAAATAATAATAATAATAATAATAATAATAGTGACAATAATAATAATAATAATAAGGACACTATTTAAAAACAAAGTAAAATAAAGGCATCGACCCCTTTTCCAAAACAATACTAATAATAATATTAGTAAAATAAATAACCAAATTTGGTAATAATGATAATAATGAAATAATAATAATAATAATAACAACAAAAATAACAATAATAATAATAGTAATAATAATAATAATAGCAAAGCTAATAGTAAAGTAGTTTTAATATTAATAATTAAATAATAATAATATTAATTTGAAATAGTAAAAATAAAATAATTATAATTATAATAATAATAACACATTAATATTAATAATAGTAATAATGGAAATAATAAGAATAATAATGATAAAATCAAAAATAAAATACAATAGGGCTTCAGCCCTCAATAGAAATAATAATCAAAACATTAATAATAATAATAATAATACATATTAAAAATATAAATTTTAATAATAATAATAATAATGGTATTTATATCTAAATAAATGAAATAAATATTAAGGCTCATAAAAATAGGGAGAAGGGTTGATAGGGTCTAGGGTTCAACCTTAGGTTGGAGGGGATAAGCGGCACCGACTGTGGTCCACGGAGGCAGCGGCGGTAGTTGGAAAAAGAGAAGAAAGAGGGGAAAGTTAAATGCTGGGGAAAGGAGAGGCAAAATGGAGGTGGGAGATGGGGTGTTTATAGTTGTCCAGAAGGAGAGGAACAAAATGGAGGTGGTGGTGTAGCCACCGCGGTGGTGGCGGCCGAATGGAGGAGAAGGAGAGAAAGAGAGGAGGAGAGGGAGGAAGGGGAAAAGAAAGGTAGGTGAAGGTAGAGGGTGGTCTCAAGTACAGTTTGGGAGGTGAACTAAGCGGTGGAAGAGGTGGCTAAGGGTGGTTCGAAAGGTGGCGGAGATAGAAAAATAGGTTGGTTGGGAAGGGGACTTCGCACAGCCAGGACGGCTTGTGCAGGACGAATCGAGGGGGATGGATGATTTGGTTAGCTAGAGGGAGGTGCAAGGAAGATTTTGGTGGCCATAGATGGCGGCAAAGTTGGCCGAAGACGGTAAAATAGGCGTCTTAAGTGGCGGCGGCGGCAAGGTCGGGCATTCCTAGGTTGGGGATCAAGAGCTTGATACAGGGCCATTATGGGGGGGGGGTATTTATAGGATTAGAAGGGAGGCTAGGGTTATGTGGGTTGGTGTGGGAATAGGCAAGTAGGGTTAGGGTCACCGGTGGCGAGGTTGGCCGGTGGAAGAAATTTTTGGGGAAGGGATATGCACAGGGAAAAAGGGGAAAATCGCGCAAGAAGAGGGGGCGTTGGTTTGGAGAAGATGTCAAAGAGTCAGCACGGGAGAGAGAGGATCGAAATGGCCGGTCAACATCGGCAAAAAACCAGGGCACAAGGGCGGTGGAAATGGCGCAGGTTAGTGGCGAAGGGGCTGGTAAGGTGAGAAGGAAGAAGAAGAAGAAAGGAAAGGCTAGACCGGGCTGTCCAAGGAATAAAGAAAAGAAAGAAAAAGAAGGAGACCGAGCGGTTCGGCAACACAGGTAAATTTTCTTTTAAATGAAACACCGCGTTCTAATGAAATAACAGATAAAACGCACCGCGGAAAGGGTACACACAAGGGGATAGCTGCACGGCTAGGCCAAAGGAAAGGAAGAAGAGGAATTGGGCCGCAAGCTGGCCCCGTTCAGGGAGAAGAAGAAAAAGAAAAAGAAAAGAAGAAGAAAGAAAAAGAAAGAAAAAGGAAGAAAGAAAAGGAAAAAGGGAAAAAATAGTGGGTTGGCTTAGTTAAGTTAATTAGGATATTTGGGTTATTTAAAAATAATAATATTTAAATAAAATAATATTTAAAAATAATTTTTAGGTTAAATTAGGATTTTTAAAAGGTTTTTTCCATAAATCCCATTTTAATTAGCAAAATAGCCTAATTTTCTCCAATTAAATTATTTATAAAATTAATATTAATTTGAAATTATTTTATCCTTATTATTTTAAATAAAATAATTTATTTCATTAATTTTCAAAATAAAATGCTTAATTAGCTAAAATACCCAAATTTTCTCCTAATAAAAATACTAATAAATTTCTTCTTGATTTGCCCTAATTAATTCCCTTTTATTTTAATAAAAATAATTTATTAAATTAAGTTTTCTAATAAAAACTTATTTAAATATAATTTTTAAAATTAGAAATTTTCGGGGCATTTCATCACTACCCCTTTAAAAACAGACTTCACCCCCGAAGTCTCTAGGAGCACCCAGGGTTAGGGTCGAAAGTTTCTAAGTGAATAGGGATACCCTACAAAAAAATAATGCTTATAAAAAAACTACCCCCTTAAGAATAAAATTACTAAAGAAAACTTAAATCAATGGAAATAGAGACACCATAATAACAAAATAATTATATTAAAAAAACTACCCCCTTAAGAATAAACTTAATAAGGAATCTACCCTTCGATTCTCACCGTGGCTGGAATTTAAAATGCTTAAAAATGAAAAATATTTTTGGATTAAAAAACGATTGGAACCCAAGAAAAACTTTGTAATTCAAATTCATTTTGAAAATGATACTACTCATAGTATCAGCTTAAAATATTAAAATCAAAAGATCGGTCAAAACACACTTCAAAATCCGATAAAGATTTCGTAAACCGAAATTATTTTCCAAAACAGGCATTGTCAAAAAGATCAACCACACCAATACCAAGATGTGGTATCAACTAAAAAGTTTAAAATTGGAAAAGCTCAATCAAACTACTCTGATACCAAATTGTGGTATCAACTTAAAAAAAATTAAAAAATAAAAGAGCGTGACCGAAAGGATCAACTGCTCTGATACCAAATTGTAACACCCTAGAATTCATGGGTAAATATTTTAATTACTTCCGCTTTAAAAAAAAGTAGTGAATTTTGGGGTATTACAAACACCCATCAAACATGGTCAAAATTCATCGAGGGGGATTGTATTGGGATACGTCATCCACCACACCCTGAGTGCACATGCCACAAGGGCTACAAAAAAGTTGGGAGACCACACCCATCTAAGTGTTGGACATGTGAAGTGCCAAGAAGCTTGTTTAGGGATACCTCACCCACTTTACGTAGACATCAATGCCATGCCAACCTACCTCATTATTATCCT
Organism: Tamarix chinensis; assembly: GCA_030549775.1. NCBI lineage: Eukaryota > Viridiplantae > Streptophyta > Magnoliopsida > Caryophyllales > Tamaricaceae > Tamarix > Tamarix chinensis. Next base: position 3,347,962 of record CM060175.1, on the reverse strand, counting down.
ATACCTCAAAGATATGTGCATACTCCCTACTAACCACAACTTGATAGAAATGGAAATATGTACCATGTGAAAAGATAAAATTATAGGTTGACTCATTCACTAACTCCTAGTTATCTACCCTAAGATTTAGAGAAAAATATTTGAATAAAATCTTAATTTCATTATTAATAATTACTAAGTGATATAAAAAATCATAACTTAAGGCATATATGTCACCAAATTGGGTTGACACCAAACTTAATAACACAAAATATTCACCATTTTGATTTTTCCATAATTTTGAATAAGAATGATTGAGATCATGATTTAAATGTCACAATTTAAAGGAAAAGTTAAGATAAAAACCTCAAGGAAGCATCGACAATTAATAAAGAAGCATAGTGAAATCAAGATAAACCAATTGATCAGTCCATAAGACCATTTAATTGGTTTGGTTGTACTGGACCATTTTGGAAGTAAAGGGGTAATATGGTAATTTTGGAAAAGAAGGGCAAAATGGTAAATTTTGATGTAAAAGGGTAAAATAGTAATTTGTAAAGTAAAAGGGGTGTTATGGTAATTTTATAAGTAGAAGGGTATTGTGGTAATTTTGTAAATAAAAGGATATTATGGTAATTTGGAAGTAAGTGGTAGAAGGGTAATTTTGTAAATTAAAAGGATATTTATGGCACACTTGGGAGTAAAGGGTAACTGGGTAATAATGATAACGACGAAGGATAAATTGGTAATTAAATTATGATTATAAAAGGGTAATTGGATAATTATGATAATATAGAAGGGTAATTTGGTAAATTAACTAATAAAAGGGCATTATGGTAATTTTAATAATGGAGAAGGGCAGTATAGTAATTATAAGAATGGAGAAGGGTAAATTAATAATTATAAATATGGAGAAGGGTAATTTGGTAATTATAACTATGAAGAAGGGTAAATTAATAATTGTAATTATGAATAAGGGTAATTTGGGATTTATAATAATTGAAAGGGTAAAATGGGAATTATAATAATTGAGAGGGGTAAAATGGTAATTATGATAAAGGAGAAGGACAATTTGGTAATTTATCCAACTAAATAGACAATTTGGTAATTTAACCTACTAAAGGGTAATTTGGTAATTATTTAACCAACTAAAGGGGCAAAATAGTAATCATGATAATGAAGGAGGGTAATTTGGTAATTTATCCAACTCAAGGGCAATTTACTAATTATAATAAAGGATCCAACTCAAGGGCAATTTACTAATTATAATAAAGGAGAAGGGCAATTTGGTAATCTAACTAATCAAAAAGGGAAATATGTTAAGTTAACAATTATGAAGGGTGAATGGTGATCTAAAAAGTGTAGGAGATAACTTAGTAACATAAACCGAGCAAAGGGTAATTTGATAATTATGCAACCTTAAGAGTAATATGGTAATTTGCCAAGTAATGACTTAGGAATTATATAAGTAAGGGGTAAATGAGTAATTTGTACCTAACATGTCGTTGTGATTGTGGAATTTTATAATATGACTCAAATAACGCTGATTAGCAAGGTAAGAGTATTTCATAATTAGTAAATATTATGAAAATGAATCCTAATTCAGAATTATATGAGATTACGATGGCCTTAATGATTTCTTTGTGTTATCTTGGATAATTGTCTGAATAAGAAATGACTAACGATATTAGAATGATTGAAAGTGAATAAGTATCTGATTATTGTGCTTTTCATGATCACTTTAATTAAGACACTAATACTTAAAGTAAAAGACCTCGAGATCGGGAATGGTGACTCTTTAGGGGTCGCTACCCTAAAGATGTGGTTTAGCCCACGATTATTCTGGTATTTGCTGGTGTGCCTTTGTGCCCCAACTAGGCCCTATATCTTACTCTATCTAGCTCTACGGACCTAGCTAGGGGGTGTACATACTTATGAATTAGGTGTCCTTGTAGGTAGGGTACTAAGTAGCTTTATGCACCAGTACGACCAGGGTACCTTTGTGTCCCTAGGTTCATGGTTGAAGGGTGCTGAGTAGCTTATATGCACCAGTATGGCTGGTGTACCTTTGCGTCTCGGGTTCTTGATCTCCCGTCCAAGGCAAATAAAAGGAATTATTGTGCTAATTAAAGAAAGGGAAAATCCTAATAATGAAAGTGAAAGATTAATGAGCCGAGCCCAGTTGACTTATGATATTGAGTACCAATCCACCGATTACAATAGTGGCCCAGGAGCGTGTTGCCCTGGCAAGTAATTATGAGTAGCGATCCACCAGATATAATAGTGGCCTAGGAGCGTGTTACCCTAGCAAGTGATTATGTGTACCGATCCACCGGATATAATAGTGGCCCAGGAGCATGTTGCCCTGGATGATGTTGATATATATTCCGATCCACCAACAATAATGGTGGGGGTCCTGAGCTCAATAAAATCAACCATGGATGTGAATAAAGTTATGGAAAAATACTAATCACTTATAGTGGAACACCATGTGAGTCGCGGCTAGACCGGTCCAATGGCGAATAATAGTGGCCAGGAGTGTTTTGCCTTGGAGACCAATCCACCGGCATATAATAGTGGTTAGGTGCGTTCTGCCATATAAGTGACCGATCCACGGGGTATAATAGTGGGGTTCCCGCACTCACATGGATATAAAATATGAGATTGATTGAATAATGATGGACTAATGGCTTAAGGCCCGAATGTATTGATTTTGCACTATAACATGGCTTAAGGCCCGAAAGTATCGATTGTTTATTACGACCTATTGATATTTGATGTGAATGTTAATTATGTGAATGTTATATATACACATCTTTTTATATATGTATGTAGCTTTGTATCATGTGTTACATTGCAGGCCTACTTTTAAGTGTGTTTTAAAGGGTTACTCAGTAACATAGTACTGAAGGGTTCCCTTTGTGGGGTGCCTGCTATTTAATGGGTAGTGTCCCTTGCAGGTCTTTTTAGGTGCTATTCAAGTGGGCAATAGGAAAGAGCGTAAGGATTATCCGGCCTTTAGGATTTCATTCTTCCTCTTCTAATATATGGTTTAAATGTAATTTTATTCTTGTAACCACCATTAGTGGAATTTGTTCTTATAAAATGTTTACATGTGCTACTCTGATTTAAAAATGGTTGGAATTTCTCGCAATCAATATTTTGCTCTTTAGCCTTGGCACTTGGTACTCGAACGGTATGAGTAAACCAGACTGGTACTAAGTGTGGCGGTAATATTCCCGAAATTCATTGTTTTATATTTTGCTTCCACTATTTCTTGTGATAAAAGGAAATTTTTCAGTAGTGAATTTTGGGGGTGTTACATATATTCTCCAGAAACACCATTTGAGCTCTAGAGAACAAGTTAACATATCTTGGACAAAATCCATCCATTTAGTTCAAATTCAAGTAGGAATTTCTAGGGTTTTTAAATTGTTCCTGAATCCCCTCTTATTCCTCATGGATGGTTGGCTATAAATAGTCATAGTCATCCTTTTTATGCACATTTCTTTTAGCCACTGAAATCTTTAAGTCTGTATATTTACCTTCCCTCTTTCTGCACTTTAAGCCTTGTGATCGATTTCCTTGCACTTTTTTTATCCTGTCTCTAGCTCTCTCTTGTTTTAATTTTTAATCAAGGAAGAGTTTGATTTGGGAAAAAGATTGAGAGGTTCAGATGAGCATTTCCTATTTTAACTTAAATCGGTATGTTCCTTCTTTCCCTTCTATTTTAAGCTAACAAATTTATAAGGTTTTGTGCGAAATCCTAAGTTAAAGATTTATTTTTTTAAGGTTTTAAAAGTTGAGGTTTTCATAGATTAGAATTTCTAATTTAAGGGGGGGTTGCCTGAATCAAGTATGTGATTCTTCCTTCTAAAATGATTTATGAGTATTCCTACATAATATATGTTCATTTAAGTTAATTTTTTATGTTGGCATGAATGCATATAGCTTGAATAAGTGACTTGGATGGGTAAATTATATACTTTGAGCAAAAATCATGAAAATTGATAAAAATAGGATTTGAAGAATCAATGTTGAAATATGTAAGTTATTTCTATTAAAAATGTGATAGGCTATGTTGACACATGTTCAAATGTGATTAAGGATGATTTATAATTATGAATCTACATGAAATTAATAGTTTGATGCTGGTGCAGGGTAAATCAATTGAATATTAGGTCAAACCAATCGATTGGTTCCTAGGACAATCGACTAGTTGACCCAACCTATTGATTGGTAAGCTCGTAGAGACTTTTGACTTACTATCTACTTAAGCCCATTGACTGATTTGGTAGAACTAATCAATTGGTCTATGAATTGTCGACTGGTGTCATATCCGAAAAATTTTCTTAGCCTAATCCCACATTATTAGCACCCTAATATGATTCTAATATCAATAAATCTTATTTTAGTCTTAAATAAATTTCTTAATACCGAAACTTTAACCAAAACTGAAATCTTGATTAGGATAAACCGTAATTTATAAACCAAAATCAAAATCGGCTAGAATTTCCACGAATCCAAATTATTTGGCTAATCCTAAATTATCTAATCTAATCCTAATCCCTTAACCCTTCTCTCTTTTCCTTTTCTTTTCTTCCTTCCTTTTTTCTTTTCTTTTCCCTTCTTCTCTTGCACCAATTTTGTGGCATGATAGTTTTGGCTTCCTTTGCACCACCTTCGTCATCTTGTCTCCCACATGCACCATCCCTGCCATCCCTCTTACTTGCCTTCTTCTTCTTCTTCTCTTCCTTTGCACACCACCATCAATCCCCTGTCACTCTTCTTCTTTCTTCTTCTTCCTCTTGCTGCTCTATTTCAACCGTCAGCCACCATCACCATCACACTCCCTACTTTCCTCTCCCATGCATGTCTCCTTTGTGTGCCATTATCATCATCATCATCACCCCTCGTTCCTTTACTTGATCTCCATCGATTTCAACCATCATCATCACCCCTAGCCTTTTTCTTTTCTTCTTCTAGACCAATTATCATCATTTTCATCATCACTCCTCTACCATTCTCCTCCTTGGTATGCCACCATACTAGTATATATACCCCTCCATCTCTCCATTTAATTGTCATCCCTTAGCTCCCCGACCATCTTTTCTTCTTCCTTCTCCTTTCTCCTTCTTCTTCCTCCTTTCCTATTTTTAGTTTTTGAACCATCCAAGCAACCACCGAGCACCACTAGTTGCCCTTTGCTTGGTGGACTAACCACTAAGTTTTCCCTAACCTTCCTCTTTGCCATCACCAGCCATTGTCGCCGACCACTACCTCTTTTCCCTTCTCCTTCACCTTGTTTGTGACAACATTGCAGAGTGCACGACTAGTGCATCACTTGCTGCATGGCCATATAATGCTCAAATTCCTTGCTGCACAGCCATGTAATTCTTCCACCGTCTAGCCATGTGTTTCGTTTTCTCTCAGGCTAATGCTGCATAGCTATGTAATTCTTGCATTGCTTGGTTGTGCATCTTTTCTTCCCTCAACATATTGTGCACTATTGCTGCACAATTGTGCAACTCCTACACCTTCTGGTTGTATAACTTTCTTTTTTGCCGTGTAACCCTATTTTCACACAAAATCTTGTCCAAACACCACCAAAATTTAACCATAGCTCCACCACACATTCTTCTACACTTTCATATAATTCAAGCTTCCATTTTGACTCTAGTGATCTTCCAATGATCTTATAGGAGGTATAAGATTTACGTGCATAGAGCTTGGTATCCTTATTAGTAAGGATACATGTCATAGCTAGGGATTTATGTGATACTTGTATTTTTGTATATGCTTTTGTGTTAAATATGTTGTATTGAATAATTTAATTATGAAAATGCTATGAAATGATATCCTTGAGAGTAATGAAATTTTGTAAGTAAGTATTTGGGTGTAATGTTGGATACAAGATATTTATGGAAAATTGAGGATATGTACTTTGGATAATGATTGCAAATTTATATGTTTTTGATTTTTATAAGGCTTTGGGAGAAAATACTTGTCTTGACTACCTTGAGGGTATTATGACCATCTGAGGATAATTACGTGGTAGTACTTATGTGGTTTAGTTGTATGTCTTGTGCTTTTATATGAGTTAGACATGATAATATACAATCAACTCTGAATAAGGTACTAATCATTTAAAGTGAAAGATCATATGAGTCGAGCCAAAGTATATATATAGCTCCATTCCGCTAGATAATAATAGTGGCTCAGGTGTGTTGTCTTTGAGAGGTGCTTCAGTCTGTTCTACCAGATTAAAAATAATGGAGTCCCATACTCAATGTGAATGAAAATATAATTAAGAGTTAAAGTATAAATAAAAAGATACTAATTATTTAAAATGAAAGACTACGTGAGTCAGGACCAAGATGTTGAATGAAAGTATAAGTAAGAGTTTTCATAAATATTAGAAAGTAAGTTGAAGCCCAAAATAGAAAATGATCTAAAATCGCAATATAACTAGTCAATTGATTTGGGCAACTAGTTGACTAGTTATCCTAGATATTAAAATATCAGTTTCTAGTTGTAATGCCCCATTTATAGAAACCTTAAGTATAATCGATAATTATGTGTATTAGTTATAAGAATTAGTTTAGGATACTGTAAAATAATTATATTTGTTAATATGTGTAATATTATTTTGATTTTTTAGTTATAAAATTTAATTAGGTTAAAATATACTAGAGAGTGCGTTATAATTTCTAAACCTAGGTTAGGTCATAACTAGTATCTATTTCATCAAATAAACCTAGCCAGGTAATTAAATTCTATTAGATATTTTACCGTTATCTATCCCTGACCTATGCTAGAATTTGCCTTGACCATCACCCTACCCTCCTTACCCCTACACATTACCTGTGAACCTTTATGCCATACCTCACCTCTCCCCCTTGTTTTGCTTTCTTGGTTTTGCTCCTCATTTTACTACATGTAAACTTAGCTTATACACTTCTTATACTGTCCTAGGTTGAGCTAAATGCCATCAACCATTCTATAAAACCCTATCCTCACATACTAAACTCTTCCTTTCTTCCCATCACTGCTCCTTTCCATTCACCATTTTTATTTGCTATAACACCAACCCTCACCTACCTCCCTACCTTTCCACTGTCCACCTACATTGAAGCCCCATACCCTACACTAGCCATCCATGATGTAGTTGCTCCATCAACCACGCGCAAAACCCCCACAACCTCCGCTTTGTCACCACCTTCACCCTTTTCTTCTGCCTTTGGCTCTACCCACCAAAACAACCACACCACCACTGTCTATTACTATCGTTCCTCCCCATCCACCTTTGGAAATTCCTACCATAGCCACCCCCTAACTTGCACCTTAACCCACCGAAGCACAACATACCCACCTTTGGCTATTTTAGTTGAAGTTCCCCTCTTCTACTTGCACCCATTTAAAACAAAATTCCCCTCCCTTCTTCAACCTTTTCTATACCTCTTCTTCTCCATTTTCTACACTTTACCGCCATTTCTCCCCTCCTTATACCGGTCTTTTTTACCATGGCATCCTCCCCACCAATGACACACAACACCGTCGCTCTTCCCTCCTTCTCGACTATACCCCTGAAGCTTCCTTCTCTTAATTGCTAGAATTTACTTGGTTTTACTCATGCTTAATACACCAATTAGTAGCCCTAAATTATTTTAGTAATTTTATATTATTATTATATAATATTATATGCTAATAATGCATGTGTTTGGATGTTAAATTACTAGGTATTCTTAATGAGCTTTATAGAAGACCTCTTTTGTATAAGCTTGGATTTTGGTAAATCCAATCACTCATAGGATGGTAGAAAATTATATGTGATAATGCTAGAAACTTTTAAACCTAGAATCATGCTAGGGTTTATTCTTTTCAGGTAGTTTAACATGTATGATGAAATAATAATATAATGAAAGTATGAGATGATTGATTAATGATAATTAAGCTATATGCATCATAATATGTCAATTTTTTTACATCTGCATGTCTAATATTTTGTTAGGGATTCCATTAATATCATGTTATGATTCAAATTCCATGGTATATGACTCATGAATGCTCATGTACGGAAGTAGGGTTACGATAGTTCATATGGATATATATGCTCATGATTAAGCTTAGCTTGTGACAAATTCTATTTCGCATGGCCTAGGGTTATAGATATGCTCCTACATGTACTATGATGATAATATTCCTATTTAAATCATAATTCATGCTTTAAATGTGTATGTGTATGTTGCATGAAAGATATGGGATGTGATAGTTGCATAATTAGGGTTTTTGGTGGGCATTACCCATTAAATGTATGAAAAGTGGAAAATACAGTTAATCATCAAAATGAAAATATTACTTATATGAAAAAATAATGTGAAATATTTCTTGTTCCCTACTCATGATAAATCTCTCATAATGATAATGTTTGGTATGCAAAATGAGTAAAATGTGGAAGCTAGGGTTTTGAAGGGTATTTCGGTAATTCTAACCTAATTTATCATTTACAAAAGAAAATGAATGCTAGGATGGAATTATTCTTTTGATAGGTTAACCTTAGCTTTGACTTGGTTTGACATAAACCTATGAACTTAGGGTTTATCTAAATACTTGAAAATAAAGGGGAAAATGGGTAGGTATGGAAAATGGAAATTTCTATGTTGTATGTGACTTATGTGATTACCTCATAAGATATTAATACTTAAATTGAAATACCTTAAGTTGGAAATGGTTTCTTTCTAGGGTCGCTACCTTGAAGGTGAGGTGTTAGCCCTCATTTTTGGTTCACTAGTGTGCTGTTGTGCCTCAATTTAAGGCCCTACTCTTCTTTATAGGTGACCTACAAGCCCTGTTGAGGGTATCGATACTTAAGGACTAGGTAACTGAGGTTGAAATGATACTGTGTTGCTTTTGGGCATGATATGACCAGCGTACCGTTATGTCTCTTGGTTTGAGGTAAGGGTATTGTGTTACTCTCGAGCGCCAATATGACCAGGTATACTGCCGTGTCCTTGGGTTGATTTATATCCCTCTCGAGTAAGGAAGTAAAATGGAAATGTTTGTTATGTAATAAAAGAAATAGATTTTTGGTTTGGTAGCTGCCTCAATGCCTTACCTTGGTTTATGTTAGATTTGTTGGTTTGGTAGCCACCTTTATTCCTTACCTTGATATTGTTTTAGATTGTTGTTTCAGTTGCTTTAGGGCCCTACCACTATGATTGGAATGTATTTAACTAATCGAATATGACTTTACACTTTGAAATGATGAGAAATGGATAGTTATGTTTTGATGTTGAGTTGAGACTACAACCATGATATATGTTTCTCCGAAAGTTTTGTTTGTATGATTTATGCCTTATGCTTATGTATTCAGTTTTTGTGTGGCTATGTGGAATGTGGGTATACTGTCTTCTACGAGGTATTATGATTTACTTAGTACGAGGAAATGGTATGAAGGTTATAAGCGCTGGTAGAAAAAGTGGAGTGCTTTTGAAGAGGTTCCATTTTTAGAATGGGCCTTTGGGTCTAAGCATTAAGGCAAACTGAAGTTGTACCTTCAGGTGCTAGTTTTTGTTATAAGTAGTTTTCCTTTGGGCTCTTGTGTTCCTTGCTGTACTTTGGTTATACTATTTTACTATGACATTTATTTATAACTCTATTATGTATTATTTCTATTTCCACTCAATTACTTTGGTAGAATTTATTTTAGCCTTAGCACTTAGCGTAAGAAAGGCGAGGAGCCAGACTTATGCTAAGTGTGGCAGTAACACCTGGTCATTTATTAATTAATGCTTTAAAAAAAGAAAAAAAATTTATTTAGTAAAATGGGGATGTTACATTGGTCATACTAGAAGATTAATTTGAAAAAGTCGATTGGTATGCTTGAAATTCACATTTTAACCAAGTTTTGATGCCCTTTTCAAAACTAAAATCAATATCTTTGATATGTAAATAATTTTAAACATATTTTGAAGAATTTTATGTTGGATCATTATACTTTTCATAGGGTAATGTTAGGGAACTAACGAGTAGAGAAGGATACTAAATTATGCCAATAGTTTTCTATGTTTAACAATCAACACACACTTTCATGTTTAATAACTAGCATGATAATGGATTTATGAACTATGTTGATAGTTCTCTATGTTTAATGACCAACATGCACCGTTATTTAAAAGCATGCTTATTAGTGTACTTAAAATTAGCAAAAAAATTAGGAACACATAACACTTAGCACATAGAGTGTAAAGCTTACATTGCTAAGCATTAAAAACGTATTGGTTAAAACCTTAAAATCATTGAATTAATCCCCAAAAATCCACTTAGGGTTTAATTGAGAAAAAAATAGTTAATTTATTTGAGTGTGAAATCGCAAAATAAGGTTGCATGCCATTTAAAGAAAAATCCACTATTCACCAAAAAAAAGATGAAAAGTTAAATTTTAGACCAAAGTCAATAGGAAAAGTCAAAGTTAATGATAAAAGTCATATTTAATGGTGAAGTTTTGGTTTTTATTGTTCACATATTCAAAATCTTAACATTTAAGGCTAATTTGATCTTTTACATTTAATTATAATTAATTTTCTTTAACCTTAATTATGTTATTAGTGAGGTGATTAAGTTAATATTAGCATTTAGAACATTAAGAAGAAAGAAAAACATACCAAGTACATCTTCAATTACTAGTGATGAACATGTTGAATACGGTCCTAGACACACATGAACATATTCAACCAAACTTGATAAAACTTCCACCAATCATAATATAAGCTATAAATGACAACATATTGTATATGAAATGTATCCTAAAAATTACAATAAACATCACGGAGTGATTAGATTTATCAAAAATCAACTTTCATTACAAAATGAGATTAAACCTGAACCTAATATACTAACAAATTTTTTTGATAGATTTGCTCGCTTAAGGAAAACAAATATAACTTCTTTAATACATACCATTTTTTATATCTAAAAGTTGCATTATATAGTAGACATATTAACCTTTAATTTAATATCAAATAGGACTTGTAAATCTTATCTAATTGAGAGTAGTCATGCATGAAAATTTTCATAAAGTTGGTGGTCATGAAGATAGCTAATTTCATGCTTCTTTTAAATAAAATAATAACTAGAATATTGATCAACATATGAATATCTCATGTTTAATGAATCCATAATATCCAAATCTTAATATTAAGCCATAAAATTCATGAAATCACCCACGCTACTGATGCACTGTCGTATGCACAACAAATTTAACAAATAAATCCTAATCCCCAAATACGTAGTATATGGCAAGAAGGAGTCGAACCCACAAGGAATGACGTTTTAATCACTAATTTTGCTATTGATGTTATAAACCCGTTTGTACAATTTCATTGATTCCTAACTAAATTCAATTATACTAAAGCTTTAACCACGACTTTACAATTAGGGGAGGATTGAATTGATGATGGAATTAAAATGTCATACATTCACATAAAAGAATGATTCTAAATAGTTTAATGTTGACTTAAGAAATTCAGAATAATAATTTCTATACTTCCTCTCGACCTTAATAAATTGAATATGCTCTCAATTTATTTTTGCATCCAATTAATAACCTAGGTTACGAACACTAGATTCAATTAATGGTAGCATTATGAACGGGAAGTAGCCAACTACAATCATAATCACAAAAGCTCGGATCATGCAATTGCACGAATTAATGGTCTTTTTGCTACTATAGACAAATTAATTAACAATTACGGATTAATTTCATTGTCTTAGCAAAGACTAAATTCTAAACCAAATAGGTGATCAATCTAATCAGTTCAAGAATCTTAATCTATGATATGGAATCATTCAATTCAGACCATTAATTCAATTAAACATCATGTAGAATCAAACATTTAAATTATGAAATGATAAGTAAGTTATGGTTCCATCTTCAATTCATCCTACCCTGTTCTACTTACTCAAATTTCTGCATATTCACAATTCATACAATTATACAGAAATATTAAAAATTAATGACAATAACACATTCACAAATTCTATTATTTCAACAATTAGATAACAATGAAAGGATCACAAGTAAAATTGCATAAAAACTACTTAAATTCTGCAAAATGGAAATACAGAAATTAACAAAGGAATAGAGAAACTTATCAATTGAAGTGTAGAATGTCAAATCATCAATAGAATTCAAGAAGATCAAAGATTGGAATTGTGCATTACATGTATGTTCTAAAGGAATAAAGGAGGAAAAATACATTCGATCCCTTTTTCTCGATATCCCGAACTCTGTTTTATATCCCATTTTTTATCAGAAACAAGTTGCGTGGCAGTTATACATTTTTAATTGAAAACACGGTCCGTGTTTATGAAACACGGGACCCCCGTGTTTTCTTCCAACCGTTCTGCTGACAAAGCTTTACCGACCGCCATTCGGGACTAATAACACGGTCCGTGTTATGGAAACACGGGACCCCCGTGTTTTCTTCTCTTCCACTCAATTCCTTTGAAAGTTTGAGCTTCACTTCTCTTGATATATTTGTTTCTTTTCCAACTTTGCTCTCCTTGATTCGTCATTTCTTGATGTGTTTTCTACTTGATTTCTTCTTCTCATTGCTTTCTCCTTGAATTTCTTCAATTCTTTTCTTTCCTGTAACACTTATTCAAAGGAGGAAAACTCGACGAAAAGATTAAATCTAGTAGAAATTATGAGGGATAAATGATATTTTTAGACATGAAAATAATCAATAAATCTCATCTATCAAATACCCCCATACTTGAATTATTGCTTGTCCTCAAGCAATATCATAACATGCAATGAATACATCAAGAAACGTAAGAGAAACAGATCATGGAATACAAGATTTATTAGATTGGAATTATTCATGTAAGAAGTTTAACTCGGACCGGGACTGAAAAATACTTGTAAATCATGAAATATCACTGATAGAAATATTTTTGGATCACATCTTAAATCACCTTAAAAACAGTCTTATCAAATGCTCAAACGGTTTAAGAACGAAAATTATAATAATTAGTATCTCATCATGCAAATTAGATCAAGACTAATGAAATTCAATTTGGTAAATTCTTACTTTCGGAATGTGGGAACGCTCACTCTTTAGTGTAAAGGGTAAGATGTGTTTACTCTCAAATTCTCTCCAAATGATAATGATCACCCATATGTTTGCCATTATTCTCAATTCGCCACCACTAAAAGAACTAAATCATATAAGAATCAAAAGGTCTTAAATTTGGTTGTAATGGGGCTAGGGTTCTAAGGTGGGATGGAATTTTGGTATTGTATCTAGACTCTACCAATTGGGAATACACCTGATTTTGAAATTGGAGATGCCATTCGGGAACAAAAGTGGAGGAGGAGGAAGAGCTGGCTTGGGATCGGGGTGGTGGCGGTGGTGGATGAGCACCATGAGGTAGAATAGGATGTTCAATTGCTAATGGGGTAGGGTTATCTTCATCTTCATTTGGTTGCTAATTCAAAGGATTTAAAGGATCAGTTTTGGAGGGGTTAGGAAGAGGAAAGAAAACACGCCCCTAATAAGAAAGGTACCACGCATTATTCCTACGCTCAATAAGATGCGTAAGGCGACAATGTTCAATATCAATGCGGGTACTCATGGCCTCAATAGGCATATCGTCCGGAAGGGGTATGTCCAAACTCAAACAGATGGTGGTGATTAAACCCCCGATAACAATGTCCCCTTGTTTGGAATTACTGACCCGTTGAAATTGTTTGGCAATAAAATAGGTAGTATCAACAGAATAATGTTCAAGCATGGAGTAGAGAAAGAAAAGTTCAATTGAACGAACGACTCCGGTACTATCTCCTCTCCCAAATATAGTAGTAGCCAAAAGCCTCTGAATGTATCGGAAAACTAGGTTAAAAATCCTAGAGGATTTGGCTTCAGAAATGCGGAATGTATCGGGAGTAGGCATATTCGCGGTATCACCTATTTTTGCGAAAAAATGGTTGGCATAAAACAAGGGTAACATGAATCTAACTCCCTGTGAAGGTAACATGAAAATGTGGGCAAGTTCATGCAGCGCTAATTGTCTATCCTCATTAAAAAGACGAAAAGAAATATACCCTTGATTATTCTTTGTATCACCAATATCACCAATTTCAGCACACAATTCAAAGGTACTTAGAAATTCTAAAGTCAAACGTCTATAGGTGTGGTTAGTACAATAGACAAAATTTTGCAAACCTATAGTTTGGAGCATACGCATGACTTGATTATGAATGCCCAATGTATGTAAACATCCATCATCTAGATATCTAGTACCAGTAAGACGCCTCTGAGATAAGTAATCGTACCTTTCTTGTTGCTCGGGGGAGGTAAAAATGATACCTAAATCGTTTGGACGATTACGTCGTTGTCTTGCTTGCGTTGGTGATGATCGGGATCTCGAGGATTCACCTTCAGCACGTTGTTTCTTTTTCGGTGCCATCTACACAAAGATTACTCTCAATTAAAAAAAAACAGTGGTGAAAGCATGAAATTGCAGCATATACATAAAAATTGCAGCATGAAATTTGACAATGATAATTTTTGACAAAGCTGCACTGAATGCATACATATACTGTCATTATGTCAACCACATGATTTTTAAATTCAGTAATTTGGGAAAACAACATATGTAAGAGGGCATTGAAACCGAATGAATATTGCTGTCATAAGGGAAAAATACTTACCTTAATTCGTGAAAATTGGTTAGAACAAAGTAGAAATCGGAAGAATGATATCTAGATATCAAATCCCACGAAAACCCTAAGTCAAATTGCAAAAAAATAGATGAAACAATGGTCGGAGGAAGTTAGGGTTTGAGACGAACGGCGATTGCTCTGTTTATGAATAACAGAAAGAAAGTTGACAGGGGAAAGAAAATTAAAGGTGGGAAGAGAAGTTGAGATGAAAATGGAGTAGGATTTGGGATGAATTGAAGATTTGAGTGAGAAAAAAAAATGGAGAAATCGAAGGAGAGGAACGCTGCGAAAACGGGAGAGAAACGAAGAGAGGGTCGTGTTTTTTTAGATCTGAAAACACCGGGGGGGGGGGGAAGGGTTCTGGAGAGAAATACGGTCCGTATTTCTGAAATACGGTACCCCCGTGTTATATTTTTGGCTCTCTGGAATTTTAAACAGTTTTGCAGAGAAGGAAACACGGACCGTGTTAATAAATACGGTACCCCCGTGTTAATTTTTAAGGTCTCTGGAATTTTGAGATTTTCTGCAGAGGAAGAAACACGGGCCGTGTTAACAAATACGGACCCCCCGTGTTAAATTTTTAACTCTCTGGAATTCTGAAATTTTCTGCAGAAGAAGAAACACGGGCCGTGTTAACAAATACGGACCCCCCGTGTTAAATTTTGAGCTCTCTGGAATTCTGAAATTTTCTGCAGAAGAAGAAACACGGGCCGTGTTTAAAAATACGACCCCCCGTGTTTTTTTTTGTAGTAAGAAAATAAACTACCAATGTTTTGCCACACATATACACAATATGTACATACAAAGTCATACCAAATATGTAAAAAGAAAAATAAGAAATAAAGAAAACTTATATACAACACTTGGGTGTCCCAAGTGACAAAATGCAAGTCTTTCAGCTCTCATAATTGGGAGTGGTAAGATCAACCACTTCCAAATTGTGCACTTGATGTCCTTCGTAGTAAGGTTTTAGGCGATGTCCATTGACCTTCCATATTTTTCTTGTTTTCTCACTCTTAATTTCAACTGCACCATGAGAAAACACATTAGTCACAACAAATGGGCCGATCCATCTGGACCTCAATTTTCCTGGAAATAACTTCAATCGAGAATGATATAATAAAACTTTTTGACCAATTTCAAAATTCTTTCTAAGAATTAACTTATCATGAACTGCCTTAGTTCTATCTTTATATCTCAATGCAGTTTCAAAAGCCTCATTTCTTATTTCTTCCAATTCTTGTAATTGGAGTCTCCTATGTTTTCCAATTTCAGTTGACTCCATGTTACATTTCTTGACGGCCCAAAAAGCTTTATGTTCTAACTCTACTGGTAGATGACAAGGCTTACCGTATACCAGACGATATGGAGACATACCGATTGGAGTTTTGAAAGCTGTACGATAGGCCCAGAGTGCATCATTCAGATGTAAGCTCCAATCCTTTCTTGTCGGTTTCACCATTTTTTCCAAGATTGATTTTATTTCCCGGTTAGATACCTCGGCTTGACCATTGGTTTGTGGATGATATGCTGTAGATATTCGATGTGTCACATGATATTTCTTTAATAGAGCTTCTACGGTTCTGTTGCAGAAGTGTGAACCTTTATCATTGATGATGGCCCTTGGTATGCCAAACCTTGCAAAAATGTTAGTTTGAAGAAAATCTGCAACAACCTTTGCATCATCAGTACGGGTGGCCTTAGCCTCCACCCATTTTGACACATAATCAACAGCAACAAGAATGTATTTAAACCCGAAAGAAGATGGAAAGGGTCCCATAAAATCCATACCCCAAACATCGAAGATTTCGCATGCTATGATAGGAGTTTGTGGCATTTCATTTCTAGGACCTAATCCCCCAGTCTTTTGACAGTTTTCACACGTTTTACAAAATTCATGAGAGTCTCTAAACAATGTAGGCCAAAAGAATCCACTCTCTAGAACTTTATAAGCTGTTCGCTTGGGACCAAAATGTCCCCCGCAAGCATAGCTGTGACAAAAATGTAAAATAGACAAGACCTCACTATCAGGAATACATCTTCTAATGATTTGGTCGGCACATTGTTTCCACAAGTATGGATCGTCCCATACAAAATATTTTGCCTGACTTTTCATTTTATCTTTCTGTGTTTTTGTAAAGTGAGAGGGAAATACCTTAGCTACGAGAAAATTGACCATGTCAGCATACCATGGTATCTCATTCCCAATGACATGAAGTTGCTCATCCGGAAATGCTTCATTGATAGGTGCTTCAACTTCAACTTGTTTAATTAACCGACTTAGATGATCTGCTACTCCGTTTTCGGTTCCTTTCTTATCTTTAATGCGTATATTGAATTCTTGAAGTAGAAGAATCCATCTAATCAGTCGTGGTTTTGCCTCTTTATTTGCTAACAAATATTTCAACGCTGCATGATCAGAGTAAACAATTATTTCAGTTCCTAACAGATAAGAACGAAATTTATCCAAAGCAAAGACAATAGCAAGAAGCTCCTTTTCGGTAGTTGTGTAGTTAAGTTGAGCTTCATTCAATGTGCGTGATGCATAATATATCACGTGTGGCTCTTTCCCGATTCGTAGACCTAACACTGCACCAACAGCAAAATTAGATGCATCACACATCAATTCAAATGGAAAATTCCAATCAGGTGGTTGAAGAATGGGTGCACTTATCAATTTTTCCTTTAAATAGTCAAATGATTTTTGGCATGCATCATCAAAATGAAATTCATTTTCTTTTTGAAGAAGCTTGCATAATGGTTGGGCTATTTTAGAAAAATCCTTGATAAATCGGCGGTAAAACCCGGCATGCCCTAAAAATGATCGCACATCTTTGACAGTTGATGGATAAGGTAATGAAGAAATAAGATCAATTTTTGCTTTATCTACTTCAATTCCTTTGGATGAAATGACGTGTCCCAAAACTATTCCTTGTTGGACCATAAAATGGCATTTTTCAGAGTTTAGCACAAGATTTGTTTCCAAACACCTTTTCAAGATAAGGGTCAAATTACCTAGGCATTCTTCAAAAGTATCTCCATGGATACTAAAATCATCCATGAATACCTCGATAATTTTCTCCAGATATTCAGAGAATATACTTACCATACACCTTTGAAATGTAGCTGGAGCATTACATAATCCAAACGGCATGCGCCGATATGCAAACGTACCGTAGGGACATGTAAATGTGGTTTTCTCTTGATCTTCTGGAGCTATGGGAACCTGCACATATCCCGAATAACCATCAAGAAAACAATAATAAGCATGACCCGCTAGCCGTTCTAACATTTGATCCATAAATGGTAAAGGAAAATGATCTTTCCTAGTCATGGAGTTCAGTTTTCTATAGTCAACACATACCCTCCAACCATTTTGAACTCTAATTGGAACCATTTCTCCTTTATCATTCTCCACTACTGTTATGCCTGTTTTCTTTGGGACAACCTGAAGCGAACTTACCCAACTACTATCAGAAATTGGGTAAATGACTCCTACACTTAGCAATTTTAGAACCTCTTTCTTCACAACCTCCATCATTATCGGATTCAACCTACGTTGTACTTGTCTACAAGGCTTCACATCTTCTTCCATTAAAATCCGATGCATACAAGCTGAAGGACTAATACCCTTAATATCAGCAACTGTCCACCCCAAAGCTGATTTGTATTTCTTCAACACGTTTACCAGTTTTTCTTCCTGATGAAATGTTAGTTCACTAGATATGATAACCGGAAGGGTATTCTTATCTCCTAAGAATGCATATTTGAGATGGTCAGGTAAGGGCTTCAACTCCACTTCAGGGGGTTGTTCTATGGAAGGTACAGGCCTATCCACTGTCAATGGTAAATCCACAAATTTTCCAATTCTACTCGGACATGTTCCCAAAGCATCCACTACCTCCTTGATTTCTTTATCAACGTCATACAATTTGCTTAATTCTTCCAATTTTTCAGTTGCTATTCCTTGTGTCAAAGTTATTTCTAAAGGATCAGCTGATGATAGTTGGTACACCATTTCAGTTAAATTTTCAATGACATCAATCATAGATACCTCTTCACCATCTGCAGGAAATTTCATGGAATCATATATGTTAAACTTAATAATTTCACCATCAAATTCCATGGTTAACACTCCATCGTGGACATCAATTTTTGTTTTTGAAGTTTTTAGGAATGGTCTCCCTAACAATATAGGTGATGGATTAGTCAAGCCATTATCTTGCATATCTAACACATAGAAATCCGCAGGAAAAACCAACTCGTTAACCTGAACTAAGACATCTTCAATAACCCCTTCAGGATATGTGTTAGATTTATCAGCTAATTGAATAATAACACGAGTTTCCTTTAAAGGACCTAGACTTAGGATGTTAAAGATAGATAAAGGCATGACATTTATTGAAGCACCTAAGTCAAGCATGCATTTTTCGTACCTCGTGTTTCCAATTTTGCAAGGTATAGTGAAAATACCTGGATCTTTGCACTTTGGTGGAAGCTTTCTTTGCAACATTGCTGATACATTTTCTCCCACACTTACCTTCTCATTCTCATTAAGTTTCCTTTTATTTGTACACAAATTCTTGAGGAATTTTGCATACCTGGGTACTTATTTGATCGCATCAATGAGAGGAAGGTTAACTTCTACCTTCTTGAATATGTCAAATATCTCCTTATCATGATTTACCTTCTTGTTTTTGGCCAACCTGCTAGGAAAAGGAGCAGGAATTTTTATAGGAGAATGTGACTTACTCTTCACCGTTTGTGTTGAATCTTCCTTAATTTCTTCTTCAACCTTTGTTTCATCTGTGTCCTTGTTTGTGTTTTCTTCTTCATTTACTTTTCTTGGATCAGATAGTTGTTTTCCACTGCGAGTTGTGATAGCACTAGCATTTTCCTTGGGATTTCGTTCAGTCTGGCTAGGAAATTTTGAAGAACCTTGTGCTTGCATTTTTCCAAGGGAATCTGCTAGTTGACTCACTTGATTTTCCAAATTCTTAATACCGTTTCTGGTCTCTTGTTGGAATTGTAAGGTATTTGTAGCTAAAGATTTTACCAAATCTTCCAAAGGCATACCACTCGATTGTTGTGAAACTTGTGGTGGAGGCATCGGTTGAAATGGTGGTCTTTGCTGATTTGGTGGAATTTGGAAAAATCCGGGAGGTGGATTTGCTCCTTGCTGATTTTGATACATCTGTGGTCGGAAATATGAGTTACCACTTTGTTGAGTGTTTCAATACCTTAGATTTGGGTGATCCTTCCATCCAGGATTATATGTTGGAGCAAATGGATCATTCCTTTTTGGAAATGGTTGTCCTCCAATGGCATTTACTTGTTGTTCTTCCTGCAAAGTAGGACACATATCAGTTGGATGACCTGTAAAAGAACAAATTCCACATACCTTGGCAGGAATCTTTTCTCCTACAACTCTTTCCACAAGAGCTGTCAAATTTGATACTTGCGTTTTTAATTCAGCGATATTGGTTTCTTTCACCTGTTGAGACATAGAAGTATTACCCCTATTACAATATTGTGAGTTAGATGCCATATTCGCAATTAACCTTTTTGCTTCGATGGGTGTTTTATCAACTAAAGTACCACCACTAGCAGCATCTATCATATTGCGATCCATAGGAGATAAACCTTCGTAAAAATATTGTATTAATAATTGTTCACTAATTTGATGATTAGGACAACTACCACACAATTTCTTGAAACGTTCCCAATATTCGTGTAAAGATTCTCCTCCATCTTGCCTAATACCACATATTTCCTTTCTTATATTAGTTGCTCTTGATGAAGGAAAATATTTTTCAAGGAAAACCTTTTGCATATCAGTCCAAGTGTTTACTGAGCCCGCTGGTAGATCATATAACCATTCCTTAGCAGCATCAGCCAAAGCAAAAGGAAAAGCTTTGAGTT
Organism: Tamarix chinensis; assembly: GCA_030549775.1. Lineage (NCBI taxonomy): Eukaryota > Viridiplantae > Streptophyta > Magnoliopsida > Caryophyllales > Tamaricaceae > Tamarix > Tamarix chinensis. The sequence continues at coordinate 3,327,333 of CM060175.1, read as the reverse complement.
TAAGTTTTTCTACACTTACTCCATTCGGTTTCATACCAGAACAAGCTATATGGAATTCCTTGAGAAATTTATTTGGGTCGGTGAAACAGCTTGAACCCATGGAATTATTGTCTTTAAAACCTGTAAAAATAGGTAAGGCTCGTATTAGTCCAGGTTTGATTTCACAAGTATCATTATCAGCAGGATAATTAATGCATAAAAGATTAGGGTTGAAGATAGGAGCAGCTAGCTCCTTGAGAGTTCGCTCTGCCATCGGTGGATTAATGTAGTAAGGTGTACTACACAAATCCTCTATGTCGTCTTCTTCCAAGTTTGTGGAACTTTCTTCAAAAGGTGATGGAATCTGATTAGCTTGTTCCAACTTCCTTCTTGTCCTAGTTGCAATTGGAGAAGATGAGTTTGGATCTATGGCTGGAATAATTTGTCCTTGATGCTCGATCGCAAATGATCTCAATTGTGAATGCCTGAAGATTACACACAATCAAAGATTAGATGAGGTCACGTGGAGAATTTATCAAAAACTAAAATAAGAAACCACAACAAAAACAAAACTAGAGATTATAATTGCCAATTCCCCGGCAACGGCGCCAAAAATTTGATGCACTGTCGTATGCACAACAAATTTAACAAATAAATCCTAATCCCCAAATACGTAGTATATGGCAAGAAGGAGTCGAACCCACAAGGAATGACGTTTTAATCACTAATTTTGCTATTGATGTTATAAACCCGTTTGTACAATTTCATTGATTCCTAACTAAATTCAATTATACTAAAGCTTTAACCACGACTTTACAATTAGGGGAGGATTGAATTGATGATGGAATTAAAATGTCATACATTCACATAAAAGAATGATTCTAAATAGTTTAATGTTGACTTAAGAAATTCAGAATAATAATTTCTATACTTCCTCTCGACCTTAATAAATTGAATATGCTCTCAATTTATTTTTGCATCCAATTAATAACCTAGGTTATGAACACTAGATTCAATTAATGGTAGCATTATGAACGGGAAGTAGCCAACTACAATCATAATCACAAAAGCTCGGATCATGCAATTGCACGAATTAATGGTCTTTTTGCTACTATAGACAAATTAATTAACAATTACGGATTAATTTCATTGTCTTAGCAAAGACTAAATTCTAAACCAAATAGGTGATCAATCTAATCAGTTCAAGAATCTTAATCTATGATATGGAATCATTCAATTCAGACCATTAATTCAATTAAACATCATGTAGAATCAAACATTTAAATTATGAAATGATAAGTAAGTTATGGTTCCATCTTCAATTCATCCTACCCTGTTCTACTTACTCAAATTTCTGCATATTCACAATTCATACAATTATACAGAAATATTAAAAATTAATGACAATAACACATTCACAAATTCTATTATTTCAACAATTAGATAACAATGAAAGGATCACAAGTAAAATTGCATAAAAACTACTTAAATTCTGCAAAATGGAAATACAGAAATTAACAAAGGAATAGAGAAACTTATCAATTGAAGTGTAGAATGTCAAATCATCAATAGAATTCAAGAAGATCAAAGATTGGAATTGTGCATTACATGTATGTTCTAAAGGAATAAAGGAGGAAAAATACATTCGATCCCTTTTTCTCGATATCCCGAACTCTGTTTTATATCCCATTTTTTATCAGAAACAAGTTGCGTGGCAGTTATACATTTTTAACTGAAAACACGGTCCGTGTTTATGAAACACGGGACCCCCGTGTTTTCTTCCAACCGTTCTGCTGACAAAGCTTTACCGACCGCCATTCGGGACTAATAACACGGTCCGTGTTATGGAAACACGGGACCCCCGTGTTTTCTTCTCTTCCACTCAATTCCTTTGAAAGTTTGAGCTTCACTTCTCTTGATATATTTGTTTCTTTTCCAACTTTGCTCTCCTTGATTCGTCATTTCTTGATGTGTTTTCTACTTGATTTCTTCTTCTCATTGCTTTCTCCTTGAATTTCTTCAATTCTTTTCTTTCCTGTAACACTTATTCAAAGGAGGAAAACTCGACGAAAAGATTAAATCTAGTAGAAATTATGAGGGATAAATGATATTTTTAGACATGAAAATAATCAATAAATCTCATCTATCAGCTACTTATATTATGTTACATAAAATCATACTTAGAGTTTAGTAAGAATAATCTTACTTGAGCTTATTAAGAAAATTATATAAAATAAATAAATAAAGGAACGCTTGGTTAGCTCTTCCACCCATTAAATCTAACATAAAATAAATTAAGAACATAAAATAAAATTTGATACGTGAAATCATAGGGAAAACAAAGGAAGGAGGAAGATTTACCAAGCTTGGTTGATGTTGCTTGAATGGAAGCTTCAAAGGGGTGACATCTATAGGTGGTGTATTGCACTAAATGGAGGGGAAAAAGAGATAAAATGACATGTATTATTTGGTTTAGGAGAATTATAATTGATATAAGAACCTAGGTAGATAAAAGCTTAGCAACTAAGGAAGGAATAAGGTAACTTATTCATGTAACTTATGATCATTTGATTCATTAATGAGGTGGGGACCTTGGAATCAAGGTTGCAAGCTTGTAAAATTGTTTGAGGGAAGCCATGGAGCAAGGGGGAATGGATGGAAGTGTTATGTTGAGGAGGTTTAGGTAGAAGGCTAAGATAGCTAGTATAGGATATTTTCATGGAATATAACGATGAAGGTGGAGAAGTTTGTTTCTATAAGAAAAATAAGGGGAATGAAGGTTTTTTTTCACACATATGGCTTGATTTTTAGGGTCAATACTAGTTATAGGGTATATTTTAATGGCTAATATCGAATATTAAAAGCTAAGGTAAGATTCAAGTATAGAAAGTTAGGTTTCAGTAGCTTATTATTCTACCCAAAAATAACAATGTTATCTTAAAATGATAAAATTAAAGGTAAAATATGCTTAATTAAATTTTTAATTCAAAACATTAAAAATACAATAATCCTTACAATTTCATAAATTTTATATTGATAAAAATATCATTTTGAGGCATAAAATATGGTATCAACTACTCGAAACAAAATTAGTATTTTTTATTGTTGAAACATATGTTTATTATTTTTTATGATTTCTATGAGACTCAAAAAAACCTAAATAAATCCATTATTATGAGTCTAGAATGATCTAATAAAATCTATATGGCTAATGAGGGCTAAGAAAGTCTCACAAAATAAAGGTGTATGTAAAGTCCTAAATAATGGCATGAAATGTTTATGAAGTGTAGTTAGGGTTTGAGTTCTATATAAAAGATGTAATAAATATTTAAATAAAATAATTTTCTATTTTTTATAAACTATAGCATATTTTTGAAAAGTGAGGTATTACACTAATCTACAAAATTTAATAATCTCCCTTCTAAATAGAATAACTTGCATCAACAAGGAGTAAATTTGTGTAACATCCCCCATTTTACTCTTCTAAGATGTAATAATATCCCTCTACATCCCTCAAGAACTAATCATAGCCATCCATTCTAGCTAAAATCATCACCACCATACACACGCCCCCTACATGTGGCATAATACCATGTGATAGTATTGATTAGGATTCCCTAAATCATTGCATTTATCTAATTTATCATACCCATTCACCCTATTAACCTATATTCCATTTGGTTTTCTCTCCATGTCCATTCATCCCCTTCAACACACCACAGCCTTCCCTATTTTCATTGCATACTAATGGCATATACCCCCTTATATGTCCATCTAGTTATTATAGTTAATCATAACAAGCCAAGATAAATCCCCTTTTACTCCATCTTGATTTTCTAACTAGTTTCCATCATGATCCAACTCTCGATTATTTGAAAACATAGCTATGAAAATTTCCCCCCTTTTCTTCATCTCTAACCTCCATTGATGAACCTTAAAGATCACCATCATCCATATTCAACATAACTCTAGTTGAATCCTTTCCTTTTCTCTTCTTTTTATCTCATGATCTTATTACTTAACATAATGTTTTTATCTTGATTTTTGGATAGGTGTGTTTGAGATATTAGATTGATTAATCAATTTCTCTCTCTCTCTCTCTCTCTCTCTCTCACACACACACACACGCACATGTCTCTTTTCTTGTTATTAAATTTGTTCGATCAAGTAAGATTAATCTTACTCACTTTTAAGTATGATTTTATTTAATTTAATATGAGTGGAGTTTTTGATTCATAGGTTTGGATTGTAGATCATGAATTTATGAAGTAAATAACATGTTAATCATATTTATAATTGGAGGTTGGATTTTCGTTTTAAGTATAGGAAGCATGAAATAGAGTATTTATAGGCTTGCAAATTTGGGTCAAATCTTAAGTTAAATTTATATTTATTAGATAACTTTTGTGATAATTATTTGGTACCAAAGTAAATATTTACGTGTCTACTTTCCAACACAATTTTTGGATCTCAAAAATGTTAATAATCAAAAGAGTTATGATTATCCTTATGCTAGTGCACAAATTTATTTTGATTTTGAAGATTTAAAAGCCACAATTTGAGTTTTGATTTTGTGTTAGAATTTATTTTGGTTTAATTAAGGGATAACATGTTATTTGGTTTTAATTTTAGGTAAAATTTGATATAAAATATGACATAAAGTTATTAAAGATTAAAGAGTTAGGCAAGTTGTGATTTTATTCATAGAGCACTATTCATTAAAGATGTACTAAGTTTTATTGTTTATTTTGTAATTCTCGTGATAATTTTAATGAATTTTTAATCATGAATTAATCAAATCATTAATCATATAAATAGGATTAATCATAAAAGGTCAAAATATCCTTAAAATGGTAACATTTGGCATTTATGAATAGTAGTAGTAAACTCTTGACTTTTGACCACAACTTAGACTTTGACCTTAACTTGATCTTTGAGTTTTTTTCTTTTTCTTAGAAATAGTGGATCTTTATGAGAATGACAAAAACATCATTTAGAGATTATAAACACAAATCTATTTGTTGTTTTCACTCAAATGAAGCATAACTTAACCCTTTTAAAATGGAAATAATGATCTTAAGGATTTAAATAATGTGCTATTTATCAAGCTATGTTAGCTTGGTACTCTAAGAGTTCTATTCTTTGTGGTTCTTGTTTTTTGCTAGTTTCAAGCACACAAATAAGCACAATCAAATATTTTTGCATGTTGAATGTTAAACACAATATAATTAAATATTTTTACACATTGATCTTTTACCACAATATAATTTAATATCGTTGTGTGTTAAACATCAAACACAATCTAATGAAATATCATTGTGTATTGATCTTTAAGCACAACATAATATTTTTATGGAAATAAACCAAGTAAGGTCCGTATTGTATCCTCTTTGAAAGCCTCTTGGCTCTAATGTTTATTGAGGTGTGGGGTTTCACCAATTAAACATCCATTTGGATATATCATTAAACTAAATAATGTGGGCGTTGTATCCCCTTTGAAAATCTATTAGGTATGATGTTCATTAAGGAATGGGGTTTCACTAATTAAATTCTCTTTGGATATGGAAATAAACCAAGTAAGGTGGATTTTGTATTCCCTTTTTGAAAGCCTCTCAGGTTTGATGTTCATTAAGGTCTGGTGTTTCAACAAATAAATACCCTTATGGATTTGGTAATTAGAGTCATGTGATTATGTTATGGGTTGAAAATAAAATGAGATATTCATACTTGAGTTACATGAGGTATAACATATTACAACCATTCCATGCTTACATACTCTACTATAATTTTATATCATGTCATTCCTTAGCCATTGGCTATATTATGTTCCATATTATCTACAATTTTGTGTAGTAGTTTAATTTTTCTAGTAAACAAGTGCTAAAATGTCAATTTCATGGTCATCACTCAATTCAAATAGGTAGATGACATATATGATGTGTAGGGTTTTATATCCTTATTCAATGATGATTATGATAACAAGCTCTCTAGGGATGATCAATGAGATCAGCATGATGGGGAGTGATATAGCACAAGATATAAGATAATTAGCACCTAGCTATTTTTTTACTCTTTGGTGGGAAATGTTTTATGCTCTCCGACCATTTAAACTCTTTGCTTAATAATTATGCATAAATATAGATGTGGTGTAATATAATACTTCAATAGCTAGGTAATGTTTTGACACTCTCCTTAAGAGAGATATGCTTATGTCTTATGACTATAAATGTTTTGTTCACTTGCTAATATCCTTGGACCTAAGATAAGTTAAGTAGTGATTACACTTCTCTTGATGTTAGTTGAGGTAGTTTCACCCTCCTTTTTTTAACTTTACTTTCGTGCTACTCTTTTCAAAACAATATCTTTGTTGGTAAAAGTGAGCGTCATAGTAATACATTAATGTAATAACCAAGCCACACACATATAATCCAATAATTTTCCAATATTTATGGAACTTAATATATGCTTTATGTTTAACACTAAATCATGCTCCTCATGTTTTAGAACTAACATACTAGCAAATATACATACAATACAAACACTAAAAAAAAGCCTTGCACCTTTCATACTACAAGCACAATACATATTTCAAAGTGAATATAAGCTTCACCATAGTCTCAATCAAAGCATAGAAAGAGAAAAGAGTACCTTCTAATTATGCCTACTTCAACACCATGGAGAAAAAGAGATAATAAAAGTAAAATTTATGAATCCTTTACCATCAATAAAAATGAATTCACCTTCCCTTGGAAAAATCACTAGTGAACTAAGCTAGAGGATTTAGAAAGAAGGAGAGTGAGAATAATGAAGAAGAGTATTGTATTAGGGCTTTAGTGAGGAAAATAAATGAAATAAAAATACTTCCTCAACACTTATGAAAATTTTATAAAAGATAATAATGAAAGAGATAAAATAAGGAGAGCTTGTGATAAGAACCCAAAAATATATATATTAGATATTAGGGTGTTTTAATTAGTAAAGAGAAAATGAGATAATGTTTCACTTACACAATAATTGTGTAATGACCTATAAATTTAGCCTATAATGTGTGAAAATTTATGTGTTGATGATGATTAGATGATTTGTGATATTGGTTTGGATATATAATTTGGATTTTATTTGAGAGGGTTTGGAAAAGTTTGTAAAATAAGGAAGATAATGATTTTAGGGCACATTAGTTGATTGGTTCTATGAACTAATTAAATGGTTTATCATGTTCAATCAGGATTTTTGCTTTATGTTAACTGAATGAATGGTCTTAGAAACTAGTTAACTAGTGGAAACTAATCAATGAATGTACCAAACCGATCAACCAATTTTCCTGACCTATGTACTTTTCATATTTTGTTGGAAAAATTCTTCTAACAATCTGGAATCATGAAAATCAATATCTAAATTAGTTCTAAATGGAATTTGATAATTTTTAACCATTAATCTGAGACTTTACCCTTCTCTATAGGATTCATGGACCAAAGTTGACAAAAAGGAGAATGATGACCTCACACTTCGTCTCATTCTTCCCTCTCTTCTATGCAGGTCTAGATGAACAATTTCTTTCTAAAAAAATCTCTACAACATCTAGTGATTGTTTTCTATGCCTTTCTATCCCTTTTCCTTTATTATGCTTGGATTTCTCTAAGGTATATTATCCTAAAATGTTTCATCCATCACCATGTGATCCATGGGAAAAGGCTATCATATCTTGAAATTTCACCCCTAGATTTACCAATATTCAAGTGAAAGAATTAGGTTATTGATGAGGTGAATCTTTCCCCTTCTTTACTTATTAGATTGTAGGTATATTAGCATACATGACTCTCATTTTTTTCTTAGCCACCAAAACCACTATGATTTCCTTCCTTTGTGTCTCCACTCTTTTCTCCTTTGTATTCCTCATTTCTAATCTTCTTCACCTCTTTTAATAATTCTTATAACTATTTCTTATTTCACTATTAAACAATATAGGATTACATTTAGGGAAAGATTGAGGGATTAGTTTTTTTCCTTGATGTCCACTTTGGTGAGGTAGTATCTTCTATTTTTCCTAATCACATGTTTTGTTTGGTTTTATATGATTTTAAGGAGAAACTTCTATATTTTAATCTTTCTTTTAAGGTGTTCAAGGTTGGGATTTTCAAAAAAAAAATTTCCCTACCTGGTGTGCTTTTTTCCTAATCATCAATAAGTAAGCCATTTTTACCTTGAGGTGTAGAGTGAATGAGCATTTCAGTTAGTATAGTTTGGGAATTTTGATTTTTCATGTGACTACATGATAATAGTGGTACTATGGTGATTCATGCCTTAAACTTTGTTATTTTGAGAGAATGTGAATTTTATGCACGAAAATTTTATGATTCTTTGAAAATATGGCATGATTTAGGAGTTTACATGTTTAAGATTATTTTTTGTGAAGTCTAATTATATGAAGTTGATATGGTTTGTAGTTGTGGTATGAATCATATAGGGGGATGCATTTGCATGTTGTTTTGAGAAAATTGATTTACTAGTTTGATCGAACTAATCAACTAATCCTTAGAGTAGGCAAACAGTTAGTTAAACCAATATTGGTTTGTTTGTGGTAATTTTTTTGGTATTGGTTTTAACCCATCTATTGGTTTGGTGGGAATAAAATAATTGGTCTTAGAATAGTGAAACAATTAGCCTAATTGATCAACATGTTTTCTTATGGCAAGTTGTGGGTTGGTCTCAGTATTAGTCCATTAATTGGTTGACTAAAGTAATTAACTAGTTTCTAATTCAACCAATTGGTTTGACAAACCAATCAATTAGTTTTGACAAGGAAGATAGGGTTTGGTTGTGCTAAACTAATCTATCTATTTTAGCCAGAATGTTTTATTTACCTCCTTTTTTACCTTGTAATTTTTTGAGACTTGATAATATGTTATGGTATGAATATTGGATGATGGAGCTTTACTTCTTGGCATGAATTAATTTACTCAATTGGTGGATCAAATTGATCAAGTCTTGTTAATATCACCACTAAGTACCCTTAAAGGATTATGGTGGATAACTCAGAATGATTATGTGATTGTGGTGGTATTAGTAGGGTATGTAGACCTTGTTTGGCATATATTTGGTTAATAAAACATTAATAACTTAAAGTGGAAGATCATGGAGCACTATGAGGGTCTTGATTATCTTATTTTTAATAAGCTATCGAGAGTTAGTCTGCATTCGGGTGTTTATGGTATTTACATTCAAGTGTATTTGACTAAGATCCTAGTTTATACCTGTAATCCCCCAAACATTTCAAAAACCTATATTTTAATAAATAATTTTTATTTAAAATAATATTTGCTTTTAAAATTATTTATTTTAATTATTTTATGGATTTTAGAGTACGTAAATTCGGGTAAGAGTATTTAATAAATTTAAAATAAATATTTTTCTATTTACCATATTATTTTATTTAAATAATTTTTCAAACTAATAATTTACTAACCTTATCCTTTTTTAAATTAATATATTAGATTATAATGAATTAAATTATTAAATTAAATAATTTATCAAGAATATTACATTTATGATTTTATAAATTAATTTATTTTATTTTTCCTATTTTCTCATTTCGCTTTTTGCCCTTTTTCCATTTTTCCTCTTTCTTCCTTTCTTTTTCCTTTTCTCTTCCCTCGGGCCGCCACACCCAGGCCACCCCTTCCCCACGCAGTGGGCCTCGACCCACCTCTCCCTCTCTCCCGCGCGCCTGACATGACCGACCTCCTTTTTTTTTTCTTTTTTTTTCTTTTCTTTCTTTCCCCCCTGGACCGACCGGCCAACCTTTTTCCATCCTTTCCCCGACCGGCCGCCCGCAGCCTCCCTTCTTCCTTCTTCTTCATCCCAGGCATCAACAGCAGCCCGACATGTCCGCTGCTGCCCGACCGCCTGCAGCTGTTGCCCTCCACCCTGCCTCTCCCTCTCTCTTCTCCCTCTTCTATTTTTTCATCTCTCATGCCCCATTTCGAGCCTCATCTCTCTCCCCTGATCTTCTTCCCTCTTTTTCCTCCCCTCCATCTTCTCCCCTTCATTTCATGCGCCGCCGCCCTCCGCTACTCCGACCGCTGCACCCAGCCCCTAAACCGCCTCCTGCACCCTTCTACTACCACCTTGCACCGCCCCAATATCCATCCCGCATCCCTCTTCCTCCCTTCTTCTTTTTTCTCCCTGTTTTTCACCCTTCTCGACAGCCCACCTGTAATGCTGCCGTTCGCCGCCGTCCGACCACCTCTGCCGCCACCCAACCCACCTTTCGACACCCTGCAACCCCTCTACCACCGCCATGCATTGGTTTGCCGGAAACAGCCCCATTAACCCTTCATTTTCCCCTCATCTTTTCCTTCCTTCTCAACCCCTCCACCTCAGCAGCCAACTTTGCCGCCTCGCCGCCGCCGTCTCCACCGTCTTCCTCCACCGTGAAACCATCCCTAGCCACCACCTGCACCCCCTCTTCACTCATGCACCGTTCCTTTGCCTTAGAACCTCCCCCAACTACCCTCTTTTTTAGCCCAAAGACCACAACCCAAAAATGGCTTATTTTTCTTCCTTCACCCCTCTTCGAGCCTTTTCCCCTCTCATTTATGCATGACACTCACGCTGCTCATGTAGCGTGAGCTCCCCCTTTGTGTTGTATCTTATTTGGAAAATTTTTGAGGTATATTAATAATTAATTAAAGTGTTCTATTATTAAATAAATTTTGATAAAGTCTTATCCTTTTTAAATTCTTATTTCTAACATAATAATGATTGATATTATTTTAGGTGTTGAGTTGCTATTTAAGCTTGAATCCTTAATCGGGATACCGGTAAGGTTGAGTTTTGCGGGATTATGGTAATTGTTAAACTTCCCTTAAATGCATGGAAATTTATGCTAGCACATTAGGAATTTTATTATGATTTTATGTATGTTTTGTGAGCCAAGCATGATATATAAATGGTTGTTTACATTAATTGAAAGAAAAAGGGAAATGCATGATAGATTTTGTGCCATGTGCAGGTATGATAATTGAGGAAGGAGTTGATTATTGATGGAAATACTAAATGCTTGTCTATGATGTATTATGTTGCTAATGCATGTGTATTATTATTGTCTAAGGGTATTGTAGTAATTATATAAGTTAGGGGTATGATTGTAATTTTATGAGAAAAGGAAAATATGGTAACTTTTCAAGTAAAGGGGCATTATGGTAATTTTGGAGGAAGAGGGGTAAAATTGTAATTTTATACGTAAGTGGCAATATGGTAATTTTATAAGTAAATGGTAATATAGTAATTTTACAAGTGAATGGGGAAATGGTAATTTCATAAGTAAGGGGTATTATGGTAAGTTTGGGAGTAAAATGGTAATATGGTAATTTGGAAAAGAAGGGCAAAATGGTAATTATGTAAGGAAGGATAAAGAGGGTAATTTTGGATGAAAAAGGGTAAAATAGTAATCTATAAAGTAAAAAGAGGGTTATGATAATTTTATAAGTAAGAAGGGTATTGTGGTAATTTTGTAAATAAAAGGATAATATGGTAATTTGGGAGTAAGGGGTAACTTGGTAATTATGATAACGACTAAAGATAATTTAGTAATTGAATTATGATTATCGATGGGTAATTGGATAAGTGTGAATGTATGATATTAGAGAAGGGTAATTAGGTAAATTAACTAACTAAAGGGCATAATGGTAATGTTAATAATTGAGAAGGGTAAATTAGTAATTATAATTATAAAGAAGGGAAAATTGATAATTGTAATTATGTACAAGGTTAAAATGGTATTTATAATAATTGGAAAAGGTAAAATGGCAGTTATAATGGTTAAGGGGTAAAATGGTAATTATGATAAAAGGGAAGGGCAATTTGGTAATTTATCCAACTAAAGGGGCAATTTGGTAATTTAGCCGATTAAAGGGTAAAGTGACAATTATTTAACCAACTAAAGGGGCAAAATAGTAATCATGATAATGAAGGAGGGTAATTTAGTAATTTACCCAACTCAAGGGCAATTTAGTAATTATAGCAAAGGAGAAGGGCGATTTGGTAATCTAATCAACCAAATGGGAAGTATGATAAGTGTAGCAATTATGAGGGGTGAATGGCGATCTAAAAAGTGTAGGGGATAATTTGGTAATCTAAATTGGACAAGGGGTAATTTGGTAATTATGAAACCTAAAGGGGTAATATGGTAATTTGGCAAGTAAGGAATGGATACTTAACAATTATATAAGTAAAGGGCAAATGAGTAATTTGCACCTAACATGTCTTTGAGATGGTGGAACATTATAATATGATTCAAATAATGCTGGTCAGCCAAGTAAGAGTATTTGATAATTAGTACGGCCTTAATGGTTTCTCTATGATATCCTGATTAATCATCTGAATAAGAAACGATTAATGATATCAGAACGATTGAAGGTGAATAAGTATCGGATTATCATGCTTTTCGTGATCACTTTAATTAAGACACCATTACTTAAAGTGAAAGACCTCGAGATCGGGAATGGTGACTCCTTAGGGGTCGCTACCCTAAGGACGTGGTTTAGTCCACGATTATTCTGGTATTTGCTGGTGTGCCTTTGTGCCCCAGCCAGGCCCTATATCTTACTCTTTCTAGCTCTACAGACCTAGTTAGGGGGTATGCATACTTATGGATTAGGTGTCCTTGTCGGTAGGGTACTGAGTTAGCTTTAAGCACTAGTACGACTAGGGTACCTTTGCGTCCTTGGGTTCGTGGTTGAAGGGTACTGAGTAGCGGATATGCACCGGTACGACCGGTGTACCTTTGTGTCCCGGGTTATCGATCTCCCGTTCGAGGCAAATAAATATGATTGATGTGTTGATTAAAGAAAGGAAAGATACTATTATTGAAAGTGGAATATTAATGAACCGGGCCCAGATGATTATGATATTAAATACCGGTCCACCGGTTATATTAGTGGCCAGGAGCGTTGTACCCTGGATGATGTTTCTTTATATATCCCGGTCCACCGGTTATAATAGTGGTGGCCAGGAGCGTTGTGCCCTAGATGATGATTCTTTATATATCCCGGTCTATCGGTTATAATAGTGGCCAGGAGCGTTGTGCCTTGGATGATGATCTACATATATATTCTGGTCCATCGGCAATAATAGTGGGGGTCCCGAGCTCAATAAAACCAGCTATGTAAGTGAATAAAATTATGGGAAAGTACAAATCACTTATAGTGGAACAATGGCTTAAGGCATGATTGTTTTGAGTTTACATTATGTCATGGCTTAAGACAGTAAGTACCGATTGTTCGTAACGATATATTGATATGCTATGTGAATGTTAATTATGTGAATTTTATATATGTATGTAGCTTGTTTCATGTGTTGCATTGCGGACCTGCTTTTAAGTGAGACTTTAAAGGGTTACTCAGTACCGTAGTACTGAAGGGTTCCATTCGTGGGGCCCCTGCCTATTCAATGGGCAGTGTCCCTTGCAGGTCTTTTCAGGTGCTACTCAAGTGGACAACGGGAAAGAGAGTAAGGTCTCATCCGGAACTACTAGGGTTTTTCTCTCTCTCTTTGAAATTTCTGGTTTTAAATGTATATGTTGATACTGTAACCACCATGGGTGGATTTCATTCTTGTAAACATTTCATACGCTACTCTGATTTAAGTATGTTGAAATTCGTGCAAATTGTATTTCATTTTCTGTTAGCCTTAGCACTTAGTACTGGAACGGTATGAGTGAACCGGTCTGGTACTAAGTGTGGCGGTAATACTCCCAAAATTCACAATTTATTAATTTGCTTCCGCTAATTTCCTTTTAATTAATGAAATTTTTCAATAGTGAATTTTGGGGGTGTTACAATACCAGTGTCTTTCCTAATATAGATACTAATGATGTAATCGATGGTATTAATACTAAAGGGATTGCTCACCTTGGTGGTTTATTTGGATTTAACCAGCCTTTATATCTAGTGGTGATTTATTTGGCTTCACCTAAACTATATGTCTTTTGGTTGTTTATTTATCTTTGGCCAAACTATTTGTCCTCTGGTTTTTGGTTTGACTTCAATGGATATTGAAAGGCCGTGGGAGATAATCTATCCCATTACTCAAAGAGAGAAAAGAAAACATAGATATTTAATTTATTTATATAACATTGTGATATGGACCTTAGCGTTTTTCTAGTATTTTTTGCCATTATTTTTCCATATGCATATTTATTTGTTACTATCAATGACTCATGAATTTTATGAAGCATAATATTCCATGAATCCCATGTCTATTATTAAGTATGATACTATCTTCTTCTATGCACATGATTAGTTGCTATGATAAATATTCCATTTTAGTAAAACACGTAAGTTGGTATATTATTTCACGAGTCTGACAATGTATGCCAACGTAACCTATATGTCTCTCCATGACCTTGTGTGCATTACACACACCCATGATTAGATAACTTAGCTTACCCAGTACGCATGTACTGAAATGCTCATTTTTTTGGTTACCTACTCAATCCTATGAGTTGAGGACCTTGTATAGGTCTTTGAGGGTGGCCAATAGTTGACTTATTATGTTTTTAGGCATGGGGCAACCAAGTGTGGACTTCTGGTGGTTATTCTTTTTTTTTTCTTGAGAGAGCTAATTTTCCAATTTTTTTCTATTTATTGATTCACCCTTTTTATGTATTTTAGTTCATTTTGGACTCAATGTGGTCTCTAACTCATATTACCTTTATGTTACTTATTTTGCGCACTCCATTCCTTTCATTTTGGTTCCTTATATCTAACATTAGATGAATAGTGGATGTCTATCCTATGTTTGGTGTTGTGGTAAAACCATATTTTTCTTTAGGAATATTTCTATATTTCTACTTCCATAAATGTTATCAAAATATTTTTTGTTTGGTGAAAAATGGGGGTGTTACAATATGAATGAAAAATAAGTAATAGTAAGATAAAGGAAAATTTTGGGAAATGGCATGATCATAAAGGAAGGAAAAGTATAGGCAATGAGGTGTATATGTGGGTAACATATTTGTTGTTGCATTTATTTCACACTAGAGGAGAGAAATCATAGGGTAGGAGACTTGACTTTGGGTGAATAATTAAGGTTTGGTAGGGAAAGGTAGCTTTTTGGGGGAAATCTTGGTAATTGATTTAGATAATGATCTAAACATCATAAAATAATCACAAGCATCTAAGAGTTTTAATAAATGAGGAAAATTATCATTTCCAAGTTTCACAAGTATTACATCATAAACCAAGGAAAAACAAAACAAAATTTAAATATGCCAAACAATATAGCTAAGTGGTTCCACACTAGTTAACAAGTTGTGATGGGTTCAAAATTTTCCAACGATGAATCAATTATCTAGTATTTACCCCAAATAGTCGAATAGTCTTATGTAAACACACTTACACTTGAAATTTTCAATTGTTTCCTAACCACTTCTCATCTATGACATTAACACATATTCAAATCATTACTAAGCAGTGAATTAACATAACTAAAGGCGTATATGAATATGTATTACTTACCCTTAAAGGTTCACCTCAAAAGTGCAGTGTTAATACCCTTTAAAGGAATGAGCCTAATTTGAGGGCAAAATATGCAAGCACAAAAACCAAAGTAAATAATTATAAAACATTTCAATTAAACTAAGATAAGATAGATAAGGGAAATATTGGTATTACATTGAGAAGGGGTTCTATATTATGATATGCCTTCGTCTAGCTAGTCACGTGAAATTATCTAAAAAAAAGGTCCTTCTTAACACTTCATAAAGATAGATCTTTAACCACCATTGCTCTATGACTATGGGTGAGAGTTCATAACCTTACCTATAGTGTTTCTCCTTTAGGTACTACTAGTGGATTGTGGGTCCTCTAAACTAGTTGTTGTTGGTAGGTGACTGGCCTTGGAGGTTTTTTACTTGCATCCTTAGTGCATTATCCCTAACCATTGAATAACAATCCAAGAGTCAATGACATAACTTGCCACACACACAATACAAAGCTAAATGACCCTAGCAATTCTTATCTAGATGGATGGCTCCACAATTCTTGTTGTAGTAGTATCTAGTTTATCCCTAGGTACATCCTCTTTGATGACCACATTAGCCTCCTTGTTGGTAACTCTCCTAACTTTCCATCTGAAGAAAAACTCTACAAGCAATAAAGTGAACCTCAAGCTTCCTCTTATTTTCTCCAATTTAAGTACTCCTAAGTTGCATCACTTTGACGATAATGGTTGCCTTCTCATATGTCACCATTAATGGGGAGAATATTAAACTAAAAATAAACTACTAAATGTGGGTGTTTAAACCCCTTTCAAACCTACATCTCACTCGCATCCACCTCTAGTGAGATTTAGATGAGGTTTAAATTTTGAGGTTATTCTCATCAATTTATAAGGAACCCTAATGTAGTGTCATTAACTTGTTATGTAGTAATGACACCCTCATCAACTCTAATAACTATTCCTAACTATCCATATGTGCACCCTATCCTTGATGCCTTTTCCACTAGTCCTCAATAGGATCCTTAAGGAAGTAGAAAACCACTCCTACCCTCTTCTTGGGAGGAAACTTTGAAGCTATGAAGATCCTCTCAAACTCTCTAATTTTAATCCAACTCTTTAATTCCAAGGGGTCCTCTAGGACCAAGAATGATGGTGGAGAATGGTATGGATGTTACACGTAACTATTCCTCCCCTCTAAATTGGTGTGAGAACCTAAATGTGAATATGAAGTAAAGGTGTGGCTCTACATCCCTTTGTACCATAGTAATAAGTAGATCGTCCATACATGCGAATCGAGCGTTCTAATCCATGTTTCTATAGAAATGAAAACAAAAGTAAGGTTACCACCATAGAAACACCCAAACACAAGGCCATCTAGAATAATGCTAATCACATAATAACACCAAAGGTTAACACTTGAAAAAAAAAACTCTAAAGCCATAGTGATAACCAAACCCACATTTCATCACAAGACTAATCCAAACTTTAGAACACTAAAAAAGGGTTTTTAGAAACAAAAGGCTTTGATACCAACTTATAATACTTCCATGTTTAGGACTAGAAAATTTTGATAATGATAGAGTCATATGGAAGATATAAGTTTAAATGTGAGGTGCTACTACCACATCTAATAAAAGATAGATATCCATCTTCCATCTTATGTTAGATATAAGGATGAATAAAACCATTCTCCAAAGGAAGACAAAACCAAACACCAATAAGAGAGAGGAAGAGGGACTATTAGATTAACTTCCATTATTTCAATATGAGATGAAAACAATTGATCATGAGCAAAGCAACGTAACATAAAGTGGAAAAATTTAAGGGATTTAAGAGTCCAAAATATGTGGAATAAAAGGTTTCATTAGTGAATACAAGATAGCCCAAACTCTCACCGTAAAGTTAAGTAACCTTAGATGGGACCTTTAGTCCACTCTGACCACTCCGACCACTCCGACCACTCCCACAAAGTTATAGTTACTTAACTCAAATAAAATTTGATACATCTAAATCCATGCTACCATATTGCATAATGCATACATGATAAAGGAAAACCATGAGACACCACAATCTATCATACTTGCACAACATTATATGATACACCAAAATATTATGTCGCAACAAACCTCTTATCATATACACTTAATTCTTCTACATTTAAATTTCAATTATGTTACTTTACTTATACAATGGTAGTACACAGAGGTAACTACCATCATCATATGAAACCACTTTTACTAACAAGAGTAGTACACTAAGGTAACTACGAAACGACATATATACATGCCATTTTTTTAATTCTCAAGAGGGATACAAAATAATGCTATATAATAGTGTTGCAACACTCTATGGTAGCTAATAACTAGCACACAAAGCTTACCCAACACTAAAAAAAACTGCACCTCAACATGTAGTCCTCAATTATGCATACCCTCTAAGAGATCCATATAATCCTAACATAGTAGACACGTAGCCATAATTGTTGTATAGTGGCAATCATGCATCCGTAATATCAAGGGATCCTATGTAATATGTAGTTTCTTGTAATCCTTAATGATGAAAATAATTACAACTTGAAATGTTACATGATTATAATAATAGAAATAATAAAGGGATAATATGTGTTAGATGTGTTATTTATGTGTATTTGGGGTAGGATTTATGATGGATTAGGTCAACTAGCACTATAACAAACTAGTGCATTAAAGACCAATTTAGCAACCATTTTTTTTAGTTATTGATATATTATTAATGACTGCCATCAAAATTTGTTGTTATTAGCATATCTATTACTACTAATATAATTTTTGGTTGTTAATCATTAATTTATTGGTCGCAAAAAATGTGTAAGTCTCGTATATATATATATATATTATAATAAGTTTTTTAAATCTCTAAAATCTAAAAAAAATTGTAATGAAAAAAAAAACAATTAAACCCCACAAATCCTTAAAATTTCAAAAAAAAAACATACACACACACACACACACAAAATCCCACCTGTGTGCCCACACCCCCATCATTTATCTTTTACCTTTCTAGTTTTTTCGACCAATATGCATGTGCGTGCAATTACTTGGTCAGCACATTACCCCTGACCCCTACCTCTTCTTGCTCTATGCATTAGACCCAAGCTGCACCACCACACCAGCCACTGCCACTCGAGCACAACACCACCCATGCTCTCATCGCTGTCACCCAAAACCTAACTTCTATTTTGATTAATTTTGAATGAATTAGCTTATGATAAGATAAAATAGTTATTTAATTATATATATATGTGTGTGTGTGTGTGTGTTGTATGAGTGATTTGGAATGGTTAATTGTATTAATTATGGTTGATTTGTGAAAATTTGATTTGTGACCTATTTGTATCCGGATTTGTTGGTTTTATCCGATTAATCTATTTTAGATAAATTAAATTTACAATATGCTTTAAAATGTATCTAATTTTATATTAGAACTATCACTTTGAAAATTTTGTGCAAAATTAATCAGAATTGGATTCTTAGGTCAAAATTCTTACGGATTTAAATTGGATGTTGTAATTGAGTTATGATATTCAAGTAATTATATAATTTACATTAGATTATGTGTAATTTTATTTTTGACCGTCAATTTAAATATTTTAGCAAGATTTGACTGGATTTTTAGTCCGGGCTAAAAAACCCTAACTATGTTAAATTGGATCTTTCATTTATTGTTTTAATCAATTAAGTATACAATATATGTTATCTTGAAAGTAAAAAATTAGGAAGGGTTTTGATGGATGGTGGTGCTAAGGGTTTTCTTCATTACTTTTTATTGTTGTATAATCTCTTTTTAATATCCTTAGATTATTTTCTATGTTAATTCAATTAATAATTTCATAATCATTCAAGTTGATAAAGTTCGATAGAGAATATGATGATGATCAACATTGCCATTATTTTTTTAACAAGAAATAAAATATGATATAATTGGTGTGTTCTTGTGCTTTCTATTTCTTTCATTAATACTTTATTAATGATATTTGGTGTTATATTTTTGTAATCTTTGTCATGTATTCTTCAAAATGATAGTGTGCATGTTTTATTTAATTGGATTTTGTTTTATAATTGTTATGTTTATGCTCTTTTTTTTTCCTTTATAAAATGGTACCCAATAAGGAATGGATTGGCCTTGTTGATGATCATTTTCATGATGCAACATATTTTACCGAGGTTGAAGAATTCTTGAACTATGCATTTTAAAAAATAAATAGAAATTTAATTAGATGTTCGTGTATCAATTGTGTTAACACTGATTCTAGAACTCGTGATCCTATGAAATCACACTTGATGACCTTTGGGATTATAAGAGGTTATACTCTATGGTTTCATCATGGTGAAGAAGGACATGAGGAAAATTTTGACATGAATATGGATTCTTAAAATAATGAGAATGAGGATGACTATGATGATAGTGATAACGAGATAGCAAAAATTTTATAAGATGGGTATCCTCAATATGAGAATCTTGAGCCAAATTTGGAAAATATGGGATCCTTAAACCATAAAGAAGAACCCAACTTTGAAGTTGCAAATAATAAAAGTTATTGAATGAAGTATAATGACCTCTTTACAAGGGTTCTAAGGGATCTAAATTTTCTGCCTTAATTCAATTGCTTCATGTGAAGAGTACTGGTAAATAGAGTAATCGTTCTTTCACAGTGTTACTTAAATTGTTGAAAGAATAGCTATTGCCAAAATATTCAACTTTATCCAACTCTTATTACAAGGAAAAAAAGACAATTAAAGATCTTAGCTTTTCATATGAGAAGATTGATGCATGTGTAAAGGATTTTATGCTACTTTGGAAATAATATAGTCATCTGGAGAAATGTAAAATTTGCAAAGCTTCAAGATGGAAACATAACAAGCATAGTAGGGAAGATAAGGTAAAAGAAAATGGGAAAATATACATGTTAAGATGTTGTAATACTTTCCACTAAAAATTTGACTTCATATGCTTTTTATGTCCATTAAGACATCCTCTCTAATGAGATGGCATCATGATAAAGATAATGATGGAGATTTGAGGCATCCGACTGATGGGTTGGCATGAGAAAAACATGATGAGCTCAATCTGAATTTTTCTTCTAAACCTTAGAATATTAGGCTTGGGCTAGCTAGTGATGGTTTTCAACTGTTCAACAATGGAGAACAATAGAGGCCACTAAATTACCAATCAACATAAAAAAAATCAAGAACCCCACTCTTACACCCATGGTAAATAAGGTTTACAAACAACACAAAATCAAATTGATGTCAAGTAGATTTGGGGAATATATTGGTTGCTCATAAGGGTTACACATAGATTTTCATTAAGGTTTCTCTTCTTCACTAGAACCATTGCTCATAAGGGTTGCATGTTTAGTTCTTTACATTATTATCTTTTAAATTGAGTTGTTCTTTCAATTAATAGGTTTGTTTCATATTTTATTTTAGCTTTAACAATTGAATTACTAAAATGTGCATCCAACAACATCCAAGTGGATATATTTTTGAACATGTCATTGATTTTGAATAGCTAATTGGTGGTGATAATATTCATTGTGTAGATGTGAGGTTTCTTCTCATAATAATGTGCATGTAATTATGTATATTTTTGTAATGACATTGCTTTTTTATTTCATACTTTATTTTAACTCTAATGGGTGAATTATTAAAATGTGCATCTAGCAGCATCCATGAGAAGGGACTTGTATGGTCCAGGTTGCATTTTGGTATACTTAATGTCATAGAATATAATTCTCATAAAGTCAGCTGTTTTCTTTGCATCTCTCAATTATATTTAATTCACAAAAAATTCCACTAAGTTCCAAATGGATATATTTTTGTAAAGGCTGTTGATTTTGAAAAGCTAACTGGTGGTGGTATTATACATTGTGTAGAGGTGATCTTTTTTCTCGTAATAATGAAAAGCTAATTTTTTTAGTTTTGATGCAAATTTGAACCTTATTCATTGATTTTATTGGATCGCCATATATCATTGATAATTGATTAGTTGAATTTACTTTGTTTGAGTCATTTATTATCCTAGGTATCGTAGAGGAATTGTTTGGATATGATAAGGTTGGAGGGTAAGGTTCATGGTGCTCGTTTTGGATGCTGCCAACTTAGTTCGGAAGTGGTTTTTATCTTGGGTTAAAGAGTAATGATATACTCTTATTTTTATTGTTTGGCGTAATGTTTTTATTTTCTTATAATATAATATGTCATTGCTTATTTGATACTTATATTAATTATTATTTTTATATTTTTGTTGTTGTATATCAAGTTTATTTTGACAAACTTACCAAGTCTGTTATGTCTAATGAATAGAATGATTAATTCTTAAGCGAATGCTAATCTTGATATTTTTGTAATGCAATGATATTCTATAGCTTTTTGTAATATATTTATATTTGATCAAATATATTATTATACCAGACATTGGATACAAATTATTTTTATGAATATTTAGTTGAATGTTTATAAACAGATATTTAGAAAATTATATCCATGTGTTATAATGGATATATATGCATATATGTATAGGGCTTGAGAACATTGAAATGTATATATATGCATACAGGTATAGGGTTTGAGAAGATTGAAATGGATATCTATGCATTTATATGCATGCATACAGGTACAAGTCTTAACAAGATTGAAATGGATATATATGCATATAGGTGCAGGGTTATAAATGAATATTGAAATGATAATTATATTATTGAATATATAATTATGCCATTTGTGACAAATAAATTATGTCAATAATAATGAATGAATTATATTATTGACAGAAAATTTAGTCGTTATTAGTTTGATATTTTTTTAATTATGATTAAAAAATTTGTCATTACTATTATTTACGACGGTGTATTTTATTTGTCGTTATTATTTTTAACAACCAATATCTTTGCTATTATTTTTAGCAACCAACATCATAAGTTGTCTCTATTACTTTTAGTGACTGAAACTTTGTATCATCGTTATTACTTTTAGCAATGAACATCATATGTGAAATACACTATAATTAATTATTTTGGAAATATGTCATTAAATAAGGATTTATTGGGAAATTAATTTAATTTATTTTTTTATTTAGATTAAGAGGGATTATGTAGGGTAAATTAATAGGAAATTATAAACATGTTTATAAAGGAGGAAAATTGGGCTTTTTGTTAATTAAAAAGGAGTTAGGAGGAATATTTCTTTAAAAGGGCCCTAAATTAGCCTAAAAAGGGGGTTTAATATTTTTATTCAAATATTTAAATATTCTTATTCTGGGTATCCCAAGAAAAATACTCTAAATATTTATGTAAAACCCAAATACTTAAAATCTTCTTTTTCCTCTTTTTTTTTTCCTTTTCTTCTTTTCCTTTCTTTTCCTTCTTCTTCTCACCAGTTGGGCCTGCCTGCAGCCCGACCCCCTCCTTCCTTCTCCTTTCCCTACGGCCTAGTGTTGTTCGGCCTCCATCGTGACACGTACCTACCCACAAGTGTACGGGGTCAGAGTAGTAGTCAAGGTCGATCCCACAAGGATTGGTGAATGACCACTAGGACAATGATAGAACTTAATTATGTCTAGACTACGAGATTATATGAAATAATAAATTGTAAGCTAAAATAACTAAATAAGCTAAAAAGAAAGGAAAATAGCACTCAAGTGACTCAAATAAATAGAAGAGCTAAGGTTCCGGTTCATCGCCCCCGATCCTCACATGTAATCGAAGATCACATCACAAAATAATTCAAAAATCATAATCAATCATGCCAACAAGGATAGAAAGTGTTGTGCTTTCTCAATCCACAACCACCCTATTACATATCTATGGCCCTAACTGTCTCTAGCTTAGAGTCTAATAGAATGTAATGCATTAAAGTCTATAAATTTTCCTCCTTTGTTGTTGTAGAGGTCATATCGATCGTCTCTCGACCTACAATTTAATCTCCCGTTGTGCTATTGAGTCTAATAATGGATTATCTCTTGATCTCTCCGATATTTCCCACACTGAAAATCAGAACCCGACCGTGGTTCAAAAATTCGTCAATTAATCTATAACACAACACATAGATTATGAATTGAATAAAAAAGGATGCAATAATTCAATACATTAGGATCGGGGAAAATTCCCCTTCACCTTAGCACAAGATCTAGCCCATCAAATTCATATCAAGAATATTAAAAACAATAAGAGATTCCATAGATAGAGAAAAGATCATTAGATAATACCCTTGATGTTCACAAATTCTTACAAAAATTTAACTTCTTGAACCTCCGTCTCTAATTTACAAGAGAGATCTTGATGAATTGGGGAAGTGGATAGAGAAGAGAGAAAACAGAGGGAGTGGAGGCTACCTCGAGATATTACAATGAGAGTTTTTATATTACCGTCTCGTGGATTGCTAGGGTATTGGTAAAGATGGACTTCCCGTGTCAGCTTTGACAATGATGTGTATTTTGATCATAACTTTTTCATCATAACTCCGATTAAGCTGATTTTGGATGCGTTGAAAATATATTAAAAAGATATAAAACGTTGATTTTTAAAGCTTCTCCAAATTCATACATTTCACTGGTCTAAATTTCACTTCTTTCAGGCCCATATACTTTAAATATGCATTCTTGCTTTCATTTTATTCCAGAATTTATATTTTAGCTCTAAATCTCTTTCCACTTTAACTTTTGCTCCTCTTTGCTCCTTTTTCTAATTTCTTCTCCCTTTAAGCTTATTCTTTTTTTCATCCTTCATGATTTTTTTGTTGCTTGAGATCCTGCAAATTTTCACAATACAAAGGCAGCAACAAGAACAAAAAGGGAGAATTCCGACTGAAATTAAAGGTAAAAACTCTTATAAACCTTAGGAATAAGATTTAAAAGTCATACTTATCACATCGCATAAGTGCAACGCAGCGTTTCATCTCTTGATTCGCTGAGATGCCGCGTCGTGTTAAGTGACAAAATAACTGTTGCCAAACAGGCAACGCGACACAATGCTTTGTCCCTCTACCCGTTGAAACGCCTCGTTTTGTTTAAAAACCTTATGACCGTTGCCAAACTGGTCGGCTCCCTCTCCTTTCCTTTTTCGCCTGGACCGCCCTGTCCACCGCGCCTGTCATCTTCCTCCTCGCGCTAGGCCTGCAACTCACAGCCTGCATCGCTGACAACCACCTGCTCGTCTGGCCGTCCTCTCCTGCCATTCCCGTCCCTTTCCTTTCCCATTTCGACCCAACCTGCTCGTCCTTCCCCTCACACTTACTGCCCCCTTTCCTTTTCCCCACACCGAGCCAAACACACCTTGCAATTCGTAGGGCATGTGCCGGCTACCACCGCTGGTCGGTGACTTGCAGCACCTGCCTCGCGTGCCCTCCCTCCTTCGTCGTTTCCCCCCTCCAAATTTCCTATAAATACCCCCATTAGCAGCCATAGCCGGTCTCTTTTTTTCAAAATAGCCCCGAAACTCTACCTCGCTGCCGCCCAAAAAGTTGAGCTTTCCGCCGTCGCCGGTGATCGTCGTGACAACCGCCACCCACCGAAACCTCCCCCGCACTTCCCTCTACAAAACCAAACCACTGTCACCCCTTGCCTCGCCTTGCACTTGCCGCCCCAGCCGTGCGAAGTCACCACCCCGAGCAGTCATCTCCAGCCCTTCGTCGCCCCTTACGCCGCCTCCTACCGCCACCCTCGCCACAACTAACGCCTCCACCACCCTCCAAAACGTCTAGCAGACCTCCCTCTACCTTCCCATACCTCCATCTTTCCATTCCTCCCTCTCCTTCTACCTCCCCCATTTTCCACCACCCTCCACCACCTTCAGCCGCCGTGCCAACCACCGCGTGCCGCCACTCCCAGCCACGCCACCACCCTTATTCCATCCCTCTTCATCTGCTGCATCCTCTTCCACCTCAAACACTCCTCTAGCCCCTCTCCCCTAGCCCACACCTTGATCTTTCCACCTCTCTTCCTCCTTCATCACCGCCACCGCCGCCGCTGGTCCACCACTAACCTTAGGTGGTTTTCCAACTCCCCCCAACCCCTAAAACTATTTTCTATAAGCGTTAGTAATTTTATCTAATATTAATGATATTATCCTTAATAATAATATTATTATTACTATTATTATTATTGTTACACTCTTAATATTACTATGTATCATCCTTATTTTCCTAACCTAATTTCAGAGATAGTTAACTAGGGTATATTATTAAAAAGGAAACAACTTTAACATTAAGATAGTTATCTTTATTATTATTATTATTATTATTATTATTATTATTATTATTATTATTATTATTATTATTATTCCTATTATTGTTATTACTCTTATTACTATCTCTATCACCACTACTAATACTAGATATGGCTTATTATCATTATCTTACAACTATATGTGATAGACATTTGAAATCTTATATTACTATTATCATTGTTATTATTATTACTATTAGCATTATTATTTCTATTATTAATGACACGATCATTGCTACTATTATTTAAACCAAAAGTATTTTAGTAATATTGTTATTATCACTATTAGTACTACCATTATCATTATCCTTATTTCCTTACTAATATTGTTAATGGTGATCTTGTCCATCATTACTTTTATTAATATAAACTTTTAAACCCTTAAGTTATTATTATCCGAAATATGACCTTTATCGTTATTATCTTTAGGAATAATAATACTTGTTGATAATGCAATTATTATATTATTATTATAATCCTAACACTATAGTTAGCTTTAGTCTTAAAAATGTTAGGGTTTCTACCACTATAAGCATTAGCGTTATTATTATTTTATTATCATTATTATTGTTATCCCTACTTTGCTATAGTTAGTATGAATACTATTATTATAAGAATAAAGCTAATAGGTTTAATAATACAAGTGTAGCAATAAATATTAAAATAAACATATTTTGACTAGTAATATTTAGTAGACTATTTTTAAGATAAAAACCCTAGTTTTCGTATAATACTCTCTTTAATAATAATAATCCTAATCTTAAACTAAAATAAGGAGTGATGGTACTTTTGAGGAAAACTAATACTTAGTATTTTCCCTTTTATAGGTGAATCTAACCAAAACCCTAAGGAGTTGTAGGAGCGTGCTCCAAGCCCGGCGTCACTTTAGGTAAGGATGTAGCTAAGGCCCTTGTGTGTTATGTGACTTGTATGCCTTGGACGCTTTATATTTCACACTATATTATGTATGGTATGATTCTCCTTAACTTGTCTTATGTGTAGAGAAGGTTGGAGTTGAGGTATGTTCTGTATGTGTTCTTATGACATGAATATGACATGTATATGTGACGATTGTGGTGTGATATGATATGGCCCTCTAAGACATGCATGTTAGGATAAATGATATTATGTTATGGGAAATGAAAGGACAAAAATAAACAAATGGGAAGTGAGATGCTAAGGGGAATATGAGGTTGACCAAAATGAACAAGAGATGAGAACCATGCATGGAAATTCTAGGGTTTGCATGGGGACCTTGAGAGTTTGCATGGAGTGAATAAATCTTGCATGGGGATGATCTTTACGTGAGGAAAGTTAATTTAGGGTGTAAATAAGCTAAGGGGAGAGTTGTGGAGTGATTGGAGACTTGGGATGAGAAATATTACATAGGTCGATGTGAGGGTGTGTAAGGGACCCGATTAGGGTATTGGGAGGAAGTAATAATCTAGAAATTGTGAAAGTAAAAATCATTAAGGGAGAGTGTAATATGGATTAAGAATGGGGATTTATTATGTAAGGAGTGAGTATGGGTGCCATAGGAGAGAACGAGTATTGAGTGAGAAAAGGGAGATGTTACTTGTGGAAGAAGAAAGGCACTAGGGTTTAAGGTGGCTAACTAGGGTTTTTCCAATCATATGTGAAGTCGAGAGGTAAAGTGATATATTTGGGGATTAGATCTAATTAAGGTGGGATGTGGGGAGATGGATGGAGCAATGGTAGTGTAGGTGAGAGGAAGATATGCCACATGGGTCTAATTAGGGTTTTCAAGGGAAGACCCTTGAGGGTGATGGTAGGTGGAGTTGATGTCGTGAGGTGTTGGGCCCTAACCCGTACTGTAACACCCCCAAATTTACTACTGAAAAATTTGGTTTAAATCCAGATGTTTAGCGGAAGCGAAAGAATTAAAACCGTAAACTTGGGGGTATTACCGCCACACTTAGTACCAAACCGGTTCGCTCCTACCGTTCCGATACTAAGTGCTAAGGCTAAACTAAACAATCATTAAGTAAGAATCATCAAAACATAGGTCCATAGTTAACATAGACCATTCACGAAAACCACGAGTCAACAACAGTTAAAATATCGTTAAGATTGCAACTTAAGAGTACGGTTTCAAAACAAGAAGTGTAGTACAAAATATAGCTAAATAAAACAGATTCCAATGGACCAATATCCGGATCGCCTACTCACTCAAGTCAAGCCTTCCACCCCAAACTAGTAACCGATCAGACCTGCATAGGAGGTCTGCTCCCCACCATGGGTGGATCATCACTGGACCCATTCAATCAAGGTAGTATCAGTACGGGTCCAATACTGAGTAAGGGCGTAGGTGCGCTAAGGCCAAACATACAATCATACCACATAGCACAATCATATAAGTAACATACGATAACACACAAGATAAGACTTGAGTACTTTCTGGTGACTTATTATTTATCCTCGTTAATAATATGTTCATTTCACACATACTCTTTAATAACCCATGTGAGCGCGGGAGCCCCACTATTATAGCCGGTGGACCGGAAGATATACGCACAGGGCAGAACGCCTCTGATCCACTATTATAGCCGGTGGACCGGAAAATAAATGCACAGGGCAAAACGCCTTTGATCCACTATTATAGCTGGTGGACCGGATCATGGCCCCGACTCACATGGTGTTTCGCTTTAAGTACTTAGTATATTTCCCATGGATTAACTTATTCGTTTGGTTTGTTGAGCACGAGATCCTCCACTATTATAGCCGGTGGACCGGAAGATAACGCACAGGGCAGAACGCCTCTGATCCACTATTATAGCCGGTGAACCGGAAAATAAACGCACAGGGCAGAACGCCTCTGATCCACTATTATAGCCGGTGGACCGGAAAATAAATGCACAGGGCTGAACACCTCTGATCCACTATTATAGCCGGTGGACTGGATCACGGGCTCGATTCAACATCTTTTGCTTTACGTAATTAATGTCTTATCCGTGTCTTATTGAATCACATCACACCCTTGACATGCATGCGGTTGATACTCTACTTCTTCCCCTCCAGAGGGACCGTCCCATATTTTGAGACTCATACCTCTTCTCACACCCGACATCCATCCCCCGTAGACTTAGGTAAAGTAGCATATAGTAAGACACAAGCCCCAAGGATATAGGCCATCCCAACACATATGATATCGACTCCGCATGTCCTCATCCCTCTAGGGTTCCTCCTCGGAGGCCCTAATCGGACCTATGTGGCCCAACTCTTTCGTACTTACCTAAACGTCACTTTGTTCTCCATCTCGCACCTCATTCTTATTAGAAAATTCCCCAAATGTAATACTTTATCTCCCTAGTTCACATGTGACCGCCAGACCCCAGTTGACCATCCAAGACCCTAGTTGACTAGGCCAAACCCTAGCACTTTACTTCCTCAACAAGTAACCTCCCTCTTTCACCCCAAAACCTCTTCTCTCATTTAGAAACCCATACTCATCCTTTATATAAGTGAATTCTCACTCTCAACCCCATACTCCATCCTTCCTTGATCGTTTTTACCCTTGTACCCTTCAAATTCCTCATTTTCTCTCAAAATCCTAATTGGGTCCCTTAGACACCCTTACATCGACCCACGTAGAATTTTGCACCCAAGTCTCCAATGGACCCATAACTTTGACATTATCTTATTTACTTCCTAAATAAACTTTCCTCATGTAATATTCATCCCCATGCAGACTTTAAATACTCCATGCAGACTCCCCAACACACACTTACTCGCAAAACCCTAATCAAGTCTCTTATGCACCAACTCACGTACTATTTTCATACCAAGTCTCCAATCACTCTAAGACTCTCCAAAACTCTTACTTATAACCCAAATCAACTTTTCCCACATAAGGATCACGCTCATGCAAGATCTAGTTCCCCCCCATACAAAATTCCCAAATGTCCACTTTCCCGTTGTTCTTTTATTATCATTTCATGCTACCAAGACCCTAGCATGCATGTCCTAGAGGGCCATATCATGACACATCATCAACATCAAATATCAACATAGAACATGTCATACACGTATAATACAAGGCACACATAACGTACCACATGATCCACGCTGCGCTACACAAAATAAGTTATTCATAACACATACATAATATACATCAACATGGCATGCTCATTATTTAACCACACATTACGTCACACAAGCACAAGGCCATAGCTTCGTCCTTACCTAACACGACACCGGTCTTGGAGCACGTTCCTACACCTCCTCCTGATGTCGACTTGATTTACCTATAAGAGGGGAACACTAGAGGTTAATTTTTCTCTAACCAAACACTATTCTTCTACCTTACTCTTATCTTTAACTTACCTTTGGGGCTAAAAATGAAATATTAATTTTATAAGTAAAGGTATGGTCATTATTCTTAAGGTAGCTAATCCGGCTACTACTAATAAAAGTAGGTCTTAATAGCTACAATATTTTAAAAGAGATTTCAATAATATTTATTATTAACGGTAGTAGTTCAATGTTACTAATAATGATGATAGTAGTAGCGATAGTAAGGTTAGTGGTATATGAAATATTACTAATAGTGACAAGGAACTAAAATAATAATAATAATAATAATAATAATAATAACAATAACCATGATAATAATGATAATAGTAAGACTATTAATAATAACAATAAGGATGTTAAAATAATAATCCTAAAGTCATAAGTCACTAATAATATTAATACTAACAATTATAAATAAATCAAGGTTAGGTTGAATAATAATAATAATAATAATAATAAGGATAATGATAATAATAATAACATTATTACTAATACTAATAATACTTCTAAAAATAATTAACATTTTTATAACAAGGGTTTTTTGGGGAGTTTAGAGGACCACCTAGGGGTGCTGGTGGCACAGGTGGCAGTGCACGGCACACGACGGCGGCGGCGGCGGCGACGTTGGGGGGAAGAAGAAAGGTGGAGAAGTGGTGGAGGGGGAAGGAAGGAAAATGAGGGGTTGGCAGGGGAAACAAAGGGTCTATGGAGGTTGGGGAAGCTCCCTTGGTGGTTTTGGGAGGTAGAGGGGGTGCTAGAAGTGGCGGCATGGCGATGGGCGGCGGTGAGAAGGGCGGCGGAGTTCGAGGTTGGCTTGGTCGGGAAGGGTACTTTGCACGCCTGAGGCAGCGCGTGCAGAGCGAACCGAGGGGTGAGGGAGGCCTGGGTCGGTGGAGGATGATGCAAGGAAGGGTTTCGGGGGTGGATCGGGCGATGGCGATGGGCGGCGACGACGGGGTGGCTGTTTGAAGTAGGGGCGGTGCAAGGTGATTTCTGGGCTTTTGGTTTCGAAAACCCCCGAAGCTGGATCCTTAGGGGGTATTTATAGGCTCGAAATGGGGAATAATTGAGAGAGGGGGCAGAGGAAGGCAGGTCAGGTGGCAATCGGACACGCCGGCCGGCGGTGGCAGGCCGACGCAGGTCTGCCATGGCAGACCTGTTGGTTGGTCGGGAAAAGGGAAAAAGGGTGCGGGGCAGGCCTGGGAGTGATGGTGGGGTGTCGGCCTATCGAGGGAGGGCAGCTAGAAGGGTAGGAAGGGGGGAAGGCGGCGTGCAGGCGACACGGGCAGGCCATCGGCGCAGAAGGGGAAGGGCGGCGTGTTACAGATCGTGCGCGGGAGGAAGGAAAGGGAAGGTGGCCGGACCGGTGGTCCGGGGAGAAAAGAAAAAGAAGGGGGAGACCGGCCGGTTCGGCAACGGTCAAAAAGCCTTATTAAAATGCGGCGTTTTGGGTGAGTTATGGACAAAGTGCGGCGTCAAGTAGCTGGCAGGCAACGGCTACCTCATTAATTGGTGCGCAGCGTTTCAGAGAAAGGAGGGGCGAAACGCTGCGTTTTACTATGGCGGGGGAGGGCCGAATGGCGCTGGGCCGTGGGGAAGGAGGAAAAGAAAGGGAGTTGGGCCGCGGCTGGCCCAACGGCGAGAAGGGGGGGGAAGAAGAAAAAGGAGGAAAGGTTTATTTATGTTATTTTATTTTAGTATTTTATTTTATATAAATGTTTAGAGTATTTACCTTGAGTACTTAGAGTAAGAATATTTAAATGATTAAATAAAATATTTATCCTTCTTTTTAGGCTAATTTAGGGCAAAAAAAAAATATATATATATATAAAGATACCCTTTATAAATTATCTCAAAATTCCTATTAGCTTGCCCTACAAAACCCCTTTTTAATTTAAAAAGAGTAATATATTAAATAAATTCCCCAATAATCCTTATTTAATGACTTATTTTCCAAAATAATTAATTCTAGGGTATTTCATCACTACCCCCTTAAAAACAGACTTCGCCCCCGAAGTCTCCTGCAGCTCCCTAGGGTTAGGGTATTCAGACTTCTATATTAACGCGTCATTTGCTATACCTAAATTAACTACCCCCTTAGGGATGAACTATGAGTTGTTGCACCTGGGGTATAAGTTCAAATTAAATACTAAACATCAAAAATTAATATTGGGAGAATTTAATCAAAAATTTATTTATCGAAAATTTATTTCGGAAGGATCCGAAGGCTTAAAATTAATAAAAGAGTTATATAAGAATTTTGGAAACATCCTCAGAAGGAATTACCCATGAACATAAAATATGTATTATTTACGGGAATATATGTTATAAGACCTAAAAAAAATTATTTAAGAACATATAATAAAATATTTAGGGCAAATTCAAATCAACCGAGACTAATTTAAATAATTTCCGAAATTGGTTTTCCGTAAATCAAAAGCATAAAACAGAAAAAAATTAATTTCGAAAAGAAATTCTTAAATAATCTCCGAAAAATCTTTTTAATTTAAAACCTTCCGAAAGTATTAACGATTTTCGAAAACGAATAAATTTAAAGTTGGAAATATTTTCTATGGCAAAAATCATTAAAATAACTTTAACTATTTAAACAGAAATTATATAATTTATATAATATACTTTGTTAATGAAATATAACTTCAAAATAACGCCGTAATCACATGACAAAGTTATAATTGAAAACGACTCGAAATTAAAATAATCAATTGTTTTAATCAAATTACGCTAATAAAATCATTAAACTTAATAAATTTGGATTTTAACAATATGGGGTATTACACGTACCCTTAGGAGTTGAGCTTTCATTAAAGGGTAAGTGTAAAGGGAAATGGATGTCGAGGTGTGAGTTAGTGGGTGCCGGGTCTCAAGATATGGGGCGGGCCCTCTTTGTGGCATAATTATAGCTGGAGTTAGTCATGCATGTCTAGGGCAGAATTTGTTGAATAAGATACAATAAAATACTAATAATGTAAAGTGAAAGAATTCTAAGCCGGGGCCAGCCGATCCACCGGTAAGGAATAGTGGTGTGGATTATTGTCCCGCAAGTGACCGATCCACCGACGAATAATAGTGGTGTGGACTTCGTCCTGCAAGTGACTGGCCCACCGGCAATAATAGTGGGGGATCCTGAGCTCAGTTAACCAAACCCTAATTGGTTAATACACGTAAAAGATACTAAGTACTTACAGTGGAACACCATGAGAGTCGGGGCCAGTCCGATCCACCGGCATAAAATAGTGGTTAGGTGCGTTTTGTCCTATAAGTGACTGATCCATCGACTATAATAGTGGGGTTCCCGTACTCGCATGGATTAATAAAGATTATGATGTGAATCAATTACAATTACTAGAGATATAACGAATAAGCCTATTTGGACCATAGCTAGCCTTTATCACTTGTTCTATTACATGTTGTTCATACGACTATGCCATGTATACTGTGTAGTGTGTTTTGTATGTTGGCCTTAGCAAATCTGTTACCTTACTCAGTACGTAGTGTACTGATCACCCATTTCATGAGTTTTGCTCATTCCCATGAGCAGAGGACTCGTTAGAGCTTGTGTAGGTAGGGGATGACGTCTTTGATGCTTACGACACCTACGAGGCATCGGGTGGGGCTGAGCGTTGTGCCTAAATCGGACTTGGGGATTGAGAGCGACTCGGACCGACCTGTTTCTTTTATTGGACTTTATATTATCGTATTTTAATTGTGTTTTGTACTATGATTTATGTTTTGAAAAATGTACTCTTTGGATTGTAATCCCTAAATCGCACTCTGATTTCTGTATGTCTTATGTTTTATTTATGATTCATGTTCAGTGTTAAATTTATTTAGCCTTAGCACTTAGTACTGGAACAATAGGAGTGAACCGATCTGGTACTAAGTGTGGCGGTAATGCCCCCGAGTTTACGATTTTATCTTTCGCTTCCGCTAAACCTTTTAATTTAAACAAAATTTTTTAGTAGTAAATTTGGGGGTATTACAATACGTCATCGTTATTACTTTAGCGATCAACATAATATGTCATCTTTATTAATTTAGTGACAAAAAATTTCAGTTAGTCGTGAAAGCCTTGAACGAGGGAGCAATAACAACCACTGATGACCACTAATTTTTTTTGGTCGTTATTGACTTTAGCAACCAAAATTTAGCCATTAACAACAAAAATGTTGGTCATTAAAAACCTCATTACCTATAGTATAGGTTGAAAAAAATAAAATATTAGGGTTTTTAATGTTGAGTAGTCTTCTAATGCTTGTGGAATGGACAACTTAGGGTCAAGGTAGGAATGGGTAGCACCAAGGGGTTGGGTAGACGATGAATGATAAATCAAAGGCCATCCAAGCATTTTGCGAGAAGATGTTTTATGTGTTTTATTTTCTTTTTTGCTTTTATGGGTGATTCCTTCATCCTTATAGGCCTTTCCTCACCTTGGAATCAAATCATTACTTATTTTCTTGCATTTGCCAAAGATTTAGAAATAATCACCTAACTTCACCTCTTACCCACTCCCTTACATCTTGTAAGCACAAACCTCAACGAATGGGGCTTCGTCCCCAAACTTACATTGGTTGATTTTAAGAGGGAAGGATCATGAACTAAAACTAGTAATTCTTAAGATGAAACCTATGTCCTGATCGTGTTATCTTTATTATTTATTTCTTGCTTTATTTAATTAAATAACATTTGTTAAATAGATATACACAGCATTTTAATGTTTTTATTTGTTTGGGGTTTTATAGGTGTGAGATGAAAAAGGAAGTTCGAATTAGAAAAAGAAGATTGGAGAATTTTTTCCCAAACTTACCCTAGTTTTATTCCATGCCTCAACTTATATCTTGGTTGTATTATAATGACTGAGATATTTTGAGCAAATCCACCCAAATCACACTTGAGGTGTGCTTGATGCCATTAGCTAGATTCCATGTAGTGTAATGAAATCAAAGTTTCACTCTCAAATTTGCCTCAACTATACCTAACATATGTCTAAGGAGACAACCTGTGTTCTAAGACGTAAAAAAAAGGCCAACGTGCTTAGTTTTTTATTTTATTTTATAAAATCTTCTATCCTATTAACCCGCTCTACATTACAGAAATAACTACATGAACCATACCTCTACTATAATCACCCCCACATCCCAAACTCCATAACCACCAACCTCCATAACCCACTATCCCACAATCTCCATTCACTTTTCCTCTACCTTACTTCCATACTACTTCACACCCCAGCAACGTCATCTACCTTTTTCTAACCACACGACACCACCCAACTCCACAATAACCACTACTCTAATAAGCCAGTACTTTGATATACATTCCCAACCCTAGAGATGATTAACTACCACTTATCAAGCAACGCCTAATGAGTAATAAGATGAATAATCCACCTCATTCTCAATTCTCAATCTACTATAATAATGCTCTTTTACCCGACCATAGTGCTGGCCATTTGTAACCCACAACAAGCCTAGACTACCACCACACATCAAATAACAATTTTCTCTCCATTCCCAATATATTATAGTATTATAAAACCCATAACATTGATGGAATCCACTATCTTCCCATCACAAATTTAGTCCACTAACTGAAAAAAAAGACATCAACCACCTACACTTTAGCCAATTTCCCAATGTCGCATCCTAAGTTTAGATTTTATCTACCTTTCACCATGCCCTAATTTTTTTCTTTTATTTCAATTTGTTTATAGTATGTTAATTTGTTAAGTCAAATTGAGCTAAAATTTAAAACTTGTATACTATTGGTCTCCTTACGTTGGTTTTGTTTTCAGAAATTCATGGGTTCAAAGTGTGACAATGCCGTTATACCATTTCATTAAGAGGAGGAATTACATTTTCATGGTTTTGAGAGAGCAAGAAAGATCCTCACTCTTGCCATAGGGTAATATCATTTCTCTACTACATATAATTGATATATTATATTGTGTTGTTGAACATTCTTCGATATGAAAAATTTTATCAATTAGTTAAATCTGGAAGGCTAAGTACCCATTATATAATGAATTTTTGGTGAAATATTTGGGTGTATATTTTTTTCTACATTATGGATAATGTAGAATTTAAGAATGTGGGATGGTGTTTATGTAATATCCCAAATTTTAGCTAACCCTAATATCAAATAATGAGTACCTTAACATAGTTCTAATCTTAGGAATTTTGTATTTCTATTTTACCCTAACCTAAATTATCTTAACCTAATTCTAAATTTTAAACCCAAAACTAATTTCTTTCCCTTCTCCTTTTCTCCTTCCCTTTTTCCTTTTTTGTGATCTCCTCTACCTACCCAACTTCTTTTTCTTCTTTTCCTTAGGCTTATGCAAACATGTATTTTTCCTTAACCAAATCTTTATACCATGCTTCCATCCTATGACTGCACATTACCCTCACTATCACCCGTCAATTCTCATTTTTGCATGATAGATTGCATTGACAAACATGTTGATCACCTCATCTTTCCTTCTCTCTCTCTCTCTCTCTCTCTCTCTTCATGTATGCAAGTTTTCTGTATGTGTGTGTGAGCGCGCACACACACATGGACACACACAACTCATGCATTGATCCACTCCTTCTCCTTCTCCCGTTAATTTTCTATTGAAACATCATCAAAAAAGCTTCTTCTCCTCCTTATCGTTGCCAAAACAACCACAAAAGATCACCACTGGCTATCTCAACTGAAACACCCTACCTCCTTTAGTCACCTTTACCTTTCCTACCTCCTAACCAACGACCATTTCCACTGGTTTCTTATCCCA
Organism: Tamarix chinensis; assembly: GCA_030549775.1. Classification (NCBI taxonomy): domain Eukaryota; kingdom Viridiplantae; phylum Streptophyta; class Magnoliopsida; order Caryophyllales; family Tamaricaceae; genus Tamarix; species Tamarix chinensis. The sequence goes on along the minus strand of CM060175.1, from coordinate 3,290,486 downwards.
CCTTTTGGCTAAACACTCCATAACCACCCTCCTTCCTTTTTCCTTTCCTTGGTTACATCCATATCAACTACGACCATGCTTCCTCCCTCGGTGTAATATCCTATATTTTATAAAGTGTTAAATGATAAATTATGCTAATTTTTTGTGTTTGATTTTGATTTGATATTATGATTGGGTTTGAGGTAATTTTGAATTATAAATGGGATTGGAAAACTAAATTAAATATGCTTTTTAGGTTAACCAATCAATTAGTTCCATGAACCGATCAATTAGTTAATTTTAGCAAAATGGTTTTACTCAACCAAACTAATTGACCGGCTAGGGAACCAATTGACTGATCAGTAGAATAGTTAACTGGTAAGCCAAACCGATTGATTCATTTGTTGAGTTAGGTATTTTTTTAAAACTCAAATTTTTAGGAAAATTTCTCCTATTGAAATGGAACCTTGTTAACCCATGCTAAATTATTCCTAAAGGATACTTAACCTTTTTCATGATACATTTGGACCAAAAATATTACCTTAGATCAATCTGAGGAGTTAGTTTAAACAATTTAGGGGGATATGACTTCATCTTTATCATCTTCAACATTTTTTCTCTACACAATTCAAGGATCATTGCTTCGATCTCATACTCGATTGTGCTCAACTGGGAGATTTTTTCCACGGTGACCTTCCATTTCACCTCTTGTGTATTGAATTTATGAACCAATTACTTGCACTCCTCTAGAATCACAATTTGAGCTTTGGAGGATAGGTCACCATATCTTGGATAAAATATATCTATTTAAATCAAATTTTAAAAATAAGAATTATGCTTTTTGATCTATTCTTGAGCACATTTGTGATCCATATCAATTTTTTGGCTATAAATAGCTCTAATCGCCCCCTTTTATTCACCTTGTTTTTAAAATACTTAACTCTCTAGCATTGATATTCTCCCCATTTCAATTCTAGCCTTGTAGTTGAATTTATCTTACTCTTATAATCCTTTTTCTAGCTCTCTCTCACTTTAATTTTTGAGCATAAAAGAGTTAGATTTAGGAAAAAGGTTAAGTGGTGTAGCTCAATTACCCTCTATCTTCCTTTAGATGTGGTACGTTCATTCTTTCCTTTCCACTTCAAGTTTGAATTTGTAAAATTTATTCATGACTTTCTGAGTTAAAATTATTGTTTTTATGAGTTTTTGAAAGTTTAGGATTTCATAGGTTGAGTGTTCTTGTTTGAGGAAAATTTATTGCATCAAGTTAGTTATTCTTGCTTTTAAATAGGTTATGAGTAAACTTGTATCTTATCAATCTCTTTAAGTTTGATATTACATGTTGGCACGAACATATAGCTTATAGAACTTGATTGGCCAGTGAGATTGTACAGTTTGAGTGAAAAGCATGAATCTTGAGGACATATTGGGTTGTGATGATTAATAGTGAAATGTGAAACAAATGTAAGCTAAAAAATGTGTTATGTGATGTTAGAACATGTTTCAATATGGTATGATAAGAAATTATAAGTATGATTTGCATGAAAATGATGGTTTGGTGCTGTTGGAGGATAAACTGATCGATTGGTTAGGTCAAACCAATCGAATGATTCCTAGAATAGTTGACTAGTTTACCCAACCCATCTACTGGTATCCTTGTAGAGACCTTGATCTTTACTTAAACCCTGCAATTGTTTGGGCATAACCGATCAAATGGCTTATAAATAATTGACTGATTTACCTAAACCAATTGATTGTTTGAGGTAAGTCTGGTCTGAGTAAGCCAAACAGATCAACTTGTTAGCTTAAACTGATTGGCTAGTTGGTGCAGCCAATCAACTAATTAGACTAGACTGATTGATTGGTTTGACAGGTTTGTGTGATTTTATTCTTCTTAGTTTGGATATGCTTTGAAGCTATACATGTGATTGTTATATGATTATTTAAGGGATAAAATATGGATATTATTATAGATTAATGACCTAATGAATGGATTAAATGGACCATGATTTATGACATACTCAATGGGTGATGAAAAGGTTTAATGGTTGTACCACATATGGAATATAATGGTTCTTGAGAAATAGGGTGGTGAAACAAAGGATATGCTTGGATGGACTAATGAAATGGGCATGGTTAATATTAAACAAGCATAAATAGAAATCCCACACATGGTTGGGGATGGAAAGGATGAATATGGAAGAAATATGCAAATGTCTTACTAACTCTTTATATGGGCCTTGTGTGATCATATAACCACATGACTAATATACTAATCATGTAAAGAAAAAGATATTTAAGCTGTGTATGGGTTTGGGTTACCCGATCCTCGATTGGATACCAAAGGTTAGTCTGCCTTTGGATATTTATTGGTGCCTTCGGACGATATCCTAGTAGATCATGGTGCCTTACCTACTCTAGACACTAATAATGTATTATAGGGTATCCATACGAAGGGATCTAGTTACCTAGGGTCTTAGCTTTAGCTGAGACATATGTCCCCATTGGTTGGCTTAATCGTAGACTTATGTCTATTGTGGTTGGCTTCAGCCAGGACTTCTATCCATTGTGGTTATTAGCATCAGCTTAGACTTTATATCTCTTTGTTTGGATAGGCTACTAGAGTATGTGAGACTATAGGGTGGTGCATAGTCCATCGCTCAATGATTAATAATTGGATAATGATTGAAACAAATGGTTGGATGGTAATAATGGTAAAAGTTGGAATGAATACTTAGATAATGATTTGAATGAATAACTCGCTAATAATTGGAATTGATTAACTAGATGATAACCTATATAAGTCTGTGAATAAGGAAATGGTATAACCTAATCAATTGAGTAAGTTGGAAAATAAATCCTAGTGTTCATCTAGATAATCTGTTTATTAAGTGTGTATGATTACCTATGATATTGTACTATGATAATGAGCATGATACATTCTGAGTTGCTTGAGTTATGCATGATAGTGAATCTTGATGTATCACTTAACTTACTTATATGGCATTGGCATGATGCATTTTAAGTATGATTTCCATGTTATGATTGGACTTGTATACTTATGACTTTCGTTAAAGAAGCAACTTAGCTTACTTAGTATATAGCATACTAATGTGCCCATTTTCTTGGTCACCTACTCATTTACATGAGTAGAGGGCCATGTGTGTTTTTGGAGATGGTCAGTAGTGGGCCTACCTCAAATTGGGTTTAGGGCTTGAGAGTATGGACATTTAGAGGCTTTTGTGGGGTTTGTGATAGACCATGTTTTGGGGTCACATCTTTGGGGCTAGAGAGCATGGACATCTAGAGGCTTTTGTGGGGTCCGTGATGGACCATGTTTTGGGGTCATATCCTAACTTGTTTTTCTATTAATATAGCCCTATATTTTTAGCTTATCGTTCTCCCTATATTTGACTATGTCAAGGGTTGTCAAGGTCCTATGTTGTAAACAATCTTTTAAATATGTATGTAACTTGATTTTGAGCACTCTACTTTAAATCGGATGTTTTGGTTTATCTTTATATCTAATATGGGATAGGTGTTAATGCCTATCTTGTGTTAGGTATGGTAGTAGCACCCCATTTTTCCTATATATGTTTAGTATTTTCTGATTCCTCATTATTTTAAAATAAATTTTTCTGGTAGTGTTACACTCGGAAAATTTCACCATAGCCTCCTCCTTTTTTTCTTCCTTAGATGCTGCAGCTCCCATCAGTGCACTGTCCTCCACTTTTGGAAACCTACACCGCGCCACACCCTTCACCACTCAGCCCAAACAACTAAACACTATTCCCCTTATTTTGGCAACTTATAATGGTGCACACCCCCTTCTTTGGCTAATACCACTAGTGCACACCACCTAGCAACATCATCTTGTGCTATTACTACCACCCCTATTGGCTTGCCACATTGGCTCTCCTCCTTTATTATTTGTGCAAGTTCTTTTGAAGTGGTTTGTCTTGGTTTGCTTCTCCATTATTGCACCCTTCCATTTCCTTAATTATGTGGCTTAATCCTAATAGTATTTTATTATGATTTCTTAGGTGATTTTCCTGAATTCTTAAGGAGGTAGAATAGGATTAGCATACATAGAGACTGAAGTTATTTTTGTAAGGATACTTGTTGTAGTTTATGATTTATGGTTGCTAAAGTGTTATAAATGTTTTTTTGTCACTATATCATTTAATGTACGATTGTTAATGTTATGATATGCGGTTGATATTATATGATAGAAAATGAGTAAGTGAAGATTATTAGTACTTATCTTGTGATATTTTATGTGTTTCCATGTGTACTTATTCTCCACTATTCATGCATGTATTTATTTATATCCTTGACTCGATAATGTTTTCACCTTACTCAATATGTAGCGTACTGACTATCCATTTCATTAGTGGTGCTCATTCCCACAAACACACAATTTTGATGCTTCCATGTAGGTCTTTCAAGACTAGTTTGATGTGTTTGCTGCATATGATGCTTTGTATGGGGAGGAGTGATTTTTCTTGTACTGGGTTTTTGGGTGAAGAGACATGTTATCCAGAGGATTTTGTTTTACTTGAATAACTTTTGGAATCTTTAATCCATGGTATCCCTTTTGTTTATTTTGTTATGATACCCTCGAGTTAATCTCCAATTTCATATTTATATTTATAAAGCTTCTCTTATTTCTAATTACCCTATTTTATTTTTAATGGTTCTATCCATGTGATTGATGTGAGGATGGTATGGTAAACTAAACTTACATCAATTATGATAGTAACATATGATATTTTGGTTATAAGCTTCCACTAAAACAAAAATTTTCAGTAGTGAAATTTGGGGTGTTACAAGTTGGTATTAGAATCTGGTTTTTATTAACATGTTTCTTTTTCAAGTTTTAGTTTTCATGTGATCCTTTTTCATATTTTATTTATCTATTTCGTGAAAACTCAATTCTTTGAAAACTTGGATTAACGTGTGAGGACTCAAGAATGGGTATCCTAGGTGGCCTTTGAGTGTGATTTTTTGTATCATATGTAAGCAAGATAAGAATATTTTTCCTAATGCATTTTATTTTTATAAATGATTTACAATGGCACTTAAAGTATGCATTGTTCATTTAGAGGAGACCTTTTTGGGATTCATCAAGTTCATCCAACATCCACCTCAACATCACCTGCCACCATCACCTTCGCATTACCCATATGAGGGTATTGGAGAGGAGTGACTTTAAAAGTTTACATGACTTCACCCCTTGACCTACATCTGAGATCAGGATCCAATCATCTTAAAAGGATCAATTTAAGACTTGGTAGGACATATGAGACATTTGAGTTTCCATCTACTTGGAAGGTGAGCATTACATCTTTCTTCTTACAAGGAATCATCGATACATAGTGGGTAGGTCATTGTGCTCTAGGAGGACCACCGATGTTGTAACACCTCAAAATTTTGTAACCTTGGTTGTTGGATGTTTAAACTTTAACTCAAAACTAATCCTTAAACCTTCGCCTAATTATTAATGAATAACCTTTGCACCAAAACTAAATAATTGCCTAAACATTCTTCCTAGTTATTCTTACCTTTTCTTCTCTATTAAACCCATCCTATACCGAAATATAGTTTTTCCTCAATTATTTTCATACTCAATATCCTAACCTAAAAAAATTAAATATAAATCTAAAATAAAATAAACTACTTTTTTACCCTACCATTTTACCCTCCTAAATTTACCCTCTACACACCCCTATTCTCCTTCCCTTGTGTGCCCCAAATACCTCCCCAAAACACTCTCCCCGTCTCCCTCCTTACCTCACTCCAATCAGCCCATCAACATGTAAATGTATAGATACAAACACATGAGCACCCTACCCACCCCCAAATCCATCTCTATTGACCCCATCCTTCCACAAAAAAATGAAACCTAACTCCCCTGATCGCACAAGACTCCCCCTCTGCATTTTTCTCACCTAGACACCTACCACCACCACTTCTCCTATGTGCACAACCCCTTTTTTGACCCTGTTTGGTTACCATTTCCTATACCCTTCTAAGCTTCGTTGGTTTGCTCCCTAACCCCTAAACCCAAAATCCCTTCTCCTCTTCTCACCCACCACCAACCCCACTTATTTCCCAACTCCCAACGTTTGACCACCATTCACGGCCTCTACACCAACACCACACACACCCCCATCCTGCACCCTTCTTCCTCCTCCTCCTCCTCCTCCTCTTCTTCTATTTTCCTACCGCCTTTTACTTTCTTTTCTTCTCTTTTTCTACAGTAGACCATCTTAAACCCAACCCCTTTATGGTAAAACTCACCAGAGCTCATCCTTGGGTAGTGGCAATTGTTGCCGTTGCTGCCCCTCCCTCTTCGACATGCTCTCCCATAGAAATTAACTCCCTCCTCCTTGAATCTTCCCTTGTTACCATCTACCACCCCCTTTAACCTATCTCTACTATTTCCTTCCCTCCTCTCCTCCCTACACCTGCATATGTTTTTCCCATCACCTCCACCACCTACGTATCCACCATCACCTCTTCAGCCCACCTATAGTCATGTGTCACTACCCTTTTCTACAACTGCTTACACCACCTCCTATCATAACCATCATCCCTCCTAAACTAACCCACTAACCCACCAACCCATTGAGCCACTACCATCACCACTTCCACTTTCACCATTCGAACCAACACTAGCAGTCACCATTTCTACCATTGCTACCTCACCCTTCCACAAAAGCCATCACCTATAGCCTCCTACACCCAACTAGCTCGAGCTCCCCTACATGTGCATGGCTCACACTATGCATACAACGTGAGTTGTGTTTGCTTTACAATTAATTTTTAGTACCCATTATTTATATGTAAGGGTATTTTTGCAATTTTAAAAAATAAATATTTTTTATAATTATTATTTTATTAGTTAAATGTTAATATGGTATTTTGGTATATTTTTAGGTATGGAAGTTGATTAGTGGGATCTTATAGTATTTAGTAGGATACCGATGTTTTTACCTTTTTGCTGGAATTTAGGGAATTTTTATACTCTCCTAAAATAGTAAATTTTGCATAATAGCACATTATGGTTTTGTGTCTAAAATATGTTATGCATGCTTTTGTGTTATACCATGTTATTGTTATTATGTGAATTAATATATGATTGATGATGCTATGATAATCTATTAATATTATATGATAGGAAATGAGCAAGTGAACATCATGCCATATTATTATTTTATGTGGAAAAGCCTTCTCTGTGAAATATGGATGTATCATGGTCTTAGTAATGGTATAATGATTTTAAAATGAGTATGATAAGGTATATATAGAAAAATGTGGATTTAGAATTAATGTCACTAAACATATAAGATTCGGATAAGGTAAGGGTTTTGTCACCAATAAGGGTATTTTAGTCATTATGGTTAAATATGAGAATCGTGGTATTTTAATGTTTTATATCATTCTAAAACATGATAAGGAATTTATATTAAGTTTTTGGACTAGCTTTGAATGAAAAAAGAATGATAAAGTATGGAAATGATTAGATTTGGGAATAGTAACCCTAAAATGAGGAGGTTATTACCATATGTGTAAAATGGTAGAGTTAGACCATAAAATTTGGTTATGTTTTTACAATTAGTTTTTTTGGGATTGTTTATTGAATATGATAAGCGTTTAAGCTCTACATTAAAAGTTATGATTTATTTGTGAAGTTAAGGTTTATAAGCCCTTAGAGTAGTAACCTTTGGGATAGGGTTATTATCGTATGTGCACGACCTTAGATTTAGGCCTTGAAATTTTAGTATGATTTATGATAATGAATTTTTCACATTGGTGATTAAAAAAGTGATAGAAGAAGAGCTATGATAAAAGTGTGGAATTATAGTTTTGGAAAATATAAGGATCTTAATTCTAGAATATGACCTTATGATATTCATGGCGTGCTTATTTGTTTCAAATGTGTTATGTGCCTTGAGTCAATCATGAATCAAATATTGATCATTTAAAGTGAAGGATCACATAATTCAAGCCAAGGTATTTTTAGATCAGTTCCATCGAATGATAATAATGTCCTAGCTGTGTTGTCCTTGAGATGCTCTTTATACCACTCCACCAATTTGAGAATAGTAGCTTAGGAGTGTTATTCCATGAGAGGTGTTTTTATGGATTTTCTCCACCAAATGAAAATAGTCCTTGGGTTTGTTATTATCCTTGAGAAGTGCTTCAATCCATTCCATATAATTAAGAATGGTGGGCCTCTATACTCATCATGAATAAGAATACAGATTGAGATAAGTAATCTAATGGATAAGAAATTAATCATTTAAAATGAAAGAGTATATGAGTTAGGACCAAGGTGTTTATGGATCCGTTCCACATGATGATAATATTGTCTTAGGTGTGATGTCTCTAAGAGGTTTTTTAGACCATTCCACCAGTTTAAGAATAGTGGCTTAGGAGTATTTTGTTCTGAGAGGTATTTTATAGATTCGTTCCACTAGGTGATAATAATGGATTAGGTTTGTTGTCTTGACAGGTGCTTCACATCGTTCCCCCAATTTAAGAATATTAGGGTATCTAAATTAACATAAATAAAAGAATGAAAATGGTTATATCACATGAAGAGGTGTGTTCTGGTAGTAGCCTTTATCCCTACCCATGGATTTATAGTTGTTTTTGTGCCTATTTGTGTTTCACCAGTATCCTTTGTTTTCACATGTGGTTCAATAGTAATTTTTGTGCTTACTTGTGTTTCAAGAGCTACCTTATGCCTACCTATGATTTGATGAGTTGTTATTGATCTATGCTTTTGAACCTACTTATGTTGTGAGATTTTTCAAAATTGATGATGAGTTATGTGGCATGTGGTTATTATCTTGACATTGGGTTGATGTTGTTTCTAATTATACTCCAAAGAGCATCTCTTGGATGTTCCATTGGTAAGTTTTAGTTAATTCCAGATGAGCAAGTATGGTTAGTATATGGTATTGGTGTTATGTGATTATATGAATGGTTAATTGATGCATGTATAGGTAGATGTTCATACCATGTATTATTGTGATGTCTTATATGTGTTCTATGCTAGTTTTTCATTTTGGTTTAGTATAAAAGGTTACTGAGTACCACTATACTGAATGGTTCCTTTCATGGTCCCTTGTCTATTTAATGGGAAGTGGCCTTTATTGGTTACTTCTGAGTTCAGTTGAAGCTGGTAATTCACTTGAGAGAGCATAGGGCTATCCACTGTCTTTTGGTATATTGATTTTGATTGTATTTGGATGCTTGTGTCCTTCTGTATTCTCTCCCTCCCAGTCTTGTAAATTTTTTATGTTGCTTGTATATAGTATAATACTTATCTTTTGTCTCCTTTATTATGTTTCTTGTTATCATGTTATAAATATGAACGGAGTAATGATTTTAGCCTTTGTATGAGAATGGTAATGGTAATCAGACTTGTATCTAGTGTGGCAATGACAACCTTCATTTTTATGGTTTTAGCTTCCATGCTTAATTTTATAAATGAAAATTTTTAGTAGTAAAAACCAGGTTGTTACAGATGTCTTGGGAGGACTTCAATGTGTTGATTTGTGCTAATTTTTACCCTAAGAGCCTAAAGGGGGCTAAGTTGAAGGAGTGCATGCAGCTGACGTAGGGAAGCATGACTATAAGGAAGTACCATGACCAGTTCATCAAGTTATTGATGTTCACATAGCGGATAACAGCCAGTGAGTCGACAGTGCTCTATTAGTTTGAACAAGAGCTCCCTTTTAACAATATGAAGAATGATGGGTGTCATGGCTTCTAGGACTTAGCCACGTTATATTAGTGAGCGCGTGTCACCACTACATTTGTATAGGAGCATACTTCCATTTTAGGTAAAAGAAAGATAGAGACACTGGGTTTTGGAGGTAGAATCCAATTCTGGGGAGGCATACCTCTAGGGTTACAACATTAAGGTCAGATTTAGCCTCATGGTGATCAGTTACAACACCAAGGTTAGATGGGTGGTCAGGGAAGATTTTTAAGCTAGCTAAGGTACTTCATGTGTCGATTCTGCAATCGGGATCATCTAAGGGGAGACTATCATGGCACTCCTATTCAGTATAGGACGTGTGGTCAGCTAGGCCACAAGTTATTTGACTATTAGTGTTAGCAGGGTCAATACTAGTAGTAGGGACCACTGATATCATAGCAGCAGGCCTACCAGCCATAGTAGAAACCGTAAAGGACATCTACCCTAGCCAGTAGTTGGCCTAAGAGGGCTAAAGGGAGACTATAAGGGCCTTGCCCATTTCCTTAGGGAGGAAGACAAACCCAAGGTTCCAAAGGGTAAAGTGGAGGATACTAAAGAGGATAGTTAGGAGGGTGCTTGAATGTCAGGTTGACCAACAATTGGATTTGGTTACTGGTATATTCTCTATCCTTTCATTACCACTTTATGTGTTATTTGATTTATGAGCATCTCTATCATTAGTACATTTTGTGTTTATTGCTAGAACTACTTTATCTCCATCTTCTATTATATCTATTTATGTAATGTTGCCTTCTAGGGATATATTAGATTGTACTAAGCTATACTCAGATATTACCTTAGAGATGGGTAGGGTAGGCTTCCTAGTATACCTTTTGTATGGATATGTTGGGGAGGTATAAGGTATTGATATATTATTCATAGGAGCAATTCATGTTACAGATACCTTAGGGTGCTAGGGTCTCTTAACTAAAGATGCAAGCTTAGGCCTATAAGGAAAGTTATATCTACTCACACACTATATTTGTTGGTCTAGAGAATTTACCTTATATATTTGTGTGGAGTTCAAGAGCTGAAGAATGACTTGTTTAAAGGATATTTTGATTGCTTGGGAATTTATTTATGTATTTTTCAAGGAGATCCTAGGTATGGCTTTGGTATGTGAGATAGACTTTACTATTGAGTCGGTACTAGGGACCAAGCTTGTCTCGAAGGCACCTTACCAAATGACACCTATAGAATTGAGGGAGCTAAAGGCCCAGTTGGAGGACTTATTAATTTACAAATACATTCAACCCTAGTATGTCTCTATGGGGAGCATCAATTCTATTTGTAAAGAAGAAGGATAGGAGCCTTTGTTTATGCATAGATTATCAAGGTCTAAACTAATTGATGATGAATAAGCACTATCCACTTTTGAGGATCAATGACTTGCAATCAGCTTTGGGGTGCTTTGATCTTCTCAAAGATTGATTTGAGGTCAAGATATCATTGGTTTTGCATCAATGAAGTAGACATCATGAAAATGGGATTTAGGACATGATATGGGCACTACGAGTTCATAGTGATGCATTTTGGTCTCACTAATACACCTATCGCCTTTATAGATTTGATGGTGAGGACCTCTTGATTATTTCTCGATCAGTTTGTGGTGATTTTCATAGATGACATCTTAGTCTACTCTTAGAGTGGAGAGGAGCGTGAGCAACATGTATTTTATTATCCCTCATTAGAGAGCACAAATTGCATGCCAAACTCTCTAAGTGTGAGTTTTGGTTTTGGGAGGTTGCATTTTTGGATCATGTGGTGTCAGTAGGACGAGTAGCCATGAATGTGAAAATATTTTTTTATAGTGACTGAGTGGAACTCACTCACTAGATTCCCTAAGGTAATTAGTTTCCTAGGTTTGGTCGGGTACTAACAATGCTTTGTTATAGAATTTTCAAAGGTGGCTCATCCTTTGAGGTACCTCTAGAAGAAGCTGACCGTATTTTAGTGGGATAACATGTGTGAGGGAGCATTTAAGGAGTTGAAGCAGCATTTAACTACAACACCTATATTGACTCTGCCATTAGGATCATATGGGTTTGAGGTCTATAGTAATGAGTTGAAGCATCGTCTAAGTTGTGTATTGATGAAGCAACATAAGGTAGTGGTATACACTTCTTGTTTGTTGAAGCAACATGAATATAACTATCTAATGCATAATTTGGAGTTTCTAGAAGTCATCTCTGTGCTGAAAAATTTGAGGCATTATCCATATGGGACTTAGTGTAGATACTTCACTGACCATAAGAGCTTCAAGTATACACTCATTGAGAATGAGTTGAATATGAGGTAGAGGAGATAGTTAGAGTTGCTAAAGGACTATGATATCAAGTTGACCTTTCACAAGGATAAAGCCAACATCATTGAATATGCCTTGAGAAGGAAGATGACACACTCTTTTAGAGATTTTATGTTGACTAATACGATGCTAGAGGAGCTTGGTGAAATAGGGATAAAGGTGATCGAGTATGGTGACCTTGAGGCTCGGATGTGTACCTTGAAAATTATGCCATTTGTTTTTTATGAGATTCAAGTAGGATCGTATGGGGATTTTAAGCTCGAGAGGATTTGATAGAAGGTTCCAGATGGTGAAGTTGAGGGCTTTTATATACATCAAAAATTACAACATTCGATTCATAAGTCATTGATGTGTACCTTAGAGTTGCACTGATATGAAGTGCTAGATTTTAGAGGAGAATCATTGTACTCCGTATTCCATATATCTAGGAGGGGATAATTTATACGATAACCTCAAGAGGATTTACATATGTCCTTACATGAAGCAAGAGGTTTTGGTGTTTGTGTTAATATGTTTGAATTGCTAGAAGGTCAAGATCCAGCATTGAAGACCTACTAGGCTAGTTCAACACTTAGATGTTCTAGGATGGAAGTGGGAATTCATCTTGATGGATTTTGCGAGTGAGCTACGAATGACTTAAAGTGGGTGCAACATAATCTAGGTAATCATTAACAGTTTGACCAAATCAATAGTATTTTGCCGATTAATTCATGCTTATATGACGTTTGTGGTGAGTAGGCATAGTACAACTACCAACATAGTCTACAATTAAGATTCGATATTCCTTTTACACTTCTAGGAGAAGTTATAGGAAGCTATGGGTACGTTCTTAAGGATGAGTACTCATTCTACCCAACTATTAATGGGTAGACTTAGAGGAATATTTAGACAATTGAGGATATGCTACAAGCTTTTGTTTTGGACTTTCGGGCGGTTGGGAGGAACGTCTACACTTGGTTGAGTTCTCAAACAATAGTAGTTATCATGTTAGTATAGGAATGATATCCTTTGAGGTATTGTATGGATGTAAGTATTGGACACCCTTGTGTTAGAGCGGCATTAGTGAGATTGTGGTACTTAGACTAGAGATGATTGATGTGACAACTCAACAGGTTTGGTTGATCTATAATAGGATGAGAGCAGGTTAGAGTCACTATAAGAGCTACATAGATAAAAGGTACTATAGTGATAGATTTGAGCCAAAGCATAAAGTTTTGCTGAGGGTTTCACCCACTAAAGAGGTTTAGAGGCTTGGTAGGAAGGGAAAGCTGAGCCTGAGGTATATTGGTCCATACAAGATTCTTGATAGGGTTGGTGAGGTTGCATGCACTTCCACCATATTTGGCCCAAGTTCATAACGTCTTTCATACCTCCCAAATGAGGAAGTACATCACATATCTGTTTCATGTGATTAGACTAGATGAGGTTGAGCTTGGCGACTATTTTTCCTATGAGCAGAGGCCTTTGTAGATTCTCGATACCAAGATTCGACATACTTGGACAAGCTTAGTTCTGCTTGTGAAGATTCTTTGGAGCTGTCATGGAGTAGAGGAGGAAAATTGTGAGAATTAGAAGGATAAGCGTGACTTTCACCCCAAGCTCTTCAGCTCAGGTACATTAGATTTCAATTTCTCTCTCTTTTAAGGGGGTAGTCCTCGATAGTGGGGTAGCAACTCTAGTAGCGTTATAAGCTGAGATCACCTTCCTTATATCCTTATTCTCTTCTTCTCCAACCTTGACTTTTAACTTTAGGGAAAAAGTCTTTCTTAAGAGGGTAGTGATGCAGTACTCCAAATTTTAGCCAACCCTAATCCCGACTAATTAATACCTTAACATAGTTCTAATCTTGGAATTTTTTTTATTTCTATTCTACCCTAACATAAATTATCTCAAGCTAATTCTAAATTTTAAATCCAAAACTAATTTCTTCCCCTTCTTATTTTTCCTTTTTTCCTTTTCTCCTTTTCCTTTTCATTTTCATATTCTCCCCCACCTACTCATCTTTTTTTTTTCTCCTTAAGCTTGAATGAATCTATTGTTTCCCCCAACCAAATCTCCCTACCATGCTTGAATCCCATGGGTTGTGTGATGGGTTGTGTTGACAAACATGTTGACCACCTCACCTTCCCTTATCCCTCTCTTCAAGCATACAACCTATCCATGTGTGTGTGTGTGTGTAACTCATACACTGAACCACTCTTTCTCCTTCTCCCTCTAATTTTTAGTTAAAATGTTGCGATTTACTCAATACAAGGAAGTCGTATTGATACTATCACTTTTCAGAGAGCTACATGCATGGCATGCAGTGGCTAAAGGATTTTGAGGAGTGTCATATAGATGATTAGCTAAACCAAGGGAGTGGGGGTCCCTGCCCCTATAACCCCCATTTTGTAATATTTTGGTGGAAGGTATGAGTGTAAGGGCAAACCATTATTGCATTGTCACATGCTCTTTTGTGACTAGTTTTTCCTTCGGCTCCTATATCCCTTATTTATTTTGGATATTCTTATTGTACAGAGAATCTCTTATCCACAAAACCTTTATCTATGTAATATATTTTCTCTCACTTTTTGTTTGATCTAACTTGTTTTGAGCCTTAGCAATTGACATAAGGAAGGTGAGGGAACATGACTTATGTTAAGTGTGGCGGTAACACCCACTATTTTGTAATTATCGCTTTCGCAAAACAAAATTTTTAAGTACTAAATTTGGGGGTGTTACACAACCTTTATCAAAGGCACCTTAACACATGTTGCCTACTAAGATAGCAGACTTATGTAATCAATTGGAAGAGATTTTGAAGAAGGGATACATTTGATCGAGTTATCACCTTGGGGAGTACCAGTCCTTTTTAATAGAAAAAAGGATGTTGGTTGATTATGTACATCAATTACAAAGGATTGAACCAAGTTATGACAAAGACTATTATGATCAGTTACAAGGGGCCTAATGTTCTCAAAGATAGATCTAACATTAGGGTACATCAATTGAGGATCACCAAGAAAGACTTACCGAAAATAGCTTTTGTGACAAGGTCTTACCACTATGAGTTAATAATGATGTCCTTTGGAGTGGCGAATGTGCTAGCGGTGTTCATGGCTCTCATGAACTACATTTTTTAGCAACACCTCGATTATTTTGTTATATTCATCATTAATGATATCCTTATTTACTCAAGGGCTCATGAGGATCACAAGCAGTATTTGAGGTAGACATTGGCTTTGTTGAAAGCACATCAATTGTATGCTAAACTATCAAAGTGTGAGTTCTGGCTAAGAGAGGTAAATTTATTGGGTTATGTCATCTCAAAGGATGGTGTGTTGATTGATCATTTGAAGATTCAAGCAATATTAGAGTTGTCAACACTAAAGAATGTTAAGGATGTATGTAGCTTTCTAGGGTTAGAAAGATACTACAGAAGATTCATCTAGGATTTTTCTAGGATCACTCATCCTTTAACTACCTATTTGAAGAAGACAATGCTTTTTCATTAAGATGATAAGTGCATATGGACTATCAAAGATCTCAATAGGAGATTGACTTCAATTCTAGTGCTCACCCTACCATTGAGTAAGAAGGGATTTGAGGTATATAGTGATGCATTGAATAATGGTTTAGGGTGTATGTTGATGCATCATGGGAGGGTAGTGGCATATGATTCTCAATAATTAAAGGAGCATGAGCATAACTATCCAACTCATGGCCTTGAGCTAGCTATAATGGGTTTTTCCTTTAAGATTTAGAGATATTACTTGTATGGAGTGTAGTGTAATTTCTACACAGATCATAAGAGCCTGAAGTATATCTTCGCATAGCGAGAACTAAACATGAGACAATAGAGATGGATAGATTTGGTATGATTACAATTTTGAGTTGACATACCATGAGAGTAGGGTTAACGTTGTAGCAGATGCTCTTAGTAGGATGACTTTACACTCTCTAGGTTGCTTGGTGGTGTTAGACTAGATTTGGTAAGAGATTTAGGATTTGGGAATTGAGATCGTTAGGTTTAGGGATCTAGAGACAAGGATTAGTGCTCTCTCTATCATATTGACTATCTTTCATGAGATATGAGCTAGTCAATCGGGAGATGTCAAGCTCAAGCAGTTCAAGCAAGCTAGATTAGAGGGCAAAGCTATAGTGTTTTAGATTTTTAAGGATGGTAGTGAATGATTTTAGCTAATGAAAAATATAATGGAATAAAATCAAAACCCAAGAATTCATGCTAGGTTAAGAAAGAACCTGATAGTAGCCTAGACTAGGTTGAAATAATTTTTTGTTTGAAGATGAGTATTATTCAATCCACTTTTTGGTCGAACTTGTGATTACTCGAATCACTAGGCTTCAAATTTGTTCGATCGAGTGAGTGTGAATTGTGTCACACCTCCACCAGTGTGCACTAGTGCCAATGAGATCACTCTCAATTTCATGAAGAACTATGTTATGGTTGCTAGATAGTTTTCTTATATCAAGGAGAGAGAGAAAGAGGGTTATTTATAATAAAATTTTAGGTTGGGTATTTATATCAAAACCCTATCCCACCATAGTTTCTTTGACCTTGGGCTTTAATCACATTAAAACCACTTGGGCAATAAAGAGATATTAATCATATTGAGTTCTCATCTTTCCTAATTTATAGATCATTTCTAATCCAATTTCTTTAATGTGTGACCCCATAGGTTCATGTAATGTTAGTAGTGTACCAAACTCCTTTTGGGTCCACAAATCATAAAAAGCCTCTAACAAGACGTTATGACTAATCAAATTACGCAAATGTCAAATGCTTGACACCTATTTATAATATTTATATTTATTATTTTATCACACAATATTTAGATTGAACACAAGGCATTGATCGTGTCATCCTTGTTATGTTCAATCACACACATTCTCAATCACCAAGAAAGATTAAGCTTAAGCAAACAACATAGTGTTTGCACATGGCCTTGCTAACATCATTCATACTTGTTAAGGAACCCAAATATATTTCTTTCATATAATGAGAGGGACGAATCCCATCTTGATCATCTATACGCTTATATATGATTCGGCAAAGTCAAAAGATAATGATAATCATACCAGCATATAGAAAGATCTCAGGTTAGATAACTAAATGTTATTTTGAGAACGCTGATGACCTTTTTACACTACATTCATTGTATTTTCCTCCTACTAGGGCGGTTTAATACCTTGCTCGGTAACATGTATCTATGTTATTATTTTGATATCTCATATCAATGATCAGTGGATCATGGTCATTAACTAATCAACATACTAGTCTTATGATCACTAATATACCTTACTTAGATGATACTAGACTAGAAATAGTTCTTGAATAATAATATTTCTATCATTTAGTAGAGTTCCACAATCCATTCACATACTTGATTATCTTCATAAAGAATAATTAATCAAAGGGATAAAAACATTTGAATAAATAACGTCAAATGATCTTTTTATTATTAAGCACAATCACTAAATATGCAAACACAAATCATCAAGTATGATTGGTTCTAGGGCATATCACCGTTAGGCAGTATTTGTTTTTGAGGAAGATGGTGTGTTCTGCAAATTTTCAAGGAGCTTAATAGGAAGATTATGGAGGATGGGCATCATGTACCTTATTCCATCCACCTTAGATGGGATAAGTTATACAAGGACCTCAATCAAGTCTATTAGTGGCCTCGTATGAAGCGGGAGGTTGCAACCTTTGTGGTCTGGTAGGATTGGTTCAACCATTGGAAATACCAAAGTGGAAATGGGATAGTATTTTTACAGACTTCTTAAGTGGATTACTAAATATCTATAGTGGTTCAGATGCGATCTAGGTGGTAGTTAACCAGTTGACTAATTTAGTGGTATTCATATTGATGAAGTCAACTTGGAGTATAGAGAAAATAGCCAATGTTTACAGGAAGCTTGTTATATGGTATAATGGGGTGCCTAAGGACATTGTTGTAACACTCCCAAAATTCACTAGTGAAAATTTTTATTTTACTAAAAGATTAGCGGAAGAAAAATAACAAACTATGAATTTTGGGGATATTACCGCCACACTTAGTACTAGACCGGTTCACTCATACTGTTTTAGTACCAAGTGTTAAGGCTAAAGAATAAAATATCAATTTCTATAAATTCAAACCATTTTTAAATCAGAGTGGCGTAAGTAAACATTTTATAAGAATAGATTCAACCAATGGTGGTTACAAGAAAAAAATTACATTTAAACCAGACATTAGAAGAGGAAGAATGAAATCCTAAAGGCCGGATAATCCTTACAGTCTTTCTTGTTGCCCACTTGAATAGCATCTGAAAAGACCTGCAAGGGACACTTCCCATTGAATAGGTAGGGGCCCCATGAATGGAACCCTTCGGTACTATGGTACTGAGTAACCCTTTAAAATGCACTTAAAAGCAGGCTCGCAATGCTACATATGATACAAAGCTATGTACATATATAAAAAGAAATACATGCACCACAATCACATACTTAACAAGTCCATCAATTATTAATAAGTCATAATATATAATTAATGCTTCTGGACCTTAAGTAATGTCATAGTGCAAAATCAGTATGTTCAGGCCTTAAGCCATTAGTCCATCATTATTCAATCATCTCTTAGAATTTATATTCATGTGAGTGTGGGAACACCATTATTATTCGTCGGTGGACCGATCATGCAGGGCAAAATGCTTCTGGCCACTATTATTTATCAGTGGACCAATCATGCAGGGAAAAATGCTCTTGGCCACTATCATTCACCGGTGGACCGGTCTGACCCCGACTCACATGGTATTCCACTATAAGTGATTAATAGTTTTCTATAACTTTATTCACATCCATGATTGGTTTTATTGAGCTCGGGACCCCCACTATTATTGCTAGTGGATCGGAATATATTTCAACATCATCTAGGGCAACACGCTCCTAGGCCACTATTATATCTGGTGGATCAATACTCATAATCATCTTCCATGGTAACACACTCCTAGTCCACTATTATATCCGGTGGATCAGTACTCATAATCATCTGCTAGGGAAACACGCTCCTGGGCCACTATTATAACTGGTGGATCGGTACTTAATATCATAATTTAATTGGGCCCAGCTCATTAATATTTCACTTTCATAATTAGTGTTTTCCTTTTTTAATCAGCACAACAATTCCATTTATTTGCCTCAGATAGGAGATCAAGAACTTGGGACACAAAGGTACACCAGTCGTACTGGTGCATACAAGCTACTTAGTACCCTTCAACCATCAACCTAGAGACGCAAAGGTACCCTGGTTGTACTGGTGCATAAAGCTACTCAGTACCCTACCGACAAGGACACCTAATCCATAAGTATGCATACCCACTAAATAGGTCCGTAGAGCTAGATAGAGTAAGATATAGAACATGTATGGGGCACAAAGGTACACCGCAAATACCAAAATAATCATGGGCTAAACCACGTCTTCAAGGTAAAGACCCCTAAAGAGTCACCATTCTTGATCTCAAGGTCTTTCACTTTAAGTATTAGTGTCTTAATTAAGGTGATCACGAAAAGCACAACAGTTAGATGCTTATTTACTTTTGATCATTCTGGTATCATAGGTATTTCTTATTCAAATATTTATCCAAGATAACACAGAGGAATCATTTAGGCCATCATAACCTCATCCAATTCTGATTTAGGATTCAATCTCGTAACACTTACTAATCGTCAGATACTCTTACCTTACTATTCAGTGTTACCCGAGTCTTATTACAAACCTCCAGTGTCCCATCAACATGTTAGATATGAATTGCTGATTTACCCTTTACTTGTATATTTATTAAGCTATCCCTTCCTTACTTGCCAATTTACTATATCACCCTTTAGGTTGCATAATTACCAAATTACCTGTTGCTCGGTTTAGGTTACCAAGTTATCTCCTACACTTTTTAGATCATCATTCACCCTTCATAATCGTTACACTTATCATATTTCTCATTTGGTTAGTTAGATTACCGAATTGCCCTTATCCTTTGTTATAATTACTAAATTGCCCTTGAGTTGGATAAATTACCAAATTACCCTTCTTCATTATCATGATTACCAATTTGTCCCTTTAGTTGGTTAAATAATTACCAATTTATCATTTAGTCAGTTAAATTACCAAATTTCCCTTCACCATTATCATAATTACCGATTTTCCCCTTTAGTTGGATAAATTTCCAAATTGCCTTTCTTCATTGTCATAATTACCAATTTGCCCTTTAGTTGGTTAAATTACCCTCCTCAATTATCGTAATTACCCAATTTCCCTTCTCCATTATTATAAATACCAACTTAACCTTCTCCATTATTACAATTATCAATTTACCTTTATCCATAATTATAATTACCAATTTACCATTCTCCATATTTATAACTATTAATTTACCCCTCTCCATGATTATAATTACCAATTACCCTTCTCCATTAGTATAGATACCAATTCACCCATCTCCATAATTATAATTATTAGTTTACCCTTCTCCCTAATTATAATTTCCAAATTACCCTTTTCCATTACTATAATTACTATATTACCCTTCTCCATTATTAAAATCACCATAATACCCTTTTGTTGGTTAATTTACCAAATTACCCTTCTTTATTATCATAATTATCCAATTGCCTTTCTATAATCATAATTTAATTACCAAATTATCCTTCGTTGTTATCATAATTACCAAGTTACCCCTTACTCCCAAGTTTACCATAATATTCTTTTATTTACAAAATTACCCTTCTACCCCTTACTTTCAAATTACCATAATGCCCTTTTATTTATAAAGTTACCATTTTACCCCTTACTTATAACATCACCATAATACCCCATTTACTTGCAATTTATCATTTTCCCCTTAATTCTAAAATTACTGTTTCACCCTTCTACTTATAAAATTACCATAATACCCTTTTACTTACAAATTACAATTATTCTTTTACATCCTAAATTACCATTTTGCCATTCTTTTCCAAAATTACCATTTTACTCCTTACTTCCAAAATTACCATTCTTACCCCCCCCCTTTACTCCCAAAACTACCACAATATCCCTTTACTTATAAAATTACCATATTGCTCTTTTGACTCTAAAACTACCACTTTACCCCCTTTACTTCCAAAATTATCACTTCACCCTTTACTTCCAAAATTACCATAATACCCCTTTACTTATAAAAATTGCCATTTTCCTCTTTACTTCCAAAGTTACCATAATATCCTTTTATTTATAAAATTACCACAATACCTTTTTTTTACTTAAAATTTACTATTTTACCCTTCTAATCCAAAATTACCCCATTGCTCTTTTCTTACAAAATTACCTTCTTGCCCTTTTATTATACCACTTTTATTAAGTCATCATCACTACATGAATCTTAATATTAATACTCCACTCACCATATCCAACTCCACCAACTATTATATTTTGATATACTACTTATTAACACCCACACATATTAGGACACATTCTTACAAAATAAATATTACTAAAATTCCCCTAGGTCTCACAATAATATTAAAAATGCATAAATGGTCATAATAACATAAAATAACATGGATAAGTACTTAACACTTTCATTAATAGCCAAACTCTTTC
This sequence comes from Tamarix chinensis, assembly GCA_030549775.1. NCBI lineage: Eukaryota > Viridiplantae > Streptophyta > Magnoliopsida > Caryophyllales > Tamaricaceae > Tamarix > Tamarix chinensis. Next base: position 3,268,807 of record CM060175.1, on the reverse strand, counting down.
CTTAATCAATATTTTCACACATAGTACAGAAACTAGCATACTTTCCTTTTTTCATTAATCAATACAAGCAAATATATGTATTATATTAGCAAACATATAACAAGCATAATAACGTATTAAAAACCCTAATGTGCTAACATACGTTTATCCATGTATTTAAGTGAGTTTTAACGTTTGCCTTAATTCATGCAAAATTGAACCTTACCGGTATTCCCGGTTACAGATTCAAGCTTTAATTAGAAAAACCAGCACCTAAAAATAATACCAATATTTATCACATTAGAAATAAGGAAACCAAAATTATAAGACTTTATAAAACTTAATTAATGAAATAATTAACTTAAATATTATTTTACCTTAAAATTATTAACCAAAATAAACCAAAAATGCAACAACTCATGCTGCTCATGCAGCATGAGCTGCATGCAAAAATAAAAAGAGGAAGGCTCGAAGGGGGTTGAAAGAAAGGAATAATGGCTATTTTCAGGTTAAGGTCTTTAGGCTAGGAAATAAGGTAGATGGGGGAGGATTGGAGGAAAGGGAAGGGTGCAGGAGTGAAGAGGGGGTGTAGGTGGTGGTTGGGAATGGGTTTTTAGCGGCCAAGGGCAGCAGAGGCGGCAAAGTGGGCTGCAAGAGTGGACGGGGCTGAGAAGGAGGAAAAGAGAGGAGGAAAATGGAGGGGTGTGGGGGCTGTTTTCAGCAAAAGGAGGTGTGGGGGTGGTAGAGGAGGTGGCATGGAGTTGACTGGTGGTTTAGGTGGCAGCAGAGGCAGCCGGACGGTGGCAATCGGAGGGGTTACAAGGAGGTTGCCAATAAGGAGGGAAGAAGGGAAAAAAAGAAGAAGGGAGGAAGAAGGGACTACAAGGGCTTAAGGAGGTATTGTGGTGGTGCAAGGCTAGGGTAGAGGGTGGAAGGGAGTGGTGTAGGGGTTTTATGCGGTGATGGAACCTGCGAAGGAAGGCAGTGGAGCCAAAAGTGAGGTGAAAATGGAAGGAGAAAAAAGGGGAGAAAGGAATCAGGGAAGGATGGGGCATGAAAAATGGGGCAGGAAAAGGGCTAAAGAGGAGAAGAAAAAGAAGATGGAGGATAGGAGGGGATAGATTGCCAATTGGTGGCAGTGTTTAGGGTGGCAATGAGGTGGTAGAGTGGCAGGGAGAGGGAGGGGAAGAGGGGAAAGGGAGGTCATGTGTGAGGAGAGTGCATGCTCGGTTGGTTCCTAAATGGTGGGAAAAAAGGATGGGAGAGAGAGAGAGAGAGAGAGAGAGAGAGAGAGAGAGAGATGGAGGGTTGTAGTGGTGGCAACAGGCGGTGGCCGGCGTGCATGAGGTGGAAGACATGGTAATGATGATGGGTCAGGGCATGTTGAGTCGAGATAAAATAAGGAAGAAGAAAGGAAGGGGATCAGGCCGACGTAGGGGAAAGAAAAAAAAAAAGAAGAAGAGTTAGGACGGCCCAGTCCAAGGGGAGAAAGGAAGGAAAGAAAAGAGGGGGAGTTGGGCTGGGTTGCTGTGCTAGGGGAAAGGAGAGGAGGGAAGGGAGTGGGCCAGAGGCCCAAGCACAAGGGGAGGAAAGAACAGGCCTGGTGCAGAAGTCCCGAAGAAGGAAAAAAAGGAAAATAAAAGAAAGAAGAAAAAGGAGAAAAAAGGAGAAAGAAAAGGAAAAGGGAAATGGAAAATAGAGAAAATAATTTAATTTAATTTATAAAATAATAAAATGTAATATATTTGATAAATTATTTAATTTAATAATTAAATTCAATATAATTTAATATATTTGTTCAGAAAGGATATTTTTAGTAAAATATTAGTTTGGAAAATTATTTAAATAAAAATAATGTGATAAAATAACAAAATATTTCTTTTTAATTTATTAAATACTCTTATCCAAATTTATATACTCAAAATCCATAAAATAATTTAACTAAATAATTTTAAAAGCTAATTTATTTCAAATAAAAGTTGTTTATTAAGTTATAGGTTTTCTAAAATTTTAGGGAATTACAATTGTGTTAGACTAAGATTCTAGATTCTTATTGTACTTCTGGATAAAGTTACAAGTATCTTTCTAGACATAGCTAACGATGAGAAAAATTTTCCATCAAACTATAGATAGGAAAACTAAGCACACTATTCAAATTTTTGAGGATACTTTGGTGCACACGCTCGAGTTTGAGGGAAGTTGGGAGGATCACCTAGATGTGGTAGAATTCTCCTACAACAACAGTCATTATGAAAGCATAGGGATGGCAACTTTCAAAGCACTCTATAGACGAAAGTGTCGTAGTCCCATTTGTTGGATCATTCCCTCCATGATTCATTTCACTTCTTATATATTTTTTCTTGCTCACTTCTTCATTTCCCTTGACAAAATTTGTTAAGTGATGTGCATTCTCCATTTTTCTTCATTTTCCTCTTAGCTGAGAAAATAAAGACTTGCTCTTTCTTTCTTCCTTCCTTAGTCCATTGTTATCTCTCTTTTCTATTTTTAATATTATTTAGTTCTCCCTTTTTTCTCTTAAGTAATGAAGGACTAAGGTTGGAGATCCTAGCTTTACTTGCCTAGGATTTTTTTTTTGAGAAAAATAAATGTTGAAATGCACTTGTGTTCTTCTTACTCTTTTGCTGATTTTATGTTTTTAATGGAGTTTTTAAAAAGGAGTTTTAATGGTTTTACTTCTTTATTCTCTTAGGAATTGAGACCTTTGTAGTCAACAATCAAATTAGGGGTAATTTGTTCTAGAATATTTACTTTAAGGTAAGGCATCCTTATCTCTAATATGATTAAGGTATTGTTTTGTTTTGTATGGTTTTGAGTGCTTGGTGTGTTCTATAAATTTATGTCATATGTTGAGCTCTAAATTTCGAGCATGTTGCCAGATTTCAATTTATGAATTTTGGAGCATGTTTGAGTATTTTTGATAATAAGCTTGAGTTAGAAAATTCCAAACATGATCTTATTGAGTATTAATTCCTATGATATTCTATGTGAATTCATATGAGGAGTATGTCTTTTATGTATTTTATAACATAGAAGCATGCTAGGATTATTATAGTAAAGTTTGGTGAAATTTTTCTAAGTCAATTGTTGGTTTGTGTGTTATTTTACCTAGAATAGTTGAAAAGTTTGATGAACCAGTTGACTTGTTCTTATGAGCTGTTGATTGGCTTGTCCAATCCATTGATTGGTTTCCTTGTGACCAAAGTGATTTGGTCTTTACTTAGACTCATTGATAAGTTTTGTTAAACCGATTAACTGGTGTCTCATGAATAGACAATCACTAGGACCAACAGTCGATCAGTCTAATGTTTTTATTTTTTATTCAAGTCTGGTACAACTAGGCTAGTCAAATGGTCCCAAGGAACAATCAATTTGTCCACTAGATTTTTTCCATGTTTGCTTGTTATCTAATATTCTTCCTTCAGACCTTTGATATTAATGGTTCTATATAATTAAAACATTTTGATCATGATATCAACCATGTATGAACTGAATTTTATATGGATTAAAATGATGATATTGTGGTTCCTTATTTAGTTAATTTTGGAGTTCCCTTAAAATACCCAATTTGGTGGCTAATATGCCTTGGTTAGTGTATGGTGCCAACAATTAAAGCACCTAATTGATTTGATATTTGGAATGTGATCATAGGATCTTAGAGTCCTTCCATGTATACATACTTAGGGTTTGGTTATCTTTGATGTCCTTAGCTTGGAGAACAAGTGTGGTGGATATTGAAGATCTATGAGAAAAGTCCCTTGGCACTAGTGTTAGTGAGGTCGGTGAGGAAGACCCAAATTTTAGCATATACCCCTCACTTAGGAGACCAAGTGTGGTGTATGAGTAAGATCCCTAAGAAAAGCACCTTGACACTAGAGTGATGTGGTGGTGGGAGTTGTAGTCATATGTTCATGCAATATTAGCAATGATTATGATTTTATGTAAATGTACTATGGGTAAAGAAGATTCAAAATTTAGCATATATCCCCTCGCCTATAAGACCAAGTGTGGTGGACGAGGACAATCCCTAAGTAAATCCCCTTAACGCTAGTGTGGTGTGGTGATGGGAGAGGCAGTCTTATGCTAGTCTCGGTATAAAATATTAGCATTATGTGTTATACTTTTATATGTCTTGTTGTAGAGACTCTTGCATGTGTATAAATATGTATCTTAGGGCTTTGCTATGATATTTATATGTTATACATTCTCATATGTACTATCTTTCTAAGTAGGTTGCATAATAGATTATTATATGAACTCAATGTGCAGTACGAGCCCTTACCATGTTTTAGGTAGTATGTTTTACTAGTACTTTATCATACTGATACTACATTTGTGTGGTTAATGTGATAATTCGACTTCTGGTATAGTGAATAGAGGAGAATTTGTAGGGATATGGTTTAGCTAGAGTATATTGAAGATGATGTCATGGGCCAGTAGCTAGCTATTGCTTGGAGAGTTACCTTCCTGTTTAGTTAAGAGTTAGGCTAAGAGGCTAGATTTTTTTCCCACTACATTGAGATATTTTTTGGTTCTTTCTACTTATTTAAACTCTTAGCTTTGGACCCTATATTTAAATATTTTATGCTCTATTTTCTCTATATTATTATTCTCATTGTTGGTATTAGTATTGTTGTATTAATAATAAGGAATGCATTCTTCATTCTTCATTCCATTTTGCCTCACATCAGGTATGGGTTAGGTGAGGATCATACCTCTTTGATTGTTGATGTGGTGGTAACATTCCCTAATTTTGCTTTTAAACTCTTTTGCATGATTTTCAAAATGAATTTTTTTATTCTAAAATTAAGGGTGTTATATATGCTCCTTGAGCTACATTTGTGGATACATTTTATGTTAGTATACAAAAAATTGTCTATGGACCTTTCATTTGGTGTTATCATTGTAAAGCATGATCTACTAGACCCTTCATTTTTTTTAAATAAAACACAAAGGGTTATTAGTTATATAATAACTTGGTGCCTTTTATACTCTATAGATACCTTTGAACTATATAGAGATGCACATAATTAAGGACTAGGATACTTTGGCCAAATGACCTTACTTAGAGACCATTGATAGTGAATGGGATATATGACCTATGATGACATTTCTAGAATTTGGGATTAGATGAACATTAGAGTCCATGTACAAGTGCCTTGACCTTGATGTCCATTTGTAGTTGATCAATATGCTCTTATGATTTACATTTTGCTATGGATTTTATCCACTTGTGGTAGGACAAGATGTCCATATGTGAAAATTTCTATATGTTTATGATTGCGTCCATGACTTTTGTATAGTGGGGTAGGGTAGGATGCCCAATCTGGTGCCTTAGAGTTCTAGTCTATATGCTCCATAGCTTATGTGACTTATTACTATGATGTGGTCCATGGATTTTGTTCATATATGGTAGGATGGGATTTCCAAGCATGATTATTGATATATGTTTGGTATAAACACTTTAAGACACTTGTGTGACTTACATTATCATGATTTGTGAACGAATAATAACAAAAATACTTCCTAGAGATGCCAATAGGCTTTTCCTGATTCCTCTCCATACATGATGAGTCCTATGCAATTTCTATGCTCTTACCTACTATACCCTTAAGGTATAATGGATTACATATTATTTTTTGTCCTAGATTGCCAGCTTTAAAGTTGCCCTATGCTTTTATGTACTATCATGATTTATTAATATTTCTCCACTTTAGCATGTACTAAGTTATTATGTGGGCATGCTATTACTTGTATTAAGTTATGTTTTCTCTATATGCCCATTGTATTAATACAACATTCCTTAGTTTTTGTATTTTTCTCTTATGGGATTAAGAATGTCTAGTCCTTGGTCAACTCAATATGTTTTTTGGTTTGGATCCTTAGGATCCTGCATTCAGTTTCATTTTCTCTTGTTGAGTTCTCTTAGATCTTATTGCTCTTGTATTTTATTTCATAAAATTTTATAAGCCTTGTATGAGACTCGAGTTAGGTGATAGCGACATCTACCTTTTGGGATGCTAGTTTACTTCATAGCCTTGCACCTAACATAGGTTACACATTAGTTATACCTCTCATATGTTAAATATGGAGGTAGCACCGTATATTTCTTTTTTTTTAGTAAGTAAAACTATATGTATATATATTATACCAAAAATGATGGTAAGTACATTAAAACTAAGGTCTCAAATACATCAAATAATGAACTCATTCTATCTACCATGACTAACATATTCTTATAGGATTTGCATGTACTAAAACCAGTGATACAGGTAGCTATGTCCTTCATAATCTCATGCCAACTGGTAGATCTTTGAAAACATCCAGTAGCTTCAATCAACGTAGACCACAATATTTGGGAATAATTACATTTAAAAAATAGGTGTTCTAATGTTTCGATGTCACCATCACAAAGAGAGAAAGCTGTAGATATTTGGGAATCTATCCTAACCACTCGAGCTTTTGTGAATAATCTATCTTGGATTGAAATCCACAAAATAAACTGGTGTCTTGGAATAGAGAATTTATTCTAGATTAAACCATACTAAGAAACTTTGCTATGATGTGGTCTGAGCTGGTGATATACTCGAGAGATGCAATATTTGCCATGTTTTTCCTTCCCTTTCTCAATGTGAAGAGATCATATAAGAGTGTTCCGAGTGATAAAATTTTCTTAAAAATCTATGAAGCAGCAGTAGGGGAAGGCATAGTCTATAAATCTTGTCGTTTAATATAGTAGGCATGAATCCAACGAATCCATAACTCCTTATGCTGTATTATATTCCATAGGTGTTTACCTATTGCAGCTGTGTACCACCAATGGAGGTTTAGAAGTCCAAGGCCTCCCTCTTGCTTTCGGTTACATATTTTATCCCAAGCAACTAGGCTTTTGCATGAAAATTTTGAACCAGACCATAAAAAGGAGTGACACTTGGGGTTTATCTCCTGTAGTACTTGCTAGGGTAGCATGAATAAGAGACTCCAGTATGCTTGAGTCCCAAAGGGTGTATAATTTACCAATTAAAGATGGCCAACATAACTAAGGAATTGATTCTGCCTTTGTTTCAGTCTATTAGTGATCTTGTCAATTAATGGCAGATAATGTTGTTTCCTCAAATGGTACTAAGAAGAGGAACACCTGGGTATTTAATTGGGAAATGACCTTCTAGAATAGATAGAGTTAAATAAAGAGAGTCTACCATATGTCTACCAATCTTGCCTCCATAGAAGATATGACTTTTAAGTGAATTAAGTTGAAGCCCCGATAGCTCAGAGAAATGGTTGAAGGTGTCTAGTAGAGCCAAAATAAAATTAGAATCACCTTTACAGAATAGCAATAAATCATCTGCAAACATGAGATCAATGAGTTTAATCTTCTTGCATTTAGGATGAGGTTTGAAATTTGGCTTGTGACATGATCCCAACAGAGCTCTATGAAGATACTCCATTACTATGATAAAAAGATAAGGAGATAATGGATCTCCGTGTCAAACTCCTCTTGGAGCTTTAAAAGGGGTTTGCATGGAGCCATTGAACTTTATAGAATAACTAATTGTTGAGACACAAGTCATAATAAGGGTGATGAAGTGAGGTGGAAAGGCTAGGGAGCTGAGCATATTCTTAAGGAAAGACCATGTAACACCCCAAAATTCACTATATATTTTTTTAAAAGCGGAAGTAATTAAATTAGAAACACTGAAAACTTGTGAATTCTGGAAATGTTACCGCCACACTTAGTACTAGACTGGTTCTCTCCGACTGTTCCAGTACCAAGTGCTAAGGCTAAAGAAGAGATTAACAATCAATTACAAAATTAATACAAACTAAACTCCAAATAATCATTAAACGGTTGTAAAACAAAATCAGAGTACGCATCAAGAAATGTAATTCATTTCCAAAAGAGAATTAAACTTACAACCGATAAAAGGTTCATTAAAATACTCAGTCGAGTAATGAATCAGAAAATGGTAAATACTATACCAAAGAAATAACCAAAAGAATGAAATCGCGTAAAGAATGAATACGGCCACAAAACTCTCGAACTTCGAACTAAACATGCTCAACACTCAGCCCCGATTGATGTCTCGCCCACCTGTACAAGTTAGAAGGGCGTACTACTCATGGGAATGAGCAGCACCCATGAAAAGGGTGATCAGTACGCTACGTACTGAGTAAGGTAACCGAGCACTAAGGCCGACACATAAGCACATAATCCATGCAGATTAATAACAGGGCATAATCCAACATAACAACATAAAGGTATATGAACAATTCAGGTAAAAGTACAAAGGCCCATATAATCCAGATTAATTGTTTAATTAATCTCTTAACAGAATCCGATTCACACCATGCCTTTTATCAATCCATATGAGCATAGGAATACCCCACTATTATAACCGGTGGGCCGTTCACAATAGAGCATCATGCCCTAACCACTATTATTACCGGTGGATCGGTCACAATAGGGTCAAACCATAACCACTATTTTAACCGGTGGATCGGTCACATATAGGGTAAAAACCCTAACCACTATTCCTAACCGATGGATCGGTTCGGTTCCTCCTCGCATGGTGTTCCACTATAAGTAATTAGTATCTTTTAAGAGCTTTAACAATTCTGGTTTGTGTTTATTGAGCTCGAGTCACCCCACTATTATTACCGGTGGGCCGGTCACATATAGGACCTCATGTCCTAACCACTATTATAACCGGTGGATCGGTCGCACATAGGACTATGCGTCCTAACCACTATTCCTGACCGGTGGATCGGTTTGGACTCGGCTCAATAATCTTCCACTTCATATGATTAGTGTCTTAAGTATCTTATTCAAAGGCTTTCACCCTAGACATGCATAAGTCATCACACATCACAAATCATAAAATTCCACCATCATAATTACACTTTAATTACCACATGCACATGATAACACAAAAACCCTAATCAGCCACCACAGACCTCAATTAACCACAACAAACCATAGTTAACCACTCTAAACCCTATTTAACCATAACAACCATAATTAGCCACTCCACGCCTTAGTTAATCATAACAAACCACAATTATCCACTCCAACCCTAATTAATCACAACAACCCAGAGTTCATTACTCCAAACCCTAATTCAATCTCTTCCACACACTCATAATGCTCCACGTACTATTTTTCATCCAAAATAGTTCAACACCCGAATAATACTTACATTACCTTCCTTACATCCCAAATTAACTTTCCACACGTAAATTTCAGACCCATGCAGACATTAATCTCCCCATGCAACCATTCGAACTTTTCATGTAAACCCTAAATTCCATGCAATCATTAACTCCCATACAAAACCCTAACTCCACCACGCAACCCTAATACCACCACACAAAACCCAAGATTCCGTCATACAATACCCTAAATTTAATCCATACCAACCAAATATTCATCCTTACCAAACCCTAGATTCAATTCACATAAACCCGAAGATTCATCCTTACAAAACCCTACATTCAACCATATTAAACCCAAAGATTCATTCACACAAAACCCTAAATTCAATCCATACCAACACAAAGATTCAAATCATATAAAACCCAAAGATTTGTCCACATAATACAATTGATTAGATTCTCCCCTTTCATAACCACAAATTAGATTCTCTCATATAATATCATAAATTACATTCTCCCAAAAAACATCATAAACTAGATTCTCCCTAACAAACCATAAATTCAATTCTCCCATATAACATCATAAATTATATTCTCCGCATAAAACCCTAAATTATACTCTTCCACATAAAACCATACATTAGATTATTCCTTATAAAACCATAATATTAGGTCAACTCACTTCCCTTAGTCAACTTCTTTCCCTATTCTCCTTTTTCATCCTTTCTCCCACACAAACCACATCGACATCCTTTCATGCATGTCTTATAGGGTCACATACATATAGTACACATGCCATACAAAAACACAAAAAAATAAAAACATACTTCAACTCCATGTCATACCACATACAAAATAATTAATAATCATAAATATAGGATACATAGTATGCAAAGCACATAATACCCATAAGCACATAAAAGGCCTTAGCACCCCTTACCTAAAACGACACCAGTCTTGGAGCACGCTCCTACGCCTCCTTAGGGCTTTGACCAAATAATAACATATTAATAAAACAACCTTAACAAAATTCTAACTTTGCTAAAGACATAAAAATAATAGAGAAATTATAAACCTTGATAATATAGGGTTAAAGACTTTACCCTAATAATAATAATGATACTAATATAATAATATCAAAGATAATAAAACTAATATCAATGAGAATATAAATAATAATAATAAAAATAGTAATAACAATAATAACATTATTAACAATACTAATGGTAAAATATTTGCATTAATAATAATGGAATAAGAATAATAGAAATTCGAAATATAAAATAATAGTAATAATAATTATACTTATAACATATTAATATTAATAATAGTAATAAAAGAAATAATAAGGGAAATAATAATGAAATCGAATTAAAATAAAATAAGGCTTCAACCCTCAACATAAATAATAATAAAACAATACTACTACTAATAATAATAATAAAACATATTAAGAATATAAATATTAAGAATAATAATAATGGTATTTATATGCAAATAATTGAAATAAATTAAATCAAGGATTATAATAATATGGAAAATGGTTGAGAGGGTCTAGGGTTCAACCTTAGGCTAGTGGGGATAGGCGGCACCGGCAGTGGTGCACGGAGGCGGCGGCGGTGGCCGGAAAAAGAGAAGAAAAGAGGAAAAGATGGACGTTGGGAAAAAGATAGGGAGAATGGAGGTGAGATAAGAGGTGTTTATGGTTTCCCAGGAGGAGAGGAACAAAATGATGGTGGTGGTGCAACCATAGGTGGCGACGCACGGTGGCGGACGGTGGTTTAAGGCTTCGGGGTAAAAATTCTGGCGAAACGAGCAGCCAATTTTGCACGTTTATGGAGGCTTGTGCAAGAAGAATCGAGAGGTAAAAATGGTTTATTTAACTAGAGGAAATTGCAGGGAAGAATTTGAGATGATTCGGTGGCGCTGAAGTTGGCTATCAGAGAAAGAAGATGCGTCGGAAGTTGGGGTGGTGGCAGCTCCGGCTTAGGGTCTCGGGGAAGAACAAACTCCAAATATTCCTACAATCCAGCTATTTATAGATTTTAGATGGCATAATAGGGTTTTGGGTGTCGGTAGGAAAGCATTAAATGCAAGAATTTGGGTGGCCGGTGGCAGAAAACGGTCAGGCATCGTTTGGTCTGCCTCGAATATTCGCGAGGCTGGGGAGAAGAAACGGGCGAGAGATAACGGACGAGAGTTATGCAAATTTATTCATGGATTTAAGAGGAAGACAATGAGGTAAGAAATAGCTGGTATTAATCACCATAGCCGGAGATGCCATTGACGGGGTCGGGAGCTTGCGTCTCAGTGACAGAGGAGAAAGGAGGGAGAAGGAAGAAGAAGAGGAAAGGGACCGGTCGGCCGGGAAAAGAAAAGAAAAGGGGAAGAACCAGACCGGTCGGCGCGGTGAGAGTTCATTAAACCGAACAATGAGTTTCAGCTGTAACACGAACGAAACGCAGAGCTTAGGTGGGCGGAAGAAGGGCGACGGGCGCGGGCTGGGCCGTGCCTAAGAAAAGGGAGAGGAAAGGAAAACTGGGCCGCGACCTGGCCCAGTTGGGGAAAAAGAAGAGGAAAAAGAAAAAGAAGAAAAAGAAAGGAAAAAGGAAGAAAGAAAAAGAAAAGGGGAAATAGGAAAGGAGAAGAATAATTAGATTAGGCCAATTAAATTAATCTGAATATTTAGGATATTTAAATAAGAATATTTGAATAAAAAATAATATTTAAATCCCTTTTTAAGCTAAATTAGGACTTTTAAAAGATTTTCCATATATTCCAATTTAATTAGCAAAACACCCTAATTTTCTTCTATTAAATTATTTATAAAATAATATTAATTTGGAACTATTTTCTCCTTCTTATTTTAAATAAAATAATTTATTTAGTTAATTTATAAAATAAAATCCTTAATTAGCTAGCATACCCAAATTCTCTCCTAATAAAAATACTTATAAATTTATTCTTGATTTTCCCTAATTAATTTCCTTTTATTTTAATTAAAATAATTTATTTAATTAATCTTTATGATAAAATCTCATTTAAATATAATATTTAGAATTAGAATTTTTCGGGGCATTTCAGACCACTGGATAGTGTCATAAGCCTTCCTCATGTCCACCTTCAGCATATAACGAATTGAAAGGTGCTTCTGGTTGTATCCTTTGACTAGTTTAGTAGCTAGAAGAATATTATCACTAATAAATCTACCTTTGATGAAACCAGATTATGTCTCTCCAATCAAGAAGTTCATGACAGACTGTAACCTGGTTGTCAAGACTTGAGCAATGATCTTATAAAAGATGTTGCAACAGACATTAGGTTTAAAGTCTCCAAGTTTTGTAGCATTTGGAATTTTTAGTATTAAATTTAGGGTAGTAACATTCAAACTAGGGGGTAAGATACCTATAACAAAGAAATATTTGGTTGCAGCCTAGATATCTTACCCAATCACCTCCATACAACTCTTGAAGAAGTGCGGATTAAAACCATCTGCACTTGGGAATTTGTCACTGCCATAGAGAAGGTTGCATCTCTCATCTCTTACAAAGTAACTAGTTTCACAAGAAACTATTTATGTATATAATTGAGCTTTAGACCTCTATTCACAACATTCTACAGTAAGGTGCTTGAATTGGAAGTCTGGCAGCCTAGGAGATCTTGAAAAAAATTACTCAAAATAGACTTGACTATGATAGGATCATGATGTAGAATTCCATTTGAGTATTAGATTGCTTCAATGTGGTTTTGAATTCGTTTTCCCTTCATCATAGCATGGAAATAATGAGTATTGTTATCCCCTAGCTGTAACCATGCTATTCTTGATTTTTCGCTTAAGAAATCTTTCCTCACATTTAGTTAAATGGAGGTAATGCTTAAGTTATATCTATTCTCGAGCAATGAGATCCTGATTTAAGGGGTATTGAGCTAAGACAATTTGAGTCTAAATTAAAGTGGCTCGTGAATTCTTTGTGTGATCAGTTATGCTCCTATATTTTGTCTTGTTCAACTCCTTCAAATGGGCCTTAAGAATTCTCAGTTTGGCTCTGATCAAAGTAAGAGGATTTTGATAGTGAAGTGATCGAGACCAAACATGAGTAAAAATGGGAAGGAATTCAACATCTAAAGTGCATATATTGTGAAACCTAAAAGGCTTAGGTCCATAATTCATGTCACCAAAAATGGATATCTCCATTGAAGAGTGGTTGGATACCATGGGAGGTAGAAAAACAACTTGAGTGTGAGGGAAAGTATCTAGCTAAGCTTCATTACCCATAACCCAGTCTAATTTGTTGTAGATTCTATTTGTGGCCTCTTCTTTATTACTCCGGGTGAAGAAATCTCTTACGTATCTCAAATCATGGATATGAAGTTGTTGAGTACACTGAACAAAGTCTTCTACATCTTGTATATTAATTGTGTCACCTTGAAGTTTGTCTACATTGTTCAAAAAAATGGTCAAGTCTCCCATGAGAAGCCAAGGGTTAGAAGTTTGCTTATGAATCCGTAACCAAGACTAAAGTTATTTCCTACCTGCTCCATTATTCACCCCATAAATAGTAGTAAAAAAGAAGGTCGATTGCTATTGTAAATTTACGATCTATGCCAAAATACCTTGAGCACACTATGATATAATAAAAACATGCCAATGATTAGGATTCTACCCCAACCATACACGTCAATAGTGATGACTCAAGTAATTATGTTTCCACTGCCATCTTGGTGGTAAATTATGTATCACATCACCCACCTTATTCTCTTTTATTTTTGTTTCAACTAAACCAACTAAGTGTAAATTATTCTCACGAATACAGAGGCAAATATCTTTCTACTTTGGGGGTTATTCATCCCCCTAACATTCCAACATCCGAGAATCATGATAAATGGATGTCAAAATCTGAGATATAATGAGTATCTATCACTTTCTTACCTCAAAAATCTACATCCAGGAACTACTTGACATGGATTCATCATTATTAGACATAACGGTATCATCATATGGCCTAGTTGTGTTAGATTTGCCAATATTCAAACGAGTCATTGGTATATTATATGGTTATGTGATTTTGGAACTGATACTCTGAAGACAAGTAGGAGGTATAACTTATCTATCAATTATCTCTATCATAGTAGCATATTTCAGTTGGTGATGGGGCTGAACATTGTGAATAGTAGGGAATTTTGTAGTAAAGTGACCAACCCTATTACATGTTAAACAGAATTCAGGTCTCCATTCATAAACAACTCTCTGTGTAAAAGAAGTTCCATCTATTTTCTTAATAAGAATATGATCAGGCAAATTTCTATGAATGTCAACTTTGATCAAGACTCGAGCATAAGATATTCTATCTTTGTTGGTTGTAACTTGGTCTATCCCTATAGGATAATCAATGCAACTTCCAATTCTAGTCAAAGAGTTCATTGACAAATATCCTAGAGGTAATCTTGGAATTTGGATCTAGGTATGAATGTATTGAAAATCTTCAAAATGAAAGGTAAAATCTAGATTCCATTCCTTTAAGAGAAAAGGTTTTATCATGTATGTCCAATGACTAGCCTCTAGTATAGTTCGAAAATAAGTCATAGAAGCAAATTTAAATAGAAAGAAACCATCTTCATGTCTCAGGATTCTCGGCATTGTAACATGATTCCAATAGGATCAGACATAGGATTGCATCTGGGTGAAGTTAGGTTTAGCACTAAATATCATACCCACAAGAGTATGTTACCATTGTTTAGATTCTTCCTTTAACTCAAACTATTGAATTTTAGCCATGGCTAAACCTTCCTTGACAGTAGAAGGGACATATTAAAGAGCATTCATTTGATATAGCCATCTATTACTTAGCACTACATCTCGCCAAGTATTAGGGGTAACATTAGGTGACGTCTTCTGATTATGATTCATCGAAGTCTCAATATAGGTTAATCCTATTTCATTATCAGTAGCGATGATTGAATCAAGTTTCTTCTCTGTCAATTCTGCAGGAGCCATATCTGTGTGATTGTGCGATGATTAGGGAACATCATTAGACACCGATGTTAATTCATTCTTCGATTTCAATGGAATGCCAATCTTCTTCTTCTTCACCATGAGGATGTGTGAGAATCGCAGGGTTTCTTTGTACCTCGCTAGGGATCATTAAATAGATTTCTTATTTTTCTTTCACAAAATTCCTGTAAAAAATTAGGTTTTAAAAATGAGGTGTTAAATAAATTCATAATCATTCTTAAATCTAACTCTCTCTTATTTAAGGGGTAAACATGAAAGATCTGTAGACATGGTTGGAGATGGAGAGAAGAATAAGTATGTAGAGCAAGGACATGAGAGAATTCAACGATGTAGGGGAGATCATAAGTGAGCTAGAGAGATAAAGGTAATACTAAGAAAAAGTTAGAAAATATGAAGATGTATGATCTAGGGTTAGGAGAGGCAGTTGGGGAGGTTTTTAGGCACAAACTTCCCTATACTTAATCCTTAAAAGATTGGCAGGCACAAAATGGAAGGAAGCTTTTGAACCAAGTTAAAATTAGCCCAACATGGTGGATACAAAGCGTTCTTTGATGCCCAATGTTAATTAAGCATATCAAAGGATGGGAAAAGGGTCTAAAACAAATCAAGCAGCTTTGTAAATGATTTTGAAAATGAATCACACAGATGATCACTTGATCATAGAAGAGGGAGAAAGAGGAAGAAGAAGAAGAATATAAGATGAAATGAGGTCATTAATTTCGTTTCTAGAAAATTTGTCCTAGAATCAGTTTGAGGTTAAATAATGTTCAAATCAGCAACCTCATACAGGCATCGACCATCTGCAAAAAGTGTGATAAGTACCTCTAACTATAGTTTGACACAATATCTATAGGTACCCTATGTAATTGATGTCATCAGAATAAACACAACCAAATTAGTTCAATGATGAACAATGACTAAGATGGGATTGGATCAACTATGAGTTCTCATAATACTAAACCAATAAATCTATGGAGATAATGCCTTGCTTCCACTTCGGGAAATCTAGTTATTGCACCAGATCTATTGATCTTTTATTTTCAATCTTAAACTTCTTACAAGTCAAGCACCTAGCAATGAACTCTACAACCTCCTGCTTTGTACGAGGAAACCAATATACAAATTATATGTGATCATCCCACTAGAAATGTGCAATCATCTTTAGCAAATTTGTTAGTAGGAAAAATATCTATGATAAATCCTAGACAAATATATTACATTATCTAACTAAACATAAAAATATTGCACCTCTCTAACTTATTGATAGTGTCTATAATTAAAAAACTTTAATATATGAATGATCCATTGAAACACCATCCCTCAAAGTCACATAACCAAGAAAAGCAACTTGATCTAGCTAAAACTCACACTTTAAGAGACTATTGTAAACCTAATGCACTCTCAATAGTGCTAAAGTCGGCCTCAAGTGATAATTATGATCCTCCCAACTGCTAGAGTGGATGAGAATGTTATCGATAAACACTATAATGAATTAGTACTAGTACTACATGAATATATAGTTCATGAGAACCATGGATATTATCAGTACATTAGTGAGTTTGAACAACATGATTATGAACTCATAATGGTCATATCTTGTTAAAAAGTTATCTTTAGAATTTCTTAATCGACTATCCTCAACTAATGATAGTACAACAAAAGGCGAATCTTTTAAAATAATTTGACCCCTCTAAGTTGGTTAACAAATTATTAATATAAGGAAAGGGATATTAGTTTTTCATCTTAACCTAGTTCAATCCTTAGTTTTCAATGTATAACATCAAACTCTCATCCTTCTTCCTAGAAAAGATGATTAGTGCTCCCTAGGGCTATACACTTGGTTGAATGTAGCTATTCTCCAAAAAATCCTCCATCTAATATTTAAGCTCCTTCATCTTTGTGGGCACTATATGGTACAGAGCCTTAGATGCTATTTGATGTTGAAATCAATATCTTGAACTAGGGATCTCCTCAAGGAACACATTTGGGAACTCTCAAATCACTAAAATGATATTTTATCAACCTTAGTATTGTGAATACTATGTAAAAATGGTGGATACCTTAAAGGAATCGACTGCATGTAATACCTCATACTAAATCATTCAAAATATATTTAAAACCATATTTATATACATTAAATTATTTTTTTTTTTAAAAAGGGCTTGAAATTCTAATAAAAATATAAACTTTAGGTGTATTGATTGACTAGTTTCCCTAGGTGACTGATAGGTAAGTTAAGAGATGGATAATTTTATTCTTGACGAACTAGTGGCCTAGTTTGCTTAAACCAATCGACTTGTTATCCTATGATTTTAGATCATTTTCTTATTTTGATTCAAATCTTTTTCTAATTTTTATAAAAATGTCTAATTAGAATCATTTTTATTAATAGGCAGATTTTGGTGCTTTGGGATTATTTTTACATTATTTAGATTATTCTATGATTTTATTTAAATAAATTTCCCCAAATAACACTTTTTGAGGCATATCTCACCTTTTCTCTTCTCCCTCAATTTCCTATCTCTCTTTAGGTAGTTGAGCCGTGTGTTTGAATTTTTTCCCATCCTTCCTGACTTACTAACTTTTTGTAATTTTTCTCTGGTAACACACCCAAAAATCACAGTTGAAAATTTTCATTTAAACAAACAAATACAAGCACGGAAGTGCTATTGCCATGATCAATACAAGCCTGGCCTTCTGCCCATCTCGAACTAACCACAAGGATAAAGAAAAGTTTTAAGAGGCATTAGAAAAACTTAAACAAAGATTCATAGCAATCTAAGTGTTCATAATACGATAAAAGTTATTACAACCGAAAATGCATTACATAGTCAAGTTCCCAAAATGGATAATAGGTACAATATGATAAAATGAAATGGAAACACACAAAAAACATTAGTATAAAGTGATAAAAGAGAGTTCGGCCTACATCACTCTCAGGCTCCCATACCAAGTCCAACCATAAACACACGCCTTTGCATGACGCATCCAGTATATTATGGGCATCAAATATGGTACCTCCTACCTGCAAAAATTCAGAAGGGTACTCTTCTCATGGGAATGAGTAGCACCTAAGAAATGATGGTTAGTATGCTACGTACTAAACAAAGTAACCATATGGTAACACCAACAGGAAACAAACAAATCAGGCATACAAAGCATGATTCGGGTTCATATCATCATGTCAAACTTACACTAATATTTTGTCCAACACATTTCTTATATTAATTCCATGTGAGTACAGGAACTTCGCTATTATAGCTAGTCGATAAGAGACACTCCACAAGGCAAAACATACTTGACCACTATTATAGTCAGTGGACTAGAAAATCAACCTCACTGGTCTAGACTTACGTGGTGTTCCACTGTAAATAATTAGTATCTTTTCAAGTTTTATATTTCTATTTCAAAAATTTCTCATATTAATTCCACGTGAGTACGGAAATCCCACTATTATAGGTAGTGGATCAGAAAGACTCCATAGGGTAGAAAGCACCTGACCACTATTATAGCTAATGGACCAAAAAATAAATAGCCTCACTGAGCCTTGGCTCGATAATCTTTCACTTTAAGTGTTTAGTGTTTTATTTTATCTTATTCCACAACCAAACTAGATATGAATGACCCACTAAAATTCTCATGCTCATCCTTTTATTCTTAGCATCCCGAAACCCTATCCCATATATTGGGACTTCTACATCCTCTAGTACATCCAAACATTCCTTCCCACTCTTTCCTCATTACCATGAATATCCAACTCTAATGTACATGGGTCGAGGCCCACTTCCCATATCTTTGAATCAACTCAATATCACTCTCTAGGGTTTTCCTCTAGGAAACCCTAATTTGGCCTATATGGCCCAACCTTCCTCCATCCCACACAACTCATGCTCCTTTGCCCTCAATTCATCACCTCACTCAATTCACCTCGAAGCACCCCACCTTAATTCCCATTTTGCGCATGTGGCCATAAAACCCTAGTTGGCCATCCTAAAACAAATGATATTATCCTTTCATCTCTCTTACTTAACACCCCCTATTCCACATGACACATATCCAATACAACCTATGACCCCGAGAATTCCTTCCCATATTTTCCCACTCACCATGAGAACCTAAAACTCTTCTTCTTCTTTTTTTACCAAAACCATCACTTCATGTGAATCACACCCAACATCACAACCTCACTATCCAACTCCCACACGTGATCACCAAAAACCATAGGTTGCTCCTCAAAACCCTATTATCTCTCCTTTCTTTTATGTCACTCCCTCAACACCCAAATACCTTTTTCTCACTTGGCTCACTTTCCCTTAACATCACAAACTCTTATTTGTTACCAAAATCATCACTTCCTTCGAATTACACCCAAAATCACAACCTCACTATCCAACTCCCACATGTGATCACCAAAAACCCTAGGTTGCTCCTCAAAACCCTAGTATTTCTCCTTTCTTTTATGTCACTCCCTCAACACCCAAATACCTTTTTCTCACTTGGCCCACTTTTCCTCCTTGCGACACCTCTATCATATTTTATTCCTCATTCTAAATATTTCCATTAGTTTTCCCTTCCTTGCACACTTCTCTCACTTAGGGTTTCCTCCCAAAACCTTAGTCAAGTCTCTCATGTATCCTTACACTAACCCACGTACTATTTTTCATATATGGACTCCAATCACCCTAATAATTCTTCCCTTATCTTACTTAACCCTCAAGTTAACTTTTCCTATGTAAAAGTCATACCCATGCAAAGGCTAACCACCCCATACAAACCCTAGACTCTCTATGCATGTTTTGGTTCATTCCCTTAATTTGTTCCCATTATTCCTCCTTTTATCCACCCATAGGTCATAAGATATTTAGGTCATCTTTACCATCCTCTAATCAACTCACTTTCCTCACTCTTTTTCATTTATATCACAACCACATCACACTATTTAGGGCCTCCTATCATGCATGTCATGAGAGGTAATATAACATAAGCACATTTCACAAACAAGCAACAATACCACATTACATATATCATAAAACACGTGCAACTTCCTTAGCTCCGTGCTTAGCAAGCTGAGCTACAAGAACATAATATATAAAGCACACACATCAAATCAACAAACATAACACATTTTTCACACACAATAGGCCTCAACCATATCCTTACCTAGTATGACATTGGACTTGGAGCACGCTTCTATTCCTCTTTAGGGATTTGACTTGGTTCACCTATAAGAGGAAAATACTAAGGTTAACTTCCCTCTAACCAAAATCATCATTATTTTCTACCTTGCCCTTATCATAGCCTAATATTAGGGTTAATAATAATAACTATAGTTTTATAAGTAAAAGTAAGGGTATTATTCTCAAAGTAGCTAATCATACTATTGCTAGTCAAAATAGTCGTGGTAGTTATTGGTCCATGTTAAAGTATTATTAGTAATATTTATATTACTAAAGATAATAGCTTTACTAATAATAATAATAATAATAACAATAACAATAATAATGATAATAATAATAACAGTTCTAATAATCATAATAATAGTAACATTAGTAATAATAGGGCCAAAGTTAATAATAATAATAATAATACTTCAAATCTTTGTAATAATAATGATAGTGTTTCGAATAATTATGTCAATAATAGCATTAGTAATAATAGTGCCCAAGTTAGTAGTAGTAGTAGTAGTAGTAGTAGTAGTAATAGTAATAATGATGATGATGATAATAATAATAATAATAACAATAATGATGATGATGATGATAGTAATGGTTCGAATCTTAATAATAATAATAATAATAATAATAATAATAATAATAATATAGTCATAATAATACTAACAACAACAATAATAAAAACAATAAAAACAATAACAACAGCAGCAGCAGCAACAACAACAACAACAACAACAATAAAATAATTACATTAATTATTTTCAAAGGTTAGGGTGGTCAAGGCACAACCTAGGGTTGTGCTAACTAGGTGGAGGCAGCGGTGGTAGCGGTGGAGGAGGAAATGGGGTCAAAGAGATAGATTTATAGGCTAGAAGAGGGAGAGTGAGAGGGTGGTTGTTGTGGTGGTGTATGCTTAGGGTTGAGAGGGTTGGAAGTTTTCTGGGATTGGCCGGGTACTACAAGAGGTTTGTGCAGAATTTCTCGAGGATTGCCCGACCGCTGACCAACCTATTGAAGAAGACTACTAAGTTCCAGTGGGATGAGACATGCGAGGGAGCCTTTCAGGAGTTAAAGAAAAGGTTGACCACCGCACCGGTATTGACCCTACCAGAGGGAACTGAGGAGTTTGAGGTATTCAGTGATGCCTCTAAACATGGGATTGGGTGTGTATTGATGCAGAAGGGTAAGGTAGTTGCGTATGCATCTCGTCAGCTAAAGCAGCATGAGCAGAACTACCCTACCCATGACCTAGAGCTAGCCGTGGTGGTTTTTGCCTTGAAGATTTGGAGGCACTATCTGCATGGGGAAAAGTGCAGGTTTTTCACAGACCATAAGAGCCTCAAGTACATCTTCACCTAGAAGGAGCTTAACATGAGGCAGAGGAGGTGGCTAGAGCTCGTTAAGGACTATGACATCGAGCTGATATACCATGAGGGTAAGGCCAACGTGGTAGCAGACGCTCTGAGTCGAAATACCTCCCACTCCGTGCCATGTCGAGTGGTTGTAGATAAGGTTCTGGGTGAGATGTCAGGATTAGAGGTGGAGTTGATTCCACAAGGAGACCTAGAGGCCCGTATGAGTGCTTTGACACTCACCCCTACCATCTTCGAGGAGATTCAGACTATTCAGGAAGGGGACAGTAAGTTGGATAAGATCAGGAAAAAGGTACAGGAAAGCCATGCAGAAGGATTCCGCATTCATGAGGATGGTAGCCTCCGGTTTAAGGGTCGATGGTGTGTGCCCCGGATGTGTTCAGATCTGAAGCGTCGCATCATGGAGGAAGGGCATCAGACTCCTTATTCTGTCCACCCTAGGGGAGATAAGTTGTATAAGGACCTGAAGAAGATCTACTGGTGGCCCCGCATGAAGCGGGAGGTTGCGGAGTTCGTGTCTTGATGCCTGGTATGCCAGAAGGTTAAGATTGAGCACCGGAGGCCGGCAGGGTTACTCCAGCCCTTAGAGGTACCAAGATGGAAGTGGGACTCCATCTCTATGGATTTCGTCAGTGGGCTGCCGAGGACTAAGAATAGTTGTGACACCATCTGGGTGATAGTGGACAGATTGACTAAGTCGGCGGTGTTTATTCCGATGAAGTCCACTTGGAGTATGGACCAGCTAGCGAGGGCATACATGAAATTTGTGGTCAGCCGTCACGGGGTCCCAGCAGACATCATATTGGATCGGGATTCAAGGTTTATCTCCTATTTTTGGGGGAAGTTGCAGGAAGTCTTGGGGACAAAACTAAAAATGATCACAGCCTTCCATCCTGCTACTGATGGGCAGACAGAGCGGACTATACAGACTCTGGAGGACATGTTAAGGGCATGTGTGCTAGACTTTCAGGGTAGTTGGGAAGAACGTCTACATCTGATAGAATTCTCGTACAACAACAGCCACCATGCCAGTATTGGGATGGCTCCCTTTGAGGCCTTGTACGGGAGGAAGTGTCGGACCCCCTTGTGTTGGAATGACATCAGTGAGACCATAGTGTTGGGACCCGAACTGATAGAGGAAATGACCAAGCAGGTTCGGCAGATTCAGGACCAGATGAGGATAGCCCAGAGCAGACAGAAGAGTTATGCGGATCGGAAGCGTTGAGAGAGCGACTTCGAACTAGGGGAGAAGATATTATTGAGAGTCTCCCCCACGAAAGGCGTTTAGAGATTCAGTAGGAAAGGAAAGCTGAGTCCGAGGTACATTGACCCCACGAAAGGCGAGGTGGCTTATCGAGTAGCACTCCCTCCAGAGTTAGCCCGGGTCCATAATGTATTCCATGTCTCCCAGCTACGAAGGTATGTTGTCGACCCCTCCCATTTGATCCGGCTAGACGAGGTAGAGTTGGACGATTCCTTGAGTTATGAAGAGCGACCAGTGCAAATCCTGGATACCAAGTTAAGGAAGACTCGCACAAGTTCGGTGCCCTTAGTTAAGGTCTTATGGAGTCGACACGGGAACGAAGAAGCTACCTGGGAGACCGAGAAGGATATGCGGGAGGCATATCCTGAACTTTTCGTCACAGGTTAGAACCTCTACTTATCTAGTGTGACCCTAAGGGGGTAGTTAGGTTAAGTATAACTGGTGATGCATTAATATAGAAGATTGGAATGCCCCAACCCTAACCCTAGAGAGCCGTAGGAGACTTCGGGGGCGAAGTCTGTTTTTAAGGGGGTAGTGATGTAATATCCCAAAATCCTAATTTCCGAAATTATGGCCAAATAAGGAATTATTAGGAAAACTAATTATATAAATTCATTTATTAAAATGTAGAGAGTTAATTGAGGTAGATTAAGAGGAAAATAATAAAGAATTTAACTAGGAGAAAATTTGGGTATTTTTTCTAATTAGCATGGAGGTTAATGAAATTTATCTAAAATAGTCTAAAATAAGCAAAAAGGAATTTATTTAACATTTCATAAATATTAATATTTTAAATGGCCCACCAATATTCTAAATGAATTATAAAAAAATCCAAAACCCTAAATGAAATATTTCTCTCTTCTCTTCCCCCTCATTTCCCCCTTATTCTTCTTTTTCTTTTACCTCCTCGTCGGTTGGGCCTCTCCCCCACGGCTCAGCCTTCACTTCCTTTCCCTTCTCCCTCCCCCGCGGCCCAGCGTCGTTCGCTGGTCGACGCCTGCGTGCAACGCAGCGTTTTGCCCGTCAAACTGCCAAAGCGCCGTGTCACGATTATGGAACCTTATGACCGTTGCCAGCCAACGCCACGACGACGCGTTTCGATCGCATAATTAATGGAACGACGCGTCGAGGGTATAAACATTATAACCGTTGTCGACCGGCCAGCTTCCTCCCCTTTTTCTCTTCTCTCCCTGGACCGCCGGTCCTCCCACGCCCCGTCTTCTTCCTCGCGCAGGCCTGCAACTCGCAGCCTGCCGCCGCTGACAACCCTGTCGTCCAACCGTCCTTCCTCTGCCATTCCCGTCCCTTTTGTTCCCAAATCGACCCAGCAAAATCGTCCTGGCCCTCACGCGTCTTGATTTTCTTTCCTTTTTCCCGCACACCGCCAAACAGGTCTGCCAAGCCACAGACCTACAACCGACTGCCACCACCGGACGGCGGCCTGCCGTGCCTGCCCCCGCGTGCCATCCCTCTCCCCTTCGTCGTTTTCCCCTCCTTAATTGCCTATAAATACCCCTCCCCGAACGGCCAAGGCAAGTCCTCCCCTCTGGACCTTGCCAAAACCCTGCCTCGCCGCCGCCAGATCAGACGCCATGTTCGCCGCCCATAGCATCCGCCGCGACCACCACCACACACCAAAACCTTCCTCACACCACCCTCCACGCAACCAAATCGTCTCAGCCCCCGTTCCTACCCCGCACGTGCTGCCACAGCCATGCGAAATCCCTTGCCCAAAAATCGTCGCCGCCACCTCACGCCACCTTCTACCGCCACCTCCGCCGTGATCAACCTCCTCTCCACCTCCCAAAGTGACCATCAATTCCTCCTCTACCTTCCCATACCATCCTTACTCCCTGCTTCCTTCTCCACCGGTCTCCACCACTTTCCACCACTTTCTCCCCCCTTCGGCCGCCGCGTCCGCCACCGCGCGCCGCCGCCCTGTTCACGCCACCACCCTCATTCCACTCCCCTCTCCCTGCTGTCTCCTCCCCCACATTTAACTTTCCTTTCCTTTCCCCCATCTAACCTCCGCCTTGATCTTTTCCCTTCTCTTCCTCCTCCACCACCGCCGCCGTCGCCGCCACGCGCCGCCGCTGGACCACCACCGACCCTAAGTGGTTCTCCACTCATCCAAACCCTAATACCCTTTTATATAATTGCTACTATTTTCTACTAATATTGATACTAATATACTTATGATTATTATTATTATTATTATTATTATTATTATTATTATCATTATTGTTATTACTTTTATTATTACTATAATTATTATTATGATTATTATTATTATTGTCTCTATTATTAATGTCTTATTTTCTTACTAATACTAACATCCCTTTTTAAACCCTAACTTATATTATACTTAACTTTGGTCCTAATCTTATAATTATTAGTATTAACATTTTTATTATGATTATCTCTATTATCCTTACTAGGGTTATTATTATTGCTACTTAACCTTACTTGGTTGTATTATTGTTATAACCATTACTACTAGGAGTATTATTATTATTATCGTTATTATTAGTATTACTACTATTATCATTATTACCCTTAAGAATAGTTTACTTGTAATATTGTGACCTTATAATATTATTATTTCAAACCTAACACCATTGTTGGACTTAATCTTAAAAACGCTAGAGTTCTATTACTTGAAACATAAGTATCATTATTAGTAGTCTTATTATTATTATTATTATTATTATTATTATTATCACTATTTTACTATGACTAGTGAACACTAGTATTATAAGAATGGAACTAATGGGCTCAATAAAATAAGGGTAACAATAAGTATCATAAATAACTATATTTTGACTACTAATATTTAGTATACTAATTCTAAGGTAAAAACCCTAGTTCTTGTATAAAACCCTTTTTAGTAATAAAAACCCTAACCTTAAACTAGAATGAGGATTGATAGTAATTATAAGGGAAACTAATACTTAGCATTTTCCCCTTTTATAGGTAACCCCGACCAAAGCCCTAAGGAGTTAGAGGAGCGTGCTCCAAGCCCGGCGTCGCCTTAGGTAAGGACGAAGCTAATGGCCTTGTGCTATGTGTGACATGGATGTGTTGAATGCTATGTATGTCATGCTATGCCATGTATTATATGATTTGTGTATAACTTGTCTTATGTGTAGCGCAGCTTGGAGATTGAGGTATGTTGTATGTGCTTTTGTGACATGAGCATGACATTTATATGTATGATGTTCATGATGTAATATGTTATGGCCCACTAGGACATGCATGTTAAGATAAATGGTAATATGAGCTGGGAACTATCATGGGAGTCTTGAAGTTTGTATGGTGGCATAAATGTTCTATGGCGGTACTAATGATTTCATAGTGGTATTAATGGCTTATGGTGGTATTCGGGTTCGTATGGTGGTATTGTGATTTTATGGAGGTATTAATGTTGTATGGTGGTATTGTGATTTTATGGAGGTATTAATGTTGTATGGTGGTATTTGTGATTTTATGGAGGTAATGATGTTGTATGGTGGTATTAGGGTTTGTATGGTGGTATTAATATTCGTATGGCGGTATTAATGATTGTATAGTGGTATTAATGACTTACGGTGGTGTTAGGGTTTACATGGTGGTGTTATGGGTTGTATGGTGGTATTAATGTTGGTATGGCGGTATTAGGGTTTTGCATAGGAGTTAACGATCGTACGAGATTAGGGTTTGGAGTGATTAACTCTGGGGTGTTGTGATTAAGTAGGGTTGGGGTAACTAATCGTGATCATTGAGGACAATTAAGGTTTGGGATGGCCAAGTATGGTGATTATGGTAAAGAAGGATAAGAGTGGCTAACCACGGTTGGTGTGGACAACTAGGGTTGGTTATGGCTGCTTAGAGTTGTTCGGTGTTATCATGTGTACTTATTGCTTGAAGGGTAGTTATGTATGTGAGATTTTATTAGTTGTGTTGAGTACAGTATGAAGAGAATGATTTATGCATGTCAAGGGTGATGTGTGATTCAATAAGACACGGATAAGACACTAATAACGTAAAGCGAAAGACTGTTGAGCCGAGCCTTGTGCGTTTTGTTCCGGTCCACCGGCTATAATAGTGGTCAGAGGCATTTTGCCCTGTGCGTTTCGTTCCGATCCACCGGCTATAATAGTGGTCAGAGGCATTTTGCCCTGTGCATTTCGTTCCGATCCACCGGCTATAATAGTGGTCAGAGGCATTTTGCCCTGTGCGTTTCGTTCCGGTCCACCGGCTATAATAGTGGTCAGAGGCATTTTGCCCTGTACGTTTCGTTCCAGTCCACCGGCTATAATAGTGGTCAGAGGCGTTCAGCCCTGTGCGTTTATTTCCGGACCACCGGCTATAATAGTGGGGGATCTCGGCTCGATAGACCCAAAGTAAATAAGTTAAACCATGGGAAAAATACTAAGTACTTACAGTGGAACACCATGTTGAGGCGGGGCCAGTCCGGTCCACCGGTTAGAATAGTGGTCAGAGGTGTTCTGCCCTGTGTTTTTATTTCCGGTCCACCGGCTATAATAGTGGGGTCCCCGTGCTCACATGGATTATTGAAGAATGCGTGAAATGGACTTATTTCATTAATGAGAATGCAGAATAAGACATCAGAAAGTGATTAGACCTATTCATGCATGTCATCGTATGTTATTTATGTGTTGAATGTGGATCTTGTGTGCTATGTGTTGGCCTTAGCTCGTCTGTTACCTTACTCAGTACGTAGCGTACTGATCATTCCTTTCATGGGTGCTGCTCATTCCCACGAGCAGAGAGCCCTTCTGACCTTGTGCAGGTAGGAGATCTGGTTTTCGATGCCTACGACACCTACGAGGCATCGGGTGGGGTTGAGTATTGAGTCTACTTTGGTTGGGGCCGAGAGTGAGCCGGCCGGACACCTTGTTATTTCTGTTTTCATCTATCATGTTCTGAGTCGTATTTATATTACGCTCGTATTTTGGAGTGGAACCCTTAAATTGTAATCCTAACGACATTTTAACTGTTGTTGGTGCCTTAACCTTCTTGGATGTTTTATGTTGATTCTGCACTTACGATTGGTTAGTTTTACTTCTCAAATTTCTTGATCTATCCTTAGCATTCGGTATCAAAACGGTAGAAGTGAACCGGTCTGGTACTGAGTGTGGCGGTAATACCCCTAAATTCATGGTTTTAGCTTGTACGCTCTCGCTAAACCTTTCGCTTTAAACGAAATTTTTCAGTAGTAAATTTGGGGGTGTTACAGTAATTACTTTGTATCTTTCCCATGTCTTATAGTTATTATGTTCGGTTTGTTGAGCACGGAATCCCCCACTATTATAGCTGGTGGACCGGAAATCATGCAGGGCAAAACGCGCCTGGCCACTATTATAGCCGGTGGACCGGTCATGTAGGGCACTCCGGCCCTAACCACTATTATTCGCCGGTGGACCGGTCTGGGTCCGGCTCAACATCTTCCTCTTTAAGTAATTAGTGTCTTAACATATCTTATTTGTAAGTATTTTACCCTTGACATGCATGGCTAACTATATCCACACTTATCCTCGCAGGAGGGCCTGTCCCATATCTTGGGACTCTCGCGCCCCTTATCACACCTCGGTATCCATTCCCCTTTACACTTACACATGAAGAAAACCAACTCCTAAGGGTGTGGGTTAAGGCCCAACACCTCGTGACATCAAACTCCACCCGCTATTAGCCTCTAGGGTTTCCCTTGAAACCCTAATTAAACCTATGACCCAACTTCCTCTTACTTCACTACTATTAATTCATTTATCGTCAAACACCTCATCTCATTCAGGCTCAATTCCAAATCATATTACTTTACTCATTGATTTCGTAGATGATCGAAAAACCCTAGTTAGCCACTCCAAACCCTAGCACATTTCTTCCCCCACAAGTAATCTCTCTACTTTTCATCTAACATTACTTACTTCCCATGGCGCCCATACTCATCCTTTGTATATTAAATTTCCACTCTTAACCCATCACTCTACTCTTCCTTAATTGTTCTTACTTCCACATTCTCCCCCATTTCATCCTTTCACCACACATCATGCTATTAATATCCTAACATGCATGTCCTAGAGGGTCACGTCATAAAATATCACAAACACAATAGAACAATCATTACACACATGTCGTAAGGAATACATATAAGCATACCTCAGCTCCAAGCTGCGCTACAAGTAATCAGTCATTTAAAACATAAGGTACGCCACATGGCATAACACATGGTACACAAGCCACATAACACACACGCATAGTTGTTCTTAGTCACATTCTTACGAAAAACCCATAAGTGGAGGTAAGTAGAAACTTACCTGGATCCGAAGCTAGCTAAGCGAGATAAGAGGGGGAGAGAGATCACTAGTTCGAGGATCCACAATAAAGCTTTCCTAGATCGCCGATACACATCAAAAACTAAGTTAGAAACTATCATATCGATCAATAATTTCAACTATTATAATTTAATTGATACAAAGAGACACAAACTATTTTTCTTGGAAAATGTGTCCAAAACTTAGGACTTAAAATCATAGCTCTATTAAGATGTAAGATTAAATATAAATCAAAACAGATCAATAAAAATACACTTAGGACATTTCAAATTAATTTGGAAAGCCCAAGAAAGATAATCGATTATAAGTTAATTTATCGAAGATAACTTATTCATTAGGTTTTACAACTAAAAAGGTAAACCAACCATTTTCATAGAACCAAATCCAAACCGATTAGATTAAAACATAACTTAAATTATTTAAAACCCAAAGATAGAAATCGATTAGATAAAGGACGCATAGCAAAAATTAATTTTATAAAACAACCCTCGAAGATTAGGGTTTTTAATACCTAAACCACGAATCGGCCAAATCACTTTGATTACCTCAAATTGATAGTTTTAAAACACAATTAAAACAATTTTAGATAAATCTAGTCAATCGATTTCAACAAAACGATCTTCCGATAAATCAATTCCAGATGATCAATTTCCAAAATTAGGGTTTTAAAGCCCACGACATAAACTCAGATAATTCAAATCAATTAATTCAAATTAAAGGTATTAGAATACAATTAGGATCATTTCAACTACTTTTATAAATTTAATTTTAGCGAAACAACTATATAAATAACCAATTTCATAATCTCACTTAAAATCTAGGGTTTTAAGCCCGAAAATACGATTTGGTAAAATTCTATAAATTTAATCAAATTGAATGTTTAGAAATGCAATTAAATACATTTTATAACATATCAAATAATCAATTGCTCAAAACCAATAAAAGAAATACCCAATTTAGCACAATTAGGGTTTTTGGGCCCGGAACGCAAATCCGATCAATTCTTGCCAAAACATATAAATTAACGGTTCGGAAATGTAATTAAATATATTCTAATGTAATTTATATAGTCAATTGAATAAAATAATCTGATTACACAATTCAATTTAAACCCGCGGGAGTTTTGACCTAAAAATCCAATTCCGGTCAATTACGCACAATTTTCCCAAATCAACACTTCCAATATACAATTAAATACATTTTAAACGATACTATAAAATCAATTGAGCGGAACGGCTCAATTATACGACCCAATTTCATTACACCCAAAATTTGACCTAGGAATCAAATTCTGATAAAACCTGCATAAATTTCTCAAATTGATGGTTCTAAAATGAAATTGGATACATTTTAAAACATATTGTATAATCAATTTATCAAATATAGCTAAATCGGATGGATCCGAAAAATTCGGGCATAACTTGCCAAAAATCTAAATTTTCCAAAATTCCAACACAACCACACAATTAACCTATCCAAATAATCTTACAGCACATATATACATAAAAAACAATCAATTTAGCTTTTCATAAGCTAATTCATACTCAATTAATCAAATATATATATTAGGGTTTTCGGAAATTTATATCGAATGAAATCAACACAATCGGGACAAGAAAATGCCGGAGAAGCTTCATCGGGGAACGAGGGTGGCTCGCCAGTCATCGCCCGAGCTCGCCATGGCCGGACGGTGGCTCGCCGCTGCTGCTACTCCTGCGCTGCTTTCGGTGGTCGAGTTGGCTGTTGCGCGGCTTCAGCTGTTGTATGGCTACTGTTGTGTCGCCGGAGGTCGCGTCGTGGCTGGCAGCCGACGGTCGATGAAGGAGGAGGCAGGAGCTGGGGAGAGGTGGCGGCTGATTAGGGTTTAGGGATGCGCAGAGGGCATGGGGTCGGGAGCAGCAGGGGAAGAAAAGAAAGGGAAGAAGAAGAGGGAAAAAGGAAAAGGGAGAGGGGGTCCGACAGGTCAGGGGCGCGGGGTTTTTTTTATACAAATACACATAAAATAAAATACTAAATATTTATAAACTTTTTTGGAAGATTTTATCTAAATTTATTAAACGAAAATTTATTTTTAAAATGATCCGAAGGCTTAAAATTGATATACGAGCTATATAAGGAATTTCGGAAACATTTTCGGAAGAATTTACCAACGAACAAAAAAAATTATATTATTTGTAGAAATATATTATAAGACCCCAAAAAAGTATTTAAAAGTATATGATAGAATATTTAAGTCAAATTCTAATAAACCGAGACTAATTTTAATAATTTTCGAAATCGATTTTCCGCAAACTAAAAAGCGTAAACGGAAGAAAATTAATTTCAAAAAGAAATTATTAAATAAGCTCCGAAAATATTTTTAATTTAAACTTCCCGAAAATATTAAGGATTTCTGGAATCTTATAAATTTAAAGTCGAAAATATTTTCTATAGATAAAATCATTGAAATAAATTTAACTATTTAAAAAGAAATTCTATAATTTAAATAATATATTTCGTCAACGAAATATAACTTTAAAATAACGTCGTAATCACACGACAAAGTTATAATCGAAACAAATCTAAAATATTAAAAATAAAAATACGAGAAAGAACGGGAATACATATTTTTAACCGAAAATCGAATTCATAAGAATATAATAAAATCATTGTCGTGAACGAATTTATCTAGAATGGTTCGCAACGACAATGATCAATTACATTCAATTATGAATTCAAAATCATCGATAAATTCGTAAAACGAATCGAAATTAAAATAATTAATTATTTACATCAAATTACGCTAATAAAATCATTAAACTTAATAAATTTGGATTTTAAAAATACGGGGTATTACAAGCCGAAGGTGGTGGAGAAGGAAGGTAAGGGAGGTAGAGGAGGCTTTACTGGATGTTTTGGGAGGTAGGGGAGTGGTGGTTGCTGAAGGGCGGCGATGGAAGAGAATGGGCAGATTGGGAAACTAACTTTGCATGGTAGTGGCAGCTCATGCAGGAGGAATTAGAGGTAGTGGGTGGTGTGGTTCGGTGGAGGTGGTGCAGGGAGGAGTTTAGAAAGCATTATGGGTGGCGTCACTGGGCATAGGCAACGGCGGAGGCGGAGGCATTTGAAGTGGCTATGGTGCAAGGGGAGGTAAATTTTTCTAGGTAGGAAAGGGAGCTCAATTGAGGTTGGGTATGGGGTATTTATAGGCCAATGGAGGTGGATACAACAGAGGAGGAAGAGAACAACAGAGGGTAGGTGTGGCAGGATCATCGGTCGGCAATGGATGGCCAATATCTGCCTGTAAGGTTGTAGGTGCAAGTTGGGTCAGGGAAAAAAAGGAAGGGGATGGGGCACTTGTGAGAGGCGGTACGGGGTGGTTGGGATCGAAAAAGGAAAGGAAAAAGGATGGGGAGAGAGAGATGTGGTGCAGGCTAGCGGTATGGTGGTGGCTAGTCAACAATGGTAGGACTGCATGTCTCACGTAGGAGGAGCAAGAGGAAGAAGAAGGGGTAGCGGGCTGGCCGGCCAGTCTGGGAAAAAGAAGAGAAGAAAAAGAAGAAGGAATGTGTGGCTAGGCGAGCAAGGACAATAAAAGAAAGGACTGTGTGGGTTGGGCCGTATGGAAGGAAGAGGGAGGAAGGTTTAGGCTATGAGGGGGGTTGGCCCATTCCAAGGGAAAGAGGGAAAAAGAAAAAGGAGAAAGGAGAAAAGAAAAAAGAAAAAAGGAAAGGGAGGGAAAAGGGAAAAGGGAAAAAAGAAAAAAAAAAATAGGCTGGTTGGGGTATTTAGAATATTTTCGTATTTTTAAATATTTAAAATAATAATATTTAATAAATTGGTAATTAAATTTACTTTTTAGATTAATTTAGGGCATTTTGGATCATTTTTCCTAAATTCCATTTTAATTAGCAAAACACCCTAATTTTCCCTAATTAAATTCTTTATTGTCTTTCTCTTGATTTTGCCTTAAATATTCCCCCTTATTTTAAACAAAATAATTTATTTAATTAATTTTTCCAATAAATTTCTATTTTAACATAATTTTATAAATTAAGATTTTGGGGTATTTTATCTCTCATTGACTACACTCAACCTCCCTCACCTCATCAAGTGTTTCTCTTACACTTGGCTACCCACGCTCAACCATATTAGTCGTATATATATATATATATATATATATATATATATATATATATATATATATATATCTCTCTCTCTCTCTCTCTCTCTCTCTCTCTCTCTCTCTCTCTCTCTCTCTCTCTTCTAGATATCAACTAGTTCTCCCTCTTATGCACCCTATTTCTAATTCATTTCACTTCTTACCACCTATACTTGCTCATTGTTCCCCTTTACTTGGTGGAAAATTTCCTAAGTGTTGGTGTTTCCTTCATTCCATCCTTTTTTTTTTTCTATTAGGAAACAGAGGCTTACCTCTTATCTTCCTTCCATTGGTTGAAATCTTGTCCCTTTTTTTATCCTAATCTTAGCTTTAGTTCTCCCTATTTTCTCTTAAGCAAGGAAGATTAAGTGTTTAGAAAGGTTGAAGATTCCTGCTTCATTTTTCTTGGAATTCTATTTCTAAGAAAAGTTTGATTTGAGTATATGTTCTTCTTTTTCTGATTTTCTTCAATTTGAATGAAGTTTAAAAAATGAGTTTTAATGGTTTTCACTTATGATTCTATTAGGAATCAAGGTTCTACTAGATGCCATTATAAGAATTGCTTTAAAATAAGGTATTCTTATTATTAATATGAATGAATTTTTTGTTGATTATTAATGTTCCAGGTTCTTGTTGTGTTTTGTGTTGATCATGGGATAAATGTATTCTAGAATTCAAACATGTGATAGAGTTTCTTTATGAAATTATGCATTATTGGTGTCTTTGAATTTATGTATGATTTGGAAGTTTGAGTATGATTTTGTTTAAATGCCTACATTACCATGCATCCATATGATTCTATGTGTGCGTCATGTATATATATATATATATATATATATATATATATATATATATATATATATATATATATATATATATATATATATATATATATATATATATATATTATAACATAGAAGCATGTTGTGATTAATATGGTATAATTTGGTAAATTTTGTTGCGTATATCGCAAGTCTGGATATTGTTTTACCTAGACCAGTCGATTGATTCGTTAAACCCATCGATTAGTTGTGTGAATAATCACATGGTTTGGAAATTTTAATCAACTGGTTATGAGATTAATCGATTGGTTTGATGAACCAATTGATTGATTTCTATGAATTATCGATCGATTCGCCAAACTCATTGATTGATGATCGTGTGACCAAAGTTGCCTTGTCTCTACTTAAACTCATCGATCGATTGGCCAAATCCATCAACTGATATCCTGTAAACACTTGATTGATGAGACCAACCAGTCAATTGGTATGTTAGTGTTATTTTCTTTGTTCAAGTCTGGTACAACCAAACTAATTGACTAGTTATAGGGACCGATCGAATGATTTGGGTGTATACATTCTGATTCGTTTGTTAATTATTTTTCTTTTTTATAGGCCTTTTATGTTAATGCATTTATATAATTACAATATGTAAATCATAATTTTAACCAAGTTTTTTCTGAATTTAATAAAATTATAAGGGTGATATTTGAGAGTTGAATTGATTAAGTTTAGTGTTATATCAAAATATTCAATTAATAGCTGTTTGATATCATGACTTGGAAATACTAAATTTGGATAATAATTGAATTTAATTTTGTTGTGAGAGTTATCAGGCTGTTCTTTCTCCTCTCTCTTGTTTTCTCTCAGCAAAAGAATGGAGGTTGCGAACTCCTCTATCATCGAGAACCATCCAGCTCCAGCTTAATTACTAGGTCCTTTTCAGTGAATTTAATTCTCAACAATATTTGGTACGGTCCCTATAGTTGATTAATGGAACGGGGACAAAAAGGAAAATAGTGCGGGCGCAAGTTCCACTTAACGAACCAATCTGTGCGCTCCAAAATTAGAAAAAGTTATCCGACTTGAATGCTATCTCTCCAGTCTGAATGACGACAGCTCTGTCCAAACTGTTCCGTCATCATTTATCTTTGATGGTAGTCGTGGGAGAGAAGATTTGGCTGCGAAAGCTCTAGATCTAGGTTGTTCTGTAAATCGGGTTCAAGTTGGAGAGGGTTGCTCCTCATTGAGTCCTGTTGATGTCTATGCGCTGGAGAAGCAAGCTCCGGGAGCGGACGAACCTCTAGAGGTGGCTCGCAACTCGGGAGTTGTTCTAGATCATGAGTCTCTTGCTGCAACCTGTCCCGAAAACTCCTCGGAAACGTTTTTTAATTAAAAATTATATTAAAATTATTTAATTAATATTTTTATTAAAAAAATATTATTTAATCAATATTTTTATTAAAAAATATTATTTAATCAATGTTTTTATTAAAAAATATTATTTAATTAATATTTTTTTGTTATTTTTTGTCGTTCTCGTTTTCTAAATTTTTAAAAAATGACGTTTTCGCGTTTTATCTCGTCCCCATTTTCTCGTCCCCATCCCGGTATCCGTGCAACACTGGCTGCAACCACTCATAGATCTGAAGATCTTAGTGGATTTGAATCATAGTTTGAAAAGGTTGACCTTGGTCAAAGGGGCAAACGAGTTGCTTCTTCAATTCCAGGACTGTTGCCTGATTCATTTGTTATCGATCCAGTTGGTTTTACTCCGTTCGGCGATAATGGTTCTCCTAGCAAGGTTTCTCATGGCCAAACATCCCAGCCGTCTGCCCAGCCCACGGTGTACACAATAACCCATGGAATGCAGCCTAGTGTGGCGAAGCAGGCCTTTGGGAATTTTCTGTCCCCGTAGCAAAACTCCTTCATTGATTTTTTCAATCAGCCCCCTCCTTGACAAAATGTGATTTTTTTCCCCTTAGAATGGCCCTTCGGTGATAATCCTTGCGGCAAAAATCAAGACAGATGAAGAAGTTTGGGGTTTCTGTTTGCTCGGAAGATTTGTGGGTGTTGAAGTCGATCGGCAGGGTAAGGCTAATTAATCTACC
This sequence comes from Tamarix chinensis, assembly GCA_030549775.1. NCBI lineage: Eukaryota > Viridiplantae > Streptophyta > Magnoliopsida > Caryophyllales > Tamaricaceae > Tamarix > Tamarix chinensis. The sequence goes on along the minus strand of CM060175.1, from coordinate 3,232,470 downwards.
CATGGAGTTGTGGTGTCACGAGACTATTAGTTGTATTCGTTCTTACATCAGGAAGCCATTACAGATTGATTATTTCAGTGCTAATAAAATAAAGGTGGGAGTTTGCGACTATGCTGGTTGAGGTTGACGTTAGGAATGGTAATCGAACGGGTTTTATTTAAAATTCGATGGATTTTATCCGTTAGATATGTAAATGGATATAGATATGGGTATAGAGAAATGGGAGAAATATTCGCCGGATTTAGATATAGATATGGATAATGAATCTTTAAATCTGTAGCCGTATCTATTTACCTAATATAAAATAATATTTTTACCTTAATTTATTAACTTTAAGTATATTTTCTTAGGCTAAAAGTGAAGATATGATTAAATTTTAACGATCTAAGTATATAATTCTAATATTGAATGATTTTTTACTTTATACTTAATGGGTTTTACTCGAAACTTGATGGGTTTTACCCGATGAATATGTAAACGGATATGGATATGGATATGGATGAGGAAATAAAATACCCGTCGAGTTTGAATACGGATATGAATATAGGTTTTTTTATAGGGTTTGGGTAACAGATAGGGGATACCCGATCCGTTGACATCCCTAGATATCACCAAAGACCTCTGAACCTCAATTAAAGTTTATTGCCCAGGGGACGAATATGTGTAGTACGTGGAATATGATGATTTACCAGATTTCTGTAGGTCTTATAATTGTGTGGGTCATTTGAAATTTGATTGTAAGGAGAACCAATTACAAACTGATTGGTCGAATGTTATAAACCATGTTTCAAAACCAAGTAACACTTCCAAAATTCACTATTAAAAATTTTATTTTTATTAAAAGAATTGACAGAAGTGGAATAATAAAACTGTAAATTCTAGAAATATTACGGCCATACTTAGTATCAAATCAATTTACTTCTACCATTCTAGTACCAAGTGTTGAAAGAGTAAAATACAATTTACGAAAAATTCAAACATATTTAAATCAGAGTAGCGTACATTACACTTTATAAAAATAAGATCCGCTAGTGGTGGTTACAAGAAGACAGATTATATTAAAATCAGGAATTATAAAAGAAAGAGTACAATTAGAGATGGCAACGGGGCGGGTCGGGGACGGGGACCCCATCCCCGAACCCGATAAGAAAAATAATCCCCGAACCCGACCCGATCCCCGATATTTTTTTATCGAGGATTCCCCAACCCGATCCCCACGGGGATCAAGTCCCCATACCCGACCCGATCCCCGATCCTCAAACTATTTTTTATATTATATTTTTAATTTATATTCTATAAAAAAATTATATATATTATATATATATATAGTTATATAAAAATATATATATATAAAATTTTGGGGCGGGTTCAGGAATGGGGACCCCAAACACGTCCCCACCCCGTCCCCGAAAAAATCCCCGTTAAGAATCCACAAACTCGAACCCGATCCCCGAATTCTCTCCCCGAACCCGCGAAAAAAATTGTCATCCTTAAGTACAACCCTAAGACTTTTCGAATAGTTTCTTACGCTCATTCTCGTTGTCCACTTGAATAGCACATGTAAAAGACCTACAAGGGACAATACTCATTAAATAGGCAGGGGTCCCACAAAATGGAAACCTTCAGTACTATGGTACTGAGTAACCCTTTAAAACACGCTTAATAGCAAACCCGCAATGCAATACATGATACAACACTACATACATATATAATGAGAGGTGCATACATAACATCTACATGCATAACAAGTCCCTCAATGTTAATAGGTCAAAACGTGAAATCAATACTTTTTGGCCTTAAGTCATTAGTCAATCGTTATTCAATCATCTTTTGAATTTTAAATATCCATGTGAATGCAACAACCCCACTTTTATAGCTTGTGGATTGAAATACATACAGGGTAGAACAGTCCTGACCACTATTACTGTCAGTGGATTGGTCTCCAGGGCAGAATGTTCCTGACCACTATTATTTGTCGGTGGACCGGTTTGACCCTAACTCACATGGTATTCTACTATAAGTGATTAGTATTTTTTTATGATTTATTTACAACCAAATTAGATTTATTGAACTCGAGATCTCCACTATTATTGCCGGTGGACAGAAATACATATAAACATCATCCAAGGCTACACGCTCTTGGACCACTAATGAAATGCCCCGAAAATCCAAATTTTAAGAATTATAGTTAAACAAGGTTTTATTATGAAAATTAATGAAATAAATTATTTTTATTAAAATAAAAGGGAATTAATTAGGGTAACTCATGAAGAAATTTATAAATATTTTAATTAGGAAGAAATTTGAGTATTTTAATTAATTAAGTATTTTATTTTGGAAATTAATTAATTAAATTATTTATTTAAAGTAAGAAAGATAAATTACGTCCAAATTAATAGGAATATTGTAAATAATTTAATTGGAGAAAATTAGAGTGATTTACTAATTAAAATGGAATTTATGAAAAATATTTTAAAAATCCTAAATTTGCCTAAAAAGGGATTTAAATATTATTTTATTTCAATATTATTATTTTTAATATCCCAAATATTCTAATTAATTTAATTAACCCAATCTACTAATTTTCTTTTTCTATTTTTCCTTTTTCCTTTTTCCTTTTTTTTCTTTCTTTCTTTTCCTTCCTTTTTCTTTTCTTTTCTTTCTTTTTCTTCTCTTTTCCTATTTTTTTCCCCAATTGGGCCTGCCTACCCACGACCCAATCCTTCTTTTCCTTTCTTCCTCTTTTGATGCGGCCCAGGAGTGGAACGTTGCTCTTCATTCCTTTTTCCACCGAAACGCCGCGTTTTGTTAAAAAAAATTATCCTACGTCAATCGGCCCGATCCGCCTTCCTTTTCTTTCTTTTTTTCCCCGAACTGTCGGTCCAGCCCCCTCTTTCTTTCTTCTTCTTCCTTTCTCCTTCCCCGACGTCGGCGCCTGCAACTCCGTCTCCGAGAGCTCTGAGAATCACGCCGTTGGTGACACCCGATTTGACTGCTAATTTACTCTCTCTCCCTCGCCGATTTAGTAGCCCCATCGACCCAACTAACCCTTCCCTATTTCTCGCACGATTTCCCTATCTCTCAGCCAGCTACTTACCCTGCCATTTTGAATTCCACCGGCCAACCGTCGCCGCTGGTGACCCTACCCTCCCCGCCCTATATTCCCTACACTTCTCTGACTTCATCCACCTCATTTTTTCTCTATAGATACCCCCATATTAGCCCTATATCAAGCCTTTGAATTCTACCCAGAAAAACCCTTGTGTGCGCCACCGCCACTTTAGACGCTTCGTCCGCCGCCGTCGACCAACTTCGCCGCCCTCTCTACCCACCAAACTCATCCTTGCACTGCCCTCTAACTACCTGAACCACCCATATCCCTTGATTCTTCTTGCACAAGCCACCCTGGTTGTGCAAAGTTTCCTTCCCAATGAGCCTTCCCTTTCATCTCCGTCACCCTTCGAACCAACATTAGCCACCTCTTTTGCTGTTGTCACCGCTCCTTTTACCTCCCAACCTATTCTGCAAACCACCTTCTATCTTTCCCTACCTTTCTTTTCCTCTGCCTCCCTCTCCTCCTCTCTTTCTCTTCTTCTTCTCCATTCGGCCACCACCGTCGCAGCTACCACTGGTGTTATGTTCCTCTCCTTCTAGTCATCCATAACCACCCTTACTTCCACCCTCTTTCTCTTTCTCTTTTTCCTAGCCCTTAACTTTTCTCCTTTTCTTCTCTTTTTCTGGCCATCGTCGTTGCCTCCGTGCACCACTACCAGTGCTGCCTATCACCACCAGCCTAAGGTTGAACCCTAGACCCTCTCAATCCTTTTCCATATTTTTACAAGCTTTATTTTATTTTATTTTATTTATTCAAAATATATTACTATTACTATTATTATTATTGTTGTTGTTGTTGTTATTATCTTTATTATTAATATTAATATGTTATTATTATTATTATTACTGTTGTTGTTGTTGTCGTCGTTGCTGCTATTGTTGTTATTGGTATTATTATTCTATATAGGGCTGAAACTCTATTATGCCTATTTTGAATTGTAGTAGTGGTATTATAAATATCAAGTCTTATTATTATTAATATTATCATTAGCATTTATTATTATTATTATTATTATTATTATTATTATTATTTAATAAGCTTATTATTATTCAATGTAGGGTCGAAACCCTACTTTATTTTATCTTCGATAATTAACATTATTACTATTACCATTATGATTACTATTACTTTTGCAATATTATTATGGTTTTTATCATTATTATTATTACTATTTCATTATTGTTATTATTACTAAATTTTTTTATTTAATTTACTAATGTTATTATTAGTATTATTTTGGTAAAGGGGTCGAAGCCCTTATTTCACTTTATTTTTGAGTAATGCCCTTTTTATTATTATTGTTATTAGTATTATTATGGTATTATTACTATTGTTATTATTATCATTATTATTATTATTATTATTTAAGTATGATCATTGTTACTATGATTATTATTATTATTATTATTATTATCATCATCATCATCATCATCATTATCATCATCATCATCATCATCATCATCATCATCATCATCATTTTTAGTATCTTTGCTATTATTATTTTGGTATCATTATTATTATCAGGGTAAAGTCTTCAACCTTATATTATCAACTTTTATGAGTTTACTATTAATTCTTATATTTTTAGCCAAATTTAGTAATTAGTTAATGTCATTTTTATATGTTATTCTGTTCTTTTCCTTCTAGACATCCATAACCACCCTTACTTCCACCCTCTTTCTCTTTCTCTTTTTCCCGGCCCTCAACTTTTCCCCTTTCTTCTCTTTTTCCTCCTTATATTAGTTAATGTCACCACTAGCCTAAGGTTGAATCCTATACCCTCTCAACCCTTTTACATATTTTTACAAGCTTTATTTTATTTTATTTCATTTATTCAAAATATATTACTATTACTATTACTATTACTATTATTATTATTATTATTATTATTATATTATTATTATTATTATTATTATTTAATAAGTTTATTATTATTCAATGTAAGGTCGAAACCCTACTTCATTTTATCTTTGATTATTATCATTTTTACTATTACCATTATGATTACTATTATTTTTTGCAATATTATTATGGTTTTTATCATTATTATTGTTACTATTTCATTATTGTTATTATTACTAAATTTTGTTATTTATTTTACTAATGTTATTAGTATTATTTTGGTAAAGGGGCTGAAGCCCTTATTTCACTTTGTTTTTGAGTAATGCCCTTTTTATTATTATTGTTATTATTATTATTATTATTATTATTATGGTATTATTACTATTGTTATTATTATCATTGTTGTTGTTATTATTTAAGTATGATCATTGTTGTTGTTGTTGTTATCAACGTTATTATTTTTAGTATCTTTGATATTATTATTTTGGTATTATTATTATTATTATTAGGGTAAAGTCTTTAACCTTATAATATCAACTTTTATGAGTTTACTATTGATTCTTATATTTTTAGCCAAATTTAGTAATTAGTTAATGTCATTTTTATTATTAATATTTATTATTTTATTAAAAGCCTAGTCTTAGAATAAGTTAGTAATTAATAGTATTTTTGGTAGGAGGAAATCTAATTTTAGCTTTTCCCTCATATAGGTGAGACCAGTCAAAGCCCAAAGGAGGCTTAGGAGTGTGCTCCAAGACTGATGAGTTCATATTTTGACACATTTTATACCCTTATAATCTTAGTTTTTGGTAGTTTATTTGGCTAATATAGGAGAATAATTATTGTTTTATGCTTAAGTGGTAAAATTTGCATAAATATTATTATTTGAGCTAAAATGATATAAATTAAGTAAATTTAGAATAAAATAATATTTATTAATTTTATTTTACAGGTTTTATTTAAAAAAAAATAACCTTTGGACCAACGACCGAAGGCCGAAGGCCCAAAGGCCTGGAACAAGCAAAACTAAGCCAAGCAGGCCTCGACGCCAAACGGAGCGTTGCAAAAAAAAAACAGAGCTGCAGCGCATGAGAAGAAAAGTCAGCCGCACATGGCCAGGGCTGACGTGGAGGCACGAACAGAATAGGGCTGAGGTGGAAAGAAGACACAAAATTTTATAAAAAGGCAGCCGCACGTTAGGAAAGAAGTGTGTGTGCGGCGCGACATTAATTGAAAAAAGGAGCGTGAAAGCAGAGACGGCAGGGGCCACAGGGGCGGCTGGGCACGGAAGTCGTGCGGGAGCAGCGTGCGCCAGAGCCTTTAGCACAGAAATCGGGGCTCGACGCTGAGGAGTATGAGCCGCCGCACGGAAGGAGACGGACGCACAGAAGGCAGCAACGCACGGAAACCAAAGCCGAGGCGTGCGCCATCAGCAGCCGTCAGCGACGTCAGCCGAAGAAAAAAGAAAAAGAAGAAAGAATTTGGCACAGGAATCAAGGCACCGAGAGAGAAAATTAGAGAAGAATATATACCGGTAGAATTTATTTCAGATAAAATTAATTTTTATCTGAATAAATTTTTAATCTTTAATTCAAAATTAATTCCGGTTATTTCTTTCTCTTATTTTTAATTTATTATTTTAGATATATATTTCTGTGTAATTAATTCTTTAATTATGAGTGGCTGATTATTTATTGTTAGGGAATGAATTGAAACCCTAGACTATGGTTTGACTTATAATTTTATTTTCTTTGTTTCGTGAGATTGTTTCTTGACTCTATATTAATTGCTATCGTTTATATATATAATTCTGTCAAGTATAGTTTATTTGGTGCATGCCTTGTTCTGGTTCCTCATAAGTGACAATATGTAGGATTATTTGCCTGCGAGGTGGCCATCTAAATATACTAGAATTTATGTGTATAAATTGCAGCTAGGTTAGATAACATTTCACCTAATCGTTTTGTGATTCTAACTGAAGTGGTAAAACGTTTCGATACGTGTGGGTCAAGGATAGGAAATACAGCTAGACATACGTTTTGTACTAGTCTGGGTGCTTAGATTGACAGCCTTCCACTTACACTTAATGCATTAAATCTAGTTAAATATAGGAGCCGCTTGTTGCTGCTATACTGCTAGTATTTAATAGGATTAATATAGGCACGTGGTCATATTAATTAATTAAGGGAAGTAATATAAGATATATGGACCTACGTTTGGTGTGCAACTTGGTCAATCTCTTTCTCACGATTAAAATTGACTTAGAAATAAATATTATATTTTCAACCTAATCTAGTGGTGGATTTTTATTTCCCTAACATATTTCTCCTATCTGCTAGTTTCCCATTATTTTCCAATATTTTCATTATTAGTTTATTTTATTTTATTTGTTCCTTTTATTATTCTTATTTTTATAACCCCCATTAGTATTTTTCTTATTTATTTATTTAGTGTTATTTAGGATTTTTATTTTTAGTTTTAGTTTTATTTTCAAGCTAGTTAAATAGAGGTGAGCCCTCTCAATCCCCGGCTTAGAACGATACCCTTATTTACCAGTGCTTCAATTGACAACAAGAGGGTTTAAATTGCGTGCCGGCTACGGTCGCACCATTTTTTGGCGCCGTTGCCGGGGATTGGTAACTTTGCCTATATTATACTAGCAAGATTTTCTTAGTTTGTTTTTATTTATATATTTATTTTTATTTTTTATTTTTAGTACGGTTTACTCGGTTAAAGTGTTTTTCTTATTTCAGGTATCCACTGGTTGATGCACACGAGAAGAAAAGCACAAGGAGAGTTGATACCAGTGAATCTTGAGATAGAAAATTTCATTCGAGAAATTAGAAAGTCAAGAGTTTCTGGTTCTCCATCATCATCAACCGATTTTGTTTATTTCACTCAAATGGAAGGTAATAGAAGTTTACGGGAGCTAGCAGCCCATAACATAGCTGAAGCTGTACCTACATGCATAGGCTATCCTGAGCCAGCTGAAGGGAAAGAAAAGGATTTCGAATTAAAGTCCAGCCTACTTCATCGTCTTCCAACATTCCATGGTCTCCCAAGTGAAGATCCAAATAAATTCCTAAAGGAATTTCAATTTGTGTGTGTCTCCATGTGCCCCAAAGAGGCAGATCTTCAAATATTGAAGCTCAAGGCATTTCCATTTGCCTTGATGGATGGTGCGAAAGACTGGCTTTATAAGTTATCAATAGGACATACATATTCATGGGACAACTTAGCAAGTGCTTTCTTAGACAAATATTTTCCAGCATCACGTGTCACGGTACTCAGAAAAAGGATCACCGGGATCCAGCAAGAGCCTGACGAGTCATTTCATGCATACTACAATAGGTATAAGGTTTTGCTTTCACAGTGCCCACAACACGGGATGAGGGAAGAGAATTTATTGTAATATTTCTATGAGGGTCTCACTCCACTTGAAAGGAATATGTTAGATGCAGCAAGTGGTGGTTCGTTTATGGACAAAGATCTTATTTCAGCACAAGCGCTATTGAAAAATCGAGCCTCCACTGCACAACAATATGATGGTCTTTCTATTCGTGAAAGAGTAAATGAGGTGAGAGTAAATCAATTTGATGATAGACTTCACCAACTCACCAATCTTATTTCGCAGATCGCATCAGCTACTGGAGTTGTTACCACATGCGGAGTGTGTCCGGCAATAGGACATCCAAGTGAGAAATGTCCACAGATAAGAGGAGGAGAGGACAATGAACAAGCTAATGCCATCGGGTTTTCAAATACTTACCATCCAGGTATGCGTAATCATCCAAATTTTCGTTGGAAAGATAATAATAATGTTCTTAATCCTCCAGGTTTCAACCAAGTAGCACCAGGTTTTTATCAAAAACCGCAAGGAGGATCCTCTCAGACTAATGACAAATATGATAAGATGCTCGAAGCACTGACAAATAGTCAAAAACAGTTGGCAGACGGACAAAATCAACTTATACAAAGCCAATTGTCCATGAATAAGAGAGTGTCAGATATAGAGCGTCAAATGGGAGAAGTAGTAACCAAGCTCAACCAAATACATGATCCTGGGAAACTACCAAGCAGTACCATACCAAATCCAAAGGGTAGCATTGAATCGGCTAATGCGGTAGTAACCAGAAGTGGTAAAATATGTGAGAATGCTCCAAATAAGTCTAAAGAGTTCTTAGAGCAATTAGAAGAAGATCCCACTACAAAGGAGGCGGAGAGCGTGAAGAAACAAGAAAATAAAAGCGGAAACCGACAAATGAGTGATGGAACAACTAATGAACTGAAATTTGAAAGTTTTAGGAATAGTAAATCCTCTACCATTCTTAATAATGTTATAACTAATCCTATTTCTACAGCTCCTTTTCCTAGCAGGTTATCCAAATCAAAGAAAGATGAAAGTGATCAAGCAATTTTGGATACATTTAAGAAGGTGCAAATAAACATTCCACTCCTAGAGGCTATCAAACAAGTACCTAAATATGCAAAATTCTTAAAGGAGTTGTGCACCACAAGAAAAAGACTACGGGAGAAGGAAGTAGTGAGGATGAGTGAACAATTGTCTGCGGTGATACAAAGGAAGCTACCTCCAAAATGCAAGGATCCTGGAAGTTTCACAATTCCATGTGTAATTGGTAACAATAAGTTTAAAAATGCCATGCTAGACCTAGGTGCATCTATTAATGTTATGCCATATTCTATTTATGCATCTTTAGGTTTAGGAGAGCTTAAGAAAGATAATGTGATCATTCAACTTGCTGATCGTTCTAACGCATTTCCTAAGGGGCTTGTAGAAGACGTCCTTGTGCAGGTTGATACACTTATTTTCCCAGCAGACTTTTATGTGTTGGATATGGATGATAGCATCTCAAGTCCAATGCCATTGTTATTGGGAAGACCTTTCATGAGAACTGCTCGTACAAAAATAGATGTTCATACTGGTTCTCTTACCATGGAATTTGATGGGGAAGTCATAAGTTTCAACATTTTCAATACTATGAGATACCCGATGGATGATCATTCTTGTTTTACTATTGACACTATCGAGTTTTTTGTACAGGATTATTTTGAGGAGGTCAAGGAGGACCCATTAGATATCACTCTTGTGAAAATTTTAGGATTGGATAAAAAGGGGGAAATGATTCCATTGGATGAAATAGAAGCAATACTTTCACCACATCTTGTGAATGGTGTAGCTCACATGGAGGCAAACCCTCCATATCGGTATGGATTCCCTCCTTTTTCAATTCCCTTATCAAATGACAAGCCCATACCTTCGGTGATTCAGGCCCCCATTTTAGAACTCAAGCCATTACCGGATCACTTAAAGTATGCTTACTTAGGAGATAATGATACCCTTCCTGTGATAGTATCTTCAAAGTTAACAGAGGAAGAAGAAAGGAAGCTTTTAGGAGTTCTCAAGATTCACAAGACCGCTATTGGATGGACGCTAGCAGACATCAAGGGAATAATCCCTACTATGTGTGTTCATCACATACTTCTTGAGGATGGAGCAAAGCCAACTAGAGAAGCTCAACGTAGGCTTAATCCTCCTATGATGGAAGTAGTGAAGAAAGAGATCATCAAGTTATTGGATTATGGAGTTATCTACCCTATCTCAGATTCTAAATGGGTGGCACCTATACATGTGGTGCCTAAGAAGTCAGGGGTTACAGTGGTGAAGAACGAGGAGAATGAACTTGTCCCTCAAAGGATAGTGACGGGATACCGAGTATGCATTGACTACAAGAAGCTGAATGCCACGACAAGGAAAGACCACTTCCCACTACCATTCATTGATCAAATGCTCGAGAGATTGGCTGGTCATTCCTATTATTGCTTTCTTGATGGGTACTTCGGTTACAACCAAATTCACATAGCGGAGGAGGATCAAGAGAAGACGACTTTCACATGTCCATTTGGTACATTTGCCTATCGACGCATGCCCTTTGGGCTATGCAATGCCCCTGGTACTTTCCAAAGATGTATGGTTAGTATTTTTTCTGACTACATTGAGAAAATTATTGAGGTTTTCATGGACGATTTTAGTGTCTTTGGTGATACTTTTGAATCTTGTCTCAAAAATTTGACTTTAATTTTGAAACGATGTGAAAAAACTAACCTTGTGCTTAATTGGGAAAAGTGTCATTTCATGGTGACACAAGGAATTGTACTCAGTCATGTTGTATCATCTAGGGGGTTAGAGGTTGATAAGGCTAAAATAGATACTGTGCGTTACTTACCCTCTCCCACTTGTGTGAGAGAAGTGTGTTCTTTTCTTGGACATGCAGGTTTCTATCGCAGGTTTATAAAAGATTTCTCCAGCATTGGACGACCATTGACACGCCTCTTATAGAAGGAGGTGATATTTGAGTGGAATAAAGAGTGCCAACAAGCATTTGACGAACTAAAAAGGCTCTTGACTACTGCTCCAGTGATATTACCGCCAGATTGGTCCCTACCATTTGAAATCATGTGTGATGCCTCTGACTATGCCATTGGGGCAGTCTTAGGACAACGAAAGGATAAAAAGCCATACGCCATCTACTATGCTTCAAGGACTCTAAATGATGCTCAGTTAAATTACTCAACTACTGAGAAAGAACTATTGGCCGTGGTATTTGCTCTTGAGAAATTTAGGTCATATTTGCTTCAAACTAAAGTTACCATATTTACTGACCATGCAGCTTTGAAGTATCTGTTATCTAAGAAAGACGCAAAGCCACGATTGATACGATGGGTACTCTTGTTACAAGAATTTGATGTGCAAATTAAGGACAAGAGAGGTAGTGAGAACGTAGTGGCAGATCATTTGAGCCGAATGATTCAAGATGGTGAACCCATACCATTAATCGAGAATTTCCCGGATGAGCAGCTCTTTGGGATACAGGTAAGTACACCATGGTTTGCTGATATAGTAAATTATTTAGTAACAAATAAGTTGCCCACCGACATGCCACGATCCATAAGAACAAAAATTAGAAAAGAAGCATCCCAATATGTTTGGGATGATCCCTATTTGTGGAAATTCGGTATTGATGGTATAATTAGGAGATATGTTCCTGATTCAGAATTCGAGCATATTCTAGCACATTGTCATACATTGCATTGTGGAGGACATTTTGGTGCTAAAAAGACCGCCTTTAAGGTCCTGGAAGCAGGTTTTTATTGGCCATCACTATTCACCGATGCAAATAATTACTGTATGAGATGTGATAGATGTCAGAGATCAGGTAATATTGGTTCTAGAGACCAGATGCCCTTAACTTCTATTATAGTCGTAGAAATTTTTGACGTATGGGGCATTGACTTTATGGGACCCTTTCCATCTTCTAACGGTTTCCTCTATATTCTTCTTGCAGTAGACTATGTATCAAAATGGGTGGAAGCAATTGCCACCCGGACTAACGATTCTCGTGTAGTTGCAGGGTTTCTTCAATCTCACATTTTCTCTAGGTTTGGTATGCCTAGAATAATCATTAGTGATGGAGGATCACATTTCTGCAATAGGACAATTGAAGCCTTGCTACGTAAGTATGGGGTGACACATAAAGTCTCTACACCCTACCATCCTCAAACTAGCGGGCAAGCCGAAGTTTCCAACCGAGAAATAAAGAAGATACTAGAGAGAACTGTGAGTCCAAATCGAAAGGACTGGAGCCAAAGGCTAAATGATGCTTTATGGGCTTATAGGACAGCCTATAAAACGCCCATAGGCATGTCTCCCTTTCGACTCGTTTATGGAAAGGCATGCCATCTACCGGTGGAACTTGAATACAAGGCATGGTGGGCTGTTAAGAATCTGAACATGAGTATTGACTCTACTGGAACGCATAGGAAGCTACAACTTCATGAATTAGAAGAAATAAGGGATGACGCTTTTGAAAGTGCTATGGTATATAAGGAGAAGACAAAAGCTTTTCATAATAAGATGATTCGTGGAAAGTCATTTGTCGTGGGACAAAAAGTGCTACTCTACCACTCACGTCTTTACTTATTTCCAGGTAAGTTGCGTTCTAAATGGGTTGGTCCTTTTATAGTTACTAATGTTTTCCCTTATGGAGCAATACAGATCAAAAGCGAGAAGACGGGGAATGAGTTCAAGGTAAACGGTCATAGGCTTAAGCCCTATTATGAGTCATTTGTGGAGCATAACGTTAAAGAGGTGCATCTACAAGATGGACCCACACCGAACGAGTAGACCACTACAATGTCAGGCTGAAGACATAAAAACAAGCGCTACTTGGGAGGCAACCCAATGTCATAAGGGAGTTTTCTATCCTGTAGTTATTTATTTATTTATTTCTTTTAGTTTGTTTTCTCCATACTCAAAATTGCACGTTTCTTTAGTTGTTTACACATTGAGGACAATGTGTGATTTAAGTGTGGGGGTGTATGTGTTTCATTGTTTGTAAAAAAAAATTGTTTTGATTTTTTTATATATATAGTGTTTAGTATTTTTAGAGTCTTAGGAACCCTTAACTAGTTAATGAGGAATATATCTTTGAAATCTAACGGAAAGGTGATCATGAAATCGAGATAAAGTAAGTGGAGATTTTTTGTATTAATTTCGATATAGGGAACACATATCTATGTGCCTAAGTTTGAATGGAGAAAGAATATGTATGATTGTCTAACCACCGACATGGCATGTTGAGATTCGTCACATTCCTCAGTGAACTTTTGAACCATATGTACTTTCTTTTTCTGAGCGAATTTACACAAAATCATCTACTATTTCTTGGCTTCAAAATTTTTCTTTGTAAACCTCATATACGTTTAATTGCTTTGATCAAATTATTTGCCATAGATCATGTAATGGACTATAGAGATTACTAGAACTTACTCTTGTGCTAGTCGAAGCTTATAGTCAAAACATGCTCTGATTGAGAAAATGATAAAGGCAGCTTAGGAACTTTCCATCACATGACCAAATAGCTTAACCTGATTTGTGTATACATGATGTACACCCTATAGAAACCCTTTTGAGCCTATACATGGAGCATACATTTTTTTTACCCACATTCAATAACCTTCAGGCCTTAATGTCCTTACCTACGATTAAAGCTAGTGGAAAGAAATCAAATCGTTATGGATATAAAGAGTGGTTGTGTATGTGTGTATGTGAAAGAAATATATGTATTTATGCTAAGAAAGGGGATTGGTTATGTTTGGCGAAAAAAAAATTTTGAAAAAAATGAAAATTGTCAAAAAAAAATGAAAAAAAAAGGATGAGAAAAAAAAATGTTAGGAAATAAGGAAGAGAGGGAGTTTTGGAGATGATGTTGAGAAATTTCTATTCATATTACATTTTATTGTGAAGGTGGAGAGGTGTGTCATTAATCATTGATGTGGAGATATGCTTATATTTCATCTAATTATTAGATTCCACTAGCTCTTGATCTTTTTAGCACCACACTCCTAAAATACTCCATACCCTTCTTTACCTTAAACCCCGCTACAACCAATAAGTAAGTCCTATTTGATTCTTGAGATGAGCAGCCTTTGATCTGTTGGAGATTAGTCACAAGAGTAAGCATATGGTTCGGTCCATTTGGCAAAAATTTGGTATCTTTCATGAGGTTTTATCCACAAGAACATGAGCCTTCTTTGTTTATATATGTGAGTCATTTGTTATTTTTATCATCTTAGCTCACATACATAAGCGTTTTTATACATTTGTAGCCATGAATCTAAGAAAAAAAAATAATTAGAGGGTATCCATAGTGAGGATGAATCTTGATGTGACTAAGGCGTGGTAGATTTTCATCCACAATATTGATCTGTTCATACCTGTCATGTTTATGTGTGAACCATATGTTGAAATTGATCCTTCAAATCTCCTAATGCTGAATCTTGATTGATTGCTAATCTTGACGTTTGAAAGTAAAAGATTCTGAGACAAAAATGGTTAAGGGTGTTAGGTATGTTTTTATTTTATTTTATTTTATTTGTGTGTGATTTTGTGGGTATATCATCTGCGAAACCCTCACGAGACCTTACTCATCCTCGATGGGTGACCTAAGGGTTTAAAGGGCTTGTTACACATGCTAAGTGTAATCGTGAGACCTACGAAAGTGGCTAGCTAATTTAATTTTATCTATTTAGAGTAATAACTTGCTTGAGGACAAGCAAGAAGCTAAGTGTGGGGGTGTGATGAGTTCATATTTTGACACATTTTATACCCTTATAATCTTAGTTTTTGGTAGTTTATTTGGCTAATATAGGGGAATAATAATTGTTTTATGCTTAAGTGGTAAGATTTACATAAATATTATTATTTGAGCTAAAATGATATAAATTAAGTAAATTTAGAATAAAATAATATTTATTAATTTTATTTTACAGGTTTTATTTTAAAAAAAAAAACCTTTGGACCAACGGCCGAAGGCCGAAGGCCCAAAGGCCTAGAACAAGCAAAACTAAGCCAAGCAGGCCTCGACGCCAAATGGAGCGTTGCAAAAAAAAAAAAGAGCTGCAGTGCATGAGAAGAAAAGTCAGCCGCACATGGCCAGGGCTGACGTGGAGGCACGAACAGAATAGGGCTGAGGTGGAAAGAAGACACACAAAATTTTATAAAAAGGCAGCCGCACGTCAGGAAAGAAGTGTGTGTGCGGCGCGACATTAATTGAAAAAAGGAGCGTGAAAGCAGAGACGGTAGGGGCCACAAGGGCGGCTGGGCACGGAAGTCGTGCGGGAGCAGCGTGCGCCAGAGCCTTTAGCACAGAAATCGGGGCTCGACGCTGAGGAGTATGAGCCGCCGCACGGAAGGAGACGGACGCACAGAAGGCAGCAACGCACGGAAACCAAAGCCGAGGCGTGCGCCATCAGCAGCCGTCAGCGACGTCAGCCGAAGAAAAAAGAAAAAGAAGAAAGAATTTGGCACAGGAATCAAGGCACCGAGAGAGAAAATTAGAGAAGAATATATACCGGTAGAATTTATTTCAGATAAAATTAATTTTTATCTGAATAAATTTTTAATCTTTAATTCAAAATTAATTCCGGTTATTTCTTTCTCTTATTTTTAATTTATTATTTTAGATATATATTTCTGTGTAATTAATTCTTTAATTATGAGTGGCTGATTATTTATTGTTAGGGAATGAATTGAAACCCTAGACTATGGTTTGACTTATAATTTTATTTTCTTTGTTTCGTGAGATTGTTTCTTGACTCTATATTAATTGCTATCGTTTATATATATAATTCTGTCAAGTATAGTTTATTTGGTGCATGCCTTGTTCTGGTTCCTCATAAGTGACAATATGTAGGATTATTTGCCTGCGAGGTGGCCATCTAAATATACTAGAATTTATGTGTATAAATTGCAGCTAGGTTAGATAACATTTCACCTAATCGTTTTGTGATTCTAACTGAAGTGGTAAAACGTTTCGATACGTGTGGGTCAAGGATAGGAAATACAGCTAGACATACGTTTTGTACTAGTCTGGGTGCTTAGATTGACAGCCTTCCACTTACACTTAATGCATTAAATCTAGTTAAATATAGGAGCCGCTTGTTGCTGCTATACTGCTAGTATTTAATAGGATTAATATAGGCACGTGGTCGTATTAATTAATTAAGGGAAGTAATATAAGGTGTATGGACCTGCGTTTGGTGTGCAACTTGGTCAATCTCTTTCTCACGATTAAAATTGACTTAGAAATAAATATTATATTTTCAACCAAATCTAGTGGTGGATTTTTATTTCCCTAACATATTTCTCCTATCTGCTAGTTTCCCATTATTTTCCATTATTTTCATTATTAGTTTATTTTATTTTATTTTTTCCTTTTATTATTCTTATTTTTATAACCCCCATTAGTATTTTTCTTATTTATTTATTTAGTGTTATTTAGGATTTTTATTTTTAGTTTTAGTTTTATTTTCAAGCTAGTTAAATAGAGGTGAGCCCTCTCAATCCCCGGCTTAGAACGATACCCTTATTTACCAGTGCTATAATTGAGAACAAGAGGGTTTAAATTGCGTGCCGGCTACGGTCGCACCAATTTTTGGCGCCGTTTTAGGTAAGGTTGTTACTAAGGCCTTATGTGTGTTTATGTGTGCTTCGTATGCTATGTATTCTATGTTTATCATTATTAATTATTTCGTATGTGGTATGATGTGGAGTTGAAGTATGTTTTTGTGTATTTGCCTGACATGTGTATTATGTATATGTGACGAATGGTTTGTGACCCTTTACACATGCATGTGAGGATGTTAATATGGTTTGTGTGAAGGAAAGGATGAAAAAGGAGGCTGGGGAAATAAGTTGACCAAGAGATGTGAGTTGACCTAAGTATTTTAATGATCCATGAGTGGAAGAGTAAAATGCGGAATTTATAGTTTCGTGAGGGAGAATCTAATCTATGGTGTTACATGGGAGAATTTAATTTATGGTTTTATATGGGAGAATCTAATTTATGGTTTTGTATGGGAGAATATAATTTATGGTTTTATATGGGAGAATCTAATCAATGATTTTGTATGGGAGAATTTAATCTATGGTGTAACATGGGAGAATCTAATCTATGGTGTAACATAGGAGGATCTAATCTATGGCTTGTATGGATTGAATTTAGGATTTTGTATGGAGAAACCTTGGCTTTTGTGTGGATTGAATTTAGGGTTTTGTATGGAGAAACCTTGGGTTTTGTGCGAATTGAATTTAGGGTTTTATATGAAAGAATCTTGGGTTTTGCATGGACTTAAGGTTTTGCATGGCAGATTTTATGGTGTTGCATACGAGGACCTAATCTAGGGTTTTGTATGAATGAATCTAGGGCTTGCATGGTTGATCTAAGGTTTTTACGTGGGATTTCTAGGGTTTTGCATGAAAGATTTGAATGGTTGCATGAGATGTGTAAAGTCTACATGGGCATGAAATTTACATATGGAACATTGATTTGGGATGTGAGAAAGGTAATGTAAGTGTTGTTTGGGTGTTTGAACACTTTGGATGGAAAATAGTACATAGAGCATTACAAGGATACGTAGGAGACTGAGTTAGGGTTTGGAGTGATTAACTATGGGTTGTTGTGATTAACTAGGGTTTGGAGAGGCGAATAATAGTTTGTTGTGATTAACTAGGGTTTGGAGTGGTTAATTATGGTTTTTATGATTAACTAGGGTTTAGAGTGGCTAATTATGGTTTGTTGTGATTAACTAGGGTTTGGAGTGGCTAACTATGGATGGTTGTGGATAACTAGGGTTTGGAGTGAGTAACTATTGGTTGTTGTGGTTAACTAAGGTTTTGATATGGTTAAATAGGGTTCGGCGGTAGCATGTGTGTACTTGGTGAATAAAGTATGATGATGAATATGGAATTTATGGGTTGTGATGTGTGGAGTGTTTAAATGATTTGGGTTGTGTGAGGTGGAGTAGGACGGGCCACTTAGGCCTAAATTAGGGTTTCGAGATAAAACCCTAAAGTAAGATATGGAGTGGACCTGGAGGTGTGTAGTAGTGGGCCTTGACCCACATATTTCGGTGTTGGAGTTCTAATGTGAATTTGAGTATAGAGGAAAGGTTATTGGCCAAGTTAAGAGGTGTAGGGTTCTCATAGTATGATATGAGTTAGTTAAAGGATAAGTGTAAAGGAAGTGATTCATGCATATCTAGGGTAAAATTTCTGAATAATATACTTAAGACATTAATAATTTAAAGTGGAAGATTATTGAGCTGGGCCCAGACCGATCCACCGACGAATAATAGTGGTTAGGGCATGATGTCCTATATGTGACCGGTCCACCGATAATAATAGTGGTCAGGCTTTGTACCTGTACGTTTTCGGTCCACCAGCTATAATAGTGGGGGATTCCGTGGTCAACAAAATCGAACATATTTGTGCTAAGACATGGGAAAGACACTAAGTACTTACAATGGAACATTGAGCGAGAAAGGGGCCAGACTGGTCCACCGACGAATAATAGTAGTCAGAAGCTTTATGCCCTATGTGTTTCTGGTCCACCGGCTATAATAGTGGTCAGGAGCTTTATGTCATGTGTGTTCCCAGTCCACTGGCTATAATAGTGGGGTTCCCGTTGTAATCCCCCAAAATTTTAGAAAACCAATAATAGAATAAATATCTTTTATTTGAAATAAATTAGCTTTAAAAAATTATTCAGTTTAATTATTTTCTGGATTTTTGAGTATATAAATTTGGATAGGAGTAATTAATAAATTAAAAATAAATATTTTGTTATTTTATCATATTAATTTTATTTAATTAAATTTGCAAACCAATATTTTACTAAAATTATCCTTTTTAAACTCATATATTTAATTATATTAAATTTAATTATTAAATAAATTTATTATAAAAAATATTATATCATATTATTTTATAAATTCAATTATTTTAAATTTTCCCATTTTCCTTTTTTTTCTTCTTTTCTTTCTCCTTTTCCTTCTTTCTTTCTTGTTCCTTTTTCCTAGCTCTAGGCTGCGAGGCTGCCAAGCCTGCCTTCCCCTCCTTGCGCACTTGGGCCACTGGCCCATTGCCCCTCGCCCCAGCCGCACCAACCCTGCCCTCCTCTTTTTTTCTTTTCTCCCAGTCATTTTTTCCCTTCGCCGACCTACACCTACCCCCTCCTTCCTTTCTTCTTCTTCTTCTATGCCTCAACCCAGGCCTCGACTTGTCACCGTCGCATGCCCCCCACCCTCGAGCATGCCGGCCACCGCTCCTCGCTGCCACCACCTGCCTCTCCCTCTCTCCCGTCATTTTCTTCCTATTTTCACACCTGGCTAGCCCTCCAAACCATCCCTCCTACCCTGTTTCCCCCCTCTTCGTCTCCCCTCCCCTTCCTCATTTTTCATGCAACATTTGATCCTTCCACACTTTTTTCTCCCTCTACTTTTTCTTCACTTCTCTAGCCTCTCTCTTCCCCATTTCTTCAAGCCTTTCCCCTTCCTCGATCCCTTTCTCTCCTTTTCTTCTTCTTCGTTTTTCATCCCTGTTTTGTGCACCACCGCCGCCCTCTACCGGTGCAACCACCTCATCAACCACCTAAACCACCTTATGCACCCCTCTACTCCCGCCCAACACCACCACAACACCGTCCAAGCCACCCTGCAACTCCACCTTCCTCCCCTCTTCTTTTCCTCCCCATTTTTCTCCCTTATCGGCAGCCCACCTGCAACCCCTCCATTCGCTGCCGTCCGGCCACCTCTGCTGCCACCCAACCCACATTCAACTCCCTACAACCTCCTCTACCACCCCCACACCTTCTTTACTTAAAAACACCCCTTCCACCCTCTTTTTCATGCAACATTTGATCCTTCCACACTTATTTTTACATACAGCTCATGCTGCATATGCAACATGAGTTTCTACATTTGGTGGCCATTTTTATTAAAAATTTTAAGGCATGATAATATTTAAATTAATTATTTCCTTAAGTAAAATTTATAAATTTTTATGTTTTGATTTTCTTATTTCTAATATAATAAATATTGATATTATTTTTAGGTATTGGTTTTGCTAATTAAAGCTTGAATCTTTAACCGAGATACCAGTAAGATTCGATTTTTACAAGAATTAAGGTAATCGTTAAACCCCACTTAAATGTATGTTAGCACATTAGGATTTTTAATATGTTATTATGCTTGATATTTGTGGTTTAATATAATATAATATATATATATATATATATATATTTGCTTGTATGTATTGATAAAAAAAGAAAGAAAGAAAGTATGTTAGTTTGCATGCCATGAGTGGAAATGTTGCTCAAGGGAAGAGTTTGATTATTAATGAAAGTGTTAAGTACTTATCCATGTCAGTTTATGTTATTGTGGCCATTTATGCATGAATAATATTATTGTGAATCCTAGGGGCATTTTAGTAATATTTCTTGTGCAAGAATGTTGCCTAATATGTGTGGGTGCTAATAAGTATTATATTAAAATATAACAATTGGTGGAGTTGGATATTGTCAAAGGAGTATTAATATTACTATTCCATGTAGTAATGTTAATCTAATAACAGTGGTGTAATAAGGGGACAATATGGTAATTTTGGAAGAAGAGGGGAAAATGATAATTTTCTAAGTAAAAGGGTAAAATAGTAATTTTATAAGTAAATGACAAAATGGTAATTTTATTAGTAAAGGGTAATATGGTAATTTTTGAGGTAAATGGTAATATGGTAATTTTATAAGTAAATGGCAAGATGTTAATTTTATAAGGGGTATTATGGTAATTTTTGGAGAAAAGGGTAATATGGTAATTTTGGAAAAGAAGGAAAAAATGATAATTTTGTAAGAAAGGGGTAAGATGGTATTTTTGGATGTAAGGGGGTAAAATGGTAATTTTTACAAATAAGAGGATATTATAGTAATTTTGGTAGTAAAGGGGTAAAATGGTAAAATTGCAAGTAGAAGGGTAAATTAATAAATATAATTATGAAGAAGTGTAAATTGGTAATTATAATTATGGAGAAGGGTAAATTAATAATTATAAATATAGAAAAGGGTAAATTAATAATTATAAATATGGAGAAGAGTAAATTAATAATTATAATTATGGAGAAGGGTAAATTAATAATTATAAATATGGAGAAGGGTAAATTGGTAATTATAATTATGAAGAAGGGTAAATTGGTATTTATAATAATGAAGAAGGGTAAAATGGTAACTATAATAATTGAGAAGGGTAAATTAGTAATTATGACAATAGAAAATGATAATTTGGTAATTTAACCAACTAAAAGGCAAACCGGTAATTATGATAACGACGAAGGATAATTTGGTCATTAAATTATGATTATAGAAGGGCAATTGGATAATTATGTTAGTAGAAAAGGGTAAATTGTAATTTAACCAACTAAAGGGGCAAATCAGTAATTATGATAATGATGAAGGGCAACTTGGCAATTTAACCAACTAAAGGGTAAATTGGTAATTATTTAACAAACTAAAGGGGAAAATTGGTAATCATGATAATAAAGAAGAGTAATTTGTAATTTATCCAACTTAAGGGCAATTTAGTAATTATAACAAAGGAGAAGGGCAATTTGGTAATCTAACCATCTAAAATGGGAAATATGTTAAGGGAAACAATTATGAAGGGTGAATGGTGAACTAAAAAGCGTAGGAGATAACTTGGTAACCAAAACCGAGTAGGGATGTGGCTAAGATCAACAATATGTGTGTTATATGCCTCGTGTGTCATGTGTTATACCGTATTGTGTACTTTATGCTTAATGATTAATCATTTGTAATACAACTTCGAGTGATGTATGCTTGTGTGACTTCCTTACGACATGTGGATGATGATTATATATGTTGTGCGTACAATGTTATCTAATGTGACCTTCTAGGACATACATGCTAGGGTGTTTAATAATATGATATGGGGTGAAAGGATAAAAAGGAATAAATGGGAAGTCAGTTGACTAAGGAGACACGATATTGAACTTAATATCTCATGATCCATAGGAGAAAAACAGAAGGAGATTATGATCAAAACGAATGAGTGATGCAACTCTTGCATTGGAGGTTTCTAGGGCTTGCATGGGACAATCCTTACGTAAGAAAGGTGTTAGGGTTTGCGCCGCCAACTAGGGCTTTTACGGTCACATGTATGATTGGTGAGTAGAGTGATGGGATTTGGGTTGAAACTAAATGAGATGAGATGTTGGACGATAAAAGAAAGGTTGAGCCACATAGGTCCGATTAAGGTTTTAAGGGAAACCCAAGAGAGTAGTAGTGAGAGAATTTGAATGTCATAAGGTGATGGGCCTCGACCCACACCCTTAAGAGTTGGGTTTTCATTATGAGTAGATGTAAGGAAGAATAGATGTCGGGGTGTGATAAGAGGGGTAAAGGTCTCAAGATATGAGACGGGCCCTCTCGAGGGGATAGAAGTAGAGGTCGGCGGCATGCATGTCAAGGGTGAAATACTTTTGAATAAGATATGAATAAGACGTTAATCACTTAAAGTGAAAGATTATTGAGTCGGGCCTAGGCCAATCCACCGGCATAATAGTGGCCAGGTGCCGGGGTGCCCTAGAGACCGATCCATCGGTATATAATAATGGCTAGGTGCGATCATCCCTATAAGTGACTGATCCACCGGCTATAATAGTGGGGGATCCCGAGCTCAATAAACCGAACATAATAATGATAAGATATGGGAAAGATACAAAGTAATTACAATGGAACAACAGGAGAGTCGGGGTCAGACTGATCCACCGGCATAATAGTGGCCAAAAGCATTTTGCCCAGGAGACTGATCCACCGGCATATAATAGTGGTTAGGTGCGTTCTGTCCTATAAGTGACCGATCCACCGGCTATAATAGTAGGGTTTTTGCACTCACATGGATATAAAATATGAGAGTTGATTGAATAATGTGGACTAATGGCTTAAGGCCCAAATGTATTGATTTTGCACTATGACATGGCTTAAGGCCCAAAAGTATCGATTATTCATAACGACCTATTGATATCTAATGTGAATATTAATTATGTGAATGTTATATATACACATATTGTTATATATGTATGTAGCTTTGTTTCAAGTGTTGCATTGCGAACCTGCCTTTAAGTGTGATTTTAAAGGGTTACTCAGTACCGTAGTACTGAAGGGTTCCATTCGTGGGGCCCCTACCTATTCAATGGGTAGTGTCCCTTGCAAGTCCAATTTCATGTTCTACTCAAGTGGATAATGGGAAAGAGCGTAAGGATTGTCCGACTTTTAGGGTTTCATCCTTCCTCTTCTATTATCTGGTTTAAATGAAATCATTGTCCTTGTAACCACCACTAGTGGATTTTATTCTTGTAAATGCTTGCTTGCGCTACTCTGATTTTAAATATGATTTGAATTTCTAGCAATTGATATTTCATTCTTTAGCCTTAACACTTGATACGGGAACGATATGAGTGAATCGGTCTGGTACTAAGTGTGGCGGTAATATCCCCGAAATTCAAAATTTGTTACTTTGCTTCTGCTAATCTTTTAATAAAACAAAAGTTTTCAGTAGTGAATTTTGGGGGTGTTACACCCGTACTCGCATGGATTTGATAAAAAGTATGGTGTGAATCGATTTCTGATAAGAGATTAATTAAATAATTAATCCTTACTATAAATGAGCCTTTATGTATCTTTCCCGAATGATTGTATGATATTATATTATCATGATGAATTATGCTCTTTTATCTCTTCTAAATTATTTGTATGATTTTGTGTGTTAGCCTTAATGCACGGTTACCTTGTTCAATACGTAGCGTACTAATCACCATTTTCATGGGTGTTGCTCATTCCCACGAGTAGTAGGCCCTTTTGACTTTGTGCAGGTGGGCGAGACATTAGGCAGGGCTGAGTGTTGAGCTTGTGGCTAGCTCAAGTTTGAGAGTGTCGTGGTCATATTCATTCTTTATGCAATTTATGTTCGTGTGTTATTTCTTTTGTATCGGATTTACCCTTTTTGATTCATTATTTGTATTGAGTATTTTAAACAAACATTTTATTGATTGTAATATTATTCCTTTGAGGAATTTGACTTCGCACTATGATTTCTATCTTATGATTGATTTTACTCTATTGGTTTGTAAACCTTCATGCATACTCTGATTTTTGATATTATGATCTTTCTAGCTCTTTTTTAAACTTTTGGTGGTTTGAGTTCAATGTTAATCTTTTTAGCCTTAGCACTTGGTACTGAAACGGTCGGAGAGAAACTATTTGATACTATGTGTGGCGGTAACATCCCCAGAATTCACAGGTTTTTAAATTTTAAATTCTTCCCCTTAAAAAAAGTAGTGAATTTTGGGGTGTTACAGCTATTATACCTGGTAGACCGGTACTCTTAAATATCATCCAGGGAAAAATACTCCTGGGCCACTATTATAACCGCTGGACTAGTACTCATAATATAATCCAATTTGACCTGACTCATTAATCTTTCACTTTCATAATTAGTGTTTTCTCCTTTTAATCAACACAATAATTTTATTTATTTGCCTCAATAGAGAGATCAAGATCCCAAGATATAAAGATACACTGGTCGCACCGGTGCATATAATCTACTCAGTACCTTTCAATTATCAACCCAGGACACAACGGTATCCTAGTCGTACTAGTACATAAAGTTACTCAATAGCCTACTGATAAGGACACCTAATATATAAGTATGCATACCCTCTAAATAGGTCCGTAGAGCTAGATAGAGTAAGATATATATAGGGTGTGGCTGGGCACAAAGGCATACCAGCAAATACCAAAATAATAGTGGACTAAACCACGTCTTTAGGGTAGAGACCCCTAAAGAGCCACCATTCTAGATCTCGAGGTCTTTCACTTTAATTATTAGTATCTTAATTAAGGTGATCACAAAAATTACAACAATCAAATACTTATTCACTTTCAATCGATCTGATATCATTAGGTATTCCTTATTCATATGGTTATCTAAGATAACACAGAGGAATCATTAATGCTATCATAATTTTATCCAATTTTGATTTATGATTCGTTCTCGTGATACTTACTGATTATCAAATACCATTATCTTACTTTTCAGTTTTACTTGAGTCTTATTACGAAACTCAATTATCCCATCAACATATTATATATAAATTACTGATTTACCCCTTACTTGTATAATTATGAAGACATCCCTTCCTTCTTGCCAATTTACCATATTACCCTTCATGTTACATAATTACCAAATTACCTTTTGCTCGGTTTAGGGTTACTAAGTTATTTTCCATACTTATTAGGTCACTAATCACCCTTCATAATTGTTACACTTATCATATTTCTATTTAGTTGGTTAGATTACCAATTGCCCTTCTCCATAATTACCAAATTGTTCTTTAGTTGGTCAAATTATTAAATTACCCTTCTTCATTATCACAACTACCAAAATACCCTTGTCCATTATCCTAATTACCAAATTACCCTTCTCTATTATCATAATTACCAAACTACCCTTCTCCATTATCAAAATCACCAAATTACCCTTCTCCAATATCATAATTACCAATTTACTCTTTAGTTGGTTAATTTACCAAATTACCCTTCTCCATTATCATAATTACCAAATTGCCCTTCTCTATCTTCATAATTACCAAACTATCCTTTAGTTGGTTAAATTACCAAATTGTCCTTCTCCATTATCATAATTACCAAATTACCCTTCTCCATTATCATATTTATCAAATTATCCTTTTGTTGGTTACATTACCAAATTACCCTTCTCCGTTTTTATAATTACCAAATTGCCCTTCTCTATCATCATAATTACCAAATTACCATTTGCCATTTTCATAATTACCAGTTTACCCTTTCGTTGGTTAAATTACCAAATTACCCTTCTCTATTATCATAATTACCAAATTATCCTTCGTCATTATCATGATTACCATTTTACCCTTCCATTACACCAAATTACTATTTTACCTCTTTACTTCTAAAATTACCATTTTACCTTTCACTTCCAAAATTACCATTTTGACATTTTACTACACCACTTTTATTAAATTATCATCACTACATGAATATTAATATTAATACTCAATTCTCATCATCCAACTCTACCAATTATTATACTTCAACAATATACTCATTATCATCCACAAATTTTAGGCTACATTCTTGCATAAGACATATTACTAAAATGCCCCTAAGGCTTACAATGATATTATTCATGCATCAATGGTCACAATAACATAATATAACATGGATAAGTACTCAATATTGTCCTTAATAATCAAACTCTTTCCTTAAGCAATATTTCCATACATAACACATAAATCGGCATGATTTTCTTTTTATCAATCAATGTAAGTAACTACATATCTTATATTAAACAATATATATCATGCAAAATAACATATTAAAACCCTAATGTGATAGCATACGTTTATCCATGCGTTTAAGTGGTGTTTAATGATTACCTTAATTTCAGCAAAAATTGAACCTTACTGGTACCCCAGTTAAAGATTCAAGCTTTGATTAGCAAAACCAATACCTAAAAATAATATCAATATTTATTATATTAGAATTAAGAAAAACTAAAGCATAAGACTTTATAAAACTTAATTAATGAAATACTTAACTTAAATATTATTATACCTTAAAACTTATTAACCAAAATATACCAAGGCATGCAACAACTCATACTATTCATGCAACATGAGCTGCATGCAAAACAAGAGGGGTAAGGGGCTCGAAATGGCAAGAAAGGGAGGAGGGAGTGGTGTTTTTGGGTTAAGGTTTTTGGGCTAGGAAAGAAGGTAGGTGGAGGAGGATTTAGGGCAAGGGAAAGGTGCAGGGGTGGAGAGGAGGTGTAGGTGATGGTGGCCAAGGGTGGTGGGGGCGGCAATGAGGTTGCGAAGTTGGTTATCGAGGTGGAAAGGGCTGAGAAGAACGGAAAATGGAGGAGGAAAATGAAGGTGTAGGGGGTTTGATGAGGGGGTGGTAGGGGAGGTTGCAAGGAGTGGTTTGGTGGCTTAGGTGGCGGTAGAAGCTGCGGGACGATGGAAGAAGGAGGAGGTGCAGGGTAGCTGCCGAGAAGGAAGAAAAGGAAGAGAAAAAGAAGAGGGGAGGAATAAGGGTGCTGCAAGGTGGCTCGAGGGGTGGTGTGGTGGTGCAGGAGTGAGGTAGAGGGTGGCACAGTTGGTGCAAGTTGCTAGTGTGGTGATGGAAGCGGCAGAATGGGGCGACGGTGCAAAAATATGGAGGGAGATGGAAGAAGAAGAAAGGGAGAGAAAGAAGATCGGGGAAGGGGAAGGAAGGCTCGAAAATGGGCAAGATGAAGTAGGGAGGGAAGAAGAAAAAGAAGAGGGAGAGAAAAGGAGGGGATAGGGGGCTTGGTAGGGTGGCAGTAGGGTGGTAAGAGTGTGGGAATGGCAGGGAGAGGGAAGGGAAAGGAGGGAAAGACGGGGGCATGCGTGAGGAGAGAGAGGGGTGGTGTGGTCGAGATGGGACAGGAAAATGGCAGGGGAGAGAGAGGGAGGTAGGGAGGGTAGTAGCGAGGAGGAGCGTTGTAGGTAAGGTGGTCAGAGATGGTGGGGGTGGTCGGGTGTAGTGTCAAGGAAAGGAAGAAGAAGAAGAAGAAGAAGAAGAAGAAAGAAAGAAGGGGGTGTAGGTTGTGCGAAGGGGAAGAAGGGTGTGGGTCAGCCTGGTCGGGGAGAAGGGAGGAAAGAAAAGAAGGGAGGCTAGGTCGGGCTTGCGCAGGAGAGGAAGGAAGAAAGGAAAAGGAATGGGTTGCGCGTAGGAGAAGGAGAGGAGGGAAGAATGGGTTGCAGCCCAGGTGTGAGGAGGAAAGAGGCCGAGTGCTGGCAGCCCAAGGGAAGGAAAAAGGAAAAAGAAAAAAAGGAGGAAAAGGAGAAAAATGAAAGAAAGAAAAAAGGCAAAAAAGGAAAAGGAAAAAATTGAAAAAATTAAAATAATTTAATTTATAATATAATATAATATAATATAATATAATATAATATAATATAATATTTTTAGATAATAAATTTATTTAATAATTTAATTTAATATAATTAAATATATGAGTTTAAAAATGATAATTTTAGTAAAATACTAGTTTGAAAAATTATTTAAATAAAAAAAATATGATAAAATAATCAAATATTTATTTTAATTTATTAAATATTTCTATTCACTTTTGTATACTTAAAAATCTTTAAAATTAAATAAATTTAAAAATTAATTTATTTTAAATAAAAATATTTATTATATTAAAAGTTTTTAAAATTTCAGATCACGACAAAGCATCTCGAGGTAGACAGTAAGGGACTGGGTGAACGTGGTCCGGGAATAAAACTAGAGGGTCGGTGCGAGCTTGCTGGTTTTTGAAGGTGACATGCGAAGTTGATGGGAAATGAACCACCTAATGGCCCGTGTGGTAAATGGGAATGGGAGTTTGGGAATTAAAGAGTGAGAATGAGAATGGGAATTAAGAAGTGGGAATTAGTTTATTTAGTCTCATTCCCATGTTTGGTATTTGATGGGATTAACTTGAGAATAAAAGTTTCTTATGTTTGGTACGTGGGAATGAGATTGGAAATATAATTATAAATTTATAAAAATATCCTTCTTATATTTATAATATTTATAGTTTTGTGTGTGTGTGTGTGTGTGTGTGTGTGTGTATAACCAATTGTTATTATAATTTTCCATTATTCGACCTTTTTTTTTCATAATAGATCATATAACATCATATCAGATTTGATCAGGTTAGATCCAATCCGATTAGATAATAGTAATTATTATTATTATTATTATTATTATTATTATTATCATCATCATCATCATCATCATCATCATCATCATCATCATCATCATCATCATTATTATTCAAATAATATTTTCAATAATTATTATTATTATTATTATATTTATTATAATTATAATAATTATTTTATTTTTAATTATAATTAATTATTATAATAATTAGAATTATAATAAAGATAATAATTATAATACAGTTATAACTGTATGTTTGATAAATGAAAATGAGAGAATTTTAAAATTAAAATTATTATAAAGATAATCATCATCATCATCATCATAATTAATATTATTAATATAATTTTTTATATACTAATATAAGATCATTTTGGTAATTTTATCGTCTATTCTCATTCCTATCCTTTTAATACCACCTCTCCCTAGGAATAAATTGATGAGAATTGATACATCTAAATCTTATTCCCAATCCTATTTTAATTCTCACTTCCTTAAAATAAACAATAAAATATTTAAATTTCTTCTCTAATTTTTATTCCTATAAGGGGAATATAGGGTCTCGTAGTAGTCACAGAGGTGGCGAGGATTTTTCCGTAAATCCTTCCCTTGAGGTGGTGGTAGTCCCAAATTGACAAACAGCTGCTGGTTCGGATGTGGACGAGAAACGCAACGAGGGACCCGTAACGGACCCGTAACAGACCCTGACGCTACTTCTCCACTGCCATGACTATTGACTACCTTTTGATCCGGGTGCGAAGGGTAAAGAACCGATGGCTAGTGGAGCAGGGGCGGAAAATATAGATGGAAATTACAAAGAAGATGGCAGCTGGCAGCCCGTTGTGTCGAAGTCCTAGAAAAGGAAAATGGCCTCATCGACTAAAAAAACATGGTAAGCGAAACAATATTTTGAGACATATGACTAGTTCTACGCCTATGAAATTATTATGAATTTTCTGATATGGAATGTAGGGGTGCGGGCTCATCCGGGAAACAAAAAGTCATAGGAGAATTATGCAGGGAACAAAAATGTGCTTTTGCAGGGCTGTAGGAAACTAAATAGGATGAAGTTAAGCTGCTGCATATGAGGGACTCCTATTTTAGGGGCTAAAATTTTGCCCATAATTTCGATAATCACCTGAATGGCAGAATTGCTATCCTTTGGAACCCTCTCCTCCTACAGATACGATTACTGGAGGTATCTCCCCAGTGTATCTCTCCACGACTATGCTGTAATGTGTCTTGGAATAATTTGGGTATCTGCTCACCTATCGGTGGTTTTGTCGGATCAGAGTCGAAAAGCTCGATTCCGTTGATCTCTCTTATGAAATATGATCTCCCTTCTTTCTTTTATTTCTGATCTAATCAAAAATTTTGAGGGAAAGGGGGGTCAAAACTCTGTATGAAAAGCTTGTTTGAAATCATACCGCCACCATGACCCGATGCTGGGACCGATTGATGTCCATGCTTCAGCGTCGGCCATTATCGTTCGCTACCCCCGTCCACATCCACGCTCCCACTTTTCTAATTACCTATAGAATTCCGGTCACCTCTCTCCCAAATTTTTCTACCGAATTTTCTTTAGCTTGCTGTGCAGAAATAACCTCAGAGAAAGGGCTTGCTCGGGCCACACTCGTTTGCTGCCTGATCGAAAGGCTAATAATTAAAGCTGTAGTGGATTGTTCGAAACTTTTATTTTACTTAATCGCAAACAAGCTGCAGGATCCTCTCTTAGACGAGTTAGATAGATCGGACATCTGTATGCCTTTTCAGTAGTGTGCTGTGGAACACAATTATGTGGATGCCTCAAATAACAAAGCAAAGAATCATGCGTAAATAGTCCCATTTGTTAGTCAAATTTTTTTATATATATTATTAATTTATTCCTAAAATGTACTGTTGACATCTATATATATATATATATATATTATAATTAAGCAACAGCTAGCTAGCTTCCTTCGTCCATATCAATTGACATCTATATATATATATATATATATATATATATAATTAAGCAATGGCCAGCTAGCTTCCTTCATCCATATCAATTGACATATATATATATATATATATATATATATATATATATATTAGCTATTAGCTATTATTAGCTAACTACTGCTGCTGGTATCGATGAAAATGTGGGAGTTTTGCTTTCTACAAGCAAAATTAATTTGTCTTTTTTTTTTATATAAGAAGAAAGAAATCACTATTTTATTATTGTTTCACTGCCGAATAAGTTGTTGTCATTTATTGGTTTTGCCTACTATTTCAACATTATTATACATGTATTATATGAGTACGTAGCTAGGAACCGGAGCATATATCATAAGTTTCACATTCATTAGTTAGAACAAAAATTCTTATGCTTCATATATATATATATATATGATTGTCAGTAGGTATCTAGGAATAGGAGCATATATCATAAGTTGCACATTGATTTGTTAGAACAAAAATTCTTATGCTTCATATATATATATATATATATATATATATATCTTTGTGATTAAACATCAAATCTTCTCTACAAGAAAACAAACTAACTCCAAATTCTCACGGCTTTATTAGGATTTATGGCATCTTCATCAGATATTGCACATTGGACTGAATCAAGACATCAAACATTTGTTCAATTTTGTGTTGAGGAGGTTAAGAAAGGCAATAGGCCTAGTTCAAGTTTCAACAAGATTGGATGGTCAAATATTGTTGATGGTCTTAATAAGCTTGAAAACGTGCGATACCAAAAAATTCAAGTAAAAAATCATTTTACCTCAACAAAAAAAGATTACATGGCATGGATAAAACTTGAAAGTGAAACCGGACTTGGGAGAGACCCGATAACAGGTGCAATAACTTGTGGGGAGGATAGGTGGAAGATATTTATTCAGGTAAATTACAATTTTATATTTTTTAACTTATTATTATTATTATTATTATATATAGCATGTAATAATTTATTTATTTTTTTTTGTAGCAAAATCCAAGTTGTAAACACTTTCGCAACAAGCCAATTGCCCATTTAGATGAGCTTCGATTAATCTTTGGTGGTACTCATGCAACTGAAGAACATCCATGGGCTCTATCTCAAGGGACTCATCCAAGTTTCGATAAGGATGATGAAGAGCTAAAAACAAGTAATGCGGGTCCTTCCAAATGCGAAAAAGTCATTGACATCGAGGGTTGTGATTCTAGTGATTCAGATGGTGGGACGTACCAAAAGGAAAAGTCAAGCAACAAGCGTTCTAAGAGTCAACAATCTAGTTCTCGTAAGAGAAAGGAGTCAGCTAGTGACAAGCTTGATTATAAGTTGCTACAATTATGTGAATCTGCATTTAAGATTAATAATGATCCTTATTTGCCTACACCTCAACCTTTAACAACCCCCACCATAAAAGACTGTTTAGCTATTCTAAATGACATGGCCGATGAAATTACTAATGAGTTATTTATCCTTGGTACTAATACTTTCAAGGATCCTGATAACAGAGACATATGGATGTATATGGCTCACCAAAAGCGTAATGTTTGGTTGGAATCTTTAAGAGATCACTCTAAGAGTTAATCAAGGATGTTAGGTTGTTATGGTATTTTGTAAAAGACTAATTTTTTTGAGATTTTTTTTATTTTCTATTTGTAAAACTATGAAGTATGAATTATGTTGTTTATGTTGAACTTATGTAATTGTTTGGACTTGTGACTTTTGGTATTTTAGAATAGTCTACCTTTGATAGACTTATGTAATTGTTTGGACTTGTGACTTTTTGAATTAGCTTTGAAATATTCATGTTGTTTGATAGAAAACATAAGTGTTGTTTGTTGTATATAATTTTATGTGTATATATTGGATATACATATAATACAAGTGATGCTTTGATTTTGAATAGATGGACGATCGAAAAAAAAGACTACTACTACTTTTACTTGTAGTGCGACATTTGCGAAAGAGAAGGAAGTCGTCTATTGAGAAGCAAGCTTGTTTGGAATCTTCTGAAACAGGTCACCAATTTGTCCAACGTATATTGAATGGTCATGATAGGCTATGCCACGATTTATTTAGAATGAAAAAGGATGCTTTTCTAAGGTTAGCAAGTTTTTTAAGATCAAGGAGGTTGCTAAGTGATACGTATAATGTGACCGTTGAAGAACAACTGGCGATTTTTTTATATACAGTTGGTCACAATGAAAGGAATAGAGTTGTGCAAGATCGATTTCAGCACTCTGGAGAAACTATTAGTAGATATTTCAACAAGGTTTTAGTTGCTATACCAAAGATTGCTAGTGATATTATAAGGCCTCATCGAAGCCTTGATGAGGTCCCTCCTGAGATCATGAATGATTCGAGACTTTGGCCTTATTTTAAAGATTGTGTAGGAGCGATAGATGGAACACATATCGATTCTTGTGTTCCAAAGAATGAACAAATGCCCTATCGTAATCGTAAAGGAGTATGCTCCCAAAATATTATGGCAGTTTGTTCTTTTGATATGTTATTCATATTTGTGGAAGCTGGATGGGAGGGGTCTGCTCATGATTCTCGAATATTCCAACACTGTATTCGAGATCCCAACAAAAACTTTCCTCATCCTCCTCGAGGTAAATAGAGCATTATTTTATATATTAAGTATAAAATATTATAGTTGAATAATATGAACTTACATTTTATGCAGGTAAATATTATGTGGTTGATTTAGGTTATCCCAATACATCCGGCTATCTTGCGCCATTCAAGGATACAAGGTATCATCTATCTGATTTTCAAAGAGTTGGCGGTCCACAAGGAAAAGAAGAATTATTCAATCATTTACACTCGTCAGTGAAAAATGTGATTGAGCGTTGCTTTGGTGTTTTGAAGGCTCGTTTTCCCATCTAAAGCAAATGCCGAATTATAGTTTGGAACAACAAATGTTTATTGTCATTGCAACAATGACATCCACAATTTTATTAGGTTGAATGGAATGGATGATATATTATTTGATGAGTTTTGTAGCAGAGAAATATATGAAGAAAACAATAGGAATAGAGATGTTGGACAACATGTAGAAGGTAGAGCGGCTAGAGAAATGGAAATGGTACGGGGTAGGATTGCAGATGATATTTACAATGCACGTCATTGAACTATATTATGATGTTATGCTTATTATAAATTTAAGAATGTTTATTGCATAATATAAACTTTGATTTACAATTAATATTTGAGTTTTAGATGTTTGTGAATTTTATAAAGTTTGTTTAGTGGTTGTTCATAATGTTTTTTAATAAGTTTATAATTTTTATTTTATAATTTTTAGTACTTTGTATATCTTTATATTTTTTTATACTTGTTAATGTTTAATATACTTTTTAATATTTAATATTACCTAATTTATATAGTAATTATTACTAAAAGATATATATAGGAAGATAAAAACTAAAGATGGAAAAGAATAAGTAATTTTGTATGTAAATGAAAACCAAACACTAATAAGATACAATAAGTAGTTTTTTAGCATTAATCACTTATGTAATAAAAGTTAAAACAAACATACATTTTACTTATAAAAGTACTTTTTCAAAAGTAGATTTATAAAAGTAATTTTTATCTAAAAGTAATTATTAATAATAAGTAAAACCAAACAGGGGCTAAACAATTGAACCGCCTCCATTATGCTCGCATCATTTCAAGGGAAATGGTTGCTGAAAATGATCTTAAGGCTGCGCGGGAGCAAGTACTGAAAGAGGATATGGTATGGATGGTTTTTTTTTATAGATAGAAGTGTATGGATCATAAGATACAAAAATGAGAGCATAATATCTAAGGGCCTAGCACGAAACCTGCCAAAAGATGCGACAAAGAGAGTTCTAACTTAATAGAGCCTGGACATTATGAATCACCTCATCCGCTCTATAAGAAAACTTCTTTCTGTCGTATTTGATCCAAAAACCTATTCTCATCTTAATTAACATAAGCATCCATCCCCTGCAGCTGACGATATTATCGAACACTGTTCTATTTCTGGACTCCCATATGGTACCTATAATAGCAAAAAACGCAGCTCGCCAGATGTCCCCCCTCAGACCTTTACTGTGAACTCCTAACCAAGCATAAGCATTTTCTTCGATTGAATTGGGCATTACCCAGAAATACCCAATCCAATCACAT
The DNA here is from genome assembly GCA_030549775.1 of Tamarix chinensis. Taxonomy (NCBI): domain Eukaryota; kingdom Viridiplantae; phylum Streptophyta; class Magnoliopsida; order Caryophyllales; family Tamaricaceae; genus Tamarix; species Tamarix chinensis. The sequence continues at coordinate 3,197,168 of CM060175.1, read as the reverse complement.
ATGTCGTACCATATCCTCCCACTTACCGAACAATGCAGGAAAAGGTGATTCGTCGTTTCTTGTTCCGTTCCGCAAAAAGGACACAAGGTCTGAAGTGCATCAATGACTTGGATCCTGGCCAATCTTTCATTTGTGTTGAGTCTATTTTGTACCGCGAACCAAGCAGTGAGCTTAAACCTCGGTGGTGCTATGCTTCTCCACATTAAGTTGGCTGGATTGGTACTCGATCCATCCTCGAGAGTAAGCTGGTAGTATCTTTGGCAGAACGATCTCACTGAGAAAACACCTGTCTCGTCGTGAGTCCATACAATTGAATCTTGTTTATTCTTGAGTGGACACGCCTTCTGAATATATATAGTAGCAGTTGCTCCATTTGAGGCTCTTCCCATGTGAACAGCTGCCTCCTCCACTCAAATCTCCAAGCTCAGTGAGGTCCCTCCCAGGCGCCCATCTCTGCCACTTTCTAATCTTGCTGCTCTGTTACCCTGAATAACCTTGGGAAAAGGTCCTTCAATGGACCTTTTCCAGACCAATCGTCGTGCCAAAAGCTAATAGATTTCCCGTCACCAAGCATATGCTTCAAACCCGTTCTCAGCTGGGGCATTTCTCTCCCTATACACCCTATATCCTTCCACAGGGATCACCTTGTGGTAGAGGATGGAAGTTCTAGAGACCCTGGCCAATCTCTCGAGTAGATAGAAGAAATAATTTTCTTCCATGATGCCCCTTCCGTTGTAAAAAATCTCCACCACCATTTGAACAGCAACGCATTGTTTTTGACCATGATATCCCCCACTCCCAAACCGCCTAGGGATTTAGGCTTTTGAATGATACTCCACTTGACCAGGGGAAGCTTTTTTTTATCTCCACCTCCACTCCAGAAAAAGTTCCTCTGAATCTTGATGATGTCCTTTACGACCCCGCTTGGAATTCTGAACAAGCTCATGAAATACAATGGCAGGCTGTTCAAGACGCTTTTAATGAGAACTAATCTTCCTGCTTTTGACAGAACCCTAGCCTTCCACCCAGACAACCTCTGCTTTACCTTATCGATCACTGGTTTCCACGTTTCCCTTATTCCTGTATTAGCCCCTAATGGTAGGCCAAGATAAGTGATAGGCATACATCCCTCCTCGCAGTCCATTATCTCAGCAGCTTCCTTCTGGAACATCGCATCCACTCCCAGGCCGATAAGAATTGATTTTCTATAATTAACCTGCAGACCCGATAGGAGATAGAAGCAATCGATCAAGCTTCTCCAAATCCTGACATTCGAGGCCAATGCCCCACAGAAAATCATCGTATCATCTGCAAATTGGAGATGGGTAACTTCCACATTTTCCTTCCCTATCTTCATACCCTGAAGAAGCCCTTGATCCACTCCTCTCTTGATGAGTTGGTTAAAAGCCTCCACAGCCAGAACAAAAAGAAAGGGTGAAATAGGATCGCCCTGTCTTAGTCCCCTACCCATCTTAACGGGTGTTGAGGGGGACCCATTGATAAGAATCAAAATACTTGCGGTCGAAATACTCTCTTTTACCCAACCTCTGAATCTGTGACCGAACCCCATGATACCCATAATGTTCTCCACAAACTCCCATCTAATACTGTCATAAGCCTTCTGAAAATCTAGCTTGATCATGACTCCCTTCGATCGTTTCCGTCTTCTAGCCCACTGAACGATCTCATTGGCGACCATTGCCCCATCCAGAATGCTCCTCCCCTCAATGAAAGATGATTGTGAATCACTCACTAGCTCATTCACCACCTGTTTCAATCGATGTGCTAGAATCTTCGCAATCACCTTGTAAATACATCCAATTAAACTGATTGGTCTATACTGTCTCACCTCCTCCGCGTCCACCACTTTGGGAATTAAAGTGATCAAAGTGGTATTAAGGTCGGGCGAAAGATGACCCGTGTAGAAAAATCTCATAACTGAGTCGGTGAAATCCTCTCCGATGGTTCCCCACATTTTCCTAATGAACCCGAAATGATATCCGTCATAGCCAGGGGCTTTTGACGGCTCACGAGACCAAACTGCTATTCGGACGTCCTCTCTTGAAGGGATCTTCTCAAGTTCTATACTTTTCTCCCTGGTTAGCCTCCGAAAACCACCCGTAGAAAGGCTAATATATGGAAGGTCCTCTTTCTTATACAGCTCGTCGAAGTACTCGATAATCACCTTCTTGATTTCTGGTGGGTCGACTATTATTTCACCCTTATCTACTATCGTGCTAATGGTAGCCTTCTTCTTCCTCACCGTAGCTAGTGTATGAAATTACCTCGTGTTTCTGTCACGTTCTTCAAAGTCTCTAACCCTTTCCACCTGCTTCTAGTAAGAGTCTTTCCTTCTATGCCATTTCTAGATCTGTGACATCAACGCCGATCTTCTAGCAATGTCGGTTTCGCTACAATTGCTATCTTTGACAGCGTCATCCACCTTGGCCAATTCATGCTCCAGAGTGTCTATCTTTGATTCAATATCCCCGAAAACCTCTCTATTCCAGATTCTCAGCATGCCCTTCATTTGTTTCATTCTTGCTTGACATGACCTCCCTCTAAACTGTTTCCAGCAATTAGAGACAAATTCCAGAAAATGTGGGTGTGAGAGCCACATATCCCAAGTTCTGAATGGTTTCGAACCAAACCCATTTGACCTCACCCTAAGATAGATAGGGTTATGATCTGACAGAGATCTGCCCAACCCCACGCATGAAATATCCGAAACCATGGTCAACCAAGATGAGTTGACTAAGAATCTATCCAGAAGGCTTGCAGACCCCGCCTTGTGCCACGAGAACTTCAAGTTGAACGGTTTCAATTCAATAAGGCCCAAACTATCTATCCATTCATTAAAATCCCGAACACTATTCTGGTCCACCCATCCTCCATTCCTTTCATTCTGATTCCTGACCTCATTGAAATCCCCCATGACTACCAACGACACTTTACACGAATGGCACACTTCCCATAGCTCGCAGATCCCTCCTCCCTTTTGGGTCTGTGTTCCCATAGACCAAAAGAATCCCGCATTCACTCCGGTGGGGACCCAACTCTCCTTCCAAGAAGATCCATCTGTTCCCGCTTGTATATTTTTGCAATGTGAAGATCTGCGAGTCCCATCCAATAATTAACCCTCCGCTCCTACCCAGGGCCAATGAATCCCTCCATTCAATCGATTCGTTCCTCCATATCCTACTATTCCAAGAGTCCTTCAAATAACTGTGTTTTGTTTCCACAAAACCACAAATCCAGGGCCTTTCTCTGTCGATCAAGCGCTGGATGCTTGAGATTTTGCCTAGTGCATGTATCCCCCTTACATTCCAACTAATGATTATCATAAACCTTGTTTCTTTCTCCCTCCTTTCCAATGATGTCTTCTATAGCTGTCTTCGTCAGATCTTCCTCTGGCTCCTCCTCAATCCCGCTAATTTTTCTACACACCTCCCTTCTTCCTCCGATGCAAGCCCACTTTGTTTTCCAAATTGCCAAGTCTGACTTGCTATACTTAGCTCTTCCCCTTCCATCCTCCTTTCTTCATTTTTTGAATCCTCCCTCTCCTCTCTTAATAAAAGACCCTCATGCCCATCAATCTCTCTTACGCCTTCGAATACGGGCGGTATGCCATAAGATTATGTTGCCTCACCATTATGCGGTCCATCGTTGAACAACAACACCACCTCATCTTTGCCACCCTCTCCCTCTATCCTCTCCCTCCACTTTTGAATTATCCTTTCTTCTCCCTCTACATCGTGGTCCACCGCTGCAAGATTTGTCCTAATTGAACTTGTTTCCTCTTACTCCCCATTCACCTCCTCTACATTTCTCTCCACACAGCCTTTCTGTATGTTGTGTTCCTTACCCTCCCTTATTTTGTTAAGTAGTGATCCATCGGTCCCTCCCTCTTTGTGTACTTCCCAGCCCACTAGTGCCTCCTCGCGTGTGGGCTTTCCCGTCTCCTGCCCATCCAATTCACTTTCCTTCACTGTGTATTTCCTCTATACGAGAGACTAACAAACTCCTCTTCTCCCCATGTCGTGCGTCAGTGTCGGCCGAATCTCAGCAACGTTTATGTTCCAATACGTCTTGGTTCTTCGCCACCCTAGGGCCTGCAGTTCCCGTCGTGTCTCTTTACCACCTCAGTTATTTCCCTTCACTCCCCTAGTTGGCCTGTACTATTGTTATCCTCATCTTCCTGCACACACAACCTCTCAGGAGTTGTCGGCAGGCTATAGCCTTTTTCCACCCCATCAAATATCTTCCCACTTACGCACCTACTCTGCGGGCTAACACAACCGTACCTCTCCTCCGTTCATCCACCCTCTATCTCATCTTCTCTCCCATGCATGGCTATCTCTTTTCCTTTCCCGAGCTGCCTTACCTCGGTCCACGACCCCCCTCTTCTCTCCTCTTCCTGCGAGTTGTCATAGCTCGAGATGCCAACCTGCAGACCATCATTACAATAAATGTTGCCGGACAGATGGACGAATTTGTCGCCGGAAGATGAGGCCTCCAATCTCCTTCTTTGTCTCCCTGGGTTTTGGTTTTACCATGGAATGTATTGTTACTCAATCTCCTTGATTTTCACCACAGCCTTCCTCTCGCCGATATGTATCTCCATCGTTTCTTTTATCTCCTCCATGAAAGCAGTGTCCAGCAAAATCATAGTAGTTTCCATTGATAAGCCGTAATCTCCCTCTTCCTCCCAACACACCCATCGTCCCCATTGCGAAACCAGGGACCTTAGGATTTCTTCCTTCCAGGGTATCATAGGTAATCCTCTAATTTCTATCCACGTACGTCGAAGCACGCATGCATCCTCCACCCTCCATCTCCTCACAGTCGAGAAAGTCTCACGCAGCAAGCTATCCTCGGCAAGTGCCATATTGCATACATCTATAGAATCAAATGTAATTAAGAATTTAAATATTCCTAGATCTCGTACCTTAGAAGTCGAGCTCCATTCTTGCATAATCTGTGGGATAATAAGCTCCGGCAGGAGAGGTTGCATTGATTCCACTATCACACTCCTGTCCAGCCACTCCTTTGCTAATTCGTCCACTTGAACGTGTAAGACTCTCCGCTTTTTTCTGGTATTTGTCCCCCATCGCCTCTAGCTACCGCCGCAAACGTTCTGCCATCCCTTAAAGCAGGCCGCCAGCTACCGGCCATTTTGGTGCCATTTTTCACCTTGGTCACCTCCGTTCCTCCGCTCCACTCCCTCGGCTGTGATGTTTTTCCCCTCTCAAATAATGCACGCTTGACGTAAAGACTGATACCATGGAATGGCATGTTATTGTTTCTTCTCACCGCCTCAATCGCCTCCCTCTCATAACCATATCTAATGAAACCAAAATGCAGGTTTGATGATCTCCTTTTCTTTCTGCAAATGTAGATATCCACTACTGTTCCAACCAACGAGAACACTTCCTTCACTTCCTTCGCCAAGGTATCCTTCGCTATGTTGTCGACGAAAACCGTGAAAAGCTTCCGGCCTATGAAACTTCCATTTGCAGGCAGCGCAGATTTTTGGTAAGGGAGATGAAGAGGATGGTTTTGTATGTTGCTTGGTACGGTGGCCTTGTGACGGTTGGGTCCTAGGTTGTATCTATCAAGTGGTTTGATTGGGATGAGGTTAGGGTTTGTGAAACGTTGCATGGTTAGGGATTGATTGGGATTATATGACATTTATGCATTTTTTGTTGTATTGAGGTGTGTTTCAATATTTGCTTGTATATGGCTTCTCTGTAATGAGCTAGCGAGAGACTTTTTTGAAATGGAAGATGATCTCATACCTGAAGTGGATCGTGGACAAACTATTATGTCTAGATGTATATGATATACTATTATTAGAGAAAAAAAGGATAACCTTTAATCAATCTCATGGTATCTAAAACAGTAAGCCTAATTAATATCAGAAGACAAAATCCGTATGCTCAATGAAATGATTTGATGGTTACTCAGATATTTTTGCAGATCTCAAGTAGAAATTTATTTTCTTTAATAATGCTGCTTCTAGCTTTGTTGCACAAAAAAAAGTTTCTTTTTCAAGCTAATTCTAATACTCGATCGTTCCATGATTTGATTAAGGCCCGCCAAGCTAAAGCCTCGGTAGGAGATATACAAGTGTAGGGCGATGGTTGGTCAAAGATAGAGTCTGAGATGCCAAATGAATTTATTCAATTTTTTTGAGACTTGTTGGGCAAGTCGTTTGTAGCTACCACGATTGATGATGAGATTCTTGGGTTGGGACCGATATTATTTGATGAATTAAAAATGAAGCTATTTGCTCCGGTGACTTATGGTGAAATTAAGAAGAATTTTTGCTTTGGGGGATAGTAAGGCTCCGGGACCAAGTGGGTATTCTGCACGATTCTTTAAACGGCTTGGCCTGTTGTGGGTGCTTATTTTTGTGGAGCAGTAGTGGAATTTTCCAGGTTGGGGAAACTCCTCAAGTAGATCAACGACGCTTATTCGGACTTGATCTCGAAATTGGCCACTCCTTCTAGAATGGGTGACTTTCAACCTATTACTTGTTTTGGCACTTCTAAGATTATCTCTAAATTTCTTACGGCCCATGTTTATCTAGTCTTGCCGTACATCATAGGAGATGAGCAGGATGCCTTTGTTCAGGGGCAGCTTATGGTGGATAATATTTTGCTTGTCCAAGAACTCATTAAGGAATATAATAGGAAGAGAACCTTCACAAAATGTCTTATTAAATTAGACATCATGAAGGCTTGTGTTCAGGGGATTTCTTGATATCCCTTCTTTTAGGGCTCAAATTTCCTTTGAGGATTGTGGATTTACTAATGGAGTGTGTCTCCACCTATTCTTATTCGCTGAAATTAAATGGGTGCATGTTTGTTTGTTCGTTTGTTTGTTTTAGGAGTCTGTGGGTTGAGACAAGGTGACCCAATCTCACCATACCTTTTTGCTTTAGGTATGGAATATTTCAGTAGGAAGATGAGAATGATCACGGCTAAGAGATATTTTATGTTTCATTTGCGATGCAAGGAGTTGAAGATCACTCACTTGGATTTAGCTGATGATGTTGCCTTTTTTAGCAAAGGTAATTGTCCTTTAGTGGGGTATCTTTTGGAAGCTCTTAATCATTTCCAAAATGTTTTAGGGTTAAAGGCCAATCCCCTTAAATCTCAAATTTTCTTAGTAGGGATTGAGGACAAGCTAAAATAGGACTTTCTTTATATGACTTGTATTGCTCAAGGAGTTTTCCCCTTCAGGTACTTAGGGGTCCCGATGAACCCAAGTAAGACTAGACCGATTAATTATGAAATGCTGATTAATTTTGTTTATGATCTTCTTAAATGTTTGTGTGTGAGACCCTTATCACTTGCAGGGTGAATTGAGTTAATCAACTTGGTAATATAAGGTATATTAAGATTCTAGATTGGGATCTTTCCCCACCCTAAAGCGGTCATGTCAAGAATTACTTGTTTGTGCAGAAGTTTCTTATGGAAGGGGAAACAAGCATTCGTTGCTTGGAACTCTATTTATATGCCACGTCAAGAAGGGGGAATAGGCTTAAAAAACTTGGAAGCTTTGAATAAAGTCTTTCTCAGCAAATACTTGTGGTTTTTATAGGGAAAAAAAGAGTCACTTTGGACCAAATGGGTCCATTGCTATTATCTTAAAAACCATTCTTTTGAGTTCTTTATGTTGACAACTAATACCTCCCCTTTCATGGGATATCTATAGAAGTTTAAGGAGCAAATTGTGGTAACGGTTGGTTATTTTACTCGAGTGATTGAAATGCTCCAATCTTGGAAGTTGACGAATGGGTTTTCCACTCAGGCAGTTTACTAGTTTTTTAGGCCAAAAATTGCTACTTGGCATGATCACATTGTTGTTTGGAAAGGTTGTATGACACGGAGGTATTTGTGTTATTTGTGGCTAGCTTTGCTTAAAAGACACAATATGTGAGATCATTTACCTTTTTTATATGGCAATATTACTTGTTGATTTTGTGATCTAGAAGCTGAGCATCATGAGCATCTATTTTTTGACTACCGTACTATGTTACTTATTTGGATGGAGCTTAGAAGTTGGCTCAGTATCAAGCAAGGGTCATTGTCATTGTTGATTGTTTCCTGATGCCTATGATGAAGAAAGAAAGATATTTTCATTTTGACACAATCCCACAAACTCACCCTAGTTTGCTAATCTATCTTATATGGAGAGCTAGAAATGCAAGTTTGTTTGATTTCATGCCACTGATAGTAGAGGCTTAATTTTACAAGTTAAATTTTTTTGTGTATATCCATATTTATAGGAAAGTTTCTTTTGATAGCTTCTGTAACTAATTATTCTGAGTGCCTTGTTATCTTTTTTTTTTGCCATTTGAGCTTGATAGATCTACCAACATGTGCTAGTTTATCCTTTTTCATGTCTTAGGTATACCCATCTTTTTGTAACAACAGGTTTCATAATATACTTACCCATTTACTTGGAAATTTAATTATGTTTGGTGTTTTTACTTGGAAACACTCAACTTGTGGATTTTATACCTTTGTGTTTGGGGTTATTACTTGAAAACACCCAATTGGTTATTTTGGGAGTTATTCTATGATTTGTGATATCACTAGATAATTAATAATAATTGAATGAGATTTTATTTGAGCATTTTTTTCTGACTCTTGGGATAGCTGATCGGGAGTTAGTTGGTGGGTTAACCTATGGTTTATATTTTCACTTAATATATTTTTTTCTCTACCGAATTGCGGTCGATAGAAGTGTATGTGCATATATTTGAGGTATAAAATTATACCATGGCAGGCTAGCATGGCATTGGTGTCTAGTTTGGGTGGGTGAGGTATCCCACTACATGCCCCCCGACACTTCCTATTGTTCATTTCTTAAGTGGGTGTGGTATCGCAACTTTTTAGCCATCACCATTGAGGTATTTAATGTGTGGTGGGTGAGGTTTCTTGGTACAAGTCCTCTTGATGTATTTCGACCATGTGTGGTAGGTATGGTATCACGATTTGTGTTGCCCCTTACAACAGATGCACTCGATGTGTGGTATCCCCAAATAAAAACGCATGCGATGTATCTTAATCCTATATGGTGGGTGTGGAATCCCATTGTGTTTATTTTGTTTCCATGACTTTTGTTCTTAGAGAGAACTATGTATAGTTGAATGAGTTATCTTAATAATTGAAAATTATGTGATCACTAAAGGAAAATTGATAATATGGTTTGTGTTGTGTAGATTTTGATGCATTTACTGTATTACTATTCTTCCATGATTTTCATGCAAGCATGCCTTGTTGTATTAATATTATTATGTTTATCATCATGCTTCTCTATGAATTTAATGTGTTGGATGAGCCTTATCATATTTTAAGTAGTTTGTTTTACCAGTACTTCACCGTAATAATACTATAGTTGTGTGATCACTGTAATGATCCAGCTTTTGCTTTGGAGAGTAGAGGACGATTTGTAGGGTATGATTTTCAGCTAGAGTATGTTGAAAGAGATGGTGTAGGCCAGTAGATGGTCATTGCTTGAAGTTGGAGATTCATGTTTATGATTAAGAGTTAAGATAATCTGCTAGAGGTATTTTGCCCACTACATTTGAAAGTCTTGGTTCTTTCGATTTGGTTTCCCATATTTAGACTTTGTAAACTCTCATACTCTTCCTATCTATATTATTGTTCTCATCTTTGTTATCATAGTACTGTTGTATTAATATTATGAGTATGTATCTTCTCATTTCTTGTTCCATTTTTCCATATTGGGCATAGTTTAGTTGTTGATCATCTCTTTTGGTTGATGTAGCAATAATATTTTTCCGAATTTTTTTTTAAACGCTTTTACATTGTCTTTAAAATGAAATTTTATATTTTGTAAATTGGGGGGGGGTGTTACCGTGCAATATCATATGCAAACTTCACTAAAGGCATAGGTTTGCATTTACGATAAGAGAACTTTTAGGTCCTTGAAAAACCACATGCTCCTATGCTCAATCTATCACCACACGATGCCATTCCAATATATCCATGCCATTGATCATATCATAATCAGGCATCTCTAGCTCTACAAGGTTTAAAGGAAACACCATGCCACTAACAACCAGAGCCACATCTCTATAGAACCTAGAAAAAGCAATCTTATTCCCTAAAGATAACATAATAGAAGTAGAAACACTAGTAGACAAAGACATAACAACTCTAGTAATGAATGTAGAAGACATGAAAGAAAGAAATGCACTAGAATCAAAAAGCATATAAGGTGGTAAAGATGAAATAATGAGTATACTAGTAATCAACTTTAAAACTTCAAAGTTTATCTAACCCTAACTTGAGTAATTAATATTTTAATCTAATTCTATTCCAAAGTAATTAATATTCTTATTATACCCTAATCCTTTAAACCTGAATCTAAACATAATCCTAATCCTAACTTCAGATCATTAATATTTTAACCTAACCTTAATTTTTAGATAATTGATAAATTAATTTTTCCTTAATTCCCTAACCTACAAATAAAACATGATCCTAATCCAAGCCATAAATTTCTTCATCTTTTTTCCCTTTATTTCCCTTATTTTTTTCATTTTTCTTTCTCCTTTTTCTTCTTTCTTTTTTTTTCTCAATCCAAATTGATGTGCTTATTCCCTTCCTCTTCGATCTATGTGAACCCCCCCCCACATGGCTTCCTATTTCCATCCCCTTCCCAGCCCTACACTACACTTGTCGCCCACCCTCTAACTTGCACATGCCCATGTACCCTAGTTTTATCAACCATCATGCCCAATCACTTTCTTCCCCAATTTGCTTCAAGTGGAAGAATCAAACTGACGCCAAACCATACTTAAATTTGAACTTTATTCATTCCCATTCCACATCCTCAACCCCTATTCCTCTATAAATACCCCCTCTCCACTTCTTATTTCATTTTTATGACTCACAAACTCTCCTTAACTCCCTATTCAATTCTTAGCATAATCCCTATCAAACCTCGCCATTTTCTTCCATCGAAGTTTTATGTAGTTTATATAGCCTCATGCATCTTAGCCTTAGCTACATCAAAATCCCACGCTTAATACCCCCTATTAGCATGAACTTCTCATGCAACCCCCACCATGTATGCATTACAACCTCACGTAATAACCATCACCTCAACCACCCATAACTTAGTTACGTTAAATTTCCACGTTGTACCACCACTTCTTGTATGAAATTCCTATGCATATCGCCCTCTTTTAAACCCTCAAAGTCACACATCCATCATCCCCTTGCACCACTCCTTCACACAAAAACCACCCCAAACATAGTACAACCTCACACAACCTATACCTATTTGCATCACCACCTTATGTCACCTCTACCCCACCACCTTAATCCCTCATGTTTCACCCCCCATCAAAATGAGGATATCACACAACCCCTCACTATGTGATCTCTCACTCTGCTCACCCCTTGATGCACCAATTTATGTCACAACTAGTTTGAGTCTGACGTGACTTAGTTTGCTTTGATTTTTACTCCATTTCACCCTCCTTTACCTTAGCTTTTCTGTTATTTTTTCTTAAGTTATAATGATTTATTATCCTTTACTTTTAGGTGAATTTTTGTTTATCTTGGAGGAGGTATCTTACGGTTATATGTACTTAGAGACCAGAGACGTTTTTTGTTGGTAAGGATACAAGTTATAGTTAGGATTTTTGTATGGAATGTGTAAATGTGTATGAAAACTCACGGTTGGTATTATTATGATTATAATTTTATGTTGATGATGTTTTTTTTTTATGATGATGTGTTTTTGAATATATGAAAAGTGAAAATATGTGAAGAATATGGGCTTATATGCGATAACTCTCATTTTAATACCAAAAGTGTGCTAGTATGACCCATGGTATATTAATATGGTTTGACCAGATACGGAAAGTGGTTTATAAATTTGGTCAAGTAGTTTTATGATGATATATATTAATAGTTGGAAATCATTCATATTATGGATTATAGGAATTTTGTGAAAATATAAATATATTGGCTATCTTTAGGGCAATTTGGTAAATATGGATTAAATATATAATATTTGGTATTTTAATGTGTTAATTGATTTAAAATAGGTTAAATATTTTATTTAGAATATTTGAAGTAATTATGAGTGGCTTAATTTCCATAAAATGAGAGAATGACTTAAATTTGGAATAATTACTCTAGACGTAGGATCATTATCGAGTGTAAAAAACTAGAGTTAGGCCTTGATTTTTGGATATATTCTTAATATTTGCATGTTAGGAATGCTTATTAAATTTGGTGGTTATATAGATCTTATAGGAAAAACTATGTCTAAATTGTGAAATTTGAGTTTCATAAAGATTTATAAATAGTAATTCTAAAGGTGGGGCTCTTATCACATATGTAAGACATTAGATTTAGACCTTAATATTTAGATATGTTGTTAGTATTGAAATTTTAGGAACATGTATTAAATTTGAAAGTTATATGGATCTTATGGAAAAAGTTGTGCCTAATTTGTGAAACTAGGGTTTTATAGAGGGGAGGTCGTTATCTCATGTGTAAGATGATAGAGTTAGACCTTAATTTTAAGGTTTATTGTCAACAGTAATATAGTAAGGAATGTGTACTATATTTTATGTATAAATGAGTAATATGGGAGTAGTTATGCTCACCTTATGGAGCTATAATTTTCTTAAGAAAAATATGGTCACTTTCCTTAGGGGAAAAATATGGTGAAAATGGTTTGAATGACTAAAAAGGATAAAGGCTAGTATGTACACTTAGATAATGGCTTAAGTGACTAACTATTTAATAATTGGAAAGAATGATTTGATGTTGAACTATGTCAATATATGGATAAGGAAATGGTATAATCTAATGGATTGAGCAATTAGAAAATAAACCCTAGTGGTTGATTGGATTAGTATATTTAATACATCTATAAATACCTATGTAATATTAGGCATGATATATTTTATACTGCCTGAGTTATGCATGATATCGTATTATGATGCATCATTACCTTATGTATATGGCATTAGCATGACACATGTTAAATACAATATCCCCGTCATAATAGGTTTTGCATGTGTTGCAGTTAAGAAAATAACTTGGCTTACTTAGTACATAGCATATTGATGTACCCATTTGTTTAGTCACCTACTCATTCCCATGAGTAGAGGGCGATGTGTAGGTTTTTAGGAATGGCCAGTAGTGGACAAACCTCAATTTAGGTTTAGGTCAGGAGAGTGTGGATATCAGGAGGTTTTGTGTGGCCCATGATAAACCATGATTTTGGGGACACACTATTCTCGTTTTAAGGTATCCCTATAGTCTAAAAGTTATCTTTTCCCTATAATTGATTTAATCAGGGACTGATGAGGTCCTTGATTATAAATAATCTTTACAATATTTATGTAACTTTAGTTCGCCCACTCTATTTTTAAATTGGCTGGTTTGTTTAACCTTGTATCGAGTTGCATAATCAATGGAGCACACACACACACACACACACACACACACACACACACACACATATATATATATATATATATATATATATATATCATTCATAGATTATAGAGGAGGGTATGTATGTGTAAACCCCGTAAAACCTATTGCTGCTCTTTGTCTTCGGTTCTGTATATGCTACTTCATGTTATCGTTTGGACGTGTGGTCGAGTGGGAAGGTTTGAATGTGTTGGCTTTGTATGTTTTTTTACTATTTCGTTGTATCAGTCATGTATGTTGTCTCTTGTCGGATGTTTTTTGATAATAAAGCAACGGCTTCGGGCCTCCTCTAGATCTGATGCCATGATGGACCAATTGGTAGAAAACAACATTGGCGACATTGTTGTAGTTAAAGTATTCTGTGATAGGCGGAAGTCGTCTATCCTATATTAGATACGGAGGTAGCACTCCATCTTTTCTAAGTGTATTTTTTAGCTTCCTATTATGGGCTGCATTGAAAGGCCTACATTAAGGTTCCACGAGCTTCGAAATAATATAAAATATCATTGTATAGTCTAGATAAGTATGGAGAGATTTATAGGGTTCTACACTCTCCTAGTTAATTCTAGAAGGTTCTAGAGGGGGATGTCTCTAGATCCTTCTCTACTTATATAGATGAACATGGATAATTCTAGAAATCCTAATAGAGCATTCTAGAAACCATAATGGACCTATTGGGCCATTCTAGAGAGATCCATTAGGCTCGTTTCTAAAATCTTCCTAGGAGAGGGGAAGGGGTGGATCTTCTCCTATAAATAGAGGGGGTTGAGGCATCTGAAAATCATCCAACAAGAGTTGTATTTAGAGCTTCTCTCTCTACAATACAATTTTCCTTTATCTCTCTAAAAGCTCTCTCTTGAGTTTTCTTGTAAAAAGTTCAGTGTGGTGGTCTAAAATCATATCTAGTCTAAGTGTTGAGTACACTTAAAGAGAAAGTCTAACGTAATCTCTCAATGAGTGAGAAAAGACTACGGCTGCACATAGCTAGACTTGGTGAATAAGTCGGTACATGACAGTTGGTATCAAAGCTCGGTTCCTCGATGGCCAACAATCCCGAATCATCACAAATTACTCAAAGTGGTGATGTTGAGAAGAAGAAGAGATCGAAGTCTACCTCCAAATCTTATGCATTGATTTTGGAGGAACTTCTTGAGAAGATGGATCACTCCATAACCATGTGTTAGGAGGATGTTTCCACCTTAGAAGGGAAGGTGGAAAGGTTGGAGAAGGAGGTGGAAGCCCCAGCCACCTAAGAGGAGGGGCAAGGGCTATTCAATGCCCTTGTCACCAAGGTCTGTGAGGAGATGATGGAGGCTCATCACATACTCACGGATGATGTGATGGCTCGCATGAACCAAGTAATGGTGAAAAACGTTGTCTTGAAAGATCGGCTTGCCAACGTTGAGTCCAAATGTGTCCGAAGTAGAGAAGTAATATCACATGGAGATGGAAGCTCAAGAGGGTCTGTGCCAATGATGGATACAACCCAACCTCACAAGTACAAGGATTCGAGGAATTCAAAGGAAATTGATAACTTACTTTACATCATCAAAAGGTACTTTTTCGCCATTTATTTACTTCATGATAGCATGAAAATTACTCAGCCTAACCTTTATCTTGAGGAAGATGCTATGTTGTATTGGTGTGCTCGTCAATGAGATACTGAGTGGGGTGCTTGTGTAATAAGCATGTGGGATGAATTTAAGGTGGACTTCAAAAGGCATTTCTACTCAACTAATGCCGAGCTAGATGCCATAAGGAGAATTCAAAATATCAAGCACATGGGAACCATCAAGGAGTATATAAACGCATATAGCCCATTGATGCTAGAGATTTCTGATATGCTCGATAAGAAAAGGTTGCTATACTTCATGGATGGATTGTAATCATGGGTAGAATAAGAGCTAAGGAGGAGAAATGTTCAAGATCTCCCCGCACCTTATCGGGAAGTTGAGTCCTTGATTAAGTACAGGTCCGAAAAGTGGGATAAGGACTGCAAAGATAGCTCCAACAAAGGTCGAGGAGGCAAACCCAACAAGACTGGTCCAAAGCACCACGACTCCAGGGGTAAGGAGCATGATGGTAAAGAATTCTCAAATTTCAAATGAGAATACTTCATGTGTGGAGGCAATCACTTCCTTCGAGATTATCCCCAAAAGAAGGCACTAAACACAATGATAGTAGACCAAGCTGAGAAGGAAAGCTCTAATGAAGCTCAAATGGGGTCCTTAACCCTACTCAAATCCATCAACTCCAAGCTGAAGGAACAAGCCAAGGGGTTGATGTACGCAGAGGTAAAGGTGAAAGGTGTCACTAGCAAAGCCTTGGTGGACAGTAGAGCTTCTCACAATTTCCTCAGCCCAAAGAAGACACAAATGATGGATCTTAAAGTCATTAGAAAGTGGGGAAGAATGAAAGTAGTCAACTCCAATGCTAGGCCCATCCTTAGGGTAGCTTATGGAGTCCCGATCACCCTTGGCTCATGGCAAGGAAGGGTGAACTTTACAGTAACCAAGATAGATGATTACAACATGGTGCTTTGAATGGAGTTCATGGACATGGCAACTTTACTCACCTTTCTGGAAGATAGCACTATGCACTTAGGGAAGGGACAACAGTGTCACATTGTTCCCTTGACACGAGCATAGTTGGAATCCCATTCGCTCTCAGCCATGCAATTCTCCAAATGGTTCAAGAAAGGTGGCTTTGGTTATTAAGGAGGAGTTCCCACAACCTATAGAGGTGCCTAAAGAAATATAACAGGTCCTTCATGAGTTTAAGGAGGTGATGCCCGAAGTGCTACCAAAGAAGCTTCCACCTAGGAGGGAGGTGGATTATGCTATCGAGTTAGAGCTAGGGGCCAAGCTACCCTTAAAGAGTCTCTACTAAATGAGCCCTCTAGAGTTAAAAGAATTAAGGAAGCAGTTGAAGGACCTACTCGATGCTGGGTTAGTTCATTCTTTAAAAGCTCCTTATAGGCCCCTAGTACTATTCTAGAAGAAGCAAGATGGCTCTCTTCAAATGTGCGTGGATTATAGGGCGCTCAAAAAAATCATGGTGAAAAATAAGTACCCATTGCCTTTGATAGATGACTTTTTTGATCGACCAATGAAGGCAAACTACTTCACCAAGATAGATCTTCGATTAGGGCATTGGCAAGTGAGGATTGCCAAAGGAGATGAAGCTAAGACCACCTGTGTAATTAGGTATGGTTCTTTCGAGTTCCTTGTCATGTCATTTGGTCTTACGAACGTCCTAGCCACATTTTGTACTTTGATGAACAAGATATTCCACCTATACTTGGATAAGTTTATGGCGGTATATCTAGATGATATTGTGGTGTATAGTGAGTCCCTCAAGGAGCATGTAGAGCATTTGAAGGTTGTTTTTCCATTACTCCCAGAAAATGAGCTATATGTGAAGAGGGAAAAATGCTCCTTTGCTCTCACTAGAGTGAAGTTCTTGGGCCACTTCATTAGAGATGGGAAGATTGGTATGGACACAATCAATATTCAAGTCATTTAAGAATGGGAAGCTTCAAAGAATGTGTCAGAGTTACGAAGTTTTCTCTGATTAGTTAAATACTACCATAGATTCATCCTAGGGTATTCAAAAAGGGTCATACCCCTCACAAACAGATTGAAGAAGAATATCCCATGGAGTTGGGATGAGGAGTGTGTCATGGTATTTTGAGGATCTGAAGAAGGCAGTGATGAAAGAGCTAGTTCTATGCCTACTTGACTACTCAAAAGAGTTTGAAGTGCACTCGGATATCTCTGACTATGCCATTAGAGGGGCACTCATGCAAGAGAGACACTAAATTGCCTTTGAGAGTCGTAAACTAAATAAGACAGAGATGTAGTATCTCGTTTATGATAAAGAGATAACCACCATCGTCCACTGTTTGTAATTGTAGAGGCACTATCTTCTGGGGAGTAAGTTCATCATCAAGACCAATAATGTTGCAATAGGTTACTTCCAGAATTATAAAAAGCTGAGCTCCAAACAAGCCCGTTGGCAAGACTTCCTAGCAAGGTTTGACTACAAGATAGTATAACCCTAGTAGAGCTAATGTGGTGGTTGATGCTATGAGCCACAAGATAATGCTTGCTAGCATGAGCGGTCCCACAGGATATATCCTAGATCAAGTTAAGGAGGGAATGATGCACGACGCCTTTGCTCAGATCCTGATGGAGATGGAAAAGGAAGGAAAGACTCAAAGATTATGGGAATAGGAGGGAGCCCTATATACTATTGAAAATAGTCTCTACATACTAAGATGGGGGAACTTACAGAGAGGCATCATGAATGAGTGCCACAAATCAAAATGGGCTGGACACCAAAGTATGAGACGCACACTAGCTCTTATTGAAGATGTTTATTATTGGTGTAGGATGATGTTGAAGGGGATGTGAGGACTTATCTTGTTTTCTAATAAGATAAAAATGAGCAAAGGTGCCTCGAGGATTGATGAAGCCCTCACCCATTCCTGAAAGACCTTAGGAGAGTGTCTCTATAAACTTCATTTCAGCACTCCCAACATCCGAAGGGTATAGATCGATCATGGTGGTGATTGACAGGTTAAGCAAATATGGGACATTCATTCTGGCACTAAAGGACTGTATAATAGATTTGTGCTCCTAGTTATTCTTCAAGAGTCGGGTGAAGTATTGGGATTACCGAAGTCCATCGTCAATGATAGGGATCTCCACTTTACTGCCAAGTTCTGGAGGGAGTTGTTCAAGATGATGGGGTCCAAGCTTCATTTTTCTACAATTTTTCACCCTTATACAGATGGGCAGAATGAAAGGATGAATGCTTTGGTGGAGATGTACCTAAGGCACTTTGTGAGTGCCACTAAGAAAGATTGGGCCAAGTTGATTGATGTGGCTCAATTCTCTTATACTCTTTAAAGGAGTGAGTCTACTAGTCATATTCCGTTCGAGTTGGTCATAGGGTACCAACCCTTCACTCCGCACATAGTGGCTAAGGGATACAAGGGGATTAGTCCCGCAACACACTCTTTTGCACATGGATGGAAGGAACAGGTTGACCTTGCCAAGGCACACCTAGAGAAGGCTTAGAGAAAGATGAAGAAGTAGGTAGACAAAGATCGAAGGCCTTTGGAGTTCAAGGAAGGAGACTTGGTAATGGTCAAATTGTCCCCATAGGTGTTCAAGGCTTACCGCCAAGTTCATAAAGGCTTGGTGAGAAGATATGAGGGGGCATACCTAGTTATGAAGAAAGTAGGGAAGGTATCCTACCGTATAGATCTGCTCTCGAAATTAAAGATTTATTTAGTTTTCCATGTGAGCTTGCTACCATAAAGACAAGGTAGACTCAAATAGAGAAGAAAGCAAGCATGCACCACGTGCAAATGTGACATCCTTTCATCATGAAGTTGAGAAGATTTTATCCGACCAAGTCATCAAGAAACAAGGGATGCCGAATTATAAAGAGTACTTCTTCATATGGATGGGGTTACCTAAGAGCCAGAACAGTTGGGAAAAAGCATAAGACTTGTTGTAGTTCCAGGAGGCTATCTAGAGTTATCTGTCTTCTATCATCGCCGACAATGACGATTGGGGGATAATGTTACGGACCTCATTGAAAGGCCTACATTGAGGTTCCACGGGCTCCAGAATAATCTAAAATATCATTGTATAATCTAGATAAGTATATAGAGATATATAGGATTCTAAGCTTTCCTAAATAATTCTAGAAGGTTTTAGAGGGGGATGTCTCTAGATCGTTCTCTACTTATATAGATGAATATGAATAATTCTACAAACCCTAAGGGAGCATTCTAGAAACCATAATGAACCTAATGGCCATTCTAGAGAGATCCATTAGGCCCATCTCTAGAATCTTCCCAGAGGAGAGAAATGGCCAAAGGGGTGGATCATCTCCTATAAATAGAAGGAGTTGAAGCATTTGAAAATGATCCAACAAGAGTTGTATTCAAAACTTCTATCTCTTCAATATAATATCCCTTTCTCTCTCTCTAAAAAATCTCTCTTGAGTTCTCTTGTAAAGGGTTTGGTGTGGTGGTCTCGGAGACATCTCTAGTCTAAGTGTTGAGTATACTTAAGGAAGAAGACTGACCTAGTCTCTCAAGGATTGAGAAAAGACTAAGGTCACATGTAGCTAGACTTGGTAAATAAGTTGGTACGTGACATTTTGCATTGTTTTAAATGAAATTTTATTTATAGTAAAAAATAGAGGTGTTACACATATGCATGCCATATAAGCAGGGTTCATGAGCATGTTAGTATATTGTATTACACTAATGTTATACATGACATACACTTCATGGAATTATCATGGATCTTATTGGAAATACTAAGTATAATTGGTAGCACATAAATAATATAATACCATCAAAGGCATCATTAGGGCTTTCAATTATTATCTGAAGTACATGTAGTCACATAATCCATATTTGCTCAAAAATATCTAAGAAGGGACCTAAGTTCTCCACATGAAACTAGTTATTGTAGCACTAAAGGAAACAAAGTCTTGACTAACAATAGGGAAGCAAAGTCCCAATCAATAAGATAGAAAACATAATCTCAACCACCACATCCCTAAGTATCCTAATTTTTATGCGTCAACACCCCTAAGTACGCTCATAAATGTTACATAGAATATGGGAGGTACCCAAATTAATGAGAATTCCATTACTCATAGGCGCATATAATAGTAGTTAGCCCCTACTTAGCTACTCTAAAAGTTGGAGAAACAAAGTCTCAAACAAATTATTTTTATTTAAGTGATTAGTATATTATCAAAGACTTACTTGAATCATAAACCAACATACATGATGCCCTTGATTTTCCACTTGAGGATCTCACGTTTCCACTACTTGCCCATTTATAATACCCAATGTAATATCTCAACCATTTAACCAATCAAGTATAGTCCATTTATGCAGCATTCGTTCACCATAAGATGTCTAGTTCAAATCTTAAGACCAAGGTCAAATATAGGTCAAACTCCATACAATAAATATTATCCCATACATGTATATGATGCAATATCCATTTATTTTAATTACAAAAATTAAAACCCACTAAAAAAGGGGTTGCTTTACATTTGACGTCAATCATTTTTACCTTCTCTGTAAGTGCTGCACCCTTCTCAGCACAACAGACCAATAGAATGACCTTGTACGGAAAAACAAAATCAGGGCAACAAGAAAACCAAACAGACTAGCAAATGCCAACACGAGAAAGGACAGCATAAAGCATCCAGTGCCGTAGCATGAACCACTTCCCCCTGCTTTCTCATCGTATATATACCCAATCACCCATACCGAGAGGATGTAAGATCCAATGGGGCTTGCTATGGCAATGGTGTTGAAAATCGTTCCCATATGTAAGACACCGAAAATCTCTGAAGTGATGGTTGGCATCAATGACCATTGTGAACCGTAACATACTCCCACTAGTATTGTCCCTATATATAAGTTCCCTGAGAATCCAGAAGCAATTATCAGATGGCCAAATGTCATGGTTGCCAAAGTAATGGCTATGAATACTGGCCTCGCCCACCCTTTTCTGTGCAAGAGTATGTCTGATACATACCCGGCTCCAAATCGGCCAAGGAAATTCCATATGCTCCACAAGGAAACCAATGAATTGATTTCTACAGAGTTGTAAGAAAGTGATTGTCCAATTTGGCTCATGTTGTTTATGGTGGCTAGTCCCGAGCCCATTCCACAGGCCATAGCAACAAACAACAGCCAAAAGTTCATTGATTTCATAGCTGCCACAATATTCATGCTCTGACCAGCCGGCACAATTCCGTCACTGGAGCTGGTCCCTACTCGAGTTGCACCATCAGTCAGTTCATGAGATTCTAACTGTTTCTCAGCTACAAGTTTCTCAGACTCCCCTACCATCGGCTCATTAATCAATAATGAATCCTCTCTTTGGGCTCGTACTGAAATTTTAAGAGGTAACATGAGCAGCAGTACAATGACTATGAATATGAAGATTACTGCCCATGATGGAAGCGTGAAGACGTTTTCTAGGACGATAACAATCATTAGAAATGCAGCAATAACAAGGGCAACTACAGAGTAACCATTCAAGTGCTTCTTGTTTCCACCTCTAATTCGTGGATTGATCCTTACCAAGCACATGAGTAGGAGGGTGATTATAGTTGGCAATAACGCGAGCATTAAAATGAGCATGCTGGGTTTCCCTTTCAATAATGCTTGATAAAATTGGATCAAGATCGCTCCACTGAGACCTAAAAAGCCCTACCAATAAAGAATCAGTAAAATGGAACAGAATGAGTTCATGCATTCATTTATGGACAAGATATTGGAACAAGAAAATCTACGAATCACTCTGTTAAGAAAACATAGAAGTGCAAGCTCATTCAGAATAGTTGGATATTACATAATTGACAACATGATTATCATTCCTGCAGCAGTAATCACATATTCACAATGATGACGAGTACTCATTGAGTGATTTTTCATTTAATTAAAAGTCACGTTCTTATTGAGAAATGACTATGAAGTATGAAACCCTGCATGAAAATGGCACACCGATCAGGAATAATGAGCATAAAAACTGGCATAATTGGTTGCTCTTTAAGTGAACTACAATGGAACCTGTCATGTACATCCTTCATGTTCATTCTACAATCAATCACGCATGGAAGAATTTGCAGGCATTTTCATGATTTTTTAATGATAATCCTGATGAGATATAATGAAGTTAGATATGATATAGTTCTTATCAAAGTTATAACTTTGTGTTGCACCAAATAAAAAAGAGATGAGACTAATCCTTAAAATGAAATAGCCAGCACTTACCAGCTAATGCTGCAATACATTAGGTAATTTAACATATGTTTATATAATGAACAACATTCTTGGGGATTTTCCCCAGACTCACACAAGAAATTCAGATCAATGTATTTTAACCAATAGTACCAAACTCCTTGAACCAGGAACTTCTTCTCCAAAAACACACTTCACATCCCCAAACCTCAACTTCCCCCACCCAAAAACAAAAGGAAGGAAGAACAATAAAAGGCTCAAATATTAAAAATTGGCATACAATGGATAGAAACATACATTTGTCAAACAACTGGGCAACCTGCACTGGAAAGGCCAAGTGTTTTCTATTACCCATCAAGTACAGAAACATGGGTATCTTGCCAAATGCCATGTTACAAATTATAGAGTTCAGACCACAGATACAATCAGCGATCAAACGTTATCATCATATTTTTTTTTATAGAAAAGCAATACAAAGAATTCAGTGTCTCATCAGGGCTGGGTCTTCTGGACATGAAAATCTCCTTCCTATCGATTATTGAAAGTTTAACTGTGATGTTGTTACTGGAGAGTCATAGATATTTTTAATCCTGAATGAGAGAACAAGAAGTTAAAAGAATATGTTTGATCCCCAGTGTTGGTGTTGCCCTGATGTACTGTAGAAGACTAACCTCGAATTTGGAACTACTTTGGGTCTCTTCTCCCCACCTTATTTCCAGGTTCATATCAGAGGAGGAGACATAAGATCTAATCTCAAATAATAACATTAATGATAATAATCATAAAAACACAAAAATATGAACAAAAAAAAGGTTATTTTATCATGACGAAGAGAATAGACCCTTATTGCCAAGTTTCAGCTTTTGAAAAAGTTGCTTCAATGTGGCCAAGTTCAACTATGATATGTGAAGGTTTTAGGATTGTGCTTTAAATCAAGAACTAAATTTCTGAATATTTCTTTCCCTGGATCACGTGTATCCTTTCCCTAGCATGTATATTATCATCAGGAAAGATGAGATTTAGTCCCCATAAGTTTGGAATATTGTTTGCATGCTCGTAGGGAAGTGACCGCATATATAACTCACTTTTCTCAGTGAATGAAAGACGTGAAAAGACCAGAAAACCTTTGCTTTTCCAGTTTTCACCATTTTTATCTTGATTGATTCATTATCAATGACCACGGGGTTAAATTAAAACAGATTTTAAGATTGTGATGAGGCGTATGTTCCTAGCAGCTTATGCAAAAAAAAAAATCAAAATATTTCGAAAGATCTACTTAGAACAAACAAAACTACTGCTCCAAATATATTTTGCCATTTTCTGCAAGTTTTTTCCACTATTTTATTTCGCCAGACCAGAGAGCTTAGACAGAGCTTCTTCGTTAGCTCCGTGCAGAATTCAAAAAGCTCATGCATGAGCTCTATGTTTGTTGCACCGAATTCATGAGACTATGTGAGTTTAATTCAGATGGGGTTCAGGAATGAACTTCATACAAACTAAAACCCATGAGTGCATCTTTTTGGTCTAATAAAAAAAAAATGTTAGGTCAAGCATGTTCTTCTTTTAAACAACAGTACCTAAATATTTACCGCAGTTCCTAACGTCCAAACAATATATAGGCTCAGCAAATGAGAAACGAATCCTATATCAATGATCAAAAAAAGAAAAGAAAAGAACGAATCTATCAATATCATGCAAGACCACAAAATACCAACCAATCACCTACCACTGATACTTAAAATATTGTGCCAACCCATTTTCTACGCATAATTTATCGTCAGCCTCAGCTGACGAAAAAAGATTACTGTATCTAATTTGCTTGATAAATAGTCCACTTTAGCCGAACCTATAAGGGAAATAAATCATAATTCATGAACAAAATACTTCCAATTCTAAGTTTCCAACAATCAATTTCAAATAGAATTTCCAAAAACCCCAAGAGGGCAATAATACCTTCATGATACCCACAATAGTTCCACTGTACTCCTCAAAATTGCGTACTCCAGTCACAACATTAGCCGTATTGAAGAAAGTCTGAGCATGAGCAGCCAAAAACATGAACAAACCCATAACTACGACCGGTGGCCGATGAATAACATCTGTCACCGCCGACCACACTAAAAAATACCCTAAAAAACATTGAATTGCCCCCGCCAGGTGAACCACCCACGGGCCACAAAAGGATTTCGAAGACCCAGATGATCGACGAGTGACGACGGCAGCGTAAAGAAGACCAGAGAGGATGCCGGCGTTTGCACCGATGTCTTTGAAGACAGAGATGGTGTCTAGGGTTGACTGTGTGTATGCCTGCGAGGATTTTAGAACTGGGGAGTAGATGCTGAAAGCGTACGAACCGCCGGAAACGGATTGTATCCATATGCTTGCTGTTGTTGCCATCCATTTGCTGCCGATGCTGTCCATGGTGATAAAGTGGAAGTGGCCGCAAGGATCAGCTCCGGAAGCAGAACGTTGGCCAATTGCTGTTATTTATTCAATAATAATAAGAAGAAAATGGCAATAAAGGTCTTGTCTTCCACGACAAGTGGGCGGTTCTTTTATTTAATTTTCGACGACATTATTTTTTCCGATTGATATAGCAAATATACAAAACTCACATATTTGTGTAATTATATTATTACGATTGATGTTTTACTTTAATGCATTTTTTTTAAATTGTTTTATGGTTACACTCTAAAAAACTCACTTGACCAATGCATCTAAGTGGAATCATCAAGCAAGTGAATTTGATACTTTATTTATGTAGGCACGTTCCGGACGTTCAATTGAGAAAAAAACCTAATAGATGTAAGTAAAAAAGGTAGGAATTTAGATATTTAAAAATAAGACTTGAATCATATACTGAAATGTTCTAAAAATATTAGTTTTGAGAATTTTAGTTAAATAAAAATTTATTAAATTAATTATTTTTATTGGAATAGGAAAAATTAATTAGGAAAATTTAGAGGAAATTTATAAATATTTTTTTAAGGAAAAATTTGGGTGTTTGCTAATTAAAAAGGAATTTAGGAAAAATCTTTTAGAAATTCTAAATTAACCTAAAAAGAAAATTAAATACTATTTTATTAAAATAATATTATTTTTGATATCCAAAATATTTAAATTAATTTAAATGACTCCAACCTACCTATTTTTCTTTTTTCCCTTTTCCTTTTTCTTTTTCTCTCTTCCTTTTCTTTTCTTTTTCTTTCTTCTTCTTTTCTTTTTCTTACCGGAGTTTTCTCTGTAAGATCTTCTTGTCACACCTCTTACTAGAGTTTGTACGAGGATGGGTCTCAAAGTAATATTTTCAGCATGGTTTGGAGTGGTATAGCACCCCCGATGATTGAACTTATTTCTTGGTTGGCGATTCAGCAAAGACTCAACACAAACGAAAGATTGACTAGGATTCAAATTGTGGATCAAAGGGAGGTAGGCTGTCATTTTTACAAGTATGAACAAGAATTGGTCAACCATGTATTCCTACATTGTACTATGACAGGAAAGATTTGGTATGAGATCTGTGATTGGTTGGGACACACATGGGTGATGCCAAGATTCATGGAGGAAAATGGTGTTGCTTGTTTAGGAATTAAAAGAAAAGGTATGAAGGGGAATATTTGGCGAATAACTTTTTATGCAATAATGGAAACTATATGAGAATTAAAGAACAATGTTGTGTTTGACAATCAGTAAATTTGTAGAATTTGGATAATTATGCTCATTAAATCAAAAGTAAATTTTTGAATTAAATATAATAAAGAATTTTCTTATAGAGTTGAGGAGACAGTTCACAATACTCAGAGACTGTTTAAGATTTTATTTATAAACCTTCAATTAGTATACTTTTTCTTACTTATCAAAAGATAATGTGTGATATGTAACATCTTCTTTCATGTTTCCTTTTAAAAAACCTAAATATCACTTACATTTCTCATCTCAGGCTGATTTAATCTTTCTAAAATTTATTGGCACATTTCAGTAAGAATAACAGTCGAGTAATTTGAAGCATTAATATTAGTCAAATGGCACTATTTTGTGCAAAATTCGAAGGCCCTATATGTGAAATATTAAGAAAAGATCCAAATCGTCTTTCATTTTTCTTCCTCGTCTCCATCATGAAATGAAATGAACATACTGCGATCTCCACCTCATGAGCTACTATTAACTATACAAGTTTCGTCTAGGATCCTGAGTGAAAAGAATAAAGAAAATAGACCAACTGAAACTCCCAAAATGTTATTCAATGTTCTTGCAACTGTCCTAGCAACAGATCTATCATTTCAGCCTTCATCCGCTTCTTTGATGATTTGATGCCAAGCAATGCAGTGGTATTAAATCATTTTTTTTTTCGCCCCAAAACCTTCATGTCGGAACCTTAGGAATGGCACAGGCATTTACAAATTAAGTTTTCTGCAGCTGACTTGCTCAGGCTACAATCACATATACAGAAATGCCTAGCGTCTGCTCAAGGTCAACTGCTTTATGGACCCCTTTCAGTCTAGCAAAATTATATCTTGAACCTTGCGCTATACTCTGGCTTGACAAAATTTTATATCTGTATCCAGTAAAATTAACACAAGCTCCGGCCTTTTTTATCCAGTAAATGCAGCAGTCCGTGTAACTGCCCTCTTCAGGTTGGGTTCATCTACGCGGCAAACGGTGACAATTTTTGGCAAACGATCACAAGTCTGTATCTTCATAAAAGAGGACCTGAGGTTGCAAATGCCCTCTTTCACACAAGGTCAAAACCTCCGCCCATGTACCAACAACCTACGTACACGTGATTCACAGTTTTGACACCACATAAAAAAATAAAAATTAAAGTAACGTTGTCGAACAAATATGAATTCTATTACCTTCACAGTTTTATCATCATACATGATCCAGCATTCAAGGTCATGACTATAGGCAAAGCAATGATAATGCTGCCCATAGTAACAAACCTGGAAATTTACAAAAGAACAAAAACAAAGCAATTCAAACACAAATACAATTTCAGCAATCTTGAAGGGAAGTGACAGACATGGCAACTCAATAAAAACTGAGAGAAAAATTCACGCGAACCCAATGTCAACCTTTCTTCCAACAAAATCAATCCCATGATGTAACAATAGACAGTCATCTGTGAAAATAAAGGGGCAGTGACAGAATTGTAACTGGTATGGTTTGTTTATTAGCTACTTAAATTTGATTATAACTCAGTTCTGTGGCCGAACCATGATCTGGAGTTCTGAATTGAACTCAGAATCAACTTGTTGTGAATTGAACGTTTCAACTCATAATAATTATTGAATAGGAAGATGCCTAATTACGAGGATTGATTAGAGTATTAGGGAGGATGACCAATTGGCCCAGAGAGAGCAGCGCAGAGAGAGAAAGGGACTGAGGAATCAACTGATTTGTTAATTCTCCAATAGCTAAGAATTAGATTCCAGACATATGCCTATGTAAACTTAATAAATCCCACGAGCTTGAGTTGACCCTTTATTAAAGAGGGAAACTAAATTACTTTCCTAAATCTTAAGAATAATATCTAACTACTATCTAGTGAAATCAGCCTATCTTCTTAATTAAATAAACTATTATTGTCGGGATTATCAAAGATACTAAAGGTTCAGCCAAGGGGACTGGCGCCAGTAACCAGGAAAAAAAAAGGAAAATTCACTCGAACTTAATGTCGATCTTTCTCCAGCAAAATCAACCCCATGAAATAACAACAGGCACACTCTTTCTTGTCATCATTTAGTTGGCAAGTGTTAAAAATAAAGGGAATCATTCTTATTTGCAGTATTAGGTAATTAGAAGTTTGGCTTTTGATTAAAGTTTTGTCATAAGTCGCATACCACCGAAACCAAATGATGCACACACTTTGGATCCAGACCACGATAAAGGACACTGATGTCTATCTCGGTTGCTAAAGCGGCCAATGTTGCTCTAATGTCATCACGGCTCTCACATGTATTCTGCCATCCCAGAACTGCAACAAAATGAAAGAAACATTAGTTAGATTGTCTGCCGCTTAGTGCCAACCCTTTTTGTAATAAGAACTTACCTGTAGTAAAAACATGAGGAGGTTGTGTAAGAATATGATGGATATGGTTAAGTTTCCCACAGCCAGAAAGCCCATCAGCTTCTGAATTACAAGGTAGCTGATGATTCATCTCAACTAAATTCAACAGCTCGTCAAATGAGCTATCAGCACACATTGCCTGAAAAAATAAAGAGAAAAAAGAACATATATATACATGTACATATATGAAGTATAGCAGAGACAACTGCATTGATCAGAAAGGGTTCAGGGTAGGAGCACATATAAGTTAAATTAGAAACATAAGCCATTTATTGGATTGCACAAGCAAGGCATGCCTTCATTGTTCGTAGGGCGCTTGCATTGATATTATGAAAGAAGGAATTGTACTTCAGATGTCTGGACTCCAACCCACAATTAAAGCAATTCATTCGTTCAGAGATGCTCATTCCAAAAATAGAATGTGCTATGCAAGCAGGGTTGGAACAATCCCATGTAGCATCGGAGACACTTGCACTTGAAGTGAATGACTGGTGCAGGCATTTAAATATAACGTACAATACTTCAGAGGCGTCATTCATCTGACCCTGCAAGTCACACCCGACCACGTGACCAGCATCTCTTAGTACATGATAAGCATAAACTTGGATTGTGCTAATGACAGAATACTAGATGACCCAAAAGACCTCACCTCCTGAAAGAAATTACTTTCTGGATAATAATTGCTCAGAGCAATTCTCAGAGAAGTAGGGGCAACTGCTTCCCTTTTGGCATCTGTAGATGCCATACTCAATGCAGTTAAAATATTATATAGTGCACAGACAACACAAGGATCCCCTACATGGGCATGCTCTGATGTTGATCTCCTCAAGAACTCTTCCCGAAAGCGTTTAAGATGCCACAAAGACTGATACCCAAGACAAAGTCAGGGTTAAGCCAGCAAGAATGAAAGACAAACCAAGGAGGATGTAGCATTAGTCGGAATTCTTAAGCATACCTGAATAATAACATTCAAGAAACAATTATATTCACCAACTTCATTCTGCAATCCAGTACCATATACATCCACTCCATGCTCACTTTTGACATCTTCCCTAGAAGTTCCTAGAAAGTACACTTCCTTGGGACTCTTTTGTGCTACCCTTGAATTTGAAACCAAGGGCTGATGTGCTTGAAATGTATCTGAGAAGCATATAATATAATAAAAAAAACAGCATCTCAGAAAGGCAATTTGATAAAATACAATGTCAGGGAGGTCCCCCAGAAATTCCAAAGGATATCACTGGCAAGGAACCTCTACCATACCAGTCACTAGTGTACACACTTATTAGCCATTTTAATAATCCCAGTAGTTAATGCAGATAAATAAAAAATTCAACATATATATTGTCAGATGCAAACAAGTGGAAATTTGGATTTTACAGAAAATTTAATCCAGAATCTAATCAAAGGAGAAAAGAGGTCCAGCTGGAAACACCCAAATAGATATAGAGGCTAGAAATTCTTAACCTCATTCCCCAAAATGAATAGATATCATAGCATTCAGCAACCATATTTGAACTGCAATGATAATCTCTTGCCTCGTTAAAAAGAAAGAAAAGAGAAAGGAATGATGCACAAGTAAACAGAACATGTATTTTACTGACTCCTCGAGTCAAAATCAAAGCCAATACAAGATATTGTGGAGTTCATTTTTGGTTCAAACAATGCCAAAAGGCTATTATGGGAATAGCAACACACTCAAATATTAAACCAAGGGGGGCACCATGACAAGAAATGGCTACATGCATGCAATTAAATATCGATTCCAATATTGCATACCAGCCGATGTTTGTCGGATTTTATGTCGGCTGATTTATATTTTGTCTGATATTGCAATACATGACATATTTATAATTCACATATTTATCGACAATATATCCGTAAAACATCGGAACTATCGGCTGATGTTTACCGATATTTATAGTGGAAAAAAAATCACATAACAGCAATCACGACAAACAAACAAAATATCTTAATTACTAGTGACACTGCAATAGCAATCACGACACTATTTTATTGCTTGGCCACAAGGTAGCTTAAGAACGAATGAGAATAATAACCAGACTCTCCAGAGAGTAGAGTCAGTCATATGAATTTTTAAAGATACCAAGGTACAGTGCCATCATCTTAATTACTTCTTTGGTCTTTCCTTTTCCACTTCCATGGATGACATAAGTGACTAATTAGAAGTATACTTGTACTACACAACACTTTACACTCTGTATTAGATATTTCTATAAATCATTCCCAGTTAAAAGCACTTGGCTCATATGAACTGAAAATCAACAAGCAGTGACACAAGACTAAATGAAACTGCATCAGCCCATCACCTTCTCTTTTCCATCCTCCAGAACAACAATGAAGAAAACATTTCATTTAATTTTCCCTTTTACTTTAGACAAGAATATGCTGTTATCAGTAATAGATGTCAAAAGAAGCACAAACTGTCAGGAGACCAAGGAGGAAACATACCAAGGCTTTGGCGTACAGCTTTTTCCAAGTCTGCTTGAAATCGTTCCTCATCATCCTCTTCAACATGTAATTGTCTCAAAGTCCTAGAGCCAACGTCTCCCACTGAATCATGAGAAAAAATATACACTTTAAAGCAATAACTGATAATATCACCCATAGTCATCCAACATCTTCCAAGTTATACATGCATAATCATGACTTACAAAAAGGCACTAGAATGAGATCACTAGCAGAAAAAATAATCCACATAATGTCATACTAAGTAACCAACTTATTTGTCCCTTAATCATTAATTTGGCATCGCTTGACAACCAACTAAATTGCCACTTAATCATTCATTCCATATTACTTTTCAGAAGAATTCAAAACCACCATTAACTTTTACCATAATTTACAATAAAGTAATCTTTCAATAATAAAATATATATCCCAAAACGCCAAAAATCACAATTCATGTCATCAAATGGTTCAGCAATTGATTTGCAAAAAAGTATTGACAGGTAAAAATGCTCGTCTGAAAATAGACTTCGACATGTGAGGGGTATGGATTCAATTTCATCAGCGAATCATCAAGTCACTTAAAAAGAAATAGATAAAAATAATAAAATAAAACAGGCACGAACTCAAAAAATAAATTCTCTATATATTGATAGCAGAATTTATGGTTGGTAACAAATTAAGAGACTTCTGCAACAAGAGAATAACACTAATTCAAGGGAAGTTCAATTGAGTGCCTGTGACCAGCTATGATTTATTTGTAAAAATATAAGCCAATGAAGCAAACCCGTGGTCATGGAGATGAGAATCCTTTGGATGTGCAATCTTACTAAAATTGATAAAATCAAAAATGAAGTACTAATGGACAAGGTCAGCTTGACGTGATTTGAAAAAGGATACATGGATGCTCCAAGCATTTGATGTGAAGTTATAAGAAGATTCTTAAAAAGAGAGAGACATAACAAGAATTTGGACTCATTGATCAAGCAGAATTCAGTATTTTTAGAGTGGATTGATGGCTTGATGAAGTAATTGTGTTTGACGTTGTGATTACTATTTGCATATATACTCATAGCTGTGTTTGAAATGTTGAAGACAATAACATTGTGATTACTACATAGTCTCAAATTATGCTTTATTACAATATTAGAGTGGGAGTCAACCAGAGAGAATCAGGGAGAAATATAGTTAGAATAAGAGGAAAAATAGATTTTAGGCAAAATAGACAAATACTGTAAAATCATATGATTCTACCCAAGATTATAAGATTCTACTAATCCTACCAAAATTCTACTATTTTAAAATTCTACCATTTTAAAATTCTACCTAAGATCTTTTTGAGACATTTGGATCATAGGATCGGAGAATCATAAGATCCGAATCAAGATTTTAAGGACTATAATATCCCCACAATTCCAGTAAAAGGGAAAAAGGGTGTCTTATGTGAATCTTTCAAACAGTAAATATTAGAGAGCCTTTCCTCATAAGTCGAGGGTGATACGGAAGAAAATTTCCTTATAACTAAAAGTTTAAAAAACAACAGAAAATATACTGGTGTGCAGTGAAACTGTGAGAGTATACTCTCCAACACTCAGAAGGATGGCCCACCACCATGTTCACTATGTTAAAAGTAATACTTGATAGAGCAAGTGAACCAGGGGACTTATGAACGAACCAACCAGAGCTCTCAAGCTTAGGCACAGGGACTGCCCATATCCTTATCCGTATTCTTTTCTTCTTCTTTTGTCTTTTTGTTATTGCCCATGTGCGCCCTAAATCTGCTGATGATTGTTTCTTCTGTTATTCCATTAGTAATAGAATGTTGTGCTAGAGAGCGTTGTTTAGAGTTTCTATAAATTGAGAATTAGAAGATGAGGGAGGACATTGAGGAATAAGGAATTTTGGTGCGAGGGACCAGACCCTCAAATTCTTGCTGTATCACTGCTATCTCCACTGATACAATATATTTCCACTCTTCATCTCCTACATCTGCCTCTCTTTTTTCTCACTGGTTAACTGCCAATGTTGATGTTACTGCTATTTTTCAGCTGTGTACCTAAAATCTTGGTACCAGAGCAGCTCATAGCTGTGGAAATGACTCAGAAGAAGATCGAAGCCCTGGAGGAACTGATAGAAGCATCTCAGGAGGAATTTTGCTCAATGAATGAGGAGAATGGAAAACACATGGATGAGACTGAGTTCCATCGAGAAGACTATGGAGAGAATTTGGGATTGAGTTCCATCGAGAAGACTATGGAGAGAATTTGGGATTGAGTTCCATCAAGAAGACTATGAAGGGAATTCTGAAGAAGCTTGCTAATTTTCATGGGTGAGTAAATGGAAGTTCATCATCTGCGAATTTGGGAAAGCAAAAAAGGTAACAATGGTAGGCCTCTCTTAGCTCTAGCACACCAAGAACCTCAACCTGGTAATGAGGAGACTCACCATGCACAGAGCAACAGTTGACACAAACTTGAGTTCCCCATCTTTGATTGTGTAAACCCTGATGGATGGTTATTCCACATATATAAAATTAAGACTCAATAAACTATTGGAAGTAGAGATGATGAAATGAGGGGAAGGCCCTGGCCAGGTTTCAATATGCAAAAGGGTGAGAATTCACCAACTAGGGGGGCTTTAAGGAAGCTTTTCTCATGTGTTTTTGACCTAAGCATGAAGGTTCCTTGTGTGAAGATCTGATTGATCAGTCATTTTGCTTCAGTTAAGGAGTACTTAGAGAATTTCGAACTGCTTGAGGCACCCTTGTAAGGACCACCGATGGATAGGTGCATGAGAGCGCTTCCCTCAATGGCTTGAAATCAATAGTGAGAACTAAGGTGAGAATGATGTGGCCCAACAGCACATCAAGATAATGCAAGTGTCCCAAATGGTAGAGGATAAGAATTGGGTGATTCAATCAAGGTGAATCAGGTCAAGTGAAACCAGAGGGTTAGGGTTCGAAGGGCTAGGCTTAACGCCAGCGAGAAGAGGGCTTGTGATTTTAATAAGAAAAAAAAAATTTCTAGCCCACAGAAATAGATGTTAATTCTAGAGGATTTGAATAACGTCAACCATATAGAAGAGCCAACACCAATCAAAATTGAGGAGACATTGTCGAAGGAGTAGAATTGACAATGAATTCTGTTGTGGGCTTTACCTCTCCCAGGACTATGAAACTACAAGGGAAAATAGAGGGGGACCACTGCTGGTTTAATTGATTGAAGAACACATAACTTCATGCCTAAGAGTTGGTTCACAAGCTAGGTATTCCATTTACAGGAGGGAATATGTAATGGGATTCAATTGTCTTAGATGGAAACTAAGGTCATTGAACGTTTTATTGCCTTAGACATAGAAACCGAAGAAGCTCAAGTACAAGTTAACCAAGAGGCTTTTAATACTTGGACTATGTATTCAATTGATTCCCTTCAATTAACCTAATTCTTTCCCTTGAATTCATCTAATTGCATGGAAGATACGCCTAATTTGATTGTGATACAAAACTCAAGGCTTGGAAAATCACAAAGATACCAACATCTCTTTTCAATGACGGCTAATAGAACCTAGCATCAACAAAAGTGATAGTTTTGTCCTTACCAAAGTGTCCAGTGAATCTCCCTGCATATAGTTCCCAAACTAGGAAGTCTCAAAATGATGTGTGAGAAAACATGATTTAGTTCCCACCCTAATAAAATACATCTTCCTTATAGTCACCCAAATGAATAGAAACACAACATCTCTAAGTTACATACAAGATGGTCTTACTCACCCAAGCTACATTAACAGGTTCAGAGTGAGGTTTAAATTTAAGGTTAAATGTGTGTAGGGCATCAACTAAAATAACATTAAGGCCATGTTTGATTCGTCTGTGATCCTATTTGATTTTCAAAAGTTTAATGTACTATTATTATTAGTTTACAATTATTTTCAACGTGATAAATAATTTTTTTCAATATCATTAATTTCATGTTATTTGTATTACTAACTAAATTTTGCTCTAATTTAGATTAGAGCCAAAAATAAGGTGAGGAAAACGGACCCCAAGGTTACTCCCCCCCCCCCATTTATGACCAACTTAGCACATTAACCATTACAATGGGTAGAATGAAAGATTGTGTGTCACAGTCTCACTTTCACTCGTCATCCTTTCTCACTCTAGTCATAACACATCAAAGAACATTAAGATGCTCCTCCACCAAATCCTCATCACAAGGATCAACATGAACAAAATATTCCTCGGGCTCTACAATTTGACCCTCATCCTCATGGCTAGGGTTCTATTGGCGAATTGGGAAGAAATATGACATCTTTCTCGACAATGGTAACACTACATATTAGATCGAGCATTCAAGTTAGAACTAGAGGTATTATGGAATTAACTAGTGGGAGGGGCTGAATTAAACCTACAAGCATACAATTAAATATCGGTCCCGATACACAATATTGGCGATATGCGACGAATTTAGAATTTCACATATTTATCGACAATATATCTATTATCGGCTAATAGTTGCCATATTTTACCAATATTTATCGATATATGCCTATATTTACCGATAATATTTGTTGGAAAAAATAATAGAAAAATCACGCCAGGACAATTGCGACATATAAAATATCGTTTCCGATACCATAACACCGACCATGACCGCAATCTTATTGCCTCCCCACAAGTCATTGAAGAATTATACCTAAGCTCTGAAAATCTAGAGAAGTAGCCACTTCTAAGACTTTAATAAAAGCTTTTTCTAAAGAGTCGGCCACATTTCAACATTTTGTTTAATGTTAAGCCTAAGACCATGATGAGCCTACTCAAGGTTAGGATAGGCTCCTCTTCTACTTCAGACCTAAGCAATAACTCACCAAGACGATATACTTCGACATGAAGGATGTGGATTGCTTAAGATTAAGTAGTTGACCTATTAGTTGGGTCCTATGAAAGGTAGTTAAATATTTTTCCTTAAACTTTTGACACATAACTTCGCATTGGACAATGAGTAGCTAATGAAGGTGCTCAATATTCCTACCCACATTACTCCAATATTTCTTAGTTGTTAACTTCATTTTAGCAAATCAATCACTCTTAATATCAAACACCCCATGACAATTAAAAATAGGCTCTAATACCCACGACCCAATCAAGGGATTGGTTAGGATCTAATGTGCCATCATATTTGGTACCTCTACTTTAAACTCTTTTGTGAGGCCTATAAGCTCATTATGGCCAAACTTGGGAAGGGAATGACTATCATGCCACACATACCTATCATACCGATAAGGTGAATACGTAGGAACATGATCATATGCAAGTCTAGATGCATCAAATGAGTCATTAAATTTAGCTTGGATATGGGGATCCTCCTCATCAAGAGCCTGAAATGGCATGTGCCTAGCAGGGGGTCCATTATAGGCGTTTGTGTTAGACTCATGTCTAGCCCTAATGACTATGAGGATGCTAGGTTATTCCTACTTGACTCCTAGGTTCGCATCTAGAGTTTGTTTTACCAATTGTTTTAAAGTTCGATCAATCTAATTGAATTGGCATCTAAAATCCTTTTGGAGATTGCACACTTGAGATACTTGCCCCTTTAGGCTATAAATATGCTATCATAGTCATTGTTATTGTGAGAATTGAATAGGTATTCAATATCTTTTATGATACTTTAAGGTGGGGTCATTATGATATGCAAAGTAACACAAAAGGAGACTCAATTATAAAACAAAACAAAAACAAAAACAAAAAAAAACCACAAATGAACAAATCACACTAATGATAAGAAAAGTCCAAAACTTTCATAAAGGCACTATCCATTAATGTATGCAGACATGAAAGTTATTTCTTTTTAGTAAAAGGAAATTGGACAACAAAATTATATATTAGTCCCGATACGCAATATCGGCCAATATTCATCGGTTTTGGGTCAGCCGATATGCAACAGATTCATAATTTCACGTATTTATCGGCGATATAACGATTATCGACTAATATTTGCCGATATTTATTTGTATTTGCTAATATTTATTGTGAAAAAAAATAAAAAAATCACACCATGACAACCGTGACATATAAATTATTATTTGCAACGCTCTGATACCGCGACAGCGTGACCACAACCACAATCACGACTGTAATTTTATTGCTTGAATTGGACCCTTTTCATCAGAAAGAAAATTGGACCCAAACAATTTACTACTAACCTACACAAGATAATTAATTCAAATTCTAATATGAAAAAAAATATACTAGACAATAGTAAAAAAGAGCAACTAGTTGTACCTCTTGATGTACACGCTACCTAATTGAACATCTAATAACCAGCCTTCATGTTTTTTTATTATAAATTCACAACCAACCAAAAGACAAACAGACTCATGCATTTGAAACTACAAAACTTCATTCATAACTGTACACGAATTCATTGGAGTGAACTACTACCGATGTCTTTATTGCAACAGTCAGTCACCAATGACAATGATCGGGGGCAACAAAATTGCAAGTTGTTGGGAATTTTTTGAAAACTAAGGTTAGAGCTTTGATACAAAATCAGACAATTGTGGTTATAATTGGCTTAATCACTCTTCAATTACGACTCGATTTTTTATGGATTGGGGCTAATTTCTCTGGCTCCTATACAAATTTGATATTAGACAATGAGAAAGAGAGATTGAGAAAAGGGGGAAAAGAGGGAGATGGGAAAAGAAGAGGCTAAAAGAAAACATGTGATCACTTTAATTACTCAATCAAATCCGATTACATGATTATCAAGACTAGCACTTAAATAACAATTCTAAGTCTAAAAGATAGAATTTAATCCTATGTCGGAATAAAAGATAAAACTAAAAAAGACTAAATAAAGATAATTAATTTCTCCTAAAATATTTTTTGCGATATCTATCTTTATCCTTAGGTCCTACATCATGTGGAAGGATGTTTCCCTTGATTTCATAGAAGGTTTGCCTAATTCAGAGGAGTGGAGGACTACTTAACAAAATATACCCACTTGGTTCCCTTGAAATGTCCTTTCAATGCCCGAACCGCAACAATAGTGTTTATAAAGGAGGTTGTGTGTAGTTGGGGTGCCAAAATCTATAGTGCCTCATCATGACAAGATATCCCTGAGCAATTACTAGAAGGGGATGTTTAAGATGCAAGGTACCACTCTCAAGTTTAGCTCCATATGGACAATCAAATGGAAGTAGTTAACCAAAGTTTAGAGACATACTAGCAATGTTTGGAGGGGAAAAGCCTAGGCAATGAGTGAAGTGGATTCCATGGGCAGATTATTGATGTCATACTTTCTTTCACTCAACAACTCTAACCACTCCTTTTAATGTTGAGTACAATAGTACGACAAGGAACCATCGTCGTTGTTCTATGAATCAAGAGTTGTAGGATAGGGATGCAATCAAATTGACAAGAGTTGTAGTACTCCATTTGGTGAATCACGATTTGTAAGATAGGCATGCAATCAAGCTAACAAGAAAAGAAAGATGCAATCTTGTTCGAGCTTAAGCAACACCTTGAGAGAGTCGAGGCGACGAATGAAAAATCAAGGTAACAAGAGAAGGGAGCAGGTCTTGGACATGGGAAGCTCGGTGTATGTCAAGCTTAAAGTATATAGGCATCATTTCCTTGCTAGGTGCTTGAATGAAAATTCTTCCCCGAAGTATTTTGGTCCATAACAAGTACTACCAGAATTGGAGCAGTTGCCTACAAATTGAAGCAATCAAAGTAAGTGTCAGCTCAACTTGTCTTCCATGAATTGATGCTCAAGCCAACAAAAGGTACCAACCAGCAACCACAGGCTTTTCTCCCGAAGCTATGGATCAGCAAGCTGAAGCAGAAGCAGTTCTCAGCCTGCAACATAACACTGAAGCCAAGTGTTGGTCAGTCGGAAGGGTTGCCAGAGTTTGAGGCCTCCTGGGAAGAATTTGTAGACTGATCAACCAAATAGTTTCTTGCTTTTCACCTTGAGGAAATGGTGAAAAAGAATGAGGGTTAGTTAATGATTAGGCTGTCACCAAGTTCACCTATGCTAGGAGGAATAAATATAACCAGTCTACCAGGGGACTTATGAAGTATGAACCAACCAGAGCAGTCACGGCTTCGGCTGATAGTGATGTGAGGAGTCCTCACATCGTTATCAGGGTTATTTTCTATCTTATTTCTGTTATTGGCCACATAGGGCCAAGGTTTATTATTCTGTTGCTGATGATTTTATCTTTTGTTATTCTGTTGGTAGCTGAGTGTTGTGGTGCAGCGTGCCATTTGAAGTTGCTATAAATTGGCGAACAGAAGATAAGGGAAGGCACCGGGCATTGGAAATATTGTTCGGAGGGAACAGACCCTCAAATACCTGGTGTATCACTGCTACCTCTCCACTGACATAATATATTCCCCTTTCTTTATGTCCTACATCCCCTCTTTTTCACTGGTTAATTGCTGTTACTGCTAATGTTAAGCTGCATACCAAACAGATAGTTCATAACTTCTGGCTAGAATAAAATAGTAGCCAATGCTTCCCCACCCAAAAAAAAAAAAAAGAGGCAAAGGAGAGAACCATTCACTAACTATTTTATGCTATTCTTAAGATAACAAATCATGCATGTGAAGCAATTGGAATCCAAGCTCAGAAATAATAAATCAATTGGTCCTCCCAATTCAAGACTGGCAGTCGTAATGCTCCTTAGAGTGCTGCACAGTGTGCAAATCTAACATAACTGTCGATGAAGATTAGGGGTGTCAACGGGCTGAGTAGAGTCGATGCCTCCCTAATCAAACTCAGCTCATTTAATAAATGAGTCATTTGCTAGATGAGACTAAATATTAGTGTTTAAGCTCAACATGTTTAATAAACGAATAGAGTCGAGCCAGCTCACGAATCGATTAAACGAGCCAAGTCAGCTATAACAATAGAAATAAGTTAAACTCAATTATAATGTTGATTTATATATGCAGAAGGTTCTTATAGAACCTAAGATTATAAAATGAAGTCTCATCTTCTTATCTTCATTATACTCATCTAGTTTATATATAACACAATACATTATTTGAAACAAATTATTATAAATAAATACATAAATACTACTTATATTAATTAAACTAATTATTATAAATAAATGCATAAATACTATTTATATTAATGTGGCCCCCATAAATGAGCCTCAAACGAGGTTTTCAATGAGCCATAATCAAATTTCTAAACTAGTCAAATTGCAAACAAACTAGCCAAACCTAAACTGGCTTGTTTGTAGTTTAAAATTAAACCTTGAACTCGACTTGTTTAATTAAATGAAATAACTATGACGAGCCTTTATCAAGTCGGCTCGACTCATTTGTGGCCTTTATTGGAGATGTACATGGATAAAGTTGTATTAGGTACCACTTGAAATGTTAACACTGACAGTCAAACATGTGACGCAATGCAGAATGATCTGACACTTGGCACACAGAAGCCAGAGAAACTGGAAAGAGATAGCATCCATCAGAATCAAAGACCTACAGCTGGATTTGTCACTATCACCTGAGACACCATCCTGTTCATGAGCTTGAGACAATCCGATTTTAGCAGTCTCCCCTGTTGACAAAGTTTGATACTTTCCCTCTGATAATTTTGAGGAATTCTTTTTCCTGCCTCTTCTTCCTGTCCGTCGATCAAGAGGCACACTGCCATCATTTGCATTATCTCCATTAGATAATCCTGCAGAATAACACAAAGATCAGTAAGTAAAATCTTAACCACTGTCTTAGTGCTGGATCATTAATTATCTACCTGGTCTAACTTTCATAGGATGGAACCCAGCAGAACTTCTAGTAGACTGCAAACTGATATCTGCAGCGTAAGAGTTTGGTCCACTGTCTTCATCCAAGGTGCTTATCTGGAAACCTTCTAGATTGTTCACAAACCCATTATTCACCAGTCGCCATTCCTAACAGCACAGATTAGACATTTTCATCCCCTTTTTTAAACTTGAGACATGATTTAGTATCTGACATATCTCAAAAATACAAACCAAAAACCCTAGCTCATAACACGAAGAAAATACCAAGCTATGTCCTCTAAACACATCTGAAAACCCCCCACTTAGAGACTGGTACCTGGTTGTTGTGCAAATCCTTTGGCATGGTAGGTTGTGTGGAACTATTTCTTTTGCGTTGCTCAGCAAGATGCTTCTGTTTTGCCTCATACTCAATCTTTCGTTGGTACTCTAGAGTTTCTTCAAGTTTCCTTTCTTCTGCCTCAAGCTCAATCTTCCTCCGAAACTCCTCCATATCTTCAAGGTCAGCAAGACTTTCAGAAACTTTTGTTTCACAATCTGCAATGTCATCATCATAGGTAGTTGCAGAGGAACTGCAACCAGAGATAAATAGAATGTGAAATTGCTAAAATGCAAAGTTTCAACACATATACCAGCAAAAATATTAATCTAAGATGCAGAAGTCATACAATTTGTTAGCAGTCTCAATTTGATCATTGAAGCTGCCAGCCTGCTGAAACTCAAGAATATTACTCACTTTCACAGGCCAAACCAAAACATACACATAGAATAGAATATAAAACAAGACAAACCTTTAAATTAGGCTTCCTGGAATCTTTGTTTCTTTTCTTGTCTTTTGTTTTGTCCAGCATATGTTTGGAGTTCTCATTTCCCTTGCCATTACCTTTCTTAGAATCAAGATCAAGTTCAGCTAAAAAGGCTTCTCTTGCAGCATCAGATTTTTCTGTGGCATCTTTCTCCGCCAAATCCTCCAGATGTGCCTAAAAATAGAAATCATTAACACAAAGCTTACTTGAATATACAAATCATAATAGAAAAAAAAAAATACAATAATCATGACAAATCTCAAGAGATATAAACAAACCCGCATGAACGACTTGACTAGTGGCAGCAGTATTGACTGATAGTTAAGTGCAGAGACCGGATCAAGCTTAATCTCAAGCTGCTTCATAGCAGCATGATGCCGCATGATTTTTGCATCCAGTTTGCTCAGCTGCATGGCTAAAAATGTGAGATACAAATTGAAAAGCTCACACCACATAACAAAACAGATGTAAATAAAATATAGAACCAACAAAAGCAACCTCTATCTCTATTTGTTCTTTTTGTGTCTGGATTGCAACTTCAAAACAGGTATCCACTTGATGAAGATAGTCCTTTGATTTCCAATCCTCTTCACCAGCTTCCAAGTCGCATACACGAGAATTCATGCCACCAAATCCTTCTACATATCCAAACTGATTAATGTTGATATTTTCTGCTTCTTTCAAGACATTCGTTATAGCTTCTACTTCAAGCCTGTTACACACCATTATAAGTTCATTTTGACTATCAACAAGTTCATCTCTGCGCCTTCTGAGGACTGAATCAAAGCCATGACAGGTAAAGTCGCCTGCATTAATTCTCTTCTTGCTTTCGTCAAGATGAAGTTCCTCTAGCCCCTGCAATGCTTCCCCATAGACCAGATGCTCATACTTTCTATCACATAAGCTCAGGAGATGACCAAATTCCTTTTCAAGCATATGCAAAAGTTCTGACCCTTGCTGTGATTTCTCATCTCGGATACGTGACCACGTAGCCATGTGCTCGGTACTTGAGAGGCCACCAAATATCCAGGACAGGAAAAAATCTGAATTCAACTGAACTAAATTTTCAGATCCAGCAGCAGCAGAAGTGGTCAAACACACATCACTGCCACCAGTTTCTGCCGGCAATAAATTCACATCCAAAATAAGGCATGATGCATCTTCATTTAGCACTATTGTCTCTT
Organism: Tamarix chinensis; assembly: GCA_030549775.1. Taxonomy (NCBI): domain Eukaryota; kingdom Viridiplantae; phylum Streptophyta; class Magnoliopsida; order Caryophyllales; family Tamaricaceae; genus Tamarix; species Tamarix chinensis. Next base: position 3,154,557 of record CM060175.1, on the reverse strand, counting down.
CAGGCTCCACAACTTGAGCACCAGTATATGCATCATCAAGATCACCTTTCTCCAGATACCGACCTACACCGCTAGAATTTAAAACCTCCTGCAAATATTTATGAATTTTTTGAAGCTGTGAGACTCCAAGAAAGCATATGCACTCTGGAGTTTGGTCCAAGCCACCTTTAAGAATCTGTGAACCAGGGACAAGTCTTTGTAATTCATCCATAGTGAACTTTATCACCTTGTGGAGATGGCTTGCAGCTAAATACTTGTGACTTGTCAGAAGGTTAAAAATGGAGCCAATTTTAACAAGAAGCTTTGCACGCTCAGAGTCATCTGACAAAGGCCAGCTATTAGGAAGCCCCTGCAACTTAGAGCCCTGACTTGGCTCACATTCATTGCACTCATTTTTTATAGTTTTGTCATCCTCCCTGCTTACCGAACTATCCACCAGTTCGGTTTCAGGGTATGAATCCCACGCGTCCTCAAAGCAACAACCATCAGTCCAGTTATCCTTAGATTCTTCTTTATGCTTCTCCTTGTAAACTCTGTCACGAAGTTTGGGATCTTCGGAACTGAATTGCTGTTCCAACACTCGAACAGAGGCATCCAAATCTAAGGGTTTCCATGAACAATTGAGGATCATCTCAGCCCACTCACGTTCAACATCTTGAGGCAAAACAGCTTGTAATTTCGGTGAGAGCCTGCCCAAATGCTCTTGTACCGCATGGTGCAAATAAGTTTCAGCATCAACAAATTTCTCAGCACAGCTAAAGCAAGACCAAAACTTCCATTGTTTATTCACTTCAGCAAATGATAAAGCTTCTGATATAATTTCGAGCGGTGGACTATCTTTAAAAGAACTAAAATGTGTCCTAAGATCACTAACCCTAATCTTAAGCAATTCCTTCTTCTTATCACGAGTCATAGAATTCCAAAATGATCTTACCTGTTCCTTCCTCTCAGCAGAAGTATTCTTCTTTGAATAACCATGTTTTCGCCGTTCACCCAATCTATGAGTACCAGCTAAATTCAACTCGTTCCTCTTACTCTCATCAGCCTGCTTCAGAGATACCTTGTCAGACTTCTGCTGAATCAGTCTAGCAGCGGCGACCCTAACTTCAATCTCCCTCCTCCGCTCTTCGGGAGTTTTCGTTGCTTTCTGAATCTCATTAGGTCTTCTAGTCTGAACACTTCTAACATCCATGGGATCCTCAGACAATCTCCTGATGGGAATCAGCCTAAACTTCTCCTCGCCTTTGCCAAAATTCTTCATCCAATTGGAAAGTGAAGCAATCTTGCACTTATCAATTAACGAACTCAATTCCTGCTGCAATTGCCCAATCCTAATATCAGGAGTTGAATTCGGCTGCTGCTCATCTTGTAACCTTTCTTTGGCAGGATCAATGGGATTCTCAATCGCCAAGGCTCTCTCACACTCCTGCACAACTTCTCCATACTCCGTACCATCAGCAGCAACATCAAAGAGCAAATTAGCATAAAAATGAGCAAACTCAATGGAATTCGGAGATAAATTTACAGCTCTCCTGGCCGACTCGATGGCGTTTTTCAAATGACGAGACTTAGCATTGGGATCGTCTATAATCCCTGCAACTTTCGCACATATCGTGCCTTTAACACGATGAATCAAAGCCGAGTTGTCATATTTATGACTAGCGTCTTTAATTAATCTCAAGGCCTTGGTATGATTACCCCGTCGAAGAGCATTTAGGGCGCGCTCCGATTCCAACTTGATAGTAGAGTAATTAGGAGATGATTCTGATTCAACAACAACGACCGTAGCAATATCGGGTTTAGCAGAAACGGAGGTACTCAATAATAAATCATCGCCGTCGGCAGCAACTGGTGCGCGATAGTTATCACCGCCGCCGACTGGTGTCACAGCGGCTGACGCTGAAGATTTGAAGCGAGGAGCGAGATTTCGCTTCTTATGCCCCATCTTTCGTCAGTTGTTTCGACAGAAGTTATACATAAGAATAACGGAGATGGAGGTACGAGGATTCGAGGAGAGAGAAAGTAAGTGGTGAAATGGAGCGAAACACGGGGAAGGAGACGATCGGCCGGAATGAAGATGATGGAAAGAGGGAAAGAATTGGGTGGGCTGGTCTTGCGAGGGGACAGTAACTGGCTAGTCTCTAACAGACTAAACACAGATACATACTCTTCATTATTCTCTCACCTACCCGCTGTTTGAGTGGGAAGGGGAAGGGGAAGGGGAAGAATGGTGGGAGCTGATGGTGGCAGAAGGTGAGAAGGAAAAGCGAACAAATCAAATAGTTGGGGAAAAAATGACTCTTGAATTTGAAAGGCGAGCGACAGATAGATGAATAAAAAGTCGCCCCATGGTTTAGCAAAATTGTTTTAAAAAAAAATGCCATATTAAATTTTTAACATAGAAATTAGACTATTATAATGTTAAGTGTTCTCTACTCAATAAATTAATGTGTCCCCTGTGCGATTCCGAGGCATAACTTAGTATTAGAATAAGTAATATATAATTGGTGTTAATGTAACTAAAAAAAATATTAATATTTTTAATTGCATATCACCCAAAGCAACATGCAATCTCTTATCAAATAAATCAAACAGTTATTACTAAAATTATATAATTTACTAATATAATAATCTTATAATTTTCCTACATTTATTACAAATTAGTAGTTGGTCTCCTTATTTAATAAGATAGAAAGAAATGTGTTTTATCAATGTAATAGTACGCATTTATATGAAACTCAACATAAATCATTGATTTATTTTTATAAATTAAACTTTGGTGTTTTGCAAACGGTTGATGTACTTGTACTTCAATATATAGGAGTATTATTTATTAAATGTAGATTTGTATTTATTAAATTAAATATATCATTATTTGTTAATTATAGGTTTGCATTTGTTGAATTTAATGTAGCTTTCTATATAAAATGTAGATTTAAATGCACATTTGTATTTATTGCATCTAAACTTCTACTATGCCTATTTGTTTAGCATATAGTGCTTTTGTTATTAATATAATTTTATCCATCTGGGCTAGTCTCAATTGATGTTTAAAATACAGTGACAAAAACAAGTTTGAAAAGTATAAATGACACTCTTTTAGTAGATAAACTAGTGTTTTAAAATTAGATCAAAAATTAATTGTGTGCACATTTTAGTACATGGTCCAATCAATCTAACTGGTTTACCACGATTCAATCGAAAATGCTTTAATTCAAAAAAAAAATGTTCTCTATGAATCCGGTATAACCGATCCAATCAGGTCAAACTCGATCATTCTTTCTTAAATTTTTCTCCATTTAGCTAAAACGACGATATTTAGTGCGTATCGAATCAAACCCGTCCAACTCAATTTCTTAGTTCCAAAACCAAAAAATTTCGTACCGATGTACGCCCCGATGCTTGATTGGATGGGTTGAACCGATGGGGTTAGCTGTAACACCCTTGAAATTTTATTACTTAAAATTTTCATTTTAGATGAATCATTAGTTATAAAAATAATGGGCGTTACTACTACACCTAATATAAGTTTGGCATCCTCTCTTATTATTATATTAAGTGCTAAGGTTAAATCTTACTCCACTTAAATTAATAACATAATTATAATATAAAAAAATAAGGAGTAGAGAGAGAGCCAAAGTAAAGTAACATCATTCCAAAATAAACCAATTATTAGTTGTTACAAAGTCATATGAAAAGATATGCATAAGAGTACATAATCATCTAAATCAAAAAGATGTCAAGCAAACACTAGACAGTCCTAACTCTCAATTTCTACCAAAAGCCATTTAACCTTAGCCTCAAAGTACTCCTACAAGGTAAAAACTATTTATTGAATAGGTAGAGATCATCAAATGGAATCCATCGGTACTACAGTACTAAGAAACCCATTATACAAAAATAACATGTAAAGCCCACATAGAACAAATCAAAGGCATCACAACAAAATATGGCATAAAATATTGAAATATATGTGCAATAAACAAATATAATAATCATATAAAATAAAAAATATTCACCAAGACCACATTCCACTCATACTCATTCATTTAGAACATAATGAAGCTTATCAACTAATTATACAAGCGATGCATTCTGAAGAAATGATTAGAATAAGCCTCAACGAAATGAGTATAAACTTCACAATATATTTCATATCTCAATATCAAACCAATAATATCCATAATATAAAATCCATACTATCATAGGTATGGCTCAAAGATATAATATTAAGTAAAATCCATATTATCATAGGTAGGGCTCAAATGCATTATACCAAACCATAGGTAGGCCAATGGCTAATACCGAACCAATCCAATAACCATTTTGATCTAATAAAACTTATTTTTATTTGTATTTACTTAAGGGGATATAATAATAATCTAAGGATATAGAAGTGTGTCGGTTATACCGGCACACAAGGCTTTACGGTACCCTCTCCACCATCCAACCTCGAAGCATAAAAGAGCTCTAATTATACCGGCCTATAAAGTGACACATTACCCTTCCAATCTAGGATACGTAATCCTTAAGTATTGATACTCTATATAAGGCTCATAGATCACTAATAGAGTAGACTAGGTGTAACACCCCCATTTTTACTGCTAAAAATTTTCGTTTTGCGGAAGCGATAATTACAAAACCAATGGGTGTTACCGCCACACTCAGTATAAGTCTGGTATCCTCTACTGTTCTTATACTGAGTGCTAAGGCTAAAATATTACTTTACTTAAATAACATTAAAACAGAGGCAGGATAGAATTTCATTACAAACTAAATTGTCCCGAATAAATACAAAAAGATCAGGCAAGAGTTGTAATGTAACAAAAGAGAAATAGCAGGGAACTTAAGAGTCCAAGGAATATCCGGACCAAAAGAAGTCGAGGCGAACACTGGATAGTCCTAACTCTCAACCCTCTATTTGGAGTCGTCAGACCCTACCCTCAAAGTGATCCTGCAAGGTAAAGACTGCTCGTGGAATAGGCAGGGGACCATAAAACGGAACCCGTCAGTACTACGGTACTGAATAACCCTTTATACCAAACTAATATGAGAAACTAGCATAGAACACATGCAAGGCATACGATTAACAAGTACAAGACATTTAAGTATTCATACGAGGATTGATATACAACAATCATTTAGACAATCAAATTCTATTAAAGCCACATGCTACTCATTTTCATTTGTCTAAAACAACCGACAGCTTACCAGACTAATATGCCAAAGGTATTCTCAGAAGTAATGACTCGAACCTAAACTCCAGCATAACAATTATAACATCAACAGCATGACTCATATCTCAGCGTAACTCCCAACCAAATTTATAACATCACAAGTGTATTCCCAGGTAAGCTATAACATAATCCACAACATCAAAAGTTTGCTTACAGGTAGAATATGATAAGATACATAACGTCACTTGTGTACTTACAGACACAGAATAATAGTATCCGTAATCTCACAGGTACACTTACAGGTACAGTAAATTAAAATACAAACATCAACATTATATTTACAGATATAGTATAATAATATACATAACGTCACAGGCATACTTATAGACATAATACACACACACGTAGGCCCGCAGGCTACTACTTAAGCCACAGGTAGGCACAACAGCCACTACCAAGCCAGTCCAATACCCAATAATAATCCTTCCAATCAAATCATATTATTTCCATTTTTATTTACTCGAGGGGGATACAATAATAACCCGGAGACATAACAGTACACCGGTCATACCGGCGCACAAGGCAACACGATACCCTCCAACTATCCAACCCATAGGCATAACAGCACTCTGGTCATACTGATGCACAAGGCACACAGTACCCTCCTCACCTCGGACACCTAATCCTTAAGTATCGATACCCCCTATAGGGCCCGTAGGTCACCTATAGAGTAGACTAGGGCCTTACTAGGGCACAACCGACACACCAGAAACCCAAACAAATCGAGGACTCCTACCTCGTCTCTAGGATAGCTACCCCTAGAGAGAATCCATTCCCAAACTCGAGGTCTTTCACTTTACGTATTAGTATTTTTATAAAGTGATCACAGATAACACACATTCCACATTTATTCTCATTTCCATACTTATTCATTTTCCCTTTATTTCCAATTATCCAAGTCAACCCTACGGTCAACGGTATAAAGAAAAGTCAAAATCAATACTAAGGTCAACCTACCCAAAAGTCTAAGGCCATCCTATATCCAATTATTCACATTTGGGCGTTAGGCCGAAAATGACTAAACTGCCCTTGAAGCTAATAATTATCAGTTTAGTATCCATTTAAATACTAAGTCTATCTTATTTATTAATCTATCATGAAAAGGCTAAAATGAATAATCTAATTATTTATTATATAATTTAAATCATCAATCATGTCAAAAGATCATTTTGCCCCTACATAGATTTCGGTATATGAAACTCTATCATAAACTTTTGAAACGTACAAAACACATGATCATAAAATCAACAACAGATAATACATGTTAGACATGATTTTCAGGATAAATATCATATTACACAAAAATGACTAAATTGCCCCTAGGGCTCACATTCCTAATAATTATTCCACAATTATATCTAAACATGCTAAACTAATAATTATATACATAATTATCATACCAAACATTCTTCGGTCATTAGAATTATTTTTAAGTCATACTTTTATACCCGAAATATTTTATATCAAATAACATGCCCGTTTTTATCCTTTTTCATAATAATAACAATTAACACATAATTATATTGAAATAAATCATGATAAACATATTTCATACACCAAAAACCCTAATGTATTATCATGCAAATTTTTTATCATTTTAGTAGAGTATAACGGTTACCTGAAATCCAGCAAAAACGTAAAATTAGCGGTATCCACTAAAATGTATTAGGTCCTGCAAATTAAACTTTCGTACCTAAAAATAATACCACAAATACAGAATTAATATCTATCAGATAAAATAATAATTATAGTATAAAAATATTTATTTTTCTAAAATTACCAAAATACCCTTACAATTAATATTGGTACCAAAATTTTATTTAACCACTACGCAACTCATGCTGCATGCAGCGTGAGTCACGCTCGAAGGGAATGGGGGCACGATCGATTGGGCGAGAGGGTCGGGCAAGGCTGCGAGGCAGGGGAAGGAGGGGACGGTAGGGCTGGTGGTCGGCGGAGCTAGTGGCTGGCCGGCGGTGGAGGGTGGCCGGTTGGCTGCGGAAAGGAGGCTGGCTGTGACGGGCGGTGGGTGCTGCTCGACGTGGTTTAGCCGAGAGAAAAAAAAGAGGGGGGGTTGTTGGTGGTTCTATGGCTGCTGGGGCTGCTGGACGACGGTGGTGGACGCTGGTGGGTTGGCGGAAAAGTGGTGTTGCTGGGCTACTGGCTGCGACGGGTGAGGGCGACGGGCTTGGGGAGCCGAGCGACGAGGGAAAGGGTCGGGTGGCTGCGAAGGCAATAAACAGAGGGCAGTTGGGTGACGGGTGGCGACGCTGCTGGTGGTGGCTACAGGAAAAATTTGGAGGAGGTGGCAGGGAGGTTGGGCGCTGGAGCTGCTGGTGCTGGCGGGGTGGAGCTGCGAGGTGACGAGCTGCGATGGATTGGTGGTGTGCTGCAGGGTTTGGGTTCGGGGTTGGAGGTGCGGGAGAGGGTGGCTGCATGGGCTGTTTGGTTGGGAAAACTGGGCAAAGAGAAGAGAGGGAAGGAGGATGGAAAGGGCTGGGAAAATGGACGACGGGAATGGTTGAGTGTCGAAGGAAATAGGAGGGAGCTGGGAGAGGAACAGTGGGTTGGCTGTGTGCGTCGTGTGTGTGTGTCGTGCATGTGTTGTGTTTTTGGCCGAAAGTGTGTGCGGGAAATGGGGAACTGTTTGGGGTAGAGTGTGCGAGGGTGTGGCGTGTATGTATGTATATAAATGCAGAGGGAGACAGGGATATTATTTACGGGAAAGAGACAGCAAGGGAGAGGGAGAGAGGAAAAAGAAAAATATATATTATAATTATATATATATATATATATATATATAATTTTAAATTTAGTCCGAATAAATTAAAATATCGGATAGAAAAATAATTCGATTTAAGGTAGATTTAAATAAGACGAAAAAGATAAACATAATCAGGAATAATTTTTAGGAAATTATTTTTGGTTACGGATCAAAAGATTATTAATAAAATAATTTAAAATAAGATTTATGGGTAAAACTAGGATTAAAATAAAGAATCGGTTTCTATCAACTTTTTAGCCTAATTATTTTTATATCTAAGTCGTCGAAATAATAATAATAATAATAATAATAATAATAATAATAATAATAATAATAATAATAATAATACGTTTAATACTAAACCTCCTAAATTAATAATTATAACTAATCATACGTAATTATTAATTTTAATTAAGATTTCCTAAAAACGGGGTATTACACTAGGACCTTATTAGAATGCAATAGCACACAAAAGAGACAAATAAATTAAAATACCCCAAAACCCTAACTTAGAAATTATAGCCAAATAAGGATTTATAGGGAAATTAATTGAATAAATTATTTTATTAAAATAAAGAGAGTTAATTAAGGTGAATCAAGAGGAAAATAATAAAGAATTTAATTAGAAAAAATTAGGGTGTTTTGCTAATTAAAATGGAAGTTAATGAAAATTTATTCAAAATAGCCAAATTAATCTAAAAAGAAATTTAATTATTATTATTTTAAATATTAAAAAATATCAAATGCCCAAAATACCCCAACCCATCTATTTTCTCTTTCTTCCCTTTTTACTTTTTTCCTTTTTCTTCTTTCTTTTCCTTTTTCTTTCTTTTCTCTCCTTCTCCTTTCTTCTTTTTTCCCATCATCCCCGATTGGGTCGGCCCGCACAACCCAAGTCCCCCTCTCTTCCTTTCTTCTCCTTCGGCGCGACCCAGGCCCACATGCCACATCATTTTCTTTCTTTTCCCCCGTCACCCAGCCGGTCTGCCCCTCTTTTTTCCCTTTTCTTTCTTTTACCCCAAACCGCCAGTCCAACCCCTATCCCCTTCCTTCTTCCCCAGCCGACCTGCACCCCGACCCTACAACCATTATTTCGCCGGCAACCAACCACCGCCAACTAGCCCATCCTCTCCCTCTCTGCCCCCATCCTTTTCTTTTCATTTTTGACCCAACAAAACCTTCCTCCCTCCTCATGCATGCTTGCCCCCTTTCCCTTATGTTCCTCGACCACCAACTCCCTGCCATGCCAGGACTGCACCGCCTGTTACTACCGGTCGGTGGTTCAGCCTCACCTGCCCCCTTGTCCTCTTCCTCCTTCATTGTTTTCTACTCAATTAGGCCTATAAATACCCCCATTGACAACCTTGATCGAGTTCTATTTTTGTAGCCCATAATTTCCCCCCTTTGTGTCACCACCCGATCAGACGCCCGTTATGTCGCCGTCAACCATCGCCGCCACCCACCTAAGCATTCCCTAAATCACCCTCTATAGAAATGAGCCTTCCTCCTTCCTCGATTTTCCTTGCACAAGCCACCACGGCCGTGCAAAGTCCCCCTCCCAATCAGCCCCACTTCGACTCGCCGCCCTTCGCACCACCATCTGCCACCAATTTCATCGCAACCAATGCCCTCTCTACCCTCCAAAACAACCAAGGGACCTTCCTCTACCTCCCCATACCTCCATCTCTCCCTGCCTCCCTCTCCTTCTCCCTTCTCCACCCTCCACCACCTTCGACCACCACACCCGCCGCGGTCCGCCGCCACCTTTAACTGTACCACCACCTTTATTCCACCCTCTCCACCTAAGGCACCCTCCACCACCATCTCTCCACCTCTCTTCTCCCTCTACCGCTGCCACCACCACTACTGTGCCCCACCGCTGGTGCCGCCACCATCCTTAGGTGGTACTCTAACCTTCCCAACCCCTAAACCTATTTTATACAAGTATTAGCTATTTTTAATAGTATTAATAAGTACCTGCCCTAATAATAATAATAATATTATTATTATTATTATTATTATTATTAATACTAGTACTGTTATGATATCATTATTATTATTTAACCTAACTTTAGAAATATTTCTAACTAATGTTATTATTATTAAAGGTCTACAAATTTAGTATTATTATGATTATCATTATTATTATTATTACTACTCTTATTACTATTATTATTATTATTATTATTATTATTATTATTATTATTATTATTATTATTATCTTCGTTATTATTCTTACTATTGTTATTAATGCTAGCTTTGGCCTATTATAACTACCTTTATTATTATGGTAAATATTTGAACCTTTATATTACTATTATCATTTCGGTTATTATTATTATTAGTATTATTCTTAACATTATTATTATTATTATTATTATTATTATTATTATTATTATTATTATTATTATTATTATTATTATACTTGACCATATTATCACCAAGGCTACTATTATTATGATTACTAGGTCCTTTATTAGCATTATCCTTAAGAGTGGAACCATTATTAATATTATTACTATTACCATTATTATTACCTTGTCATTGTTATTAACATTTCATATATCACTAACCTTACTATCACTACTAATATTATCATTACTAGTATCATTACGGTCAATACTTTTATATTACTAATATCACTATTATTATTATTACTAGGGTTTGGTTTGTTATTAGTATTATCACTACAACTATTATTATTATAATTATTATTAGTAACATTGGAACTATTACCTTTAATAATATGAATATCGCTATGATTACTTTAACATAAACCATGGTAGCTACTAAGACTTATTTTGGTTAGTAGTAGCATGATTAACTATTTTGAGGATAATAACCCTACTTTTACTTATAAAACTACTATTATCCTTATTAAGCCTAATAGTAAATTATGATAAGGGTAAGATAGGAAACGATGGTAATTTTGGTAAGAGGGAGATTAACTCATAGTATTTCCCTCTTATAGGTGAATCAATTCAAAACCCTCAGAAGGCGTAGAAGCATGCTCCAAGCTCGGTGTCGTATTAGGTAAGGATATGGTTAAGGCTTTTTATGTGTAATAATGTGTTATGTGTGTTGGTTTAATGGGTGTGCTTTATATTTTATATTATCATGTTCTTGTGGCAACTTGCTAAGCATGGAGCTAAGGTAAGTTGCATGTGGTTATAATATGTGAAATGTGATGTTAATCCTTGTACTTGAATTGTGCTTATGTAATACTGCCCCTTATGAAATGCATGAAAGGAGATCCTAAGTAGTATGATGTGGTTGTGAGAGAAATGGAAAAGAATGAGGAAAGTGAGTTAACTAGGAAATGGTAATGATTGACTAATTATCTTATGAGCTATGGGTGGATAATACAAGGAATAATAGGAATGAAATTAAGGGAATAGATCAAATATACAAGGGAAGTCTAGGGTTTGTATGGGATGGTTAGCCTTTTCATGGGGATGAATTTTACATGGGAAAATTTGATCTGAGGATTGAGTAAGGTAAAGGAAGAATTGTTAGGGTGATTGGAGTCAATATGTGAAAAATAGTACGTGGGTTGATGTATGGATGTATGGGGGATTTGACTAGGGTTTTAGGAGGAAACCCTAAGTGAGAGAAATGTGTAAGGGAGGAAAAATTAATGGAAATGGTTAGGATGAGAATAAAAGATGGAAGGGGTGTCACATGGGGGGAAAGGTGAGTCAAGTGAGAAGAATGTATTTGGGTGTTGAGTGAGTGACATAAAAGATGGAAGGAAGTCTCGAGATCATGAGAGTTTTGGTGACTAGGGTTTTGGTGATCATGTATGGGAGTTGGATAGTGAGGTTGTAATGTCAAGTGTGGATCAAGGGAAATGATGGCTTTGGTAATAACAAAGAGTTTTGGGTTCATGGTGAGTGGTGAGTGGAAAAAGATGGAAGGAAGTCTCGGGATCATAGGTTGTGTTGGATATGTGTCATATGGAAGAGGTGATGGTAAGTAAGAGTGATGAATGAATAACATCGTATTGGGAAAATAGAGTTGCTAGAGTTTTGGGATGGCTAAATAGGTTTTGTGGCCACATGAATTATATGGGAAGTAAAATGTGGTGCTTGGGGATGAATTGAGCGAGGTGATAGATTGGAGGATTATGAGTTATATGGGATAGAGGTGGGTTGGGCCATATAGGCCAAATTAGGGTTTTCCCTGAAGAAAACCCTAGAGAGTTATATTAAGTTGATTTAGAAATATGGAAAGTGGGCCTCAGTTTTTAGTATTCGTGGTAATGAGGAAAAAGTGAGAAAGGATATTGGTATGTACTAGAAGAAGTAAAAGTCTCAAGATGTGGGACAGGATTGTCGGGAAGTCGAGTAGGTCGTGCATGTCTAGTTGGGGTTGTGTGTGGAATAAGATACTATAAAACACTCAGCACTTAAAGTGAAAGATTATCGAGCCAGGGCCCAATGAGGTTATATATTCTCCGGTTCACCAGCTATAATAGTGGTCAGGTGCATTTTGCCCTGCTAAGTGATTCCGGTCCATTGGCTATAATAGTGGTCAGGAGCGTTTTGCCCTGCTGAGTGTTTCCAACCCACTGGTTATAATAGTGGGGGATTCTGGGCTTAATACACCAAACCTTTTATGATAATAAGTCATGGGAAGATACTATTTACTTACAGTGGAACACCTCGTGAGTTGGGGTCAGTGAGGATATATATTTTCCAGTCCACCGGCAATAATAATGTTTAGGTGTATTTTGCCCTGTGGAGTGTTTCTAGTCCACCGACTATAATAGTAGGGTTCTTATACTCACGTGGAATTAATATGAGAAGTGTGTGAACTAGAAGCTATAGGCATGGAAAGATACTAATTATTTATAGTGGAACACCATACGAGTTAGGGTTAGTGAGGTTATATACATACTTTTCGATCCACCGGCAATAATAGTGGTCAAGTGCGTGTTGCCCTACTGAGTGATTCCGATTCACCGGTTACAATAGTGGTCAGGTGCGTTCTTCCCTGTGGAGTGTTTCCAATTCACCAACTATAATAGTGGGGTTCCCATACTCTCATGGAATTAACATAAAAGAGATGCAAATTAAATTATTAATATAAGTTTAGCCTAATCTTGTAATTCTGGATTATTGTCTTATACGCCTTATGTGTTTATTCTCTTGTATGGCCTTACTTGCGTGCTTTTTATTGGTTTTACCCATATGGTTACCTTACTCAGTACGTAGCGTACTGACCATCCATTTCATGGGTGTTGCTCATTCCCACGAGTAGAGAGCCCACCTGAGTTTGTGCAGGTAGCTGATGATTTCTTCGATGCCTATGACACTTACGAGGTATCAGGCAGGACTGAGAGTTGAAATTGGACTTGGCCTAGGGATCGAGAGTGACTTGGCCAAATTCTATCTTTCATTTATTTTACCCTCCATCATTTTTATTCTAGTTATGTTTTGTCGTACAGTATTTTATGTCTTTGAAAAACTTTGGTTACTTATTCCTTGCATCGTAACTCTTTTAACCGCACTCTAATTTATGTATGATGAACGATTCAATTCTTTTATGAATTATAGTTTTAAGTGTTGAATTGTGTTTGATGATAATCCTTTTTAGCCTTAGCACTTGGTACTGGAACAGTAAGAGTGAACCAGTCTGGTACTAAATGTAGCGGTAATATCCCCAGAATTTACGGTTTTGTTATTTCACTTCTACTAAACCTTTTTATTAAACAAAATTTTTTAATAGTAAATTTTGGGTGTATTATATAAATCAATGACCCCTGCTTTGTCTCTAAGGTAGCTACCATTAGAGAGCAATTATTATCAAACTAGAGGTCTTTCGTTTTAAGTATTAATATCTTAAAAAGATGATCATAAAATATCATATATTATATAATGATTCTAATTATGTAATTAACCATTTTCATTTATTTTTAATTATTTAAGTTAACCCTAAGGTCAATAATCCAAATATGAGTCAAAGTCAATGCTAATGTCAACCTATCAATATGCTAAGGGCATCCTATATTTGATTATTCATGTTAGGTGTATTAGGTTAATAGTGACCAAAATACTCATGAGACCATTAGTACTTACATTATCATCTATTTTAAATACAAATTTTTTTATTTATTAATTTGTCATACAAATAAATTACCATACACACCAAATCAGCATTTTACCATTTTTCATGATTTTGCATGTAAAATCTTAACATGTGTTTCTAGGATGTCAAATTACATATTCGTATACTCCATAGTAAATAACACATATTATGTATACTTATTGAAATAATTATCATAATACTTATCATAATACTCCTAGGGCATATAATAACAACAATGACAACAACAATAATAATAATCATGTTAAAACATGCATTCTAAAACATGAAATTACATATTCCCATACTCAACAACAAATAACACATATTAAGCACACTTATTAGGATAAAAATCATGATACGCTTAAAATAACAAAATACCCCCAAGGTATATAGTAGTAACAGTTATGCTAAAAATGTATCTAAGTATGATTAACCTATCATATTAGACATACATAATTCATTTTTGTCACTTAACCAATTTTAACCAACATTCATATACATAATAACCTACATAAATTAGCAGGCTCCATTTTTCCCAAATTCCATACTAGCACTTATAGGCGGATAATTATAACATAGCAAACACATTAATATCCCCTTCATATAAAAATGAAATTCAATATATTTTAAATTTTTATATAAAAAATAAAGTCACTTTAGAAAAGTCAAAACCAAATTTTCATTTTTATCATCACTTTTTTCCCATTATCTATGCATTAAATGTTTTGTCATTTTATAATGAAGGATGTTAGTGTAATTTTAAGACCATTTTTATTAACTTTGTAAAAAGTGTGCATATTAACAAAATGCCATTTTTTTTATATGAATGGAGTAAAATATATGCATTAAAAATCCTAATGTACTATCATGCAGTATCTCACGTTTTAGTAGAGTATAGGGGTTATTCGATTTCCAGCAAAAACATAAATATGGGTAACCTACTAAAATTTGTTAGGCTTCACTAATTAATCTTGTATACCTAAAATAATAACACATTAACTATATTAATATTTAACCAATAAAATAATATTTTTATTAGAATAATTATTAAATATAAAATTAACAAAATGTCCCTAATGTTAAAATGGGTATAAATATACATACACACACACTACTCATGCAATGTGAATGGGGAATTACAAGGAGCTTCAAGGGGAAGGAGTTGGTGGGTAGAGGTGGTAGCTGAGGGGCATGCTCGATGGTAGTGTTGGTGGTGGCAAGGGAGGTAGGTGGTGAGATGGTGGAGCTTCAGTGATGGTGATGGGCTGCTATTGATGGTCGACATTGCAAGGAGGGAGATGACAGAGATTGCAACAACTAAGAGTGGAGTGGGGAAGTGGTTTAGCGAGGTATGGAGGCATGACAAAGGAGACAAAGGTGGATAAGGTGTTGGTGTGACAAGAAGTGTGGTGTGTTGTGGTGGCAAGACTTGACACAAGGAGGAAAGGAAAGAGGAGAGGGGTGAGGTTGAGCTAGTCGGGACTGGTGATGGTGTAGGACAGGGAGGTAAGGTGAAAGGTTGAGGTGGTTGGGTGGCGGTGGTGATGGTTGGTGATGTATATGTAAGGAAAAAAAGGCACGGGTAAAGGATGAAAGGTCAACAAGTAGTTGGTGGTGTGGCTGCTAGCTTGATGGGTGGTTGGTGGTAGGTAGGACAAAGGAGGGAAAAGAAGGGAGGGGGAAAGGACAGAGTAGAAATGGAGGCAGTATGTATATATAGGGGTGAAGGGGAGGGAAAACAACGGGGACAATTTGGGGGCTTAGGTGTGTGGTGGGGGCATGTGGGAGGTGGCATCGAGTTATAGGGGGCAGAGAGGTGGTTCGTTCAAGTGAGGGAGTTGGCAAATGATCTAGGAATGGAAGGGAAATAGGGCACATGATGGATAAGGGCAGGAGCTAGTTTAGGTAGAATAGGGAAGGAGGACATGCAAGGTGTAAAGAGTAGGTAGGAGTGATGTAGGGGATTGTTGGGGTGTGTTTGGGAGCACATGGGGCATGGGTAGGTTGAGGGAGAATGAGGAGAAAATAAAAAGAAAAAGAAAGGAAGAAGTAGGAAGGTGGGATAGTGCAATACCCCATCCTAAAATCCTTCAACATGTATTTAAAATTATGTTGATATAAAATAAATTAATTTTGCTTTTGGAATGGGCTTAAAATTCAAATAAAAATATAAATTTCAGGCATACCAATCTACTGGTTTGCCTAAGTGATTAATAAGTGGGCTAAGTGATTGACATTCTTGTTCTCAACAAACCAAACGATTGGTTTGGCCAAACTCATCGACTAGTTGTCCTATGATTTCAAATCCATTTCTGATTTTTATTCAAATTTTTCTATAATTGTTTATGAAAACTTTTTATTAGAGTCTAACTATGCTACTAAGCATGGGTTTAGTGGTTTGGGATTATTTTACATTATTTAGATCAGTATATAATTTTTTCCAAAAATTACTTTTGAGAAAAACCTCACCTTCTCTCTTCTCCATCATCTATCCATCTCTCTTTTGGCAGCTGGATTGCGAGATTGACATTGTGCACCATCTCCTAACTTACCAACCTACTGCCATGCTCATTCCTGACTACACTCAACCCCCCATCACCCTATCAAGTCATCCCTCTCTTCTTAGTTGCCCATACTCAACCTTACTAATCTTATCTTCCTCTTTCTTATGAATGTTGATCTAGCCTTACCTCTATATCTTTCATTTCTGATCTTTTTTCATTCTTCACTTATTTTTCTTGCTCTTTTCTCCCTTTTCTTGGTGGAAAAATTTTCCAAGTGTTGAACATCCCTTCATTTTTCCTTTTCTCCTTTATGTTAAGGAAAAATAGAGACTTACTCTAGTTTTCTCACTTCTTTGTGCGACCACTGTTGTAACACCCATAAAATTTACTACTAAAAAATTTCGTTTTTAAAATTTAAAGCATAAACAAATATAGTAAAATTCGGGGATGTTACTGCCATATTTAGTACTAAACGGGTTTCCCTCCACCGTTCCGGTACCAAGTACTACAACTAAAAACTTACTTTACACAAACCCGAGATTACAAACATAAAATAGAGTAGCGTGATAGATTAAATTATAAGATATAAAATTCACTATTAGTGGTTACAGAATAAAATCATCACAGGGGAGTACAAGAGTTTTATGGAAAACCAAAAAACCTTCCCAAATAGTCCTATGCTCTTAACCTAAGGGCTAACCTCTAAAGGCCACTGCCCATTGAATAGGTAAGAGCCCGCGAGAGGAACCCTTCAGTATTATGGTACTGAGTAACCCTTTATATAGAACTAAAATGTAGGATCTGCATGCAACACACCAATTACCATACATCAAACACACATGAGTAGGAAATCACATGGATATAGAATGAGATATAGTAATCATTAGAATGGACATGTATATCTAGATCATATGTCACAAGGTTCATTCACTTAAAAGTAACCCAGGGAGCATCCAAACGAAGCTCTTTATAATATAATTAAATAGACAACACCATACTCATCCAGTACACACCAGCACTCAACTTAAAGGTAGGCAACAAAGCCATTACCATATCATATCAATAGATCATAATAGTATAATCATTATTATCTAGACTTAAGCCATTAATTAGATATTAATCATCTATCAAATTATATCCACATAAATTCGGGGACCCCACTATTATAACTAGTGGATTGAGCACAAGACATACTCCAAGATAAAACGCTCTTGACCGCTATTATAACAGATGGACTGGTACATATGATATAATCTAGGGTAGAATGCACTTGACCACTATTATAATCGGCGAATCAGTAAATGATATAATCCAGGTTGGAACCCTCCTGACCACTATTATAATTGGTGGACTAGAACATATGATATTATCCACAAAATCCCCATCTACGTGGTGTTCCACTTTAAGTGATTAATGTCTTTCCATTTAATTAGCACACCATTTCCATTTATCAACTTGAGGGGAGATTAGGAACCTGGAGACACAAAGGTACACAGGTTATACTGGTGTATAAGGGTAGTGTAGTATCCTATCGAATATCAACTCAAGGATGCAAATGTACTCTAGTTGCACTAGTACACGAAGACACACATTACCCTACCGACAATGACACCTAATCCATAAGTATGCATACCATCTAAGTAGGTTCGTAGAGCTAAATAGAGTATGACGTAGGGCTTGGCTGAGGCACTAAGATATTGTAACACCCCCACATTTACTACGGAAAAAATTTCGTTTAATTTAAAAGGAGTTTAGCGGAAGCAAGCAAATAAAACTGTAAATCCGAGGGTATTACCGCCACACTTAGTACCAGATCAATTCACGCCTACCGACCCGATACTAAGTGCTAAGGCTAAAAAGAATAGAACCAAAACAATTCATTAGTAAAGCATAATTTCGAAAGAATCAGAGTGCGAAAGTCAAAGGTTACAATCCAAAGTACAATTTAAAAGTACCAATTGTTAGAGGGCACACAAATAATGAAATAAAACAAAGTACGATAATACAGAGAAACAAGATGGGGGATGCTCTCCGGCCATGTCACTCTCGGCCCCCAAGATAGGTCCAGACTCAACTCTCAGCCCTATAAGTGACAAGGACATCGTCCCCTACCTGCAAAACTCAGACGGGTCTTCTGCTCGTGGGAATGAGTAGCACCCATGAAACGGGTGATCAGTACGCTACGTACTGAGTAAGGGAACAACTCACTAAGGACCACATACACAGAAATACATGCACAAGTAGACATAGCATGTGAAGAATAACAATAACACAGATGAACAATGCTGGTCACGAATCAGATAACTTTCTCATTAGATCTCAGATAATTATAATGATACCGTCATAGTCTTTATCGATCCATGTGAGTGCGGGAGCCCCACTATTATAGCGGGTGGAACGGTCGCGAGGGCCATGCCTTGCCACTATTATAGCCGGTGGAACGGTCGCGAGGGTAAT
The DNA here is from genome assembly GCA_030549775.1 of Tamarix chinensis. Classification (NCBI taxonomy): domain Eukaryota; kingdom Viridiplantae; phylum Streptophyta; class Magnoliopsida; order Caryophyllales; family Tamaricaceae; genus Tamarix; species Tamarix chinensis. The sequence continues at coordinate 3,135,505 of CM060175.1, read as the reverse complement.
ATACCCTGCCACTATTATTTGTCGGTGGACCGGTCTGGCCCCGACTCACAAGGTATTCCACTGTAAATATTAGTATCCTTCCATGTCTTATCACTTTATGTTTGATTTGTTGAGCAAGAAATCCCCCACTATTATAGCCGGTGGAGCGGTCGCGAGGGCCCATGCCCTGCCACTATTATAGCCGGTGGAACGGTCGCGAGGGTAAGATACCCTGCCACTATTATAGCAGGTGGACCGGTCTGGGTTCGTTTCAACATCTTTCTCTGTAAGTAGTTAGCATTTTAACGTATCTTATTCGAGGGCATCTCACCTTAGTCATGCATGGCCAGAGACCTCAACACATCGCATAAAAACTGATGACATATTCCTACTATCACATAGTAATGAGGACACAAGCACACTTCTTGATTCCAAGCCACGTTACACATGGAACGGATAAGATAATGGCATTTAAAACACGAAACATAACTCATATAGAACATCCACGGCACGTAGGACACATGTCACACATTCAGCCTTAGCTATATCCTTACTCGGTTTAGGTTATCGAGCTATCTCCCGCGCTTATATTAGGCCACCAAATACCCTTTGTGATTATCAGACTTAACATATTTCTCACATTGGAAACCCAAATCATGACCCTCAGACTCAACTCTCCCTCATACCTCACTCCTCCTCATCTATTATTATTATTTTCTTTTTCTTTTTCCACCTTCTCAAATTAGGGTTTCTTTCTCAAACCCTAGGTACCCGTATATGACCCTACGTAATATTTTTTACCTCGAGCCTCCGGACTCCCAAACAGACCTTCCATTAGCTTCCCCACATCCCAAACTAACTTTTCATACATAAGGTTCGCCCCCATGCGGACCTTAACCTCCCCATGCAAACCCTATCATTTCCACCATGCCAACTCTATCATTCCCATGCAAACCCTAGTTTCCCCCATGCAACCTTATTTTCTTCCACTCTTCTATTTATTTAATTCCCCCTTTTTCTTATCATTTCACATATTATAGATTACCTAGGTCGCCCATACCTACGTTAACCAACGTACTTCCCTTTGGTTATCTTAGTTGCTTATTTTTCTCTTTCAAACCCTCACTCCACAACTCCGCATCAAAACACCTAGCATGCATGTCGTAGGGGTCACACCACATCACGTCATATTTGTACCTTACCATATTAGTACATACAGACAAGAGCATGAGAACATACCTCGGTTCCACGCTGCGCTACATAAATACACAAATAACATACAGATTATAGCATACAGTCGCACGAGGTATACAAGACAGGTAAAACATGCAATACACACAGGTGGCCTTAGTTACGTCCTTACCTAAATCGGCGCCGGGCTTGGAGCACGCTCCTACGCCTTCTGGGGGCTAAGACCCGGTTCACCTATAAGAGGGAAATACTTAGGGTTAATATCCCTCTCTCGGAATTACCAAAATTCCTATCTTACCCCTATCATGGCCTAATTGTAACACCCCCAAAATTCACTACTGAAAAATTTCGTTTTATTAAAAGATAATAGCGGAAGCAGATAAATAAAACGTGAACTTTGGGAGTATTACCGCCACACTTAGTACCAGACCGGTTCACTCATACCGTTCCAGTACCAAGTGCTAAGGCTAAGAAAATGAAATACAATTCGAAAGACATTCAACATGCATAAATCAGAGTAAATTGCAAGCTTCAACATATTTAAATCAGAGTAGCGCATCAAATCGTTTTCAGGAATAAAATCCACCAATGGTGGTTACTTTAACAACATTAACATTTAAAACCAAGAATTTAAATGAGAAAGAGAAAAAGCCATGATACCGGAAAATTCCTTACTCTCTTTCCCGTAACCCACTTGAGTAGAACCTGAAAATACCTGCAAGGGCACTGCCCATTGAATAGGCAGGGGCCCCATAAACGGAATCCCTTCAGTACTACGGTACTGAGTAACCCTTTAATACCACACTTAAAGATAGGCCCGCATACGACACATAATGCAAGCCACACACATATAAATAATGAGAGATGCATACATACCAATGTCAAACATAATACTTTATAAGTCACGATCGATACTTTGGGCCTTAAGCCATTATTCTGTCATTAATCCATCAATATCATATTTTATATCCATGTGAGTACGAGAACCCCACTATTATAGCCGGTGGACCGGAAAGTATATACTCAGGGCAGAATGCCTCTGACCACTATTATTGCCGGTGGACCGGAAGATAAACACACAGGGCAGAACGCACCTGACCACTATTATTTGCCGGTGGACTGGTCTGGCCCCGACTCACATGGTGTTCCACTATAGGTGATTAGTATTTTTCCATAATCTTATTCACATACATAACTGATTTTATTGAGCTCGGGACCCCCACTATTATTGCCGGTGGACCGGAATATATATGTAATCATCATCTAGGGCACAACGCTCCTGGCCACTATTATAACTAGTGGACCGGGATATATATAACTCATCATCCAAGGCACAACGCTCCTGGCCACTATTATATCCGGTGGACCGGTACTCATAGTCACACACCAGGGCAACACGCTCCTGGACCACTATTATAAGCGGTGGACCGGTACGCAATATCGTAAATCATATGGGCCCGGCTCATTAATATTCCACTTTCAATTATCGTATCTTTCCTTTCTTTAATCAGCACATCAATCATATTTATTTGCCTCGATTGGGAGATCGATAACCCGGGACACAAAGGTACACCGGTCGTACCGGTGCATATCAGCTACTCAGTACCCTTTAACCATGAACCCAAGGACGCAAAGGTACCCTGGTCGTACTGGTGCATAAAGCTAACTCAGTACCCTACCGACAAGGACACCTAATCCATAAGTATGCATACCCCCTAACTAGGTCCGTAGAGCTAGGAAGAGTAAGATATAGGGCCTGGCTGGGGCACAAAGGCACACCAGCAAATACCAGAATAATCGTGGACTAAACCACGTCCTTAGGGTAGCGACCCCTAAGGAGTCACCATTCCCGATCTCGAGGTCTTTCACTTTAAGTAATAATGTCTTAATTAAGGTGATCACAGAAAGCACGATGATCCGATACTTATTCACTTTCAATCGTTTCAATATCATTAATCGTTTCTTATTCAGAGGATTATCCAGGATGTCACAGAGAAACCATCAAGGCCATACTAATCATTAGATACTCTTACTTGGCTAATCAACATTATTTAATCATATTAATGTTCCACAATCTCAAGGACCTATTAGGTACAAATTACTCATTTGCCCTTTTCTTATATAATTGTTAAGTATCCGTTCCTTACTTGATAAATTACCACATTACCCTTAAGGTTGCATAATTACCAAATTGCCCTTTGTCCGATTTAGGTTACCAAATTATCTTATACACTTTTTAGATCATCATTCACCCCTCCTAATTACTATACTTATCATATTTTCCTTTTGGTTGGTTATATTACCAAATCGCCCTTCTCCTTTGTTATAGTTACTAAATTGCCCTTGAGTTGGATAAATTACTAAATTACCCTCCTTCATTATCGTGATTGCTATTTTGCCCCTTTAGTTGGTTAAACAATTATCACTTTACCCTTTTATTGGCTAAATTACCAAATTGCCCTTTTAGTTGAACAAATTACCAAATTGCCCTTCTCCTTTATCATAATTACCATTTTACCCCTCTCAATTATTTTAATTGCCATTTACCCTTTTTAATTATCACAAATCCCAAATTACTCTTCTTCATAATTACCAATATTAATTTACCCTTTTTCATAATCAAAATTACTATATTACCCTTCTCCATTATTAAAATTACCATAATGCCCTTTAATTGGTTAATTTACCAAATTACCCTTCTATAGTATCATACTTATCCAATTGCCCTTCTACAATCATAATTTAATTGCTAAATTATCTTTTGTCGTTATCATAATTACCAAGTTACCCCTTACTCCCAAGTTTACCATAATATCCTTTCATTTACAAAATTACCATTTTACCCCTTACATCCAATTTTACCATAATATCCTTTTATTTATGAAAATTACCACCATACATCTTTTACTTTACAAATTACTATTTTACCCTTTCACATCCAAGATTACCATCTTTATCTTTCCCTACATAATTACCATTTTGCCCGTCTTTTCCAATTTACCATATTACCCCTTTACTTATAAATTTCCACTTCGCCATTCACTTATAAAATTTACCATATTACCCTTTACTTATGAAATTACGATTTTGCCCCTCTACCTCCAAAATTACCGTAATGCCCTTTTTACTTGAACAATTACCATAATGCCCTCATTCATCCAAAGTTACAATTTTACCCCTACTTCCAAAATTACCATTCTTACCACTTACTTATAAAATTACCATATTGCCCCTTGACTCCAAAATTACTATTTTACCCCTACTTTCAAATTATCACAATATCCTTTTATTTACAAAGTTACCACAATACCCTTTTATTTATAAAATTACCATAACACTCCCTTTTGTTTTACAAATTACTAAAATACCCTTTTGTTTACCAAATTACCAAAATGTCCTTTTTCACTTGTGAAATTTCCACTCGACCCCTTTATTCAACATTTTATGAATTTACTAACCCTACATAAAATAACAATATTAATACTTCATTTTTGTCATCTAAGTCCACCAACTTATCATTATTCAACATAATACTCATTAGCAACTATATACATTGATTCACATACCTTATAAGCATAATTACTAAAATACCCTTAGACAATAACATTATTCATGTATTAGCAACATGGTGCATCTTAAACAAGCATTTAACATTTCTATCCATATTCCAACTCCTTCTTTATTTAACCTACCTACATATGGCATAAAAGTTATCATGTTATTTATTTTTAACAAACAATATAAGAAACCATAAACATATCATGCTAAGCATACAAAACATGCATAAAATCATACTAAACCCTAAATGTGCTAGCATGCATTTTTCATATATTTAAGGGAGGATTAACGGTTACCTTAATCCCGCAAAATATCAATCTTACCAAGCATAATTATCAACTCAACACCTAAAAATAATATCCATCATACTTATGTTAGAAATAATAACCAAAGTATAAAACTTTATAAATTTTAATTAATAAAACACTTAACATAAATTACCATTTTACCTTAAAAATTATCCAAACTATTTTTAAAATGAAGGGGAGCTCACGCTGCATGGGCAGCGTGAGTTTCATGCAAAAATAAGGGGTGGAAGGGTTCAAAGGGGGGTAAAGGAAGCAAGATTCATCATTTTCGGGTTAGGGTTTTTAGGCTAGAAAAGAAGGTGGTTAGGGGAGGTTCTAAGGCAGGGGAATGGTGCAGGAGTATAGAGGGGGTGTAGGTGGAGGCAAAGGACGGTTTCAAGGCGGCATAGGGCGGCGGAGACGGCAGCGGCAAGGCGGCGAAGGTGGCTGCCGAAGTGGGTCGAGGTGGAAGGGTTGAGAACGAAGGAAAAGTGGAGGGAAAGATGGAGGGGTGCAAGGGTTGGTTTCGGCCAACTAATGGATGGCGGTTGTAGAGGGGGTTGCAGGGTGTCGAACGGTGGGTTGGGTGGCGGTAGAGGTGGTCGGACGGCGGCGGTATAGGCGGTGGCAGGTGGCTCGACGGTAAGGGGAAAAATCTGGGAAGAAAAAGGAAAAGGAGGAGAAGGGAGGAAGTGTAGGGCTCGAAGGGGCTGTGTGGTGGTGCAGGGTGGTAGTAGGCAGTGGCAGAAGGCGGCGCAGGGGGTTGGTATTGGTGGTTCGAGCGGCGGCGGGCGGTGGTGATCAAAAACCGGGGGCGAATGGAGGGAGAAGGAAGGAGAGAAAAGGGAGCTCGGGGGAGGATGATAGGCTCAAAAAAAAGTGCGAATGAGGGGCTTGGGAGATGAAGAAAAAGAAGAGGGGGAAGAGAGGGGCAAGGTTGGCCGATCGGTGCTGTAATGGCAGGTGGTGGTCGGGTGGCAGGGGAAGACGGGGAAGAAGAAGGAAAGAAACCAGGGCACGCGAGGCTGTGGTCCAGGGCTGGTTGGGTTCGAATGAGGAAAGAAAACGACAGGGGAGAGAGGAAGAGAGAGGGCAGGGAGGTAGGTGGTGGTCGGGTTGCAGGCGGTGGTCGGGCGTGCGTAGGGATCGGGCATGGTGGCAACGAAAAAGGAAGAAGAAGAAGAAGCCGGCCGGTCAAAGGGAAAGGAAATGAGGCTGAACCGGCCGGTCAGGGAAATTTAAAAACGAAGGAAGGCTGCCGGGCTGTGCTAGGCGGGCGTGCGAGGGGCAAGGGAGAAGCCCGCGCGAGAGGGGGAGAAAGATCGGCCTGGCCCAATCGTGCGGGGGAGAGGGGCTGTGCAGGCCGGGCGGACGGCCCAAGGAAGGGGAAGAAGGAAAAAAAAAGAGAAGAAAAGAAAAAAAAGGTAAAAGGAGGAAATGGAAAAATAGGAAAATAAATTAAATTAATTTATAAATCATAAAATTTAATATTCTTGATAAATTATTTAATTTAATAATTTAATTTATTATAATCTAATATTTTAGTTTAAACAAGGATAAAGTTGGTAAAATATTAGTTTGGAAAATTATTTAAATAAATAAAAAAATATGATAAATAGCAAAATATTTATTTTTAATTTATTAAATAATTTCATCCAAATTTACATACTCTAAAATCCATAAAATAATTAAAATAAATAATCTAAAAGCAATTCTATTCCAAATAAAAGTAATTTATTAAAATATAAGTTTTCGAAATATTTGGGGTATTACACTAATACTAAGGCTAATATTAATAATAGTAGTTTATAATTTAAAGGGTAGGGTTATTGTCATTCTCGAGTTAGTTAAGCAAATTACCACTAATTAAAGTAAGCCTTAGTAAAATCCATAGTATTAAAGTAAGGGTTTTAATATTAATAATAATAAGAACACTAATAATAATAAGAATACTAATAATGATAATAATAATAATGGTTATAATGATAATAATGATGATAATAATAATTGAAATCATAGTAGTATCAGTAACAATAATATTAATGATAATAATAATAATAGCAACAACAATGATTACGGTGATAATGATAATATTAATAATACAAATAATAATAAGAATACTAACAATAATAATAGAGATAATGACAATGATAATAATAGTTAAAATAAGAAACATAATGATACCAATACTAATAATAATAATAATAATAATAATAGTAATGATAGTGATAACGATAATAATGATAATAATAATAATAACAATAATGATAGTAATAATAATAATAATAATAATAATAATAATAATAATAATAATAATAATAATAATAATAATAATAGTAGTAGTAATGATAGTGATAACGATAATAATGATAATAATAATAATAACAATAATGATAGTAATAATAATAATAATAATAATAATAATAATAATAATAATGATAACCACAACAACAACAATAATAATAATAATAATTGCAATACTAATCATAATAAGAATACTAAAAGTAATATATTAAGTAATAATGATAATAAGGATGGTAATGATGGTAATAATAGTTAAAGTAATAAATATGGTAAATATAATAATAGAATAATATTAATAATATTAATGATAATAATAATACTAAGAGTAAGAATAATAATAATGCTAATAATAACAACAATAACCTCCATAACCATATTAATAACAATAACGATAATGATAGTAATAATAATAGTAATAATAGTAAGAGTACTATAATAATAATAATAATAGAGACCATAATCATAGTAATAATAATAGTAATAATAGTAACGATGACAATAACAATAATTATAGAAATAATAATAATAATGATAATAGTAATATTAATAATAATAATAATAACAAGGATACTAATGATAATGATAATAGTAGTGAAAATAATAATAATGTAATAATAATATCTATAAGGATAATAATAATAATAATAATAGTAGTAGTATTGGTAGTAATGATAATGATGATAATCATAAGGATAATAATAATAATAATAATAATAGGAATAATCATAATAATGATAATAATAATCATAATAATACTAATAATAATAGTGAAAAATATTAAAATTATTAAAATTTCATTAGTCAGGGTTTAGGGTCCAAGGAGGTGGAAGGCAACCTGGTGGTGTGGTGGTGCCGGCGGCGGCGCGGCGGTGGCGGAAGAAGGGAGAAATAGGAGAGGTGGATGTGGAGGCTAGGGGAGATAGAAGTAGGGAAAAATGGAGGTGCAGGGTGGTAGGGTAGGATCCCTTGGTTGTTTTGGGGGGTAGAGGTGGTGTTTCAGGCGGCGGTATGGGCGGCGCTGGTAGCGCGAAGGTGGTGCGAGGGGGTCGAATAGGCTGATCGAGGAGACAGTTTCGCACGGCCGAGGCGGCTCGTGCGGGGCAAGGCAGGGAAAGCTGGTGGTTGGGTTGCGTAGAGGGCGGTACAGGGAGAATTTTGGTGGCTGGGTCGGGCGGTAAGGGCGGTCGGCGACGGAGGAAGGGCTGATTGAAATGGAGGTGGCGCACGACGGGATTTTCTGGGTTCCAAATTTCGAACCCGATTATGGCAGCTCCTGAGGTTATTTATAGGCCAATCGGAGCTTATAACGACAAAGGAAGGTGGGAGAGTAGGGGGCAAGGGGTATGGTGCTCCTACCGGCGAAGATGGGCCAGCGCAGGTCTACGGGGTAGGCCATGTTTGCCGGGAAAGGGGAATGGTGTGGGCAGGGAAAGGAATGGTCGAATGAGACAAATCGACAGGGAAGACGACGGGAAAGAGAGGGGGAGAGCGACGGTCAAACGGCGGGATCGGAGGCGGAAAATCCGGCGCCAATCTTGGAGTTGCAGGTGTGTCGGGGGAGGAAGACGACGCGGAGGGGGGGGGGGGAAGAGGCTGGACCGGCGGTCCAGGGAGAAAGAAAGAAGAAAGAAAAAGACAGGTTGAACCGGCCGGGAGAAAGGGAAGGAGGTGTGTGGGGGGAGCTGGGCCGCGCGAGGATGCTGGGCCAGCAGGCCGGCCCAAGTCGGGGAGGGGAAAAATAGAAGGAAAGAAGAGAAGGAAGGGAAAGAAAAGGAAAAAGAGGGGGAAAAAGGAGAAAAGGAAAAAGGAAAAAGAAGGAAAATTAATGTTTAGCTTAATTAATATGATATGGGTAATTTGGGATGTTTAATAAAATATAAATATTAAAATAATAATTAAATTCTCTTTTTAGGTTAATTTAGGGATTTTTGAAAGAATTCTCTTAAATTCCTTTTCAAATTAACAAAACACTCTAATTTTCTCTAATTAAAATACTTTATAAAGTTTATAATAATTTGAAACTATTTTATCCTTCTTAATTTAAATAAAGTAAATTATTTGATTAACTTCCAAAATAAAATCTTATTTAATAATAAATAATAGAAATTAGGATTTTTGGGACATTTCAGACATACCAACAAAATCCAGAATAATCGTGGGCTAAACCATGTCTTTAAAGTAGCGACCCCTAAAGAGCCACTATTTCTAATCTCGAGGTATTTCACTTTAAGTATTAGTATCTTAATTAAGGTGACCATAAGAAACACATTAATTACATATTTAACCATTTTTTGTTTCCCTTTTGATGAAGTAGTCAAAATTATGATTATACTTAATGTTAACTTAAATATTCTACTAAGGCTATCCTACGTTCTAATGCTCATACTACGACACCTTAGGTGAAAATGACCAAAATGCCCCTATGGTTAAGACTACCTCTTTACTATCCACTTCCAATACATAATTCATTTTTATTTATCAACATGTCATAATAGATTAACGTATCTGTGTAGTTATGGTACCCTACTCACCAAGTGATCATTTAACATATAAACCCTAACATGCACTTCTAGAACAACTAACACACATTCTCATACATAATCAGCAATTAAAGCAACTCTTGCATGTTTATGGAAATAACATAACAAACCCTCGATTACCCGTTTAACTCTAAACTATGCATACTTGTTATAATACACTCAAAATAACTAAAATACCCCTAGGCCTTTATAATGTTCATGATCATACTTGAACATATGATCCTAAGGCCACAAGTCCCTATTATCTTAAATAACATCACTTATTACTTATTATGAAGGTTCATTAGACCAATTGTCATATTACATACAAAATTACCAAATTGCTCCTAAACCTTATTTCGTTGAATATCATGCTCAATAAGTGATATGATGATAATAAACCCTTATTGTCATGTTTAACATCATTTTGTACTTGCCATGTGTGTTTGTTAACCTTATAACCCTTTACATGCAAAATTACCAAAATACCCCATCTTACTTACAAAGTTACCAAAATGCCATTATTTCTTGGAAAAATACCACTTGCAAAATTACTAAAATTCCCTTATTACTTCTAAAATTACTAAAGTACCCTTAAGTCATTTAATTTTAATAACCATGCCCCGCATACATTATTAACACTACCAAATCCTTATCATTATTCTTAGGACCAATTATTACTTATCATGCATATTTATTTCAGCAACCTCTATTTTACATGCAAAATTACTAAAATACCCCTTGCACATAAATTATTAATATCTATGCTCATCATGCATCATTTAACACCACAAAACCCTTACTATTATTATTAACACCCATTATCACCTACCATGCATATTTATTTAGGTCACTCCCACTGAACATGTAAGATTACTAAAAAGCCCTTATAACATAAAATATCATCTTTCATGATGGAACTTGCATTTTTAATGTTGTAACCCCTATTATCATCTTCAACACCCCATAACACTTAGCATGCATTTTTAATTAAGATAATCAACACCATACCTTAAAATTACTAATTCACCCCTAGGCCATGAAATATGGATATTTCTAGTAATACTTATTTTTACACACCACTAAACTTCCATATCCATTTTTAGCATCAAATATAACACATTAAGCAACTCAGTTAGGGTTAAACATTATGATGTGTCCAAATGACCAAATTGCCCCTAGGGCTCACATTAGTATTATTTATACTACAAGTGTCCATATTTTCTTAGCATAGTATGTATATGCACATAACATCATTATTAACATCAATCCCCTCTCTTAACCACCATTTCCACACATGTCACATTATATACAAGATATCATGATTTTCTTCCTATCTTTTAATATACCATTAACAATCATGAGACGATTAGCAACACATCATATACACCCAAAACACATACCAAAACCCTAATGTTCTAACATATAATAATCTAAACATTTTAGTGGGGTATAATAGTTGCCTTATGTTTAGTAAAAACCAAACTTTACTGGTATTCCAGTTCAAAAGCTTAAGCTTTGATTAGTAAAAATTGTACCTAAAAATAATGTCACAAGTAAAATAATATTAGTTGATAAGTAAAAGAATGATTTTTATTAAAAATGCTTATTAAATACATATTATTACTAAACTAGATTATACCTCAATATTAGCTAAACAATCAAAATTATGCAGCAGCACTTATACTGCATAGGTAGTGTGAGTATGCATGGCACGAAAGAGGGTGAGGGAAAGAGTGAAAATGGATGAAGGGTGAGGTATCGAGTAAGGAGGATTAAGGTAGGTGATGGTGGGGAGTTAGGCCGGTTGTTGGGTGTAGTAGTGAGGCAAGGTATAGGTGCTGGTTGTGGGTCGTAGTATGGTGGCTCAAGGAATTAGAGACAACAGTGGTGGCTACTAAAAAAGAGGGTGCAGAGAAGGGGAAGAAGAGGAATAAAGGAAAAGAAAGAGAAGAGGAAGGAAGGTTGTAGAGAGAGTTCAGGTAAGGTGAGATAGGGAGGTGTTGGGGTTGCTACCAGCTGGCTAAAGGGAGGCTTCGGTAGTGTTTGAAGGGGGGGAGAAGGGTAGCACAAGGTGGCAGTGAAGGGAGGTGGTCGGGAGGAGAAGAAGAGAAAAGGGAGGGTAGTTGGCTCTAGGTGGCGTGCAGTGGTTGCTTGGTGTGGTTTAGGGAGGAGGTAGAGGGCAGGAGTGGCTAGTGTGGTGGCCAGTTGAGGGGGTGGAGATGATGGAGAGGGATCCACAATAAAAAAAGGGGGGGAAGTGGCAGAGAAAATAAGGGAAAATCGAGTAAGTGGGAAGGGAGCTTGAGGGAGAGAAATGAGGTAGAGGAGAAGAAGAGAAGGAGAAGAAAAAGGAGAGGGGAAGAGAGGTAGATGGTTTAGGGTTAGGTGGGTGCACGGGAGGGTTGAAGGTGACGTAAAGGGGTGGTAGGGAGAGGAAGAAGAAGGAAAGGGGAGGCATGTAGGGAAGGCTGCAGAGGGGAATGTGTGGCCTAAAATGAAAAAAAAGGGATGGGAGAAAAAGGGTTGCAGGTTGCAGTTATAAGGGGGGGGAGGAAAGAAAAGAAAAGGAGAGGAAGGTGGGTTGACCCAAAGGAGAAGAAAAGGAAGGAAAGAAAGGAAAAGAGAGGGAAGTGGGTGTGGTGTGCTGGGCTGGCCCAGAGGGGAAGGAGGAAGGGGGTCAGGCTAGCTTAAAGCAAAAAAAAAGGAAAGAAAGAAAAGGAAAAAGGAAAAAGAAAAAGGAAAAGGAGAAAAAGAAAAATAAATTTATTTTTAGAGTTATGATTAGAATTTAGGCTATTGGAAAAATTATTAAATTAATTTATCCAAAATTCAAAGAATTTATTTATGAAAATAATTTGGGTAAAATTAAGGGTTTAGGAATTTATTTAAATAAAAAGGATATTATAAAATGTTAAAATATTTATATTAATTAATTAAATAATCCTACCATTTGTTTTATAAATCATAGTCCACAAAATAATTAAATTAATAATTTAAGATTAAATTATTCCAAATAAGGTGTTAAGTATTAAATTTTAGATTTTGAAATTTTGGGGTATTACATTTGTATTAATTTATTTTCTTCTAATATTGGTTTTAATTATCTTTTACTTTTCTTCAACAAGGAATAATTAAGGTTGAGAAAGGTTGAAGACTTTAGCTCTTCCTTTGGCACCCTATTTTTGAGAAAAAAAAGGTGATGTTTTGTGTTCTTCTTCTTATTCCAATTTTCCTTGCTTTTAATAAAGTTTTGAAAGGTTATTTTTAATGGTCTTAACTTTGATTCTCTTATAAATTGAGGTTCTACTAGATAGTCAACCAATAGGAGCTTTTGTGCTAGAAGAACTATTTCAAGGTAAGACACTCTTATCTTTAACATAAATGGGGTTATCCGGTTTATTAGGGTTCCATGTGTTTTGGTGTGTATATGAGTATGATCTAATTTGTATTTTATCATCAGAGCATGTGGTATAATTCTTTCTAATTTAGCATTACTGGATTTCTCTATGGTTATGTATAAGTTGGCCATTTGAGCATAATTCATTTGAGTATGTTCATTACCATGTATCCATGTTATTCTATGTGTTCAGTATATATTTTTATGTGTGTCATGACATAGAAGCATGCTAGGGTTAATATGGTAAAGTGTGATAAATTTCGGTGTGTGTATCACAAGTTTGGGTAATGTATCACAAATCTAGGTAATGTTTACCCCAAACCAGTCGATCGGTTCCTTGAACCCATCAATTGGTTATACTAGCAATCGAATGGTTTGAAGTTTTAGATCGGTTAGTCACGAGATTAATCAATTGGTTTGATAAACTAGTTGACCGGTTTCGATAAGTAGTCGATCGGTTAGACAAACCCATCGATTGATGTCCCTACAGACTAAAATGGTTTAGTCTCTATGTAACACCCCAAAATTCACTAATATTTTTTAAAGCAAAAGACTTTAAAATTGAAAACCTGTGAATTCTGGGGATGTTACCGCCACACTTAGTATCAAACTGGTTCTCTCCGATCGTTTCAATACTAAGTGCTAAGGCTAAGAAAATATTGACATTAAACTCAAACCAAGAGTTCATAAAAGAACTAGAAAGATCGTACATAAAAAATCAGAATACGGATAGATAATTGTAATTCATACCCAAAAGAGAAATAAGCTTACAACCGATACAATGTTCATTTAAAATACTCAATACAAGTAATGAATCATAAAAGGGTAAAGGAAATAACAGAAGGCAATAAAATAACAAGAAGAGTGAATCTGACCACACTACTCTCAATCTTGGAGCCAAATATATATTCAACACTCACCTCCGCCCCATGTCTCGCCCACCTACACAAAGTCAAAAGGGCCTACTACTCATGGGAATAAGCAGCACCCATGAAAAGGGTGATCAGTGCGCTACGTACTGAGTAAGGTAACCGATGCACTAAAGCCAACACATAAAGTCACATAAATAATGCAAAAGAAATAAAAGAGCATATGGTCCACCATGATAACATACTATTGTACAATCATTCGGGTAGATACATAAAGGCCCAATTATAATCCAGATTAATTACTTAATTAATCTCTTATCGGAAATCAATTTTCACCATGCCTTTTTATCAAAACCATGCGAGTATGGGAACCCCAATATTATAGCTGGTGGACCGGATACATATAGGGCACATAGCTCCCGACCACTTGAAATATCCCAAAACCCTAATTTAATAAATTATGGCAAAATAAGGATTTATTAGGAAACTTAATTAAATAAATTATTTTCATTAAAATAAGAGGGAATTAATTAAGGCAAATCTAGGAGAAATTAATAAATAATTTAAATAGGAAAATTTGAGTATTTTGCTATTTAAAATGAAATTTAGGAAAAATCTTTCAGAAACCCTAAATTAGCCTAGAAAGAGAAATTAATTATTATTTTAATATTAATATTTTTTTAATATCCTAAAATACCCAAAATATCTTAATTAACCCCAACCGACCTTTTTTCTTTCTTTTTCCTCTCTTCTTCCTTTTCTTTCCTTTTTCTTGTTTACTTCTTCCTTTCTTTTTCTCCTTTTTCCCCTGACCTAGGCCAGCCCGCCTTCGACCTAGTTTCCCCCTTCCTACTGTGCGGCCGAATCCCGAGTCACCCCTTCTTTTCCTCAATCAGTCCGATCCTTTTTTTTCTTTCTTCCTTCTTTTCTCTTGGACCACCGGTCTTGCGCCTCCTCCCCCTTTCTTCTTCTTCATCTTCTTCCTTGCATTGCTTACAACTCTGATTGATCGGCGCAAAAATTTCAGCTGCCGACCACGCCAGTTGACCAGCCATTCCTCCCCTCTCTTCCCCATTGTCTTTCGTGTCATTTCAACTTAGCCGGCCATTCCCTCTCCTGCGTGTTCCCATCCCCTCTTCCCATAAAAAATGGCCTACTTTGGTAGACCTGCGCTAGCCTACCATCACCGGCCAATGCACCCATACCCATTGCCCCTATTTTCCTGCTCCCCCCTGTCATTGTCCCTTCCAATCGACCTATATTTACCCCCGAAGGCAGCCATAATTGGGTTTCAATTTTTGCAGCCTAGAAAACTGACCACGCACCACCACCTAAACAGACCACCGTTTTTTCGCCATCGGCCATCACCACCGCCCATGCTGCCCACCAAAACCTTCCTTGCACCACCCTTTACAAAACTGAGCCTCCCTCCCCCTTAACTTGCCCTGCACGAGCCACCGCGGCCATGCAAAGGCCCCCTCCCAAACATCCTTCTTCGACCCTCAACTGCCTCTCGTGCCACCGTCTGTCACCGATTATGCCGCTAATAACACCACTTCTACCCCCCAAAACAACTAGGGGACCTTACTCTACCTCCCCACACCTCCATCTCCCCCTACTTCCCTCTCTCCTAGCCTATACT
Source organism: Tamarix chinensis (assembly GCA_030549775.1). Lineage (NCBI taxonomy): Eukaryota > Viridiplantae > Streptophyta > Magnoliopsida > Caryophyllales > Tamaricaceae > Tamarix > Tamarix chinensis. The sequence goes on along the minus strand of CM060175.1, from coordinate 3,119,756 downwards.
CCCATCCCTCCACCTCTCTTCCTCCTCCACCACCGTCACCGCCGCCGGCTCCACCACCAAGCCTAGGTGGTATTCTAATTTCCCTAACCCTTAAACCTTTTTATATAACTGCTAAAGATTTTTAATATTAATAGTATTACTCTTAATATTATTATTAATTATTATTATTAGTATTATGTTATAACTCTTATATTATAAATATTTCTAACTAATGGTATTATTATTATTTAAAAGGCTACAACTTTAGTATTATTATTATTATTATTACTATTACTACTACTACTAGCATTCTTAATATAAGTACCATTATGGTCACTACTTTTATATTATTTACATCACTATTATTATTATTACTAGAGTTTGGGCCGATATTAGTATTATTACTAATACTAATAGTAATAATATTATTAGTAATATTAAAATTATTACTTTTAATACTATGAATATCACTAAGATTTACTTCTGTTAGTAGTGGCATGAGTAATTATTTTGAGAATAATAACCCTACTTTTAATTATAAAACTACTATTATCATTATTAGCCCTAATAGTAGGCCATAATAGGGGTAAGATAGGAATGGTAATTTTGGTAAGAGGGAGATTAACCCATAGTATTTACCTCTTATAGGTGAATCAAGTCAAAACCCTAAGGAGGCATAGGAATGTGCTCCAAGCCCAGCATCATTTTAGGTAAGGGTATAACTAAGGCCGCATGTGTGCTCTATGTCTTACATGCCTTGGATGTCCCGTATAATTATATGCCATGTATCTTAACTGTTTTATGTGTAGTGCAGCTTGGAACGGAGGTATGTTCATGTGCTTTCTCCTGGTATGTGCTAATATGGATATGCTGCAAGTTGCGGCGTGATGTGATGTGGCCCTTTAGGACATGCATGCTAGGATATTTAATGCGGTGATTTGGGATGGGGGCATGAAAAAGAAAAATGGGAAAGTAAGATAACCAAGGGGAAGTAAGTTGGCTAATATAGGTAAGAATGACCTGAATAATCCATGATCCATGAGTGGCGAATAAAGGGGGGGGGGGAATTAATTAAAATGAAAGAGTGGGAGAATCTAGGGGTTGCATAGGAGGAACTAGGGTTTGCATGGGAATTTTAGGGTTTTGCATGATAAATATTGATGTTTTGCATGGGATGGTTAGATTCTGCATGGGGGCAAACTTTACGTATAGAAAGTTTCCTTGGGGCATGAGGAAGGTAATAAAAGTGTTTTTTGGATGACTAGAGGCTTCCTGTGAAAAATAATACTTGGGACAGTATAAGGGTGCATAGGAGACCGAGCTAGGGCTTGGGAGGAAACCCTAATTTGAGAAGGTGGAAAAAGAAAAAGAAAATAATAATAATACAAAAAAATGAATGAGGATGAGTGAGGTATGAAGTGAGGGCTGAATCTAAGGGTCATGATATGTAGGTTGTTAAAATAGTTTGGGTTATGTGAGACAGAGGAGGATGGGCCACATAAGCCCAAATTAGGGTTTTTAGAGGAAACCCCAAGGTGAGGTGGTGAGCAGACTTTGGGGTATAAGGTAGTGAGCCATGATTCACACACTTAGGAGTTGGGCTCCTAGTGTGAGTAAGTGTAATAAGGGAAGAATGTCGAGGCGAGTTAGGAGGTGCAGAAGTCTCAAGATATGGGACGAGTCCTCTTGGGAGGATAAGTGCAGATATAGCTAGCCATGCATGTCTAGGGTGAAATCTGTTGAATAAGATACGGTAAAACACTAATCATGTAAAGTGGAAGATTATTGAGCTAGGCCGAGATCGATCCACCGGCATAATAGTGGCTAGGTGTAACACCCCAAAATTTACACAATTTTTTTTAAAAGCAATACTCATAAATTAAAACCGTAAATTCTGGGGATGTTACAAGTTGGTATCAGAGCGGTTGGTTCTTTTGGCCACGCTCGTTTTCAAAAATAAAATTTGGTTTACGAAAATTTTCTTAGATTTTGAGGTGTGTTTTAAAAACTCTTTGGTCTCTAATCTTTTTAAGCTAATTTTGGGAAATGAAATGGATTTTGAAAAGATTATTTGAATTTTGAAAAGAATTCCCGCTTTAATCTAAAAACTCATTTAGTTTTAAGTTTTGGAGTCGGCCACGGTGAGGAGTAAAGGGGTAGATTAGGGTTTTTGTTTATAAATAGGAACTGGTGTTAAAGTAATCTCGAACCAGTAGGTTCGCTTCTAAAAATGGTTCTCTTTGTTGCAGAAAAATGGCAGCCAATGGTAGAATCAACCGTTTAGAAGACGCAGTCACTGCATTCTTAGAGTTTACCCAGCGGTCTCAGGCCGCTGGCGAAGATTGGCTAAGGAGGGTTACCGGACATCGCCCTCCGACGTACTCCGGGGAGGAAGACCCAGTCATCTTAGAAGGATGGATACGAGACCTGGACCGCACGTTCGAGGCTGTGGACTGTCCACCAGACCGACGGCCTAGCATCGCAGCCTTTTTCCTCCGAGGGGTAGCAGACACTTGGTGGGAGGAGTATCGTACCAAAGAGGGTCCTCCAGCTACTTGGGAGGCATTTAAGACTGCCATCCGTGCCAGGTTCTATCCCGAGAGCCTTAGGAGGGATAAACTTAGGGAATTTATGCAGCTGATACAGGGCCCTATGTCAGTTCGTCAGTATTACGCCCGGTTTACCGAGTTACTTCGATTTGCTCCAGGGATCGCCGCTAGCGAGTCCACGGTGGTGTTCCAATTTGAGTAGGGATTGAACTTTAGCATCCGCCGCATGATGGGTGCTGTGCCCTCTACGGATTTAGCATCTCTATATGAGCGTGCTTGCATGGCAGACACGCTGGTCCACGAGCAAGCCACTATCCTTGGGAAAAGGAAGCCCGAAGTACAGAGTTCCGGGAGCAGGACCCAGCCTAGGACCGGAGAGCCCAGGAGACCACCACCGAGAGATCATCACAGGAGCCAAGGGCCCCCGAGAGGCACAGTTTGTAGGAGGTGCAGCCGAAACCACCCAGGTAGAGACTACAACGGCAAATTGGTGACTTGCCAGAATTGTGGGAAGTTGGGCCACAGAGCTATAGAGTGTTGGAAGCCCCCACGTTTTCAGCAGAGTCAGAACCGGTCCTACCAGCAGGGAGGGGCACTAATGCCCCAACAGCAGGCCTACCAGCAGTACCGCCAGAATTCGTCCCAGTAGTATTATCAGAGAGCTCCTGCTCCACCTGGCGCCCCAGCTCGAGAGACAGGGGGAGACCACAGGGATCTAAGCCACACCCTCAAAAGGGAGGCCACCAGTCAGGAGGGCGTCTGAACGTCATCAGTCAGGCCGAGGCAGACCGATAGTTGGATGTTGTCACTGGTATGTTCACCATCTATTCATTACCAGCATATGTTCTGTTTGATTCCGGTGCTACATTGTCCTTCATTTCCTCTGCATTTGTTGTTAAGGCTGGATTGTCACCATCTACTAGAGTAGAGCTATCTGTTATGCTTCCGTCGGGTGACAAAATGGAGTGCAGTCGGAGGTTTTCCGACGTGACCTTAGATATAGGAGGGGTAGACTTCCTAGTAGACCTAATTGGGATGGATCTCAAAGACTTTGACGTGATTACGGGCATGGACATGCTGGGAAAGTACAAAGCAATTATTGATTGTGCCCAGGAGCGGGTGATTTTGCGAGGCCCAAACGGAACTAGGGTTTCATATCGGAAGACTCAGCCTGAACTAACCACTAAAGTGGTGTCAGCAGTTACACTACACGCCTTGATCCAGAAGGGGTATCCTCTATATTTATGTAGCGTACAGGAGCTGAATAAGGATCTAACAACATTGGACACCATTCCAATAGTTAAAGAGTTCCCGGACGTGTTCCCAGAGGAAATACCTGGCATGCCACCGGTTCGGGAAATTGATTTCAAGATCGAGCTAGTGCCGGGAGCTGAACCTGTTTCCAAAGCACCTTACAGGATGGCACTAGTGGAACTGAAGGAGTTGAAGGCCCAGTTGGAGGAACTCTTAGAGCACGGATACATCCGACCGAGTGTATCACCGTGGGGAGCACTGGTTTTATTCGTTAAGAAGAAGGATGGTAGTCTCCGTCTTTGCATTGAATATCGGGGATTGAATCAGTTAACGGTAAAGAACCGGTATCCGCTCCCGAGGATAGATGATCTGTTTGATCAACTAAAGGGTGCCACAGTATTCTCCAAGATCGATTTGAGGTCCGGGTATCATCAATTGAGGATTGCTGATGCTGATATCATGAAGACGGCATTCCGGACCCGATATGGGCACTATGAGTTTACGGTGATGCCCTTTGGACTTACAAATGCTCCTGCGGTGTTTATGGACCTGATGACCAGAATATTCCGACCTTTCCTCGACCAGTTCGTGGTGGTATTTATTGACGATATTTTGGTGTATTCTCGGAGAAATGAGGAGCATGAGCAACATCTACGCGCTATTTTAAGTACATTAAGAGAACATCATTTGTATGCAAAGCTATCAAAGTGCGGGTTTTGGCTCCAGGAAGTAGCGTTTCTGGGCCACATTTTATCAGCTAAGGGAGTAGCTGTGGACCCAGCTAAAATTCTGGCCATCACAGAGTGGAAGCCCCCTACGAACATATCGGAGGTTCGGAGTTTTCTGGGTTTGGCTAGTTATTATAGGCGTTTTGTGCAGAACTTTTCCAAGATCGCCCGACCGTTGACTAATCTCCTGAAGAAAACAACAAAGTTCCAGTGGGATGAGGCCTGTGAAGAAGCTTTTCGAGAGCTAAAGAAGAGGTTGACTACTGCACTGGTGTTGACCTTACCCGAAGGGACCGAGGAGTTTGAAGTTTACAGTGATGCATCCAAACATGGGTTGGGATGCGTGATGATGCAGAAGGGTAAAGTGGTAGCTTATGCCTCACGGCAACTGAAGAAGCATGAGCAAAATTATCCCACACATGACCTGGAGTTAGCAGCTGTTGTATTCGCTTTGAAGATCTGGAGACATTATCTGTATGGGGCAAAGTGTAAATTCTTTACAGACCACAAGAGTCTAAGGTACATCTTCACGCAGAAAGAGCTCAACTTAAGGCAGAGGAGATGGCTGGAACTAGTAAAGGATTATGATATTGAGTTGACCTACCATGAGGGTAAAGCCAACGTAGTTGCCGACGCTCTAAGCAGAAAGACAGCACATTCCACCTTATGCTGTGTGGTTGCTGATCGAACGATAAGGGAGTTATCAGATCTAGAGATCGAAATAATTCAGCAGGGAGACCTAGAAGCCCGTATGAATGCCTTGACGCTCACTCCAACTATTTTTGAAGAGATCCGAGCTGGTCAAGTTAGAGATGTTAAGTTAGAGAGGATCCGAAAGAAAATGCAGGAAGGAAAAGTAGATGGGTTCAGAGTCCATGAGGATGGCAGTATTAGATTCAAGGGTCGTTGGTGTGTACCCCAAAGTTGTCCAGACCTTAAGCGTCGTATTATGGAGGAAGGACATCAGACCCCTTATTCGGTTCATCCAGGAGGGTCAAAGTTATATAAAGACCTTAAGAAAGTGTATTGGTGGCCACGAATGAAGCGAGAAGTAGCAGAGTTCGTATCCCGGTGTCTGGTATGTCAGAAGGTCAAGATTGAACACCGGAGACCAGCAGGATTGCTTCAATCCTTGGAGGTGCCGGGGTGGAAATGGGACTCCATTTCTATGGACTTCGTGAGTGGGTTGCCAAGGACCCGAAGCGGTTGTGATACCATCTGGGTTGTTGTTGATAGATTGACCAAGTCAGCCATATTCATTCCTATGAAGTCCACATGGAGTATGGAGCAATTGGCTAGCGCTTATATGAAGTACGTGGTTAGCCGTCATGGGGTTCTGAAGGATATTGTTTCAGATCGAGACTCGAGGTTCCTTTCTCACTTTTGGGGAAAACTGCAGGAGGTTCTGGGAACCAAATTGAAGATGAGTACAGCTTTTCACCCTGCCACAGATGGACAGACAGAGCGAACCATTCAGACTCTAGAGGATATGTTGAGGGCCTGCGTACTGGATTTCCAGGGATGTTGGGAGGAGCGCTTACACCTGGTAGAGTTTTCATATAATAATAGTTATCATGCCAGTATTAGGATGGCTCCCTTCGAAGCATTGTATGGACGGAAGTGCAGAACTCCCTTATGTTGGAGCGACATCAGCGAGACGATCGTGTTGGGACCAGAAATGATCGAGGACACAACCCGTCAAGTCTGACAGATCCAGGACCGAATGAAAGCAGCTCAGAGCCGACAGAAAAGTTATGCTGATCAGAGACGTAGGGATGGAGATTTTGAACCTGGAGATAAAGTGTTGCTGAGGGTTTCGCCTACTAAAGGAGTGCAGAGGTTCGGAAGGAAGGGAAAACTAAGCCCCAGATATATTGGTCCATACGAAATATTAGAGCGAGTGGGCGAAGTTGCGTACAGATTGGCTCTTCCTCTGGAATTGGAAAGAGTTCATAATGTGTTCCATATATCTCAATTGCGGAAGTATATCGCCGACCCGTCACATGTGATTCAACCAGATGAAGTCGAGTTAGACGATTCACTAACTTACGAGGAGCGACCGGTGCGGATTCTCGATACTAAGATGAGGAAGACACGTACGAGTTCGGTACCTCTCGTCAAGGTCTTATGGAGCCGACACGGGACCGAGGAAGCCACATGGGAGACAGAGAAAGATATGCGAGAAGCATATCCCGAGCTTTTCACAGCAGGTTAGAATCCGTCTTCCTAGTTTGTCCCTAAGGGGGTAGTTGTTTTTAGTATACTTAGTGATGTATTATTCTAGATGCTTAGAGCCTTCCTTCTCTAACCCTAGTAGCTGCAGGAGACTTCGGGGGCGAAGTCTGTTTTTAAGGGGGTAGTGATGAAATGCCCCGATATTTTTCTAATTTTAAATATTATATTTAAATAAGGTTGTATTTAAAATTTTAATTTGATAAATTATTTTATTAAAATAAAAGGAAATTTATTAGGGTAATTTAATAATAATTTTTTTATAAATAGGTTAAGTAAAGGAAATTTGGGCATATTATTTAATTAAAGATTTAAATTTGGAAATTTATTTAAATAATTTATTTTATTCAAATTAAGAAAGATAAAATAGTTTCAAATTAATTTTAATTTTATAAATAATTAAATTAAATAAAATTTGAGTGATTATTATATTAAAATGGAATTTTGGAAAAATCCTTTAAAAAGCCTATTTTAGCCTAAAAAGGGATTTAAAATTTATTTTATTTAAATATTATTATTTTTAAATATCCTAAATATTTGGATTAAATTAAATGGACCCAAATTAATTATTTAATTTTCCTTTTTCCTTCCCTTTTTATTTTTTTTTCTTTCTTTCTTTTTCTTTCTTTTCCTTTTCTTTTCCTCGCCGAAATTGGGCCGTGCAACGACCCAATCCATTCGTTTTCCTTCGGCGCGGCCCAGCCCGCATCGCCGCCTGCCTCATCCATCCCCACGCTGTGTTTCATATCGTTTTTCCAACTAAACGCCGCGTTTCACTTAAATTTTTTTTAACCGTTACCAGCTAACCCAAGACGCCGCGATTGAGCCTTTTTTTTCTTCAAAGCTCGTCGTTTCATTAAACGACGTTTTACGTCGCACGAACCGCCCGGCCTGCCCTCCCTTTTTCCTTCTTTTCTCCCCCGCGAACCGGCCGACCAGCCTCCCCCATCTTCTTCTTCCTCCTTCCGCCCGACGCCATAACCACCCACCTCCCTCCTTCCCCGAAAATGGCGTCGCCAGCCACACGTGGCGTGACCGGCTCTTCTCCTGCTCGTTTTCTTCCTCTCGGTCTGCACGTTCATTTGAAACCCTCAACTGTCTCTCTCTCCTGCTCGTTTGCTCCATTCCTCTCGCGAAGGGTCGGGCAAAATTTGAAAATTTTGCCGCCCGATTGACACCATAACCATCACGTTTCTCACCAGCTTTGACCCCCTGATAACTTCCCCAACTCGGAATTAACCTCCAACATTATAAATACCTCTCTTATGGCCTGGGTTCGGGATTTTTCCCCCGAAACCCTAAGCATCGCCTGTGCGCCACCGCCTCTTTAGACGACTCTTCCTCCATCTCTGGCTAACTTCAACGCTTTATCTTCATCCCAATATCTTCCCTGCAACACCCTCTAATTAACTAGGCCATCCACGACCTTCGATTCACCTTGTACAAGACTCCATAATCGTGTAAAGTTGGTTAGTTGCTTCGACAGAAAATTCCACCCCGAGACCTTGAAACGCTAGCCACCACCACATGCGCCGCTTCTAACACCTTCCAAACCAACCATTAACTCCTGATAAATATCCTCCACATCCCCATAGATTTATTTTATTTTTCTCCTTCCCCCTCACCTCTTTTTCTTCATTTTTAACCCTCTTAGATCCATTTTCCGGCCACCTCCGGGAACCACCGCCGGTTCCACCTACATCCTCCGACTCAAGGTGAAACCCTAGACATTTTAAACACTTAGTTTTGAATTATTGATAATTATTCTATTTTTAGCCTAAATTTTAGTGTTAATTCAACTTTAGTTATTATTATTATAATTATTATTATTAGTAATATTGAATGTATTCTAATTTCTAAATTTTTGTTACAGGTCTGGGAGTATTATTGAGTAAGATATATTATTCATCTCGGCCTTTACTTATTTAATTAAATTTTTACATGTTTAATGTTAATAATAATAATAATAATAATATTATTATTATTATTAGTGTAATTATTTATTTAATATTTTAATTATTTCAGGAGGATTATAAACCTAAAATTTTAACTAAGTCTCGTACATTTGCTTTTTACAACTATTATTAACATTTTTAACATTATTTCTAATTATATTATTATTATTATTATCTTTATTAACTTTATATTATAAGTATATATAATATTTATATCATTATTACATTTTTGAATAGTGTTATTATTAAATGGATTGATTTTGAAAGCCACCTTGTAATTTTAAGAATTATGGTATTATTAATATTAATATTCTACTAATAAGAGTATTATTAATAATGTTTTATTATTATTATTATTATTATTATTATTATTAGTATTATTATTATTACTATTATTACTATTATTGCTATTATTACTATTTTGGTGAAGGGTAGAAACCCTTGTATCACCACCCTTTAGAATGAAAATAATAAATTAATTGTAATAGTTTCTATAGTTAATTATTAAGTAGTAGTATTTTAAGTAAAAACCAAACCTCGAAATAAGTTAGAATTATATAGGAAGGTCTAACCATAATATGTTATGATATAATAGGCGAACCCAATCAAATCCCTCAAGTGGAATAGGAGCGTGCACCAAGACCGGTGACGTTTTAGGTAAGGGTCTACTAAGGCCATTTGTGTGTTTGCATGTGTTATGAATATGATATGTTATGTATTTTATGTTCGCTGTTCTTATTGATTATGCATGTAATATGGTTACAAAGTTGAAGTATGTTATTATGAATGTCATGCGCCATGAAAAATATGTGTATGCTTATGTCATTAATGTATGACCTGAAATGATATATGAATTAGGATTTGCATGTAAGAGGAGGGTACTAGGGTTTGCATGAGATGGCATGGTGCTAGGGTTTGCACGAAAAGGAATGATACTAGGGTTTGCATGGAATAGCGAGGAGTTGAAGGTGTTTATGGAATAACATAATATTAGGGTTTGCATGAATTAATGTGGAGTTAGGGTTTTGCATGTGGATTAGGGTTTCATGAAAACATGCCTACATTGAATTAATGTTGTAGGGGGATCTGAGTTGCATGGAAGTATGTATACGTGGATCTAGGGTTTTGCATGAGGATTAGGGTTTCATAAAGGTTGTATAAGAATACGTATACGTGAACCTAGGGTTTGCATGGAATAGCGAGGAGTTGAAGGTGTTTATGGAATAACATAATATTAGGGTTTGCATGAATTAATGTGGAGTTAGGGTTTTGCATGTGGATTAGGGTTTCATGAAAACATGCCTACATGGAATTAATGTTGTAGGGGGATCTGAGTTGCATGGAAGTATGTATACGTGGATCTAGGGTTTTGCATGAGGATTAGGGTTTCATAAAGGTTGTATAAGAATACGTATACGTGAACCTAGGGTTTGCATGGAATTAGGGTTTACATGGGAATGGGGTGTACGGGGAGTTAAAGTGAGGCATGAATTAGGGTTTGCATGAAAACATGGAGTGCATGGAATTAGGGTTTACATGGAGTTAGGGTTGCATGGGAGCTAGGGTATGCATGGGAAGAGGATCTACGTGGATTTCGAATTCATTCAATTAGTATTATTGTTGTTTTCGAATTTGGTATTGGATGTTCCCGGCTTGAAATGAATACTCTGAATAAAATACATAAGACATTAAACACGTAAAGTGGAAGATGTTGAGACGGGCCCAGACCGATCCACCGGCATAATAGTGGCTAGGTACTGCGAAAGCCTGGAGACCGATCCACCGGCTTAATAATGGTAGGGTATTTTACCCTAATGATCGATCCACCGGCTATAATAGTGGGGGATCCCGAGCTCAACAAACCAAACCATATATGTTGATAATATATAAGAAGATATTAATTACTTATAGTGGAACACCGTACGAGAAGGGGCCAGACCGATCCACCGGCTATAATAGTGGTAGGGTGTATACCCTAAGTGACCGATCCACCGGCTATAATAGTGGCCAGGAGCCAAAGTGCCCTGGAGACCGATCCACCGGCAAAAATAGTGGGGTTCCCGTACTCGTATGGACTTGATAAAGAACATGGTGTGTATCTACAGTTGATAAAAGAAAGATTAAATGATTAATCCAGACCTTTTTGGGCCTTATGTGTGGACTGTTAATTATAAGCTATGGATTTCACTTTATGCTTCTATGTATCACATGTGTGGGTTATCATTGTATGTGATCATTATCCTACATGAAATAATGTGTTATATGCCGGCCTTAGTATTCGGTTACCTTACTCGGTACGTAGCGTACTGATCACCCGTTTCATGGGTGCTGCTTATTCCCACGAGCAGAAGGCCCGTCTAATTTGTTGCAGGTAGGAGATACTTACTTTGATGCTATCGACGTCTACGGGACATCAGGAGGGGCAGAGTGATAGCTGGGCTGGATCAATCTTTAGAGTGACGTGGCCGTTGTCCTTTTTAAATTTATGATTCAAGTCATCTTTTATTATGTTTGAATTTTCGAAACAACTTTACTAAGGTTGTTTAGTTCTATCTCGAAAAAAAAACAACAATAGCCGGTATTTCAAACTATGTAAGACTTACGCGTACTCTGATTTCTGTTTTTATAAATTTAAATTTGAATGGTATTACTAATAATGTTTTCTTAGCCTTAGCACTTGGTACCGGAACGGTAGAAGTAAACTGGTCTGGTACTAAGTGTGGCGGTAACATCCCCAGAATTTACGGTTTTAATTTATGAGTATTGCTTTTAAAAAAAATTGTGTAAATTTTGGGGTGTTACACTAGGTGCCAGGGTGCCCTAGAGACTGATCCACCGATATATAATAGTAGTTAGGTGCGTTCTACCCTATAAGTGACCAATCCATCGGCTATAATAGTGGGGGATCCTGAGCTCAATAAACCAAACCCTAAATTTCATAAGACACGTAAAAGATACTAAGTACTTACTGTGGAACACCATGAGAGTCGAGGCCAGACCAATCCATCGGCATAATAGTGGCCAGGAGTGTTTTACCCTGGAGACCGATCCACTGGCATATAATAGTGGTTAGTTGTATGTTGCCCTGTAAGTGACCAATCCACTGGCTATAATAGTGGGGTTACTGTACTCGAATGGATCGATAAAAAGTATGGTGCGAAATGAGTACTATTCAGATATTAAATAATTAGTTTATCCAAACCGCTGTTAGCCTTTATTTACCTAAGAGATTGTATGCTATCATATTGTAGTGATTTTATTATGTGCTTTTATGTGTTGGCTTTAGTGCACGGTTACCTTACTTAGTACCTAGTGTACTAACCACCAGTTTTATGGGTGCTGTTCATTCCTATGAGCATAAGGCCCTTTTGACTTGGTGCAAATCGGTGATTTTATCTTCAATGACTACGACACTTACGAGTCATTGGGCGGGGCCGAGAGTTGAGCCTAGACCTAGCCTGGGGGTCGAGAGTGACATGGCCGGAGTCTATCTCCCATTTTGCCTTTCCTATATTTTTATATTTAGTTTTATTTTGTTGTATGATGTCTTTTGTTGTTTGGAACTTTAAAACCGTACTTTTGGGTTGTACCTCTTTTGGTTACTGCACTCTGATTTTCTGTATAGTTAACAAGTCATTTCTTTTGTGAATGCTCGTTTTAATTATCGAATTTTGTTTAATGTCTATCCCAATCAGCCTTAACACTTGATACTGGAACGGTAGAAGTGAACCAGTCTGATACTAAGTGTGGCGATACTATCCCCATAATTTACATTTTGTTATTTTGCTCCATCTAAACCTTTCCATTAAACGAAAATTTTTAGCTATAAATTTTGGGGTATTACACCACTATTATTGCTGGTGGACCAAAAACATACAAGAGACATAGCTCCTAACCACTATCATTACTAGTGGTTCGAAGCACATAGGGCATAAAGCTCTTGACCACTATTATTTGCCAGTGGACCGGTTTAACCCCGACTCTCATGGTATTCCACTGTAAGTACTTAGTGTCTTTTATGTACTTTAGCAAACTCATGTTTTAGTTCATTGAGCTCAGGATCCCCCACTATTATAGCTGGTGGGCTGGTCACTTATAGGGCATCCTGCCCTAATCACTATTATTCACCGGTGGATTAGTCACTTATAGGGTAAGAACCCTAACCACTATTCCTAATCGGTGGATTGGCTAGACCTAACTCAATAATATTTCACTTTAAATGATTAATGCCTTAAGTATCTTATTCATAAGCTTATACCCTATACATGCATGACTCACTCCCCCTACGCTTAACATCTAAATGACCTGTACCATATTATGAAAACCCTGCACCTCCTAAGTTGCCCCAACAACCTTTCCTCTATACCCTAACTCACACTAGAAGTCCATATCCAATGTATGTGGGTCAAGGCCCACTACCTTACACCTTCTAGTCCACTCAACACCTCACTTTAGGGTTTTATCCCAAAACCCTAATTTAAACCTATATGGTCCATCCCAATCCTCTTCACATGACCCAATTCATTTTTAACACTCCACACATCACAACCTTTAGATTAAGCTCTCATCATTACGTCTTACTCCTCAATCACACGTGTGATCAAAAAACCCTAGGTAACCACACCAAACCCTAACTAGCGACAACAAACCCTAGCTTCCTCGTGTCTACATGTCACTCTTCCATTTCTCACATTCCACTTATTACTTTTCCATGCCAATCATGCTTATCCTTACTTGATCATCTTCATCATTACCTCGTACTCCACTGACCCTCATTTATTTCTCCTTTTTACCGCTTCTTCAAATTAGGGTTTTTACCCCAAACCCTAGCTCAGCCTCCTCTGTACCCTTATAGTGTCCTACGTACTATTTTTCACTCAAAATTTTCAAACACTCAAATAAATCTTCTACTACCTTCCTTACATCCCAAGTCAACTTTTCATACGTAAACTTTACTCTCATGTAGACGCTAACCTTCCCATGAAAACCTTCAAACTTTCTTACACAAACCCTAGACTCCCATGCAAACACTAGATCCCTCTCTACAAAACCCTAGATTCTCCCATGCACATCCATAGATTCTTCCATGCGAAACCCTAGATTCTTCCCTACGTACTTAGATTCTCCTATACGAAACTATAAATTTGATTCTCCCATGCAACACCATATATAGATTAAATTCTGCCATACAAAACCATAGATTAGATTCTCCTATACAAAATCATAGATTAGATTCTCCCATATAATACTATAGATTATATTCTCCCACACAAAACCATAGACTAGATTCTCCCATATAACACTATAGATTATATTCTCCCACAGAAAATTATAGATTAGATTCTCCCACATAACACCATAGATTAAATTCTCCCACATAAATCCATAGATTAGATTCTCCCACACGAAACCCTAAAATTCCCCATTTTATTCTTCCACTCGTGGGTTATTAAAATACTTAGGTCAACTCACATCCCTTAGTGAACTTATTCCCCTTTTGTCAACTTACTCCCCTTGGGCAACCTCTTTCTCTTTTGGTTAATTTATTTCCCTTAGTCAACTTCTTTCCCCCATTCTCCTTTCTCATCCTTTCCTCCACACAAAACACATTAATATCCTCACATGCATGTATTACAAGGTCACAACACATAACATCATACACCATAATATTTTATCACATACACATAGTACACATGCCATATAATAACACAGAAACATACTTCAACTCCACATCATACCACATACAAAATAATTATAATGATAAGCATAAGATACAACACATACAAAGCATATAATGCACATCAACACACATAAGGCCTTAGTTACACCCTTACCTAAAACAACACCAGTCTTGGAGCACGCTCCTACGCCTTCTTACGAATTTGACCGGTCTCGCCTATATGAGGGAAAAGCTAAATATTAGATTCCCTCCTACCAAAAATACTATCATTCCTAATTTATTCTAAAATTAGGTTTTTGATAAAATAATAACATATTATTAAAATGACATTAACTAATTACTAACCTTGCTAGGAAATAATAGTAATATTATAAAAATTAGTAATATAAGGTTGAAGACTTAATTTCAATAATAATAATGAAAATAGAAATAATACTAATAATAATACCAATAATAATAATAATAATAACAATAGTCATACTAAAAATAGTAATAGTAATAATAATATGACTCGAAATAAATGGTGGGATAACCCTTCACCAAAATAATGCTAATTCTAACTTTAGAACATTATTAATAAAAATAGTAATAATAATAATAATAATGAAATAATAATAATAGAAATTACAAAATAATAATAACAATAACAACAACAGCAACAATAACAACAACAACAACAACATAAACCTAGAGTAAAATAAAAAAAGGTTTTGACCCTACTTCGAAATAGTAAGAATACTATTAGTAGTAGTAGTAGTAGTAATAATAATAATAATACATATTACTTATAATAATAATAATGATAAGGATAACAATAATAATAATAATAAGAATAATAATATTGATAATAATGGTATTCGAATTAAACATATAAAGTAGGGCTTCAGCCCTCTTGATAAATAATAATAATAATAATAAATAAAATAAAACATCATAATAATACTAATACAAATAATCTAATAAGCCAAATAGGGTCTCGGCCCTAGTAAGAAATATTAATAATAATTTTGTGATGGGTATCCCAATACAAGCCCTTTAGCACTTCATATTGTCCATTGCATAGGAAAGTTTTGTATCCCAACTTCTTAGCCCTCACGGTGGAGACATTAAAGGTGTGGTGGGTGAGGCATCCCAGTACAAGTCCTCTTGGTGTACTTTAACCATGTGTGGTGGGTGTGGTATCTTGATTTATGGTAGGTGCACTCTATATGTGATGGGTGTGGTATCTCAAAAAAAAATCCCCTTCAACGCATTCTAACTTTCTATGGTGGGTGTGGTATCCCATTGTGATTATTTATGCTATCATGAATTTTGTTCATGGTGGAGAACTGGGTGTAGCCGAATGAACTATCTTAATAACTGAAAATTGTATGGTCACTAAAGGAAGAAATCTAATATGGTTTATATTGTATGAATTGTGATGTATTTACCATACCCTTATACTTCCATAATTTCCATACAAGTATGTCTTGTTGTTATACTACTTGAGATTAAATGTTGAGTTATATCATTATGATATCACCATATGTGATACCCCCAACTTTTAAAATCTAGAATTTAATAATGAACCCTTATTTAAAATAATTTAATCTTAAATTATTAATTTAATTATATGGTGGACCTTTTATTTATAAAATGGATAAGATTATTAAAATAAATATTTATTATTTTATCCTACTCTTTTTATTTAAATAAATTTTTAAATACATATTTTTACTAAATTTATCCTCTTAAATTAATACATGAAATTTTAAATAAACTAATTTATTAAAATAATTTCTCCATCTAAGTAATTTCTAACCCTAATTCCAAAAATCATTTTATTTTTCTTTCCACATTTTCCTTTTCCTTTTCCCTTTTTTTTTCTTCTTTTTCCTTCCATTTGCGTTTTCCTTCTTTTGTTCTTTTCATAGGCCTATCGACCCTCTTCCTTTCTTTTTCTTTCCGCCGCTGGGTCATCAACCTACTTCCCTTCTCACGTAGCCCTCCTCGATCGTCCACACCCTCCTTCTTTCCTTTTCTTCTTTCTTTTTCCCCCGTTGGGCTAGCCTAACTCTCTCTCTCTCTTTTCTCTCCTCTCTCCTTTGCATCAGCCGGCTTATCGGCCTGCCCTTTCTTTTCTCCCTCACCCGGCTACCTTCCTTCTCTTCTTCTTCTTCCTTCTTCCCTGTTGATAAACCAAATACCCCCTTCCCTATACCTGCACCTTCCTACAACTCTTCTCCCTGGAGCTGCCATTGCAGCCTTGCACTTGCCTCTCCCCATCCCTTTCCCTTCCATTTTGACCAAACATCCCCTACAACCCCTTCCCGTGTGCCTTCCCCTTTCCCTTTCTTCTCCCTGTCCCTGCTACCTTTCACTACCAACATATAACCCTCCCCCTACACCCACCTAACCTGATTGGATATGCATCCTCCATTCCCTCTTCTTTTTCTTCTCCTTCTTTTCTTCTCCTCTACCCCATTTCTCCCCTCCTCGAGTCTCCTTCTCCCCTTCCTAATCACCTTTCTTATCTTCTTCTTCTCCATTATTTATTTTATATCACCCCTAACCATTGTCTTCGCCGCCCAGCTAACCACCACACTGCCTCCCCTTCTTTCTTTTCTACACCACCCGTAGCAGCCTAAGCCCTCCGCCTACAGCCAACTCCCCATTCATTTTCCTTTCTTCTCCTCTCGATCTATACTCTACCCCACCACCTTGCACCGCTGTCTCCCCTCTTCCATTGTTATTGAAGCCACCTCCACTTGCCTTAGTTTTTCCAAGATCTCCCTTTGAAACCCTTCCTTTCCCCTCTTCCTTTTCCTTTCTTCCTCTTCTTCTCCCTTCCTTGCACCTCCTTTCTAGCCATCGTCACCGCCCTAAGCTGCCAACCCTCAGCCACCACCTACACCTTGCCTCACGTCTGTACCCAACTACCAACCTCAACTCCTCCCTCAACCCACCACACGAGCCTCTTGTCCACCACCTTCATCCAACCCTTACTCTCCCATATATTTCCCCCTTTGTCTATGCATCATCATGCTGCATGGGCAACGTAAGAGTTGGTGAATATTTTAAGATTATTCAACAAAGTTTTTAGATATAATATAGTTGTTAATAATGGTATTGAATAAGCCTTTTGATAAAAAAAAATATTCTTTTGATTATGAACTACTAATATGCTAAATGTGATACTATTTTTAGGTACAGTTTTTACTAATCAAAGCTTCAACTTTTAAATTGGGGTACCGGTAGAGTTTAGTTATTATCAAAAATAAGGTAAACATTATACCCTACTAAAATATGGGGATTTACATATGCTAGCACATTAGAGTTTGGAATGTGTTTTATATGTATATTATATGTTAAGGATCTCATGATCCGTAATGTATGTTGGAAGATGGAATGAAAAGAATGCCATATTGTATGAATGTGATATATGTAGAAATGGTGGTTAAGAAAGGGGAGCTTTGTTGTTAATAATGATATTAATTACATGTGCCTGTCATGATAAGTAAATATGGCCACTTGTAGTAGAAATAATGTTACTATGAGCCCTAAGGGCATTTTAGTAATTTTACTCGTACATAAGGAGTGACCTAAATAAATGTGTGTGATAGGTGATAATGGGTGTTAATAATAAATAAATAAATAGGTTTTTTTTTTGTATTAAATGATGTATCTAGGCCATGGGTGCTAATATTTTATGTGTTAGGGATATTTTAGTAATTTTTATTGAGAGAGGGGTAATTTAATAAGTAAGAAAGGTATTTTGATAATTTTATATGAGAAATGGGTAATTTGGTAATTTAATAAGTAAGAAGGATATTTTGGTAATTTTACATGAAAAAGGGTAATTTGGTAATTTAATACGTTAGAAGGGTATTTTGATAATTTTGTATGAGAAAGGAGTAATTTGGTAATTTAATAGGTAAGAAGGATAATTTGGCAATTTTATAAGTAAGAAGGGTAATATGGTAAATTTATAACTGAGAAGGATAATTTGATAGATTTGCAAGTAAGAAGGGTAATTTGGTAATTCTTCAACTAAGAGGGAAATTATGGCAATTTGGTAAGCAAGAAGGGTAAGTGGTAATTTCTTAACTAAGAAGGCTGTTTTGGTAATTCAGAAAGTAAAATTGTATTTTAGTAAATTTGTAGGTAAGAGGGGTAATTTAGTAATTTTGTAAGTGAGAAGGGGTGAATCGGTAATTTGCATACAACATAGTAGTTAATCTAATAAACTTTTATAATAGTCATAAGTGATGTTAAATAATATAATAAGGGTTATGGAATTAGTATCACTTCTTTAAGTACAATCATGTATATTATAAGGATACAAGTATTCCACTAACTTGGGTTGTATCACAAGAAAAATGTGTGGTTTAGGGTTGAATGGGTAATTAAGGGTGTGTTATAATGTTAATTTCATAACCATGCAATAAGTGCCTTAATTGTCAATTATGCATGGAAATGTGTGTTGGATGTGCTAGAAGTACACATTAGGGTTTATGTGTTCAATAAACATTTTGTGTGTTGAGTACTTGATTCCATGACCACTAGTATAATTATGATACGATAACCTATTATGGCATGTGGATAAACCAAAAATGAATTATGTGATGGGAGTGAGTGATAAGAGGAAGCCTTAGTCTTAGGGCCATTTTAGTCATGTTGACCTAAGGCGCCTAAGTATAAGAATTAGAACCTAAGATGGCCTTAGTGGACTATTTAAGTTAACATAAATAATAATACTATTAAAGATTACTTAATAATAATATAAATAAATGAAACTGAATAAGTATATGATTGATGTGTTTCTTGTGGTCACCTTAATTAAGACACTAATAATTAAAGTGGAAGACCTCAATATCAAGAATGGTGGCTCTTTAGGAGTCGTTACCCTAAAGACATGGTTTAACCCATAATTATTCTAGATTTTGCTATTGTGTCTTAGTCCTTTAGCTAGATCCTACATCTTACTCTATTTAACTCTACAGACCTACTTAGGGGCTATATATACTTATGGATTAGGTGTCCTTATAGGTACGTGTACCGGTGCGACTTGGGTACCTTTGCATCCTTGGGTTGATGGGTGGAGGGTATTGTGCTACTTGTATGCGCCGATATGACCTATTTACCTTGGAGTCTCCAGTTCTGTGATCTCCCCTTTGAGTTAAATAAATGAAATT
The DNA here is from genome assembly GCA_030549775.1 of Tamarix chinensis. Classification (NCBI taxonomy): domain Eukaryota; kingdom Viridiplantae; phylum Streptophyta; class Magnoliopsida; order Caryophyllales; family Tamaricaceae; genus Tamarix; species Tamarix chinensis. The sequence goes on along the minus strand of CM060175.1, from coordinate 3,100,205 downwards.
GATGTTCTAATTAAATGGAAAGACACTAATCACTTACAGCAAAACACCACATGGATTGGGGCCAGACCTCTCTACTAGCTATAATAGTGGCTAGGAGATTTTTTGTCTTGGAGACCGTTCCATCGGTAAATAATAATGGCTAGGTACGTGTCACCTTAGATGATTGTATATGTTTACTGTTCCACTAATAATAATAGTGGCCAGGTGCCTTTTGCCTTAGAGTTGGATATCTTGTACCTGTTCCACTGATTATAATTGTGGGATTCCTAAATCTACGTGGATATAATTCGAGAGATGATTATAAATAATATTTAATTAATAGTTTAAGTCCAAATAATGATGATTAAGAGGTTGTTTGGTTTTACTTAATAAAAGTAATTTTTTATATAATTAATTATAAAAAATTATTTTAGATTAATTATTATTGTTTGATTTTACTTTATAATAATTATTTTTAAAATTAATTTCTTAAAATTACTTTTTATAAGTTAAACTTAATAAGTAGATATAACCTACTTTTTCTACTGAACTAAAATTAGTTTTTAGCCGGCGCGGTACGGTACCTGCTTAAGTAAAATTTTCGTTTAAAACAAATACACGCAAGAGAGAGGGCGACGTTTCATCATATATCCTTCAATCCTGTCTCCCACGGCATAATATTATTCCATGGTACCAGTAACCATACATATAAGAAAAGAGTATAAACCACACACGATTCTCTCCAGCTAGTCTCCATAATTCTCTTCTTTCTTCTCTACCTTTCTCTACTGTGTTGTTCGTCTTCCAGCTGATCCATATCTGCTAGAGTGCATGCATAGATCTTTTATCTCCGGACCTGTCAGATTTAAAATACAGACGGAGCTCCTTCAGGTAAAATCTCGATTTTCTTCTCTTTAATTTACTGTGTCGATATACGCACATTGCTCTCCGCTGTCCCCTCCCCATACGCTCATCTGCTACCGCTTTCTCTGTTTTCGATTCGAATTACAGCTGTTTGTTAATTAGCATCTTGTGTACGTGCATGGCATCCTGAATCAAGGCCTCTCCCAGTCCTCTCTCTCTCTCTCTCTCTCTCTCTCTCTCTCTCTCTCTCTCTCTCTCCACGCGTTGTGTTTCGTATCGGGGGTCACTTGATGCCCATTTTAGTGGGGGCAGAGACCCTTCGATAAGCTGGTGTCTACTTTCCTCAAATACTCTTCTTGTCTTATTGTTTTCGACGAGCGAGTCTGTGGAATGGGGAAGGTCATTTCTGTGGAACGTAGCATCTTCTACTACACAATCATCCATCACCGCAACCCCTTCCTTCCGTGCGGCGAGATAAAGAAAGCCAGCTAGCCAGAAATCTCGCAGGTTTCTGGTCATGGATTCTGGGTGGTTGTTGGATTTTGTAAAAGGAATAGTGAAGCAGGTGGCGGCTTTGGCGGTGGCTCTGTAATATCTTTATATTTATATATCTATGGTGTTTGAATATTAATGATGATGATGATGACGATAAAAATAATATATTTAATATATTTTGTGTCATAATCTTTTTAAATTTGTATTCTTTTTTCTATTTTTTACTCATTTATAAATAAAAATAAAATTAGTACATTAATATATATTTTTTAAATAAATTTATATTTGTTTCATATGCTTTTTAATATTTAATATTACATAATTTATATAGTAATTATTACTAAAAGATATATATAGGAAGATAAAAACTAAAGATGGAAAAGAAAAAGTAATTTTGTAGAAAAATGAAAACCAAACACTAATAAGGTACAATAAATAGTTTCTTAGCATTAATCACTTATATAATAAAAGTAAAAACAAACATACATTTTACTTATAAAAGTAGATTTATAAAAGTAGTTTTTATCTAAAAGTAGTTTTTATCTAAAAGTAGTTATTAAAAATAAGTAATACCAAACGACACCTAAATGTATGACATGTTGTTATGATATGATTGTAGTCTTGGTGCCTGTCTTGGATTGAGTGATGGTTTGTGTTGATGGAGTGTGTGGTTGGACACATTTAATCCTACTACAAAGAGCTTCACTTGAATGCTTTCTTAGTAAGTGATGTTACTCCTAAGTGGACGAACCTTGTGATATGTGACCTAGAATTACATGTCCATTACAATGATTATTGGATCTAGTCCTATATGTATATGTGTGATTTATTGTTCTTATGTTTGAATGATATGTTCCATGCTGGCCCTAACTTTTAGTTCTGTATAAAGGATTACTCAAGACCATAGTACTAAAGGGTTCATTTTGTGGGCCCCTACCTATTCAAGGGGCAATGTCCCTTACAAGTTAGCCCACATGTGTTATTTAGGCTTTATAATCGAGTTAAGAGCGTAGGCTTATCTAGGAGGCTTTTAGGGTTTTCCTTTAAATCTTTACTTTCCCCTATTTAATGATTTTATTTTGTAACCACTAATAGTGGATTTATTATTGTAATTTAATTATCGTGACACTCTATTTTAAGTTGCAATCTTGGATTTGTGTAAAGTATATTCTCATTTTAACCTTAGCACATGGCACTAGAGCAGTGGAGGGAAATTGGTCTGGTACTAAGTATAGCGGTAACATCCTTGAAATTTACCATTTTTGCTTCCGCTATAATTTTTTTTTTTAAAAATTCAGTAGTGAATTATAGGAGTGTTACACCATACTACTTGAGAAATAATTCTAATATGGTCCGAGGAGCAGACGATGATTTCCAGGGTTATGACTCTCAATTAGAGTATGCAGAGGGTGATGACATGGTCTATTGCTTGGGGTTGGAGGTTTATGTCTATGCCCAAGAGCTAGGCTAATTGGTTAGAAGTATTTTACCTAATTTGTTGGGAAGTGTTTTTTTTTAATGTTTGGTTATTTTAACTCTTGACTCGATTTCCTATATTTGGTTTTGTAAACTATCATACTCCTCCTAACTTTAATATTGTTCTAGCCCTTATTATTTTATATCGTTACATTAATGTTATAAGCATGCATCTTTTTGTTCATTGTTCAATTTTGCCTTATATCAGGCATAGGTTAGGCAATTATCACACCTTTCTCATGGTTGATGTGGTGGTAACATTCTTCGATTTTATTTTTCAAATACTTCTGCATTGTCTTAAAAATAAAAAAATTTGGTTCAAAAATTAGGGGTGTTACAACTAGGGTTTGAACAGGAAAAAAAGAGATAAAGGGATGGGTTGGGATGAAACAAGGTGGGGAAAGAAAATAAGAGAATGATGAAAGGTAGGCAGGGGCCGCAAACTAGGGGAGAAAATAAAACGAGAAGGAGAAAAAGGGAAAAGAATGAAAAAGGAGAAACAAATAAATTTAGGTTTAAAATTAGAATTAGATTAACTTTAAGATTAAGGTAAAATTAATTTATCCACGTTTAGGGTATACGATTAGGAAGAATAAAGCATGGTAAAATTTATAGATTTTAGAGTAGATTTAAATAAAACTAAAATGATAATATGATTAGGATTAATTAATGTAAGAATTTATCCGGGCTTGTTGTTAAAATGTTAATAAAATAATTAAGCTAATATTTAATATTTAAGTTAAAATATAAATTAATTGAGATTAATATTAAATAATATTTTAGGTATTACACTGGTCCCCTTTTTTATTCCCCGAGAAAAATTATACTTATTTTGAATGTGATGGAGTATAGGTTTAAGTGGGTGAGAATTAATAACTTTTTGTCCCCGTTAGATTCACAAAAAAGTTTAAATTAGACAAAAATAGTCAAATGTAATAGACGTCTATCTCACATACATATATAATACTAAGTCCTATAGTATATATTGTGATTATTTTCATTAAATATAACATATCTCTCCATTATAGTTGCAACCCTTAACTCTACATCTCCACCACTACTTCATATCTCTTAACCCCTACACATTATGAATGTAATAATCATGGGGCATCATATATAGGAGGTAAGATAGAATGTATATGAATGGAGATCAATGAGAATGAAAAAGATTATATCCTCTCTTCCTCTCTACATTGATCTTATTTTCCTCATTTGATTTCTCTATCATGTTGATAACGAGTAATGAAATTAGGATATTCAGAATAGAAACATAAGACAAGATAGAGAAAGGAAGATGAGGGAGCCTATTGTATACATTCTCAATGATATTCATCCTTATAAGTTGTAAGTACATATATCTTCATCACCTACTAGTATATATAGTATTTCATGTCATAATGTCATAATAAATAGATGATAGAGATGAAGTATCAAGGGAAATGGGTCATTACAACCACAAGTGAAAAAGGAGTTAAAATTGATGGGAGTCCTAAGCATCTACAAATTTTCTCCCAAAAGCACCAATAAGTAGTAAAATGAGATTGATCGGAGACATTGACATTCCACATTAGAAATGTTTACTATTCATTTTGGACGATTATGATTTTATGGCCTAAGTCACGAATCTCAATTTTATAGTTCACTAATTTCAAGTAAATAATCCTCACTATTTGTGTCCAATCTTTATCAGGGGTCAAAAAAGCATCAAACCAATCAATCAATGACAAAATATCATATAACCAAAATCTCAAAAATTCCCTTTCCCCACAAGAAAAAAATTCCATAAATAAGGATATCCGTTAGAACATCCCACCACACAGTCTTTGTCTTCACAAATTCCACGATCATTTCCATAAGCTTTCCACAGTTTCATCAACATTCATTTATGATTTTTGAGTTATATTTCTAATTTAGTGCTTGGCTAACATTATATTCTTATGTTTGTATATATAACCATCAATAGTTAAACATATAATCATGCCTCTATTTTCTCTACTATGTGAAATCAACCCTTATTTAACAACATAGTCAATTCAACTAAGATTGATAAGAATGTACTAAAGAAAATCATATAGGAACATATTTCAAGCATACTTTATGGAGTATATAATGCATGGCAGTCAGGTAATCAGTACATATTTCAAGCTTATTTTACTCATACATTGCAGAGAGTTAGAATGAATGCACCAATTAGAAGGTCACTCATTTAACAAATTCAAGCCTAGTTTATTTGAATGAAAATTATAACACATGAAAATTTCCATTGTTATTGACAACAAACTGGGCATCAAAACAACCATATTTTAGTATGTAATTTACTTTGATAAACATTAAAAATTATCTAAGGACAGACATGTTCCCAAAACATCTATATCAGTTTATCCCATTTCAAGCTCTACCAACAACCAATACTTCTATAATTATTGGTAAGATTATATATTAGGTGTAACACCCCCAAAATTTACTACTGAAAATTTTCATTTTACTAAAGGATTCCACAGAAACAATTAAATCAAAAATTGTGAATTTCTAGGATATTAGTATTACTTCCGTGATCAGTACAAGCCTAACCTCCGGCCGATCTTGTACTCACTACAAGGCTAAAGAAAGATTACCAACCATCGTAATTCCTACTCAAATCAAGGATTCATAAGAGCATTAAAACATTCATAAAATAGAAATCAGAGTACGTGGAAAAGAATTTACAATCCATAGTACATAATTAAAATTCCTTAAAAGGGATAAAAACTACAATACGATAAAGATTAAGTTTAAATAAACCATTGCAAAATAAAGGAACATAAAAAGGTAAATCCAGCCATGACGCTCTCAGACCCTAGGTCAAGTCAAAACTCAAATCTCAGCCCCGCCAGATGCCTCATAAGCATCAAAGTCAGTGAAAACAACATCACTGACCTACACAAACTCAGAGGGGGCTTTTGCTAGTGAGAATGAGCAGCACCTTTGAAAAGGATAGTCAGTACGCTACATACTGAGTAAGGTAAACATGCATCTAAAGCCAACACACAAAGGCATACAATACAAGCATGATCATATAAAAAAATATACTATCATTACAGATAAATAAAGGCCAAGCTATAGTCCGGATAAACTGATTATTTAATTCTCTGATCAATACTCGCTTTACACCATTATCTTTATCAATCCATGCGAGTACAGGAACCCCATTATTATAGTCGGTGGATTGAAAATGCATAGGGCAGAACGCACCTGACTACTATTATATGCCGATGGATGGGTCTTTAGGGCAAGATGCTCCCGGACACTATTATGCTGGTGGATCGGTCTGGCCCCGACTCTCATGGTGTTCCACTATAAGTACTTAGTGTCTTTGACGTGTCTTATCAAACTTAGAGTTTGGTTTATTAAGCTCAGGATCCCCCACTATTATAGTTGGTGGATTGGAAACATACAGGGCAGAATGCACTTGACCACTATTATATACTCGTAGATCGATCTCTAGGGCACCTCGGCACCTAGCCACTATTATGCCGATGGATCGGTCTGGGCCCTGCTCAATAATCTTCCACTTTAAATGATTAGTGTCTTATTCAACAAGTTTTACCCTATACATGCATGTCACACTCCATCTACTCTTATCCCTCAAAGAGGGCCCGCCCCATATCTTGAGACTTCTGTACCTCCTAACTCACCCCAACATACTTCCCTTCTTCCCCTTACTCACACTGGAGGCCCAACTCCTAAGTGTGTGGGTCAAGACCCACTACCTTATGCCCTCTAAGTCCACTTACTGCCTTAACGTGTGACCACGAAAACCTTAGTTGGCCACACCAAACCCTAGCATCCTTCTTTTCCACATGTCACCACTCCATTTCTCACCTTCCATCCTTGCTTTCCCATGATACCCATACTCACCCTACACATGACATTCTTCCATCCTCATCTCATACTCCACTCACCCTCAATTATTTTTACTTTTACAACCGCCTAAAATTAGTGTTTTCCTCCCAAACCCTAGCCCGGTCTCCTATGCAACATTAACCCAACCCACGTACTATTTTCACCCAAGGTCTTTAATCACCCCAACAACTCTTCCCTTACCTTACTTACACCCTAAGATAACTTTTCACACATAAAGATCATTCCCATGCAGACTCCATCCACCCCATGCAAGCCATTGAAGTTTCCATGCAAAAACCTAGAATTTCCATGCAAAGTCCACCCACTCTTTTATTTTGTTCATAATCCCCTTTTATTTGCCCCTCATGGATCATGAGATAATTAGGTCAATCCCATGTCCCTTGGTCAACTCACTTCCCCTTGGTCAACTCACTCCCTTGTTTTCCTTTTTCATCCTTTCACCCCATATCATTATATTAATATCCTAGCATGCATGTCCTAAAGGGTCATATCACATAATATCATAAACACAACATATACATATTATACACCTACCATAAGAAAACACATAAGCATACCTCAACTCCAAGCCGCACTACACATAAAACAGTTATAACAATAATCAAAATATACACAACATAACATGGTACATGGCATACAAGGAACTTAGCACACACATAAAGGGCCTTAGTAATATCCTTACCTAACACTATACCGGTCTTGAAGCATGCTCCTACACCTCCTTAGGGTTTTAACTGGGTTCACCTATAAGAGGGAAAAATTAAGGATTAATTTTCCTCCTACCAAAATTACTATTATTTCCTATTTTATTCTAATATTAGGGTTATGATTATTAAAAGAAACTTTACAAGGAAAAATAGGGTTTTAATTCTCAAGTTAGCCAATTAGGTTGTTATTAGTCAAAATAGGTTCATGTTAAGTATTTATAGCCATATTTATATTATTAAAGATAATAGCTTTAATACTGCTAATAATAGTAATAATAATAATGATAATAATAATACTAATAATCATAGTAATATAAATCTTAGTATTATTAAGGTTAAGGCTAATAATAGGGTTAGTAATAAAAATAATAATATAATAATAGTAATATTAACGAAAAATAATAATATTGCTAGGGATAATACTACTACTAATAATAATTGAAATAATGATATTTATATCGATAAGTGTTCAAATATTTACAAAAGTAATAATATTAGTAATATACTAAGGCTAGCACTAATAATAGTAGTAGTAGTATTATTAATAAAAATATGGATAATTATAATAATAGTTAAAATAGGGTTTTGACCCCTTTAATAATAATGAGATAAATATCTCGAGGCTACACTTAGTAATAATAGAAATAATAGTCATCATATCATAACAACAACAACAACAACAACAATAATAATGAGGATAATAACACAATATAAATAAAAGCGATAATGATATCATAAGTAGGGTTTTAAGGGTTAGGGTACCACCTAGGGTTGGTGGTGACCCGCGGCGGCAGCGGGGAGAAAGGGAAGGGTGGAAAGTAAGGTGTTTAGGGTAGGAGAGGGGGATTTGAGGTGGTGGAGGATGCCTAGGTTGAGAGGTTGGAATGGTGGTGGTGGCGCAACCAAAGGTGACGGCGTAGGCGACAGTAGTGTGGTGGCCGAGAGTGGTGGAGAGGGAGGAAGGAAGGAGGAGAGGGAGGTAGGGGAGGCTCTACTGGTGATTTTGGAGGGTAGAGGGAGTGGTGGTTGTAGTGGGAGTGGGGGAAATGGTGGTGCGAAGGGTGGCGGTGGGTGGATTAAGGTTGGTCGAATGGCCAATTTGCACAGCCAAGGCAGCTTGTGCAGGGAGGATTGAGGGTGGTGAGGGATGTAACTCGGTGGAGGGTGGTGTCGGGAGAAATTTGGGTGGTGGTTTAGGCGGCAGTGCTGGATGGTGGCAGCGCACAAAAGAGAGTAGATTTTTGGGTTGAGAAAGAAGGGTTGAATGGGGGAAGTTGAAGGGTATTTATAGGCTATGGATAGGGAAAAACAAAGGGGGAAGAGGGAAGGAGGGTGGCATGTGTGCAAGTCCCCGATCGGCGACGTACGACCGATGTAGGCTTGCAAATTTGTAGGTCCTATCATCTTGGGAAGGGGGAAAGGAAGGGGGAGAGAGACACGCGTGAGGAGAGAGAGAGGGCATGATTGGGTGGGGAAGAGAGAGGGAATGATGGAGAAGAGGTTAGGGGTAGCAGGTCGGCGTGTGGCGATGCAGAGGTCACATGCCTACACATGGAATTGGATAAGTCGAGCGTCGGGGAGAGGGAAGGTCAAGGGGAAGAAGAAAGGAAGAAGAAGGGTGGGTGGCCAATCAGTCCAGGAAGAAAAGAAAAAGAAGGAAAGAAATCAGACCGGGCTGATCAGCTGGTGAGGGAGAAAGGAGAGGGCAACAAGTCTGGGCCGCGTGGGAGAAAGAAGATGTCCTGGATGTGAGGGTGGGCTAGCCCAGATCGGGGAAGTAAGGGAATAAAGAAAATGAGAAGGGAGAGGAAGGAAAGAAAAGAAAAGAGAGGGGAAAAAATAAAAAGGGAAAAAGGGAAAAAGAAAAATAGGTGGGTTGGGGTATTTAATATGTTTTGGTATTTTGGGATATTTAAAATAATAATATTTTAATAAAATAATAATTAAATTCTCCTTTGAGGTTAATTTAGGATTTTTGAATGATTTTTCCTAAATTCTATTTTAATTAGTAAAACACCCTAAATTTTCCCAATTAAATTATTTATTAATTTCCTCTTGACTTTACCTTAATTACTTATTTTTAATAAAATAATTTATTTAATTAATTTCCCTAATAAATCCTTAATTTTCCATAATTCTCTAAATTAAAATTTTGGGGTATTTAATTAGATATAAGTGATATAATATAAACATCTTTAGTTAATATCATTTGAACTATGACATATCTTATTATCAACGCGATGACCATACACAACAAGAAAAAAAAAGGAAATTTATTGACACATGACAAACCAGCATGACTTTATTATTGAAGACTCAAGGTAAGTACATGAAAAAATAGACAAATGTATACTTACATACACATCACTAACCAAAGAGCATATTTATCAGCAAACACATGGTTGAATATACACTATGGGGTAAATTTGCTGTTAAGCTAAACACACATGTCACAAAAACAAGATCGAAGACAATTTACATCATATTGCAATTCAACATAGTTATAATGTTTAGAGGTAAAAATAATATTCATATTCTAAGTACACCGATACTTACATGAAGATTATAGTCATTGTCTTTCATGCATACAGATCAAGAAAGACTGGCTAATACTTGGAATGTCGCTAAAATCATCATGGATAGGGAAGATCAAAAAATTCAAGACTTTGTAAATGAGTATATTATTCTAAAATAATTTTGTAACACCCCTATTTTTTGGACTTAAAATTTCTTTTAAATAGTTAATGCGGAAGTTATAAATGTAAAAAACACAGGGTATTACCACCATACTTGGTACATGTTTTGGTTTCCACTACCATTCTCATACTATGTGATAAGGCTAAAGACATTACTCTACTTAAATAAATAGATATTTCAAAGCCAACTAACTTCATTTTGATAATATAAATGATCAACAATTACCAAATTCAAGTGAAAGGAAGTACAGAGGACATAATAATCTAAAAATATCTGGATCAAAAGATATTAAATAGGATATCAGATAGTCATAACTCTCAATGTACAATACTAGCCTTCAATTTATCTCACAAGCTAACCTGTAAAGTCACCACTGGCAATTGAATAAGTAGAGGCCCATGAAATGGAACCCATTAGTACAATGTTAGTAAGTAACCCGTTATACAAAACTAACATAAAATGCTCACATGGAATACAAAGAAGGAATAATAGCATAACATGGTATAAAATATTAAAATATAAATGTGATGATACAAATACAATAATCATATCAAATAAATAACTATTACCAAGGCCACATATTACTCATGCTCGCTCATTTATAACATAATGAAACTTACCAACCAAGGATCCAAAAGATGCTCTCTAAATTAATGATTTTAACCAATCTCAATCTAATAACCATAACATTTACAAAGTATCTCATATCCCAACATCAACACTAGTAAATTTTATAACACCATAGGTAAGGCTCAAAGGCAACTACTGACTGCAAGTAGGCGCAAAGGCTACTACAGGACTATAGGTAGGCACAAAGACTACTATAGAATTAGAGGTAGGCATGAAGGTTACTATAGAACCATAGGTTGACACAAAGGTTACTATCGAACCACAGGTTGGTACTAAGGCTACTACCGAACCAACTGTAATCTCCCGAAATTTTAAAAGCTTATAATTTAATAAATAACTTTTATTTGGGATAAATTAGCCTTAAATCTATTTAATTTAACTATTTTATGGATTTTTGAGTAAATAAAATTGGGTATAAATATTTAGTAAATTAAAATAAATATTTTTTTATTTTATCACACTCTTATTATTTAAATAAATTTTCAAACCCTTATTTTACTAAAATTATCCTTTTTAACCCTTATATTTTAATTATATTAAATTAAATTATTAAATCAATTTATTTCCCAAAAATATTATATTGTATTATTTTATAAATTAAATTACTTTATCTAATACCATTTTCCTTTTTCCTTTTTCCTTCTCCTTTTCTTCTTTTCCTCTTTTCTTTTTTTTTTTCGTTGGGCCGCCGGCTGGCTCGGCCTACCATGCCTCTCTCCTGCGCACTGGGCCGTAGGCTCACTCTCCCCTCCTCTCTCCTTTTCTTTTTTCCTTTCCTTGGCCTGGCTCCTTTCTTCCTTCTCCCACGCGAGTCGGCCTTCCCCCTTTCTTTCCTTTCCTTTCTTCCTCGACCGGGCCGACCTATTTCTTTTCTTTGGCTGCCTGTCACGCCCAAACCCCTCCCCTTTCTTCTTGTTCTTTCTTTCTTCTTCCTCTTTTCCCGACGAAATTCCCGACTGCCCGCCATCACTGCCACTCCAACTTGCAACCCCCTCTCCCCCGTTGACCTCCCTAACTCTCTCTCTCTCTCGCGTCGTTTTCCTACACCATATTGGCCCCACCATCTCTCCCTCTCCCTCTCCATGCCTGGCCATACCTCCCTTCTCCCTCTCCCTACCACTGCCATTCCTCTACCACCCTATCGCCACCCCTCAAGCACCCTATCCCCTCCTCTCTCTCCTTCTTCTTTTTCTTCTTCCCTTCTTGTTCCATTCAGCCATTTTTTTGAGGCCCATATGCCTTGCCTCAGCCTCCTTTTTCTCCCTTTCTTCTCCTCCCCTCTCTCCCCATGATTTTATTTCTCCACCCATCTCCGCCGCTGCCGCCACCTCAATAGCCACCTGCACCACCCCCTGCCACCCTCTACTCATTCCAAACCATCACAACACCCATTGAGCCACCCCACAGCTGCCTTCCTCCTCTCCTATTCTTTTTCTCTACTTTCCATCCCTTCTCAGCAACCACCTTGTACCGCCCTGATCTGCTGTCGTCCCGCCGCTTCTACCGCCTTTTGAGCCACCACATTATTCCCTGCAACCCCCTCTACCACCCCAAACCCTCATTTGGCCGAAACCACCACCCAAAAGCCTTCATTTTCCCTTCCCTTTTTTCCTTCCTCACTAGCCCCCATCTCGACCTCCCCCTCGGTAGCCTCCTTTTGCGGCTTCGCTGCCGCCACCTCCACCACCTTTAGCTGCCGTCAACCCATCCCCGACCACCACTTACACTCCCTCTCCACCTCTGCACCCTTCCCTTGTCTCCCAACCATCTTCTTTCCTAGCCCCAAACCACCAACCCAAAAACACCACTCCCTCCTCCCATTCTTGCCACCTTATAGCCTTCCTCCTTATTCCCTTGCATGCAGCTCATGCTGCATAAGTAGAATAAGCTGCTGCCTTTGTTGATTAATTTGGGTAATCATTTTTAAGGTATAATAATATTTTGATTCCAGTATTTGATTAATTAAGCATTGTAAAGTTTTATACTTTGTTTTTTTTTATTTCTAACATAATAAACCTTGATAATATTTTTAGGTATTGGTTTTGATAATCAAAGCTTGAACCTTTAACAGGAATACCGGTAAGGTTCGTTTTTGTGAGAATCGAGGTAACTATTAAATCCCACTTAAATGTATGGATTAACTTATTTTAGCACATTAGGATTTTTATTAGTTATTTTGTAAGTAAGGGGTGTAAAATGGTAATTTTGTAATTAAAGGGAAAAATAGTAATTTAGTAATAAAAGGGTAAAATGGTAATTTTGTAATTAAAGGGAAAAATGGTAATTCTGGAATTAAAGGGTAAAATGGTAATTTTGTAATAAAAGGCCAAAATTGTAATATTGTAATTTTGTAATAAAAGGGTAAAATGGTAATTTTGTGGTTAAAGGGCAAAATGGTAATTTTGTGATTAAAGGGAAAAAGCGTAATTTGGAAATTAAAAGAGGTAAAATGGTAATTTCGTAGTTAAGGATAAAATGGTAATTTTATAAGTGAAAGGGTGTTATGGTAATTTTCGGAAGTTAAGGGGTAAAATAGTAAATTTGAAGGTAAAGGGGTAAATGGTAATTTTGTAAATAAAAGGGGTAAAAGTGGAAATTGGAAAGGAGTAACTTGGAAATTATAATAATTGAGAAGGGTAAAATAATAATTTAGATAACTAAAGGGTAATTTGATCATTTAATTATGGAGAAGGGTAAAATGGTAAATATGATAAATGTGAGGGGCAATTTGGTAATTTAACCAACTAAAGGGGTAATTTGGTAACTAGGATAATGAACAGGGGTAATTTGGTAATTTTGTAACTAAAGGAAAATTTGCTAATTATAATAAAGGAAATGGATAAATTGGTAATCTAACCAACCAAATGGGAAATATATTAAGTGTAACAATTAGCAAGGGTGATTAGTGGTGTAATAAGGGTAGGAGATAGCTTAGTAACCTAAACCGAGTAAGGGTGTAGCTAAGATTGAATGTGTACTATATGTCCTACATACCTTGGATGCACTATATACTTTATATGTCGTATTCTATATGCTATTATCTTAATTGTTTCATGTGTGGCGTGGCTTGGAACTGAGATGTGTTCATGTGTCCTCTTTTAGCATGTGATAATACGGATATGGTGTAAGTTATGATGTGATGTGATATGACCCTTTAGGACATGCATGCTAGGATAATTAATGTGGTGATGTGGGATGGAGGCTTGAAAAAGAGAAATGAGATAGAAAGATAACCAAGGGGAAGTAAGTTGGCTAATGTAGGTATGGGAGGAACTAGGGTTTGCATGGGATGGTTAGAGTCCGCATGGGGCAAACTTTACATATGGAAAGTTGTCTCGGGGCGTGAGGAAGGTAATAGAAGTGTCGTTTGAGTTTCTAGGGGCTTCAGGTAAAAAATAGTACGTGGGACAGTATAAGGGTGCGTAGGAGACTAGGCTAGAGTTTAAGGGGAAACCCTAATTTGAGTAAGGGGAAGAAGAAAAAGAAAATAAATAAATAAATGAGAATGAGTGGGACATCAAGTGAGGATTGAATCTAAGGGTTGTGACATGTGGGGGTGTTAAAATAGTTGGGTCGTGTGAGGCAGAGAAGGATGAGCCACATAGGCCCAAATTAGGGTTTCTGGAGAAAACCCAAGGGTAAGGTGGTGAGTGGATTTTGAGGGTACAAAGTGTGGGTCTTAACCCCCACACTTGGGAGTCAGGTTTTTGGTATAAGTAAGCGGGTTACGGGAAGGATGTCGAGGCAAGTTAGGAGGCGTCAAGTCTCAAAATATGGGGCAGGCCTTCTTAGGAGGATAAGTATAGTTGTAGTTAGCCATGCATGTCTAGGGCGGAACCTGTTGAATAAGATATGATAAATTAATAATATATAAAGTGGAAGATTATTGAGCTGGGTTCAGCCGATCCACCGGTTAGGAATAGTGGTTAGGTGTGTTCTCCCTTATAAGTGACCAATCCACCGGTGAATAGTAGTGGTGTGGACATCATCCTATAAGTGATCGGACCACCGGTAATAATAGTGGGGGATCCCAAGCTTAATAAACCAAACCCTAATTTGTTAAGATGAGTAAAAGACACTAAGTACTTACAGTGGAACACCATGAGAGTCGGGGCCAGACCGATCCACCGACATAATAGTGGCCAGGAGCGTTTTACCCTGTAGACCGATCCACCAGCATATAATAGTGGTTAGGTGCATTCTGCCCTATAAGTGACCGACCCACCGGCTATAATAGTGGGGTTCCCGCACTCTCATAGAGATTATAATCCAA
The DNA here is from genome assembly GCA_030549775.1 of Tamarix chinensis. NCBI lineage: Eukaryota > Viridiplantae > Streptophyta > Magnoliopsida > Caryophyllales > Tamaricaceae > Tamarix > Tamarix chinensis. The sequence goes on along the minus strand of CM060175.1, from coordinate 3,085,181 downwards.
GATAATCAATTAATGATGGACTGATAGCCTTAAGGCCCTAAAAGTATCGATTATTTAGTATGGCCTATTAATATTTAATTAACTTGTTAAGTATGCGAATGTACGAAAGTGAATGTTATGTGTACACCATTAATATCTGATTGACTTGTTGAATATGTAAATGTATGGATCTGAATATTATGTTTACACCTGTCGTTATGTATGGACATAGTAGTATAACATGTGTTACATTGCGTGCCTATTTTTAAGTGCCTTTTTAAAGGGTTACTTAGTACTGTAGTACTGAAGGGTTCCATTTGTGGGGCATCTGCCTATTCAATGGGCAGTACCCCTTGCAGGTCATATTCGGTGTTACTCAAGTGGGCCATCAGGAAGGAGCGTAAGGAACTATCCGAAACTGTTAGGGTTGTACTCCATCCCCATTGAATTCACAGTTTCTATATATTTGTTGTTTTGTAACCACCACCGGTGGATTATACTCTTATAAAGTGTTTACTTGCGCTACTATGATTTAAATATGTTTGAATTTCTCGTAAATTGTATTTTACTCTTTTAGCCTTAGCACTTGGTGCTGGAACGGTAGGAGTGAACTGGTCTGGTACTAAATGTGGCGGTAATATCCCTAAAGTTCACGATTTATTAATTTGGTTCAGCTAATTTTCTTTTAATTAAATGAAATTTTTTAGTAGTGAATTTTGGGGGTGGTACACCAACCCAATAATCATTTGAGCCAACAAAATTTATTTTTATTTTTAATTTGGTTAAGAGGAGATCATATTATTCTGGAGACACTAAGGTACTCCGATCATAACAGTGCATAATGGCAACATAATATTATACTGACTATGAACCCAATGACACTAAGACACCATAGTCATACCGGCACATAGGAAGCATAATACTCTACCAACAAGGACATCTAACCCATAAGTATGCATACCATGTTTAAAGTTTATAAAGATAAATAAAGTAAGATATAGGGCATGGATGTGCCATTAAGGCACAAAAAAAATCTATAACCAACTATGGGCTAAACCATGCATTTAGGGTAACAACCTCTAAAGAACCATAATTTTTGATTTCAAGGTCTTTCACTTTAAATATTAGTATTTTATTAAGGTGAAAAAGAAATCACATAACGCACAAATAGATTAAGTTTTCTTACTTAACTATTTTACTCATTACCTATTATTCGAGGTAACCCTAAACAAGATCAACATTAAGGTTAAAATTAATAAAAAAACTACAAAGTCCATCCTAGATTTAATGATTCACATTTAGGCGCATTAGGCTGAAAATGACCAAAATGCCCTTATGAGTATAATTACCACATTATCACCCATTTTAAATAGTAGTTCCATTTTATTTAATAATTTGCCATGAAAAGGCTAAAAATATAATAATTAAATTATTTAACATGCAAATAACACATCAAATGATCATTTTACCCTTACACATGATCTAGCACATAAAATCTTAATATGTGTTTCTAAAACATTAAATCACGTATTTCCATACTTAATAAGAAATGATACATATCAGGCATGCTTATCAAAATAATACCAAGATATGCTTAAACGGCCAAATTGCCCTTAAGGGACACACTGATAAAATCATGGTAAAAATACATCTGAGCATGCTCAATCTATAGTATTAGACAAACATATCACACATGATTTATTCCCAACATTAAACCCATTTTAACATGATTTGGTACACATAATATTTTATACAGGTTAATATACTCCATTTTACCAGAATTCATGTTAACATTATTCAACAATTAATTACAACGTAATAAACATGCTTAATACAATTTATATATCAAAACCCTAATACGTTATCATGTGATATTTACTATTTTAGTAAAGTATATGCATTACCTATTCTCTAACAAAAGCATACAAATATAAGTAACCTACTAAAATTTATTAGGCTCCACTAGTCAACCTCTTGTACCTAAAAATAAATCATAATAAGGATAATAAAACTAATAACAGATTAGTTATAGTCCAAAGTGCAACACTTAACCTAAAATTCCAAACCAAACATGTAGCCAAGGCAAAGCTGCATAAGCTAGCCACACAGCAAGGGGTGCTAGTGACGGGGAATGACATAACTAGTTAGGGACAAAAGGAAAGGCCTGATGGTTGTGCATGAGAGAGGAAGGGAGAGTATAATTGGTCCCTTAGACCCTTCGACAATGTTACAAGTATATTAATCTCTTAAGAAGTAATAGTTTATTCCCCAACTATATGCCACCAAAAACAAAATCAATGCTTCAAAGAAGACCTAATAGTAACTAGAAATCACATGTATAATTCATGAACATGTAATAAACTTGGGTTCACTTCTATATACTGTGTTATAGCCTCTAAAACTAATAGTTTTACATGAGAGAGGAAGGGATAGATGAAGGGTGACTATACACTAGAAAGGAAGGTGAGAGAGAGGTGGGGATGAGGGGAAATTTGTGGTGGCTATGTATGAGGAATTTGCGACTCTAGGTGATGGAGGCAATGACTCGATGTAGCGGAGAAAAGGGGCATTGTGAGCAGGGTGGTCAAGGGTGTTCTGGTCGAGGGAGAAAAATGAAAGGTAGGAGGAAGGCTAGGTGGGAAATGGGTGCATTAGAGGGAATGATGATGTTGGTTGAGGTTGTGTTGTAGGGTGAGCTAATGTTGGAGGGAGGAAATTGTGTGTACCAATGACATTGGGAGAGGCTATTTGTGCGGACAAGTGATGTTGCGTGGGTTATGTAACATGAGACTATGATACAGGGAGCTAGGCGATGCAAAATGAGGCATGACATTGGGTGAAAAGGTGAAAGCAGATGTTTTATATTAGACAATGGAGGAGGTTGTAAAGATGGCAATGGCTTGGGAAAAGTGGCGGTGGTTGCTAGTATGATGGTGGAAAAGGGACGAGGGTACTATAAAGGCACAACTGTGTAGAGAAGTCGTGCACAATTGTGTAAGGAAAGATATATGGTCTACAAGGGAGGTTGTATGGCCAAGATTGATAGTAGAGTAGGGGGTTGGCTAAGGAAGGAGAAGAAAGAAAAGCAGTCGGTTAAATAGGGTAAAAGAGAAGGAAGAAGAAGAATGAAAAGAAAAGGAAGGGAGTAGGGGTCGAGGTTTGTTTGAACAAAAATGGAGGGGAGTAGTGGAGTGAATAAGTAGTTAGTTGAGGGATGTGAGGTTCGATAGAGATAGGTGTGTTGTGGGTGCAGAGCCGGGGAGGTGTGCAAATATTGGGATAAAGTGTAGGGGTTTAGGTGCTAGGAAAGGAAAGAAGAAAAAGCCATAAGCGAGGGTTTGCATGGGTTGAAGAGGAAATGGGGTAGCAAGGAAATTGGGATAAGAGGAGAAGGAAAAGAAAAATAAAAAAGAAAAGTGAAAGGTTGAAAGAAAAAGGGAAAAGAATAGGAAATTGGGGTTATGATTAGAATTTAGTTTAAATTCAAGATTCAGAAATTAGGGTAAAATTAATTTATCAATCATCCAGCTTAAGGGATAGGTTAAAATATTAATTCCTCAAAATTAGAGTGGAGTTTAAGGATAATGGAGAATGAAAAATTATTTTGGATAAAATATTTAATAATTTATTTGGGTTATAGATCAAGGGTTAACAAAATAATTAAGCTAATATTTTAGAGTTAGGTTTCGAATAAAAGGCTAAATGGTGGACACAAATTTTTTTTAAGTATAATTAATAATAATAACTATATTGAAATGATTTAGGTTGTAACACTCCAAAATTTTTAACCAAAAAATTTTATCTTTGAAGATAATGCAGAAGCATATTAAAGAAAAATCAAGAAATGCTACTGCCACATCAACCATAGGAGAGGTGTGATCATCACCGAACATATTTTTTATGCTAGCAAAATGGAACAAAGAACAAATAATGTATGCTCAGTGCAACAAAAATAGTAATATAGATTATAAAAATATAAATAAGAATGAGGGTTATAAAATCTAAATACAGGAACCAAAGATAAGAGTTTAAATTAGCGAAAGAACATAAAATATCTTAACATAGTGGGAAAAATACACCCAAGCCGATTAGTCTAACTCTTAACTAAACATAAATGTAGCTCTCAATCCCCAAGCAATGGGAGATTGCTAGCCCATGGCATCCTCATCAACATACTCAATTTAAAAGTCATAACCCTACAAATCATCATCTGCTCACTAATTTAGAAGTTGAATCATCACAGTGACCATACAAAATGTAGTATTAGTATAGTTAAATACTGTTAAAAAAACTATGTAAAATATGGTAAGGGCTCATGTTGCACATTAAGGTCACACGACAATGTGGTATGCGATATGATTGAGAAAAATAGCACCTAATATCATAGATAACATATATAACATGGCAAGGCATTTAGGGATCACATATCCATACATCCACAAGTTTCAATAATGAGTTATATAAAAGTATAACTACATAATGTCAATATTCCATGAAGGGACTAGCTTATAATTGCAACTCCCACCACCATTACTTACTAGTGTTAAGGGGATTTTCTCAAGGATTTTCCACATCCACCATACTTAGTCTTGTAAGTGAGGGGGAATATGCTAAATTTGGGTATACCTCACCCAACGTACTCATCAATAAATGACCAATGTCTATATTCTAAGACCGAGATGAATGTAGAACTACGACTCCCACCACCACTACAAACTAGTGCCAAGGGGCTTTGCTCCGAGATTTTCCACATCCACCACACTTGGTCTCCTAGGTAAGGGGAAATACATTCAATTTTGGAATTTCCTCACCCACCACACTAACACTAGCGCCAATGGAATTTTTTCATGGATATTCAACATCCACCACCCTTGGTCTCCTAGGTTAGAGGGCACCAACAAGATTCCATTATTCATATAGGAAAATTAGATAAGATTCCATTATTCAATTTCAATGATTAACCAAATTAGTTGTTTTTAGTTTTGACATCAAACACTAACTAAGGCATACAATCACTAAAATGGAAGTTTAAAGATAACACCAAGCTCAACCACTCAAGGCACCATAACATTATCATTTTGATTTCCATTATATTATGCTAATCATATTTGAAATCATGATTAAAATATTGTAATCATATGGAAAAGTTAAGATAGAAGTCCAAAAGTAAGATCATCAAATAATAACTAAACATGGTGAACTCAGGCGGAATCAATTGATCGGTCACTAAAACTAGTCGACTAGTCTGGTTGCACTAGGCTTGAGGGAAAACAACACACACCAAACCTAGTTAAATGGTTGTTCCAACTGATTGACTATTCATAAAACCCATTGATGGCTTTGGCCGGACCAATCGATGTGTTTAAGTTAAGACCAAAAACACTATGGTCACAAAGGGATTTTCCGATTGGTTTAGTAACTGATAAACTATTCATGAAAACTAGTTGACTGATTCATCAAAATAATTAAAAACCTATAACACCCCTATTTTTTACCATTGAAAATTTTTGCTGTGAAAACATTGTCGAAGTGGAAAGTTAATAAACACTTAGGAGAGATGAGGTGTTACCGCCATATCTAACATAGGATAGACACCAGTTGTCCATCCCATGCTAGACATAAGGATGAGATACCAAAACTAAAGAACCCCACAACAGAGTGCACTAAAATTGGTTACATGATAAAAAAGGAAAACTTCCAAGTTTAAGACCTCCATATGCCCACATAATATACAAACAAGACATCCATATGCTCAATCCATATTAAACTATACTATTCCCAACTATATAAGGAATTTACATTAATTCTAGCTCAACAACAACTTAATCCATGAGATTAATCAATACAAGTCAATTTTCATATTTTATTTCCCTTTTTGAGTCATCAACTACTTGCTCGAGTTTACCCATCACGAATTTTCAACAACCATTGAGTATATCATGAGTCATGGTTCATATAATCTATGTCAACAGATGTATTTTACTAATTAAATAGTCATATAACAATGTGAGGCATAACCTCAAAGCATATGTAAGCCAAGAAATTAAGATCACACAAACTGGCAGAACTAGTCGATCGGTTGTACCAACTAGACGATTGGTTGGGCAAACTAGTCTATTAGTTTGGGTCGACTAGTCAAAATTTTGACTCAGTTAAAATAAGCGTTCCCACAAAATGGTTGATAAGTTTGGATAAACCAGTCGATTATTCATAGATCATTCAATCGACTATGCCAAACTAGTCGATGGGTTTAAGTAGAAAGCAATACCAAGGTCACCATCGACTTACCGATCGATGGGTTGGGTCGACCGGTCGACTATTCAATGGACTAATCTATCAATTTACCTTAAAAAAACATTTTCATGCAGATCATACTTAAAAATAACTGCTATACCAAATTGAAACATGGGGTGACATCACATTAACACTTTCTAGCTTTCAACAAATTTAATATTTCATAATTAATCAAAATGACCTAATTTTCCCTAAAAATTGTGCATTCATCTCAAATTTTATAACTTAATCCTCTAGTACCAAATTTGAAAACCAAATACTCCTAGTAGCATATAAAATTAAGAATTTAAATATTTCATAACACACATGCTTGACCAAGTCATATTTTAGAAGTAAGAATGACTAACTTAATGTAGGCAAAACTTCCCTCAACTAAGAAAACTCAACATATATAAATTCTCAACTTTTGAAACCTTTAAAAATAGAGTTACAACTCCAAAAATTCAATACATATTATCATAAATCAGAGCTCAAATTAGAAGAAGAGAATGACTTACCAAGCTAAGAGAAAATAGAGGGTATTTTCTATTGAAAATGTGTCTAAACTTTATCCTAAATCTAGCCTTCCCTTACTTAATCAAAAATAAGAAGGAGCTAGAGAAATGGTTTGAAAAGTGAAAGGGAATAAATTAAGCCTTGAATTCTCAATGAAAGATCATATAGTCAGAGTGAGTGAGACTATTTTAGTGGCTAAAAGAAAGGTGATTAGAAGAGGCGATTAGGGTTATTCATAGTGAACAAGTCAATACAATCACGAGTGTGGTTGGGTATAAATTGAAAAACCCTAATTCCTATCATTCACATTGGAGTTGAATGAGTAGATTTCATCCAAGATAGGTTGATCTCTCTTTTAGAGCTTAAAAAATGATTATGGAGAGGTGTAGGTTGATTTAGCCCAAAAATTCCAAACATAATAGGGGAAATGAAAATTCAATGCAGAAGGAATCTCCCAGCTAAGCATAAGCAGGTCTGAAATCATAGCAATTATTCCAGAAGTGTACAGAGGATAGAGGTGGAAGAAGACAAAGTTGAGGTCATCTTCTCCCTCAGTTCATTGAACTTCTTAGATTAGTTTGGGGCATAATTTTGGTCAAAATATATGATAAAGAAGGATAAGAATCTTTAAAAACAATTTAGAATGGGGTTATTAAGGTTCCATTTTGGTATAAGAAAAATTTCCAAAAATTTAAATTTCAAAAAATGTACTCATCTCGAAAAACTGGTCAATCGGTTTGGTTGAGCAAAACCATTTGGCTGGGACGATGAATTAATCAATCAATTCATGGAACCATTCGATCGGTTCACCTTAAATTTATGTTATATAATTTTCAAAGCTTATTCAAATCCAACTTTTCTCTAAACTAAATTATAGTTCCAAATCAAAAATCAAACAACGACAAATACCATAATTTCTCATTCAACAACTTCACAAAATGATCGGGTATTACAACACTACCTCATTAAATATGTTGCATGCCCAAAGGCTACAAACCAATGTCTAAGCAATGTATACAGACACAACACCTCATATAGTACATTTAACAAGGTATAAAGGGCATTACCCCCTTAAAAATGATAAGGACTACATCATATACGTTACAGTAAGATACCAACTCTAGGTATTTATCGTGAATCACCTCCTTAGCCTCCCATGTGGTCTCCTTGGCACCATGCAGTAACCAAAGGAACTTTACTAGAGGGATAATCTTTATGTGTGTCACTCGAATATTCTTATCTGGGATGCTTATTGATTGTTCTTCGTAGGTTAATGACCTATAAAGTTAGTGTAACACCCCAAATTTTTACTATTGAAATTTTTTAATTTACACCGAAAGCATATAATCAAAATATTGGGTGTTACTACCGTAATTGATGTAAGTCTAGTTTATCAAACCATCCTTACAACAACACTAGGGCTAACATCATTCATAGTAAAAATAAGGTAATTAAAAATGAGAGAGAATCTTTTTATAAATACAAATACAAATCTAGAGATTAACTCCGATTTAAAATAATAAATTACAAACTAGTGGATACCATGGATTAAAGAGTTTAAAAATGCATCAGAGTAAAAACATCATCTAAATAACATAACTATTCACCCAAACATCCAATATAAATGAAAGTCACTCCTCCCCATATAATGTATCAAAAGTAGTAAACTCGACTAGCTAGTCCTCAAAGACCTACACAACATTAGGGTCTTCTACTTGTGGGAATGAGCAACACCCATGAAAGCAATGGGCAGTATGCTATATACTAGGAAAGGTAGCAATACTATGGAGTCAAGGATACTAATAAAAAAATGCATTCATAATGATAAGTACACATACTATTTACGAGAAGTCTTATAATGTAAATATTGATCTAGGCCTATTTATTACATATAACCATTATATTCTTTTATTTACATTGATTTCAGGGAACCCACTATTCTTAAATTGGTAGAATAGTTTAACACACCTTTTCAGGACAACACACCTAAGCTACTATTATCATCCGGTGGAACAAATCTAAAAACATTACCTCCTTATGGCAAAATGCTTTCAAGCCATTATTATTATCTAGTGGAAATTATATGAAAACTTTATCTCCTTAGGAAAGTAATCCATCAACATACAGATAACAAAACCGTCTCAAGGGTTAAGATGTTCATTTTCCACCCAAAACCCTAAATTCACAATTTAAGCATAACTTCTCTTATATTATTTATTTATCCATCAAATTTAGTTTATTTTCCTCAAACATTATTATTATTATTATTATTATTATTTATAACCCAACATTAAAGGTCTAACTTCCAGGTATTACACATGTAATAATACCCCTATCTTTAAAATTACTATTCACAAAGCTCCTCAAATTCTAATTTCATAAGTAAGTTATAAATTTTCTCATAAGGTTCATAAAATAACCAAATTCAATATAAATATCTAAAATTCCAATATTAGCAATATATTTGAAATTTGTGGTCTAACTTCAACTTTTTACACATGTGATAATAAGATTACTATTCCAATTTAGGACTTTTTCTTATTTTGGGGAACTTATGATATTCATCATCACTCCAATAACTCCACATGATATTATTAGCATATTTTAATACTCCAAACATATTAAAATACCAAACTTCCTATATTATCCCATATTAACCAAAATACTATTAGAGAAAACCGAAAGCCTTTATTTTACGAAAATGTTATCATTATTTTCAAATGCTTCATTTATCTTCATACATATTAAATATATTTATTTCCCACTTATCATACTCTATTATTCCCATACTACTCTTCCACAAGCTACACTCAACCATAAAACACAACCTAGCGCAGCAATATCATATCAATACATCTTTTATTATTCATACCTCTTCCTATCACATCATCCATATGATCACATTATATCATTAAAAACATACATTTAACCATATAATAACAACACCATCAGAATACATATATCCATGTAAGCATTTAACACAAAACCTTAAAACATCAACTATTATCCTCACAAAAAAGGATTCAATCTCTAAGCATGTTTATTCTATCCCGACTCTTCTGGGACCTCTAGAGTATCACCCAAGAATAGTTAACAAAACATAATTAAATTTTAATGATATAATTAAGTATGTGTTAAGGTAATGGAAGGGGGAGAGAGTGGCAAAAACCAAAGCGAGGTTTGAAGGAGTCTCAACCAAGTTGTGTGCCACAAAGAGGGGATTGATTGAAGGGGGCAAAACAAGGAGGGTGGAAGTGGTAGGTTTGGTTGGAGGGTGAGGGTGAGGATGGGTGGTTTTAGATGAAGAAGGGTGGTAGGCTACAATAGAAAAAAGGTAGTGGTAGGTTGTGATGGTTGTTGCCTTAGGTAGTGTATGTTTCATTTGGTGAAAATGGCCAAATGGAAGGGGCAGAAACAATTGGTTTGGGTGGTTCTTGGAGGTAGTTTGTGTTGGTTTTAGCCAGTTCTTGGGGTGAGTTAATGGTAAAGATGGTCAGTGTAAGGGGTTAAGGTGTGGAAAATGCTACTGGTGGAGGTGTTGTTACCTCGGTTGGGCTTGTTTATGCAGGTGATCTTAGACAGTTTTGTTTACGACTAGAAGGGGAAAAGGAGGGGAAAAGTTGCATTTTGGGGTGCAATATTTTAACAGAATAACAAAGGGAGAAGAGTAGATGCCGGTAGGGGATATATAATGTGAGGTGAGGAGAGGTGATTGATGAAGGAGAATCAAAATAAAATAAACTAAAGAAAGGAGAAGAAAAGAAGAAAGGAAAAGAAAAGGGTGGGTTTAAATTCAGATTTATGTTAAAATAAATTAGTTTAGGGTATTAGGATAATTAAATTAAATGATTATCTAGGATTAGTTTTAGGTTAGAAAAGATATTAATAACTTGAAATAAAAATTATGGTTAAGCTAAAATTTAGGATTAAGAAGCTAGGGTAAGATAGAAGTATTAATTCCCCAATATTAAAATTAGGTTACGATATTAATTATCCAAGATTAGGTTAGCTAAAATTCAAGGTATTACACCACTACCTCCATAAAGGGGACTTTTTCCCCAAAGTCAAGATGTCGAGGTAGGGAAAGAAGAGAAAAAGGATGTAAGGAAAGTTATCTTGGATGTTAACATTACTAGAGTCATTACTATACTATTAGGGACTACCCACTTAAAGAGAAAGAGAACCCCATAACCTAGTACTTCTGAGCCAAAGAGCTATGGGTGCAACTCATACATATCCTTCTCAGTCTCCTAGGTTTCCTCTTTTGCTCCATATCAGCTCCAACGAATCTTCGCCCATGGAACTCAACTCATTTGGGTCTACTAAACCTTATTGTTGAGAATTCCCAAAGACCTATCATGGTAGTTCAATGAGTCATTGAGCTTTATCTCATCTGGTCTAATCACGTGGGATGGATTTGCAATGTATAACCTCTTTATACAGTATAACTCCGCTACCTCTCTCTTTATGCAAAGGCACCAATATAACCTCTTGGGGTCTTTATACAACTTATCTCCTCCTTGGTGGATGGATTACGAAGTACAATGACCCTCCTCTAAAATCTAGCACTTTGGATTAGTGCAAACATAAGGTATACACCATCAACCCTTGTAGAAAATTCTACCATCCTCGTGAATCAGTAAACCTTTAGCTCAACCATCCTGAATCTTTTACCAAATCCTCTAGAGCTTAACATCCCTAGGCTATCCCACTTGGATCTGATCAAAGATCGTTAGCATAATCATTAAATAACATATCCAGACCTCAAGATCACCATGCTGGATCATCTTTATCTCCATCTCACTAAGCTGCTCCAACAACCACCTAGACACGACAACAAAACTCAAAGAGTGTGATGTTTTCCCAATCAAGGAATTTGTAACAATGTTGGCCTTACCCTCACAGTATGTCAACTTGATATCATAGTCCTTCTCTAATGCTAGCCATCTCCTCTACCTCATATTCAACTCCTTCTAAGTGAATATATACCTGAGGCTCTTATGGTCAGGGTAGAATCGGTAATGAGTCCCATACAGATAATGCCTCCAAAAATTTAGTGCAAACACAATGGCTGCCAACTCTAAGTTATGTGTCAAGTAGTTCTGCTCATGTTGCTTCAACTAGCAGGAAGCATACGCCACTACTTTACCATGATGCATCAAAATACAACCCAACCCATGCCTTGACGTGTTGCTGTAGACCTCAAACCCTCTAATTCTGATGATAAAGTGAAAATAGGTGTTGTAGTCAACCCCAACTTCAACTCTTAAAATACTCCTTCACAAGCATAATCCTACCAAAACCTAGTTATCTTCTTCAAGAGGTTTGTCAAAGGATGAGCTACCTTCAAGAAGTCCTAAAAAATGCATCTATAGTACCCAACCAAAGCCAAGAAACTATGTACCTTAATGACTCTAGTGGGCTCCTTTCACTCAGTTACTACTAAAACCTTTACCGCATCCACGACGACTCCTCCTATTGACACCACATGACCCAAAAATGCAACCTCTCAAAGCTAAAAGTGGCCTTTATAGAGCTTGGCAAATAACTGAGGCTCTCTAAGGAATGACAAAGTTGAATGTAGGTGTTGCTCATGCTCTTCTCTACTCCAAGAGAGAACTAAAATGTCGTATATGAAAACCACAAAAAACTGATTGAGGAATGGCCAAAAAATCCTCATCGTCAAGTCCATAAAGATGGCATGAACATAAGTGTGTCCAAAAAGGCATCACTGTAAACTCATATTGTCCGTACTGTGTCCTAAAGGCTGTCATCATGATGTTTGCCCTGGTGATGTACAATTGATGATATCTTGACTTCAAGTTGATCTTTGAGAAGATCAATGCACCCTGGAGATGATCAAACAAATCATTGATTCTCTAAATTGGATAGCTATTCTTCACTGTCAACTGGTTTAAACCTCGATAATCAATGCACAAACAAAAGCTCCCATACTTCTTATTTACAAACAAAACTGGTGCTCCCTATGGAGACATACTTGAGTGGATGTACCCATAAGCCAAAAAGTCCTCCAACTGAGCCTTTAGCTCCCTTAACTCTATCAATGTCATCTAATAAGGTGCCTTCAAGACAAGCTCGACCCCTAGTATCAACTTAATAGTGAATTATATTTTACGTACCAATGCTATACTTAGAAAGTCCTTGGAAAACACGTTTGGAAACTCTTAAGAAACCAAAATACCCTCCAATATTGACACATCCTTTTTTAGCTCCTAAACCCTACACAAATACATAGGGTATCCTTGTTACACTAAGGAATACAACATATGGGCATATATGACCTTCATTGTTGGTCTAGGATTGCATCTCCGATAGGAGACCTTAACACCCTAAGGTCCCAACAACACGACTCGCTCCTTGGCTCAATTTTTGTAATACCCCGTATTTTTAAAATCCAGATTTATTAAGTTTAACGATTTTATTAGCGTAATTTGATGCAAATAATTAATTATTTTAATTTCGATTTGTTTTACGGATTTATCGATGATTTTGAATTCATAATTGAATGTAATTAATCATTGTCGTTGCGAACCATTCTAGACAAATTCGTTCACGACAATGATTTTATTATATTCTTATGATTTCTATCTTCGGTTAAAAATATATATTCCCGTTCTTTCTCGTATTTTGGGTTTTAATATTTTTGATTCGTTTTCGATTATATCTTCGTTATGTGATTACGACTTTGTTTTGAAGTTATATTTCGTTAACGAAATATGTTATTTGAATTATAGAATTTCTATTTAAATAGTTAAATTTATTTTAATAATTTTATCCGTAGAAAATATTTCCGACTTTAAATTTATTCGTTTTCGGTAATCGATAATATTTTCGGAAAGTTTTAAATTAAAAAGATTTTCGGAGTTTATTTATGAATTTCTTTCTGGAATTCATTCCCTTTCGTTTTATGCTTTTTGGGTTGTGACAAACGGGTTTTGGAAATTATCTAAATTAATCTCGATTTATTAGAATTTGACTTAAATATTTAATTATATGTTTTTAAATATTATTTTGGGGTCTTCTAATGTATTTCCGTAAATAATATAAATTTTTACGTTCGTTGTTAAATCTTTCCGAAAATGTTTTCGAAATTCTTTATATAGCCTTTTTACTAATTTTAAGCCTTCGGATCCGTTCGAAATAAATTTTTGATTTAATAAATTTTAGATAAAATCTTCCAATATTAATTTTTAAGCTTTTAATAATAATGATACTTGCTTTTGTAAAAAAAAAAAAAAAAACCCGCACCAACCGGCCCGACCGACCCCCCCCTCTTCTTTTTCTTTCTCTCTTCCCCACCCCGACCCCTCTCCTGCGCCCTGCCCTGTCCCGCAGCCCCAACCCTAGCCGCCTCCTTCTCCCGTCCTTTTTCTCCGGCGACCGGCCTGCCCCTCCTTGCTCCTCCCCGCTCCGGCCGAGCTCCGACCGCCACTAACCACCGCAGCAGCAACTGCTAAAGCCGCGCGACAGCATCCAACACAGCATCAGCACCAGCGACAGCAGCGTACAGCAGCAGCACCGGCCGTGCCGCCGTCCGGCCACGGCGAGCTCGGGTGACGACCGGCGAGCCACCCCCGGGCCCCGACGAAGCTTCTCCGGCCTTCCCGTGCGCTGATTTGTTGAGTTTCATTTGGTATAAATTTCCGAAAACCCTAACCCTTGTTTTGGTTAATTGGGTATGAATTAGCTTATAAAAAGCTAAATTGATTGTTTGTTTGTGTATATATGTGCTGTAAGATTGATTTGGATAGATTAATTGTGTGGTTGTGTTGGAATTTTGGAAAAATTGGATTTTTAGCCGGGTTATGCCCAAATTTTTCGGATTCATTCGTTTTCGCGGTTTTGGACAAATTAATTATACAATATGTTTTAAAATGTATCCAATTTCATTTTGGAACCGTCAATTTGAGAAAATTATGCAGGTTTTATCGGAATTTGATTCCTAGGTCAAATTTTGGGTGTAATGAAATTGGGTTGTATAATTGAGCCGTTCCGCTCAATTGATTTTATAATATTGCTTAAAATGTATTTAATTTTATATTAGAAGTGTTAATTTGGGAAAATTGTACGTAATCGACCGGAATTGGATTTTTAGGTCAAAAATCCCGCAGGTTTAAATTGGTTTGGGTAATCGGGTTATTTTATTCAATTGACTATTTAAATCACATTAGAATATGTTTAATTACATTTTCGAACCGTCAATTGATATGTTTTGGCAAGAATTAATCGGATTTGTGTTCCGGGCTCAAAAACCCTAATTGGGCTAAATTGTGTATTTCTTTTGTCGGTTTTGAGCAATTGATTAATCGATATGTTATAAAATGTGTTTAATGACATTTATAAACATTCCATTTGATTAAATTTATAGAATTTTACCGAATCATATTTTCGGGCTTAAAACCCTAGATTTTAAGTGAGATTATGAAATTGGTTGTTTGTATAATTGTTTTCTAAAATTAAATTTATAAAAGTAGTTGAAATGAGCTTAATTGTATTCTAATACCTTTAATTAGAATTAATTGATTTGAATTACCTGTGTTTATGTCGTAGACTCTAAAACCCTAATTTTGAAAATTGATCATCTGGAATTGATTTATCGGAAGATCGTTTGTTGAATTTGATTGTCTAGATTTATCTAAAATTAGTTTAATTGTGTTTTAAAACTATCAATTTGAGGTAATCAAAGTGATTTGGCCGATTTGTGGTTTAAGTATTAAAAACCCTAATTTTCGGGGATGATTTTATAAAATTGATTTTTGCTACGTGTATTTATCTAATCGAATTCTATCTTTGGATTCTAAACCATTTAAATTATGTTTTAACTTAATCGATTTGGATTAGGTTCTATGTAAATGGTTAGGTTACCTATTTGGTTGTAAAACATAATAAATAAGTTATTTCCGATAACTTACCTTATGATCGTTTATTCTTTCTCGGGATTAGGATAATTGTATTAATCCATTTTGATTTAGTTTTAACCTTAATTTTAATAAAGCTATGCTTTTAAGTTTTAATTTTTAGACACGTTTTCTAAGAAAGATCATTTGTGTCGTTTGTGTTTATTTAATTAGAATAATTGAAATTATTGATTGATAGGATAGTTTCTAATTTAGCTTTTGATTTCTATCGGATCTAGGAACGCTTTCTCGTGGATCCACGAGCTAGGGATCTCTCTCCCTCTTACGTCGCTTAGCTAGCTTCGGATCCAGGTAAGTCTTTACTTACCTCTACCTGTGGATGTTTAGTAAGGACGAGGCTAAGGCCATCTGTGTGTATCGTATGTTTTACCTGCCTTGTATGCCTTATGCGGTGGTGTGCTTTAGTCTGTATATTATCTGTGTATTCATGTAGCGCAGCTTGGAACCGAGGTACGTCCCCGTACTCTTGTTTATATGTACTAATATGGTATGGTGTAAGGATAGAGTGGTGTGATGTGACATGTATGCTAGGAGTTGATGAGGAGTTGTGGAGTGGGGGCTTGAAAGAGAAACATAAGCGAATAGGATAACCAAAGGGAAGTACGTTGGCTAACGCAGGGAAGAATGACCTAGGCAATTTATGATTAATAAATGGATGGGAAAAGGGGGAATTAAATAAATGGAAGAGTGGAAGAAGTAAAGTTGTCTAAAGGAAACTAGGGTTTGCATGAGAAGGATAGAGTTGGCATGGTGGGAGTGTTAGGGTTTGCATGGGGTGGTTAAGGTTCGCATGGGGGCGAACCTTACGTATGGAAAGTTACTCTAGGGCGTAGGGAAGGTAATGGAAAGTTTGTTTGGGAGTTTGGAGGCTCGAGGTGAGAAATAGTACGTGGGATAAATTAAGGGTACATAGGGACCAACTAGGGTTTGGGAAGGAAACCCTAACTTAAGAAGGTGGAAAAAAAAAGGAAAGGAAAATAATAAGAATTTATGAGGAAGAGTGAATTATGTGGGAGAGTCGAGTTTGAGGGTAATGTTTGGGTTTTTAGTGCGAGAAATGTGAAAGGTATGGTAATTACCAAAGGGTGTTTAGTGGCCTAATATAAGCATAGGAGACAGCTCGGTAACCTAAACCGAGTGAGGATATAGATAAGATTGGATGTGGGACATGTATCCCACGTGCCATGGATGTTTTATATAAATTATGTGTCGTGTTTTAATGTCTTGATCTTACCTATTCCGTGAGTAATGTAGCTTGGAATCAAGACGTGTGCTTATGTTCCTATTAGTATGTGATAGTACGCGTATATCTTCAGATTTGAGGTGAAATGTTTATGTACGATATTTATGATGTGTTATGATACGGCCCTCTAGGATATGCATGTCAATGGTGTGATGTAATTCAATAAGACACTGATAAGACATTAATCACGTAAAGCGAAAGATGTCGAGCCGAGCCTGCGATCCGGTCCACCGGCTATAATAGTGGATCAGAGGCGTTTTGCCCCGTGCGATTATTTTCCGGTCCACCGGCTATAATAGTGGATTAGAGGCGTTCTGCCCTGTGCGATATTTCCGGTCCACCGGCTATAATAGTGGGGGTTTTCGCGCTCGACAAACCAAACTTATAAGTTAATCCATGGGGAAGATACTAAGTACTTAAAGCGAAACACCATGTGAGTCGGGGCTGCGATCCGGTCCACCGGCTATAATAGTGGATCAGAGGCGTTCTGCCCTGTGCGATATTTTCCGGTCCACCGGCTATAATAGTGGGGCTCCCGCACTCACATGGGTTAATAAAGAAATGTGTGGAATGGATTTATTACTACTTATGAGAATAAAAAGACAAAGTACCGAGGAAACATTCACCGCTTTCTTGCATGTTATTGTATGTTGTCTATGTGCTGAACTTGTAATATATGTCCTATGTGCTGGCCTTAGCTCGTCTGTCACACTATGAGTGTATGGCGAGACTCATGCTGTGGGTTGTGAGTATGTATGTTATTGTATTAACGTATTGTACTATAATTTAATATGCGCTTGATGAGATCTTTCTTATAAGATAAGGTAGCGAGACTTACTCAGTACTGGACCCGTACTGATACTACACTGATTGAATGGGTCCTGTGATGATCCACCAATGGTGGGGAGCAGACCTCTTGTGCAGGTTGATACTGAGTTGGGGTGGAAGGCTTGCCTTGAGTGAGTAGGCGATCCGAATTTTTATTTTCTGGATTTGTTTTGTTTAATTGTATTCACCCTTGAAAGTTGCAAGTATTGTATTTAGATTTCTAAAGGTTTTGTAATTGACTTTAAATTTATCATACTCTGTTAAGTGGTTACTATTCGGATTTAATTGTTTGATTGGATTTAAATTTCAGATTTAATTGTTTGACAGGTTTTAGCCTTGCATCTAACATGAGATAGATGGTTGACATTTATCTTGTGTTAGATGTGGCGGTAACATTTCCCAAATTCGCTCCTAGCTTCTGCTCTATTCTTTCAAATTTTTTTTTCAGGAGTGAAATTTGGGGGTGTTACAATTTTCACTACCTTGTATCTCCCCAACATATCTATCCCGAGGATAATTTTTAAATCTTGAAGTTCTATCTCAACCAAGTTTTATAGGAAGTTTATCCTACCCATCTCTAAGGCCATATCCGAGTAGAGCCTGGTAGAGTCCAATCTATCCCTAAAGGGCAACATTATAGATATGGATATAGAAGAAGATGAATACAAAGGAGTTCTATCAATAAACACAGTATACACAAAAGATAAATATTCCCCTGAATCAAATGATATATAAACTGGTAGTGAGAGGATGGAAACCATATCCAACTACTTGTCAGCCTCTTCCTAGCTGATGACTTCAGGTTCCCACCTAACTATTCTCCCTAATATCCTATGGAACCCTAAGTTTATCCTCCTCCCTAAGAAAATGGCTAAGGCCCTTGTGGTTTTACCTTAACCTCCCTACGCTGGCCAATAGCTGGGACAGGTGCCCTCTACTACTGCTGTTGGTAGGGTCGTTGTTGAAAGGCATGTTGTTGCGGTATCTGTAATACCCCAAAAATCCTAATTTAGGAATTATGGCAAAATAATGATTTATTAGGGAAAATTAAGAAAATAAATTACTTTATTAAATAAAGAGGAAATTAATTAAGGAAAATAAGGAGAAAATAATAATAAGGTTATTTAGAAAATTTTGACATTTTACTAATTAAAATGGAAGTTAAGGATAATTTATCCAAAATAGCCTAATTAATTTCAAAATGAATTTAGTTATTATACTTAAAATAATAATTATTAAAATTAAATATTTAAATTAAATATATAAACAGTAAAGACCAAATACCCCCAACCCAACCATTTTATCATTTTTCCATTTTCCATTTCTCCTTTCTTTTCTTTTTCCTTTCTTCCTCCTTTACTTATTTTTTTTTTATTTTTTTCTCTCATCTCCCCCCGGTTGGGCCAGCCTGTCAGCCCAGACCCTTCTCCTCCCCTCTCCTTACGCGCTGCCCAAATTTCCCCAGCCCTCCTTCGTCGCCCGTTGCCCCCTAGCCGGCCGAACCATCCCCTTTTTCCTTTCTTTCTTTCCCTTGGACCGACCGGTCCACCCTGCCCCGTCTTCTTCTTCCCAGCCCCGACTTGCAATGCCGACTTGCAGCCCCGATTCCGCCGGCAGCCACCAGCCAACGACCGGTCGTCCTCACCTGCCCCTCTCCCTGTCATTTTCTTTCCTCTTTTCGACCCCGACCAAACCCATTTCTCCCCTCCTCGCATGCCCATCTCTTTCCCTTTTTCTCTCCCCCTCCTCGCCCTAACCTGCCAGGGCAAGACTTCACCGCCTGCCACTGTCGGCCGGTGGTCCTGCCACACCTGCCCCGCACGCCTTCTTCTTCCTTGTCTTTTTCCTCCTCGATTACCCTATAAATACCCCCCATTACCAGCTTGGTTCGAGCTCCTTTTTCCCGCAGCCCATAACCCCGTTTTTTTCACCGCCGCCCAAACAAACACCTATACCGCCACCTTCAGCCACCTCCGCCGCAAACTCCGCGCACAAAAACCTTCCCCGCACCTCCCTCTACGAAATAGAACCACCATCGGCCCCTACCTCGCCCTGCACGTGCTGCCCTGGCCGTACGAAATAGCCACCTCGAGTAGCCCCTTCCAGCCCTTCGCCGCCCCTCGCGCCGCCTCCTGCCGCCACCCTCGCCGCAACCAACCCTCCTACCACCCCCAATACAACCAGCAGACTCTCCCCTACCTTCCCATACCCTCATCATCCCTTGCCTTCTTCTCCACCTACCTCCACCATCTTCCACCATCCTCCGCCACCTTCAGCCACCGCATCAGCCACCGCGCGCCGCTGCCCCTGCCACGCCACCACCCTCATTCCACTCCTCTTCACCTACTGCTTCTCCCCCCACCTCAAACTTCTCTTTTCCTCCTTCCATCCAGCCCCCACCTTGATCTTTTCCCTTCTCTTCCTCCTCCACCGTCGCCGCCGGCACCACCACGCGCCACCGCCGGACCACCACCGACCTTAGGTGGTTTCCAACTTACCCAAACCCTAATATCTCCTTTCTATAACTGTTATTAATTTTTAACTACTATTAATGATATTATACTTAATATTATCATTATTATTATTACTTTCATTATTATTATTATTATTACTATTATCATTATTATTATTATTATTATTATTATTATTATTATTATTATTCTTATCATTATTCTATTACTACTGCTAATGATATTATCATTATTATTATTACTAACAACTTAGTGTTAATATAGTTACCTCCTTTGTTATTATTATTATTATTATCATTACTATTATTACTATTACTCAACCTAACCTTATGATTTTCCTAACCAATAATACTATTATCATTAGTAATGGTCTAAGACTTCAGGGTTAATGTGATTAAGACTTCCCTCATTTACTATTATTGCCACTATTAACCTCACTATTATTTTTACTAATAATACTAACGCTAGCCATGGTTTATTATTGTCTTTATCTTTACTATTATTATTTTTCCTATTATTGTGACCACAAACATTTGAACCCTTATATTATTACTATTCAAAAATATACAACTTTTATCATTATCATCTTTAGGAATATTTTACTTGTTGGTATTGTAATTAGTATATTATTATTTTAACCCTAACACTATTATTAGACGTAGCCTTAAAAACGCTAGGGTTTCTATCACTATAAACATTAGTGTCACTATTATTAGTTTTATTATTATTATCACTATTTTTCTATAGTTAGCATGAACATTATCACTATAAGAATAGAGCTAACGGGTCTAATAATATAAGTGTAACAATAAGTATCAAAAATAAATATATTTTGACTAGTAATATTTAGTATACTAATTTTAAGGTAAAAACCCTAGTTTTTGTATAATAGCCTCTTTAGTAATAAGAACCCTAATCCTAAACTAGAATAAGGGATGATGGCACCTTCGAGGGAAACTAATACTTCGTATTTTCCCTTTTTATAGGTAATCCTAACCAAAGCCCTAATGAGTTTGAGGAGCGTGCTCCAAGCCCGGCGTCGCCTTAGGTAAGGACGAAACTATGGCCTTTGTGTGATGTGTGACCTGTATGTTTTGAATTTTGTATATGGCATGCTATGACGTGAATTATATGATTGTGGGCAACTTGTCTTATGTAGCGCAGCTTGGAGATTGAGGTATGTTTGTATGTGTTTCCTATGACATGAGCATGACATGTATATGTATGATGTTTATGATATGATATGATATGACCCTCTAGGACATGCATGTTAGGATAAATGGTAATATAAGTTGGGAATATAAGGATGACCGGAAATAAATGGGAAGTGAGTTCACTAAGGGGGATATGAGGTTGACCTAAGTACCTTATGATCCATGAGAGAAGATTTAATAAGGGAGGAATGACCAAAATAAAAAAGAGTTGGGGAACCATGCATGGGAGTCGTAAAATTTGCATGGTAACTTGGGATGTTTGCATGGGATGGCTAAATCTTTCATGGGGGCGAATCTTACGTGAGAAAAGTTGAATTAGGGTGTAAATAAGAGAATGGGAGAGTTGTGGAGCGATTGGAGACTTGGGATGAAAAATAGTACGTAGGTTGGTGCAAGGGTGTATAAGGAATCCGATTAGGGTTTTTGGGAGAAAGTGGAAATTTGGGAAGTACAAAAGTAAGAATGATTAAGGAAGGGTGGAGTATGGGTTAAGAGTGAGATTTCATTTATATAAAAGGTGAGTATGGGTTCCCATGTGGAAGAAGAGACTTTGGGATGAAAAGAGAGAGATTACTTGTGGGAGAAGAAAGGGGTTGAGGTGATCAACTAGGGTTTTTCATGGTTATGTGCTGAATCAAAAGGTAAAGTGATATGTTTTGGGATAGGATCTAATTGAGGTAAGATGTGGGGCGTTGAATGAGGTAAAGGTAGCGTAAGTGGGAGAAGTTTGGGCCACATCGGCCCAATTAGGGTTTTCAAGGGAAAACCCTAGGGGGTGATGGGAGGTGGAGTTGATGTCATGAGTGTAGGGCCTAACCCACACCCGTAGGGGTTGACTATTTCATCTAAAGGTAAGTGTAAAGGGAATGGTCATCGGGGTGTGATAAGGGGCGCATGAGTCTCAAGATATGGGACGGGCCCCCTGAGGAGGATAGACGTAGAGGGTAGTTGATATGCATGTCAAGGGTGGAAAGCTTTATTTGATAAGACACGAATAAGATACTAATTACTTAAAGAGTAAGATTGTTGAGTCGGGCCCAGATCGATCCATCGGCATAATAGTGGCTAGGTGCCGAGGTGCCCTGGAGACCGATCCACCGGCGTATAATAGTGGTTAGGTGCGTTCTGCCCTATAAGTGACCGATCCACCGGCTATAATAGTGGGGCATCCTGAGCTCAACAAACCAAACATTATGTTGTAAATGAATCATGGGAAAGCTACTATACACTTATAGTGAAACACCATGAGAGTCGGGGCCAGACCGATCCATCGGCATAATAGTGGCCAGGAGCGTTCTGCCCTAGAGACCGATCCACCGGCATATAATAGTGGTTAGGTGCTTTCTGCCCTATAAGTGACCGATCCACCGGCTATAATAGTGGGGTTCCCGTAATCACATGGATTAACAAAGATTATGGTGTGAAATGACTTACAAATAAATCATGGAAAGATACGTTATAATCACAGTGAAACACCATGAGAGTCGGGGCCAGACCGATCCACCAGCATAATAGTGGCCAGGAGCTTTCTGCCCTGGAAACCAATCGACCGGCATAAAATAGTGGTTAGGTGCGTTCTACCCTATAAGTGACCGATCCACCGGCTATAATAGTGGGGTTCCCACACTCTCATGGATTCATAATGATTATGATGTAAATCGACTATAATTATTAGAGTTATGAAAAGAAGAAGTTGGATTGGACCATCGCCGACCTGCATCATCTATATTATTACATGTTGCCTATGTGATTGTGCTATGTGTGTTATGTTTTATGATTATATGCGTGGCCTTAGTGCACCTACTCCCTTACTCAGTATCGGACCCGTACTAATACTACCTTGATTGAATGGGTCCTGTGATGATCCACCGATGGTGGGGAGCAGACCTCCTATGCAGGTTTATGATCGGGTACTATTTTGGGGTGGAAGGTTTGACTTGAGTGAGTAGGCGATCCGGATATTGATCCTTTTGGGATTTGTTTTGTTAGCTATATTTTGTATTACGTTTCCTGTTTTAAAGAAAAAAATGTATTATGGGGTTGTAATCCTAAGTCGTATTCTAACTTCATTTTGACTTATATCTTATTAATGATTTATGCTAAATGTCGTCTTGCGTTTTATGATACTTCGTACTTAATGATGATCGGATTTAGCCTTAGAACTTAGTACTGGAACGGTAGGAGTGAACCGGTCTGGTACTAAGTGTGGCGGTAATGCCCCCGAGTTTACAGTTTTATCTTTCATTTCCGCTAAACCCTTTTGATTTAAACGAAATTTTTTAGTAGTAAATTTGGGGGTGTTACAGTATCAACGGTCCCTTTAGTTGGTACTGACCTTGCTGACACTGGCACTCATATGACCTATGACCCCGATAACCACACTCCCTACATTGAATGGGAGTGCCCTGATAGTCTCTCCCTGGATGATCTCAACGACAAAAATGACACAAGAAGAACCTCGGCTGGCCCAAAAGTATGCTCTAACTACTCATTTGACCCTATTGTTGGAACTAACCTCCTTGAGGCTGGATCTAACCCCGCTACTAAAATCTGAGAGGTCCACCTCCTTAGAATTAGATTCTACCTCCCAAACCTTGAGTCTATAGCTTCCTCTTGCATAAAATGGAAGCCTGCTTCTAAATTAGTGTAGCAGCGATACATACCCTTTCATAAATCATGGAAAGGTTCTAGAAAACCACAATACCTATCATATTTTAGATGTTAAAGTGGAGCTGCTACTCAAACTAGTAGACCACCATTGACTCACTAGCTGTGATCCCTAGTGCAAACATCATAAGCTCCATAAACTAGGCATGGTACTACCTTACACTTATGTCTTTTTGAGTTGGATACATGAGATCCTTTATCTTATCCTTTTTAAGACTCTTGAGGTAAGACTTAGCACGAATTTCCACCTTAAAGTCATCCCAAAACATATGCAACCCTCCAAAAGTATGATGACCTACCCACCAGGTGTCGATAACTCCTCACAAGACTCGACTTCGGAGCATGTGGGAAAACAACTACCTAAAGCATCCTTTCTATGTTCTAAATCTATCCCTCTAGGATAACTACATCCTCATCATCAATATAGGTTGGAAAGTGATGTCCTGTAACCCTTTGAAGCTAGTCTTCCCTGATACCCTCTAATGGGTAATGCGGAGGTGATGGTAGAGAATGAGGCAGGTATTAAATGAACTTGATGAATGCCTCAAATGTCTCTTCTAAAATACCAATGTGGTTGTTAAGTGCCATGAAAAAACTAGAAACAAAACAGAAAACATGATAGAGAAAGTATTTTTATCTTACTACCACATAATACACATAATCTCATTCAAGGGCAACTGAAGTTATCCATTCTCGATTCCTCATAAGTTAATATAGGTTTCCAAGGAGTCAAGATTTTTGAAAATATGAAATAGATTGATGAAATCAAATGAGAGGTCATTTAAAAATAAATTCAAGATGTGGTAATGAAAAAAAAAGCTCTAATAATAACTTATAACACCCTGAATTTTTACTACTAAAAAAAATTGATTTACAATGGAAGCATATAATCAAAATATTGGGTGTTACCACCATAATTGATGTAAGTCTGGTTTACCAAACCATTGTTACATCAATCAAAAGGCTAAAACCATTCATAGTAAAATAAGGTAATTAGAAATGAGAGAGAAGATTTTATAAATACAAATATGAGACTAGAGATTAACTCTAGTTTATAATAATAGAATACAAACTAAGGATACCATGGATCATATAATCTAAAGAGGTATATGGATAAAAAATCATCTCGATAACATTACTCTTCATTCAAACACCCAGCATATAAAAATTCACTCCTTCCCACATAATGCATCAAAAGTAGCAAACTCATCCAGCTGGTCCTCAAAGACCTACATAAAAGCATTAGGGTCTTTTGCTCGAGGGAATGCGCAACACCCATAAAAAAGATGGCCAATAAACTACTCATTGATCAAGGTAGTAATACTATCGAGTCAGGGATAGAGATAAAAAAATCCATTCATAAATAGATGATAAGTACACATACAAATTAGGAAAATTCTCATAAGGTAAGTACTAATCCAAACCTCTTTATTAGATATAACCATTTTCATTCTTTTATTTACATTGAGTTTACATGATGGTGATCTTAGGTGGTGCTAGGGGTTAAGGTGTGGAAAAATGTTACCAGTGGAGGTGTTGGTGCCTCTATTGGGCTTACTGCTAGGGGTGATCTTGGGCAGTTGTGGGGATGGTTAGGAGGGGGAAAGTTGTGTTTTAAGACATAATATTTTGATAGAGAAATAGAGAGGGAAGGGGTAGATGCAGGCAATAAATGTTTCTTATATATACACATGCACGTAGGAAAAGGGAGAGGAGAGGTGAGGTGATTAAGCAATAAAATTCAACCCATCCCTTTGAAATGTGGAAGGGTGAGTTGATGGGGGTAGAGGGACAGGCTTGGTGGGAAGACATGCACACAAGAATAAAAGAAGAGGAGAAGAGGAGAGGTGATGCGAGGTGATTAGAGGAGATTAATAGGGGAGAATCAAAATAAAATAAAATAAAGAAAAGAGAAGAGAAGAAAAGAAAATGGTATGTTTAGGTTAAAATTAATTTTGTTAGGATATTAGGATAATTAAATTAAATGATTTTTTAGGATTAGGTTTAGGTTATAAAAGATATTAATAACCTGAAATAAAAATAAGGGTTAGGCTAAGATTTAATATTAGGGAGTTAGGGTAAGATAGAAGTATTGAATTCACGAGATTAGAATTAGGTTATGATATTAATTACTCGAGATTAGGGTTGAAAAAAACTTAAAGTATTACATCTAGCAACTCCAACTAAATGATATTTGTAGGATCCGCTACATACTTTCTCAACTAGGATATGTGGAAGACATTTGTGTACACATGACAATTCCATTGGTAGGGCTAGACGGTAAGTAGCCTCGCTCACATAATCCACAATTTTATACAGTTAGATTTACCTGTTGTTGAGTTTACCCTTCTAGCCGAACTTAATGAACCCCTTAGTAGGAGAGAGCCTTAATAGGACTCTATCACCCACCTTATAACCCTCAATTTATCTTCTCAAGTATACATAGCTTTTCTGTTAGTCCTGTGTTGCTCTTATCTTATCCTAAATCAATTAAATTTGACTTGTTATCTCCTCGCTCATTTCTAGTCCCAACATAGTTATTTCGCTGATATCATTCCAATATATGTGACTATGACACTTTATCCTGTACAAAGCTTCAAAAGGTGTCGTCATGATACTAGCTTGATAACACTTATTGTAAGAGAACTCGATCAAGTCTATGTGGTCCTCCCAACTATCCCTAAAATCCAACACACACACTTGAAGCATGTCCTCCAAGGTTTGAATAATCCCTTATGTCTGACCATTTATGGCTAGGTGAAAAGCTATACTCTTCTTCAATCGAGACCCAAATACAGGTTTCAATCTTTTCCATAATTGTGACAAAAATATGGAGTCTTTTTCTAACATAATTTTTCTAGGGACCCCATTCAATTACACAACATACTTCCTATATGCATTAGCTAACTATTCCATATTCCATCTCATCTTCATTGGTATGAATACTACTGACTTAATCAGGTGATCCACAACAACCCAAATGGAACCGAAGCCATTACAGGTCCTAGGAAGACCCACCACGAAGTCTATCAATAGGAAGAGCTTATAGTCGTTGACCAGCTTTGCTGGCCTCTTATTGTAATACCCCAAAAATTTCAAAAACCTATATTTTAATAAATTACTTTTAATTGGAATAGAATTGCTTTTAGATTATTTATTTTAATTATTTTATGGATTTTAGAGTATGTAAATTCGGATAAAAGTATTTAATAAATTAAAAATAAATATTTTGCTATTTATCATATTGTTTTATTTAAATAATTTTCCAAAACTAATATTTTACCAACTTTATCCTTTTTAAACTAAAATATTAGATTATAATAAATTAAATTATTAAATTAAATAAATTATCAAGAATATTACATTTTATGATTTATAAAATTAATTTAAATTATTTTCCCTATTTTATCATTTCCCTTTTTACCCTTTTCCCCTTTTTCCTTTCCTTCTTTTTTTTTCTTTTTCCCCCTTCCTGTACTTGGGCCGCCAGACCCCTCGGCCTGCTACCCCCTCCTTGCGCACTGGGCCACAGGCCCGATCTCCTTCTCTCCCTCGCTCGCACGCCCGTCTCCCCAGCCCGCCTCCTTCCTTTATTTTTTCCCCTGGACCGGCCGGCTTCCTCCTTTCCTGCGCCGGTCCGACCGCCCGTCCCTTTCTTCTTCCCTTATTCTTCTCCCACGCCCGACCTGCACCTTCGACGCCATGCCCGCTGCCACCGACTGCCACCCTGCAGCTCCCGTGCCTTCCTCCCTCTTCCTCTCTCTCTTCCCCCGTCGTTTTCCTTCCCTTTTCGAGCCAAACCAGCCCTGGACCACAGCCTCGCGTGCCTTTGTTCTTTCCTTCTTCTTCCCCATCTTCCCCTGCCACCCGACCACCACCTGCCATTACAGTACCGATCGGCCAACCTTGCCCCCTCTCTTCTCCCTCTTCTTTTTCTCCATCTCCCTAGCCTTTCATTCCCCTCATTTTCGAACCATCATCCCCTTCCCGAGCTCCCTC
The DNA here is from genome assembly GCA_030549775.1 of Tamarix chinensis. Classification (NCBI taxonomy): domain Eukaryota; kingdom Viridiplantae; phylum Streptophyta; class Magnoliopsida; order Caryophyllales; family Tamaricaceae; genus Tamarix; species Tamarix chinensis. Next base: position 3,057,052 of record CM060175.1, on the reverse strand, counting down.
CTCTCTCTTTTCTCCTCCTCCCATTCGCCCCCCGTTCTTCTTTTTCCACCACCATCCGCCGCTCCTGCCGCCTCACCAACCCCCTGCGCCGCCTTCTGCCACAGCCTACTACCACCCTGCACCACCACACAGCCCCTTCGAGCCCCGCACTTCCTCCCTTCTCCTCCTCTTCCTTTTTCTTCCCAGCTTTTCCCCTTACCACCGAGCCACCTGCAACCACCATTTCCGCCGCCGTTCGGCCATCTCTGCCGCCACCTAACCTGCCGTTCAACACCCTGCAACCTCCTCTACAATCGCCACCCATTAGTTAGCCAAAAAGAGCCCCTGAACCCCTCCATTTTTCCCTCTCCTTTTCCTTCCTTCACAGCCTTTTCCCTCGACCCTTCTCGGTAGCCGACCTTCGCCGCCTCGCCGCCGCCGTCTCCGCCGCCTTGAGCCGCCGTGAAACCACCCTTAGCCTCCACCTACACCCCCTCTACACTCCTGCACCATTCCCCTGCCTTAGAACCTCCCCTAACCACCCTCTTTTCTAGCCTAAAGACCCTAACCCGAAAATGGTTTATTTTTCTCCCTTCACCCCCTTCGAACCCTTTTCTCCCCATAATTTTGCATGAGACTCACGTTTTTCATGCAGCGTGAGCTCCCCTTCATTTTAAAAATTGTTTAGATAATTTTTAAGGTAAAATGGTAATTTATGTTAAGTGTTTTATTAATTAAAATTTATAAAGTTTTATGCTTTGGTTCTTATTTCTAACATAAGTATGATGGATATTATTTTTAGGTGTTGAGTTGCTAAATATGCTTGGTAAGATTTGATATTTTGTGGGATTAAGGTAACCGTTAATCCTCCCTTAAATATATGAAAAACGCATGCTATCACATTTAGGGTTTAGTATGATATTATGCATGTTGTGTATGCTTAGTATGATATGTTTATGGTTTCTTATGTTGTTTGTTAAAAAGAAATAGCATGATAACTTTTGTGCCATATGTAGGTATGTTAATTAAGGAAGAAGTTGGAATATGGATAGAAATGTTAAACACTTGTTTATGATGTACCATGTTGTTAATGCATGAATGATGTTATTGTTTAAGGGTATTTTAGTAATTATGCTTATGAGATAAATAAATCAATGTGTGTAGTTGCTAATGAGTATTATGTTGAAAAATGACAAGTTGGTGGACTTAGATAATAAAAATGAAGTATTAATATCATTATTTTATGTAGTGTTAGTAAATTCATAAAAATGGTGAATAAAGGGGTTGAGTGGAAGTTTTATAAGTGGAAAAGGGTATTTCGGTAATTTTTGAGATAAAAGAATAATATGGTAATTTTATAATTAAATGGCCAAATGATAATTTACAAGTAAAGGATAAAATTGTAAGTTGTGAGAAGGAAGGGTAAAATGATAATTTTGGAAGTAAGGGTAAAATAGTAATTTTGGATGAAGGAGGGCATTATGGTAATTTTGGAAGTAGAGGGGAAACTTTGTAATTTCATAAGTAAGGGGTAATATGGTAAATTTTATAAGTGAATGGCGAAGTGGAAATTTATAAGTAAAGGGGTAATCTGGTAAATTGGAAAACGAAGGGCAAAATGGTAATTATGTATGGAAGGATAAAGATGGTAATCTTGGATGTGAAAGAGTAAAATAGTAATTTGTAAAGTAAAAGATATATGGTGGTAATTTTCATAAATAAAAGGATATTATGGTAAAATTGGATGTAAGGGGTAAAATGGTAATTTTGTAAATGAAAGGGTATTATGGTAAACTTGGGAGTAAGGGGTAACCTGGTAATTATGACAATGACAAAAGATAATTTAGCAATTAAATTATGATTGTAGAAGGGCAATTGGATAAGTATGATACTATAGAAGGGTAATTTGGTAAATTAACCAATTAAAGGGCATTATGGTAATTTTAATAATGGAGAAGGGTAATATAGTAATTTTGATTATGGAAAAGGGTAAATTAATATTTGTAATTATGAAGAAGGGTAATTTGGGATTTGTGATAATTAAAAAGGGTAAATGACAATTAAAATAATTGAGAGGGGTAAAGTGGTAATTATGATAAAGGAGAAGGGCAATTTGGTAATTTGTTCAACTAAAGGGCAATTTGGTAATTTAGCCGATAAAAGGGTAAAGTGATAATTGTTTAACCAACTAAAGGGGCAAAATAGTAATCATGATAATGAAGGAGGGTAATTTAGTAATTATAACAAAGGAGAAGGGCGATTTGGTAATATAACCAACCAAAAGGGAAATATGATAAGTATAGTAATTATGAGGGGTGAATGATGATCTAAAAAGTGTATGAGATAATTTGGTAATCTAAATCGGACAAAGGGCAATTTGGTAATTATGCAACCTTAAGGGTAATGTGGTAATTTATCAAGTAAGGAACGGATACTTAACAATTATATAAGAAAAGGGCAAATGAGTAATTTGTACCTAATAGGTCCTTGAGATTGTGGAACATTAATATGATTAAATAATGTTGATTAGCCAAGTAAGAGTATCTAATGATTAGTATGGCCTTGATGGTTTCTCTATGACATCCTGGATAATCCTCTGAATAAGAAACGATTAATGATATCGAAACGATTGAAAGTGAATAAGTATCGGATCATCGTGCTTTCTGTGATCACCTTAATTAAGACACTATTACTTAAAGTGAAAGACCTCGAGATCGGGAATGGTGACTCCTTAGGGGTCGCTACCCTAAGGACGTGGTTTAGTCCACGATTATTCTGGTATTTGCTGGTGTGCCTTTGTGCCCCAGACAGGCCCTATATCTTACTCTTCCTAGCTCTACGGACCTAGTTAGGGGGTATGCATACTTATGGATTAGGTGTCCTTGTCGGTAGGGTACTGAGTTAGCTTTATGCACCAGTACGACCAGGGCACCTTTGCGTCCTTGGGTTCATGGTTAAAGGGTACTGAGTAGTTGATATGCACCGGTACGACCGGTGTACCTTTGTGTCCCGGGTTATCGATCTCCCAATCGAGGAAAATAAATATGATTGATGTGTTGATTAAAGAAAAGGAAATATACTATTATTGAAAGTGGAATATTAATGAGCCGGGCCCAGATGATTATGATATTGAGTACCGGTCCACCGGTTATAATAGTGGTCCAGGAGCATGTTGCCCTGGTATGAGATATTGAGTACAGTCCACCGGTTATAATAGTGGTCCAGGAGCGTGTTGCCCTGGTGTGTGATTATGAGTACCGGTCCACCGGTTATAATAGTGGCCAGGAGTGTTGTGCCCTGGATGATGATTTTATATATATTCCGGTCCACCGACCAAAATAGTGGGGGTCCCGAGCTCAATAAAATTAGTTGTGTATGGGAATAAGATTATGGAAAAATACTAATCACTTATAGTGGAACACCATGTGAGTAGGGGCCAGACCGGTCCACCGGCAAATAATAGTGGTCAGGTGCGTTCTGCCCTGTGTGTTTATCTTCCAGTCCACCGGCAATAATAGTGGTCAGAGGCGTTCTGCCCTGAGTATATACTTTCCGGTCCACTGGCTATAATAGTGGGGTTCTCGTACTCACATGGATATAAAATATGATATTCATGGATTAATGACAGAATAATGGCTTAAGGCCCAAAGTATCGATCGTGACTTATAAAGTATTATGTTTGTCATTGTTATGTATGCATCTCTCATTATTTATATGTGTGTGGCTTGCATTATGTGTCCTATGCGGGCCTATCTTTAAGTGTGGTATTAACGGGTTACTCAGTACCGTAGTACTGAAGGGATTCCCTTTATGGGGCCCCTGCCTATTCAATGGGCAGTGCCCTTGCAGGTTTTTCAGGTGCTACTCAAGTGGGTTACGGGAAGGAGAGTAAGGAGTTTTCCGGTATCATGGCTTTTTCTCTTTCTCATTTAATTTCTCGGTTTTAAATGTTAACGTTGCTCAAGTAACCACCATTGGTGGATTTTATTCCTGAAAACGATTTGATGCGCTACTCTGATTTAAATATGTTGAAGTTCTTGCAATTTACTCTGATTTATGCATGTTGAATGTCTTTCGAATTGTATTTCATTTTCTTAGCCTTAGCACTTGGTACTGGAACGGTATGAGTGAACCGGTCTGGTACTAAGTGTGGCGGTAATACTCCCAAAGTTCACGTTTGTTTATCTGCTTCCGCAATTATCTTTTAAATAAAACGAAATTTTTCAGTAGTGAATTTTGGGGGTGTTACACTTATGCTCGATCTTGACCTTTTGATAGGTCCAATATCTAAAAAAAAACTTTGCCACCTCTTGCTTCATTTGAGGCCACCAAAACACCTTATTTAAATCAATGTATAGCTCATCCCCTTCAGAGTGGATGGAGTAAGGTGTACAGTGTTCTTCCTCTAAGATATTTCTCTTAAACTTTGCACATATCTATGGAATACACCTGCTTACCACAATATCTGATACTACTATCCTCATGGATTTGAGACCCTTGGGCTTTACCCTTCTTAATACCTTGATTGATCCTTTTGAGCTTAACATCACCAAGTTGATTTGCTTAGATTTCCTCAAAGATCGAAGGAGTGATGGTGTGTAAACTCATTCTTTACTCTAAACTCCTAGCAATGATCAACTATATCTCCATCTTCCTAAACTCCTAGCATAGATGATTAGTCAATACCATTGGGTTTAAGGGATGTGACATCTTCTAGCTAAGAATATCTACCACGACATTGGCCTTATCCCCATGGTAGGTTAATTCCAAGTCATAATCCTTTACCAACTCCAACCATCAATGTTGCCTCAAATTTAACTCTCGTTGAGTAAAGATGTACTTTATAGTTGATGTATAACTTGCACTGCACCCCATATAGATAGTGTATCCAAATCCTAAGAGTGAACACTATTCTAGCAAGCTCTAAGTCATATGTTCAGTAGTTCTAGTCATACTACTTTAGTTCTCGATACATATATGCTACCACTTTCCCATGTTACATCAGCACACCACCTAGCCCATGCTTGGAAGCATCATTGTATACTTCAAAATTGTTAAACCCGCCTAGCAATGTGAGCACTAATGTTGTAGTCAAAGACTTCTTCAACTCTTTGAAAGCTTTACTATATTTCTCATCTAATTAAAATCAGGTAGCCTTCTTTAATAGGTTATTCAATGGATAAACTATCTTGGAAATGTCTGTAACAAACCTATGGTAGTAACTAGCCAATCCTAGAAAGATACACACCTCCTTGATAGAAGTTGGTGTTGGCCATTTGGACACAACTCAAATCTTGGAAGGATCCATTGTAACCCCATCCTTAGAGATTATGTGTCCATGAAAAATCACTTGATCTAGCCAAAACTGGCACCTTAAAAGTTTGGCGTGCAATTGGTGTGACCTAAAAAATACCAAAGTCTACCTTGAATGTTGCTCATGTGTCACTCGATCGCTAGAGTAAATGAGGATGTCGTCAATGGATACCATGACAAACTGATCCAAGAATGGTCAAAATATCTAATTCATGAGGGACATGAATTTTTTGGTGCATTAGTGAGTCTAAAAGGCATTACTGTGAACTCATTATGGCCATATCATGTGTGAAATGTAGCCTTAGGGATGTTCTACTTTGCTATCCTCAATTGATGGTAGCCTGACCGATGATCAATCTTGGAGAATACCTTAGATCCATTTATTTGGTGGAATAGGTCACCAATCCTTTGCAACAAATAATAGTTCTTTATCGTAACTTGATCAAAACCTTGATAGTTAATGCACAACCTCAAGATACCAACTTTCCTCTTCACAAATAGGACTAGTGCTCCCCACGACGATATACTGATTCAGATGTAACCCTTCCCCAATTACTCCTATAATTGGTCCTTGAGCTCTTTCATCTCCATAAGTGCCATATGGTATGGTGCTTTAGATATTAGTTCCATCCCTGACAATACATCCATGATAAACTTGACATCTTGAATGGATGATATTCCTAGAATCTTCTCAGGGAATACATCAGGATACTCGTGGATCACTACATTTTGCTCTAATGCCACCTCAACTGCTTCAGTATCTCAAACACTATACAAGAAAGTGGAAACCTTCTACAAATGAGGTTACTCATCACAATTGCCATCATGATCTTTATAGAGAAGTTAGGCTCACACTTTCAATATGAGATCCTAAAACCCTTCGGTCCTCGTAGAACCACACATTCTTACACTCAATCTATCAATGTTTGATAATTCCCCATTATGTCCATTCCGACAATTACATTGAATTCACTCAATTTAAGCTGCATGAGTTCTAATGGAAATTCTACTTCCCCAACCATCAAGGTCACTCATTTATAGAATCTAGAGCATGCCATCATATCCCCCAAGGACAACACAATAGAAGTGGAAATTCTACTAGAAGGAAATAAAGAATCTCTAACTATGAATGTGGATGACACAAAAGAGTGTGATGCACTAGATTCAAATATTACACATGCTAGAACGGTAGAGACAATAAGCATGCAGTTCACCACACCGGCTTACCTCTCTGATTCTAATTGGATAATCATGTTCATGCATCCGCTTGGAGGAACTCTTGCAACTTTGGATAATCCTTGCCCTTTGTGAAAGGAGTGAGGCTTCTATTCTCTAGACTGACTAACTCAACTGAGGACACTAGTTGGTGAAGGAGGAACCCTCAAAATCTATGACTGCTACTTTTGTAGGGAGTAGGTGCTCTAAGCTTGTGTTTGACCTCTTTGAACATTACCTCCTTTGACACGATACTCATAAGCTCGATGTTCGATCATATCACAACCATGGCAAGTCACCTTATTACTTTCATAATATACTTCTGGGTGATATACTCTGCAACACTTACAGTGGTAAGGCCTCTCCTTAAGAGGTGCCCCAAATTTACCTCCAAATCGGGGTACTGACACCATACTCCTACCATACTAAGGTGGAATACTTCCTTTAGAGTAGGCTTTAGTCCCATCATAGGGATGTTAATGACCCTCAAATATTCTTTTACCTCCTATCTAGGAACTCTGAAACTGAATGACTCGGGAAGCTTCCAACGCCTACTTGTACATTCCTACCATGTATATTAGAGTAACTCCCACTAGCAATACTTGGTATTTGATCCCCAATACAATATTAAAATGGTGGACTTATATCGTCTCATTGGCCTCTATCTCTGGAGCAAACTAGACCAAGTCCATGAACCTTGTGTAGTCCTCCTCTATGGCCATGCCTACCTATCGAAGGGCTATGAACTCATTATACTTCTTCATATGGAGATGAGTGGGGGTAAAACGGGCACAAAACACCTCAAGGAATGGTCCCTAACCCGTATGCTCTGCACCCCTACAATGGAAGCCCTTCCACTAGGCGTTTGCTCTTCCCCTTAGGTAGTACACTCCCACATCAAGCCTTTTGTCCACAAGAAAACCACATGCAGTGAAGGTCTTCTCTATGTCTCTAACCCATCTTTCCATAATGCCAGGTTCCTCCTAACCCTCTAAGATTGGTGGGTGATGATGTTTAGCGCTCTTGAGCTAGTCTTCCGGGACTAGCACTGGTAGTGATTGTCATGCTCGAATCTAGCCTTTTAGGTAATCTTTGATGATCTCCATGAATGCCTTGATACACTTGTCATGGTAGTCAGCGGCCATGAATCCTAAAGGATAAGAACAATCAGAACCAATTAATCACTTAGTAATATGACTAGAACCATAATTCATCAAGAAAGCTATCTACAATACATTCCCTCAACTCACTCTTACTCACAGACATACTAGATTTGAAAAGTCTTTAGTTTCACTAAATATAAGAAGGATTTAGGAAATCACTTAAAATAGTTAGGGGAAATCACTTTTATACTAACCTATGATATCGGCCAAAAACATCAAGAGTAAATAATATTATAAAATAAAGCTCTGATATCAACTTATAATACCCACATTATTTACTATTGAAAAACTTTGTTTTGAATACCTTATAGAAGTGGAAAGTTAATAAACACTTAGGAAAAATAGGGTGTTACTGTTTGTTAATCTAACATAGGATAGGCATCAACTGCTTGTCCCATGCTAGACACAAGGTTGAGAAACCAAACAAACCCATAGTAGATTGTGCTAAAATGTGTTAGATTATATAAAAAGGAAAACTTCCAAGTACAAGACATCAGCGGTAAAAAATATTCAAGTATATGAAAAAGAAAAATCAACTAGAGTATAGGGTTGAAATTATAAAAAACCAAAATATAGTGAAACCCAAAAACCTAGTCCATTAAGGACCTCTTAGAGTCTCTGAATATCCACGCACTCATAACCTATGCCCCTCATGAGATTGAGCAACTACTGGCCCTCCCCGAAAACCTACACTTGGCCATTTCCATATGGGAATGAGTAGGTGATTGAGTAAACAAGCATGTCAGTACGCTTCATACTGAGTAAGACAAGTTACCTTCTCAATGGAGCTACCAACACACAAGATACTCATGATACTTATATATATAATACATATGAACTATTTCATGCATGCTTCATACAAATAGGATACCTTTTCTATCATGATCACATTAGGCATAGAATGTTTGTACTATATATAATTAATCATGCTCAAAGCCCTATTACTATATCATGAATACTCGTATACATGCTGCAAGTAGAATAATTCAATTAATAGTAAGGTCACATTCATCCAGGCAAGTAAGTTTTGTATAGGCTATCATTCACATTACTCTTAATTTTCTTCTACACTATTTTCCTCCTTAACCTCATTTTTATTTGAAATACTTACTCCAATTATTATCTAAACACTCATTCAAATTATTATAATTATCATAACCCAATGGACCGTGCACCACCCCATAGTCTCACATATCATAGAAGCCTATCTAACCCAAGGGACATAAAGTCCAGCCAAAGCCAAGTAACCACCAATAGATATAAGTTCAGGCTAAAGCAAAAAACCACCTAGGCAACTAAACCCTCTAGTACATCATCAACGTCTATAGTAGGTATGTCACTAGGATCTACTAGCATCCCACCCAAAAGCACTAAAAACACCTAAAGGCAAACTAATCTCTAGCAGCTAATTAAGGATTGGGTAACTCAAACCTATACTCAGCTCAATTTTCTTTCGCTTTACATGGTTAGTAAATTATTCTAGAGATTATGTGATCACATAAGGCCCACACAATATACAAATGATACATCCATATGCTCATTCCATATTAACCCATGTTATTCCCAACTATGTGCGGAATTTACATTAATTCGTGCTCAATAATAATAGAATCCATGAAATTAATCCATTTAAGCCAATTTCTAAATTTCATTTCACTTTTTAAGCTATCAACTACTTACTCGGGTTTACCTAACAAGACTTTTACAACAACCATTGAGTATATCATGACTTATGATTCATTTAATCCATGCCAGCAAATGTATTTTACTCATTAACTAGTCATATAATAGTGTTGGGAACAATCTCAAAGCATATCTAAGATGAGAAATTTAGATAACACAAACTAGCCGAACTAGTCAACTGGGTGTACTAGTTAGTCGATCGGTTGGGAAAACTAGTCGATCGATTTGGGTTCACCAGTACATTGGTTTGGCTTGGCTAAAACCAGGGTTCCCTCAAACCAGTCGATTGGTTTTGAAAAACCAATCGACTATTCATAAAATAATCGATTGCTTCTACCAAACCAGCCAATGGGTTTAAGTAGAGAGCAAGACGAAGGTCACCACAGCCCTATAGATTGATAGGGTGGGTCAACCACTTGATTGTTCTAAGGACTAGTCTATTAGTTTGACCTAACAAATCAATTGATTTACCCTCAAACAACATAAAATAGACATTTATTGGAGATCATACTTAAAAGTCACTACAATACCAAATTGAAACATGGGTTGATATAACATTAACAATTTCCATCTTTCAATAAATTGCATATTTCATAATTAATCAAAACAACCTAGTTTTCCTTAAAAATCATGCATTCATCTCAAATTTTACAACTTAATCCTCTAGTACCAAATCTAAAAACCAAATACTCATACCAACATCTAAAATTAGGACTTTGAAGATTTCTTAACAAACATGATTGACCAAGTCATATTTTAAAATTAAGAATGACTTACTTGATGTAGGAAAATCTTCCCTCAACTAAGAAAACTCAACATGTAAAAATCCTCAACTTTCGAGACCCTTAAAAATAGAGTCACAAATTTAGAATTTCAATTCATATTTTCATAAATCAAAGGTCAAATTAAGAGAAGAAAATTTCTTACCTAGCTAAGAGAAAATAGAAAGGATTTTATATTGAAAAAGTGTCTCAAATTTCTCCTAAATCTAACCCTCCCTTACTTAAATATAAACAAGAAGGAGCTAGAGAAGGGATATAAAGAGTTAATAGGAACCAATTAAGCCTTGATTTTTAAGGGAAAGATCATACACTCAGAGGGAGTTAGACTATTTTGTTAGCTAAAAGAAAGTGAATAGAATGGGCGATAAGAGCTATTTATAGCCAAAACATTGATACAATTACGAGTGTGGTTAGGTATAGATCAAAAAGCCCTAATTCCTACCGTTCAAATTTGAGTTGAGCTGGTATATTTCATCCAAGATAGGTTGGCCTCTCTTTTATAGTTGAAATGATGATTCTGGAGAGGTGCAGATTGATTTAGCCTAGAAATTCCAAACACAAAAGGGTAAATGTAGATATGGAATTGAAACAATGATTCCAAAAGTGTGTGGAGGAGAGAGGTGGAAGAAGATAAAGCTGAGGTTACCTTCCCCTCAATTATCCTAATCAAACTTCTCAGATTTGTTTGAGGCATAATTTTAAACCAAATGCATGATAAGGAAGGTTAAGAATCATTAAAAACAATTTGGAATGGCGTTATCAAGGTTCCATTTTGGTGTAAGGAATTTTTCCAAAAAATTAAGTTTCAAAAAATATACTCAGCTCGACAAACTAGTCGATTAGTTTGGCCTATCAGTCAACTATTCTATGGACCTATCGATTGGTTCCTCATCTAGTCGATCTTTTTGGTTGAGCAAAACCGTTTAGTTGGGATGACGAACCAGTCGATTGGTTCATGGAACCAATTGATCGGTCCACCTAAAACTCAAGTTATACAATTTTGAAAGATTATTCAAATCCAACTTTTCTCCAAACCCAATTGTAGTTTCAAATCAAAAATCAAAAATACTTGCACATGACCCTCTACTTGTGGGAATTAATAGGTGATTAAGTAAATAGGCACATCAATCTGCTATATACTGAGTAAGCTAATGTACCTCTTCAAAGAAAGTTACAAGCATAGACTATTCTATTATATTAAGGAAACATACTTAGCATGCATTATGCTAATGCCATATAAGTAAGTATACCTACTCTATCATGTTAGGTTATGCATCAAGATTTAATATCCTGTATAACTCAGACAACTCAGACTATATCATGCTCATTTTCATAGCATAATATCATAAGTAGTCCCACACTCGTACTAAGAACATATCCTTTTATTCATCATCCAGCCATTTATTCCAATCATTATCTAATTACCCTCTAGGCATCTATTCTAACCTTTTATCATCATTATCATCGTCAAGCCATTTATTCCAATCATTATCTAATTATTCATCCTAATTACCATCCAGGTGTCCATTCCAATTTTTTATATTCATTATCATCATCAAGCCATTTATTTCAATCATTATCCAATTATTCATCATTGAGCAATGGACAATGCACCACCCTATAGTCTCATATACCATGGAAGCCTATCCAAACCATGGGACATAAAGTCTATACTGAAGCCATTAACCACGATGGACATAATTCCAGGTCAAAGCCAACTACGATGGATATAAGTCCAAGCTAAAGCCAATGACCTAAGTAACTAGACTCTTTAGTATTGATACCTCCTAGTACATTATCAGTGTCTAGAGTAGGTAAGTAACACCCTAAAATCATGACTTGAAAATTTCGTTTAAATTTTGCTTTGTGGAAGCGATAACTATAAAACAGTGGATGTTATCACCACACTTAACATAAATCCAGTCTCCTCACCATCCTTAGTCTATTTCCCAAAAAGCATCTTCCTCTACTCCCTTAAGATAGAGTCTAATTTTGTCCCTTCATCCAAGTTCTACCATTAGCACACTTAGGGCACCAATTCGAGGCTAAGATCAAGGTAATAATAGATCCTAACTCACAATCCTCACAAGGCTAAACCAAGTTTCAAAATGTTTAGAAATGGAAACTTTCAAAAACAGAGAGAGGATTTTTTTTATTAAAAAAAACAATGCTTTGATACGAACTTGTAACACCCCGAAATCACGACTTGAAAATATGGTTTAAATTTTGCTTTGCGGAAGCGATAATTATAAAATAGTGGGTGCTACCACCACACTTAACATAAGTCTGGTCTCCTCACCATCCTTAAGTCAAGTGCTAAGGCTTAAAACAAGTCAAACCAACAAAATGCGAGAGAAGTACAATACAAAATCATGGGTTTTACAAAGAAAGATTATCCATACAAAAGGACCATTTAGATAATTAAGTAACTAACAATTTTTAGAAAATAAACAAAAGAACACACTAAGGTGAAACCGTGGTTTGCCTTACACTCATCCGGTCCATCAAATATTATAAGGAAAGGGAAATAGGGATAGGGTCCACTCACTCCCTTAGCCTAACTAATCATCTGGGTGATGCTCCTCAAAATTCATCAACCATGGCATACCACGGATGAACTCCTCTGAAAAGTGATAGCATCAATACAACTTCCTCGTACTGAGTAAATCATAACGCCTCCGGAGAGGTAGCATACCCACATAGCAATCATCATAAAATTAAGGCATTCAAATAAAACATATGATCACATGTAAAGCCATGATATTATGACACCATTCCACATCACAAATAATGATACTAGTTAGATCAAATCCCTAGCATAGGCATTGAAGACATGCTTATAAATCTCACAACCATTTTAACTTACCAACGACCATACTTTATAGCATAATAGGGAGAAGTAGTGACATTCCAAAAAATCTAACCAAGGTCGGGTTACGTCTAATCCAATTATTACAGAAGTATTATGGTCGGTGTCTAATCCAGTTATATCATATATATAACATTTCTCGAGTGGAATACAATCTCATATCTATGACAATGATCATCAAGGAGGTGGTACCAAAATAATTCACTCAATTCTAGGGCAAAGCTCGCCAAGGAAGCCACATGACATATTGGTCGTCCATACAAAACCTCAGAACTCAAGTCCTTACGTACGTGTACTCCCTATAGGGTGTATGGAATACCTATAGAGTAGAAGTTAGATCCTTGACCCGAAGGCCCAAACTATACACTCGGCAGCCAAGTCCAAGGCATGAGATTCCTTTCCAAACTCAAGTCTTCCTCTTTAAGTGATTAGCGTCTTATGAAATTTTAGGTTATTAAATTTAGAAAAATAAGGTTCACAATATTACAACTTAGACATTAATCAATCAACCAAGGGACCATGAGGGTCACAACAATCAACCATAAAATTTCAAATCCAAAAGACCACAAGGGTTACAACAATTCCAAGTCAACATGACCTAGGGTTAGATATCATGCCATAGCCCAAATAATTATCCAATTTCGTTATTCAATCTATTTGTCTAATTATTTCCAAAATTATTCGGAGGCCAACACTTAAGTCAACTAGCCCAATTATTCACTTTGAAACACATTTTTGCCCTAATGACCAAAATACCCTTCGATCTATAACTACCACATTTTCCTTTAATTTATTACCAGGTTTATCTCCATAGGATATCTATCATGAAAAAGCTAACATAAAATAACTAATGAAACTTTAACATACACTAATTTCTTTAGTACATCATAATACTATATTACCCCTAAGCATTCACCACACATGGTACATGTATACACTCTTAGCATGCATTTCAAGTATCTCATAAAATTCATGCAATTTCCACAAATAACTTTCAAACATGGACCATGGTATATGGAATTTACATTTTTACCCCTAGAACATGCAACACATATAATCACCATTTAAACACATTTATACTCTAATTAACATGCTATACGTCCAAAATTATCTAAATTATCCAAGGGACACATTTAATCCATTTATGGATCTTACCATGAGACATGACAAATTTTCGGTTGGACTCTAGCCCTAAACATGCACATTTATTTTAAACATAAATCCATATATGTTTTCATAAGCATAAACTCTTCAATTTTTAGAATACTACCTAGGCATATAAATATTATCATTGTAACATATATTAATACCCTACACATGCACATTTCTTTTTATCATAAATCCATATACGTTGTCATAAGCATACACTCTTCAATTTTTTAGAATACTACCTAGGCATAAAAATATTTGCATGGTAACATATATTAATTTACACATCATAATATTCACATAGAAATGAACTACACCATGCTTCCATTTCCCACAAAATACAAGTCATTTGATATACTCATCTTAGCATGATTTTTATCCTAGAAAACTAACCTATCATTTTCACATAAAATTCTACCATACATGGATTAGTTGGATTTACCTTTGAGCTAAGAAAAAATAATACCACGAAGAGCTTCTTCCAAGAATATCTTAAGCGGGGTTGAGATTACCTTAAAAAATAAATAATACCATCCAAAACTATGCATGCATTAGTATCTATTCTAAATAAATTAATAAAATGACAACCTATGCGAACTAATACCCAAAATATGATTAGGGAATTAACCAAGGTGGTCGGTGCATGGATTTCTATGTACCACGCACACAGGAAGATAGAATACTTATGTTGGAATTAGTTGCTACTTGGAGAGGCAAAAAATAAGGGAAGAGGTTGCTTAGCAAGGCTGCAAGTTGGGTGATTTTTGGGCAGGAGTTCAGTGGTGAAAGGGAGAAGTTTGGGGGCTGCAAACAAGAGTATCAAATGATGGAAGTAAGGGGAGAAGGAGAGGATTTGCAAGGAGAAAAATAGAGGACCAAAAGGGAGAAGGAAGGAGGGACTTTGCTGCAGGTTGGGGATTAAGAAGGGAAGGAAAAAATAGGGGAAAATGGGGCTACTACAAGAGTTGATTAGGGAGGATGCTACAGGTTGATTTATGGGAGAAAGGTTTCGAATGCATGGGAGGAGGGAAAGGGGCAGGTTGGTTGCTTGGAGAAGGAAGTACATGGATGGGTAGATGACTATAAAAGTTGAGTAGGTGTGCAGGTTGAGAGGAGGAGAGGATGATGACTGCTACTTGGTGGGAGGGCTGGTTTACATGGGGTTCTTTGGCTGCATGTGGCTGGGTGGCGTGAGGGAGGTTGGTCGGGCTGGTTTGCTGCGATTTTGCAGGACTAGAATGGCGTGAGGGAGGGGAAGAGTAGGGAGCGTGATGGGGTGCTTCTAGGGGAAGGGCAAAGGCTGCAAAGTTAGTGGATAAGATACGTAGGAGTGTAGGGTATGGGAAAAAAGTGTTCAAGCATAGGAGAAAGGTGGCAGCTAGCTGCATGGGAGAGGGGAGTGCTCGATAGGTTGGGGGGAATTAGGCTGCAATTAGAGTGGAAAAAATGATGGGGATTGGTTAGAATTTAGTTAGCAAAAAAATACCCCAAAGTATTAGGCTTTTAAGAGTATGGATACTAAGGAAAATTCCTACCTATTCAAGGTTTTATTTTCATCATTATTCTCAATATTATTATCATGATCAATATTATCATTATTAGTTTAATCACTACCACTCCTTATTATCATAATTATTTCTAACATTATTATTCTTACAATTATTATTATCGGCATTCTTTTTAAGAGTGTTACTTATCATAAGGTTATTGTTATTACCATCCTTCCTATTTTGATTACTATCTACAGTCTTCTTTTTATCATTGTTATTACCATCATATTTTATATATGGTACACCCATTCGACATTTTCATCATCCATTGAGTATGTCGTGAATCATGGTCCATTTAATCCATTCATTAGGTCATTGATCCATGCTAATTTATGTATTTTATCCTATACATAGTCATATAACAATCCCATGTATAGTCTCAAAGCATATCTAGACTAAGAAAACAAGATCACACAAACCAGCCAAACCAGTTAATAGGTCTGGCCAAACTAATCGATCGGTTGCACCAACCAATCGACCGGTTTGGCTCAACTAGACCAGACTGTCTCAAATCGACTGATCAATTTAGATAAACTAGTTAACTGTTCATAGACCACTTGATTGGCTCTTCCAACAAGTCGATGTGTTTAAGCAGAGAGTAAGACCAGGGTCTCAATAGACCTACTAGTCGATGGGTTGGGTCAAGCAGTTGAATATTATAGGAATCGATCGATCGATTTAACCTAACTAGTCGATTGGTTTGTCCTCCAATAGCACCAACCAGTTATTTTCATGTAAATCATGCTTATAATTCTATATCATACCATATTGAAACATGTTCTAACATCACATAACACATTTTACATGAGTTGTATATTTCACCATTAATCATCATAATCTAGTATTTCCTTAAGATTCATGCTTTCCACTCAAAATGCCTAGTCTAGCCATTCAATATAGTCTTAGTAATCTATATGCTCATGCCAACATATATCATCAAACTTAAATATTTCCATAAAATATAAGTTTATTCATAACGCATTTTAGATGTAAGAATAACATACTTGATGCAAGCAAAACTTTCCTTAAATAAAAACGCTCAACCTATGAAATCCACAAGTTCCAAAACCTTAAAAACAATAAGTTTAACATATAAATCTATGAATATATTTTATAAATCTGAACTTAAAATAGGAAGAGAAGAATGAGAATACCACACCCAAAGGAAAAACATAGGGTAATTTAGCTGAACACTCAACCTTTTTTCTAAATCTAACACTTTCTTGATTAAAAATTAAAACAAGAGGAAGCTAGAGAAAGGATAAAAAGAGCAAAAGAATTTGAATTCAAAGCTCAAAGTAAAGAGGGAGAAGGTAAATTCTAGATAGTTAACGTATTTCAGTAGCTAAAAGAAAGGTGGATATAAGAGGAAATTAGGGCTATTTATAGCCAACAAATCTATACAAACCACAAGTGTGGATAGATTGAGGCTTTGGATGTGGTCTCATATCTAATATGAGCTCCTTCACCATCTTCTCATTGACCACATTTGTGCATGATGAAATATCAATGATACCTCAACAAGCTATGTCTTCCACTTTTCCTTTAGTATTGAATATCTTATCTCATTGGTTAGGTTGCTCATTAGCTTAAAGTTTAAGAAATATTTTTAGCACACAACAAGAATTGATATCATCCTAGGATTAACTTAGAATCAATTAACTTGTCTTGAACTCAAAGTCTTCATCATAAGCCTCCATAGCTTTAATCTCTTGTATGAACAAAACTCTTTGGTTGGAACATTTTATAGCAATGTTTCCATATCCCTAAAATTCAAAGCACTAGTTTCTAGAGACATCATTGACCTTGGATATACCTTTATCTTATTGAGTAGTACCTTGCTTTCGCTCAACATATGTGGATCTTGAGATATCCAACCCATACTTTGCAGCTAATTTGATATATCTACCTTGCTCATACTTCTTAGGTCCAAATTTATTTCTAAATTATTTCTTAATCTTATCCCAAGACTTGATTTTAGATTTTCCTTTCCTTTATCTAGTCCTTTTCAAGTTATCATATCATATCCTAGCAAAATTCCTAAACTTAAGAGTAGCTTGTTTACATTTTTGATCATCATGATAATCCTTGAATTCAAATATATCCTCTCTACTTCATTTAACCACACAATAAATAATTCAACATAAATATTACGATCAAAACTAGATTGATCAAGTTTAATACCTTTATCATCTTTATTATGATGTCTCTGTTGATGGTCATTAAATGCTCGGTGAATCCCACTTCCTTATGATTCCTCTTCATAGTCTACACAAGATTTTTGATGTATTAATTTTTCTATATTGGTTTTCCTTACTGCACTTCCTATTAGGCGTCTATGGAACCCTCCTTGTTCTTAGTCATTGTGGACTAAATCTTGCTCAACAAATTAGGACTCCATCCTTTGCAATTGATTTTGCATGGAAGGAAGTTGTTTTAGTTGAGTATTGATTGCATATAGATTGGTTTAGGGCTCTTGGATTGATTTGACAGTAACTTGAAAGTATGTTCCTCCACTAATCATATAAGCTTACACAAACACACTCAAACAAGTAGTTAATGTCTCTAGGATTTGATAAGAAACCCAAACTTCACTTGCTAATATATCGGCCTTTAGTGGATTCTTGACATATATTTTGACTCTAACAATATAATCACAATATTATCAATCAAATATAACACAAAAACCATTTGGTTTTCACATCCATCACATTTCTTGTTAAATTATTGAGACAGAAATCAACAAAATCAACTCTAGGATACCTGATGCTACTTCAAGAGTTCATGTGTGTTCTCTATGTCATATTGTGTCGTATGTCTAGATTAATATTGACACATTATTCTAAATTCAATGAACATAGAAAAATCTCAAAATAACCTATCTAAATTTTGAACTAAACATGGTTTAAGGTAGAATAATACGAAGGCACACAATCAACACAAATCTTCTCGTTTCAAACATTTATCATGCCGTAATTATTAGTTTACGTTTAATAGGTTTTCCTCTCCTAATTTGGTTACCATAATTAAGTAATTATCATGAAATTATTAGGCTTAATCAGGTGTAAAATCACACTAGAAAAAACCTTACCAAAAAAAGGAAAATATAAAGACGAACCAAACACAAACTCACACACTAGAATAATTCTGTTTTCCCCATGAATACAATTGTATATTGATATATTTTTGGTTAGTTTTTCATGAAAAAATTCCAAATTTGTTTAAAGATTAAAAAAAACCTAACTTAGTTATCTTAACACTCATTCAAATCTAGACACAATCATGGACACAAGATTTTAAGAGTTACAATCAACACTTAATGAGCTCTATCAGAAATTATCAAGAACTTGGTTATATGGCTAGTTGTGGTGCATTTGGTCTCTTTGGTATGGGGGGATGAAGCTACTTCCAATTTTGGAAATTCAATATGAAAAGATAACCTAGCTTTGATACCAAAAAATATGTGGATGTTGATTTTGAAATCAAGCACACACTTGGTAAGATCTTATCTTGTATTCATATATATCATCGAAGATGTTCCTTGGTTTGAATGATAGGATTTTGATGCTCTTTAATGTTGGATTAGTATATTCAACAAGGACACACTAATTATAAGGATAAATCACATAGTTTTCTTTGTAGAATAACTTTAAATTTCAAGATAAACTCACTTGTAGAAGAAGGGAGAATTTTGAAAATTCTTATGACTTTTACTCAACTTCAATTATTATGTAGAAGCGATAATTGTAAGGGCGTGTATTTATATCCTTTAATAAATAATATATTCTTTATGTTATTACTAATATAGTCATGACCAACCAGTATTAACTCGTTCATAACACTATACTAATGTCTAAGATGACTTAACCTATACTAGTAGGTTAAACTAGTTAGTGATGTGTAAAAATATACAAACAAACTCTATAACATACATAATAAGTATCACTATTATCATATACAAATACAAGATATTAATAAGTGTACATATAAAAAAAAAGCTAAAAAAACCCTAGCCATGAAACACATGTAAGAATCATGTAACCAAGTCTTGTGTCTTGTAGCTTAGTCTTTTACATAATTTTGTAACCCTTGTCTTATATAACAGATATCTTTGATGAATTATTATTCTTTTAAACATATAAAATACCTATAAGAATCACTTAAGAAACTATTAGTACAAGTAAGATTCTCAAGAATGATTGGTTCCATCTCTAAATATATTAATTCTTGACATTCATTAGAATAAGCGTAAGATGCTCCTACATCACTTTATCATCTTGGTCAGCCACAAGGATCATCCATTGCCCCTTATAACACAATGATACAAAAAATTGATATGAAAGAAGCGCATAAATTAACATTTTCTTAACAAAATATATTATTTTCTTAATTATAAACTAATTTATTTTTATGCCTTTAGCAAAGAAGATATCAATTGAGATTTGATGGTGCTTAAAAAAAATTAATGTCTTATCTTTTAAATTATCACTATTAAATGCTACCTCATGCCTACACATTGAAAAAATAAATTATTAATTCATACAATAGAATATTACCATTACTATATATAGCCTAATTATAAACTATTACCCTAAACATTTCATTAGTAGTGCATGTTTTGTTTTCCTAAAGTGCTTTTAGTTTCATCTCTAGCATAGGAATGTATTCTAGATCAATGGGCATTATTACCCAGTTATCAATATCCTATAGAATTTACATGAATGATTATGCAAGTAGAGCCACATGATTCATTATGGGAATAATTAATAACCTATATAACACACACATCGTTATATATGTGTGGATATCTCTATGATACTATTATATCATAGCCTCACTATTATTAGAAGATTGTAGTTAATTGTTGGCTAACAAAATTGCATGCCTATCAAGTTGGTGAAATATATGCCCCCATTACCAATCATCTTGTATATAAGGCCAAAAAACTTTGAAAGACTAATCATATATAGGTTGAAAACTAATACCTCATTGTAGTTCTTTTGAAGTTCATGGTGTTTTATTTTCATTGCTAACTTCTATTTCTTCAATGATTCAAATGGAATACAAAGCACCCAACGTGGTTTCAAATATTGACTATGATCCTTAATCCATTTAGCAATGTTATAAGTAGAATGATGATTATCTTTGAATTATTCATCATCACCATTGCCACCAAAGTTTGTAAAACCTTCATAGCCATGATTGTAGCACCTCCAATTTACTTGTTAAATTTTTTATTTTTGTGAAAGTATTAATTACTAAATTACTGGGTGTTACCATGATACTTAGCATAAGTTCATCTCCCTTTCTTTTCTTACGTCAAGTGCTAAGGCTAAAACAAACCATAACTAAAGTAAAATAGCAGAATATTACATAGATAGAAGTTGAATAAATGTTGTCGATATAATAGTATAACCAAAATATAGTAAGGGATGTAAGAGTCCAGAGGAAAACCAATCATAACCAAAAACTAGCACCTAAAGGTACGACACTAGTTTACCCTAACTCTTAGACTTAAAGTCCCATTCTAAAAATGAAACCTCATCCCAAGGATCCCACTTATCCTCCCTGTTCTTATACTCTTCATGCCACTCCATGATCCTTACATAATCATTTGCAAAAGTAGTATTAGTATAACTTCCTTGTACCAGTAAATCATAATACCTCACAAGAGGCAGCATACCCACATTTCACATCGTCACACAGAATTCAAAAATCATACATGAGTACAAAGTGTGTACCATAGTCACAAATAATATTCATGAGGCAGCATATATATATACATCTAGTCTTAAATTCAATAGTAAAACATATTAGTCAACTTCTCATCATTTCAAGCAACAAGGTCATATTTAATTAGGTAAATACATTCCAAAAGCAATATTAGGGTAGGGAATTAAGGCGATTATCGAACCAACAAATCTAAAGCAAACTAAGGTAGGGCATTAAGGCGATTACGGAACCAATAAATCCATCACAATACGAAGGTAGGGCATTGAGGCAACTATCAAACCACCAAATCCATTTCTTTCATTTTATTACACAATAGATATTTTAATTTTTACTTACTTAATCGAGGGAGATACAAATCAACCCAAGGACACACTAGTTCACTTGGTCATATTAGTACCCTAAGGCAACACAATACCCTTACCTCAAACCTAGGGACACAGCAATACCGTTGGTCATACCAACACACAAGCAACGCAATATCCTTCCAACCTCAATCACCTAGTCTTTAAGTATTGATACCCCCTATAGGGCATGTAAGTCACTTATAAAGTAGAGTAGGACCTTAAACTAGGGCAAAGTAGCACACTAGCGAACCAAGATAACATGGAACACCATATCACCTATATGGTAGTGACCCCTAGAGAGCAATCATTCCCAAATTGAGATCTCTTACTTTAAGTATTAATATTTTATGGCATGATCACATAAGTCACATAAAACATAACAATTTCCATTTTCTATACTAACCATTTTCCCTTTTATTTCCAACTTTTTAGATAAACCCTAATGTCATAGGTATATGTCAAGCCAAGTCAAAGCTAAGGACAACCTATCAAAAGCCTAAGGCCATCCTAGCATCTAATTATTTATAAAAGGTACATTAGGTCAAAACTAAAAAATACCCTTCAAAACTCTAGTATCACCATTTTATTCATTTTCATACCAACATTATCGGTATGAGAGATTTGTTGAGAGTGGGAAAAATGGCAATATTATTTATTATTTTAGCATGAGGGTAATCTTTTTATTTTAGCAATTAATTATATTTTTAGCTTTTCATGGATTTAGTGGCTTGCACCCATAAAACCCTAATTATGCAACTCTCACATATTACATCTTGCATATAGCATGAGCGTACACATTTAAAGCTTAAAACATAATTTAAATACTAATATTATCATCACATTAAATGTAGGAAATTATCTCTAACTCTAGGCTATGTGAGTAGAATTTATCATAAGCGAACCCTAATCATGCGCATATGTTATCATATGAATTATCATAAAGCTAGCTTCTCTTCATGAGGAATTTACCATGGAATTTAAATCATAAATTTATAATAATGGAAATTCTAACAAAATCTTATGCATAGGGACATAAAACATTTGACATATTACCATACATATAACTTAACTTTCACAATCATATATATCATCTCTTCAACATGTTATCATTTTTTCATGCATGCTATAATACTTGAAAAGCATGAAAAGCTAGCATGATTCTAGTTCTATACAATCCTATCATTCTCACACATAATTATACCATATTGTAACTGATTGGATTTACCTATCTAAACTTAAACAAAAGAAGTCTCCTCTAAAGTCCTTGAGAATTACCTAAGAATTTAACATCCCAACACATATGTATTAGCATATAATATTACATAACACAAGTCCAAAATTAACAAAATAACTTAGGGCTTACTAACCAATCAACCAAGAAAGAGGAAATCTAAGGAAAAACTTAGCATCCGATGAAGAAACTTTTGACCGAGAAGGGGGGAGCAACAATTGCCTTGCCCAATGCTAGGGAGTCACAAATAGTGATAATGGTTAATGATATGGAGGCTACAAATGGTAAAAAAAAAGTGTAGAAAAGGGATAATAGAAGGTGGCATAAAGGGTCAAAGAAGAGGAGGAGGTTTTGGTGGAAAGTTATGCAACACAATAGGGAGAGCTTTAGCCAAAATGACCGAAGGTGGAAGAGGTTGTCTTCGGTGGGTTAAGGTGTTGGTTAGGGGTGGTTTTGGTAGGAATTACCAAAGGAGAAGGGGGAGGAATGGTGATGTAATCCTATTATGTGGTGGTGGATTCAATAAGGAGAGCCAAATATAAAAGAAGGGGAAACTTGCAATAGGAAAAAGGGTGGTGTAGAGTGTAGGGGATCGATGATGGCAGTTGGTGGTAGGGTAAGGATAATAGTTTGGGTTGGAATGGTAGAAAATAAAAAAAATGGTGGTGAAAGAAGCAAATGATGGGGAAGAATAGCGTGGAAACTTTTAGTACGTGAGGGAGTTCAAGAGAATTAGAGGGTTGTTGTAATACCCTAAAAATTTCTTAGCCTAATCTCATATTATTAGCACCCTAATTTGATTCTAATCTTGATAAATCTTATTTTATCCTTAACCTAAACTCTTAACTCTAAAAATTTAACTGAAACTAAAACCTTAACCTGAATAAATCGTATTTTGTAAACCTAACTCAAACCTGCTAAAATTTAACTAATCCTAATTATTTTGACTAATCTAAAACAACCTAGACCAATCCCCAATATTTTCTCCTTTTCTTTTCTTTATTCTCTTTCTCCCATAAACCTAAGCTACAACAATTGAATTTGCTACAACTTGCACATACAACTTGCACCCTTCCCAACTTGCACCATCACCCATTATCTTTCTACAACCATCCATTAACCTTTCTTCTTCTTCTTCTTCTCCTCCTCCTCTCATCCCTACCGATTTAAACCACCACACGCACACTTTATCATTTCTTTTCTTCCTTATCCTTATGCAACTTATACACACTACCATCCCCATCACCTCCCTACACCACTTGCCATTTTTTCAACTCTCAATCATCATTTCCCTTCACCACCCCTCACACCTAACCTGCACCATTATTCATCACAATTCTCCCCTACTTTTATTTTCCTCCATTCACACCACATGCATACATATACATATATATATATGCACCACACACTATCCTTCTCCCTCATTTGATTGTGCCATCTCTTGCCCAAACTTATCCAAAATGCCCCGCACAAGCCTCATCTTCCTTTCTTCTTCTCCTCTCTTCTCTACCCTATTTTTTTAGGCACCACTAATTCTGCCACCAACACCACCGTGAACTATCACTCGCCACCCATTGATCGGTGGACTAATCACCAAGGTCACCTAAACCTTCCCCGGCACAATTGCCATCCATCGCCGCTAACTGCTACTTCTTTTCCCTTCTCCTTCTCCTCATCTGTTATGTTTTTAAAAAATAAAAAACTACGCATGGCCTCAAGCATAGCCATGAAACACAAAAATTTCCTATGGCACATATGTGCAACTCAACACAGCCTGCTTGTGCACCCTTCCACACCCACACATGGCCCAAACACATGCTCATGTGCATCTGTTCAACTTGTGACTTGTTTGCTAGTGATCGAGCACATCCGTGCCACTTCATACCACCTAACTGTGCACGATCCTTTCTCTCTACCTGGATGTACACCCCTTGTAACACATCTGTGTAACCATATATTTCCAGTTGTACGACCCTATTTTTACCCCCAAAATTTGTCCAAAAACCACTAATTCTTTACCATAGCTCCACCACATATTCTACTAAACATCCATAAATCTCAAGCTTCCATTTGAATATGGTTATTTCCATTTTTACCCTCATTTCCTTAAATTCTCCTTTGGTTATACTCTTCAAGCCTAACCATGAATTTTATTATTTTTTGTAGGTGTTATTATGGTAATCTCAGAGGCTGAAGTATAGGATTTATGTACTTAGAGTTCGGTATCCTAGTTTGTAATGATACTATTCAATATTCAAGGTTTTTATGTTATAACTTGTGTGGTTATATCTATTCTATTGATATCGTTATCATATGTTTTAATATATGTTGATCATGATATTTTGTGATAATATTGTGATAGTATGGACATTATTTTATTGGAAGAAAGTATGAATGGGTAAGAAGTATCATTATGATGTTGTTGTAATAATGACATATTTGTGGTAATACATTCTATGGAATAAAATATGGGCTAAAGGAGCTTTGATAAGTGGACATAATTCATTTTATGAGGTATGATGATAATTGGTAGATTTAGAAAATAATTTTTGTGGAAGGTACAAGATTTAATTAAAAAAAAGGTTATTATTTGTCCGTAAAGGTATTTTAGTCATTTTGGGATAATAAGGAAATGATGGTATTTTATGTGTTTAGTGGGTTAAAATACGGTAATGATATCTTTAGAAATGTCAGAGGTGTTATCATTTTTTTTTTCCCTTCAATGAAATAATGGTTAATTAGGGTGTAATATCTTATAACGTTAATGTTGTCATTCCATGGATCAAAACTAAAGGTTGTTCGAGCTCTGAATATGTTGCAAATGATTGGCCTTACGAGGTTTTTTTATTGGACTTGGTAATCATGTGAGTCTCATGGGAGGTATTATGTCAAATATATGTAATAAGGGTTTTTAGAGATTCCTATGAGTAATACCATGGGATAAGATTATGAATGTATGTGTATGACATGGGAACTAGACCATGCATTATGGGTATGATAATATTGATGAGATTAAAGGATGAGATAGTGTAATTTATGATGGAAGAATCAATATGGGAGAATGAATGCTAAGGGGTGTGTATTTAGGGTTTGAAGAGACTTCAGAACTTTAACCTAATTTATGTGTCTATCTACCTTAATGTGTTTGATGCTTATGAAATAATCTTAAATAAGATACTAATCATTTAAAGTGAAATAGCGCATGAGTAGGGTCAAGGTGATATATATATCTTGTTCCATTGAGCAGAATAGTGGCTCAGGAGCATTTTGTCCCGAGAAGGTGATGTTTTTAATCTCAGTTCCACCGCAAAGAATAGTAGCTTGGGAGCATTTTACCCTGAGAAGGTATTTTAATTTGTTCTACTAGATTAAGAGTAGTGGAGGCCCTGCTCATCATGAAATGAAAATATAACAATATAACCTATGTAAAATATACTAATGATTTAAAGTGGAAGAATACATGAGTCAGGACCTAGGTATTGTTTTTATATACATGTCTCATTCCACAGGGAAGAATAGTGGTTTGAGAGCATTCTACCCCAAGAAGGTAATATTTTTAGATCCATTCCACTGGATAATAATAGTGTGTCGGGTGTATTGTCCCTGAGAAGGTGCTTTAGACTATTCCACTAGTTTGAAAATAGTGGGGTTTCTGCACTCAATGTATATAAAAGAATGAAAATGGATTATATCTAATAAAGAGATCTCGATAACTATCTATCTCAAGAGATGTTTCATTTATCAACTTGTATAACTATAATCTATTGTGAAAGCATGTACGAATTGTGTTCTTATTTTGATAGTATTGTTTCCCTTCCTCACTATATAGCGTACTTGCCACCTATTTTATGGGTGCTACTCATTCCTGCGAGCAGAAGATCCTGATTCTTATGTGCAAGTTTCAGAATATTTGCTAGATGATTATGTTGCCTGTGATACACTATGCGGGGATGAGTGATCTTATCTATATTAGGTATTTGGGTAAATATTAATGTTAGCCAATAGATGTATTTAATCGAATACCTTTTGGACTCTTGATCCATGGTACCCCTTCTTTTGTATTTTATATATTACAACTCAGAGTTAAACTCCAAACTCATTATGGTATTATAAATGTTTATTTCATTTTTAATTTCCTTATGTTACTATAAATGTCTTAGCCTTGTGATTGAAGTAAGGATGGTTGAATAAACCATAGTTATGTTAATTACGGTGGTAATCCCTAATATTTTACTTATATGCTTCTACTGTAAAAATAAATTCTTTAGTAGTAAAAATTGGGGTGGTACAGTTTCAATTCTATTTGAGAGTTTGGCACAACATGAGAGGGAGAGGAAAGTTAATTAAGAAGGGGTGGCGTGTAGGGAAAAGAGGAGAAAAATTAGGAGAGGAAACATATGGGAGAGGGGATGTATGGTGTAGATGGTGTAGGGTGATGGTTTGTTGGGTAAGGTGTCAGGGTAGAGGGAGTAGGGTGAGGGTAATGAAAATTTATACCATAGGTTAGGATATTATAGGTAGACAATTTTAGTAAAATATCTAGAAAAAAATTATCAAGTTACTGGGTTAGGTTAATTCAAAAAAACAGATATCGGTTATGACCCAACCTAGGTTTAAAATTTTAATACGTATCTTCTAATATATTTTAATCTAATTAAATTTTATATATAATAATTCATAATAATATTACACATATTAAAAATATATTTATTACCAATTATCCTAAATTAATTATTATAAATAATACACATAATTATAGATTATAATTAGGGTTTTTGGAAATGGGGGTATTACAATGATGGTCATCATTCATTAGAGTCTATATAGACATTTCACCTTCAAAACTTGTGCCAACCTATAACACTCCAACTTTTAGCACTTAAAATTTTCATTTCAAAGACTTGTTAAAAAAGGTAACATATTAAAAATACAAGGTGTTACCGCTACACTTAGTATAAGTCTAGTCTTCTCTACCATTCTTATACCAAGTGTTAAGGTTAAAATGTTACTCTCCTTAAATTAATAAAACTAATCATAAGAATATAATAGAGATTATATTACATGTTAATATTGTTCCAATAATACAATATTGGACAACAGTTACAAAAGTCAATAAAAGAGATACATAGGGGGCATAGAAGTCTAGGGATATTCAGGTCAAAATATACCATATCAGACACTACATAATCCTAAATCCCAACCTCAAAAATAATAGTAATAAATCTACACTCACAAATGATCCTACAAAGTCACAACTTCCCATTGAATAGGTAAAGACTATACAACGAAACCCATCAATATAATGCACTAATTAAACCACTATATAGCACTAAGCATGCAAAGGTTACATGGAATGGATGGAAGGTATCACAAGTAAAACATGGCATAAGTATATCAAATCATACATACAAGGACATGACATAAATATATGAATTGTACATGCAATAAAAAAAATAATATAACATGCCATAATGTACACATTACCAATGCACATTCTCATCATACCATTATACTTTATCATTTTCCATAATAAACACATTTTATCTTATAGATCACAAATGACCATACCATTAAATTCTATAACTACAAAATTAGGTGAAATAAACTAGAGATGGAGACTTATAAAGTATTTCGGTCATACCAGTGTACTAGGGTGACATGGTACCATACAACCAAACCATTACATCGATTCATATAAACCACATATAGGGATGAAGATTACTAAAAATCCAATAATCAAATACATTACTAATAACTGTACACATTAATTACTTCTAATTTTATTTCTCCATGGGATATAAGAGAAAACCCAAAAATATATAAAGTACATTGATCATACTAGCGCACCAAGGCAACATAATACACTCTAATCTTATAACCGAGATACATATAAAGTACACTAGTCATATTTGCATACTAAAGGCAGTACCATACCCTCAAACCTAGGTCACCTAATTCTTAAGTATCAATACCTTTTATAAGACTTGTAGGTTACCTATAGAGTAGATTAAGGCATTACTAGGGCACTATGACACACCAATGAAACCAATCAAAAATAATAACTCTTACCTGGTCTTAGGGTAGCTAATACTAGAGAGCTAATAATTCCCAAATATCAAGGTTTTCGAAGTTAAATATTAGTATTTTATTTGGTGATAACATATATAACATAATACATAGATATTTCCAATTTCATTACTTAGTTACTTTTCCTCATTTTTAATTATTTAATTCAACCCTTAGGTTAATTAGTTAAACCAATGCCAAAGTCAACACTAAGGTCAACCTAACAATATAATAAGGTTATCATAGATCTAATTATTTACATTTAGGTAAATTAGGTTATAAATAAACAAAATACCCTTGAGACCATAATTTCCCCATTATTATGCATTTTAAATGCTAAATTTATTTCATTTAATAATTTTTCATGAAAAGCCTAAAATATGATTATTGAAATATTTTAGCATGCAGGTAAATTACGAGACATAAAAAATAACCATTTTTTCCTTACACATGATTTAGTATGTGAGACCCTAATATACATATTTAATTTATCATAAATTACATACTTCCATATGTAAAATTATATAATACTCATATTGGGATGAAATAAAAATGGAACATTACAAAAACCCAATTTATCCTTATAATATACAAATAATAATAACCATGTAAAAATACGCCTAACACATGCTCAATCTATTATATTAGACATATACATCATGCATATTTTATTAATGATATTAAACCTATTGTAGCATACTTTCATACACATAATGTTATAAAGAATTTAACATGCCCAATTATACATAATTTCATTTTAGCATGCTTAGAAAAATAAAAATAACATGGCAAGACATGAATATAACTTAATACATAAAAATCCTTATATACTATCATAAAATTTTTAACATTTTAGTAAGGCATATGGGTGACCTTAATTTCAATAAAATAGTAAAATATAAGTAGAGTAATATAAATCCCTATCCTTCACTAAACCTCATTTACCTAAATTAAAACTAAATAAACACACACACAATAGCCAGTAACACAATTCACAACCAAAGTCATCATAATAGTTAACTTAAACTCACCAAAAAAACCATAACCAAGGCATTGTTTTTTTAGGAGAATTATGTAAACTCCTCACATAATAGTGGTTGGGTTCTATTAGGAATTCATCTGTAGGGGTTGTAGTTGCATGGGGTTCAGATACTTCATGGTAGGGAAAGTATGATGTATATGTAATGTATGATGGGGATTGGTGGAAGGCTCACATGCCGAGCAGGGGTTGCAACATGAGGAAAGGTTGTAAGGAGGTGGTTTAATATGTTGGGTAATGTGAAAGTAGGGGAGATGGATTGGTTTTTGAGGAGTCAAAGGACAAAGAAAAAAGACAGGGGAAGGAAGTTGTTGGGTGAATTATCGAAAAAATGGTTGAGGTTGGTTTTGGTAGATATATCTTTGAACAAGGGGTGGACTAGGGCAAAGGTGGTGGTTGCTCTAGAAATAGAGCAAGTATGGGCAGTTCACAAGAATATAGGGGTGTGGGAATGGTAGGAGTTGGTAGTTGTGTGAGGTGTAGAGGGAAAATAGGGTGGTTATGCGGTGTAAGGAGGAGGAGGGAATAGGTTGTCATGCAAAATAAAAAGCTTGAAATAGGGGTTAGAATGGTGGGGGAGGGTTACATAAGAGGTTCATGCTGATAGTAAGGCGGTAATGGTTATGAGAGAGAGGTTGTTAGACATTGATGGTGTTATGTGCAAGAGGAGGATTCGGTTGTGATGTGAGGTGGGTGGTTGCAAAACAAAAGAAACCAAAAAATAGGGGTAGTGTTAGGCTAAAGGATTAAAGATCGAGAGAGAACAATAAAGGAGAGGGAAGAGTTGGTGTTGGTTGGTGGGTTGTTGTGAATGGATTTTAGGGTGGTGGTGATTTCTACATACTAAAATTTAGAATTAGAGAGAGTGGTGTTTTTTTGGTTGTTATGAAGGAAAACTGAGGATATAGATAAAGGAGAAAGAAGGAACGAGATAAGGGTGCTAGTTTGGTTAGGTGAGTTGATTGAGTTGAAAAATGGATGAAGAAAAAAATGATGAGGAGAAAGAGTTTGTAGGAGGTGTTTTGTGTGTAGGAGGGGGCAAATGAGATGGTGAATAGGTTTAGTGCTTGTAGAGAAAAGGATGGTAGAGGAGAGTGTAATACCTTATATTATTAGAAAACAAAATTCATTTAGGATTGATATTGATAATGATTTAATTTTATTACTTTGGTCATTTATCACACATTTTTAGAGTTTTAAAACCCCATTAGCGTTTTCATAACGTTTCATCTAATAATCCTTGTCATTTTTCTTACGTTTTGGTGCTTCGTGAGACTTTAGAGCCACTTTTGGCCCTTAAAATTTTTTGGAACTCTTATCTAATGAGATATTTAAAATCCTTATGTTTTTTTAGTCTTTTAGGCTTTTTTAGAATTTCAAATGTAGTTGGTGATAATAAAAAATGCCCTGGTTAGCCTTTTTTTAGTCTTTTGAGCCCCATTAAGTCATTTTTGGTTATTAGAAGTTCACAAAACTTTGGGGATCATCTTGTTTTAGCGTTTTGACATTTTAATAACATAAAAATGAAATAAATTGTCGAATTCAATTTTAATTTCCCCACCCTACTCTAACTTTTATGAAATTAAATACCCACCTTCCATTTGTGATGAGGATGAAACAAAACCAAATATTTCCTCCTCCTCAATTTTGTGGCACCTACCCATATTTCTATAAAATATATAACAAACTTACTAATTAAGTCCCCCCTAATTACTAACCTACCCTCCATTACTTTCACAATTTACATAATATTTTCTCCCTAAATTTTTCCCTTCCCCCCACAAAAATCCCCTATTTTTTATTCCCTCGGTTTCGTGCTTCATTGCCATTATCATCCTCCACCATTTTTAACTTCCAAGCTCCATAATTTCACCCTTTTTTTCCTTCTCCTTTGATTCTACTTCTTTTCCAAATTTTTTCCATAAGGTTTCTCTAAGTTTTCATGGGTAATTTGTATCTATTTGAGGAATTACAAGTTGAGTCTGATTCTCTGTTTTTCTTGACTAATTTGGAAATAAATAAGGTAATATTATTATATTACTACATATAAGCATGAATTTGTATATTTTGTGGCTTGAGTTGCGTTGTGTTGGATTGTAGGTATTTCAATCAAATTAGGCTTTTTGATCTTGTTGGTGTTTTGTTAAATTGATTATAACATGTTTAAATTCAAAAATTTTAGATTAACTATGATATATAACATGTTATGGTTTGATGATCATAAGTATGCTTTATTTTTTAATGGAATATGAGTATGATTAAAGGTTTTTTTTTTGTTTTCAAGCATGTTTTGTCAAATTGATTATATAGCATTATAAATCATGTGATTTAGATAAACTTAAATGTTTAACTTATTTAAATCTAAGTTTGTTTGATATACAATTTTTTTTATCAAAAATAAGATTTGGAAGCTTTAGGCATGAATTTGGTGTTTTGATGATTTTGGGTTTGGATATAAGATCTAATCATACCATGATGATCCTTGTAAATTATAGACTAATTTTGATATATATTGCTATATGTTATATTTAATAATAATTTTGAAGGTCTTAATTATGTTAAAGTTTTAAAAGATGTATAATGCTCTTCTTAATATTCAATGTGTTATTGGCTAATGATGTCCTAATTACCTTAATAGGATTTTATATAAGATTAATGATGTTTATAATAATTATTTTCACTAAAGTGAATAACTAACCCAAAAAATGACTTTTGGCATAATTAGGGGTAAATGGTCAACTTTTAACCATTGACAATTGACTTTGACCACATGAATAGTAAAGTATCATGAATAGTATTTTTGATGAATAGTATTTTCTAGTAATAAAATATTTTTTGGGTTTTGTTTTAAGGCTCATTTGTATAAAACGACATGGGCAATGAATAGTAATTTTGTGAATAGTAAGTTTTTCAAGTTTGACATAAGATCTTATTTTGACTTGGTTAGGCTAATTATATTTGTAGTTTTTTGCAAATTTTGGTAATAATAATAAAAAGTGGTTTTTATTTTTTCCCTTAGTTGGGGTCATCTAAACCCATGGATCGGGTTTCATACCTTTAGAAGTGCATTTTGATCTTTTATAGCCTTAAAGATAATTCTTTATGTCTTAAAGTATTTTTCAGGATTGTTTTAGATTGTATGCCTTGTAAATGGTTTTGTTAGTTTGGCTTATAATCTGGTTTAATATTGTGATGATTTCTTACCTTAGTATTTGTTGATTTGTTTTGGGGCTTCATGCCTTAGTTTGATTTTGGATCTTTGGGATTCTTTATTTTTTTTAATGATTCGGTGAGATGTTCAATAAGATGTGACTCATCTTATGTAGTTATATTGTGGAGGTTATTGTTGGTTGCCTAATCTTAGCCTTTCATGGTTATTTATTTTGTGACCTTAGTGGTAAAATTATATGAATGACTTATCTGGCTATTATGTAAGGAACTTTATGTTTCTTGGTGAATAACAAAATATTCTTGAATAAAATACTAATTATTAACATGAATGATCTTGAGTTGGGAATGAGATACTCTTTAGGGTTAGCTACCCTAGAGATAATGCAGGGGCCTTTGATTTAGTTTGGTTTTACTAGTGTGCCTCAAAGCCCTAGTAAAGTCCTATTATAATCTACATGTAACCTACAAGCCCTATAAAGAGTGTGCATACTTAAGGATTAGGTAACCAAGGTTAGGTGAGTATTATGCTACTTGATTAGAATTAATATGACTAGTAGATCGTAGCATCCCCATGTTACATAGTGGAAAGGATATTGTGCTATATTATACGTGTTAGTATGATTGTAGCACATCATGTATGTCATTGGGTTGACATTTCGTCCCTTCAAGTGATAAAAAGGAAGTAATTGTGTGTTATTAGTTTGATAGTTACCTTATATGCACTATCCATGTGGTAGCAAGGGTATTGTGTTGCATTATGTGTGCTAGTATGTCCGTGGCACATCATGTGTGTCCTTGGGTTTCATGTTATGGAGGGTATTGGCATTATGTGGCTTTATGACTAGTAAATCTTAGTATCTTCGGTTTATACCAATATGATCATGGTATCTTAGTATAATCGGGTTACAATGTTTGGATCCCTCTTAAGTAATAAAAGGGAAATTATTGTGTATATTGGTTTGATAGATGACTCATGTGCACTATCCTTGATTGTTGAGTTGTGGGTTAGTACCTGCCTTATATGCACTACCCTTGATTGTTGAATTGTGCATCGATAGTTGCATTATGTGCACTACTCTTGCCATTGTGATTAGTTTTGTAGTTGCATTATATGCACTACCCATGTTCTGGAGAGTCGGTAGTTACCATTGTGTACTACCATTGTTATTGTGTTGGTAAGGGTATTATGTGCACTATTCTTATTATTGTATGATTGTACAATTATTATGATGAATTTACACATGAGTTTGTTATGTTATATTATGTGAGAATGGTGTACTATGATTATGGTATGATTTGTACATATGACGTTGTCTATGAGAACATGATTATCTATGGTGATGGTTCTGTGTATAGCATGTCTTCATCTTATTGTGGAAGTGTTACATGTGAACTTATGTTATTTATGGAAGATATTTGTTATGTCATGATTTTATATGAAAAATGATTATGTGTGATAATTAGATATTACTTAGTATGCATCAATATTTTATGAATTCATTATATGAACATGTTCTTATTCAATGGGTAGTATATACCTTATAGGAGTGGTTGGAAGGTCCCCTCTAAGGTGACCCAAGTCTAAGGTGGGTGTGCGGGCTATCTAATGTTCTTGTTTTGTTGGTTATTTTGGATTAACTTTTTTGTATCTTCTCCCCTTGTACTTAAATACCATCCCCAGCTTCTGAGAGTTTGTTGTGGTTGCAACTCATTTTGGATGAGTATACTTAAAAAATGGTTGGTAAGGTTTAACATTATTTCTAGTTTTATACCCAACCTTGTATCTAGCATAAGTTAGGTGTTATACACACCTTTTGCTATGTTTGATACAATTGTTTCATCCCCATTCGTTGGTTTTTCTTCCACATTATATCTTTTAAACAAAAAATTTAAGTTGAGATTAATGAGGGTGCTACATGGAGTGTTAGATTAGGATTAGTTTGGTTTAGCGTTAGTGTTAGTTTGGTTAGTTTAATCTTTTTGATTAGGAAACCGAACTAGAAAAAATAATTGTAATACTCCGTATTTTTTTAAATACAATTTTATTAAGTTTAATTATTTTATTAGCGTAATTTAATGTAAACATTTAATTATTTTAGTTATGATTCGTTTTATAGATTTATCGACAATTTCAACTTCATAATTGAATTTAATTAATCGTTATCGTTGCGGATCATTTTAGATAAATTCGTTTATGACAATGATTTTATTATATTTATATGATTTTGATTTTTAGTTAAAAATATGTATTTCCTTTCTTTCTAGCATTTTGATTTTTAATATTTTTATATTCATTTTTCGATTATAACTTCTTTGTGTAATTACAACTTTGTTTTGGAGTTATATTTTGTTAATGATATATATCTTATTTAAGTTATAAAATTTCCGTTTAAAATAATCAAATTTATTTTAATGATTTTATCCGTAGAAAATATTTCCGACTTTGCATTTATTCGTTTTCAAAGTCGTTAAGATCTTTGAAAAGTTTTAAATTAAAAATATTTTGGAGCTTATTTATGAATGTCTTTCCAAAATTAATTTTCTTCCATTTTACCATTTTTGGTTTGCGAAAAACTAGATTCGGAAATTATTTTAATTAGTCTCGGTTTATTAGAATTTGACTTAAATATTTTCATATGTGCTTTTAAATAATTTTTCAAGGCATTATAATGTATTTTTGTAAACAATATAAATTTTTACGTTCGTTGGTAATTTTTCAAAAAACATTTCCGATAATCTTTATGTGGCTCTTATATTGATTTTATATGTTCAGATCCTTATAAAATAATTTTCGTTAAACAAATTTTAGATAAAATTTTCCAATAATAATTTTATATATTTAGTAATTTATTATATACTTGTATTAAAAAAATCCCAAGCCTCGGTACCCGACCGACCCACCTCTTCCTTTTCTTTTTCTCTCTTCTTCTCTTCCTTATCTTTTCCTCTTTCCCGTTCGCATTGCTCCCTGCACCCAAGCTCCAACCCCAGCTACCTCCTCCTTGCTTCACCCTGCCATCCAACCTCCAACCAGTTGCCACCAACGATGCCACTGCCAACACCACCGCAACAAGCAACAACCTCGAGCAGCCACAGCAGCAAACCACAGCAGGGGTAGCATCGAGCAGCAGCGCAGGTTGTGCCGCTATCCGGCCACGACGAGCCTTGCTGGCTGTCAGCGAGCTGTCCTTAACCTCTGACAAAGCTTCTCCAGCCTTCCCTTATTCCGATTTACTAATTTTTGTTTGGTATAAATTTCTAAAAACCTTAATCCTTGATTTAATTAATTGAGTATGAATTAGCTTATGATAAGCTAAATTGATTGTGTAATTATGTATATATATGTTGTATGATTGATTTAGAGTGGTTAATTATAATGTATTTGGTTGATTTGTGAAAATTGAATTTTTGGCCTGGTTATGCTCAAATTTTTCAGATTCATCCGATTAAGCTATTTTAAGTAAATTGATTTTATAATATGCTATAAAATGTATCTAATTTCATGTCGGAACGGTCAATTTGAGAAAATTATGTGGAATTAATCGGAATTGACTTTCTAGGTCAAAATTCGTGTGTGATGAAATTGGATTGTATAATCAAGTCATTTCACTCAATTGATTTTATAATATCATTTGAAATGTATGTAATTTCATATTAGAAGTGTTGATTTGGGAAAATTGTATAAAATTGATCAGAATTAGATATTTAGGTCAAAAGTCTTAGGGAACTAAATTGAATAGTGTAATCGGGTTGTTTTATTCAATGGATTATATAATTTACATCCGAATATATTTAATTTTAATTCTGAACTATCACTTAACATATTTTTAGTAAGAATTGATCGGATTTGCATTCCGGGCTCAAAAACCCTAATTATGCTAAATTGGGTATTTCTTTTATTAGTTTTGAGCAATTTATTATATGATATGTTATAGAATATGTCTAATTGCATTTCTAAACATTCAATTTAAATAAATTAATATAATTCAACTAGATTGTATTTTCGGGCCTAAAACCCTAGAATTTTAAGTAAAATTATGAAATTGATCATTTGTATAATTGTTTTTCTAAAATTGAATTTATAGAAATAGTTGAAATGATCCTAATTGCATTCTAATACCTTCAGTTTAAATTAATTGATTTGAACTATCCGAGTTTGTGTCGTGGACTTTAAAACCCAAAATTTGAAAACGGATCATCTTGAATAGGCTAATTAGAAGATTAATTTGTTGATATTAATTATCTAGATTTATTTAAAATTAGTTTAATTGTACTATTAAGCTATCAATTTGAGATAATAAAAGTTAATTAGTCAGTTCGTATCTCGAGCATTAAAAACCCTGATTTGTCGGATATGGTTTTATAAAATTGATTATGTTATGCGTATTTTATCTAATCAATTTCTGGCTTTAACTTTTAAATCATTTGAATTATGTTTTTATCTTATCGGGTTCGATTTGGTTCTTTGCAAATGGTTGGTTCATCTTTTGGGTTGTAAAACCTAACTAGTAAATCATTTTCGATAAAATAACTTATAATCTATTGTCATTTCCCTAGCTTCCAAATCAATTTAAAATACTTCAAGTGATATGTATTTAACCCAATTTGAGTAATATTTAAGCTTAAATATTAATATAGCTATACTCTTGAGTCCTAGGTTTTGGACAAGTTTTTCAAGAAAGATCGGTTGTGTCTCCTTTTATGGATTTAATTATAATATTTGAATTATTGATTTATAAGATAGTTTCTAACCTATTTTCCGATTTCTATCGGTGATATAAGAAAATTTCCTTGTGGATTGTCTAGTTCTTGATAGCTCTCTCTCTTCTCAATTTGCTTAGCTAGCATCAGATTTAGGTAAGTCTCTACTTACCTCCACTTATGGGTGTTTCGTGAGGATGGATCGTTGTGCATGTGTGTTAAGAGGTGAAAGTGTGTGACTCACATGGGTCGGTATGTCAAACATATAATATGCCTTGTATGATGCTTTGTATAATCATGAGGTTTAAGTAATTCATACTTTGGCTTATTATTGAGCATGTTAGGGTAAAAATGTGCATGATAGGACTATTTGATTCTTTTGAGGAGGATGAATGTGCTTACACGTGTTGGAATGGGATTGCATTTTCTATTTAGGAGTATGATTAAGTAAAAGAGCATGTTACAAATATGATTAAGTAACAAAGCATGTTAAGGTTTTTACCTTCAAGGAAGGATAAGTGAAAGATATGTTAAAGATCGTAATATATATATCTTGATTAATTGATTGGAAAGCATCTTAATGTGTGTCATGAATTGTTTGCCAAGAGATGGAGCACACTTTATGGTTTTCTAGCTGCATGGTGCATTATGAGATGATATGAATGAATGTTAATAATTTAATGCCTCCCTTAGCGTAACTAGGTGTTGAATGTGTTTGAATCATGGCTCGCAGCTGGACATGTCCCTAAGTAATGTCTAGGGCTGAACATGTCCCTGAGTAATGTCCGGGGCTGAGCATGTCCTTAAGTAATGCTCGGGGCTGGACATATCCCTAAGTAATGTTTGGGGCTGGACATGTTCCTAAGTAATATCTGGGGCTGAGCATGTCCCTAAGTAATGCTTGGGGCTGAACATGTCCCTGAGTAATGTTCGGGGGGCTAAATGGCCAATTGGTTTGGTTTGGCATTGTCCATAAATTCCCAATTGGTTTGGTTTGGTTTAGTTTGGCATTGCCCATAAATGCCCAATTGGTTTGGTTTGGCATTGTCCATAAATGCCAAATTGATTTGGTTTGGTGTGGTTTGGCATTGCCTATAAATGCTCGCTTGGTAAATGCTCGATTAGTTGGTTTAACATTGTCCATAAATGTCAGGTTGGTTTATCTGAATCTCTTATTAGTTTAAGATGTTTGCATCCGAAATTGTGTGGCCATGTAATGAGTTGTTAATAATATGGATTATTCCTACCTAAGGCACATGAGCTACTTTACATTTCCGTCCTACCACACTTACATGTTTAAATAGGATGTTACATGTATTTTGCATGTTATTATATGGGTATGGTAGGATTTATGATGTGGGTATTGAGTATTCATAATCGTGTATCAACGTAATGCACCATGATTCAATATGCACTTGATGTTGTAGTTTATGTCTCTCCCATAAGGTAGGGTAGTGGGATTTACTCAGTATTGGACCCATACTAATACTACCTTGGTTGAATGGGTCCTGTGATGATCCACTAATGGTGGGGAGTAGACCTCTTGTGCAGGTTTGAGATCGGATATTGTTTTAGGGTGGAAGGCTTGACTTGAGAGAGTAGGCAATCCGAAATTTGATCCATCGGGATTTGTCTTGTTTAACCATATTTAATTTTGAAAGTTTCAAGTATTGTATTTAAAATTTCAAGGGCTTTGTAATTGAATTTTAATTCCTCGTACTATAATAAGCTTTTAAAATCTAGGTTTATTTCGCATGTTCTGCTGATTGATTCAGCAATGATTTTATTCAGTGAAGTTGTTCACTTGTCATCTACCTGTGGATATCTCATTGTGGGAGTTTATCCTCACATCATAGATGTTGTTTGAAATTTTGTTTGATAGGTTTTAGCCTTTCATCTAGCATGAGATAGATGGTGGAAATTTTTCTTGTGTTAGATGTGGCAGTAATATTTTCCAAGTTCTATTATTTTAATCGAAAATTTTTTCAAGAGTGAATTTTGGGAGTGTTACATAACTAGTTAAGGGTAAGGGTTAAAGAAAAAGGAAAGATAAATAACTAAGGTAAATTATTTAATAATTGGTTTGGGTTATAATTTAAGGGTTAAAAAATAATTAATGCAAGGTTTAGGATTAATTTTTGAATAAAATATTAAGTACTTAAAAATAAAGGTTATAAAATTTTAAGGTGTTACACAACCTTATACAATATTAAACATACACCATGATCTTGTTGTAATAAATTATATTTAATTTCTAGTTCTTGGATCTTTAAATTCCAATTAGGAAGTGAAAGGTGCTATTGAGAATACAATGAAAACAAAATAAATATTAGTACAAGGACTTATGTATAGAGAGAAAAATAAGTTGATTGAAATACACATAATTGTATCTAAAAATATATCATACCAATTTTTATGATGAAGATGAAGACAAATTTTCAACATAAACTTCATTCACAACCAATTTTCTCATCTCATGTTCAATTGGAACCAATTGAATAATATTATAACAACATGTCGTAACACCATTTAAGATTTTATGAATAATATTTCAAATAAAATACACGGATCTATTACCAAACTAATATTTTGTTCAAAGTCCTTCCTCTTTTGTAGTATCTCTATTAATTGTTTAAATATCTTCCACTTCTTAAAACTTTTAATTTGAGGTTGATCATATAAAGATTATGTAATGATAAATGCTTAATAGTCTAGATCTGACAAATTGTTGAAGCCAAATATATTATATATTAAGATTACAATATAAGTATCTTTTTATTTGAATTTATTACCTACAAGACATGAGTGCACCCACACTAGCAAGATTTTGATTTTACATTGATTGTTTTAAATGCGTTAAGCTTTTTTCCACTAAAAACTCATACATCAATTGTAACACCCTATTTTTTTCTCACCTTAAAATTTTCATTTAAATGATATAATTAGCTTAATCAAGCCAAAACAAGGTCTCAAGTCAATTTTTTTAATAAAAAAAATACTATTCATACCCTGAAGGAAGTATAGTTTTATAGTGAGAAGCTCAAAAATGAAAATTAAAAAAATATGTTATTATAGGAACTTACTAGAATTTACTATTCCCATGATCAAAGTTAATGGTAAATGGTGAAAGGTTGACCATTTACACATAATTATGTTAAAAATAAAAAATTATTTTATTATTCAATTTAGTGAAAATAATTATCATCAACATAATTAATCCAAATTTAAATCCTACTTAGGATAGTTATGGTACCATTAGCCATGAACACTTTGAATATCACTAAGATCGAGAATAACATTCTAAAGTTTCCAAAACCTTAACTAAAATTAAGACCTTAAAAACTTGATTATTACTTCGCATAATATATACCAAAATTGGCCAACAATTTACAAGGATCATCGTTGTATGATTAGATCTTAGATCCAACCCCAAAATTATCAAAACACAAAATTCATGCCTAAATCTTCCTAATATTCTTTTTGATAAAAAGAAATATCAAACAAACTTGGATATAAACAAGTTAAACATTAAATGTTATCTTAATCACTTGATCTACAACATGGTATAATGAATTTGAAAAAACACACATTAAAACAAAACCCCTTAAATCATCCTCACCTTCCATAAAAAAAAATAAAACATACTTAGGATCATGAAATCATAACATGTTATATTTCAAAGTTAATCTATAAATTACCAATTTCAACACAGCATCATCAGTTTAACAAAACAACCACAATATCAAAAATCCTAATTTGGCTGAAATACCCACAACCCACTATAACACAAATAAAGCCACAAAAATATAATCTTATGCTTATATGTAGTAAAGCAATAGTCTTACCTTAACTAGCTCCAAAGTAGTTAAGAAAATGTAGAATCGAGACTAACTCTTAAGTCCTCAAATACCCACAAAATACCTATGAAAACTTAGAGAAATATCAAGGAAAAAGAGTTGGAAAACAAGTAGAAATGAAAGAGAAGAAGAAACAACCAAAAAGATGAAGATTTGAAGCTTATGGATCAAAAATGGAGGAGCAAGAAGAATGATGTCAATTCATGAAATTGGGTAAGGAAAAGAGAGGATGTTTTGGTGGGGGAGAAGGGAGAAAAAATGATGGCAATTGTGGAAGCAGTTGAGGGTAGGTTGGTAATTTACTAGATAACTCAATTATTAAGTTTTATTATATATTCTATAAGAATATCAAGGTGAAATGGAGTGGATGTGGTGCACCATTTAGGGAGAGAAATAAGTTTTTTTTCATCCTCGTCAACAATTAGTGGTGGAGATTCATTCCCACAGTTTAAGACTGAACGCACGAAGAGATTGGTTTTGATGATGTATACACGCCCAATAATATATATTTTGGCCCAAAAGATTATAAATTGGTTTTACAAAATTTGTAAGTTATTAAAAGATATAAGGCACTAAAATAAGATAATTTTCAAAGTTTAGAGAAATTTTGATAACCCGAAAAGGCTTAACGTTGCCCAAAAAGCTAAAATAAGGTAACTGGGGGCATG
Organism: Tamarix chinensis; assembly: GCA_030549775.1. Lineage (NCBI taxonomy): Eukaryota > Viridiplantae > Streptophyta > Magnoliopsida > Caryophyllales > Tamaricaceae > Tamarix > Tamarix chinensis. The sequence goes on along the minus strand of CM060175.1, from coordinate 3,014,539 downwards.
AATAATGTCTTTTTTGTCAGCAACTGGGTTTGGCATTTTGAAAAAAGGTCTAGGAAATTTAGAAAAATATGGCGATTTCAAATATTCACATTAGAGAAGTGTGCCAAAAAATTTCAAGGGGCAAAAGTGGCTCAAAAGTTTAATAAAGCACATAACCCAAAAAAATGACGAGTCCTGAACGAAATATAATGAACACCCAATACCAATCCTAAATAACTTAGATTTCTCAAGAATATGAGGTATTACTCCAACAAACTCCATGCATAGTCCAATTGCTTTCCAAAATTATTTACAAGTTTAGTAAAATTACATTGCATCACTTGGAATAGTTTAGAAAATAAAAAATGTCACAAAAATATAGACTATAAACATAACAACAACTTCTTTATTAGTATAGTAAAATGAAAATTTGACTAATGATTAGATGATCCATTTTATGGTTTCGAGATATATGGATCTAGTGTTTTGCACCCTTACAAACAAACCCTAGAAATTACCGAGTACGTAGTCAATATCTAACTTTATTGGCATGTTATGTACTCTAATGTCTTAAAAGTAAAGGTTTTTCTACTACTTCAAAAGGGATGCCTCTATTTCATATATTTACTCCTTGCTTCTCTTCACCTCAGGCTAATAATAACCAACTTAATAAGTTACCACATACATCCATATCATATAATTTTGTTAATACAACAAAATGAGACATTGAGAGCATTACCTTTTTTGCATTTGATAGACAATTATTAACACTATCTAATTCATTAAATTTACACAAATGTATAACTCATTTCCCATCAATCTACAAGAGTCAAATTTTACTATTAAATATAACTAATATACTAATCTCATGATATAACATTTAACTTTGCAATATCCTTAACAAATTTATAGTAGCACTCAACACATGTTAATAACCTACTCATATCAACAAATGTATTTTTATAGATTAAAATCTACATTTCAATTAAGCATACTAAAAACATATTCAGATCTACAACCATAATCATAAATATATATGGAATGATATATAAACAAAAATTCATAACAACAAACATAACTGATACTTTAACTAAATTATACCAAATGTAATAACATACTCATAAATTATAAAATTTAGGACATAAAAACTAGATAAAATTATAAAATGTTAGCTATAAAATTAGACAAATCATTCTAAACTTAAAGGCATACCAAAAATTAGCTATAAAATCTATTATTAAAGAAGTTGAAGGTAGGTCAAACACTAATTTCTTAGGAGATATTTTCCAATACATATTTTCTTTTAATGAACTAAATATGAAAGAGTTCTTTAGAAAGTTGAATAATGAGCTTCTTTTATCAATATTGTAGGAAGTTGATGCATGCTCTTTTAGTTTATTGATGAAAACTATGGCCATGTACTTGATATAATAACAAAATAATATTATTTTATATTTCTATAATATTTAAAATGATTTTATATTACAAAATCAAATTTTAAACATAAAATCTATCTTATCTTACGAGTAAGATATGTGGATTCCAATAAACAAGAAAAAAAATAGTTATATATATATATATATATATATATATATATATATAACTATTTTTTTTCTTGTTTATTGGAATCCACATATTATTGTATTGATATTATATATCTAATTTATAATTTATTGAATAGAATTAAATTGTTTTCTCGAAATGACCACCAAAAAATTGATGTATATGGATAGTATTTTTTTATAATTAATATTTAAACATCAATCATGCGTATAGTTTGTTGTATAAATGAATAAAAAATTAATAGTAATTTTCAAAAAATAATGAATTACAAAGATATTAATTTAATAAATAAGGTTTAATTATAATCTAGGAATAGATTAGTTAATAAATTTTATGTCACAATATAAATTTAGTAATAGCATTGAGATGAATCCCCCTAATGGGTTTTGAAAAAAACGTAATAACAATCGCAATAGTCAACCGAATAGAGATAGAGTTAGGGTGATCGGGACTGCTCGAACTAATTCTCCAAATAGAGAATAACATATTTGCCGGAATCCCGTCAATAAACGATACAAATCATAAGAATCAAGCAGATATCTTTATTTCATAAACTGAAATATTAATCGAGTAAGTTGTGCTCTTTTACATCAAGATGGAAGCTTTAAATAGGGCAACAACTAGCCAAGAATTAATGGGAGTCGAAAGCTGGACAACGGTCGAAAAGGAGGAGCGGTAGAGTGGATTAATGGGGGTCATGTGAGTGACGAAGAAGGCGGTATTATGGGGCGTAGTAAACGGTGGAGGGGACGATCGAAGGAAGCAGAAGACTTTGGCCGAGAATGAAGGAGCGGTTTTAAGGCCGCGTTTGACCTGATGAGTATGTGTGAGGTTTGGGCCTTGGGTTCTTAATTTCATCCACTCCTTTTTTGGGCTTGGGTTATGGTAAGATTAAAGGCTGATGTGGGGAATTGATAGTGGCTTAATGACGGGTTAGGAAAGTCCCAATTTGACTAGCTGCTTAATACCCATTTTACAAGATAATAATAATACAATTTAGTTAATTGGTCAATAATGTTATTATTATTGCTAATAATCTTAAAACTCGAATATTTCTTCTCAGCAACAGAATCTCGTTTCTTTATAGCAACAGTATTAGATCCTTATCCCCGCTTTCTTAGTTAATTTGTTAATTTTCTTGATTATCCTACAAAATAAAAATACAAAGATAATTAATTATTTTTAAAGGATTATTGACGTTCTGCTTGACAAGGGTGCTAAGAGTATTTGGGGTTTCATCAAACATATTATTGATATTGTGCATTATTTATTTTTGTTTAAAATAATGTTATACATTTATTATATATTATTGATTTACTTTACTTGTTGAAAGTTTCAATAATTAGCTATGCATGTTTTTTTGTATAAAAAATTCAGAAAAAAGATTAAACATCATTTTTTGGAACTATTTTTTAAGTAATACTTTAATCATAAGTTCTTTCACTGAGACAGTGAATCCAAACAAAATCCTTGTCGGTTCTATTTTTGCCTCAAGACCGCTCCTAAGCTGTGATGCACCGGGACGTCAGATAGGTGTCGTTCCCTTATCTCGGAAACTTCTCGGAAATGTTTTCGGAATAAAATTTATATTAAAATTATTTAATTAATATTTTTATTAAAAAAATATTATTTAATTATTTTTTTTATTAAAAAAATTATTAATAATTAAAATTAACTAATATAAGATTTTTCTCTCTTAATTTTAATAAATTTAATCTATTTTTTTTTAAAATATAATATATATATATATATATATATAATATTTTCTGTTATCCCCGTTTCTTAATTTTTTAATAAATGTCGTTTCTGCGTTTCGTCTCGGTCCCCGTGCAACAAGGCTCCTAAGTTCCCGGTAATAATTTATTTAGTGCTACCAAACGTCGCTTTCGTATAATCTACGACACTACTCGTATTCCAAGACGGTACAGAACAGCTCAGCCATACACGTTGGAAAGAGCCGTAGACTGCATTTGAGAAAGGTGTCGTCATACGTGTTCTTTCATGTCATCCACAAATAAGATTCAGGGAGGCAGCACACGGGAAATTATCACTGGCTGCAATGACGAGGGAGAAAGATCTTTCTTGATGCACAAGACAGAAAAATATTTAGTTTCATTTTCATATTTTGTCCTCTTTCAAGGCATATGTTTCTCTCTACAGCGTGAGATATTATATATATATCGGGTTTTCACATAAGGTGCTCTCGTGGTCCTAGTTAAGTTTCGATGCGATTTCTCTCCATCATTTTGGTTGGATCAAAACTAGAAAATAATATATTTTAGATATTAAATATCAGTAATAATAAAAATATTGCGGTAAAGAATTTATATTTTTTTTTATGTCACACTATCAAAAATCAAACAAATAACCTGCTGCATTTGCGGTACATTGTAAGGTTTCAGAAAATTGTTATTGTTAATTATTAGCACTTTTAATGGAATTTTAAAATTTATTTAGAAATAATTTTATTGAATTAGCATAGATATTAAGAAAATGAGTTGGTCCCAATAATAGAAATTAATTTCATTGCCATATTTTATATTATTAGAAACTTTATTATCAACTCAATTTATATATACATTAAAAATATTTTTTTTTATACTAAACGTATAATCATAAGTTTTCTGTTTTTATCTCTATTAGGTTCAACTAGTTTATATATAACATAATAGTTGATTTAAAACTAATTATTATAAATAAATTGATAAACACTACTGATATATAATGTGGTAATTATAAATAAACTCTTAATTATAATTTTAGGAATCTCAAATAATTTTTTTAAGTTATGTCTATTTCAACTTAAACTCGATTTATTTAATAATAAGGTTTGAAAGCAACTCTTTTAATTAAACTATTACTTAACTCATCTGCAATTCTAAAGGCTTATAACTACTTCTTAGTTCTAAAAATAAAGTTAATTTAGGTACAACTTTATATATATAAAATAAAGTAAAAGAAATTCAAAGTCTAATTTTTATCTTGTATTTTTAGCATATTAATTCCTCTAGTAGTTCCTAATAAAGGATATAATTGAAGTGATATGATAAGTTAATTGCCTTCTAAAAGTTTGGACAAATTAGTGAAATAACTAATAGAGTTTAAATTAAACATAAAAACCCATAATTCTATCAAATAATGATGGCTTTTCAATTCTCTTAGGAAATATTTGGTCGAGTGACTTGTAGGTCCGGAGCAAATTCTATTATATATCTAGATATACATTCTAATATGTATTTTGGGTATAAATTAGTAATATTTAAATAAAAAATGACTTTCAATACATCGTTCAATGTGTTCATACATGTCTTACTTATTAATTTTTATGAAAAAAAAAATAGATACATATATTGATATAACTTTAAAAAAAATTTCTATATATTTTTATTATTTTTATTTCATATATTATATATAAAATGTTCTTTTATCATACAAAAACTGATCTTTTACAATATCTTATTGTATTTTTAATCAAATTTAAGTTAACATTTCATTAGAGAATATAATAAGCATTTCATACATAAATTGATATTTTATCATAACTGAATTGGTATTTCATCGACGATATTTCTCTATAAAATATAATCAATGCTTCATTATATATAAATTAATCTTTTACCATAACCAAACCGATCTTCCATCAACATTGAACTAATCTTTCACAATTATTTTAAATATGTCTCAACATTTTCTTTATTGTATTTGTTTTACATAAATTTGGCAAAAAAAAAAATGCTTACATTTCACAAAAAATGTACAAATGTTTTATCACAATTTTACAAATCTTTCAGTAGTATCCTACTAAAATTTTAAAATATTTTTCTCAAAATCTTTCAACCAGTTCTACTAATCTTTCATCTTATTTATACTAATATTTCACTCTAAATAAAAACATATTTTAGCATGAAAACTACAAAATTTAAACACTATTATCTCGATCATTTACTATTATTATACATATTTTTCACTATTTCTGTACTAATATGTCACCATTATGATGCCTGTCTTTTATTATTATTCTACTAAAATTTAAAATAAAATTTCAACACCATTCTCACAATATTTTATCATAAATAAATTAATGTATATTTTATTATATTGTTCGTGTCTTTCAATATTATTACATATATCTATTTTATTTAAATATCATTATTATACTAAAACATGGAAATTCCAACATTATTATACTAATATTTAATTATAATTTTTTTTATCAAAAATATATCAATATAAATTTTTATTTATAAAATAGGTGGCATTGTCCTCACTCATCACTATATCATCGATGTATAAATTTCCCCTTCCCGTGGAAAGATACGAACAACTCGCTTTTATGCTATAGGATGAAAAAAAGTTTTCGTTCATAGAAGATTCTCCCTATATATATATATCAATAAATAGAGTTAACATTATATGATTTATTAAACGCTATAATAATACAGGAAAATCACGGAGGGCCATATATCTACGTTCTGCATTTGCAGACCACAAACAATCCTTACGCACATGCCAAACAAAAAGAGAAAGAAAAATCATTAAATTGAAAAATAGGTGATTACATAAATTAAAAAGAATAAAAAATAGAGTAAAGTAGGGTAAAACTTAAAAGGCCTCGTATAGCCAGAGAGAGAGAGACAGTCCCCAATTTGCTTGGAATCTCATTTTCAGGGTTGACACTGGACACCAGGAAGGAAGCAGAGGGAGAAGAGCCAGCCGCCGGCCCTCTCTCTATTTCTCAACGTTTCTCGTAAATTCTTTCTCTTCTATTCGACGGCTGGAAACTCAATACCATTTATGCTATTTTCAGGTGATTCCTTCTCTAATGACTCTCGGTTGACTCTTCTCATTCACTTCTGAATTCAGCTGTATATTTGGTGTATTTTGAACTCGTTTCCTGATACTTTTCATATGTTGCTTGTAAAATCTGTATGTTTTTTTTTTCCGTATTTATTAGTGACGTGAAATATGTTGATTGATTTCTCACGTGAAGTGTGGTAATTTGATGGGTGATCGGTGGTTCACGTTGTGGGGAAGGGGAGAGGGAAAATAGAATGCACATGTGGGTTCCTTGATCAATTCAATGAGGCAGTACTGTGTGATCCAGACTTTTGTGTTTGGTGTTTAGATAATGTCCGTTGAGTCAAGTTGCTGGTTGGAATTTTGGTTTCATTAATCGATCTGATTTCTATTGCTCGGAATACGGGTCTGCGCTTTTATATTTTTCTTTGGTACAGCGGCATGCTTGGTTTGGCAACAATCGGAGGCGTCCTTGTTGAGGATGCTGTTGTACAATGAAAAAAAATTCCCCATCCCCCCCTGCCCCTGCTTTGCTCCTGTTAAAATTTCTTTCTTGGTGGGAGTCGGGAGATAAGCGGTGGTATATATACTCCCAACTCAATTTGTGCCCCTTGATCACTGGTGAATATTGTTGATGAGTTGTGTTTACTTGCGTCTGACAGAACCAAATTGCATTTTCTTCCCCATTGATAACAATGAAATTACATCATGGGCAATAGAGACTAGTTAAGATGGAAAGAAGGAAATTGTGGAAGGCGTGTTGCCATACCATCAGATGCTACGCCTTTTACATTTTGCCTCAGTAAGCATACAATGAAATATCGGTACCGCAATTGCGTATCGGCCGCAATTTTGCGGTTTTTGGGTCAGCCGCGACGTAAAATTCCAAAATTGCGGCCGTTTCAGAAAATCACATATTTATCGCCGCAATATTGGCGAAATTTCGGATATCAGCCGATATTTTGCCGATATTAGCCGATATTGGTCGATGTTTACCGATATTTGCCAGTATTTGTTGTGAAAAGAATTAAAAAATCACACCGCGACAACCGCAACATATAAAATGTCATTCGCGATGCCCCGATACCGCGATGCTGCGATCGCAACCGCGGTTTTATTGCTTGTCAGTAAGTTAGCAAGTGTGATTTTGCCATTATTTCATCTGAAATGAATGGTTTAAGTTATGGTAAATGGATGGCATGTTTTTCACACAAAATGATAGGGAAACAGAGAGATGAGTAACCTATAATGGCCTATTAGAGATGCTTATGCTAGGAGATACTGTTAAGGGCTTGTTTCCATTCTACTGATTTTGGGGAAGAGGTACCCAGTGATGATTATCTATTGGATAGCATAAGAAAGAACAATTGTGTCCTAAAATGCATTCATAGGGACAAGATCCTGTGGTATGGATTCTTGGTGCATATCAGCAGGTTGGCTGTTTGCATTTGCTTCATTTCATTGTTCAATTTGCAATCTACTTCTGCATTTTAATTCAGGTTGTTTGTACATTAGGAAAATGTGTATGCCACTGTGAATTTTAAGCACTAGTTTGTTATTTGTATTGTTCATATTCAAGAGAATTTAGCCTTTTATGTTGGCTTATTCTAGCATATAAGCAACCCTTTATGCTTCCATGTTGTAGGTTTAACAACATTTGCCGATCATGCTGCGAGCAAAGCAGATCAGCAATCTTTCAAATTGCGCTAGGACCATATTATATAGCGGGTCTAGATGTAGTCCTGCAGATGGAAGTTCCTGCTCCTGCCCTGAAGATGAAAACTGTCTCTCAAGAAGACAGCCTAGAAAAGATTTGTTGGTTCAACCCAAATCATCTCCATTTGTGTCAAGACCTGCAGTGACAAGAGTAGTTTCCCTTCCTACTGGGGATGGACTAAAAGCAGGAACTTCTGAGAAATCTGAGAATGTTCACCCATCACCTACTGTATCTCAACAGACTGTTGCTCCAACTGCTTTGGGGAGGTCAGAATGTGTCAGATATGCGGCCGACAGTGATGCTGAGCAAGAGCATGCTTTAAGCACTTCACCCCATATGGCTGACCAGTTGTTAAAGGCTGGTATTGCTGCAGCAAGCTTACTATCAGATTTAGTGAATTACAAGCTTCCTGTGTCTGATGGAAGTGGAACGATCCAAAATATAAATTATATGGTCAGTCCTGCTAGAACTCCTTCCAATGTTAAATCCTCAAATGTGAAATCTGTAAAGAAAGCTAGCTTTGACAGTATTCACAGGAAATCATCTTCTGTGAAAATCGTGCCAGATTCTTCGAGCAGCGATCAGAGTGCGAGGCAACCATGTTCTAATGACAACCATGTTCCTGCCAAAGGATACACCCGTAGTAGCAGTAGGGGAGTAGAAAATCCAGTAGAAGTCCAGGATGTATGTGCAAGTAGAGCAACTTATGTGCGGCAGGGATCTAGGGCAGGTACAAGTCATCATGAATCATTGCCTTCTGTTTCCAGTGCTCAGACCTCTAAGGCAAAGCCAACAGGCAGATCCCCTCACTCTCTCAACATGCACCACAAGGACACAAAGTTGCAAATGGGAAGTGTTCCAGCTGTTAGACAGTCAGTAAGCACGGTTCAAGTTGTGGAGGGTGTTTTGGACATTTTGGGAAGGATGAGGTGGAGTCCAGCTGCCGAAGCAGCTCTTGATAAACTTAACTTCTCAATGGATGCTTATCAGGGAAATCAAGTTCTAAAGCAGATCAAGGACCATTCTGTTGCACTTGGCTTTTTCAATTGGCTTAAGAGACAGCCTAGGTTTAAGCACGATGGACATACATATACTACCATGGTTGGTATCCTAGGACGGGCGAGACAGTTTGACGCAATTAATATCTTGCTTAGTGAGATGATTGCTGATGGATGTCAGCCAAATGTTGTGACATATAACAGACTGATCCACAGTTATGGACGTGCTAACTACCTGAATGAAGCTCTCAATGTTTTCAATCGGATGCAGGCCGCTGGGTGTCAGCCTGACCGTGTTACCTATTGCACATTGATTGACATCCATGCTAAAGCTGGTTACTTTGATGTTGCCATGTATATGTACCAACGAATGCAAGAGGCTGGGCTTTCTCCAGACACTTTCACCTACAGTGTAATTATCAACTGCCTTGGAAAAGCTGGTCATTTGGCTGCCGCCCATAAGCTCTTTTGTGAGATGGTTGACCACGGTTGTCTCCCAAATCTTGTTACATATAACATCATGATTGCTTTACAGGCAAAGGCAAGGAATTATCCTGTTGCACTTGAGATATATCGGGATATGAAGAATACAGGACATGAGCCGGACAAAGTAACTTACAGTATTGTGATGGAAGTCCTTGGTCACTGTGGATACCTTGAGGAAGCTGAGGAAATTTTTGCTGAGATGAAGAGGAAGAACTGGGTTCCGGATGAACCTGTTTATGGTCTCTTAGTGGACCTGTGGGGCAAAGTTGGAAATGCCGGAAAGGCCTTGGCATGGTATCAAGCAATGTTGAATGCAGGTTTATTCCCTAACGTTCCAACCTGCAACTCATTGCTCAGTGCTTTCCTCAGGGTGCACAGGTTTGTAGATGCATATAAGTTGCTTCAAAGCATGCTTCAAATGGGTCTTCGACCTTCTCTTCAGACTTACACTTTGCTTCTCAGTAACAGTACAGAGGCAAAGTCATCATTTGACATGGGATTTTGTGGCCAGCTGATGGCCATAACTGGCCATCCTGCTCATGCCTTCTTGCTCTCCATGCCACCTGCGGGACCTGATGGGCAGAACGTGAGGGATCATGTGGGACGGTTTTTGGACCTGATGCACAGTGAGGATAGAGAGAGTAAAAGGGGACTTGTTGATGCTGTGGTTGATTTTCTCCATAAGTCGGGTTTGAAAGAAGAAGCTGGCTCAGTATGGGAGGTGGCTGCCGAAAAGAATGTGTACCCAGATGCCGTCAAGGAGAAGAGCAAATATTACTGGCTTATCAACCTCCATGTCATGTCTGACGGAACAGCTGTGACGGCCTTGTCAAGGACGCTTGCCTGGTTCCGTAGGCAGTTGCTCGTGTCTGGCGTTGGACCAAGCAGGATTGATATTGTTACGGGATGGGGCCGTAGGAGCAAGGTGACTGGATCTTCGTTAGTGAGGCAAGCAGTGCAAGAATTGCTCGACTTATTCTGCTTCCCGTTTTTCACAGAGAACGGGAATTCTGGGTGTTTCGTTGGATGCGGCGAACCTCTTAATAGATGGTTGATGCAGTCGTATGTCGAGCGCATGCATTTGCTCTAGCTGGGGCGCGAAAACTGTTACAGGTCGGTCTGGGCGTTCTCATCAGCTGCAGGAACCTCAAAATTTCCATGTACTTATATTTCTGTTAATAATAAATCGTATTAGTCCATGTATGATTAGGTGCTAGGTACCTTGATTTTGTCTTGAATTTTGTAGTCATCTAAATTTTGAAGGATTGTTGTTTGTACCTTGGACTTGTTTATGACAACGCAAAATCCTTGTTTTTGGCCGACGGGTTGACAAGCTTCCCCCCCCCCTTTTTTTTCTAGGTTTTTAATCATTCTGTCCGCCTACCCTTTCCCGTATCAATTCCTACAAACAGGGTATTTTAACATGCACCACCCTCACTTGCCGAGAGATTACTGGGTCTATTATATAGTTGTGGTGTACTTTCAGTATAAATTGTGGTATACCCATCCAACTCTAGCTAAGTGTTTTTCCTATGACTTAGCCCGAATAATTGTCGGTTCCTAGTATGGAATGTTGAATGAGTTGGAACCAATTCGTTCCGGCTTAACTTTGCTTCTCTTATCAAGCCGTATGACCCTGCTTTTATGGTTTTAGTCGAGACTAAGATAAGCGGTCATAGAGCTTAATGCTATTATTTAGTAGCTCAAGTTTAGGGGGCAATGTACGTGTGGAAGCTCACAGTTTTGCTGGCTGAATTTGGTCCCTTTGGCAGGAGGATTTAATTGATATCCAAGCTCTAGGGGCCTCATCCCAATTGCTTCATAAAAAGATTAGGCTTTGGACGAATCAATGCTTCAAATTTATTGTTGTTTACGGGTCACCCATCTTCTCTTTATTGTCTTAGTAGGAAGATTTGTTTACAATGTCTAATATTGTTCATATGCCGTGGGTTGTCGGTGATGATTTTAATGATATTTCATTGGATGAATGAAGAGGTAGGAGTCACACGCTATTCTATTGGTGTTCCTTATTCATGGAGAGGTTGAATGGGTGTGGTCTTTTTAATATGGGTGTCTTTGGTCCCTCACTTCACTTGGTATGGGACAACAGTTGGTCATAAAATTAGCTCCTGGATTGATTATGAAGTTTTCGATGAAGATTAGTGTCCAATGAAGATCGATGCTTCTTATTTGGCTCAACCTATGTTCAGCATCTTCTGTGTACTTATTCCAATCACAATCCCAAGTTATTTACGTACTTAGAGCAACATAGGGACAATATTAGTCTGCTAGGGTTCACAACTGAGAGTGCTTGGTTCACTAATGAGCTTGTTCTAGAGGTGGTTTGTAAAGGATGGACATAAGGACAATACATCCACTCGTCACTTGCAAGTTGTGGTCCTACCTTGCACGAGTGGAATGCAAATACTTTTGGGAACATTTTTACCAGGAAGAAGAATCTATCGGCATGCTTATAAGGCATTTAAAATAAGCTCATGAATGTGGTTCAAAGAAACTAGAGAAGAAGCTTATAGAGTATAATCTAGAGCTTCCACAGGAATAAGTGTTTTGGTGTCAAAAAACTAGTTGGATTCGGCTACGTTGTATGACCGCAACACTCACTTTTTTCACAACATGACCACACAGAAGAGGAGACATGCTTGAGTTACTTGTTAGGGGAGTGAGACGGGTGCTTGGGTCTAAGATAGGTGGCATAATGATGGAGATGGTGACATAGTTCTTTGTTAATTTATACTCAAAGCATAATATGTATCAAGGGGAGATATTGCCCTTTTGCCTCCTAGAGTATCCTATTGAGTATGCTAATATTTTTATCTACCCCTATTGTGCACGATGAAGTGAAACATGATAGCTTCTCCATGCAGCTTCATAAAAGCCTATAACTAAACTAGTTTATTCCATTATTCTTTCATAAGTGTTGGGTGGTAGTTAGGGATGTTGTTTACAAGCTAGTAGCTCAAGCTTTTAGTTTGGAGGAATTTGCACCACTTATGAATGAGACCTTTCTTTCCCTCCTTTTGAAAATGGAGCATCTTATCCTTGTGGAGGATTTTACACTGGTTGGGCTTTGTAATGTGGCCGATAAGACCATAATGATGGTCCCCATGAATCTCTTCAAGCTTATTATTTTTCATGTTGTTAGGTGCAAACAAAGTAGCTTCCTATTGAGCAGACAAGTGTGTGATAATGTTATTATTGTGCAAGAAGTGGTTCACCATATGCATAAGAAGAAGGTTACATGTGCTTATATGGTGGTTAAAGTTTAAATTAAGATGACATATGGTAGAATGTCTTGGGATCTTATTAAGTAGTCATTTCATTATCTGAGGTTGCCCAATAATATTATCCGTCTCATTATGTTTTACGTCACCTCCCCATCCATACGTGTCATTTGGAATGGTGAAGTGTCACAGGCCTTCAGAGCTTCATCGGCATTAGACAAGGTGAACCCATCTCTCCTTACATTTTTGTTCTATTTATTGATGCATTGGCTTATCTCATGAAAAGGAGAGTAGAGGAGAAGTGTCGGAAGCTAATTATTATCACAAAGAGAGGGACACATAGTCATCTATTTTTAGCCGATGACCTTCTCTTATTTGCACAAGCAAATACACAACAAATGGGTGTTGTTTTAGAGTGATTAATTTCTTTGAAGCTTCGTCACAATAGAATCTTAGAAGAGATAAATTCTATATTTTCTTTTACTCTACTGTTCCATGACATATAGTTTGGGAGATCTTTAGCCTTTCAAGCTTTTCCTTAGCTTCTACTTTGGGGAAGTACTTAGGTGTGCATATTCATGTAGGTAAAAAGCCAAGAGTTTTTTTTTCTATGGTTGTTGATACGGTGAGACATAGGCTTTTGTCTTAGAGACCACACTTTTTTTTTCACTAGCCAAATTAGTCACTTGCGTTATCCCTGTACACCTAATACAAACTTACAAATTACTAAAAGGTGTGAATGATGAAATAGGCAAGCTTCACCAAAGATTTATTTGGAGGTGATGCAAATAAAAGGAATATTCATCTCGTGAGCTGGGAGCTGTTATGTAAAAGCAAAGATAGGGGAGGCCTTAGAGTGAAGGCTATGATTGTGAATAACAATGCCTTGTTGATGAAGCTAGCACATGCTTGTTACAAAGATGAGACTCTCTATGGGTTTAACTACTCAGTGAGAAGTACTTATCTGATGTCTCATTTCTATCTCATAGATGAAACGTGAATGCTTCTCTAGTTTGGCGTAACATTATGATGTGCTTACTTTCTTTAAGAAGGGTCTTAAATGGGTCATTCGGTCTAAGGGAAAACTAGGATCTTGGAAGACTAGTGTGTTGGAAATACTCTTCCAATTAATATGATTGTCATGCAATCACTTCTTGAAATCCGAGATAAGAGAGTCATAGATTATATGAATGATTATGACACCTACAAGTGGAAAGAATTTCAACATCTTCTACCAATAAGAAATATTGCAGAGATTGTTGCTATGTATATCTATAACAAACCCAAATTTTAGTACTAAAAATTATATTTGAAAAGAGTGTGGAAGCTTAATAAACAAAAACTAGGAGATGTCATCACTGTATCAAACTTATGAGAAGTGTGAACATTCACCTAACCTATGTCTGATGGAAGATAAAATAGAACCAAACAAATAGATAACCTAAAGAGACTATCCTGAGATAATAATATAAATGATATGCCAATATTATATAGTATTCTAAAAATACAGGAACCAAGCCAAGAGTTTAAATAACCAAAATTTCAAAGCAAACCCAATGAAGTGGGTAAAAGAAATTAGCTAAACTAGTTATCTTAACTCTCTACTACAAAAGCAAATACTCCCCTATAATGCTTGAGTATTGGCTTACATCATCATCCTCAAAATACTTAAGCTGAGAATCATAGCAATGCAAATTATCCTCTACTCATTGGAATAGAGGTCATATCAATATAGTGATTACATAAGATAGTATCAGTATGATAAAGTGCTGGTATAACAAACCTATGTTAATATAGGGTAAGGGTCATTCTATATGTAAGGGATCATGCTTAATAAGATAACACATGGTAAAAATACTAGGTATTTACAACAAGAATCATGCTAGAACATATTACATATAGGTATACTACCACTTAAATATAATTCATAAGCCAAACATAACCTAAGATAACAAATGCCACCTAAGGAATCTCCATTAATTATCTCCTTTTTAATTGGCATTATCCTGACGGGGACAAACATTGGACTACAACTCCCATCACCACTATACACTAGTGGTAGGGGGCTTATACCATAATATTTAACATCCAACACACTTGAACTCCTAGGTAAGGGGACATACACTCAATTTGAGTCTCTAACACTCACCATAGTTATCACTAATGCCAAGGGGATTCTACTGAGATCTTTAATATCCACTACACTTGGACTTCTAGGTTAGAAGTCACTCAGTAACCATGGTAAACTAACCCTAAATATTGACCTCATAGGTCAATCAATATCTTATACTTTGATTTTGATGATAAAAACCTTAATCAAGATTTTTAATGTAGGGGTTTAAGTGTGCATAAGCTTTATAAGTCTAATTGATAACAAACACACCCAAGCAAACATTCTAAACACAAAGAAAGATAAAAGAGCAATCAATTTTCTCAAAGCACTCAAGAATAGAGAACTATAATACCCCCAAAAATCACAATTGATTTTTTATTATTTATTTTAGGAAAATCACACACCAAAAAGGGGTGCTACCATTGTGATCAGTATAAGTCTGGCCCCTAGCCAGTCTCATACTGATCACAAGGATAAAAGATAATATAGGACTATAATAGAAAATAATTAAAACATGAAGTGGTCCAACATTGAATTACAGAAAAATGCTAGAATGCATAGGAGTCAAAGTCAGTACAATAGAGAAATGAAATACAAGGTGGGATCCCTTTATGGGGGAATGAAAACATAAAATACAAATGGAAAATAGTCTGTAGTACACTCTCTGGCCCCGACCCCGAGACTCCAAGACATCACTCTACCCGACCAACTCGTCGCAAGTAGCAAATTCCTCTAAGGCCTCATCACCTACTTGCACAAACTCAAGAGGAGTCACTTCTTATGGGAATGAGAAATGTTCATGCTAAGGGTGATTGCTGATTAGTATGCTAAGCACTGAGCAAGGTAACAATATAGTCAAGACAAGGCACATAAAAAAAATACAGACATCATACATGCAATAGGTTTTATTAGATCATTTACCACTATAGGAGTTTAGGCCATAGGTACCTTATTTGCACATCTCTCGAATTATATCCATAGGGGTATGGGGAACCTACTATTATGACTGGTGGATCAAGAAGGACTATCCTAGGGCAGAACTCGCTTGGCCACTATTATAACTGGTGGATCAATCAACATATACAATCCCAAAATACACTTGGCTAGTATTATGACTGGTGGACCTGTAAACATCGTACATCTGGTCCTGACCCATGTGGTGTTCCATTATAAGTGATTAGTGTCTTTTCCATTAATTATTATCATCCAAGGGTTTTTCTTATTGAGCTTAGGACTCCCACTATTATAACCGATGGATAGGGAATAACTATATTAGGGCATAATGCACCTAGTAACTATTATAATTGGTGGATCGATAGACATATACAACCCCAGGGTAAAACACACCACTATTATAATCAGTGGACCAATAATCATCCTACATCCAGGCTCGACTAGATATTCTTCCACTTTAAGTGATTATGATAATGACATCCCAACCGGTCGCCCCCAAAAACTCTAATATTCCCCCTTTCTTTCATACACCCTTTTCTTACACAACTCTACCCTCCTTTTGGCTCGAATCAAACCTCTATGTGGTAATCCCCTTATCACAACACTAATGTTCAACCAACTTCCTCAACCTTTCCCAACAACACACCTTATCCTTAGGGTTGTTTCCCTCGGAACCCTAGTTTATGCCCCGATGCACCTTCCCATAAACCCATGTACTAAAACTTCCCCCAGTACTCTAACCACCCAAAAAACACTTTCATCCCCATGGTTAACTTGCAAACAAGACTTCCCTATTTAAATCTTTCCCCCATGCAAGTCTTTACCCTATCTCCTCACATTATCATTCCTCTTTTCCATTTTTCCACAATATTTCATGATATGACTAGGACACTACCCCCATAACACCTTAATCATTTCACCCTCTTTATTTTATTTCATTTCCCTTAGCCACTCAAGTCCCACTTAAGATATCTAGGCATCCATATATTAATATTTTAAACTTACACAAGAATATGTCCACCCATAGCAAGTTTTAACAATATATACAACAAACAATGAAAATCCTTAGCTCCTTTCAAGCCAAGCTGCACCACACATACTTAGTTCACATACACATATATTTACACATAAAATACAAATACACCTATTACACACACAATGGCTCATAACACAATCCAAATTTTAACTATATCCTTACCTAGTTGGGCTTCGGGCTTGAAGTAAGAAGTCCTATGCCTCCTCAGGGGAAGTGTTTGTTCAATACCTATAATGAGAGCATCAACTATATCATTTCACTTCCTTCCTACCTCTTTTTCCTTTTTTCTTATTTTCTTAACCAAAATACTACTACTACTACTACTACTACTACTACTACTACTACTACTACTACTACTACTACTACTACTAATAATAATAATAATAATAATAATAATAATAATAATAATAATAATAATAATAATAATAATGTTAATAATAATAAGTTATTAAAATAAAATACACAAAATAAGAAACAGGGAGAAAGGTGTAACCAAAAAGGACTAGGCATGTGAGGGTGGCAGCGATGGTGGTTATGTGAAGAAGAGGGTTTTAGGGTTGGAAAAGGGAGGGAAGGTAGGGTTTCTTGGGTGGTGGAGCTTTCTAGCTCAGAAGGTTAGTGGTGGTGGTGGTGGTTTCGTGGCATTAGCACCTAAGAGGAGGAGAGGAAGAAAGGGAAGAAAGGATAGGGGAGAAAGGGAGAAGTGGAGGTACTGGTGTGGTAGGGGGTCTTCTTGTGCAGGAAGGGAGGGTGAGATAGGTGGTGGCGCGGTGTAGGGCGATGCTGGTGGTGGTGTAGAGTGCAAAAGGGTAGCTCAAGCTGCCCACTTTGCATGAGTGGAGAGAGGGAAGGAAGGGAAAGGAAGAAAATGGGAGGGGCTCAGTGGAAATAGGGTAATGCAGGGAAGAGGATAGGAGGGAGTGGAGAAGTTAGCATGGCTAAGTGGCAATGGTAGCGACAACAATGTCTGATTGGGCAATGGGAGTAAGGGAGGTAGGGGAAATTAGTCAAGAAAAAAAGGAGAGGAAAGAAATGAATTAGGGGGTTTATAGGCATAGCGGAGGGAGGAAGTGGACAAGGAAAGGAAGAAGACAAGGGCTTTGGTGGTTGCCGACCAGTATAGTTGCATAGGGGGATAATGGTAAGGGGCCAGTTTGTAGGGGGCAGGGGATCAGGTGAGGGAGAGGGGGCTCATAAGGGAGGGGGACCCTATAGGGGACGTGCCTAACAACCACCTGCACCACCTCCCGCCACCCCCAAAATCGCCCTACACTACCACATCACCCCTGGAGCCCCCTTATTCCTCCCTTCTTCTTTTCTCCCTTTTTTTTCTTCCTTCTCGGCAACCTCCCTACACCTCCTCCTTCCACCACTGTCTCGTCGCCTTTGCCACCACCTGAGCCACCAAACCACTCCTTGCAACCTCCTCTACCACCCCACACCTCATTTGGCTGAAATCTACACCCTCACCCCCTCATTTTCCCCATCCCTTTTCCTTCCTTCTCAGCCACCCCACCTTGACAGCCCCCTTCACAACCTCGCATCCTCCGATTCCTCTGCCTTTGGCCACCAATAACCTATCCTCGACCACCACCTACACTCACTCTCCACCCTTGCACCCTTCCTTTGCCCTAAATATTCCCCTTCTTGCCCTCTTTCATAGCCCCAAAACCCTAACCCGAAAATAGCCAATCTTCCTTTTCTTCATGCCACCTTCGAGCCTTTTCTCCCTTGTTTTGCATGCAGCTCATCCTGCATGAGGAGGATGAGTTGATACATTATTGGTTTATTTAAGTTAATAATTTTAAGGCATAATAATATTTAAGTTAAGTATTTCATTAATTAAGTTTTATAAAGTCTTATGCTTTTGGTTTTCTTATTTATAATGTGATAAATATTGATATTATTTTTAGGTGTTGATTTTTCCATTTAAAGCATGAATCTTTAACCAGGATACCGGTATGGTTCGATTCTTGAGGGAATTAAAGTAATTGTTAAACCCCACTTAAACGTATGGGTAAACGTATACTAGCACATTAGGATTTAATATGTTATTTTGTATGATATATATTGTTTAATAAATTATATGTAGTTGCTTATATTGATTGATAAAAAGGAAAGCATGTTAGATTCTATGCTATATGTGGAAATATTGCTTAAGGAAAGAGTTTGGTTATTAATAAAAATATTGAGTAATTATCCATATTATATTATGTTATTATGACCATTGATCCAGGAATAATATCATTGTGAGACCTAGGGGCATTTTAGTAATATGTCTTGTGCAAGAGTGTGGCTTAATATGTGTGGATGTTAATGAGTATATTGTTGAAGTATAATAATTGGTATAATTGGATGATGAGAATGGAGTATTAATATTATTATTCATGTAGTAATGATAACTTAATAAAAGTGGTGTAATAAAAGAGAAAAATGGTAAATTGTAAGTAAAAGGGATATTATGGTAATTTTGGAAGTAAAGGGGAAAAATGGTACTTTTGGAAGTAAAGGGGTAAAATGCTAATCTTGTAAGTAAAGGGCGAAATTTTAATTTTGGAAGTAAATAGCAAAATGGTAATTTTGTAAGTAAAAGGATAAAATGGTAATTTTGTAAGTAAGATGGTATTATGGTAACTTTGAAAGTTAAGGGGATTGTGGTAGTTTTGGAAGAAAAGAATAAAATGGTAATTTTTGGAAGGGGTAAAATGGTAAATTTGGATAAAAAGGGTAAAATGGTAATTTTGTAAGTAAAAGGGTATTATAGTAATTTTGGAAGTAAATAGAAAAATGGTAATTTTGTAAGTAAACGGGTATCATGGTAATTTTGGAAGTAAAGGATAAAATGGTAATGTGGAAGTAAAAGGGTATTATGATAATTTTAATAATGGAGAAGGGCAATTTAGTAATTATAATAATGGAGAAGAACAATTTGGTAATTTTAACCGACTAAAGGCTAAATTGGTAATTATGATAATGGAGAAGGGTAGTTTGGTAATTTAACCAACTAAAGGGTGGTTTGGTAATTATGATAACGAAGAAGGGTAATTCGGTAATTATGATAATGGAGAAGGGTAATTTGGTAATTTAACCAAATAAAGGGTAGTTTGGTAATTATGATAACGGAGAAGGGTAATTTGGTAATTATCATAATAGAGAAGGGTAGTTTGGTAATTATGATAATGGAGAAGGGTAATTTGCTAATTTAACCAATTAAAGGGTAATTTAGTAATTAGGATAAAGGAGAAGGGTAATTTGATAATTTAACCAACTAAAGGAAAATTTGATAATTATGATAATGGAAAGGGGCATTTTGGTAATTATGATAATAGAGAAGGGTAATTTGGTAATTTGACCAACAAAAAGGGCAATTTGGTAATTATAACAAAGGAGAAGGAAAAATTGGTAATTTAACCAACTAAATAGAAATATGATAAGCGTAACAATTATGAAGGGTGATTGGTGACCTAATAAGTATGGAAAATAACTTGGTAACCCAAACCGAGCAAGGGGTAATTTAGTAATTATACAATATGAAGGGTAGTATGGTAAATTAGCAAGTAAGGAAGGGATGACTTTATGATTATACAAGCAAGGGGTAAATCAGTAATTTATATCTGATATGTCATTGTGATAATGGAGTTTCATAATAAGACTCAAGTAACACTAAATAGCAAGATAGGGGTACTTGACAATTGGTAAATATCACGAGAATGAATCCTAAATTGGAATTGGATGAGATTATGATGGCCTTAATGATTCCTTTATGTTATCTTAGATAACCATTTGAATAAGAAATACCTAATGATATTAGAACGATTGAAAGTGAATAAGTATATGATTATTATGCTTTTTGTGATCACCTTAATTAAGACACTAATACTTAAAGTAAAAGACTTCGAGCTCAAGAATAGTGGCTCTTTAGGGGTCACTATCCTAAAGACGTGGTTTAGCCCACAAATTTTCTACTATTTGCTAGTGTGCCTTTATACCCCAGCCAGGGCCTATATCTTACTCTATCTAGCTCTACAGACTTATTTAGAGGGTATGCATACTTATGGATTAGGTGTCCTTGTCGATAAGGTATTGAGTAGCTTTATGCACCAGTACGACTAGGGTACATTTGCGTCCCTGGGTTGATGGCCGAAGGGTACTGGGTAGCTTGTATGCTCTAGTGCGACCGATGTACCTTTGTGTCTTGGGATCTTGATCTCCCGTCTGAGGTAAATAAATGGAACTGTTGTGCTGATTAAAAGGGAAAAACACTAATCATGAAAGAGAAAGATTAATGAGCCAGGCCTAGTTGAATTATATTTTGAGTACCGCTCCATCGTTTATAATAGTGGCCAAGGAGCGTTTTGCCTTGGATGATGATTATGATTACCGGTCCACCGGATATAATAGTGGACAGAAGCATTTTGCCCTGGATGATATTTATGAGTACCGGTCCACCGGGTATAATAGTGGCCCAAGAGCGTGTTGTCCTAGATGATGTTTATATGTATTTTGGTCCACTAGCGTTAATAGTGGGGGATCCTGAGCTCAATAAAACCAATCATGGATGTGAATAAATTATGGGAAAACACTAAGCACGTATAATGGAACACCAAGTGAGTCGGGGTCGGACCGGTCCATAAGCAAATAATAGTGGCCAGGAGCGTTCTGTCCTGGAGACCAATCCACCAGTAATAATAGTGGTCAGGAGCGTTCTACCCTGTATGTATTCTGGTCCACCGGCTATAATAGTGAGATTCCCACACTCACATGGATAATTATAATCTAAGATGTTTGATTAATGCTAGACTAATGGCTTAAGGCCTAGAAGTATTGATTATACATTATGACTTATTAATATATGATGGACTGTTAAGTATGTGATTGTGGTGTATGCATTTCTTATTATATATGTATACAGTTTTGTTTTATGTGTTGCATTATGGGTCTGCCTTTAATTGTGTCTTAAAGGGTTACTCAGTACTGTAGTACTGAAGGGTTCCATTCATGAGGCCCCTGCCTATTCAATGGGCAATGTCCCTTACAAGTCTATTTTCAGATGCTACTCAAGTGGGCAACATGAAAGAGTGTAAGGATTATCCGGACTTTTAGGATTTCATTCTTTCTCTTCTAATGCCTAGTTTAAATGTAACCTTTGTTCTTGTAACCACCGTTGGTGGATTCTATTCTTATAAAATGTTTATTTGCGCTACTCTAATTTAAACATGTTTTGAGTTTCTAGCAAATTGTATCTCACTCTTTTAGCCTTAGCACTTGGTACTGAAATGGTAGGAGTGAACCGGTCTGGTACTAAATGTGGCGGTAATATCCCCGAAATTTACAGTTTGTTATTTTGCTTCCGCTGATTCTTTTAATAAAATGAAATTTTTTAGTAGTGAATTTTGAGGGTGTTACAATATACATTGCTAAGGTGTATTCTCATTATACAGTTATATTTAATCATTTTCCATAGCAATCAATTATTATCTTATAAATCTTAAATGACCATACCTATAAGTTCCACAACCACATAGGTAGCTAAAACAACTCGGATACCTATGAAGTACTTTGGTTATACCAATAGATGAGGGTAATAGAGTAACCTTCTAACCATTCCATCATAAACAATCCACATAACCACAGGTAGGCACAAAGGAAACTAATGAACCATTAATTAAATACATTATTGATAACCATATATATTATTTTTCCCATTTTTATTACTCAAGGGTATACAAAAGACAACCTAGAGATGTAAAAAAATACATCTGCCATACTGGCACACAAAGGCAGCACCATACCCTCCCAACCAGACAGTCTGGAGACATATAAATTTCTTCGGTCATACTCGCTTACATATGGAAGCACAATACCCTCAAACCAATGTCACCTAATCTTTAAGTATCAATACCTCATATAGTGCACGTAAGTCTCCTATAGTATGGTTATCAATACCTGTAATGTTTGAGGAACCGATCTAATGGTTTATAGAATAATTGGATGATAAGCCAAACCGATCTACTGGTTTATCAAGATGAGTCTATTTTTTAAACTCAAATCTTTAAGAAAATTCCTTATACTAAAATGGAACTTTAATATTCCATTCCAAATTGTTCCTAAAAGATTCTTAGACTTTCTTATAATGCATTTGGCTTGAAATACTACCTCAAATCGATCTAAGGAGTCAATTAGGACAATTAAGGGCGGAGATAACCTTAGCTTTGTCTTCTTCCACCTCTCTCCTTTGCGCACTTCTAGGATCATTACTTTAATTTTAGACTCAATTCTGTTTAGCTGGGATATTCCTTCCATGATAATCTTCCATTTCTCCTCTTATATTTTTCATTTATGGACCAGTCAACCTACAATTCTCTAGAATCACCATTTGAGCTCTGGAGGATAGGTTAGCATATCTTAGACAAAATCTATCCGTTAAAACTCAAATTCAAATGGTAAGAATTAGTTTTTTTTTTATTTGTTCTTAACCACACTTGTGATTTACATTGATTTGTTGGCTATAAAAAGCTATAATCTCCCCTTCTATTCACTTTCTTTCAACCATTGAAATACTTTAGCTCTCTAGTATTCAATTTATCCCTCTCCACTTTGAGCCTTGCATTAGAATTATTTTGATCTTCTGCTCCTTTATCTAGCTCCCGCTTATTTTAATTGTTAAAGAGCTAGATTTAGGAAAACGTTGAGTGGTCCAGCAGAATCTTCCTCTATTTTTCCATTGGGTGTGGTTTTTTTGTTTTTCCTTTTCTATTGCAATTTCAGATTTAAAAAAGTTATTTAATGGTTTCTAAGTTAAACTTGTTGTTCTAAAGGTTTTGAAAGTTGAAAATTTTACAGGTTGAGTTTTCTTATGTGAGGAAAGTTTTGCTCGCATCAACTAAGTTATTCTTACTTCTAAAATGTTTGGTGATTAAACTTGCATGTTATAGAACTATGTTGGTATGAGTATATTGCTTTTTATAAATCATATTGAATGGTTAGACTGTGCATCTTGAGAGCAAAGCATGATTTTTTTAGGAAAGATTAGGTTGTGATGACTAATGATGAAATATAAAACTATTGTAAGCTATAAATGTTTTATGTGATGTTAGACCATGTTTCAATTTGGTATGATAATGAATGGTAAGCATGATCTACATGAAAATGCATGTTTTGTCTTGTTAGAAGGTAAAATGATCAACTAGTTAGGTCTAATAGATTGCCTAATTTTTAGAATAGTTTAATGGTTAAGCCAACCCATTGACTAGTAGGCCTATAGGGACCTTGGTCTTGCTCTCGACTTAAACCCATCGAATAGTTAGGTAGAACCGATTGATTCTTCCATGAACAATCAATCGATTTGCTAAAAAAATTTGATCAGATTGAGGAAACTCTAATTTAGTCGAGCCAAATAGATCGATTGGTTCAGCTGGTTAGTGTGATTTTGTTTTTCTTAGCTTGGATATGCTTTGAGATTGTGCATGGGATTGTTATATGACTATTTAATGGATAAAATACATATATTACCATGGATCAATGATCTAATGAATGGATTAGATGGATCATGATTCATGACATATTCAATGGGTGTAGGAAAGGCCTTAATGGGTAAACCACAAATGAAATGCGATGGTTTTGAGAAAAGGGTGATGAAATAAGGACTATGTTTTGGGTGGGATAATATAATAGATATGGTTATTGTTGAACAAGCATAAATGAAAATCCCAAACATAGTTGAGGATAAGAAGGATTAATATGGTAGAAATATGTGGATGGCTTTCTTACTCTTTTTATGGGCCTCATGTGATTACGTAACCTCAAGAATAATGTACTAATCATGGAAAGAGAAAGACAATCGAGCTGTGTATGGGTCTTGATTACTTGATCCTCGATTTTCTACCGAGAGTTAGTTTACCTTCATGCTTTACCTTGGGGTGGGATCCTAGCGGATCCCAGTGCCTTACCTATTCTAGACACTAATAATGAACTAAGGGATATTGATACTAAAGGGTTTGGTTACCTAAGCGGTTTACTGCGGCCTAGACTTATGTCCATTGTGGTTATTTAGCTTCATCCTAGACACATGTCCATTGTGTTTGATAGCTTCAATCTAAACTTTATGTCCCTTACTTTGGATAGGCTTCCATGGTATATGTGACCATGGGTGGTGCACAATCCATTGCTCAATGATGATAGTAATGATATGATTTGAATAAGTAATTGGATAATGATCTGAATGAATGAATAGATGATAACCGGCATAAGTATGTGGATAAGAAAAAGAATAAGTATTTGGATGAGAATAAAATAAGGATGTGGTAGAAATAAAAGATTAAAGAAAAGGAACGGAAAAGAGAAATAATGATTATAAATAAATAATGTAATTGATTGAGCAAGTTGGAAAATAAACCTTAGTGTTCATGTGGATAACTTTTTTAGTACATGTGTGTGACTATCTATGATACTATACGATGTAGATAAGCTCGATACATCTTGAATTGTTTGACTCATGCATTGTATTAAATTTTGATGCATTACCTAATCATGACAGGGTAGGTACACTTAATTATATGGCATTAACATGATGCATGTTAAGTATGATTTCCATGGCATAATAGAATCTTGTGTGCTTGTGACCTCAATTAAGGAAGTAACTTGGCTTACTCACTACGTAGCATAGTGATGGGCTAGTTTACTCGATCACCTGCTCATTCCCATGAGCATAGGGCCACGTGTAGGTTTTCGAGGATAGACAATAGTGATCCTACCTCATCTTGGGTTTAGGGTTTGAGGATTGGATATCTGGAGGTTTTTGTGTGGTTTATGATGGATCATATTTTGGGGCCACACCCTAACTTATTTTCCACTATAATAGCCCTGTATTTTTAGTCAATTATTCTCCCTGTATTTGACTATGTCGGGGACCATTAAGGTCCTATGTTATAAACACTTTCTTTAAATATTTATATAACTTGATCTTGCACACTCTACTTTATTTTGGTTAGTTGGGTTTTCAACCTTGTATCTAATATGAGACAGGATGCTGACGTCTATCCTGTGTTAGATTTGATGGCAGCACTCCGTTATTCCTAGGTATGTTTAGTATTTTCCACCTCTACGCTATTTTAAAATAAAAAAATTTCGTAGTGAAAAATGAGGGTGTTACAAGAAAAACCAATCTAAAATGAAGACTCTTACCTTATCTCAATAGTATCTAACCATAGAGAGTAAATCATTCTTAAGTCTCAAGGTCTTCAACTTTAAATATTAGTATTTTATTTAGTGATCATATACATCACATAACACATAATAATTATAATTTTCTGACTTAACCAGTTTCCTCATTTCCAATTATTTATGAAATCCTAACATAAATGGTCAAAATAATGTCAAATTCAACACTTAAGTCAACCTAACAATCTACTAAGGGCATCCTAGATCTAATTATTCACTTTTAAATGCATTAGGTCATAAATAACTAAAATTTCTTTGGGACCATAATTACCATGGTACTATCCATTTCAAATGATAATTTCATTTTATTTAATAATTTTTATGAAAGGCTAAAATATAATGATTGAAACATTTTATCATGTAGGTAAATTACGAGATATGACAAATGATCATTTTACCCCTCCACGTGATTTACCAAGTAAAACCCTAACATGCATATCTAATTATTCATCATAAATCATATATTGATGTGTAAGATATTAGATGAATATCTTTCACAAGTGCAGGACCTTTTAGTTTATCTTGATGATCAACAAAGTTGACTAAAAGTAAGAAAACTTAAACTCGGATGATATCAATGTTGATTCAAATGGTATATTTTCATCTACTCTAAGACAAAAATAACTTCTAACGAGAAGCCTCTAATTTATTTATATAATGGCTCCAAAAATTCACTCCTCACTTGAGAGAAAAATAGGAAGAATGATGGCTAAGATTGTTGAATTTTATTCCCCTTATTCATTAAGTGTTCAATTGAATGTTATTTTCCTTCAACACCAATTGTACAAGGCACACACACACACACACACACACACACATATGACAATGAGGTCGAGGCTAACTCTCCTTAGTTAAGCCCAAATCAATTGACCTAATTATATAAGAGTTGAGACAACTCATGTCCATATGGTACACATAATGAGTTACAAGTAAAATGACAAAATATTACAAAGTTTACACAAAATATCAAAGCTACAAAAAACCTAACCATGATAATGCATGAAATAATCAATAATCAATGTTCATGTATTATATTTTTATCTCTCATACAACTTCATAACCTTTGAATTTTTATTACTTGCACATTAGATATCATTGGTGAATCCCTCTTCTTGCAAATATATGTAATACCTACAAGAATCACTTAATGAAACATTATTATGATTATTACGAAGGTGTTCAAGATTTTCAAGAATAATTAATACTATCTCCAAATATGCTAACTCTTGAGAAGGAAATGATCTTGCATCATTCTCCTCTTGTAAAGAAGAACTTGTCCTCAAATTAGCATCACTATAATAAAGAGATAAATCACCAATGTTGAAAATCTTAGAAACTCATCCATAAGATTCTGGTAATTCTAATTCATAAGCATTATTTACAAATTTTCTTAAGATATTAAAAGTTCCATCTACTTTTGGCATTATTTTATTCTTTCTTAAGTTTGTAAATCTTTCTTTTCTTAAATGTGACCATACCAAGTCTCCCAATAAAAATATTTGTATAGTTATATTTTTGTTAGTTGGGTTTTGGTATTTAGTATTAGATTTCTCAATATTATTCTTTATTTTCTCATGAAGTTTTTTATAAAATTTAAATCTTTCTTGAGCATCATAATTTTTAATATCACATATCCTCAATGACAAAATATAAATAGATAAATAAGGATTAACTCTATAGATAACTTCAGGTGGACTCGAATGAGTTGTACTAGAAGGACTCCTATTGTATGCAAATCCAATATGTGAGAGTTTTATATCCCAATCATTAATACTTTTATTAACTAACCCTCATAGTAAAGTTCCAAATGTTCTATTAGTCATTTTGATTTAACCATCATAATTTTATTAACTAACCCTCATAGTAAAGTTCTAAAGGTTTTATTAGTCATTTTGATTTAACCATCATAATTTTATTAACTAACCCTCATAGTAAAGTTCTAAAGGTTTTATTAGTCATTTTGATTTATTCATCCGCTTGTGGATGATGAGATGTACTAAACAACAACTTAGTATACAACATATGCCAAAGTATCTTTCAAAAGTAACCTAAAATTTTCACATCTCTATCTGACATTGTACTTTTGAGAATACTATGTAACCTTACTATTTACTGAAAATATAAATCTGCCACATAAGTTGCACCATCTGTTTTATTATAAGGAATAAAATATGTCATTTTAGAAAATCTATCTACCACCACCATAATAGAATCATTTCTCCTTTGTTTCCTTGGAAAACATAAGATAAATTCCATACTAACACTCTCCCATAGTTAACTAGCTACTCGTAAAGGATTATACAAACCTTTATAGAATAAACTCTTATTCTTTTGAAAAATCACACATCCCTCAATAATATCTTGTACTATTTTTATCATTCATGGTTAGTAGAAATTTTCTTATAATATTTTCATAGTTTTATGGACACCAAAATAACCATCTATACCCCTCTCATGTACTTCCTTAAAAAGTAAATCACGTACACTAAAACGAGGTATACATAACCTATTAAGTTTGAAAATAAAGTCATCTTGTGGCACATATTTACCACAATTATGATTTCTTATAATCATTATAAACTTTAAAGAACTCTTCATCTTTTGCATACAACTCTCTCAACATGTCAAAACCAAATAATTTATTATCCAACTTAAAAATTATCATAGATCTCCTAAATAATGAATCTTCTATAATATTTTCTCAATCATTGAAATTTTTTACATAATGCATGAAGAATGAATTAAGAATTGTAAGAAACTAACCCATTTTTCATGCCTAGGACTAATCTTATTTTGCCCATGTAAATACTTTAGACTCTCATGATTTGAATGCAAAATAAATGGCTTATGTCTCAAATAATAACCCCATGTTTCCAATTTTCTTATGATGGCATAAAATTCATTATCATATGTTGAATAATTAATTTTATCACCATTTAATTTTTCACTAAAAAATATAATTTCTATTTTTTTTCTTGTGAGAGTACATCTCCTATCCCTACCCTACTATCATCACATGTAACTTCAAAAATTTTTATCAATTTTAGGTAAGGATAATATCAGTGCATTATATAGGTTGTCCATTATAGTCTTGAAGGCTTTAGTGGCATGTTCTCCCTACTTAAATTCACTTTTCTTCATAAGATGTGTAATTATTGTGGTAATAGTCTAGAAGTCTTTAATGAATCTTTTATAGAAACTCGTTAACCCGTAAAAATTCCTCATCATGAATATCATTAGGTATTGGGTAGTCATGAATAACTTGAATATTTAAAGGATATACTTTTATACCTTTTCTACTTACAATATAACCAAGGAAAACAATACATAAAATCATAAAATCATATTTTACCATTTTACCATAGATTTTAACTTCCTTTACCTTATCAAGTAATATCCTCAAATCACTAAGATGATCATACTCATTTTTATTATACGCAAGTATATAATCTAAGTATACCATAATGAATTTTCTAGGAAAAGGTTGAATAAATTCATTCATTAATCTCATATACTAACTAGGTACATTACATAATCAGAATTCCATAACATTCCATTCATAAAGACCATATTTTGTTTTAAAAGTAATTTTCCATTCATCCCCTTCTCTTATTCTAATTTGATGATATCTACTCCTTAAATAAAATTTAGAGAATACTTGTCCTCCACATGATTCATCTATCATGTCATCTAATCTAAGCATAATAAATATATATTTGATAGTTATACTACTCATAGCTCTAGAATTAATACACATGTGTCATGTACCATATGTTTTACGAATAAGTAATGAAGATACACAACATGGATTATGCTTTATCTCACATATCATTTTCGTATGAGCTCCTATATTTCTCTCTCTAATTCCTTAGTTTCCTCCATATTACATCTATAGGCAGATCAATTAGGCAAAGATATACCGAGCATTAAGTCTATACCATGTTTTTTCCTCTTTTAGGTTGTAATCCTGGTGGTAAGTCATTAGAAAACACATCTCTATACTCATCAATAAGCTCATCTAATTAAGAATTGTTTTTTATTTTTCTCCCCTTGTAGGGATTTCATGATAATCATAGCATAACAACTACCTTCTTCCTTAATACATTCTATCATAACCTTTTCATGCAAAAATAAACTCTTTTTATTTTCAATAATGTTATCAATATCACACTTAGAAGGTTTAATTTTATTCTTATTCTTATCCTTTTTAACAAGATATTCATTAGTAGTACCAGTATAAATAGCACATCAATCATATTTATATGGTCTACTGAATAAGATTCCTTATGCAACCATAGTTAAAATATCATATAGCACGTCATCATGATAATTACCAATTCTAAATGAGATTAGGGTTTGTTGTTTTACATTGAATCCTTTGTTCTTGTTAAGATATTGAAGAGAATAATGCTTCAGATGTGGTGTTATCTCTAAGTTCAATTTCTTCACCATTCTCTCATTAGCCACATTTTTACAAGATCTACTATCAATGATAACTTGACAAACTGTCTCTCCCCCTATTTCTTTAGTATTTAACATCTTCTCCCATTGATTAGGTTGCTCATTATCTTACACATGAAGAACTCTTTACAAAACATAAAAGCATTACCTTCATCCTCTAATTCACTTAAAATCTCTACATATGACTTGAAATCAAGATCTTCATCATAAGTCTCCACACCATCAAGCTCTTATATAGATAATACTCTTTGGTTGGGACATTCTCTATCAAAGTATCCAAACCCATAGCACTTAAAGCATTGCTTTGTAAAGATATCATTGGCCTTGATCTTACCCTTTTCCTAACCTGAGTACTCGAGTAGTACTTTATAGAAGAATTGCTTTGCTTGGAATGAGGCTTGGTATATTTGATTTTCTTTTCAAATCTCAAAGAGATATTAATCAAATCATTAGGAGAATCATATATACAATTTTCAACTTTATCTCAAATCATTGTGTTAAAGCCACCTAGAAATCTAGTACATGTTTGTTCCTTCCTCCCATGGACATCACATATAAGTGCTAACCTTTCGAATTCCCTAACATGATCTTCAATACTTCGAAGTCCTTGTTTAATAGTATTTAATCTAATTCAATTATATTGCTCATAAAATTTAGGCATAAACTTTCTTCTCAAATGTTTCTTAAGCTTATCCCAATATTTAATTTTAGATTTACCTTCTCTATCTCTAGTTCTCTTCAAGTTATCACACCATATTCTATCAAACTTCTTAAACTTAAGTGTAGCTAATTTAATTTTTTTTCATCATGATAATCCTTGAATTCAAATATAACCTCTAACTCATGTAACCATTCAAGAAATAACTTAACATCAAGCTTACAATCAAAATAGGGAAGATCAAGTTTAATACCTTTATCTACTTTATGATGATACCTTTATTGATGATCATTGTTCCTTCTACTACTTTATTAATCTTTTTCATACTCTAATTGAGACTTAAAATATCTCACTCCCACTCAATTTATGGTATTTGCAGAACTTCCCATTTGATCTCCAAATAAATCCTTTTATTCTTACAAATTTTGCACCAAATCTTGCTCGAAAAAGTGAGACTCCATCCTTTGTAATTGAGTTTGCATTGTTAGAAGTTGTTGAATTTTTTCATTGGTTGCTGCCAATTGATTGAGAGATTTTGGATTTTCTTGAAAATGGCTTGAACACTTTTTTCTCCTCTATATGAATGAAATTTGCTAACACACTTAACAAAAGATTAATACCTCTTTAGGGTTCATTGGAACCCGAATCACTTAAGGCTTTTCCTTCTATTTTCTAGGTGGTTCTTGCAGAAAATTTTGATTCCAATGAATCAAAAACACAACCAAAAATCACTATTATCACATACAATCAAATCAAAACACGTTACATGTTTACCGACAAATCCTTGATGTAGAATTTAATAAAATTCAGCATCTAACATTCGACAACTTCTAACTATGTTTATGCATGTATCTTATGTTCTAACATGAAATATGATAATATATATTTATAAATATTTCAAAAACAATAAGTCTAAATGATGGACTACACTACACTTATTTTAGCATATACATTAGCACACATTCGACTACTTGCAACTTTATACATGCCAACTAGCATTTTAGCATCCATTTAGTTTCCATAAATTTCAATACTCATATAAATATTGAATTACACATAAAAAGTTATCTTAGACACATTCATAACATGAATAAACAAATCAATTCTACACAAATAGCACATATACACATTTTCCTCCTATAACTATTCGAGAAACACATTACCTACAATATTCTTTAACTCAATTCTTTAAATGTCAATTTCCAAGATTCACATTAAGATCACTATAAATCATATTCTAATCATCCATTTTAACAATCAAGATTAATATCATGCATGCAAGAATTCAAGAAAAGCGATCAAGATTCAAATAATCAAATCAAGAAACATTAAGAATCCCTTTTATTTCACGTTGAAGGAAGGGGTTACTTGATTCTTCTCCAAGTCATCTTCTACTCACTTTTGGTTGAACCAAACCACACTTTAATACCAAATTTTGATGTTTAAGATATTAGATGAATATGTTTCACAATTTCATACCCTTTGATTTTGGCTTTATGATCAACAAAGTCAACTAAAAGTAAGAAAACTTGAAGTTGGATGATTTCAATGTTGATTCGAATGGTAGATTTTGATTTACTCCAAGATCAACATAAATTCTAAAGAGAAAATATAATTTATTAAGAGAATGAATCCTAAATTCCACTATTAATTTGAGAGAAAAATAGTAAGAAATATGGCTAAGAGTTTTGACTCTTATTACTCTTATTCCAGGTAAAGGAGGGTAAATATATAACCTGAGACTGTATAAGTACACTGGGCATACCTAGGAGCAAAAAGGATAGGCTTACCACAAGATTGGTAGCTCTATTAGGAACAAAAGAACACCACTAAACATCACATAATTAGGACTCGACTAGTGGAGGTTTACATAGAAATCTCATAAAATAAAGCACTATAGACATAACGTTTAATTTGAGTGACCAGTCCTCTAGTGTCAAGGTCCCTAGAGTCAAAGGCTATGGCGTTCCGGGCTCTCCAAATAAGATAAGTAGAGGCAGCTAAGGTCAGAACCCGAGCTTTAGTCACCAACTTGTTACCTATTTTCTGTCTTCGAACAGCCCTTACAGCACTAAACAGAGATGTAGACCCTCTGGAGATTCCAAGCCAGGATCGTAGATCTTGCCATATACCAACAAGAACAGGGCATTAGAAGAATAAGTGATCATGATTTTCTATGACTGAGTGACAAAAATAACAATCATGGGTGTCATTAAGGAAAGATAAACGATCCCGAGTCTTTAGCCTTCTAAGGAGGGTGAGCCAAAAAATGAAGGTGTATCTTCGAGTTCTGCAATACTTCCACACTAGATCATAGTTTTCCCATTTTTTGGCTTTTGGCCGGAAGAAATTATAGGCTAACCGTGTGGAGTATTGGTCCCCCGATTTCAAAGAAAAAAGCTGGTCCCTGGCCTTGTCCTGTGATTCCTTTTGCCTGATAATAAGCAACTAGATACTAGAAATTTTCTTCATAAACTAGGAGGTGTTATGGGATGGGATGAACTCCCCTAGGGAGCGTGACTGCAGATAATGTGTGTGAATCCATTTCGTCCAGAGAGATTCTTTTTCATCCTGTAGAAACCATATATATCGACTGATATACGCATAATTCCAAGCAACAATGTTTCGAAGGCCAAGCCCACCTTCCTGTTTCGGCTGACAGAGTTTGCTCCAAGAAACTTGTGCTGCTTTTCCATTCCATAAGAAGCTACGACAGAGCCCAATAATCCGATTGATAACAAATTTTGGGAGAACAAATATGCCAAGCCAAAAACCCAAGACTCCTTGGATGACCGAATTAAGAAGTTCAAGCCTCCCTGCAAAAGATAGAGAACTTGCTTTCCATTCTTTGAGCCTGTCACACACAACATTAATCAAAGTTTCATAGTCAATAGCCCTTAGCTTACTTGGGTTGAGGGGGACACCCAAATATCTAAAGGGAAAGGAGCCTTGGGCAATACAAGTAGAAAGAAGAATATCATTTCGAACATCATCTTTGACCCCTGCCAAAAAAATCTGTGATTTAAAAGGATTGGCTGCCAGGCCTGCTACATTTTTAAAAGACTCCAAACCCTGTAGCAGAATGTTCACAGAAGCTGTATCACCACGGCAGAAAAGGAATAAATCATCTGCAAAAGCTAAGTGCATCAACTTCATGGGCTTGCACTTTGAATGATAGGAAACATTTTTATTAGCTGAGAGGATTTTAAGAAGTCTGCTCAAATACTCCATACAAAGGAAAAACAAGTAAGGAGACACCGGGTCTCCTTGTCGTAAGCCACGACCACCTTTAAAGAATCCGAACAAAGTCCCATTAAGCTTTAAAGAAAAACTGGTGGAAGTTACACACTCCATCAGTAAAGCCACAAACCTTGGGGGAAATTAAGGCCTAGGAGGACAGAGTGAAGGAAGTCCCAGGATAAAGAATCATAAGCCTTCTGAATATCAACTTTAATCAAGCATTTAAGTGAAGTACGCTTGCGAGAATAATCTTTTAGAAGTTCTTGAACAAGCAAGATATTTTCTGTCATTAACCAGCCTTTAACAAAGGCTCCTTGCTCAATACTAATAATATGTTCCAGGACATTAGCAAGGCGGGAGGCAAGTATTTTTGCAATTACCTTGTAAGTGGTGGAACAACAAGAAATAGGCCGAAACTCTGATACCTTTGCAGCATGATGATGTTTAGGAATAAGAGCTAAGGTTGCATGGTTGATCCTCTTTAAAAGCTTCCCTGAAGAGAAGAACTCATGAATAGCATTACAAAAATCATCACCAACAACATTCCAGGCTTCCTTGAAGAATTTTGCAGAGAACCCATTCGGGCCTGGCGCTTTGTGGTCCCCAAGAGAAAAGAGTGTGGCCTGAATTTCCTCATTAGTGACTGGTAGCAGAAGAGCATTTTGCTGCTCCGCATTCAGTATGGGGCCCTGTTTCAGAACAAGAGGGTCAATGGGTGCTGTGGCGAAGCCCACTCCAAGAAACCCTCGAAAATAGTCTAAAAATTCTACTTTCATATCATCCTCCAAAACTATCCAATTACCATTGTCTTTAAGAATCTGAGCTGTGCGAGATCGAGCTTGTTTAGCTCTAAGCATATCATAGAAAAAACATGTGTTAGCATCAGCTTTAAACAGAAATTGATTTTTATTTTTTTGCACCACAAAATGAGTAGCAGATTTGCCAAGAAACTCTGCTTTCCTTCGAAGAGCTGCTAATATACAAGGGTCAGTCTAGTGCTTGTTTTCAAGGACCGAGGCTTGGGCCTTTTTTAGAGCACATTCCGCCACTTCAGCACGAGAAATGATATGAGAAAAATCCTGCTTATTCAAAGTCTTGAGCCAAGGTTTCAAGTCTGTCAATTTACTACAGAGAATAAACTGATAAGAGCCACACATAGAAAAGCGCCAAACAGGATGGAGACACCACATATTGAAAAAATGAAAAGGAGGCTTTTTTCGCACAAGATTACTCACAGATATAACACAAGGCGTATGATCAGAGTGGATGCCTGGGGTCAAAAATTTTGCACGACATTCAAATCAGAAGCATACCCCGCCGTGTTCATAAGCACCCTGTCAAGTTTGCATTTAACATTTTTAGCATAAAATGTATAAAAACATCCTTCATAGGACACATCAAATAGTTGAGAAACAAGGCAGCATTCCTTGAAGTCTGCTACTTCATAATCAGTGATGGACCGAGAGCTCACTCTGTCAACAACATTCAAAGGACAGTTAAAATCACCACAAACCACCCATGGAACAGAAATAGAAGAAGCAAGTGATGATAAATGTCCCCATAACTCTTTTCGATCCTTAACACAATATAAACCATAGACCAGAGATAGATAGAATTTCCTCCCTGAGGTGAGATCAATGATCAAGCCAGAAATAACCTACGGTGAGATCTCTTTAATCTGGAAATCAACCAAGAGAGGATCCCATAATAGAACCATCCGACCATTAGGATGATTAAGGAAATTATCACAATGAGTCCAGCCACAAAAGAAGGTTTGTTTTAATTTATGCAGCTTAGAAACATCTAGTTTTGATTCTAAAATTCCAATAATCGAACAACAATAATTTTTACCAAGTTTCAGCAGGGCTTTTTGTTCCCGCTCCCCTTAAATTCCAGATTAGCAGATTCATAAGAGTTTCACAGGCCTCAGAGGCTGCTTGATACCTGCCTAGGATTTTGTTTGTTTTTTATGCAAGAGGACCCCTTTACTTTTGCTCAATTTCGAATTAACTCTATGCCAACCATCTTCAACATTTGCTTTATCAAGCGGGTCCAGGATGGGATCATCCAGGATTGCACTCTTACCTTCACTGTTCTGCAGGTGTCGAGGGGCCTTCTTCTGGGCTATGTGCGTTTGGCCTAATCCCAAAACTGGTGAGGAAGCATTCGGTTGAGCCTCGGTGACCTGGGCAGTATGTGATGCAGGGGCTGGATCCTGGGCAGTGGCCGGAGCTAGTTCCTTTGCAACTTGCTTCGAGCTATTATTTTTAGCAATAACCCCCTGGTTACCCCACTTGGACTTGCGGTTGTGGTGGGCAGGAGCAGCAGTTGGTTGAGCTGTATAAACCATTACAGGGGAGGCATTGGTCAACAGCTCTTGATTTTTTTGGATAGGTTTAGCCGAAGTTCGGGGGGCTGAAACATGATTAAAAACTACATCCACTGTAGCTTTATGGAGCTGGTTCCCACAAGCAACATTAGCATGGCCTATAGAGCCACATTTAAGCTTTTCGAAGGCAACCAAATGTACAAGTCATATATGTATACATGTATGACAATGAAATTGAGCCAAAATCTCCTTAATTAATCCCAAATCAATGACCTAATTATATAAGAGTTAAACTAACTCATTTCCATATGGTACACATAATGAGTTATAATTATAATGACAAGATATTACAAAGTTTACATAAATTATTAAAGCTACATAAAACTTGATCATGATAATACTAGAGATCTTGAATAATCAAGCTTCATATATTGTAGCTTTGTCTCTCATGCAACTTTACAACCCTTATCTTGTACATTAGATATCATTGGTGAAGTCCTCTTCTTAAAAATGTATATACTTCCTGCAATAATCACTTAATGAAATATTATTAGGGTTATGATGAAAGTGTTCAAGATTTTCATGAACAACTGGTATTACCTCCAAATATGGTAAGTCTTGAAATGGAGATGCTCCTACGTCATATAATTTCATAATTAACATTATATAATATATATTAGGCATACATATTGGGATAGAAAGTATTATCGTACACCTAAAATAGCCATTCACCCTAAGGGTGTACAAATACTAATAATCATGCGAAAATACGTGTAAACATACTCAACCTATCACATTTAACTTATAAATCATGCATAATTTATCCAAATAATTAAACCTAATGTAGAATATTTTTATACCTATAATATTAAAAATAATTTAGCGTGCTCCATTATACATAATTTTATTTTAGCATATTTGAAAAATAAATAAATATAGCATGACATGCTTAGAATAATAATTACAACTTAGCACATCATAACCCTAATATATTATCATGTAATTTTTAACTTTTTAGTAAGGCATATGATTTACCTTAATTCTTAAAATATAACAAAATATAAGCATCCTAATATAAATTCCTAGCATCAACTAATCCTCCTTATTTACCTAAAATAAAATCAAACAATACATATTAACAACCAAACCACTAATAACATAATAATAATAATGAAAATATAACAAAACAACTAAGTAATATACTTAATCATAGCCATTTCTATTGGCAGAAAATTTAAGGTAAAAAATAAAGGCAATAAAATGAGCCACTTATGTAGCAAGGGTTGGAATACGTAATTTGGTGATGTTGTAGGGGAAGAATTTTGTAAAGGGTTATTGCACGATAGAATGGTATGAGTTAGGTTAGTTTTTGAGGAGTAGAAGACTGAAAGAAATAGAATGAAAAGGAGAAGGAAGAAGGAGAAGAGAAGACTTGGTGCTAGTGGTGGTGTTTGGCTACACAAGAAAGGTAGATAATGGTTGATTAAGAGGGGATAGTGATGGTGGTGATTGCGAACAAAGGAGGAAGATTTAGGTGATTGGTAATGTAAATTGAGGGCAGCGGTGTGCAAAAATAGGCATGAATGGGTGGTGGGGATGTGATAGTTGAGGAGAGAAACATTAGTTGGAAGGATAGAGGAAGACTAAAGGAAGAAAAGTTGGTGTTGGGTGGGGTTATGGTTTAAGGGTTAAAAATAATTAAGCTAATGTTTAGGGTTAAGTTTTGAATAACTAATTGAATACCCAAAAACAAAGCTTATAAAATTTTTAGGGCGTTACACATGGATTCCTTGAAGAGTACTCCTAAACTTAGACTAGATTTTTGATGTACAATATAATATTGTGTAGATTCATGTAGGTGTTAGAGAAGTTTTATGTGGAATTGTGAATTTTATGATAAACACGGGTGCCCTATGTTTATTCAAAAAATGTGTTGACATGAGTTTTAAGGAAAAAGTTGAGAGTAAGGACATAAACATGGTGTGTGGGGTGCATTTCCCAAATACGAACTGCATTTTGTTTTATTATTTCTTAAACATGATGTTTTGCCCTATATGTTTTTTTTTATATATAAAAGAGATATGAAAAAACCCTATACATCAAGTCATGTGATCCAAATTCTTATTCTTCTACATAGACTTTTCCATTGTTAGATAATTGTAGATTTGTGTATTTAATTGATTTATAATCATCTTGTAATTATACAAGATCATGAATAAAGATATCTATTTTTCCCTCAATTATTATATTTTGTGAGTGATCTATCAATTGTTCATCATCTTGTTAATTATAATTTTGGTTTGGATCCATTCAATCCACATTATTCTACAATAATTTGGTATAAGAGATCTGGTAATCAAAATGGGTACAAGATTTGATATTAAGAAATTCAATTTGCATGTCAATTTCAAACTATGAAAATTGAAGATATAAATGATTCTAATTCAAAATAGATGTGGAAATAGCATTATCTAGTAATTTAAATAAGCTAGATTCGATAACACATTTGAAAATTTATATTTGAAGGCCCTCTCTATCATACAACTTTGATTATTGAACATGGTATTGTGGGAAGTGGAAAAAGAATTAAGAGCGGTCGCCTTTTGATTGAAGCTTGAGTCATTATATATGATGAAATTCATAGCAACTTAGCTACTATTGAAATGTCAGCTTCATGACTTAAAATTAGGTGAGGGTAAATATTTGAAAGCTCATTTAGATGAATTTGATTCTATTGTGACGGATTTGCATAACAGAGAAGTTAAATTGGATGATGAAGATTTGGCCATTATGCTAAAGTGTTATTTGCTTGCTAGTTTTGAGTGTTTTTGTGAGATTATGTTGTATGAAAAGGATGTATTAGTCCTTAAGGGTGTGAAATTAGTCCTAATACAATATGATTTGATTGATAGTTAGTTGATTAGTAGCGATATTTCCAAGGACTCACATAGTGAGGGACTAATAGCTAGGGGAGGACCTATGAATAAGGGCTTGGTGATCGTATGAAGTCTATATTTAAATTGAAGAGTTGGCAGAAGAATGTGGCATATTATGGGTGTCACAGTAAGGGGTATATTAGGAAGTTTTGTCCCAATAGGAAGCCCGTTGATAAGTTTGGTGAGTCATCCAGCATATAGGATAATGCGGTTATAGCCCAAAGTGACAGTGATGGAGATATGGTGACGACCACTAATAAACGTACCAAGACTAGTGATTGATGAATCATGGATTCTAGGTGTTCTTACCATATATTTTCCAACTAGAGTTGGTTTGAGATGTTCGAGGTGAATTAGGGGGTGTTGTTTTAATGGGCAACGATGATGTTTGCAAAGTAGCCGGGATTGGGATGATAATGGTGATGATGTATGATGGTGTGGTCAAAACACTATCCAACATGAGGTATGTCCTTGAGATGACTAAGAAATTCATCTCTTTGAGTTCCTTGGATTGTAATGGGTACCAATAAGTTATTAAGGATCATATCCTGAGAGTTAACAAAAAGAGATCTAGTGACAATGAAGTGGAAGCAAATCGAGACACTATATGAATTAGTGGGTTCCATTGTTATGGGGACGGATGTTGTGACATTGATGAGGCTGACATATTTGAATGTTATGAGACTTTGGCACATGAGATTAGGATACATGAGTGTTAGGGGACTTATTGAGCTCTCTAAGAAGGGTTGACTGGATAAACAGAGTACGAGTACTATAGATTTTTGTGAGCATTATTTATTTGGAAAGTAAAAGTGGGTTAGCTTTTATGAAAGCTATGCATAGTATGAGAGCACATCTTGAGTATATTTGTTTAGATTTATGAGTTCTAGTGAGAGTTTCCAAAGGTGGTTCACAGTACTTACTCACATATATTGATGAGTTCTCTAAAAAGGTATGAATGTATTTCTTAAAGTATAAGAATGATGTGTTTGGTGTTTTCAAATGCTATAAGACTTTACTAAAGAAGTAAATTGGGAAGCAAGTTAAGTATATGAGGAAAAGTAATGGTGTTTAGTTTAGTGAGTAGAGTTTCATTGATTTCTACCAACACCATGGGATAGTGAGACACCACACTTGTGTTGGGAGACCACAAAAAAATAGGCTTGCTAAGTAGGTGAAGAAATCCCTATTGGAGAAGGCTCATTGTATATTATTATAGGGAGGAATAGGTAGAGAGTTTTAGGTTGAGGCGGTTCACATGGCAGCATACCTGGTGAACCGGTCACCAAATTGGTCCATTGAGTTAAAAACACTTAAAGATTTGTAGTTTGGTAAGATAACTGATTACTTTTATTTGCATGTATTTGGTTGCTTACTTATGCTTATATGAATATTTGTAAACTTAAGCCTAT
Organism: Tamarix chinensis; assembly: GCA_030549775.1. NCBI lineage: Eukaryota > Viridiplantae > Streptophyta > Magnoliopsida > Caryophyllales > Tamaricaceae > Tamarix > Tamarix chinensis. Next base: position 2,973,399 of record CM060175.1, on the reverse strand, counting down.
ATCCAAGAAGTGTATATTTCTTAGCATTACATCTAGAGTGAAGGGGTACATGTTATAGGACTCGATTGTATCCAAGTTCTTAACTATTAGGGATGATACCTTCTATGAGTCTTTGTTCCTCTAGAAGACTGAGTCTTGTGATAGTGTATATAAAGAGTTAGAGCAAGATAGTGCTTCAAGATAGGTGGAGGTTGATTTGGATAATAGAGGCCCTTATGATAGATGTACTATTTCTGAAGTGATTGGATCCAAGTAATAGGTGTAGAAAAGGTGTGTTTCTCTAAGGAGAGCATAGAGTTAGGCCTCTAGTCAGATATAGTTTTGAATAATTGGCTGGCTATGCTTTATCTAATGCTAATACTATTATTGATGTGCATAAGAGAGCATCATTCTAATAGGCTATTAAAAGTTCTAGTTCTACTAAGTGGTGTGTTGCTAAAAAAGAGGATATAATTCCTTATTAAAGAATCAGACATGGTAACTTGTGAAGGTGCCAAGGAATAAGAAGATAATTGATTGCAAGTGGTTGTACATGCTCAAACAAGGAGCCCTAGGGGTTGAGAGACCAAGGTACAAGGCTAGTTTAGTTGTACATAGATTTAGTCATATTCCAAGCATGGAATATAACAAGGTATTTTCTCTTATGGTTAGACATACTTCTATTCTTACTTTGCTTGTGTTTATGGCTATGCATGATCTAGAGTTATATTTTTGCATGGTGGGCTTGAGGAGGAGATTTACATACAATAAATTGTTGAGGGGATGTATTATCATGTGTACCTATTAAAGAGGTCACTATATAATCAAAAGCTATCTCCTAGATAGTGGTATAAACGGTTTGACGAGTTTATACTTGAATATACTTTCTCTAAAAGTGAGTATGATGGATGTGTATGCTTGAAGGAGATGGAGGGAGGCTCTCTTTTGTATCTTTTGCTATCTGCTGATGAGATATTTTTTGCAACAAAAAATATGTCTGATGTTGATAGGGTGAAGTCAAGGTTGAAGAGTGTGTTTGATAGAAGGATCTTGGAGCAGCAAAGATGATTATTAGCATCAAGACCATAAGAGACCGTAAGTGGAATCATTTGTACTTGTCACAAGAGTCCTATTTGAGTAAGGTGTTGGAGAGGTTTGCTTTGATGGATGCTAAGATGGTAAGTGCTCTGTTGGCCACTTTATATTTTCTACTTTAGATCGTCCCAAATTCAAAAAGGAGGAGGAGTTCATGGTCGATGTTCCATATCAAATGTTGTTGGTTATATCATGTATGCTATGGTGTGTACTTGACTTGATATCGCCGAAGCTGTTTAGTGTGGTGAGTTGATATATGGCATATTAGGAGAAGGCTTACTACCAATAGTAAAGTAGATTCTAAGGTACTTGAAGGGTATTGTATCAACTTGTATAGAGTATGCGAGATCAGTTAATTTACTGGTTAGGTTCATGGACTCTGATTATGGTGGATACCTTGATAAAAGGAGATCCACCAGTGGATATGTTTTTTTTTAGCTATTAGCTGGGGGTCTTCTTTACAGGACGTAACAATCTTATTCACTATCTGTTTTGTGAAGAATTAGGATTTTTTCCATCGTTGAACGAAGTAAATTGACATCAAGTATCACTTAATATAATGTATTATTGTAGTTGGAAAAGTTATGTAGGAGAAAATGGTTTCTTTGAATAATCTGACCAATATGCTAACAATGCTACCGGCAATGGATAAGTTCGAGTGTTTCTTGGAGTGTCCATGGGCCATGAGGTATTTTTTCAGGCTAGGAATTTATTACATGTCATGTGTTACAAATACTTTATTAAGGTGGATAATTGTGAGCTTAGATTGTATTTTTGATACAGATCATAATATTGTGTTGATTCGTGTAGGTTTTGGATAAGTTTTATGTGGACTTATGAATTTTGTGATAAACACAAGGGCCCTATATTTATTGACATAGGTCGTGTTTTTTTTTTCACAGAATGCGTTGATGCGAGTTTCAGGCAAAATTTTGAGAGTAAGGAAATAAATACCGGGAGGGAGAGGCATGTTTTCCAAATACGAATTGTGTTTTTTCTTTATTTTTTAAAACACGATGTTTTATCCCGTAGGATATTTTTTTAGTATAAAAGAGATATGAGAAAACCTTAGTTAGCAAGTCATGCTACCCAACTTCTTCTTCTCCATAAAATTTGTCATTGTTAGAGAATTGTAGATTTATGTAATTGATTGATTGATTAGTTTAGTCATTTTGCAATTACAAAAGAGCACGAATAAAAATCTCTATTTTTTCCACAATTGTTCTATTTTATAATTGATCTATTACTTACTCATCATCTTGTTAACTCTAAGTTTTGCTTGGATCCATTCAATCCATATTTTTCTACAACACTACCTTTGGTATATCCTAACCACATATCATAACCCTCCATTTATTGATCTATTTTTAGTGCAATCACTTAGAAACACTTGATTTGAAATGGGTTGAAATGTAAGAAATCAAGTCTTATATTATCATGATATATGAAAGAGTAAAAATCAAAATTGATTCCCTAGACATGTCTTAGGGTTTTTTTCCCTTGCTAACACACATTATATATCTGGATGTTAGCATATGAATCTCATGTTTTTTTACACCATCTTCTTAGAAAACTATGTTATTATATGATGTTATAACGTATTTTACATGAACCCTTAGTACTCATATATTGATACCATCACTTCATAGTCATTATCTATTCAATGGATAAATGACATGTGGTGAAGGATAACAATAATGTTCCAAGTGTTGCTTTTAACAGAGAGGGTTTATAACCTACGGTTAGGTTGATTTTACATTTAGGCATTTTACCTTGTGTTTAGACTTCTTTTTATTGTTCATTGATTTGAACTTTGATTACCCCCTTCTCTCAGACCCCTTTATTTATAAAACTGTATCTTTAAAATGTAGTTTATATCTCTTTTGTAATTTCGCTAATCATGTGCATAAGTTTTTTTAATGTTTTAGTATAGCATCAAGCATGGATTAAGTAATGATTACACCTCTTTCATATTCGATGCTATAGTAATATTTTCTAATTTTGTTTTAATATTTTCCATATTATTTTGAAAATAAAAGGTTTTAGTTGGAAATTTGGACGTGTTACAATATTCTTTTTTATTATAATTTACTTAGTTTATAGCCTAATTAAGTAAAGTGGCTATATCAAAATTTATGTAAAATCATATAAAATTAGTTATAATTAAAAATTAATTTTAAAAACTAACCTAATCGATAAAAAATTATAATTAACCTAATAAAAAATAAAAATATAATTAATCTTAATTTATAATTTATTAATAAAATTATTAGTTATGGCATGAAAATAAAGTTGACATGATCTAAACTTAAATTGGTAAAAGAGACTCACATAACTAGTACTTAATTCGATCTAAAATGATAGAATAATTTCAAACATAGTGAACTAATTTTTTTATTTTTAAATCCAACCTAGTTCAATAAAATAAAATGACTCAAGTTATGTGTTTCGATATAAATGCAACTTGATCCGAAAAAATAAGATAGCCTTATAATCTGAATCTGTGTCTAACCGAACGCTATGCAACCCGATCTGATTGACTTATCAGAGCTCCCTAAATCTAGAAGTATGCGAATAGATACCTAATTATCATCGTAGTTTTATTACGACTTTTAGTCTTTTTCACCGAAGAAAACTAAGGGTCGTTTACTTTGACCAAACCATACCCTTGATGAAGACCACCTCCGACTTAGAATAGAATGTTATTATTACGCCTACTAGAAAAAAAGGCCTTCAAGTCCACAAACAAGAATCAAAACGCAGGCGAGGTCGGCAATATGCATCTCTATACATCCGGTTAATGTCAGGACGACGTATTTTTTTTTTAAAATTATTAAATTTTAATTTATGTTTATAGAAAAAAAATCTATATTGATATAAAAAAATTATTTTACCTCTTTTTGTACTGAATTTTTATGATTATTAAAAGTAATTAAATCTACTTATATAGTCATTATTTATATCTATATAATAATTATTTCTATCCGTTTGTGATATTCATTTCTAGAGAGATTATATGATATTTATTTCTATAACATAATGATCATAATTATTTTCTTGATTAATTAAGACACATATTAATAGATACTTTCAACATAAAAAATGAGGTTTTATTTATATTTGTTCTAAAATTTGACCATTTTAAATGATAATTATGTTAAGTTATAAAGTGATTATAAATACCTATACCTATACCTATATATATATATAATAATTATTTTTACTTATATGTGACACTTATATCTATAGAAATTATATATGTTACTATAATCATTGTGTATTTTTGTTTTAATGATTATCATATACTATACTTATTATATATATATATATAATATAATATATAATGTTTGTGCTTAGTACATAAGTTATAATCTTATTTTATTTTATCTCAAAAGATAATACGTTTGTCTTAGACGTCTCTATCGATCCTATCTTAAACCAATACCTTATGTCTTACGAATATAAGAAAATATATATTTGTTATTATAAATATTCACAATAAACTAACTTTTCAAACGATAACTTTTTAATTATTGATATAAATCAAACTCTCGTCCTAGGATTATTCGGATTACTATATCTATTATAATGGTAATTGTATGTATCGGGGGATTGTGAGTGTCGTTTTATCACATTCGTCTATTACTACTCAAACGTTAAAATTAATATCTATTTTTTTGGTTGACATAAAAGTTGGGTGTAAACGGTTTCATAAGCATACACTGATGTATATCTAATCTTTATTGCAAAACGCATGCCAAAAGTCTTTGTTGTAATTTGATTGTCAAGCTCCAAGCAAATTATCACCGTCCTATCTGACTCCTATTTGTTTCTATATAATTAATTATTCAGCTTTGTGAATTCCTTAAAAGCCAATTAATTTTATTTTATATTTTATGCCTCAAAATAAACCTTTCTTTTCCTCATTTTCGAATTCCAACCCCACCCTCACTCCAATCTCCTTCCCTCCCTTCCCGCATTATCACCGCTTATAATTCTTTTCCCTCCACCACCGGCCATCAGTCACCGCCGTCACAATCGCTTCTATTACTATCTTAAGAAAGGGTAAGTTTTCGTTCTTCACTAGACCCTCTCTCTAAATGGGTAACTGTAATGCGTGTGTCAGACCTGGAAGCAGCAGCCGACATCAGCAACAGAAGAACAAACAGCAGCACCACAATTTAAACGAACAGAGGAAGAAGCACGTTAAAAAAGGAACAAACCCATACGCGAATTCTCCAGCTCCCATCACTGTAATAGAAGATGTAGTCCCCCTCGGCCAACGGACACGAATTTCCGACGAGTACATCGTCGGACGTGAACTCGGACGTGGCGAGTTCGGCGTCACGTATCTTTGTACGGACAGGGAAACCAAAGAGAAACTCGCTTGTAAGTCAATCTCCAAGTGTAAATTACGTACTGCGGTGGACATAGAAGATGTTCGTCGTGAAGTCGCGATCATGTCAGCGTTACCCGACCATCCTAACGTGGTCAAGCTAAGAGCTACTTATGAGGATAATGCAGCAGTTCATTTAGTTATGGAGTTATGCGAAGGTGGGGAATTGTTTGATAGAATTGTGGCCCGTGGACACTACAGTGAGCGAGCGGCGGCTGGAGTTGCGAAGACGATTGCCGAGGTTGTGAAGGTGTGCCATGAACAAGGGGTTATGCACAGGGATTTGAAGCCTGAGAATTTCTTGTTTGCTGATAAGAGAGAGAACTCATCCTTGAAAGCTATTGACTTTGGGCTTTCTGTGTTCTTCAAACCTGGTATGGTGGTAAATTTATGAATTTGAATTCTGTGCATTTGAGAATCTGGTTTTCTTTCTCAATCTGACTTTGATTCGGGTGATTTCGTCTGTGTTTTTTCTGATTGAACAGGGGAGAGTTTTACTGAAATTGTGGGGAGCCCATATTATATGGCGCCAGAGGTTTTGAGGAGGAATTACGGACCAGAAGTGGATATTTGGAGTGCTGGAGTGATCTTGTATATTTTGCTATCTGGTGATCCTCCGTTTTGGGCAGGTATTCAATCTTTCTAATTCAGTCGACTAGGGTGTTCTTGATCATAATTTCCATAATTCGAGGCTGGAGAACTCTTGGAACTATTCATCCGGCATCATGTGTTCTTCACCCTTTTTTTCAAAAAATAAAATAAAATAGAAACAGCGTTCTTGATAAGTTATCTGATATGTTTCATGGAATTTGCCGATTGCGATGCAAATTATCCTTATTTTTATCTCTTGTTTTGATATTTCGAGCAGGGACTGAGCAAGGTGTCGCTTTAGCAATATTGAGAGGAGTGCTTGATTTTAAGAGAGAACCATGGAACCAAGTATCTGACGCTGCAAAAAGTCTTGTCCGGCAGATGTTAGATCCTGATCCCAGAAAACGTTTGACTGCTAAACAAGTTCTTGGTAAGCCCCTCTGAACTTTCTCAGCTGTCGTGTTTTCAAGGGATACTGCTAATTGCATGAAGATAGAAAGAAGGGGGGAATGTGAATCGAGTATTTTAGTGATTGTCATATATTTGTCGGATAATCTGTATGATCCAATTCTTATGTTTGTGAGACAACTCTGATTTGGATTGGTAGGTATTCTCCCGCCGACGTGTTGAACAAAATGAATCAGATATTAATATTTGATATAGGCCAAGGGATGTCACTTGTCTGATTTCATTTTGTAAGCTACAGTGGCTGGTCGATTTGGGTGTGCTAGAACCTGGAAGCTCTTTCCTCTCCCCTTAAGACAAGCTCCATTCAGAGTACAGTAGAATATTACCATTTAAGCTTGAAATAGACTCTGCACATGTTAAAGTAAGACCTTTTCATGCTACACAGAGTAGGTTATAAACACTTATTAATGTAGTTAGGCTTTGATTTCGGTTGATCTTTCCAGCTGGATGTCAATGTTTCATTTCTCAGTTTTTGTGTCAAACTACGACGTGTTTTCTTATTAGAAACTCAAACAATGGCTTATTAGTCTGAAAAATCATTTCTACAATCTAAAAAGTCTGCTTTTTCCACCTAGGATGTCTTGCTTGTAATTTTATGTGTCTCCAATTTCGTTGAGATGAAATGAAAGTGATGTTATTTTGAGCTGCAAATCTGGGTTTTTGTTTTGTCTATATTAACTTCCATGTTAGGCTTGGATACATTCTTGCTTCTGCTAGAACTTTGCTACCCAACTTCTAGTCGAAGTTAGATTATTGATATCGTTGTGATGTCTATTTTTCTCATCACTGCCTAAATGTGTTGAGGGAGTTTGTTTTGCGACCACCCTCCCCCAGCATTCCCCTACAGGGCCACAATGGTTATGCACGATCTTATAAGTTATTGTTTGAAAAAACTTCAGATGCTAGCTTTCAGTGGTATTTGTATGCTTTCTCTGAAGAAACTCACGACCTTAACTTTCATTGGTCGTCAGAGGGGCTTTTTGTAAAGACTAATAGGTTCCCCTTGCTTTCATCAACACGATTTGGTATTTTTATTCATTGGCTTTTGATTTTCTCATATAATATAGCTTCTATGGCCTCATTACGTGTTCTTACTAAACGAGAATTATGGCATTGAACAATGACCTGCATGAAAGTATGATAACTCAGCTCATTTATTGAACTTCAGTGAAAAACTTTAGAACACTGGATTGTCCATCAATTTTCAAACATAATTGTATGACAGTTTTCTTCATCAAAAGTCTATTTCGTTTATTTAAATGAGTCATTTGGGATGCAGCCCTCACTAGCTCGCAATCTCATAGAGTATGGTTGTGTAGACTCAGGCCTGGCCATTGGTAGGATTCTTCTTGGGTGATTGTTGTGACAAACATAATTGCACTAGAACTGCCTCGGCTAACGATTTCTATCTGTTGCTATCCATACAATTCTTTCATTTTTCTTTTACCTCTTTCCAAGGCTAAGTCGATAGGAAAATATATATTTCTTTCTATGCAGAGCATCCTTGGATTCAGAATTCCAAAAAGGCTTCTGATGTGCCATTGGGAGATCTAGTAAGAACAAGGCTCAAGCAGTTTGCAACTATGAATAAACTTAAAAAGAAAGCTATGCGGGTAAGTATCTTGTTTTTTTTTTTCTTTTTTTGTTGAATCTTAACTTGCCTATCAATTGAAGTTCTGATCTCAAAAACCTCGTGGTATCATCCAAATTGTTGATGAGTGCTTTTGTTTGCTAAAATTAAATTGTAGGTTATTGCGGAACATCTATCGATTGAAGAGATGGAAATCATTAGGGACATGTTCACAGTGATGGATACTGACCGTGATGGAAAGATAAAGTATGAGGAATTGAGGGCTGGCCTTCACAAGGTTGGTTCACAGTTGGCTGAACCAGAGATAAGGCTACTTATGGAAGTGGTAAGTTTTGCGTAAACATTTCACATTCTTCATCATTGTGCTTCCATATTTCCAGGACAAGATTAAGTTGTAGGCATGACAATTGGGGAGTGGTAAATACCTAATCGTAGTGTCAAAAGGTAGTTGAAGATCTTGCCTTAAGTGCTTTCTGTTGGTTGTGCAATATACTGGCTCGTATATAGTAGTTATTTGATGTTCATGTTTGTTTGTTCAAAGGTGTACTTCAAATCGAAATTACTAGTCCCTGTACTTCACAATTACATTTTTCAGCTTCCCTATTTCCACTACATGTATATTCACAATCGGTTACACAAAAGCCTCTCTATTAGGATTGTAATGTTTTTTGGTTTTCACGCACATTGTTGAGATTGATCTAATTTTGTAGTATGTGGTCAGTCTCTCTGATTTTGACCCAGTCTGTCTGTTTAGGCTGATGTTGACGGGAATGGCCATCTAGACTATGGGGAGTTTGTGGCAGTGACGATACATTTACAGAAGATGGAGAATGATGAACACTTCCATAGGGCATTTATGTTCTTTGATAAAGATGGAAGTGGTTACATTGAACTAGAAGAACTTCAAGATGCACTGGTAGATGAATCTGGTGAAATCGATGCTGATATACTAAATCAAATCATGCTTGAGGTCGATACAGATAAGGTGTGCTTTCTCCTCTTTTTTCCTCATCCCTCTGCATTCGTACGTTTGCTGATCAATTTTTTTAGTTGAAACTAGAGCCGGCAAAAGTTAACCCGACTTAACTTGATTTGCATAACACCTAACCTGATATAACCCGTTAAATTCATCAACCTGACTCGACCCAATGCTAACCCGAATATAAGTAACTGGACCCGACTCTAACCCGTAACCCGAAATTAATCTGACCCCCCACCAACCCTATCCGTCATCAGCCCGACCCGCTATCAACCCCACCTGACCCGACTTGAAAAAACCAAATTCAATATTAATTAGTTATGATAATAAAAAAAATGCACGTGTTATTATTTATTTAAAACTTTTTAAAAAGATATTATTAATTAAATTTTATTTATTTTTTTTACTTTTATTGTGAACTTACTTATTCACCAATGATATTCTAATTTTATTTTTTTTTTTTGTATAAAAACACAACATTATAAAGCCATAATAATAAGCAAATAACAATTAATAACACATTATTAATCACTTTCTTGCATGAAGTTAAACTTAATGCTTGGTTATGAGGCTAACGATTTAGATTAATTTTGGTGGTCAATGTTTGATTTGACCCAAATCTAAAATGATTCGATCCACGATTAGCTTGGCTCGAATCCAACCCAACCCATTATATGCTAAAAAGTTCTTATTCATTAAGTTAATCTAAACCTAACTCGTCAAATTAATTCAAATACGAAATCACCCGAATATGAGATTGCTTGGTCCAATCCTGACCCGATAAAGATGCAAATAGGGCGGATATGCCTATACCCGTATCCGTACCTGTACCTGAACTGGTATCCACTTACACATCCATATCTGTATCCGTTGGATATCTGTTACTTGATGAATAGTCCATATACCTATTAATAGATATTATCTAGAGGATAAATTAATTACCTAATGGATAAACCAATTTAGAGTTAAGCCAAATAATAATTTTAACCTTAATTTATACTATATTTAATTTAAAATTAAAGGTAAAAGGGTAATTATATATCAGATAAACAGATACGGATATGGATACGGGTATGGGTATAGGTATGGATATGGATATCCCATACTCACATCCAATGGGTATTTTTTTCCATCCTCCATATCCGTTTAAGCATTTGACGAATAAAACTTAGCGTGTTTTAGATAAAATCCATCTTGTTTACATCCATAGACCCAACTGGGCCTGACGAGCTAAATTGAAATAATCTAAAATCGACCTGACTCAAATTCAAATTATCTTAATCCAAACCCGACCCGATCCAGTAAATTACCCAATACAATCCAGATATACAACTACCTGAATCTGAACCCAACCTGAACAATTAGACAATCCAAAATAATCTGATTCAACCCACAACCGACCCGTAAAAAAATGACCCGTAAATAACTCGATCCGATAATAACCCAACCTAAATCCGACCCACCCTACCAGATTGCCACCTATAGTTGAAACAAAGTTTTCCAATCTCGTGTTGGTGCAATTATTTCAGGATGGACGGATAAGTTTCGAGGAGTTCGTTGCGATGATGAAAACCGGTACTGATTGGAGGAAAGCGTCTAGGCAGTTCTCGAGAGAAAGATTCAAGTCCCTCAGCGTTAATTTGATGAAGGACGGATCAATGCAGCTTCAAGATGAGATAAATGGTCAAGTAATTGCAGTGTAAGAGGAAGCTTTGTCAGTGCACCTTTTATTTCTCTTTTTATCTAGACGGGGTTTCTGATTCGTCTTTGAAAGGAACACAATCCGATTTTCGACGCCGAAGGGGCGCACATTGTGAAGTACTCGTCTCCGGTTGTCTTCCAGGACCAAGCAGTCATGTGTAAGGATGTGTAATTTTTCCTCCTTGTAGTATTTTGTTTTGTTTTGTTGGAATGTTATGTAGTTGGCTTTGCGCAGCATTAACTTAGAAGTCCAATTGAAGCTATGACAAATTTTATGTTTTACGATGATCATAGATGAATAGATTGTGGAACATGTATAAATAGTGTAGCTAATAGGTTCTTTTTCATTCTCTTTTCTTCTGTATTTAGTTATTACTAGCCTATGTGACGTATGGGTGTTTATAAATAAATAAAGATGCACAAAATATACCCAAAATGCGTTTAGTAAAATTTGACGTTATATGGGATTTTTACACATTCGTAAATTTTAATAATAGCACAGTAGATCGGAGCCTAAAGGGCTAACCACTTAAGAACTTAAAATAACAATTGTAGATCTCATTTTTATGTATAAACCTTAACTTTTATCTAAATACTTATAGGGTAAAACAAGTATTATGTTGGTAAAATAACAATATCAAGATCAAGCATACATTAAGATAAGGCTAATTAATATCTCTTTTAGTTTCATTCAGGTTATTAATTTGCGTTAGGTGAATATAGAACTCTTTTATAAAATTAATGAGCAAGAAATAGGATTATTTGCCATAGTCTCTTAATATCATGGAAGTCAAACCAAATGAATGGATATAAAGTCTTGGTTCATGCCAAAGTAACCTGGTAGATATAAAATCTGACTTATGTCAAAGTTACTCTCTTGTTGTGACTGGACCTTTTAGTATCGATACATTATAGTGCATCATTAGTGTTTAGAGTAGGAAAGACACTTAGACCAACTAGGATCTTGGGATCAATTAGGATCCTACACCAAGGCAAATTAAACCATGGTAGCTAATAAAAAATAGAATAATCCGGACCTATTATGATGCTTATTCTATTTTAAGTGGTTAATATCTTATCAAATTAGGATGTTATATCACATAAAAGTATACGAGTAATATCACACAAATTAACCAATTGTTTCAATCCATTGCACCCACAAAAGGTTCTTATATGTTCTAATGTTTTCATAAAGGTATCTTAAAGTGATCTTTCCATTTCTTAATCAATTATGCTTAGGTGGAATTATATAATGCTGATATCAACCATAAATATCGAAACCGACATTTATTTTCCATTTACTTTCCTTTGTGCACAATTCAAATCTAGGTTAACCTAAGGTTAAGGTCAAAGCCATAGTTTAGTTACTTAACCACAGTCTTACAATACATTACAGAATATCTCAAGTTAATTCTTAAGGCCAAAGATGGAATTCCAATTAGAGGTTAATTAGAGTCTAATCCTAAATCATATTATTTATCCATTTATTAGAGTATCCAAGTGAAGGTCAAATTAAGGCCATTATATAAGTCCATGTTATTTTCTTTCATTATGCTAAGTCATATAAAATTACGTTGCGCATTTTAAGGCTATAATGTAAGTTGTTAGAAGTCTATTAGCGATAATTTTGATTCATTATACAGATACTAGCCATAGGAACTTTTAGATATTTAATCCTCTACTCATTCCATGGTCAGGAGAAAAGCTAAAATGTGATGCTAAGGTCAATTAGGATCAATTTTATCTTTACTAACTTTAATACATCAATTAAATCTAGGTAAACTTATAGGTACTAGCATCTTAGGTCATTATCCAATCATGCTAAAATTAAAATATCACATTCAAAAATAAATAAGTAAGAAAAGCAAAACTGGTTAAGACTATTCGATGGGTTTCCAAACACTAGTCAGGTCTCAATGACTATTCTATTAGTCTCATGGATTAGTCAATCAATTAGGGCACTGCCAACCTTCCCAGTTATGGTGAACTAGTCGATTGGTTAACCCCACTGGTCGACTATTCTAAGAACCAGCTGATTGATTTGGTTAAACCGATCAATGCATCTAAACCAAGACTAAGACTACTAGGGACACAAACCAACTAATCAATGGTTTGATCCAATCATTCAATTATTCTAGGAACCAGTTGATGGATTTGGTCAAACCAGTCAATAAGTTTAACCTAAAACTAAGAAAACTAAAGTCATAAGCCAACAAGTCGATCGGTTGACCCAACTAGTTGATTGTTCTAAGAACTAGTCGACAGGTTTAGTCAAACCAATCGATTAGTTAAGGAAAAAAGTTAGCCCTTACCAAGCACATCACACACATGCTCATTCTACAAACTTTTCTCAATCCCACTAAACCTAAACCATAACTCACTTATGCTTCTTAGCAACCAATAATCATAGATTGTCATGTTAAACATCAAAATCATGTTAAGAATCTCAATAACATAATAAAATCACAACTGCATGTTATGAACTTAAATAAAAGTGAGGAAGTCATACATTACCTTCTCTTCATGAAAAATCTATCCATCATATCACATATACTAATGTTACTTAAGATCATTTGGGTATAGATTTTTTCATTATTTAGATCATTTTATGATTTTATTTAGCTAAAATTATCCTAAAAGAACTTTTATGATATTTCTTACCTTCTCACCTTCTCTCCCTCCCTCCCTCAATTTCCTCTCTCTTTTAGTGGCTATAGCTACATGTTTGACTTTCTATACCCTCTTACTTGACCTACTAACCTCTTCCATATTACCTTTGGACCTCAGTCTACCTCCCTTACCTCATCATGAATTTTTCTTATGTTCAGTTGCCTACACTCAACTAATTTAGGCTTTTCTATCCCTTCATTTTGTGGATGTCAATAAACTATCTTCTATACACTCCATTCTTGACTCATTTCACTTCTTACCTTCTGCATTTTCTTTCTTCTTCCTTTCCCTTACGTAAATTTTTCTTTGAAATATCCTTCATTTTCCTCCCTTTTCCTTAATACTAGGGAAAAGGGAGGCTTGACTCTCTTCTTCTCATCCTTTAGTTGACTCTTATCTCTTCTTTATTCTCCTAATATTAGCCTTAGCTCTACCTATTTTCTTTGAATAGATAAAGTGTTAAGGTTTTGAGGAAGGTTAAAGATGTTAACTTTCTTCTCTTTAAAATTATATTTTGAGAGAAAGGTTATTTTATCCCTTTTTCTTCTTTTTATGATTTTGTTTCATTATGTGTTGAGAAGGAGATGTAATCTTTTTGGTTCTCGATTCTCTTAGGAAATCAAGGGCCTTGATACAATCCATCAAGTTAGGAGTATTTTTGTGCTAGAGAATTTTCTTGGAGGTAAGGCATTCTTACCTCTAATGTTGCCAAGGAATTATGTTGTTTATTATGGTTTTATATTTTTTCATGTTATGTGATGCATATGTATTAATCTGAGTTTTTGGATTTGTATATGTCACAATAATTTTATTTTTGAAGCTTTAGAGTATGTTTATGTACTTCGATACTATGCATAAGTTTTTTGTGAAATTCAAGCTTTAGAGCATGTTTAAGTACTTTGTACTTTGATACTATGCATGGGTATGTTTAAGGCTTCTCTAACTATGCAATATGTTGTGAATAAAATCCATGACAATCCTTTTGATTCTTGAGGCATGCATTCCATCAAGTAAGATATAGTTTGTCGACTTACCAATGATCATACATGTATGCCCTATATAGGTGGCAATTGGATCGGGTTCGGGTCATTATAGTGGGTTAGGTCATTTTTAGGTTAGGTTATTTTGTGGGTCGGTTAGGATATTTTGAGTTTTGGTCATTTTGGTTTTCCTTAATTCTTTAGCTGGGTCATGTTTGGATTCGGGTCATTACAAATTCAAGTTGTATCGGGTTAATTTATCGAGTCAGGTTGGGTCGAGTATGGGTTGAGATAGTTCTAATTAGAGTCAGGTAGGGTTTATATTATCTTGGGGTAGCTTGTTAGGTTAGGTTAGGTCAGGTCTAGAGATGTAATTGGGATAGATTTTACTCAAAATCTGATGGATTTTATCTGACGAATACTTAAACAAATATAGATAAATGGATATGGATGATAGAAAAAATATCTGTTAGGTTCGGTTATGGATACAAGCATGGGATATCTGTACCCCTAACCGTATCTATTACCATAACCATTTATTAGATATATAATTACCTTTTACACTTAATTTAAAAATAAATATAGTATAAATTAAGGTTAAAATTGTCATTTGACTTAATCTAAATGAGTTTATCCATTGGGTAATGGATTTATTTGCTAGATAATATTCATTAATGGGTAAATAAATTATCCATCAGATAACATATATTCAACTGATACTAATATGGATATGTTAATGGATACTTGTTTAGGGTATGAGTATAAATTTGGGTATTGATTTTCTTATTGGGATAAGTAACATTAGTTTCTTTTTTTTTCCTAATTGGATACAATAAATCCAGATAAAATAATTTATCTAAAATTTAAATTTAACCTAATTCTAATTCTAACCCTCAACTTTACTTTTGTGTCTATATCGGCGATGTTTCCTTCTAGGGATAGATTGAATTGTACTAGGCTCTACTTTGATTTGGCCTTAGAGATACATGGGGTAAAATTCCTAGTAGACCTGGTTGAGATGGACCTTCAAAATTTTGACATTATCCTTGGGATGTATATGTTGGGGATGTACAAGGTGGTGATAGAATCCACCTAGGAGTGAGTCTTGTTGCAAGGACCTTAGGATGCTAGGGTCTCCTATTGGAGATGTAAGCCTAGACTTACAAAATATGTCATATCTTCCCATAATTTGTATTCCTTGGTGTGGAGATGTTACCCTATGTAATCATTTGGGGGCTCAGGAGTTGAACAAGTAAGTGTTAGCATTGGAGGATATTTTGGTTTCCCGGGAGTTTCTAGACGTATTTCCTGAGGAGATTCTAGGCATGTTGTTGGTAACATTAGATAAAATTCACTATTGAGTTGGTACCGGGGCCCGAACCTATATCAAAGCTGCTTTACCAGATGAAATCAGTAAAGTTGAGAGGGATGAAGGCTCAGTTGGAGGATTTGATGACTCACGGGTCCATTTGCCTAAGTGTGTCTTCTTAGGGAGGGCTAGTTTTGTTTATGAAGAAGGACATGGGCCTTCATTTGTGTATCGATTGTCAAGGTTTGAACTTGCCGATGGTAAAGAAATGCTATCCGCTTTTGAGGATCGGTGATTTATTTGACTAGATTTGGGGTGTTTTAATTTTCTTAAAGATTAACTTAAGTTCAGGATATCATCAATTACCCATCGCCGAAGTAGACATCATGAAAATTACCTTTATGACACAGTATGGGCACTACGAGTTTATGGTGATACCTTTTGGGCTATTCAATGCACTTGCCATCTTTATAGACTTTATGACAAGGATTTTTTGGCTATTCCTTGATCAATTTGTCGGGGTTTACATATATGACATTTTGTATTTCTCTCAGACTAGAAAGGAGCATGAGCAGCACTTGTATAGAACATTTTCACTCCTTAGAGAGCATAAATTGTATGCCAAGATCTCTAAGTGAGAGTTTTAGCTTTGGGAAGTTGCATTTTTGGGTCATGTGGTTTCACTAAAAGGAGTCACCATGGATTCAGTGAAGGTTTTGATAGTAACTAAGTGGAAGGCTCCCACTATCATCCCTTGGGTATGTAATTTTTTGGGTTTAGCTGGGTACTACAGATACATTGTTATAGACTTTTGAAAGGTAGCTCGCCCATTGACCAACCTCCTAAAGAAGATGACTAGGTTTTAGTTGGATGACTCTTGTGAGATAGTATTCTAGGAGTTGAAGTGGTGTTTGACTAAAACATCGATTTTGATTTTGCCATTGGGATCTAACAAGTTGAGTCTATAGTGACACGTTGAAGCATGGATCGGGTTGCATTTGATGCAACATAGTAAGGTATTTGGTTACTCTTCTTTCCAGTTGAAGTAGCATGAGTAGAATTACCCGAATTATGACTTGGAGTTGGCATTAGTTGCCTTCACAATGAACATTTGGAATCATTATCTTTATAAGACTTAGTGTAGATTCTATTTTGACCATAAGAGTTGCATGTATACATTCACTCAGAAGGATTTGAGTATAAGGTAGAGGAGACGGTTAGAGTTGGTAAAAGACTAAGATATCAAGTTAACCTATAACAAGGGTAAGACTAATGTCATTGTAGATGCCTTGAGTAGGAAGACGTTACACTATGTGAGTGATTTTATGGTAACTAATCGGTTGCTAGAGGAGCTTGGAGAGATATGGATCAAGATAATCCAACATGGTGATCTTGAGGTCCGAATGTGTGCTTTAATGATTATGCTAATGGTTTTTGATGAGATCTAAGTGGGATAGCCTAAGGATTTTAAGCTCGAGAGGGTTCAGTAGAAGATTCTAGATAAAAGAGATGAGGGTTTCTAGATTTACAAGGATGGTAGAATTTGCTAGAAGTTTTGATGGTCTGTACCTCAAAGTTGTGTTGATCTAAAGTGCCAAATTTTTTAGAAGGGTCACTGTACTCCATATTCCATCCACGAGGAAGGGATATGCTATATAGGACCTCAAGAGGATACACCGCAAGAAGAATTAGAGTTTTTGTCAAGATGTCTGACCTATCAGAAGGTAAAGATTGAGCACCAAAGGCATGCAAGGTTGCTTCAACATTTATATGTTCCTAGATAGATGTAGAACTCCATCTTGATGAGTTTTGTGAATGGCCTACCTAGGAATATTAGTGGTTGTGACACGATTTGGGTTATCATTGACAGGTTGACTAAATCTACTATGTTTCTACTGATGAAGTCAACTTGGAGTATATATCAAATGGTCGATGCATATCTAAGGTTTGTGGTGGGTAGAAACGATATAACTACCGACATAGTCATCGATCAGGAAATGTGGAAGATGTTGTGAACCTAGGCCAACTCTAGTGGAAGTGATAAACGGTATATAATTACAATTATCTTGTTTTAACAAAAAAAACTAAGATACTAAACCCTATTATTTTCCCTCTTTTCCTTTTTATGTCTTCCCTTCTAGTCAATCTCCCTTATTCTCCTTTCCCCCCTTCTCCTACATGGAACATTATCCATAAACAATTCTCACATGCCCCTCACTCCCTACCACGTACAAGACTATTCCCTACTCCCATAAACTCCCACCTCCTAGGGTTGAGGTTGGAAATTTTTCCTCACCTCTCTCACCTATCTTTGCAGGACATATATACATTTATACATACACGACATGAAATGCTACCATCACTATTCTATCCCTTTTGTTTTTTTGCAACCAGCACATCAACACTTCCCTCTTTCACTACCTTTTCCCATCGCCAAGATTGCCCAAGATCACCCCCACTGGTGACCCTAACCGAGGTATCAACACAAAAGCCCACTGCCTTTGCCATTATCTCACCCAAACCACCGACCACCTTCTCCACAACCTACCCTTACGAACTAGATAAAACCACCAATCCTAACCTCCTCCATTCAAAAATTTTCACCAAGAAACACACAATATCATCGGCTAACACTACCACACCATTTTATTTCTTTTACCCTTCCTTGTTGTAGCATTTTTCACTGTAGTATAACCTTCCCCCTTCAGCAACTTTAGCTAAAAACCCACCATCATTTTGGCAGCCTTGGCTAAAGTGCCTCCTCCTCCTCCACATTATCAATCTTGGCCAAATCCTTCCCCTCCATTTTCGTGGTATTTTCCTTTCCTTGGTTATGCAACTTTCATCCCAAACAATACTCTTATTTGATTAGGTTTTCTTCCTCCCTGTACCCTTTTATATCCTTTAGCATTTCCTTAATTAGGTGGTTTCATCTTAATGCTTTTTTTATTATGATTTTCTTAGGTGATTTCCTTATGGTCCTAGAAGAGGCAGAAAAGGTTTGGCAAGCTTAGAGACTAGAGCCATTTTAGTAAGGATATTTATTTTAGTCTAGGGTTTTCTATTGCTATGTGCTATGCACGATTTTATGTTGTAGCATTCTATTGTGATTATGTGGAATCATACATGATTGTTTACATTATGATATGTGATCGGTATTATACGATAGGAAAAGATAAAGTAGAGTTTATGCAGTATTGTTATTTTATATGGAAAAGCCTTCAGTGTGAAATATGGTTGTACCATGGGTTTTGTATATGGTATGATGAATGTGAAATGATTATGTCAAGGTCTTTGGAGAAAATGTGGATTTTAGAAATGATAATACTAAACATAGAAGATTAACATGACATAAGGGTTATGTTATTGATAAGGGCATTTTAGTCAATGTGGGTTAAATATGAAAATCATGGTATTATAAGGTGCTATATCATTAAAAATGTGCTAAGTAATCTTTATAAAGTGTTTGGAGTAGTTGTGATTCACCTAAGTTTAATAAAGTATGAAAATGGGTTGATTTGGAGAATAGTAACCTTAAATCAAAGGAACTATTATCACATGTGCAAAACGGTAGTGTTAGACCATGAAACTCAAATATGTTGTTAAAATCACTTTTTTGGAAATGTATATTAAATCTAGTAAGTTTTTGATCACTACATGAAAGTTATTGATAGAATTGTGAAACTAGGGTTTATAAGTCCTAGGAATAGTTACTTTTGAGATTGAGTTATTATCGTATGTGTAAGAAGTGGAAGTTAGGCCTCTAATTTTGGATATGTTATTTATAATAATATTTTAGGAATATATACTAAATTAGGTGGTAAATGATCAATATGGGAGAAGTTATGCCAAAATGTGAAATCAGGAGAAGTTTGCCTGGCACTGAAGGAATAAGTGATCCGTTGTTTCTTTATGCCCGTGCAAAAAATTGCATTGATTTTCTCTAGCCTCAATCCTCTTGTGTATATTATGCTAGGTACCGATAGCCTCAACTACCACTTTCCGTAAGAACAGATGTACTCTTAGGGTTAGTTCAACTTCCAGCGGTTCACCTAGGGGAATGTTACGAAATTGTTGCTAGCCAAGCCATGGGACGCCGAAAGGATTGTTGTTGGTGAAAGTCTTGTTTGCAGACTAGGCAGTGAAATTTCCATCTGGATGTGGCTACCATATTAGTCTGTCCGTTGGTGGGCAATCCGATTTGTAGGGTTCAGTATGGAGTATATGTCGTGCTTTAAAGTATGGGAAAGTTTCTTGGATAAGTTGGTGATTCCAGTCGGTCGGGTTTTGTAAGATAAGGTCTGCCACTATCTTCAAGTTAGATAGGTATTGTTGTGGCCTTCAAAAGTGGAAGCCCCTGCAGCGTTGATAGCCACGGTTCATCCCAAATTCTGATTGAAGTCCCGCCGTTGGCTTCCCAACAAATGTTTGTCTTAGCTCATCTGTTATGGTTAGGAGTAATCTCCATATAGCTTAGCACCATGGTTTCTTTCCATTATCCCAAAAACCGTTCACATAGCTGTACTTCAGCAATCTAACCCATGTTTGTTTTAGATTGGTTAGAAATTTCTGGAGCAGCTTGGCTACCAATCCCCTATTCATTAAATCCTGCTTCCAAATTCCATGTTCAGCACGGTTTTTTGGCCTACAAATCCTATCTGAAGAGACAAAGCAAATTTGGCGCCTTTCCTCTTTCTGATTCCACCAGAGGGTTGTTTCGTGAGAAGTCATTTGAGTAAGCACCTCTTTGGGTAAATGGTAAGTGGACATGTAGTATATGGGTATTGAGGAAAGTGCGGAATTGATTAGTGTCAAGCAACCGACATGTGAGACATAACGATTTTGGCATCTAGCCGGGTGGTTCTCGTGTTTTTGGTTAAGGTGCTGGAAAGTCTTATTGTGGTGCTAATGGCGGAGGAGGTAGTGCCCAAAGTGTCAGTCTGAAATTTTGCGGTTACGAATAAAGGCATTTTGAACATCATTGATAATTGAGTGGAGTAGGTGTCTTAGCTGATCAGTGAGAATCTTGGGAATGATTTTACATGTCACATTGAGAATGGATGATTTGGGGACGATGACAACATTATGGAGATGTGGAGAAATTCTTGGTGAATCATCGATCTCACATAAAATATGTGAGTCCCATAATGTACTCTACATTTAGCCGGGCTCATGCAAGAATTACTCCAACGTTATGGGTGTGGTTAAAGCTGGGAGGAAAGGATTGGGTTGTAAATGTGATACAGATGAGCTTGCGAAAATCATTGCCAATAGTGTTCAAACAATGCAGGTAGAATATGGTAGGAAGCCCATTGGGTCCGGGGCACTTGGGGCCTAAAAAATCTCACGGCTTAGAAGATTTCCTTACAGGGGGTACTGCCCGAGAGGGAGGTGTTTCGCTCCTCATTAATTGAGCTATCAGCGATGCTCATAGGATGGAATAATTGGGCGGCTTTGGCCTTTGGTAAGTAAGTTTGTGAGCTGCGAAGTGATGATGTGGGCACATTGGTTTTGGTCAAAGGCCCATCTGCCATTCTCATCTTGCAGACATCTAATGGAGTTGGTTCTTCGTTTATGTGAAGTGACGAGTGGAAAATTTTGGTGCATTTAGTCAGAGGTCCAACTCTACCCTGACCGCAGCTTAAGAGAAAAAAGGTCCTTCAAATTTTGAGAGAAGATTATCAAGTGTAACTGTGTGTGCCTACTGTCAAGAAGAGAGAGAACCGGACAATAAACATCTAATTATCAAGCAGTTGAGATCTCAAATAAACATCGCAAGCATCGTCATGCAAGTAGCACGACATGGTCGTTATCAATAAAACAATAACACGAAAAAAGATGGAATCACCCATCGTCCATCCTCATCCACGTCATGGTCATCATCTAATTGAGTTAAGAAAAAACAACACAAACGCTGTAGGACTGCACTAGCATGAAACACCATCCCACAATCCCCCTATCACCTTAGACTATACATTACTGATATGTACGAGAACGTAAGGGAGGAAGACCAATCTGAACCGAAGAGAGAGAGAGAGAGAGAGAGAGAGAGAAGCTATATATTAATAGTTTGTAAATATATATATTGTTTCGTACCATGATAATATGACACGTGGGGATATCACAGTTTGTCTTGAAACTCATTACCAAGGCAGGCAGCAACGCTGTGCGATGCATCATACCACACTATTTTTGGAACCAAAATTTATTCGTTCAATGGCCTGGCATCATAATATAGTCAAAAGCGAAAATATATCGACATGAAGATGAACATTTAGTTTAATATACACCCGCCTCTAGGTATAAGGAAGATCAATAATTCTGTGAAGTATCTTTTTCGTTTGAGCGCCTAGATTCAAAATGGGCAGAAATCTTCTGGTTGAATTCAGTCTAAGAGACAAGTTTCTTTTTCAAAAATATAATAATTCCTTCGGTGACTGACTCATATCAAATTTTGTTCATATTTTTACAAAAATAAAAATTTTTAAGTGCCGAAAACTAATATTCTATGTAAATGTTTACTTGGGATTTATCTTGATGTATTCTTATTGAAAAATACTCTCTTCATTTGTTAAAAAACCTTGGTATATATATATATATATATATATATAGATATTTTGTAAAAAATGCTTTAAATATTTTAATTCCATAATGCTATTTAAGCCATTCAAACCGATTATGATATATTTCTATAATACATATATTTCACCTCCGCATATTCATTTATGTTTATGAATTTTAAGGTAATACAAAGTGGTTTCAAAATTTGTTTATTTGATTAACATTTAGACACACCTTTTTTTTTTCTTCCTTTTTTTACTATTCATGCTTATATGATGTTTTGATCAACTTTTCAGATTATTATAAAATACCTTTTTTTTTCACATTATTGGGTCTCAAATTTCTTAAGATATGCATCTGAAGGTTCTGGTTAATTTATAATTAATTTTCTATGTTTTTTAAATTTTATCTTAAAAACTTATATTTGAGCATTTTAACTTATAAAAAGGCATTATATATTAATAAACATATACTTTTATGTATCATATAGGTATGTAGAATTAAGGACGAAAATATAAAGGATAGAAATAATAGAAATTGAAGATATAAAACTAATAATAATAAAAAAAGATCATAGTTTTCAAGAACCATTGTGTGGTCTAAACCTTTTATTAGTGGAATATACATCAAATTGTTTATAAAAAGAATTGAGCTCCTGCTTAGTTTTCTTTATCTCCCATTTGAGGATCCTTTGAAGCTTGATATCTTAGTAAAATGCCAAGCCTTCCATTTGATAGGCTAATAATTTTCACCATAGCTGAACCTTGAATAAGGAGTTTGGTTGCCATGGGCCTCTTTTTTCTTTTTTTTTTTGAACCACTTTTGCAAGGAGATGCGAAAGACTTGTTAAAAAAATTTCCTTCCAAAATGGCTAGTTTGAATCATCTCAAAGTATGACATGAGTAAGGAAGGTATTTCTATACCATTAAAAGACACAAAGCTTCTTATAATAAAGATTTGACAGGAGTTCATGACTTTTGCCTTTGAGGTGGGAAGGAACACCAACAAGTTGAAAAGCCATGGATGGACTATATGAGGAAATAATATCAAGGTAAACATCACAATCTTTGAGAAGTATAATGTCTTCTTTATATGTCTTGACAATCTCTATTTATATACATTTTCTTTTCTTAGATAAGATGGAAATCCCATATTCCCTTAAGTTGCTCTCAGAACCCTTCTATAAGGAGTTCAATTATAGTTTTGTTATTGCTCCTAGTTTGGGTGCTATAGGCATTATTAGTGAAGGTCATTTGTTCAAAAAGTATATTGTATTCAAAGAAACTATCAATATTCTACTCATATATAGTAAAACCAATGTAGTTTAGTTGGAAATGTTTGATCTTTTTTTTTTTCTTTCAAGGATGAATTTAGGAGCTATGTTTCTAGATATAATGGCTCTTGATGCGGACACTTGATTATTTCTCTATGTAGTGTTTGGATTGGGGGTGAATGGAGGTTAATGGAGATGAATCAATTGATTCACCCCGTTTGGGTATCTGGTTAATAATTTTACCTAGGTAAATCGAGGTTAATATTTTACCTCCATTCACCTCGATTAACCTAGTTTTTATTGACCTCCGATTTTAGGGGTAACCGAGGTGAAGGTGAAGGAATAAGTAAATTTTTGACTTAATAGGACCAAAATACCCCTCAATAGGACTTATCTATTTAATACAAGGTTATAAATATCATTTATTTTACTTATTAATTTATCTTCATTTACCTCAATTTAAACAAAAATTTTAAAGCATTCACCCAATCCAAACAACATTTTAAAACATTCACTCTAATTCACCTCCATTCCTTTCAACTAGATTAATTTTTAATGTTTACCCTCACCTCGATTCACCTCAATCTAAACGAACCACTAGTGGAGATAAGAGAGGGTTGTGTATTCATTTTATTGCTCATCATCTATTTGTAGGGGAGAGGATGAGGATCTAGAAGTGTTGATGTGGGATTTTTTTTCTTTTAGGAGAATCAAGAACTTGGGGTTGATTTGAAGTGGAGAAGAAAGATCTATTTTGTTGAGTTGAGTCCTTACAACATTGATAAAATCCACCCTAATTGTTTGGATGTTGTTTCAACTAGATTTTAAGAGTTAGGAAGGTTTCAAACTAGGAATTTACCTAGTTTCATTATCTTATGGTGAGGTAGAAGTGATCTAGAAGGCTCGTCAAAACTTTTTTTTTTTGGGATTTCCTTGTGAAGTTGGGAAAATTCAGAGCTAATAGTGTTAAAATAGATATTTGTGTGATTATTTTGGGTAAGAAAATTTTTGGTAATATCCCTTTCATCCTGTTCTAGCACTTGTAGGGGTTTCAAATCAAATGAGTTGTCATTAATAGACATCTTGATATTTTTCCAGGGAGGATGTTCGAACTCAACTGTAATGTCATTTATTTACTAGGCTTTGGGCTTGTTTCTAAGGGTAACTAACTTGACTTTTTGGAAGGGGAATACAATATTATTTAGTTTGGCATATTTTTCAAACCAATTGAAGAATAAAATCTTAGCCTTTTCTACCTAGAGAAAATCATAATATTTTATTTTGATGTAGTGATGTTAAGTAAGAAAGTTCTTGAAGAATCATGCCCTTTTCTTAAGGTTATAGGGACCATAGAAGTTGTAACACTCCCTTTTTATAATAAAAAAATTTTATTTTCGAAAAAGTGATTGAAGAACCAAAATATTCAATGTAGGGTGTTACCACTACATCCAACTTATAGATGCTACAACTAATATTAAACCCATATCGTGTGTAAGGCTAGGAGTACCCTCATACCTTAAGGCTCAAATGTGGCTGACACTTAATTTGATATTGGTATAAGACATACTAAAAGATAAATCAGAGTGTGGGAAAAAATGATGCTTACATAGTGAAAGTAACAAAAATAAAATGGCAAAGATAAGAGTTTAAACAATTCACAAACACATAAATCATTCTGATATAAGGGCAAAAGAATTCGAGTGTTTGTTAGCCTAACCCTAATCTATAATCACTCCTCTGTCAAAAGAAATATTTGACATTAATATCTTGAAACAAAGTATCACTTGCCCATTTGAATAAGAGGTAACCATAACCGTATTGATTAATAATTATCTTCTATGCTTACTTAATCATGAGTTACATAGAAGCATGGTATGGGCATTAGATATAAATCTGATATCATTAAATGATAAAAATAATATGCAACAATAATGTGAATCACATATTATAGTGCATGTAATCACAGGTAATCTCAATAATAATGTGTTATACACACCCACCAAACATGATCATAGGTAGGGAAACTGAACAATTCATAATAATGGGTTATACACACTCGCCATACATAGTCATATGTCAAGGTAGTAATTTAATGCAATGATGTAAATATAACTACCATAATTCATCACCATCATGGTCATTAGGGAATTCTCAACACCTTGATGAGTTGGGTTGTACACATCGCCAACCATGGTCTTAACCACAACAGTCAAACAATCCAATCCAATATAACATGACCGTCATGGCTAGGGAGTATACTATTGTCATCAGAACTAGGAAATATAATATGATCACCATGGCTAAGAGACATAACATACCCATTACAACTAGGAAGCATAATATGATCATCATAGATATAAGACATAACATAAAATTAATGGCTAGGAATCATGATATGAGCATCAAATCTAGGAGATCCATTTTATGTAAGCATAATATGATTATCAATTTTACCTATAACATTTATATCAATGGGTTTTAAACCAATTAACCATAACTCTAGAATAGGTGTGTAACGCCCACATTTTTACCAATCCATTTTTTATATAGGAAAATTACAAAAGCTAACACAAAAATGGGGATGAAACTACCATGTCTAACATAAATAAGATGTACACATTTACTTAACCTATGTTAAGTGCGAGATTAAAACTTGCAAAACAAAATTCAAAGAATCATATATGCTAAAAGAATAAACTCCCATAAGGATCCATCTAATGGTAGATGGAAGTAACATGTTTTTGTTAAGCCAAATCATCATTGATATAGGTAGTGGAAAACTTGTGATACAAATTAAGATTTTCATAAAGTTGAGAAGGAAAAAGGAAATAAAGGTTAAATATATCTCTAATGAAAATTCAAACCAAATAAATATAAAACAAATAAATAAATTTGGCATACAATGCATCTAATAAGAATATAAAACAAGAAAAAAATATCCTAATGATGAGACAAAACTTTATTCATGTGATTAGTCCACTGTATAGCTTACTCTCAAACCCCAAGTCTTCAACTTGACTATATGGAAAATAATATCAAACCAGCACAAGAAGTTTGTCCCTCGCCATCGATGGTCTATCACTTGACTGAATCAACAAAAGTAGTATTACCATGAGTAAAATACTAAGTAAATTAGATTATTGTTACTCATAGGGGAAACATAAAAAGCATAGGATCAAATGCAGCTAATATCAAGAAGCACTTTGTTTATACATTATCATGCTTACTCAATATATACATCATAACTCATTCCATACCTATACAATAACATGTAAGGCTTACAATAATAGTGATTTTCTCCTATTTAACCATATTTTTCATTGTTTCTAATGAATTCTACCTTATTTTGCATAGATACATTTTTATTTGTTCCACCCAACTTCATGCTGACTTATTTTTTTTTCCTTTTAGAATTTTGATTTACTTTATTTAGTAAAGTTTTTGTTCCTTTTAATTTGCTAAACTTTGAGGAAGATATTTCTTTTAAGGGGTTGTTTTTGTAGTACTCCACTTTAAGATAATCTAATTTGCCTAAAATATCATTTTGATTACTAAAATTTAATATTTAATCTTATTCAAATTGATTTATTTTATTTAAATTTTGATTCTTGAAATTATTTGATTTAATGTTTCAATTTGTAATTCCTATGACTATTCTTTCATCAAAACTTTGAATTTATTCACATTTTTATAAACCTTTGGAAATTGGTATAAGTGAAACGATCATTTTTCTTATGTCTTTTGACATTTGTGGAAAATGCTTTTGAATTTATCTAAATTCATCTTTAACTTTATACAATTTTTTTATTAATTTATTGATAGTTTCATCTTTATATTGATATTTGGATTAATCATTTTTCATTGTGAATGATTTTAGGTAAACTAGTCCTTGATTAATATGTTTACTGATTTAAATGATTTTGATTTCTATCTAAAATCATATTTCTATTATATTTTTGATTTCCAATTTTCATATTGTGAACATAGTGTTCTCTGAATACTTTAGCTATTTATGACTAAACATAATTTAAGGTTTATTATAACACCACCATTTTTAGTACTTAAAATTTTCATTTTGTGAAAGTATTAATTACAAAAGATAATGAGTGTTTTTTCCACACTTAGCATAAGTCTAGTTCCCTCACCTTTCTTATGCCAAGTGCTAAGATTAAAACCAACCAAACCAAAAATAAATCAGTGGAAATAAGAGAGATTACATATATAAAGGTTATAGATAAATTTTTTCGATACAATAACGATAATTAAAATATAGCTAGGGATATAAGAGTCTAAAGGAAAACCGATACAACAAAAACTAGTACCTATAAGTACAATACCGGTTTGCCCTAACTCTTAGACCCGTATGGCCATTTTGAGAATGGAACCTCTTCTTAAGGGCTCCACTTATCCTGGCCACTCTTATAAGCTTCATGACACTTTATGGCCTTCACATAGTCATATGCAAATATAGTATTAGTACGACTTCCTTGTATTGAGTAAATCACAATACCTCATAAGAGGTAGCATACCCACGTTATACATAATCATGCAATGATTTGAAACATTCTCAAACACAAACACATACCATAACAATGTATAATAAATCTAGAGTCAATACATACATATAATTATATGCCATTAGAGTCCCATGCTCAACAATCAACCATACTCAACCAAGTCACCTCATTTTAAGGTACACAATAACCATATCAAAATCCATGGCTATAGCTGACTTATCAAATCAATTTCAATTAACATAGTAGGGAACTAATGAAACTACTGAACCATCAATCTAATAAATATCAAAAACTAAGGTAGGGTACTGAGGTAACTAATATGGCAACTACCGAACCATCAATCCAATATATACCAAAAATGAGGTAGGGCACTAAGGCAAATACCGAACAAAACAATACATACCAAGGCCATCAACAAGTATTCCTTTATTATTTATATTACTCAAGGGGATACAATCAACCTAGGGATACTAAGGTACACCTAGTCATATTAGTGCAAGAGGAAAACACAATACGTGTACTCTAGAACCCAGGGACATAGCTGTATGCTTAGTCATACTGGTGTACATAAGCAACATAGTATCCTCCAATCTCAATCACCTAATCCTTAAGTATTGATACCCCCTATAGGGCCCATAGGTCACATATAGAGTAGATAAGGACCTTGCTGGGGCACAGAGGCACACTAGTGAACCAACTCAAATGAGGGCTAACACCTCATCTCTAGGGTAGCTAACCCTAGAGAGAAACCATTCCCAAACTCGAGATCTTCTGCTTTAAGTATTAGTATTTTATGAGGTGATCACAAACATTTCATACCGTACAATCATTTCCATTTCCATATGTACACATTTTCCATTATTTCCAATTATTCACATAAATCCTAAGGTCATTGGTTTATATAAAAGTCAAATTCAACACTAAGGTCAACCTATAAAAATTCTAAGTCCATCCTATATCTAGTTATTAGCATTGGGTGCATTAGGTTAAAAAGGACCAAAATGCCCTTGAAAACCTAATTTTATCATTTTTATACAATTCCATACCAAACATTATTATTACAAGCAATTTGTCATGAAAAGGCTAAAAGATAATTATTCACAATATTTAAGAATGTAGGTAATTTTTAAAATTTAGTGATTAACTATATTTTCCACTTTTCATGCATTTATTGAGTTGCGCCCTCAAAACCCTAATCATGCATTCTTCATATGTCACACATTCCATGCAGCACGTGTGTATATATATATATATATGTTAAGCATAATGTTACATTTAATAATGTAATTATCATCATGGTTCATGTATGAAAAAATCTCTAACGCTAGAACATGAGAATAACAATTATTGTATTCTAGCCCTAATCGCGCGTATATGTTTTTATGCTTTTTATATCAACCCTAACTACCATGGAATAATTATCATGGAATTTAAATCATCAATTTACAATCATAAAACCCAATTAAAATGCTAGGCATGCATCGGTAAAGAACACAACATACTACTCATGCATATACTCCACTTTCGATAATCACGGTTATCATTTATATAACATGTTATCATTTTATCATGTAGGTCATTATACTTAAAGAATATAAAACCCAAAAATTATTATAGATATAAACAATCCTATCATGCTTGCACATAAATTCTAGCGCCTTAAGAGTGATCGGATTTACCTAAATCTAAGCTTGCACAAAAAGCACCAAAAACCATCTTCTCCGAGATCCTCAAATATTACCTACTAAATTAATATTCAAAAACATACATATATTAGAATATAATATTATACAATAACAATCTACAATAACCAAAATAATTTAGGGATACTAATCGGTTGAATAAGTAAAAGGAAAAAAATAACTTAGCACCAAAGGAGGAAGGCTTTCGACCAAGAAAGTGAAGGGTGGTAATGGTGGACTTGGCCGGTGCTTGGGAGGGGACCATAGAATTAAATGGTGTAGCAAAAGGAGAAGAAAAGGTGAAGCACAAAAGGGGGAAGGAGGGGAAGGAGCTTCGATGAAAAATGGTGCTACACATGGGGGAGCTTCGACCAAAATGGCCGAAGGTGGGTGTGTTTGGTTTTGGTGGATGTTGTTTCTGGTTGGGGAGGGGTTGTAGAAGCTCTTTCTATAGCTAGGGGTGGTAGGAATGACAGATCTTACTGCAGCAAAGGTAGGGGCTGCAGAAAAGGAAGGTGAAGCAAGGAGAAGAAGTTTGGTGGAAGTTGTCGGTTGGTGATTTTATGTGAAGTTTGAGGGTGGTTATGGGGAATTTTGCTGCAAGTAGGAGAGGAGTTTCAGCAGATCTTGCTACATCTATTGGGAGGATTTTCATTGGTTCTTTCTATAGCTAGGGGGAGAGATCGATGGAGGTGAAATTTGCCAAGAAAATGTGGCTGGTGGAGGAGTGCGTTGTAGGGAAAAATGGTGAAGCTGAGGGGTGATAATGGGGGCTTCTTTCTTGCGTGAGGGAGCTCAGGAGAAGGAGTGTGTGTGATTCTTGGGAGGGTTAACACACAAAAAAAATAGATAAAATGGGGGAGGTTATAAGGACAGTGGCTTGTAGGGAAAGGAGGAGCAAAAAAAAAGGGAGGGAATTGTGCATGGCAGGGGAATGGCATGAGGGATGATTGTACAAGAGAGGAAGGGTAAGGTGAGTCTAGTAAATTTAGTGTAGGGTAGGGGTAAATTATTTAGCTAAATATTTAGGCTAAAATATCTAGGTAAAAATTATTCGATTATCAGAATAGGTTTATTTGGCGAAACGGATACCCGTTACGACCCAAACCTAGGTTTAAATTTTAATACACACTCTCTAGCATATTTTAGCCTAATTAAATTTATACTAATAATTTATAATTATATTACACATATTAAGAATATATTTAATATCAAATATCCTTAAATAAGTATTACAATTAACACACATAATTGCTGGTTATACTTATTAGGATTTTCTGAAAACGGGATATTACAGTTACTATTGGTTTAAAAGTGTTTTCATTTATTATTTCATGGTTCATTTCTGAATATGATTATGTCACAAATTATGACTTATTCTGGGGGGTCATTTTTGGTTAATGAAAATGAGTTTATTTTAAATTTTAAATTTTAAAATCATCTTGTAATTATAGAGCTACGTTATGGAGTTTTCTCTATAGTGATTTAATTACTATTTTCAAATTTAACAAGCATTTTCATTCAAAATTTTGATTCCTCATATAGGCCTTATGAAAAACCTCCCATTTTTAGTTGAGCTATTGACACTTTAGGAAAATAATATTTTGTATCCATACATGTTCATATCATGAGATTTTATGAGTTTTACTAGGAAAATTCACATTTAGAGTTTTCTACAACTAATTTTTATTTTATATTGGAACTAATTTTTGATTATTTTCCAAGCATTTTGCTTAGATTTTGCAAATAGATTCCTTTTAATTTAAAAGAGATTTTATATTAATTTCATATTAGGACAAAATTGGTATTTAATATAAAATTTTTTGAAATATGTTTATCTAATATTTTAGCTTTTAAATGTATGCAATAAGCTTATTTATAAATTATTAAATTTTTTTATGGATACTTAGAATTTTATTTAAATATAATTCCACACATTTTTTGATACTATTATAAGGTTATAATATTCATTTGTATAAATTATACAAATTATTCCTATCATTAGTATTTATATCTAAAAATATTTTATAATTTTTAAATAGCCTTAATATTCATTTTACTTCTTTCAGATCCTTATGCAATGAATAATTAAATGAATTTTAGATAAAATGATCTTTATTAGCATCTATTTGATATCGCTTTATGTATTAGTATTTTTTTTATGAAAAAAAATAGGGAAAATGAACATACTCTTATAACTTAATCAATTCCTTTATTATTTTTCCATCACCTTATGATAAAGATAAATTGATTACTTAATTATGTATATATAATTTGTATAATTGAATTGGTTAGGTTAATTTTCACGTATGCAGTTGATTTTTAAGTTTTGGATCTTTAACCCAATTATGCCTAAATACCACAAATTTTTTTGATTAAGCTATCCTAATAAATTAATTATGTAATATGATTTGACATTTATTTAATTGCATAATCATAGCTTCAATTTTAAAAAATTGATGAAAATCAATTGAACTAGAATTTTTGGCTCAAACTCCAATTAAAGAGCTTATGCCTTTGAAAGTGGATGAAGTCTTTGAGCTATTTCTATCAATTGACTTACTAAAACACTTTAGAATATGGTTAATGGTATTTGTAATATGTTAATTTGAATAATTTAATAATAATTGACGGGATGTTAATCCAAACTAAAACCTTCATTTTCAAAAATGACTATCTTAAATTAGTAATTCTTATGATTGTATTTTTTTAAATTATTTTATTAGATTTATATATAATTCGTTTGATTATACTTGTGAGCTATTATTTTGAAGTAATGAATTTAAATAGGTTAATTTATAGTTTGGGCTTAGAAGTCCCAGAATCTGTATTTTAATTGAAGTAATCATTTGAAAGAGTTTGTTTCAATTGATTTTTTTGGAATACT
Organism: Tamarix chinensis; assembly: GCA_030549775.1. Classification (NCBI taxonomy): domain Eukaryota; kingdom Viridiplantae; phylum Streptophyta; class Magnoliopsida; order Caryophyllales; family Tamaricaceae; genus Tamarix; species Tamarix chinensis. Next base: position 2,940,720 of record CM060175.1, on the reverse strand, counting down.
TTAATATATAATTAATTACATTTCTTTCTTATCAATTTGATTGATTTTTTAGAATTGGTTAGTTGAGGTTTTGGTTGTAAAACTTAGCTGCTTATGGCTATATTATATGGAATTTATATATTATCTATAGCTTTTGCTTAATTAATGTTCTTGCATCAATTTCAAATGTTTTAAAAGGATTCTTTGCATACTTGAGTTTGTCGAGGCTCATGTAACACCCTACATTTTGAAAACCTTAATTCTCATATGAAATCTATGACTTCAAAATAAGTTTTTTTTTTTGAGAATTAAGATATTTCATTATGTTGAAGATCGAACATTTACATCTAACATTTCAATCAACAAATTCTATCACACATACCTAAAAATCACTCATATTTACCACTAAAAAGGGGTGGATTATTCTTCTTGAAATCGTGGTCACAATAAAGTAGAATAATGTTTTGTCATCCTGTTTTTTTCCCTAAAAAATGAAAAAGGTTTCTCTCATGCCAAATAATTACCACAAACACTCAAATAAGACACAAAGTACTTGCTTCTTTATCCTTACTTGTCTAGTTCATGAGATCACCACCTAATCCTATCTCTCTAAGCTAATTAATACATCCTACCAATCTTTCACAATATAAATCCTCCTCAAGATGTAAAAAGGCCGAGGACATTACATGAAAAGATGAACCATTATCTTAATGACATATCCACATATAACACACTTCACATTAATACTCATCCCTTTTGTCACCAGCCTCTCCAACTCAGCGTGCATATTTTGCATTACAAGCCATAGTGGTATATGATGCCTGGGAGGGTAAGGTTATGCCACACCACTCTTGCCCACCATTTCTTCAACTTCCTGTCTCTCATAAGCTGATCTAATGGAGTAGTCTTAAAGCCTTGAACCAAATATGAAGGAGAGCGTGAAGCTTTCCCTGAAGAAAGAACATCTATTAAAGACCTTTTATGTATACAATGAAGGTTTATATGTCCACACATCACCCTTTTTAAGGTAATTGACATGAATCCATTTATCCCATGGAGAGTCATTCTTAATGCAAATATTCCACAACAATCTCTCCAATGGATGACTATTCTATAGCTCCAACTAGAGAAACCCCAAGCCACATTAATCCTTGGGGGAGCACAGCTTATCCAAAAAAATAAGAGCTTTATTCCTTATAATTAACCTTATATACTGCAAGAAAATTTGACAGAGTGATTAATTTATTTTGAATTTTCATTGGTAGGATAACTAGCTAGTTGAAGTACATTGGTAAACTAAACAAAAATGTTTTCATGAGTTGGATTCTACTTCCATAAGACAAATAAAGAGTACTCTAATGCCTCAAGTCTTTTTATCACTGATGAGTTCAGATTTTGACATATTTTATACTCTTATAATCTTAATTTTTAATATTTTATTTATGTAATATAGGTGAATAATTATGATTATATGCTTAAGTAATAATAATAGTATAAAATTTATTATTTAAGCTAAAATGATATAAATTAAATTAATTTAGAGTATGATATTATTTATTAACTTTCATTGATTTTATTTTACAGGTAAATCTTAAAGAAGAAAAAAAAAGAGAAGTTGGACCTTTCGACCAATGACCCAAAGGACTGAAGGCCCAAAGGCTTGAAAATAAATAATGCATGAGAACTAAAGGTTAAAGAAAATAAAAAGGAGGATAATAGAGTAAAAGGAGGGGAAGCCATCAGTCAAAAGGGACACAAAAATAATAGAAAGCCGCAAGAATCAAAGGGAAATAAATGGGTAGTAGCATAATAAGAAATGGAGTAATACAGAAGCAAACACTCAATAATTAGCTTTTATAATTATGGAACAAATTCTTCTTCATTTAGAAAGTGTTTTCCGTAAATTTTAAGCCCAACGGATGGTTACGTTGCTAGAAACGTAACAAATAAGCGACTAAGTGTCTACGTGCATGTGCATGTACATGGCATGCATGGAATGATGACCATGTGGATGGGAAGTTTTTTTACATAATTTTTGAGCTCTATTATTAATTTACTTAATTAATTAATTAAGTAGTGGAATTGGATAATAGATAAAGCATAAAGTTAGCATAATATCTTTTAGCTTGGAATCTTTTGAATTATGCTTTTAGCTAAATGGTAGAATGGCTATAAAAAGCCATGAATCTCACTATTAGGGACATAGAAGATTGAAGATCAATATTTAATTTGAATACAAGTTAATTCTATGTGAGTTTAATTCAAGTTAATCAAATTTGTGTGAACGATTTAACTTGAAAGTTTTAATCTCTTTATCTGTGTGAATTAGAGATTAATTCATATCTTTTATACTCTCCATTATCCATATTTTTTCAGCCATAATCATCATCAAAACATCTATCTAGTTCGAGCATAATTGAAGACCTAATTTAGTTTACCCATTAGAAACCCTAAACCACCATTCCAAACCCAAAAACCCTTCATATGAACTAAACATCACCTTATTCTTTCATTTGAATCAAAACCCTAAACCTCAACCACATCATCATCCTCCATCAAAACTCAAATATTCGAAGCTCATTATCATCAACAAACCATTGTTGAGTACATATCATAATTATCACCACACATTCAAATCACCACCATAAGTTAACCATCATCAGCGAATCTCCATCACTTTGGTTCGAAAAATATTCATCTTTAACTCACCCTATTTGAATGTTCTTACCATCTATCCATCATTTTTGAGAATTATTCTAATTATTAACAACACAACTGAGCCATATTGTCACCAATTTGAAAATTCAATCCTCACACACACATCACGGAGGTAGCCAACGAGGTATTAATGCAAGGAGCCAGCAGCAAGAATCAGGGAGATGGAGGAGAGGGGAAAGAAAAGTCTGAAGGCTCTAACAGTAGAGGAAAACAAAGAAAAAAAATTAAAGAAGCAAGGGAGAGGCACGAAAAGTGAGGAATACCAGAGCAAGCACAACAAACCAAGCTAAAGAAGCCTGCATCAAGAAAATAAAGAGAAAAGAAGAAGAATTGCACAAAATTCAAGTGTAATGAGAAAGGAAAGAAAAGAGAAAAATTTATATCGGTAGAATTTATTTCAAATGAAATTAAGTACTTTTTCATTTCAATAAATTTTTGATCTTTGATCCATAATTAATTCTTGTTGATTTTTTTTATATTTTTAATTTATATTTTTGGATATATATTTCTATGTAATTAATTTGATACTTATGACTAGTTGATTATTTATTACTAGGGAATAGACTGAAACCCTAGATTAAGGTTTGACATATGATATTATTTTTCTTTATTTCATGAGATTGTTCTTTGACTCTATTTTAATTACTATCGTTTATACACACACACACACACACACACACACACACACACACATATTAAGTATAATTTATATGGTTCATGCCTTATTCTAGTTTCCTTATAGTGACAGTATGTAAGATTATTTACCTGCTAGGTGGACATATAAATATGCTAGAATTTATATGTATAAATTGCAGCTAGGTTAGATAAAAATTCGCCTAATAGTTTTGTGATTCTAATCAAAGTAATAAAATGTTTACATATGTGTGGGTTAAAGAAGGAACATACAACAAGAAATACTTAGTGTACTAGTTTGGGTATTTAGATTGACACTTAAACTGTAATTAAATCTACTTAAATGTAGGATATGCTTGTTGCTATTATACTGCTAGCATTTAATAGAGTTAATATTAACACTTTGTCATATTAGTTATTTTAGGGAAGTAATATAAGATGTATGGACCTGCTTTTAGTGTATAACTTAGTCAATTTCTTTCTCATGATTAAACGATGACTTAGAAATTAATATATTTTGACCTAATCTAGTGGTGTATTTCATTTTTCCTAGCATATTTATCATATTTATGGTTATCCATTATTATTATTATTATTTTATTTTATTTTTTTATTATATTAATATATTATTTTCTAATTTTATAACCCCAATTAGTGTTTTTCGTATTTATTTATTTTATGTGATTTAGGATTTTTATTTTTATTTATTTTTGAGCTAGTTAAATAGAGGTGTGTCATCTCAATCCCTAGTATAGAATGATATCCTTATTTACCAATACTATAATTGTCAATAAGAGGGTTTAAATTACATGTCGTCTACAGCCACACCTATCGCCTTCTTCAAATTAGATTGCAGGTGTGTAGAAGAGATATAGGTAGAAGAGAGTATCATGCCAAGATATGTAATAGGTTATTATCCCTATTGAAACCCTAAAAATTTTGAAATAGCAATTCTAACCTATGGTAGCACTCCTCTATAGTAAATTATGCACTTCTCTTGATTAATGGCCAATCTAGAAAGAGGATCAAAATGTGCAAACATTGCCTTTAAAGTATTGCATGCGTTTTACAAAACCATGGGATAACTGAAGCAAATCATTAGAAAAATAAAGGTTAAATATCTTTATAGCTTACATGATGGGTGGCTGGCAAACCTTGGATTTCTTCAATGTCTCTTGATACAGTGGCTAAGATAGTCAATCACCAACACAAAAAGATAAGGTAAAAGGGAATCCCCTTATCACAATCCATATGAGCCTTGAAATATTGAGTTAAATATCCATTCACATTAATGGATTAGGGCATAGAGTTAACAAAAGCCATAATCAAGAGCATAAACTAGGGTTGACACCCATAAGACCACAACACATCATTCAAAAAGCTCAAACTCATAATGTCATAAGTCTTTTTCAAATATAACTTTATCTTGAAGCTGATAGATACACCCCAAGTTCAACAATATTCTGCCATTTGATAAAAGTGGATTGTGGTAAGCCCACAAGAGAATGCATCATGGGTTATTAGTGGTAGGTCAATACTTTTGGAGATAATATTCTAAAGTACATTATAAAAAGAAAAAGGTTGAAACTCCAACACATGATAAGACTTGGAACCTTTAGGTATAAGTGTGATGGATGTGATATTGAATTTAGATGGCATAAAAGTTGTAGTAAATAACCCCCAAATTGCAAATAATATATGTTAACTAATTATGAGCCAACCTTTGTTTTTTAAAATAGGTCTAGCAATATTACCATTAATTCTTTGTGCCTTCATGTCACTGATAAGTGTAACTTTTTTATCTTATTCCTAAGGATTATAAGAGATTTTAACTCTAACTTAAGTTGGAATTCTCCCTTTTTGTTCTTGTTATTGCCTTTGTGTTGTGAAAATTTGTAGGGTCTCAAGTAACAAAAAAATTCATGAAGGATAGAAAAAAGAATAAGCTTAAAGGGAGAATAAAGAAAAAAAGGATCAAAGACGGGCAAAAGTTAAAGTGGAAAGAGATTTAGAGCTAAAATGTAAATTCCAGAATAAAACAAAAGCAAGAATGCTTATTTAAAGTATATGTCTGGGAAGAAGTGGAATAAAATGTAAATTCATGAAGGATGAAAGTATATGAGAAAAAATTAGGAATTTGGAGAATCTTTCATCATCAAAGTTGTATATCTTTTTAATATCTTTCCAACGCATCTAAAATCAGCTTAATTGGAGTTATGATGAAAACGTTATGGTCAAAATACGCATCATTATCAAAGCTGAAATGAGAAACTCATCTTTATCAATACCCTAGGGATCCGAGAGGTGGTAATATAAAAACTCCCATTATAATTTCTTGAAGCAGCCTCCACTCCCTCTCTCTTCTCTCTTCTCTATTCTCTATTGTCTATTGTCTTCCCCAATTCATCAAGATCTCTCTTGTAAATTAGAGACCGAGGTGTAAGAAGTTTAATTTTTGCAAGAATTTGTGAACATCAAGGGTATTATCTAATGATCTTTTCTCTATCTATGGAATCTGTTGTTGTTTTTAATATTATTAATATGAATTTGATAGGTCAGATCTTGTACTAAGGTGAATGGGAATTTCCCCCGATCTAAATGTGTTGAATTATTTCCTTTTTTATTCAATTCATGATCTATGTGTTGTGCTATTGATTGATTAACGGAGTGATGAACCATAGCTGGGTTCTGATTTTTGGTGTGGGAAATACCGGTGAGATCGAGAGATAATCCAGTATTAGACCCAATAGCACAACGAGAGATTAAATTTTAGGTCGAGAGACGATTGATTTGACCTCTACAACAATAAAGGAGGAAACTTTATGGACTTTAATGCATTACAATCTATTAGACTCTAAGCTAGAGATAGTTAGGGCCATAGATATGCAATAGGGTGGTTGTGGCTTGAGAAAGCACAACACTTTCTATCCTTGTTGGCATGATTGATCATGATTTTTGAATTATTTTGTGATGTGATATTCGATTACATGTGAGGACCGGGGGTGATGAACCAAAACCTTAGCTCTTCTATTTATTTGAGTCACTTGAGTGCTATTTTCCTTTCCTTTTAGCTTAGTTAGTTATTTTAGTTTTTTTAGCTTACAATTTATTATTTCATTTCATCTCGTAGTATATACATAGTTAAGTTCTATCATTGTCGTAGTGGTCATTCCCCAATCCCTATGGGATCGACCTTGACTACTACTTCAACCCTATGCACTTGTGGTAGGAACTTGTCAAGTTTTTGGCGCCATTCCTGGGGATTGGCAGTGACTGACATTAGGACTCAAGCAATTTATCATGATTTAGACATTTATTTATTTTTTTTTACATTCTTTTTGTTGTGGTTAACTAATCTTGGGTGTAGGAGTGTTTGATTTAGTGTAGGTGCATTAGTTCATGATCCACGCTAGTTAGGGTAATCTAATGCCACTTGATCTCGAGATCTAGAGGACCATCTCACATTTACGTAGGTCACACACCACAATAATTGAAATGGAAACCAATCCTTCACCTCATGATGGAAAAATCCCACTACAAGGGCACATCCTACTCCAAGAACAAGCTCCTATCCAAGAGAAAACTCCCATTCCTAGGTTACTTCAGGACTATGCTACAATGAGCCTTGATGGATCAACCTCAAGCGTACGAAGACCGGTCGTACAAGCTAATAATTTTGAGATCAAGCCTGCCATCATCCAGATTCTACAAACATCAATTCAGTTTGGAGGTCACCTTAATGAAGAACCCCACTCCCATATTGCTAACTTTGTAGAAATCTGTGACACTTTTAAGCTAAATAGTGTTTCTAGTGATGCAATTAGGCTTATATTGTTCCCTTTTTCTTTATGTGATAAGGCTAAGAGTTGGTTACACTCATTAGCCCCAAGGTCTATTACTACTTGGGACGATTTGATGAAGTCTTTCCTTTCTAGATATTTTCCAGCATAAAAAACTGCAAAATTACGGAATGACATCACTACCTTTATGAAAAATGACTTTGAATCACTTTATGATGCATGGGAACGGTTTAAGGATTCGCTTAGGAAGTTTCCAAATCATGGCCTTCCTATGTGGCTTCAGATGCAAACTTTTTATAATGGTATCTCTGCTCCTGACCGTTCTATGATAGATGCAACTGCAGGAGGTACCATTATGAACAAGACTCCAGAGCGGGTTTATGAGTTCATTGAGGAGATAGCCTTGAATTCTCACTAATGGAACTCCGAATGTGCCCCAATACAAAGGACTCCAGGAATTCACTCTTTAGATTCCATCACAGCATTAGAGGCTAAGATTGCTTTGCTTGCTAAAAAAATTGAAAAAATTGGTTGTACTTCATGTATGCAGGTACAAGCTAATGTACCTATGTGTGAGTTATGTGGTGGATCACACTTGAGCACGGAATGTCAAGTTGGAAATCCCTTCCAACAATCTTATGATCAAGTGAACTACATGGGAAATAGTTATGGGAGATGGAACAATCCTTACTCCAATGTGTATAATCCTGAATGGAGAAACCATCCAAACTTCAGTTGGATAAATGAAGTTTCTATAAAGCCTCCGGGATTCACACAATAACAACCAACACCTCCAGCTCCTTTACTACCCCAACAACTTCAATCTTCTTCCCATGAAGAGATGATGTCCAAGTTCATGATTCGTACTGAGAGCACCCTTCAAAAACATGAATCTCAAATTCAAGCTCACATTTAGAAACAAGATGCCCACCTCCAAAATTAGGATACATCCATCAAGAACCTAGAGGTATAGATTGGAAAACTTGCTAATGCCATTTCAGGTAGAGCACCTAACACTTTGCCTAGTGATACAGTCATTAACCCCAAAGAGAAAATACATGCAATAGCCTTGAGGAGTGGAAAACCACTACTTGAACCATACCCTCAAGAGCCCAAAGAAGTTAAAGAAAAAGCTCCTGAAGAGAAAGCACCTGAAACACAACTGAAGGCGATCCACACTTCACCTCAAGAGGTAAAAGCATATGTTCCCTCTCCTCCGTTTCTAGGTAGCATTGTACAACGCAAGTTAGATGCTCAATTTACAAAATTTCTTGATATACTTAAGAAAGTGCACATTAACTTGCCCTTACTTGACATTGTGAGACAAATGCCTAGTTATGGGAAGTTTCCAAAGGACATAATCACTCACAAGAGGAAACTGGATGAGTTTGAAATAGTAAGTTTGAATGAGGAATGCTCTGCAATATTGCAGAACAAACTTCCTCCTAAGCTCAAGGATTCAGGAAGTTTTACTATCCCATGTGTAATTGGCGATCTAAAATTCGAGAAGGTGTTGTGTGATCTTAGTGCTAACATTAATTTGATGCATTTCTCTACTTTCAAGCGTCTAGGTCTAGGGGAACCAAAACCCACCAACATGTCCCTTCAGTTGGCTGATCGATCTATCAAATATCCTTAGGGTATTATTGAAGATGTTTTAGTTAAAGTGGACAAATTTATTTTCCCTATTAACTTTGTTGTGCTAGATATGGAGGAATACCACAAAGTTACCCTAATTCTTGGTAGGCCTTTCTTAGCAACATGACGCACTCTCATAAATGTCCAAGAGGGTAAGCTCATTTTTCGTTTTCAAGGAAAAGAAGTCATTTTTAATGTATTTAAGAGCATGAAATACCCCTTAGATGATAACACTTTTTATCGCATTGATATCTTGGATAATGTAATTGATGATTTTTTTCAAGAACGTGTTGTGTAGGATCCCCTAGAAAGGTGTTTGGTTTAACAAAGAGAGTGGGAGAATGAAGAGAAAGAAGAAGAGGTTGTCCAGTACTTGAATGCACATCCACCATATGGTCGTCACACTATGGTCCCCTTATGAGGGCTGGAGAGGGCCCAAATTCTAAAATTGAAGTCATCTATTGAGGAACCTCCCACGCTAGAGCTCAAGCCACTACCTCAGCATTTGAAATATACATTTCTTGGTCATAATGATACACTTCCCATCATTATTTCTTCATCTTTGACTAATTTGCAAGAAGAAAAATTGATGAGACTGCTTAAGGAACAAAAGAACGCCTTCGGATGGATCATTGCTAATATTAAAGGGATTAGCCCTTCCATGTGCATGTACAAAATTCTCATAGAAGACAACCACAAGAAAGTGATCTAACCTCAAAGGCTATTGAACCCAACAATGCATGAGGTTGTGAAGAAGGAGGTAATTAAGCTATTAGATGCAGGTATGATCTATCCAATCTTTGATAGCTCTTGGATTAGTCATGTCCAAGTGGTTCCCAAGAAAGGAGGAATCACAATAGTCAAGAATGATAATAACGAATTGGTGCCTACTAGAACTATTAATGGTTGGCGTGTCTGCATTGACTTTAAAAAGCTGAATGATGCCACTAGAAAAGACCACTTCCTGATGAGTTCATATTTTGACACATTTTAGACCCTTATAATCTTAGTTTTTGGTAGTTTATTTAACTAATATAGGGGAATAATTATTGTTTTATGCTTAAGTGGTAAAAATTGCATAAAAATTATTATTTGAGCTAAAATGATATAATTTAAGTAAATTTAGAGTATAATATTATTTATTAATATTTATTCAATTTTATTTTGCAGATATTGTTTTTAAATAAAAGAAAAAAAAGAATTGGACCTTTGGACCAACGGCCAAAAGCCGAAGGCCCAAAAGCCCACACAAAGCAAACCAAACGAAGCCGAAAAAGACTTCAGATGACGGCAGAAGAAAAAGAATCGAGGAAGAAAAGTCACCCGAGGGCTAACGTGGAAGGGAAAGGGCCGCACGTTATAAATAAAGGAGGGCATTAATTGAGAAAGGAGGGGGAGATAGAGAGAGCCTTCGCAAGCTCGAGGGAACGCAACATAACCTTTATAGGCTTGGGAGAAACGGAAGACAGAGGAGAGCCGCAAAGAAAGAGAGCAGCAGAGGAGGCTTGCAGACGAGAAACAGGAGAACGCTGATAGCCGCCGCACGGACTTCAAGGAAGCCGCACAGGTCGAGGTCGAAGCCTCCGTCAGACTGTCAGCGAAAAAGAAAAAAAATTGCTGCACAGAAAGTAAGGCACGAAAAGGAAGAGAGAATAAGAAGAAATTTTATACTGGTAGAATTTATTTTAGATAAAATTAATTTTTATCTGAATAAATTCTTGATCTTTTATTCAAAATTAATTCCGGTTATTTCTTTCTCTTATTCTCTCTTCCTTTCCGTGCCTTACTTTCTGTACAAAAATTCTTTTTTTTTTCTTTTTCGCTGACAGGGCTGACGGAGGCTTCGACCTCGACCTATGTGGCTTCCTTGAAGTCAGTGCGGCGGCTGTCAGCGTTCTCCTGTTTCTCGTCTGCAGGCCTCCTCTACTGCTCTCTTTCTCTGCGGCTCTCCTCTGTCTTCCGTTTCTCCCGATCCTATAAAGGCTCTATTGCGTTCCCTCGAGCCTGCGAAGGCTCTCTCTATCTCCCCCTCCTTTCTCAATTAATGCCCTCCTTTATTTATAACGTGTGGCCCTTTTCGTGCCACGTCAGCCCTCGGCTGACTTTTCTTCCTCGATTCTTTTTCTTCTGCCATCATCTGAAGTCTTGTTTGGCTTAGTTTGGTTTGCTTTTTGTGGGCCTTTGGGCCTTCTGCCTTTGGTCGTTGGTCCAAAGGTCCAATTCTTTTTTTTTTCTTTTATTTAAAAACAATATATGCAAAATAAAACTAAATAAATATTAATAAATAATATTATACTCTAAATTTACTTAAATTATATCATTTTAGCTCAAATAATAATTTTTATGCAATTTTTACCACTTAAGCATAAAACAATAATTATTCCCCTATATTAGTTAAATAAACTACCAAAAAATAATATTATAAGGGTATAAAATGTGTCAAAATATGAACTCATCACACCCCACACTTAGCTTCTTACTTGTCCTCAAGCAAGTTATTACTCTAACTAAATAAAATTAAATTAACTAGCCACTTTCGTAGGTCTCACAATTACACTTCATGTGTAACAAGCCCTTTAAACCCCTAGGTCACCCATCGAGGACGAGTAAGGTCTCGTGAGGGTTTCACAGATGATATACCCACAAAATCAAACACAAATAAAATAAAATAAAAACATACCTAACACCTTTAACCATTTTTGTCTCAGAATATTTTACTTTCAACTGTCAAGATTAGCAATCAATCAAGATTCAGCATTGGGAAATTTAAAGGATCAATTTCAACATATGGTTCACACATAAACATGACAGGTATGAATAGATCATTATTATGGATGAATATCTACCATGCCTTAGTCACATCAAGATCCATCCTTACTATGGATACCCTCTATTATTTTTATCTCTCTTAGATTCATGGCTACAAATGTATAGAAACACTCATGTATGTGAGATAAGATGATAAAGATAACAAACGACTCACATATATAAACAAATAAGGCTCATGTTCTTATGGATAGAACCTCATGAAAGATATCAAATACTTGCCAAATGGACCGAACCATATGCTTAAATCTTGTGACTAATCTCCATTAGATCAAAGGCTACTCATCTTGAAAATCAAATAGGACTTATTTATTGCTTGTAGCGGGGTTTAAGGTAAAGAAGGGTATGGAGTATTTTAGGTGTGTGGTGCTAAAAAGATCAAGAGCTAGTTGAACCTAATAGGTAGATGAAATATAAGCATAACTCCACATCAAATATTAATGATACACCTCTCCACCTTCACAATAAAATGTAACATGAATAGAACTTTCTCAACATCATCTCCATAACTCCCTCTCTTCCTTATATCCTAATATATATTTTTTTCAAATATTTATTTATTTTTCTCCACCAAACACAACCAATCCCCTTTCTTAGCATAAATACATATATTTATTTCACACACACACATACACAATAACTCTTTATATCCATAACGATTTGATTTTCTTTCACTAGCTTTAAGCAAAGGTAAGGACATTAAGGCCCCAAGGTTAATGTGGGTAATGAAGAAAAAAATATATTTAATTTATAGGCTGAAAGGGTTTCTATAGGGTGTACATCATGTATACACAAATCAGGTTAAGCTATTTGGTCATGTGATGGAAAATTCCTAAGCTGCCTTTATCATTTTATCAATCAGAGTATATTTTGACTATAAGCTTCGACTAGCACAAGAGTAAGTTCTAGTAATCTCTATCGTCCATTACAAGATCTATGGTAAATAATTTGATCAAAGAAATTTAACATATATGAGGTTTACAAAGAAAATTTTGAAGCCAAGAAATAGTAGATGATTTTGTGTAAATTCGCTCAGAAAAAAGAAGGTACATATGGTTCAAAAGCTCAGTGACGAATGTGATGAATCTCAACATGCCATGTCAGTGGTTAGAAAATCATACATGTTCTTTCTCCATTCACATTTAGACACGTAGATATGGGTTCCCTATATCGAAATTAACACAAAAAATCTCCAATTGCTTTATCTCAATTTCATGATCACCTTTCCATTAGATTTCAAAGATATATTCCTCATTAACTAGTTAAGGCTCCTACGACTCTAAAAACACTAAACACTCTAAAAAGATTCTAAACAATTTTTTTTGTTGACAGACACTCTAAAACTCAAATTCATTTTTTGAAAACAATAAATTTTATTTTTGAAAATAATAAAACACATACACTTCCCCCTTCCCTTCATTGATCAGATGCTTGAGCGCTTGGTGGGGCATTACTATTATTGCTTTCTTGATGGGTATTCTGGTTATATGCAAATACCTATTTCCCCTGAGGACCAAGAGAAGACTACCTTCACTTGTCCTTATGGCACCTTTGCATATAGATGGATTCCATTTGGTCTTTGTAATGCACCAGCCACGTTTCAAAGATGTATGATGGCTTTGTTTTATGATATGATTGAAAAAAGTATGGAAATTTTTATGGATGATTTTTCAGTCTTTAGGTCATCATTTGATGCATGCTTAAATAATATTGAGCTTGTTCTTAAGTGTTGTGAGGATACAAAGTTGGTTCTAAATTGGGAAAAGTGCCATTTGATGGTCTAGGAAGGAATAGTTTTAGGGCATAAGACATCATGTAAAGGGATAGAGGTAGACAAAGACAAAATTGAAGTCATTGAGAAATTCCTACATATGTTAAAGATATACATAGTTTCCTTGGCCATGTAGGTTTCTATAGATGTTTCATTAAATATTTTTCAAAAATTTCAAAACCTCTGTGTGATCTGTTGACTAAAGATGTGCCCTTTCACATTTCTAATGCATGTCTGGTTGTCTTTAACACTTTAAAGGCAAAACTTGTGGATGCTCCAATTATGGTTACTCTTGACTAGAATTTACCATTTGATATTATGTGTGATGCTAGTGATGTTGCTATAGGAGAAATCTTGGGGCAGCTTAAGGACAAATGTTTTCATACTATATATTATACTAGCAAGACTTTGAATTCAGCACAAATGAATTATGCAACCACTTAAAAAGAATTTCTAGTTGTGATTTTCTCCTTTGATAAGTTTCATCCTTATCTATTGCTTAACAAGGTCATTGTCTATACTAACCATGCCTCCTTGAAGTATATTTTTGTTAAGTAGGATGTAAAGCTCGGAATCATTCGGTGGATTTTATTTTTGCAAGAGTTTGACTTGGAAATTAGGGATAGGAAGGGTACTGAGAATTAAGTAGCTGATCATCTTTCTCATTTAACCTCTACCCATGAGGTCAATCAGGAACCTACACCTATTCAAGATGCATTTCCCAATGAGACACTCGACGTGGTTACAAATCATCCATGGTATGCTCATATTGCGAACTATCTTGTGAGTGGAATCTCACCTAATGATCTTTCCTTTCATCAAAGGAAGAAGTTCTTACATGATCTGAGGTATTAATTTTGGGATGATCCCTACCTCTATAGGATTTTTGCTGATCATGTCATTAGAAGATGCATCCTTGAGCATGAAATGCATTCTATACTACCTCATTGTCATAGTAAAGAGTGTGGTCGCCATTTTGGACCCACCAAAATGGTTGCAAAAGTCTTGTAATATGGATTTTATTGGCCTACCTTATTTCATGATGTATACTCCTTTGTTTGGGGATAGGTGTCAAAGAATGGGAAATGTTTCTAGAAAAAAAGAGATGCCCCTTATAAACATTCTTGTAGTGGAGTTATTCGATGTTTGGGGAATCGATTTTATGGGACCGTTTCCTAAGTCTATGCTTAATGAATATATTCTTGTGGTAGTTGATTATGTATCTAAGTTGGTAGAGGCTATAGCCACTCCCACAAACAATGCAAAAGTTGTCATCAAATTTTTGAAAAAGAATATCTTTTCAAGGTTTGGGACACCTAAGACTATCATTAGTGATGGGGGTTCTTATTTTTGCAATAGAGAATTTAATGCTATTTTGAGTAAGTATGGAGTTAACTATAAGGTTTCTACACCATATCATCCTCAAACTAGCGGTCAAGTGGAGGTGTCAAACCGTGAGCTTAAGAGAATCTTGAGAAAACAGTTAACTCCTCTAGAAAGGATTGGTCCTTGAAACTTGACGATACTCTATGGGCTTACCGAACCGCTTTTAAAACCTCCATTGGAATGTCCCCTTATAATCTTGTTTTTGGAAAATTGTGTCACCTCCCTGTAGAACTTGAGCATAAATCATTTTGGGCTACTCGTTTCCTTAACTTTGATATGCAAGCTGTAGGTGAGAAGAGGCTCCTTCAATTTAATGAAATCGATGAATTCCGGCTTAAGGCATATAAGAGTGTGAGGCTATACAAGGAGCGCACAAAAAAGATTCATGATCAACGCATCACCAAACGAGAATTTAAAGTGGGGAAAAAAGTGCTTCTATTTAATTCTCATTTGCGAATTTTTCCTAGAAATTTTAGATCCCAATGGTTAGGATCGTTCACAATCACACAAGTTTTTCCATCAGGAGCAGTCAAAATCTCTAGCCCCGATAAAGAACCATTCAAAATGAATGGACAAATATTGAAGGTGTATGAAGGTGGTGAGGTTGCAGCCCTCAAAACCATCATTCTTCTGGATGATCCCAAGTGAAGGCAAGAAAGTCAAGCTAATGACTATAACCAAGCTCTTCTTGGGAGGTAACCCAAGTTTTTTATTATTATTTATTTTTATTATTTTTGTTCGCTTGGTTTGTTTTCTCTTTGATTCCCTATGGCTTTTGTTTGATGGATTTGTAGGTGGTGACATGGAAATTCTAATTCGAATGGCGGCCATGGTTAAATTATTTGAGTGTGTAGGCATGAAATTAACCAATCAAATTATTTGCACCTCCACCAATTCTCTACCGCTACAACTGCATAACGCTGCCGCTATCCTGCCACCACCACAACCACCATCACATCATCCACTAACCTTTGCCATCTCCTCCATCAGATTGATCCATGGATTTTTCCCCTCTTTTCTTTTGTGATTCTTATTTCATATTGAGGACAATGTGATACATAAGCATGGGGGAGAAGACAACCTATCCTTATCGTTTGGTTAGTATTCTATCCTTCCCTATTTTATTTTGATGAGTGTTATTGTCTTTTTCCTTGGTTATTTATTTTGGATATTTATCTATATAAAAAAAAAAGCAAACAAACAAAGAAAAGGAAATGAAATGACCCTTCCTTGATGATATTAAAGAGTATATTTTTTCTTGTAATGGCATGAGTGTTTAGTTTGGCATATTAAGACCCTTTGAATCATCTTTTGAAAATGTATTTCTATGTGCTTGAATGTTTTGGTTACATTGTTTTGAGACAAGTGTAATTGTGTTTGAGAACTTTAGGGTTATGTATGCCTTATCATTCTTGTGGTATTGTAGTTTGACTTATGCTAATTTACTCTTTGCCAAAGGGGTTAGAATTATAGAATTTTGGACCTAGTGAGACTTTGAGCCTTTAGACTGATACATCACTACAATCTCTTATTTTTCTTTTGTGTGAGTCTCCCACCATGACTTGGGAAACTAGAACATGCAATGGTTTTCTTCAAAACCACATATGACCTAGACGTGCATTAAAATGATAGAGGCACTTTTTTTTTGTCATAACCTACATTAGCCAAATAGCCTGACCTTCACATTTAGGTAAGGTTGGCGGTATACAACCACACGCCCTAGACTAAGAAGTCTAGAATGTTTTCGGCTGATCAACCATTAGTTAGATGAACTAATGCATAAGAGGTTTAAGGGTACAAAGGTAAAAATGAGGTTTTAAGGGATATGGGTTTGGTGTTAAAGAAAAGGTTAAGGGTTAAGGAACAGATCGGAAGTCTAATCACCCAAGAATAAGGGTTAGGGAAATTCAAGGTGTTATAGTTGAGTTGATACTCCACTTCATTAGATGAATTGCATGAGTTTAATAACATTCTTGATGAGGCAAAAATATTAGAGTATTTTTAAATGGGGTTAGGCTTAGAGCTATGGTAATCTAGTAGCCACATCCTTGATATCTTTTGTAATATTTTGATATTTTGAAATCTTATGTCCATATACCCTTTTTATAATTTTGTACTCACTATGGTTTTATTGTTTTGAGAGTTCCACTATAAGAAATCATCTACATTTTTGCCACAATATTGGTCTCTAATTTTCAATTTTAGTCACTAATGATAATATTGACAAAAAAAAACAATTGTCACAAGTCCTCTCTAACAGCCCCTTGCTAAAGGCTTTTGCAACAAACTAAACTTTTTGTATCACCGATGAAATAGGAAAAACATATAATGATGGTCAGTAGTATAATAGTGATGATGTATATTCTTGGTCATTAAAAGTAATAGTAAAAAACATAAGAAAGTTTTAAAATATATATATCAAACAAGAATTGTAACCAACTTTCACATCGCTACTTTAAATATGAACACACAATTCATTTACTATTCATCATTAATGAGAAAATTTTTCATCTCATTAATCAATATTGATGGAGTTTGTTGGTTGGAAATGCCATAATTATATATTAAAATATAAATTAGCATTAGTTCAAAAATTGCAAACCCTGTACTTGAATGCATTTATGTGTGTGCATTTTTAAATATTGATATCACTTTCAAATCTCCACCTATAAACATTGAAATAAATACTTTTCAAACCTTATATCTAAATGCATATATATGCAATTTCAAACATCGATATCATTGTACAAGCATATTATATTAGAAACCATGATCTAACTTTAACAACCCTAAGGAACTCTATATGCTAAAGATTTATGACCATTTTAGAAAATCGTAAGGTATTGTTCCCACATATTATTTTAGGATAATATGAGAGAGATCATTACTTGATTGGTGTGTCATATGAACACATCAAGCATAGGGATGAAAAAATATATTAGTAAAAATTCATATAAAAAATGAAAAAATGTTTAGACACCAACTTACAAGTTGAATTCATGTCACAAAGTTGTGCTTATGAGAGAGAGAGAGAGAGAGAGAGAGAGAGAGAGAGAGAGAGAGAGAGAGAGAGAGAGAGAGAGATGCTAGCTCAATGCAATCCTCATGTTCATAATAGATGCTGTATATGTGATGCCAGAAACAAGTTAATGGACTTTCTATTTGTTACTTGGAAGTATGCTAGGATGTGTTAGAAGAAGATGTTGGACTGGCTTGGCTTAGATGTGTCAACCAATACATAGGAAGAGATGATGAATTAGCTAATTTCCAAGGCATAGTGAAAAAAACATAGCAAGGGGTTCTTAGATCAAGTGTAGACATGTTTCTCTATAATAATTGGAGAAACATGAATCTTTATATTTTCTAAGGAAATATTAATTTCCTTATAAGTGTTTCAAGAAATTTCTCATGAGCACACATGTCAAATTGATAAATTGGGATAAGAAAGTAATGTATAAGGACTTCTTTGTGCAATCACAATAGATGGTGAACATTACACTACCCCAGAAAAGGTCTTTCTAGGGTGTAAATTGATAATTTACATTTTTTTTCCAATTTTTTTTTATGATATATTATTTCAATTACTAGAAAAATGATATCGTATTTGGAATTCCTACATGGAAACATTCAACTAAATACTTACATATAATTTATACACCACCATAAAAAAAAATTCAAATGATCCTTCCTATAGTAATTTCAAGGAGGCAAATTACAAAATGGATGGTCAAACTTAATTATTTAAAAAAAGTGTACAAATTGGCTCTAAATTTTAAGGAAAAAATCATAATTATCAAAGCCCACACAATCTAATTTTTCCCTGTCCATAAAATGGATGGTTGCTATTTTTTATGAACTAGTGGATAATCAAAATAACAAAAGATATAGGAAAAAGAAAGAGGAGGAACGAGATAAGTGTATTAATTAGCTGAAGAATAGAACTCGACATAAGCTAAATACTTAATGATCTAGTTCATATTTCTCCTATGATGTATTCCTCGATACCCTTTTACTTGAAATCTAAAATTAATTTTTTTAGGGTGTAAATATGTATACCAATAACAAAATATGATGAGGAGGAATATTAGGGAAATGTGAACAAGGGGATTCTAAGATAAGTAAGGATAATTATAAGATAATTGTTAGTGAGGGAAAAAAAATCCTAGAAATGGAGCATTAGTCATCAAAGGTTTTTGTCGAGTTGTTGGGTATGACAACGAATAGAGTTAAATACAACTGGAATAGAAAATTACAGATCAAAGATGAAAACATTACTAAATTGACACCATGGAAGATAAATAGTGGTTTTTGGATATGTCACTGTCAATGGTCGAAGGACGGTAGAGTCAAATTTGAGGGCATCAAATGTCACTTGGGAGTGAAAGGTTGAATATGAGGGTCTTAACTATCAAGTAATAGTATCCTCGTGATATCACCTTGCTTAGTCTCACTCACTTTTTTGTGCGAGGGGTTCGTATAAAATAAACATGTAATTGATATGTCGCAGCTTACAAGCCTCACTTTTATATTTTTTTTCTTTCAATTTTATATATAAATATGATATGTTCCATGGCTCACCTTTTCCTTTTTTTTTAATATAAAATACATATGCATTTGGGGTATAAGATGTATTTGAAGCAAAAAAAAATTGTGATTAACAATCAAAAATTACGTTGACTACAAAGCTCAAATATATTTGACATTTTGATCATGTCTTACCCTCGATTGCTTCTTATTTATTGTTATTTACTCTTTCTTTTGGCCATGTGTAGCTCATTTGTTCATATTTACTACTCTTTTTTTTGTATTATGTAGGAAATATGGAAGCTAAACATAGATTTAGAGCAAAGAAGGAGTCAAGACAAGCATGGGAAGAGACAACATGGCATGTTAGTGTTCAATAATATAGGGGTGTTGAATTGTCAAGGAAACGTCAACAAAATGGAGAATATATCTTTGACACAACATGTTTGTGGGAGTGTTGATATAAATAGTCATGTTGTGTATTAGTGTTTGATCGTTTCCCATGATTTCGAGTGAATTTTGATGGTTAATTCTACACAATTCTTTCTATACCTTTTAAACATGATTTAGGGAATTCTTGAGAAGAGTTTCTCTTAGTTTTTTTTACTCTCTCCATTCCCCCTTCTTCTTCATCCTTTATTCAAGTAAATATAGATTTTTTAGGATTTACATTCAGATTTAATTGATCAATCTAGATATTTGTATGATGCTAGAACTTCAACGCTAATATTTTATTTCTATGCTTTACAATTTCATGATGTGTGAGTAATCTCTTACTCTAGGACTCAATAGAGTTAAATTTCGGTGTTGGTTTGATGAATTAATCTAATTTTGTCAGTAATTGCTTGATTTAAGCTAATCAATTTCTAGTATATAAGTAAGTAGGGTTAATGTAATTATTCATAATTTTAACCAAATTGGGTCTTTAATTAGATTTGAAATAACGTCATTAATGCTAATGATTAGCAACTAAATGTTAATTCCCAAGTCACAAAAGTAGATTAGTGATTCTTGGGATTTGATAGAATTATATTGCTTAATGAGTTTAATTTGGTCTGGTGCCATGAAAATAGATCGTTATATTGAATTGATCATGACATATAGTTATCAAAAGAGGCTAGGAGTTAACTTAGACTAATCACTCCTAGTGTATTAAGCAATCCGATGTATAACTAATTGATTTATCCAATCACACTAGTATTGTAACTTACATTTGTTTAGGCTTGTCATTAATAGATTGAATTTGATGTTAGTAGTTTCTATCGTGTTAGTCATTATTATTCTCTACCACGTCATAAAACATTTTAATGAATTCATTTAAATGGTCAAAAATAATATAAATTGGCATTGTAATGAAGTCCTAATGATATGATCTTGTCTAACTACAATGATGTCTGTTCTCTTGTAGATTTAAGTAAATATTGATTGTAATAGATATACCAATAATAATAACCTTTGGTAGTGATCGCTAATATTATACCAACAATGACCAAAAAAATTTGTAACACTCCCATTTTTCAAAACCAATTGACTAGAAAAATAAGAAAAAAAATATATGCAGAAGCTAAATATAATAAGGGTATTACCACCATAATTAGTGTAAGTAGATGCCAATGTCCCACTTACCCTAGTTGCTAAGGCTAATTATAATAAGGAAACACATAAAAAAAATTGAACTCAAGATAATATAAAATTATAGTAAACTTAATGGAAATCAAAACAAAATGAAAAGATAAAAAATGAAAATATCAATTACAACTAAAAAGTATGAAAGTAGTTATTAAAATAAATGATAACGAGCAAATCCCTAAAAATGTCCACAACTTTTGCTTTTTTAATATGTATATCATCAACACTTTGAATAGGTCCAGACATAATCTGCACTAGGTCATTTTTTACCATGTATATTATAGATCATCACATCCTCGTTTAAAAAACATAACAAATTTGCTTAGGAAATAGCTAAATAATACATTTATACAATGGAATATAATATAGACATGTGTGTACATACATCGAATCATATTAGAAAACTAAATGAGAATACATAAAATATCTTATTATTAATTTTTACTTTAGGTGATTACAACTTCCAATTATTTAAGTGGGTAGACCAACTGGGGTGTCACCTAGTAAAATAAATTTCAAAGAGCTACCACCTACCATAGGAGGATTAGAAACCACATTCGGGTTATCCCAAGGGACATAGTCCAAAGGAGATAACAAAAGTCTGAAGACCTATCACCTCAATCATCCTACCCTTAAGTGTGCACACCCCCTAATAGGGTCCAAATAAACCTATAGAGTAGACAAGGAGAGTTAACCAGACATAGCTAGAAAATAAATAAATATCCACAAGATAAAGGTTATTGGCTGTTTCAAACTTTAGGAGACCAACTCTAAAGGACCTAAAATTCTACTTGTTCCACTTAAAGTATTAATGCCTTATTAAGGTGATCACATAATACACACAAGAAAATATTACTCATTAAATTTTATTTTATTATCCACTATCTAAACATGAAAACTTTACCAAATAGGAAACTCTCCAAAAATAGAAACTTTTGAAAAATAGACAAGTCTAACTAAAATAACCAACTTTCCAAATCCAACACAAATATTTAACCAAAATATTGAAGCCACACATATATTAAAAAATCAAGCTTTCTCACCCTAGGTCAAACTTTAATATTTAGTGTTAACATAACCACCAAAACTAAAGATTGGTCAAAACCAACATAATACACTGAAAATTCAATTTTGTAAGTTATACTAATTTTACATATTCGACCAATCCTTACTATAACCTTATCTATTTTTCATACAGAACTCAAAATTAAAAACAAATATTTTTATGAAAACTAGACTTTTAGGAATTCAATATGATATATAATATGATGGGTCAACTCTCATTATTTAATTCTATGTGATTTTTATAAAATAGTGCAAAGTTGCAGCCAAATCGAATCTATCATGAATTTAACATAAAATCATATAATCTTAGTCTAATCATATTACATATCATGCTTTATAAAATATAATCATAATAAGGTGTAAAATTATATTCCACACATATATAATATATGTATATAAGTTAAATAAAATAATGTTACTGAATGTAAAATCTTTATGTATAAAATATAAGGCCCAAAGTATAAAGAATGATCCTATGAAACCAAAATAACTCTAGAGTTGATGCTCTTGAAGAATAATTATTCCTTGAACTCGGAGAAAAAGAAGAAGATCAAAATTTTGATCTTGAATATATAATCTTGAAGATGGCTTAATATTTTGATGAATCAATCAAAGATCATAATAAATTAGTTGAAGGTATGACGAAAATTACTGGGAGATGTAGAACATAAGTCATGATACATGAAGAGAAATAAAAATGTAGGTTTGGCTATTAGGGTTTGGTATTGACTTATATGGCCTTTTATAATATAAAGATATAATAAAATTTAAAAAAGTAAATTATCATCAACATTGATTACTATTATTTAAAAAGTTCTGTTTAGATATTAGATAAACTCAAAAGATAAAAGGTGTATAAATTAATGTTAGCTTTCCAAACCAAAAATAATCATTCAATTTTGTTAGCAGACAAAAAAATTTATGGTCAAATTACTGAATGTTGGTCTATTTATCTATAAATTTACACAAACGGGATAAAGAAAGATAAGTCATGTTATATCATTTAAAATAATTAGTAGATACTAATTAAAGATACTAAGGAATAAAAAAGATAAATTTTTATCATATATAATAATAATAATGTATCTCTCTTCAAAACACTCTCTTTTTTTCCAAAAAAAATATTTGTTTATAAAATTCTCATTTTACCCTTTTACTATTATATAAGAAAATAAGGGTTTAAAATAACATTTTAAATTTCAAAAAAAAAATCCAACCACTAATATAAAAATAATTAAAATTTTTTCAATACATTATCACATGAAAATAACTAATTTTAAAAAAAATTAACTTTCAGGTTACTAAATGTATTCTAAAAATAATAGTTTTTTTAACTTCTAAAACTAAAAAGGAGTATTTTTTTTCTTAACATTAAAATGAATAAAATAGTATAAACATAATAAAATTTCAATTCCAAATATAAGATATTACATCATCATAAAAATTATTACAATGATTAGCAAAAGAGAAAATTAAAAGGTTTAATTAAAATTATGGGTTATTAGAAGTTTAGTTGATCATTGATGCCCCATTTTCTTATATTGTTCGTCTCTCTTTATAACATCACTCATGGTTTTCTTGTGATTACCATTTCTATTTTTTTATCCTATTTTATTTTTATCCTTAAAGTTTATAAAGGTTTTAATGCAGCGCTTGGTGCAAGCCCCGTTGGACGTCAATTTATGTTAAGTATCATAATGCATACGATGATTCATATTAAAGCTTCAATGAAATCATGTTCAAAAATAAATAAATAAATTAGTTGTAAACTTTAGATTATTACAATAATAATTTTCATGATTTTTCAAATAGTATTTTAAATCAACACAATTATAGTTCATATAACTATTCCGTTAGAGTATGTTTGGTTTTAGAAAAGTAGCGAGAAAAGGGTGGAAATAAACGGAAATTACCTTTCACTCGTTTCGTTGTTGAAAAGTCAGGACGGAAATATATGCCAAAATTTTCCTCACACGAGCTTTTGGAAAACGAGCTTGTGGAAAATAGGAAAGTTAGTGGAACTTGATAAACACAAAACTCGTTTATGACAATGAGCTTGCAAAGTGGCTGTAGGACATGGTAGCTACCTGCAGCACATCTTTCCTCATTATATTAGACAATATAATTATATTGCTAGCTTCCTGAACTGTAGTTGTAGGAGATTCAATTTTCATTCTGTTTATTATTTTCTTATCATTTTTCTTTTACTCTTATAATAGATTGTTTTTAAAATACTAAAAAGTGATTGTTGAATACAATATTGATAAAATTACAAGCATTGGTATATATAAACTATCAAAATGTTTTGGAATTGTGATATGTTAATGAAATGCTCCTACTCTAAAAAGGAAGTTCTAGTGCATTTTGAATTCAAGCCTTGATAACTAATTTATATTAAAATATAACATGTTATGATATAAAAATATAATTATTATATTTATATTAAAAATATTATTAGTTAAATTATGCCATCAAAATATGCAAGAACTTTCTTTGTGGAATAAATAATGCATATAATAATAATAATAATAATAATAATAATAATAATAATAATAATAATAATAATAATAAGTAAGGAAGAGCAAATGAAGAGAAGAAGTTATTTGACAAGAAAAAGGTAGGCAAACCAATAGTTGTGCTAATATTTATAATCAATTAATTAATACTAAATATATACTTTATATCTCAAATTTCACACAAAAACTTTGATCATTATTTTTTTTAGATTATGTTATGCTATAATTTAAAACTATAATTGTTATATTTACACTAAAAAATATACTTTCTTAACATTATTTTTTATATTTTTTTTATCAATATATATTAGATATTAATAGTTAAAGTTTGTCCTCATAGTCGAAAACATCAAATACTATAGCAACATCAAAAAGTAAGTTATATTATCATCAATTTTTTGTGTAAAAGAAAGGTATTTTAGAAAATCAAAACATAATTTCTACTTTTATCTTCGCATTTTTTCTTTCATTATTTATACATTAAATGCTTTGCTGTATTTCAGTGAAGGATATAAGTAGAATTTTTATACAATATTTATTAGTTTACAAATATATATATAAATTATTAAAATAACATCTTTTTTTATATATTGATTTAATGGGTTATTTGGTATAAAAGAAGAAATTTCCTTAGTTAGCTTTATTTCCATGGAAGTATCTTGTTGGGAAGAAAAAAACATTGAAAGTAATTAATAAAACCGTGTATTTGGTATGTATATCTACTTTTCTAAAAGTAATCACATTTTATGTTTGATTTACTATTGCAACATTCAAAAAGTAGTATATAAATTTCAATAACCCTTTAACAATAAATATAGTTACTTTTTACTTTTAAAGATAAGAGTAAACTATTTAATAACCACTCTTGAAATATAACTTACTTCGGTATACTACTACGTTATCTCATAAGAAAGTACATAGAAAATATGGTCAAATAAATAAAATTTATCTCTAAATTTTATTTTCTACTGACCAAATAAACCAACTTTTATCAATAATTATTCTTTTCCCATATTTTCTTCCAACCAAATATGTATTTCTAGAATTACTATCAATTGCGCAGGCCTTACTTATAATTAATTCATTTACTCTAAATATACTTGCCTAATCATTTACCACATGTTTAACTTGTTTGGAGTTACTTATCAAAAGTAATTATCTATGATAATTACTTATTTTAGAAATATTTTAGCCTAAAAAGTTTCTAAAATAAATATTTATCATGAATAACTACTTTTTATAAGTAGTTCCAAATTAGCCCTGAGGTAACTATCTGACACTAGCTTAAGTCATCAACCCTGTATTCTCTTATTTTTCTATGACTATTATGATTACAGATTTGACTGGAAATACCATTTCTCTTAACCAGAATTTTTTAAAGTATAAATGCATATTAACTTGCATGTTAGAGAAGTGTTAGTGTGGGATTGAGGATATAAATTATATTCCAAATTATTATTAATATATAATAATTAAAGATCATGATCTAAATTTGCCTCAGAAGAAGATAAAGTCAACTAAGAAAATAAAGGAGACGAAATGGACATTAAGAAAATATGACTTGAATGGGTATACTAATAAGTTACCCTATTTTAGTTCAAATCGGGAAAAAATGAAGCCGACATTTCAACTAAAGTTGAGCCCGCTTTAGACTGTTGCTGCATTCGCACTACAAGATATATTCTCATCCGTTTGCCCCGTATGCATACCTACATTGGATCAACAATGCTCTAAATGTGGGGTTGTTTATTGTTATTTTCAACGATGTCACTTGGGTCATATAGCTCATGATTATGACGACTAAAACGTTTATGGTTTTCGCCAAATTAGGTTGATCATCCACATTGGAAACGTGTTTGACGGGTTCTATACCAGCATACCACTACCTAAAAAGTTAAAGTCCAACAATTACGTATATTATTATAATAGAAGATATATATATAAATGTGTATTTCTCATCACATTTATATAAATAAAAAGCATGTACACCCCTTTTCTAAAAATATATATACTGGTATCATAGAAGATGTTTATTTATTTTAAATTATATGTGTATGTATTTTTATTCTTAAAAATATGTGTTTATGTTATGAAAAATATATATTCTTAGTGTGGAAGAATATATATTCAAATAACTGTCTATTTTAATATTAAAAGATATATATTTATGTTTCTGAAGGCGTGCAGCCATAAAATGTGTATACTTATTGGAAGAATGCATATCTATTAAAAAAAAAATCTTATGCTATATACTAGTAGAAGATGTGTATTAGTATCCTTAAAAATGTATATTTATATATAAGATGTTTATTCTTGTGATAGAAAAATACACATCTATAAAAAATTGTGTATTATATTATTGAAAGATGCGCATTTTTTGTCTAAAAAATTTATATTGTAGTACTCAAATATGTATATATATATATATATATATATATATATGTATGTATGTATGTATATATATATATATATATATATATATGTATGTATGTATCAACATGTGTGTTTTTTCTTACACTTATGTTACTAAAATATAAGTATGTATATTATATAAAATGTGTATTTTTATAGGGTGTGTATATTTTTATATGCACATGTATTTTTTTATTATGGGTCTCAAATATATCAATATAAATATCTATTTATGGAGAAATTTTTTGTAACAATATGGGCATATTTTTTTTGTAATAATTTATATTAAAGATAATTAGTTTAAAACTTTATAAAAATTGTTAACATCATTGTAAGGTCACCAAGTAATATGGTACTTCCTGCAACTAGTAATAGGATGTAAAATGTGATTAAATATTTATTTTTAAATCTAATGTGAAGAATTTATGACAAAAAATTAATCAAAAAGTATTCTATGCATTTCATATATATAGAACCAGTGCATATAATATGCAAATGCAGAAAAATATTTTCCACTATTAGATAGTGAAATTAAGGATCAAAGAATATGATAAAATTTCATCTCAACCCTAAGATTAATTAGAAGTTTTAGATTATGCCTAAATAATGATGGTAGTATACTAATAACAGTTTTGATTTTTTTTGTAATTATTTTTTAATGTTAAATGATCCTAATAGTTCACGATGCCTCCTTCATCCTACTTATCACCATTAAAGGTGGCAATCAAGTCGGGTTCGGGGTGGGTTTAAGTGGTCATTTTTTCATTGCAAGTTAGATCATTTCAAGTTAGGTCTTTATAAATTTGGATTGTATTGGGTTAATTTATTGGGTAAAATTTGGGTTATTTTGGATTAACATGGCAAATTGGGTCCAATTTGGACCAAGTTAGCTCATATTCTGATAATTTTTGGTTTGAGTTAAATTGATGGGTTGGGTTTAGCCTGATTTACCTCAAGTTTGGGTCATTTTAAATTAACATGATGGATTAAGTCACTTCAAATTTTGATAGGCTAGGTTAGGTTTAGGTTTAGCTAATCCCATATCAAATCACTTTTAGTTTAGGTCAAATTGGACATTGACTGCCAAAGTTAGTCCAACTCATTAACTTGATAAAAATACATTAAGTTTAACATTATGTAAACATCTAACTGAATATATATATTTCTAAATGTTATTTAATAATAATTATGACTTTTTAATGTTGTATTTTTGTGTGAAAAATTGATGAAATTAGTATATAACTTGTGAACAAAAATTTCTTCGGCAAAAGTAAGAAAAATAAGTAAAGTTTATAAAATAATATATTTTAAAAAGCTTTAAATGAATAATAAAACTTATGTAGTTTATTATTATTATAAGTGGACATATCTAATTTAGTCTTTTTAGGTTAGATTGATGTCTGGTTAATTTGATATTGGGTTAACACTAGGTTGGGCTTGGTTGTTATTGGGTGGGATTGTGATTGGATTAGTTGATGTCGAGTTTTAAGTTAACTTGGGTCATGGGTTGGTTTCATATTAGATTAATTATATTATGGTCAAATTCGAGTTGAGTTAATTCGAAATATGTATGTCTTAGATCCGGTTAATGAATCTTGTTTGTAGTGTTAGATTGAGCAGGCCAACTTTTGATAGTTCTAATCACTATTGCTAAAAAATATCATTTCCTAATTTCCATAAGTATGTACATCTTCATGAATTCCATCATCCTCATCTCAATGATGCATCTCTAAAATCATCTCTCAATGACAGCTACAAGATGAAAATAAACTTACATATACTAGAAACACCAAGATATATTCTCATTGTTGTCGTACAACCATCAACATTGGTAGTCTTATCCATTAAATTCATAATCAGAACACAAAAAATTAGTTGATAGTCACTTAGCATCATTAATTTAAATTTAATCTCTAGGCTTCTAGAGTTCACTAAAATAAAACAAAATATCCACCCATGGTGATTCACCAAACCTCATGAAATCTAACGTGGTTGTTTCTCCTATTTTTATAATGATTCTCAACTAAAACCATTACCAAAACTTTATCAATTCATGATAATTTTGATTGACCATACACTTCATTTTTAGACCATATCTAAATTAGTGAAAGTGAGAAGTGTGAGGAAATTGAACCTATAAATTTCTTGGTAGAATTATATCCCATGTGCTTTATGTATTTATCTTTTAATTTCTTAGAAGAATCCACCATAAGTGAGAGAAATCGATTAAAAAAAATAAAAAAACAATATTTTTTTAACTAAAATTA
Organism: Tamarix chinensis; assembly: GCA_030549775.1. NCBI lineage: Eukaryota > Viridiplantae > Streptophyta > Magnoliopsida > Caryophyllales > Tamaricaceae > Tamarix > Tamarix chinensis. The sequence goes on along the minus strand of CM060175.1, from coordinate 2,911,556 downwards.
CCTATTCTCTTAGAAGTTCTTTGTGTCATAGTATAAGATAATGCCGTAAACTTTGAAGCCCAAAAACTTTTAATTGAGGAGACATGAATAGGGATTCTGGAAGGTGAATCGTCTTGATAATGAGTTACTTCCTTCGAGCCTTACCACTAGTGGATTTTGTAAGTAGTTTGCTTTGTAAACAACATGAGATACTCAAAAGAAGAAGAAAAATGCACATAACTTATTCTAATAAGTAACAAAGACATTAAAACAAAATATGTTTACACTTTCATTAATAGAGAACTATCAATGATAAAAAAAAAAGGAATAAAAGATAGTGTGTGATAAATTTAAGGATCAATATACATACACACCTAACCATATGGATGGGTAGAGTAATAAGGAAAACCTTACTCTATCAAGACCCATGCATACACCTAATGCTAACCTTCAACTTTAGCTTGTGGGATATTAACTTGACATAGTACTTCTACGTTGAACCCTTAAAATTTTGAAAGCTTTCCATTAGATATTTATAGGTATGGTTTTAAAAAATTAGAACATAAGCCCAAACTTAAATTGGAGAAGAAGATCAAAGCTCGAGGAGAGCAAAGAAGACAATCAATTATGATATAATTAGAAGTGAAAAGATCTAAGCTACACATAAACACAAAAAGAAATGATCTTATTGATTTGTAGATCCAAGACACAAAACCAAATAATTAAATAATAATCGAGCCCTAAATTAACATATATATGATGACAATTTCATATATGCCTAGAAATTTAAACATCCAAACTACACACAAACTCAAAGAGCAACAAACTCATAGATTCATAGATCTAAGACATATAATAGAAAAATCAAAGAACAATTAAGCCTTATTTTAACAAATTTGTTATGATGATGCAATTAAATCCCACGTTGAACTAGAGCATGGATGAAATGTCTCAATAATGAAGATTTTAAGGGCGGACTCAAGAAGAAAAGATCTTAGAGGAAAAGAAATAGGAAGAAGGAAAGGAAATAATGGAATGAAACTCTAACAGGGCTGGATACAAGAGAGATAGGGAGCAATATGCTCCACGCAAGGGAGAGTAACAAATTATAGTTGCTCTATTTTTTTTCTTTTACTTCTCTACTTTGAATGAGTAAATTTTTTTATACCATTTATTATCAAACCTACCATCTGAAGATTAAAATAATGTATTCTTAAATCATTACTAAATGTTTGATTTTTAATGAAGGTTTTTACATATAATTGTTATCAAAACCTTTTAATACCAAATTTTTACACTTTTGACTTCGATTTTTGATTAACCATTATTAATTAGGAGTCATTAAATATCTATTTTCTAGTAGTAGAGGAAAATATAAGTAAATCTAAATTATTACAAAAATGATATTTGTAATACTGTTTATAAAACTATTTAGAATGTGTGAGGAAACTAATTGATGTGTCTTTATAAAACTTCTAGAAGTGTTTAGGGACACTACTTAATGTAGTTTACTCAAAGTGTGTGAGAAAACTGCTTGATGTAGTTTATGAAACTAATCATGGTGAGTAAGAAAACCAGTAGGTGCATAAAAAAATAAATAAAAATAAAACCTATAGGATTCAATTTATGAAGCTACTTGGAAAGTGTAAGGAAACTACTTAATCCAATTCATGAAACAACTTGAACTTTTTAAGAAAACTACTAAATGTAGTTTATGAAGTGTGCACTCAAATCTAATAATTCGGTTAATGAAGCAACTCAAAGTGTTTAAGAAAACCACTTAGGGCTTGTTCTCCTAAGCTAATTTTTTAGAATTTATTAGTTTAGGTCAAATCAACAAAGTTTTAATAATAATAAAATAAACATAAGATCAATGCTAATAGTTATAATAACGACATTATAGATAGCTATAACCATAATACTAATAGAAAATCCATTAATTATGTCATCAATAACAATAATACAGTAGTAGTAACTCATGGAAAAGTCTCATTCATATTATATCATATTAGTTCAAATTAGATTAGATTAGCAAAATTAAACAAAGGAAAAAAGAGTTTTGTTATACCTATAAAACTACTAAAAAGTCGTGTGAGGAAAGAAATTACTAAATTCATTTATGAAACCATTCAATATTGTTTAAGAAACTATTCTAAGGTTGTACGGAAATTATTGAATTTAGTCTACAAAACTACTTCACATATGTAAGAGAAGTACTCCATGTTATGTATTAAACCAATTCATGTACGTAATAAAACCGTATGGAGAGGAGGGGGGAATCTTACGACTTTAGTCGATGAGAGTTTGATCTATGGTTAAAATTCAAAGTTCATATGTATGCACACAACTCACATCACATGTGGGACACGACTTTTTAATTGTAGCCATTTATTAACATCTTAGCCTATGCTTGGGATGAAGGAAATGGATTAAGAGGGAATGATTAAGGGAATAATGATTAAAGGGGGAAATTTATCCACCTTTCTTGTTTGGTATATAAGGGTAAATTATTGGGATGAGGGAAATGGATTAAGGGGGAATAATTAAGGGAATAATGATTAAAGGGAAAAATTTATCCACCTTTCTTGATTGGTATGTAAGGGTAAATTATTCAAGGAAATATTTTCCTTATGTTTGGTTTGAGAGGAATAAATTATGTTTGAATAATATTTTATTTTATTGCGTTTACATGAAAAATCAGTAATATTTTTTATTAGATATGAACAATTATTTATTATATAAATCATAATTTAATATATTAAAAAATTTTTAATTTAATTTTTATAAACCAAAATAACATATTACAATAACTAAAAAAGTCTATGAAAGAAACTAATCAAGATATATCGCAATAATATTAGAAACACGACATTTAAAATAAATTCATGTACTAACTATGATGCAGGAGCATCCATTGAACATAATGATTGTCCTATTCATTCTAATCCTCAAGGTAAGGAATATGATTTAGCTTTTATAATATTGGATCCTATCATGTTAAATATTCTTGATAATTCTAATATGCTTGACATTAAAAACCATTCAAGTTATTCTTGTAGGTATGTTACATATTTGCAAGAAGATGATGTTCATACACATTGATGTGTACAAGTATTCCAAGGCATGCAAGACTATGAAATACATGGGATGATACATTACAACAAGAGATAGAGTGATGATATTGGTGCGACCGTAGCCGGCGCGCAATTTAAACCCTCTTGTTGTCAAATGTAGCACTGGTTAATAAGGGTATCGTTCTAAACCGGGGATTGAGAGGGTTCACCTCTATTTAACTAGCTTAAACTATAAATAAAAGAAAACACTAAATAACCTAAAATAAATAAATAAGAAAAATACTAATGGGGGTTTATCAAAATAATAATAAAATAATAAAAGGATTAAATAGAATAAAGTAAACTAATAACGAAAATAATGGGAAATAATGGGAAACCGCAGATATGAGAAATATGTTAGGGAAATAAAAATCCACCACTAGATTAGGTTGAAAATATAATATTTATTTCTAAGTCATCTTTTAATCGTGAGAAAGAGATCGACCAAGTTGCACACCAAAAGCAGGTCTATACACCTTATATTACTTCCCTTAATTAAATTAATACGACAAAGCGCCAATATTAACCCTATTAAATACTAGCAGTATAGCAGCAACAAGCGACTCCTATATTTAACTAGATTTAATGCATTAAGTGTAAGTGGAAGGCTGTCAATCTAAGTACCCAAACTAGTACAAAAAGCATGTCTATCTGTATTTCCTTTCCTTGACCCACACGTATCGAAACGTTTTACCACTTCGGTTAGAATCACAAAACGATTAGGTGAATTGTTATCTAACCTAGTTGCAATTTATACATATAAATTCTAGTATATTTAGATGGTCACCTAGCAAGCAATTAATCCTACATACTGTCACTTATGAGGTACCAGAACAAGGCATGCACCAAATAAACTATACTTGACAGAATTATACATATAAACCATAGCAATTAATATAGAGTCAAGAAACAATCTCACGAAACAAAGAAAATAAAATTATAATTCAAATCATAATCTAGCGTTTCAATTCATTCCCTAACAATAAATAATCAGCCAGCCATAATTAAAGAATTAATTACACAGAAATATATATCTAAAATGTAGATTAAAAATAAGAGAAATAAATAACCGGAATTAATTTTGAATAAAAGATCAAGAATTTATTTAGATAAAAATTAATTTTATCTGAAATAAATTCTATCGAATAAATTCTTCCCTATTTTTTTCTTCTCTCTCGGCACCTCAATTTCCGTGTAAAAATTCTTTTTCTTTTTTCTTCTTTCCGGCTGGCGGCTGATGGCGCACGCCTCGGTTCCCGTGCGGCGTCCTTCGTCTGGCACACCAGTCTGGCTTCCTGGCGCTGAAGGCTCTGTCGAGTCTCGTGTCGAAGTCTGTGCCGTGCTCTTATTTCTTCGTCCGACGCCCCTCCTCCTTTACACGTCAGCCCTTTCGGCTGACTCTCTATCTATCGCACGCCCCCTGTTCTCTGCCTAACGGCAGAGACTGCCTCCTCCCGTTTTCGATGTCCCTCCTCCTTTTTATAATTTTTGTTTCCCATGCCACGTCAGCCCTCGTCCAGCGTCTTTTCTTTTCGTTCCGTGCGCTGCGTTCTGGCTCGTTTGGCTTCGTTCCTCTTCGACGTCCGTTTGGTTTATTTTGTTACAGGCCTTTGGGCCTTCGGCCTTTGGCCGTTGGTCCAAAGGTTTTTATTTTCTTTTTTTTTATTTTCTTTTATTTAAAAAAAACCTGCAAAATAAAATTCAATAAATATTAATAAATAATATTTTATTCTAAATTTACTTAATATATATCATTTTAGCTCAAATAATAAAATTTATGCAAATTTTACTACTTAAGCATAAAACAATACTTATTCCCCTATATTAGTTAAATAAACTACCAAAAACTAAGATTATAAGGGTATAAAATGTGTCAAAATATGAACTCATCAGATATTCATTATTTTTATAAACTTGTTGTAAACCCTAACCCTAAGTATATTTTATGTAAGTTAGGGTATGGCTATAATTTCATGTATGTATCTTAGTCTATTGTATAGCTTTGTAATATTAATCCTTAGTATCATTTAACCAATGATATTATTCTATGGATTAAGGTTAATATGGGCTTAATTCAACCATGATTAATGGGCTGGATTAGGTGGGTAAACTTGGCTGGTTAAGGAAGCTCACCACCAAGCTTATTCTTTCTTATATATACCTTTTGTGCACAACATTTGTATAGAGAATTGAATAGAATGAATAATAAGAATTTTGATAAAACTTTGAGCAAGAGAGCTAAAGTCTAATCCTCCCTTTTGGGTCTGTATTGATCAAGGATAATCTGGGATTAATCCTTCCTCAAATCTATCTTCACACGACACATTTGAACACCTTCAAATCTGCTGAACACCTTCATCTTGTAACATCAATTTCTTCATCCATAATCCACCAAATCACTTCATTCTTTTTGCATTAGATCGTGGGTTACAGATTATAATACAAATTTTGATCCAACCTTCCATTACTTTGATAAAAACCACATCATTTTTGGTATCAAAGCTTCATTTGTTCGAAGCTGATTTCTGTCGACCTGAAATCGTGGTGTGTTCTTTCACCAAGAACTCCACGGATACTCCACCATTTCTTGCAACTCTTGATTCTTGATGAACTTCTTTAAGTTTTCTTGAAGTTATTGCTTGAATTTCTTGCAATCTTGCAACGATCTTGTTGCATTTTCCCTCAACTTTTCACATAAAATACCAACAGAGTTCAAATTTCAGCAGCACCAGTTTGGTTCGTCTGGTTGCAACGATTGTGTGTGCCTCTTCATCACTTGATTTCTATTGTTTTATACTCTCTATTAGTGTGTAATCAAGTGTATGACAACCCCCTTCAAGTTCTCTTCGTGCAAGCAAGAAGAAAAGCTTCAAAGTGTTCAACATCCCTGGACAGTTCTCAATCGCCCGAAACAGACCTGGAACTTGCAGGCCGTCCATATTCTACCTCTGGATGTCCTCTACATTTCCTATGCAGACTTCAACACGAATCTCCCACTGGAAGACAAGTTTTTGTTGAAAATACAGAAACATGTTCTATGATTTTATGTGAAGCCCAAAACTGACCTGGAACTTGCAGGCCGTATATTCGACTCATATCTCATCAATTTCTCTCAAGAAAATAGTTCATCATCTACCTCTGGATCTCCTCTACATTTTCTATGAAGACTTCAACACGAAACTCCCACTGGAAGACACGATTTTATTGACAACACAGAAGCATGTTCTATGATTTTATGTGAATCATTTTCACACCTATTATTACTAATCTTTCATTGTTTGTGTGTACCTGCGTGCAGTGGCTATTCTTCGGGCATAAAGATCTCCTTGTACCTAGATAAAGATTGCAGGTAGTGTTTGATATTTTCTTTAGAATTAGAAATTGGTTTGTGCTTTGTTTGGTTGTAGGCAAAACGAATCCAGCACCTACATTTGTGGAAGATATATTGTGTGCATCAAGAAAGGTTGTGTGTCAACCTTCACCATGGCTAGTGAAGAGGTGCGAGCCCTGGTTGAGTCCATCAAAAGCCTCACCACACGCATGGATGCCCAACTATAGACTCAAAACACACTACAACATCAACTCCAAAGTATAGAAGCAAAGTTGGCCGACCAAGAGAAGTATAAACCATGGCAACCTCGAATGGAAACCACACATGATAGTGTGGAAGGGAGAATGAAGCCGATTTACCATACCAAGAATGGGCGTGGACATTTCAATATTTCTCATCTTGAAGATGGAGAAGAGGAGACAAATTCTTTTGGCTCAAGCAACCAAAGAAGAGCACCTACATTCCATGTAAGAAATCCACACCATGAAGATCAAGGTATTAAACTTGAACTTCCTGAATTTTATGGTGATTTAAATGTGGAGTCATTTTTTGAATGGTTGCATGAGATTGAAGCTATTTTTGAGTTTAGAGAATATGATGATGATAGAAAGTGCAAATTAGCTACTCTAAAGTTCAAAAAGTTTGCTCGAATTTGGTATGATAACTTAAAGCGAACTAGGGAAAGACAAGAGAAGTCTAAAATCAAATCTTGGGAAAAACTTAAAAAGCACTTAAGAAAGAAATTTGTGCCTAGAGACTATGAGAAAGATATGTATGTTAAGATGACTACTCTAACGCAAGGCTTATTTAGTGTAGAAGAATACACTAGAGAGTTTGAAAGACTAGCCCTTATTTGTGATGTTCATGAAAGAAAGGAACAAAGATGTGCTAGATACTTAGGTGGTTTGAATAACTTAATAAGAGACAAAGTTGATATGTACTCTTATGACTCTCTTGATGACTTGATAAAATTGGCTATGAAGATTGAAAGACAAACCAAGACAACAAAAGCCTATGTTAAGTCTAATGCCTCTACTTTGACTAAACCCTATTCTAACACCTTTACACCTAAATTGACATTTTCATATGATAGAAAGATTAACAAAGATGATAAAGGTAAAAATAAGGTGGTTGAAATGGCTAATAAACAATGTTATAAATGTAAAGGATATGGACATTTTGCTAGAGATTGTCCTAACCAAAGAGCCTTAACATTGCATGAAATAGAAAACATGGAACCATGTAGTGATGATGAATTAGAAGTTGAATCTCCTAATGAAATATTAACTATGGAAGAAGAAGAAGGAGACCCCTGCTTTGTAATTCAAAGAGTCTTGCAAATACAACCTAGTATTACACCTACTCAAAGAGAAAAGATTTTTAAAACTAAGTGTAAAATAAGTGATACAGTTTGTAGACTTATAATTGATAGTAGTTCATGTACTAATATTGCTAGTGAGGCAATGGTTAAGAAACTTGGTTTGGAAACTACTAATCATCCTAAACCCTATTCTTTATAATGGTTAAACAAGGATAAAGGAGCTAAAGTAAACAAAAGAGCTTTAATCACATTTTCTATTAGAGACTATCATGATGAAGTTCTATGTGATGTTTTACCTATGGATGCTTGTGGATTACTTTTGGGTAGACCATGGCAATTTGATAGAAAAGCAACTCATGATGGGGTAACTAATGAATATGTGGTGAAAAAGGAAAAACAATTGTATAGGCTCAAACCTTCTTTATATGATCATATGCCCTTGAGTGATGATAAAGAGAGATTATTTTTACATGAAAAGGCTATGGAAAAATGTATAAAAGAAGAAGGAATTTGTTATGCTTTAGTTTCTAAAGATTCTAAACTTGAAAAACAACAACTTGCATATCCTAATTTGATTAAGTTGCTTGATGAGTATAATGATGTATTTCCTGATGACTTACCTCCTGGATTACCACCTAAAAGAGGTATAGAACATGCTATTGATCTTGTTCCTGGTATGCCTATCCCTAATAAACCGGCTTATAGATGTAACCCAGAAGAAGCTAAGGAATTACAAAAACAAATACAAGAACTTATGGATAAAGGATTTGTGAAAGAAAATATGAGTTTTTGTATAATCCTTTCAAATACTGCTTATGTCAAGTTTATGACTTATTTTTGGAAAACTTTATGGAATATGCTTAGTGTGTATGGTGTCAAGCCTAACATGCCTATTAACATGATTCCGTTGAAAAAAGGTGAATTGCAAAACTATGAGGCTAAAGAGAGAATAAAATTTTTTCAACAACTTCATGAGAAAATCAAAAATCATATTGAAAAATCTAATGCCAAGTATAAAGCTCAAGCGAATAAGCATAGAAACTCTTATGTGTTTTCTCCTGGTGACTTAGTTTGGTTACATTTACGTAAAGAGAGATTTCCTAATTTACGTAAAAACAAGCTAATTCCAAGAGCCGATGGTCCATTTAAAATACTTAGGAAGTTTGGAGATAATGCTTATGAACTTGAACTTCCAGATTCTTATGGTGGAATTTCAAGAAATTTTAATGTTGGTGATTTGTCTCCTTATTATTCTGATGAAAATTTGAGGGCAAATTCTTCTCAACTTGGGGAGTATGATGCAGGAGAATCCATTAAACATAATGATTGTCCTATTCATTCTAATCCTCAAGGTAAGGAAGATGATTTAGCTTTTATAATATTGGAGACTATCATGTTAAATATTCTTGATAATTCTAATATGCTTGACATTAAAAACCATTCAAGTTATTCTTGTAGGTATGTTACATATTTGCAAGAAGATGATGTTCATACACATTGATGTGTACAAGTATTCCAAGGCATGAAATACTATGACATACATGGGATGATACATTACAACAAGAGATAGAGTGATGATTTCATTATTTTTATAAACTTGTTGTAAACCCTAACCCTAAGTATATTTTATGTAAGTTAGGGTATGGCTATAATTTCATGTATGTATCTTAGTCTATTGTATAGCTTTGTAATATTAATCCTTAGTATCATTTAACCAATGATATTATTCTATGGATTAAGGTTAATATGGGCTTAATTCAACCATGATTAATGGGCTGGATTAGGTGGGTAAACTTGGCTGGTTAAGGAAGCTCACCACCAAGCTTATTCTTTCCTATATATACCTTTTGTGCACAACATTTATATAGAGAATTGAATAGAATAATTAATAAGAATTTTGATAAAAATTTGAGCAAGAGAGCTAAAGTCTAATCCTCCCTTTTGGGTCTGTATTGAGCAAGGATAATCCGGGATTAATCCTTCCTCAAATCTATCTTCACACGACACATTTGAACACCTTCAAATCTGCTGAACACCTTCATCTTGTAACATCAATTTCTTCATCCATAATCCACCAAATCACTTCATTCTTTTTGCATTAGATCGTGGGTGACAGCTTCTAATACAAATTTCGATCCAACCTTCCGTTACTTTGATAAATTCCGTTACATTTAAAATAAATTCATGTACTAACTATCTAATAGCTAAGAAGATAATAATTATCCATTAACACATAATAAAACTCTATAAACTTAATCTAATAAAAAATTACTAAAAAAATATTACTTTAATCTATCTAATACATAATGAAAGCATTTTCATAGCCTAAAATTCATCCAATAACATCCTAAGATAATCATACTATTCATCTTTATCCTTAAATCAACGAAAATTACACACATCTTCTTCATTCATTTTTTTCATTAATTTTATTACTTCCATTCTAGATATGCCTCGGATTGATAATAATTCTTCATACAATCCGTCTTTGTAAGACCCCAGGCTTCTATCCAACATACTCATTAACTCCTTAAATTGCTCCTTGTTATCGGTAGATATTTGCTTTATAGTTTCTCTTATGATACTATACACCAATTCCATTTCCTTATTAGCTCTATATTTCTTTGAACTACCAACAGTTGCACTTGATTTCTTTCTTTTGCCCCTAGTGTTAGATGCTTGAGCTAATACATTATCAACGTCTTTATCATTTTCATCATCATTGTGTATTATATGAGCATTTTCTTAAATGGCTTCTAGGGTAAAGTCATGTAACATATTAAGCTCAACTCTATCAACAGTAGTAGCAGCATTAGTACCAACTGCCCTATCTTTAGCAAAAATATATTCAAGATCATCGAACAAAGGAAATGACTTCATGTATAACCTCCCTGCATCCCTATGACTCTACAACGATTAAAATAAAATCATAAGATATATCCACACAAGTACAATGAGAAGTGAAATTAACATTTGTATGATCCATATACAATAATAGAAAATCAAAGACAGATCGATATCCAAATATGAGAGAAAGAAAATCAAGCAAAATTTGAATATAAAATTCACAAAGAAAATAATAAATTATCTTAACCCATTCATCAAATAGTTTTCGATCACCCATCACCATCTTTTGCTCCTCATTCCATCCAAGGCCACTCCCTTTCACCTTAATTTCAAGTAATGCATTTAAGCATTTTTTTCAAGTGGCCCAATCTCGAATCAATATTTGTGGATTTGAACTCAGAATTAGGTATTGCTTTAGCAAAAATCTTCTCCAAATGAAGTACATATCCAGCTGTAAATCCACCCTCAGCCTTCCACTTTCCATCTTGGCATATCTCTTTCAAAATTTGTATCAGCTTCTCATCCTCTTCATGTCTCCAAGTCCTCTTCTAATCTTTTTTAGTAGTTATTGAGTTTGAACTCATGGTACTCACTATTATATATTGTTTACTATATTAAAAACATACAAATAATCAACCATATAATACAACTATCATCTAAAACTTTGATAAATAATTAAAATATAACAATACAATCATCTTGATCTTATTAATTAAAACTATCCAAAAAGTCTCTAAGAGATCATTAAGACAACTACAATAAGTCAAGATTCCCAAAATACTACATCAAAGCAAAATTCTAAATACTATAAAAAAAATAAGTATATAGAATAATTATCGTCTCATTCATGTCCTACTCAAAACCCCTTTGAAGTAACCAATTATCATCTCATGTGCAATACCATCTCTCTAGGTAGTCCACACATTTGAGGTATCAATAATACTACTTAGATTATCTTCTTCATTTATATTTTCTATGAAATTGCTCATTATTTCAAACTCTAACTCTTGTTCCATCGGGCCCCACCTCATTTCTCTACGAATGAGATTATGAAGAAAACAACATGCAGTTATAATGTTTGCATGTATGCTAATATCATAAAAACTTGAATTTCATAGAATTACCCATGGAATTTTGAACAATCCAAAGTGTCTCTCAATAACATTTCTAGCAGTTGAGTGATTCATGTTAAAGAACTCCTACGGAGAGTTTGGTTGATGCCCATCCCTCTACTCATTTAGATGATAGCGTTGACCTCTATAAGGAACAAGGAAGCCATCACCATTGGTGTAACCCACATCAAACAAATAATAATATCCTATGTATCAGTGGGAAAAAAATTAGTTAACTTTTCAAATGCCAAAAATTTTACAATGCTAATGTTAATTTCCTTACCACAAGGAACTCTTATTGGATGTCCTCTACTAATAGCATCTCTCAATATTCTACCATCTGCGGCAGAACCTTCCCACCCTGGTAAGATATAAGTAAATTACATGTCGATGGAACATGTAGCTAGAATATTAGTTTCCAACTCTCCCTTCCTTATTTGATATCTTGGCTTGTCTGTATCTAGTACTCTAACCTTGATGAATGTTCCATCTAATGCTCCTAGATAGTTCTATTAATTCAAGATGGACCAAAGTTATAACTGATTAGCAATATAAAAACCTACTCATATATTCCAATATATATTAATAAAGTAAGGTTTAATTCTACCTTAAACCATTTCCATCTTTCACTTGTACAATTTTATGTCACAAGTTCTTGAGTCTTCATCAACACCGTATGCAAACGTAAGACAATGCTAAGCACTTGATGAAAATTTCTACTTATGGTTTTAGTTGAGCCTTTCAATCTTCTCAAAATGATCATATGCTTCTGATCATGTGCTAGTATGTTCAAAAAGATTGCAACTCTTTCCTCAATCAACATATATTTGGACTCTTTTAAACCACCTTCATTTCAAAGTAACCCACACAGCACATGGAATGTATTCCTATCCATTTTAAGTTGATCAATACAACTAACATCAGAATTAAGAAACACATCCACATTCTTAATCCCTATCCATTTTAACTTAATAATAATATCTTGTATTGATTTCTCAATCTAATAAACCAAAACGTGATAACAATATTCCTTTATGTCCTTGATAATGGAAAACGAACCATGGCTACATATAATATTTAGTTTACAAGAAAAATTACCACAATGTTTGAACTCATCCAAATTACACTAATTAAAAGCATCATTATAAACCAATTGAACTTCTTATAAATAAAATAGGAAAATAAAATAAAAAGGCACCACAACAAAGATAATGTAGTTATGGCTAATGACAATACTAAAAACTTCAATGGCTACCTATGACAAATAAACTAGGTCTTTGATCCCCGAGGCAGGGATAGCAATTTTAGGAGTAAAGGGTAGAATGACAACTGCATCACCATAGTGCATTTTTTCTAGTCGCCAAAAATGGCCATCAGGCTCCCAAGAAATTCTCTAACAAAAATAAAGGTGCAGTTATGTGTTTAGATGGTTTAGATCAATGAGAAACCATAGTGAAAAGAGAGACCTATACTATTTAAATCACAGAAGGACTTTTCTTCTATGTACCCTCTACTTTCAATAGAACACTAATGCTAAAGCAATATAGTAAAGGCCCTATTTTGTTTAATTTTAAATTTTTAAATAGTCCACTTCTCAAATTTATGTAGGATAGGTTAGTAGTACCTACTAATTTAAAAAAATTTCCAAAATTTGTTACATGATCAGAATAGAATTTTTTTAAAAGTAGAACTAAATTCATTTTAAGGAAACAAACAGCATAACATGTTTACTAAATCAAAAAGAAAACTTACTTGTGGTAAAACAGAAAAACACCATAGAGAATGAATGTATCAGTCAATAAAAGCCAACCATAGATTCCCACACTGCAAAATAGTTATATATTTCATATTTGTGAACAATAGTTATGCATATATGCTCTTCTCTATCTATATATCTTCTTGTTACCAAGAAAATTCTGATTAGAAGTTGACAGCAAAGGGAGGGATGATTGGATTTATTTCAAGTAGGGGAATAAAAAAAATGAAAATTTTGGTATATTATTCAATGAAAGAGTGGGGATTTGGAACCTATATGACTTATGATACCTTAAAGACTAGATAATGAATCTTATAGTAATTCCATGTTAGTTCCAACAATATTTTTAATAACCAAACTAGTCATCTACTGTTCAGGTTCTTGATTCATAGGTTATTGGTTGACTAGTAGTATATACATATTTCTTTGAAACTATGATTTAATATTGCATGTCATTGATCAAAAAATAATATATTCCATCATCAAAAGAACCTCTACATTTTCATACAAGATCATCAAATTGCATAATTCAATGTCAAAAGTCTCTTACATATTAAAATGCAAATGTCAAATAGCATAATCCAATGCCAAGTCCCTTACATATTCATAAACTAATTAAAATAAAACACATTAGTTCAAAAGCTAAAATTCAATTAGTACATAATACAAAGCAAATAGTTCCATCAAATAACTACTAATCCAATCTAATCATCCATGGATATATTTACAATATTAACAATAAACCATAAGTTATAACTCATTACCCAACTAAGCAAATACAGGTAATACTACTAAAATTGGCAAATAGCCACAGTAGCAATGTGTTGTGTGGAAAAGCATTGAAATCATAGTTATTAAGCTCAAACATGTGAACCATCCTCTCTGATTTGATTTCCAAAAGAATTTCAACACAAAGTATATAAGCTCCATGTTTACCAATAAATACGAGATTGAGGTAAGAGAAGGGTAGATAGTAGGGTGAGATGACTCTACGAGCCTACAACCCTAAGCTAAAGGTAGACCCTCAAAACTTAATGTGATAATTCCACTTATAGCAGGATGAAAAGCAAAGGATGATAAGGAAAGGGATTGTCAAGGAGAAAGAATGAACATTAGACTCCAACAAGACCAGGTTAGTTAAAATGAATTTCATATGGAAGAGGCTAGGTAACATAAAGCAATCAACATAAAGTAGGAACAATATAGTGACCAGTGCTAGCTAAAAAACCTAAGAATCCAAGAATACCCTTGATAGAACTCCAAAGGTAAGCATCCCATAAGAAAAAAGGGTTTGGATTAGATGCACCAATATCAAAAACATAAAAACTAATTTGGTGCCAACTTCACATACAAAACTATGCTCTACTATGATTGATTCACACTAGTATAAGCATGAACACAAGCATGACAATCTATTAATTTTTCATCAAGGAAAAATTAAAGCAAAAATTTATGGATCTTCTATATACATCAACTCATCATCAAATTGCAGATGTTGTTAATTTAATATATTCATTCATAAGAATATTCATCAAATGCATTAAAAAAATACTTAATCAAAATTTGTCTAGGTTGTACTATTGTAATACCCCAAAAATTCATTATTGAAAAATTTCATTTTATTAAAAGATTCAACGGAGACAAGTAAAACAAACTTGTGAATTTTGGGAATATTACTACAGTGATTAGTATAAGCCCAGGCCCCCGACTGGTCTCGTACTAACCATAAGGCTAAAGAAGAACTAACATCCATTATAATTCAAACTCAAAGTAAGGCTTCATAAAAGAATTAAAACATTCATAAGATAGAAATCAGAGTATGCAAAAAGA
Source organism: Tamarix chinensis (assembly GCA_030549775.1). NCBI lineage: Eukaryota > Viridiplantae > Streptophyta > Magnoliopsida > Caryophyllales > Tamaricaceae > Tamarix > Tamarix chinensis. The sequence continues at coordinate 2,896,267 of CM060175.1, read as the reverse complement.
GTTTACAATCCAAAATACGTAATTAAAATTCCATAAAAGGAATAAAGGCTACAATACGATAAAAATTAAGTCTGAGTAATCTAGTACAAAATAAAAGAATATAGGAAGTAAGTTTAGCCATGTCACTCTCGATCCCTAGGCCAAGTTGATGCTCAGTTCTTAGGCCTGTCCGATGCCTCATAAGCATCAAAGGTATCAAAAATAGTATCACCAACCTACACAAACTCATAGGGGCCTTCTACTCATGGGAATGAGCAGCATCCATGAAAAGGGTTGTCAGTATTCTATGTACTGAGAAAGGTAACCATGCAACTAAGGCCAACAGACAAAGGCATATAATACAAGCATGATCACATAACAACATACGATCATTGTAGATAAATAAAGGCTAAGTTATAGTCTAGATAAACTGATTATTTAATTCTTTGGTCAATACTTATTTTACACCATGCTTATTATCATTCCATGCAAGTGTGGGAATCCCACTATTATAGCCAGTGGACCAGAAACACACAGGGCATAACGCTCTTGACCACTATTATTGCTGGTGGATTGGTCTCTAAGGCAAAGTGATCCTGGCCACTATTATTTGCCTGTGGACCTGTCTAGCCCCGACTCTCATAGTGTTTCACTATAAGTACTTAGTATCTTTCCCATTCCTTATCATAATTATGTTCGGTTTATGGAGCACAGAATCCTCCACTATTATAGCCAGTGGACCGAAAATATATAGGACATAACACTCCTGACCACTATTATTCGCCGATGGATTGGTCTCTAGGGTACCTAAGCTTCTGGCCACTATTATTCGCCTATGGACTAGTCTGGGGTTGGCTCAACAGTCTTCTTCTTTAAATAATTAGTGTCTTATTCAACAAGTTTCACCCTGGACATGCATGTAACACTCCATCTACACTTATCCTCCCAAGAGGGCCCAACCCATATCTTGAAACTCTACCCCTCCTAACCCACCCCAACATCCTTTCCTTATTCCATTTGCTCAAACTAGAGGCCCAATTCCTATGTGTGTGGGATAAGGCCCACTACCCTACGCCTTTAAGTCCACTCACTACCTTATCCTAGGATTTTCTCCAGAAACCCTAATGTGGCCCATCCTTCTCTGCCTCCCATAACTGAGGCCATTTAACACCCCACACATCACATCCCTTAGATTCAACCCTCATCATTTCAATTTACTCCCCCAAATACACGTGTGACCATGAAACCCTAGGTGGCTATACCAAACCCTAGCATCCTTCTTTCCACCTGTCACCCCTCCATTTCTCATCTTCCACTCTTACTCTCCTATAATATCTATACTCACCCTACACATGACATTCCTCCACTCTCATCTTATACTCCACTGACCCTCAATTATTTTTACTTTCAACACCATCTCAACTTAGGGTTTTCCTCTTAAACCCTAGCTAGGTCTCCTATGCACCCTTATACTAACCCATGTACTATTTTTCACCCAAAGCCTCCAATCACCCACACAACTCTTCCTTTACCTTACTTACATCCCAATATAACTTTTCACAAGTAACATTCATCCCTAAGTAGACTCTATCCACCCCATGCACACCCTCGAAGTTTCTATGTAAAACCCTAGAATTCCTATATAAACCCTAGAATCTCCCATGCAATGTTCACCCACTCTTTTAGTTTATTCATAGTCCCCTCTTATTTTACTGTTCATGGATTATGGGATATTTAGGTCAATCCCACATCCTTTAGTCAACTTACTTCCCATTTTCCTTTTTCATCCTTTCACCCCATATCATTACATTAAATATCCTAGCATGCATGTCCTAAAGGGCCACATCACATCACATCACATCATAATCACAATATATACATATTATATACATGCCATAAGAAATCACATGAGCATACCTCAACTCCAAGCATCGCTACACATAAAACAGTTATAATGATAATAATAAGATACATAACATATCATGATACATTGCATACAAGACATACAAGGCACATAACACACATAGGGACTTAGCTACATCCTTACCTAACACGACACCGGTCTTGGAGCACGCTACTACGCCTTCTTAAGGTTTTGACTGGGCTCACCTGTAACACCCCAAAATTCACTACTTTTTTTTTTGAAAAGCGGAAGCAATTAAAATAGAAATACTTAAAACCTGTGAATTCTGGGAATGTTACCGCCACACTTAGTACCAGACCCGGTTCTCTCCAACCGTTCCAGTACCAAGTGCTAAAGCTAAAGAAAAGATTTATGTTAAATTTAAATTAACAATTCATAAAAGGATTCGAAGATTATACACAAAATCAGAGTACGAGAAATTAAGAGTTAATTACAATACCCTTGAAGTTTCAAATAACACTTGTAACTTCCAAATAGAAATACATTTAAACAAGATAAAACCCGATGGGTCAAATTCCGGATTTCCTACTCACTCAAGTCAGGCCTGCCACCCCAAAACAGTCTCTGATCTTAAACCTGCACAAGAGGTCTGCTCCCCACCATCAGTGGATCATCACAGGACCCATCAACCAAGGTAGTATCAGTACGGGTCCAGTACTGAGTAAGGTGACTTGATCACTAAGGCCAACGCACAAACACATAAATCATGCAGAACATAGAAGGGCATAATTACCAACACAATGACATAAGGTGCTTACTACCATCCAAGTAAGAATATAAGGCCCGATTGTAGACTGGATTAGTTTTTAAATTAATCTCTGATCAGAACTCATTTCACACCATACTTTTTATCAAGTCCATACGAGTACGGGAACCCCACTATTTTAGCCGGTGGATCGGTCGCAAGGGTAACATACCCTGCCACTATTTTAGCCAGTGGATCGGTCGCGAGGGTAACATACCCTGCCACTATTATATGCCGGTGGATCGGTCTGGCCCCTTCTCGTACGGTGTTCCACTGTAAGTAATTAGTATCTTTCCCATGTCTTAGCCACTGTAGGGTTTGATTTTATTGAGCTCGGGATCCCCCACTATTATTACCGGTGGATCGGTCGCGAGGGTACATGCCCTGCCACTATTATAGCCGGTGGATCGGTGGCGAGGGAAATATTCCCTGCCACTATTATGTCGGTGGATCGGTCTGGGCCCGACTCAACATCTTTCACTTTACGTGATTAATTTCTTAAGTATTTTATTCAAAGGCTTTCACCCTAGACATGCATAAATCATCACACATAACAAATCATAAAATTCCACCATCATAATTACACTTTATCACCACATACACATGGTAACACAAAGACCCTAATCAAACACCACATACCCTAATTGACCCCCACAACCATAGTCAATCACTCCAAACCCTAATTCAGTCACCTCCATACCCTTATAATGTCTTACGTATTATTTTTCACCCAAAACATTCAAACACCCAAATAACTCTTCTACTTCCTCCCTTACATCCCAAATCAACTTTTCACACGTAAATTTCACTTCCATGCAAACACTAATCTTTCCATGCAAACCTTCGAACCTTTTTCATGCAAACCCTAAATTCAAACCATATAAGACCCAAAGATTTGTCTATACCAACCCTAAATTCAAACCATAAAGATTCTTCCATGTCAAACCCTAAATTCAAACCATAAAGATTCTTCCACATAAAATCATAATTTAGAATCTCCCAAGGAAAACCATAAATTGAATTCCCCCAACCAAATCATAAATTAGATTCCCCCATATAAATTACATTTTCCCAAATAACATCATGAATTAGACTCTCCCAAACAAATTATAAATTAACTCTCCCAATCAAATCATAACTTAAATTCTCCCATATAATATTATAAATTACATTCTCCCAAATAACATCATAAAATAAATTCTCCCAAACAAATTATAAATTAACTCTCCCAATCAAATCATAACTTAAATTCTCCCATATAATATTATAAATTACATTCTCCCAAATAACATCCTAAATTAGATTCTCCCAAACGAACCATAAATTCTGCTCTTTCACACATAAAATCATACATTAGATTATTCCTTATAAAACCATAAAATTAGGTTAACTTACTTCTCTTAATCAAATTCTTTCCCCATCCTCCTTTTTCATCCTTCCTCTCACACAAACCACATCGACTTCCTCACATACACAACACATATCATCAAACATAATTAATACACATACCATGCACAACATACTTCAACTCCAAGTCATACCACATATAAAATATTTAATTATAATAAACATTAGATACATAACATGCGAAACACATAATATACATAAGCACATAAATGGCCTTAGCACTCCTTACCTAAAACGACACCGGTCTTGGAGCACGGTCCTATTCCACTTGAGGGGTTTGACTGGGCTCACCTATTATGGGGAAGAAATACTAGGATTAGCTTCCTTCCTATACTACTATTAGTTTCTAATTTATCTTAAGTCTTGATTCTTAATTAATTATGCCCAAAACCACTAAAACATTAATACATACTATTATAATTTAAAGTAAAAAGGTGATATAAGGGTTTCTACCCTTTACCGAAATAAATTTAGTAAAGGTAATAATAATAATAATATTTATTATAATAATAATTTTAATAATAACAAATTATTACTAATAGTAGTAATATTAATAGAAAACTTAATAATAATAATAATCTAAGCCTTAAATTTACAAAGTGGATTTCGAAACCTCCCCATTTAATGATAATACTATTTGAAATGTAAAAAGATATTAATATTATACATATACTTATTATATAAAGTTAATATGGTTAATAATAATAAGATAATTAGTAATAATGTTAAAAATGCTAAAAATAATAATAAAAGGCAAAGCTACGAGACTTAATTAAAATTTTAGGTTTCTAATTCTCCTGAAATAATTGTAGTATCAAATAACTAATTATACTAACAATAATAATATTAATTATATTATTAATAATATTATTAAACATGTAATAATTACATTAAATAGGAAAAATTCAAGAATAATAATTTATCTTACTCAATAATACTCCCAGACCTATCAACCAAATTTAGGAATTAAAATACAGTTGATAACAACAATAATAATAATTATAATTATAATAATTAAACTCGAATTAGCATTAAAAATTAGAATAAAAGCATAATAATTATCAATAAATCGAAATTAAGTATTTAAAAGTTCTAGGGTTTCACCTTGAGTTGGAGGGTATTGGTGGCACCGGCGGTGGTTCCCGGAGGTGGCCGGAAAAGTGGTCTAAGTGGGGTGAAAATGAAGAAAAAGAGGGAAGGGGAAAGGAGAAAAATAAAATAAGCTTATGGTTCGGTGGAGGAGACTTATAAGGAGATATTGGGTGGTTTAAAGGGTGGTAGAAGTGGAGAATGTGGCGGCGGATGGTGGCTTAAGGTTTCGGGGTAAAAATTATGGCTAAATGGATAGCAAACTTTGCACGGTTATGGAGGCCCGTGCAAGAAGAATCGAAGGTTGATAATGGTTTAGTTAGCTAGATGGAGTTTCAGGGAAGAGTTTGGAATGTAGAGGTGACGCTGAGGTTGACTATCGACGGCGTACGGGACGTCTGAATGGGCGGTGGCTGGGTTTCTTACTTAGGGTTTCGGGAAAGAAAAAGCTTCAAAATCATCCACGACTGGGTTATTTATAGACTTTAGATGGGTTATTAGGGTTTTGGAGGTCGGCAGGATGGGTTTGGGTTATAGGGTTTGGGTGGCCGGCGTGAGAAATCGGCCGGCGATTGCTTGGATTGGGTCGAAGGTTCGCGAAGCCAGAGAGAGAGAATGAGCGAGAGTTAAGGGTAATTGATCGTTCCAAGTCAATGTGCGAGTCAAGAGGAAGAAAAAGAAGGGTGAATCGGTCGGTCAAATTCGTCGTGGCCGGCGCCGCCATTTTCGGGCTGGGAGTTGCAGGTGCAGGGCGGTGTCGGGGCTGGCAGGCGCGAAGGAGGAAGAAGAAAGGGGAAAGCCGGGCGGCTCAGGGAAGAAAGAAAAGAAAGAAAAACGGGGCAGACCGGGCCGGTCGGCGCGAGGCAAGGGTGACTTAAATGAAGTGACGCGCTTCGATGGAAGATCACACTAAAACGCAGCGCGGAAGAGGAGGGGAGGAAGGACGCCCGTCGCACGGGTTGGGCCGAAGGAGAAGAAGAGGAAGACTGGGCCGCCAGGCTGGCCCAGTTCGGGGAGAAGAAGGAAAAGAGAAAGAAAAGAAGAAGAAAAAGAAAAAGAAAAGGAAAAAGGAAAAAGGAAAAATAAAAATAGTGGGTTGGCTCAATTAAATTAATTAGAATATTTGGGATATTTAAAAATGATAATATTTAAATAAAATAATATTTAAATCCCTTTTTACTCTAAATTAGGATTTTTAAAAGATTTTCCACAAATTCCTTTTTAATTAGCAAAACACTCTAATTTTCTCCAATTAAAGTACTTATAAAATTAATATTAATTTAAAAATATTTTCTCCTTCTTATTTTAAATAAATTAATTTTTAAAATAAAATGCTTAATTAGCTAAAATACCCAAATTCTTCCTAATTAAAATACTTATAAATTTCTTCTTGATTTGCCCTAATTAATTTAATTCAAAAGTAATTTATTTAAATAATTCTTATAATAAATATCCTTTAAATGTAGTTTATAAAATTAGAAATTTTCGGGGCATTTCATCACCTATAAGAGGAAAAAATTAAGGATTAATTCTCCTCTTATCAAAAATACTATTATTCCCTACTTTACTATAATATTAGGGTTACTATTATTAAAAGAAACTTTACAAGTAAAAATAGGGTTTTTAAATACCGAAGTTAGCTTACTAGAGTATTACTAGTCAAAATAGGTTTATAATAATATTTATAGTCATATTTATATTATTAAAGTTAATAGCTTTATTTCTTCTAATAATAGTACTAATACTAGTTGTAGCAAAAATAGTGATATTAATAATACTAGTAATACTAATACTCACAGTAATAGAAACCCTAGTATTTTTAAGGTTAAGACTAATAGCAGGGCTAGTAATAAAAATAATAATATAATAATAGTAATATTAACAAAAATATTAATATTGCTAAAGATAATACTAATAGTAATAATAATCAAAATAATGATATTTATATGGGTAATGGCTTGAATATTTACAAAAGTAATAATAGCAATAATATACTAAGGATAGCACTCATAATAATAATAATAATGATGATGATGATGATGATGATGATGATATTAATAAAAGTGTTAAGAATAATACTAATAATAATAATATTCAAATAGTAAATAATAATAATAGGGTTTGAGTATTTATAATAGCAATAATAGTGATAATATGCCAAAGTTAGCATTAATAATAATAATGATAATAATAATAATAATAATAATAATAATAATAAGAATAAGAATAATAGTAATAATAATATCAATAATGATAATAATGATTATAAAAATAATGATAATCAAAATAATAATGAAAATAGGGTTTCGACCCCCTTAGTAATCATAATAATAGAATTAATATCTGAAGTTGTAAATAATAATAAGTATGATAAACAATAATAATGATAACATAATAATAATAATAATAATAATAATAATAATATAAATAAAAATAAAAAGAATAAAGTTTGTAAAATTAGGGTTTAATGATTGAGAGGGATTAGGGTACCACCTATGGTTTATGGTGACCGGTAGCACCAGCGGCGGTGCACGTTGGTGGGGAAAGAGGGAGAAAGGGGGGAAAGTTGGGTGTTTAGGGTAGGAGAGGGGGATGAGAGGGGAAATTGATGTAACACTCCAAAATTTACTACTTTTTTTTTAAGCAGAAGTATTTAAAATACTTAATTTAAAACCCATGAATTCTAGGGATGTTATCGCCACACTTAGTACCAAACCGGTTCTCTCCGACCGTTTTAGTACCAAGTGCTAAGGCTAAAAATATTAATATAAAACTTAGACCAAGATTTCATAAAATGAATTTAAGAGATAATAAATTCGAATCAGAGCATGCGTAAAGAATTACGAGATATAATTGAACAACTATTAAAAGGTCCATCTCAAATACTAAACACAAAGTAATAAATCACAAAAGATAACTCCGAAACAAAGAGGATTAGTAAAAGCAAAGTAAAATAACAAGTAGGGTAAAAACAACCACGACACTCTCGAACTTGAGCCAAAATATGCTCAATGCTCAGCCTCGACTGATGTCTTGCCCACCTGCACAAAGTCAGAAGGGTATACTACTCGTGGGAATGAGCAACACCCATGAAAAGGGTGATCAGTACGCTATGTACTGAGTAAGGTAACCAAGCACTAAGGCCAACACATAAAATCACATAAACCATGCATCAGAATAAAAGAACATAAAGGCCAACATGATAACATAATAACGAACAATAATTCAGGTGGATACATAAAGGCCCATTTATAGTCTAGATTAATTATTTAATTAATCTTTTATCAGAAGTCGATACACACCATGCCTTTTATCAAACCTATGTAAGTACAGGAACACCCCACTACTATTGCCTGTCACTTGCGGGACAAAGTCCACACCACTATTTTTCGCTGGTAGATCGGTCACTTACGGGACAATAGTCCACACCACTATTCCTAACTGGTGGATCGGTCTGGTTCCTACTTACATGGTGTTCCACTGTAAGTAATTAATATCTTTTAAGTGTCTTAGCAAACTCTGGTTTGTGTTTATTGAGCTCGAGTCACCCCACTATTATTGCCGGTGGGCCGGTCACATATAGGACATCATGTCCTAACCACTATTATAACCGGTGGATCGGTTGCACATAGGGTAAAACCCTAACCACTATGCAACCATTAATACCACCATGCAACCATTAATACTATCATACAAACCCTAATACCGCCATGCAACATGACCTCCATGCAAAACCTTATATTCAACCCATACACAACCAAAGATTCATCCTTACCAAACCCTAAATTCAAACCATATAAAACTAAAGGTTCATCCATACAAAATCATACATTAAATCCTCCCATACAAAACCATAAATTAGATTCTCCCATATAAAACCATAAATAAGATTATCCCATATAAAACTATAAATTTGATTCTCCCACATAAAATCATAAATTACATTCCCCCATACAACATCATACATTAGATTCTCCCATATAAAACCATAAATTAGAGTCTCCTATATAAAACCATAAATTAGATTCTCCCACACAAACTATAAGTTATATTCTTTCACACGAAACCTTAACTTTCCCATTTTATTCTTCCACTCATGAATCATTACAATACTTAGGTCAACTCACCTCCCTTGGTCTACTTCTGTTTCCATCCTCCTTTTTCATCCTTTCCCCCACACAACCACATCAACATCCTCACATACATGTCTTATAGGGTCACAATCAAATCACCACCTATACATAATACACATGACATGCAAATACATGAAAACATACTTCAACTCCACATCATACCATATACGACATAAATAATAATGATAAACATATGATACATAGCATGCGATGCACATAATGCATATAAGCACACAAAAGGCCTTAGCACCCCTTACCTAAAACAACATCGGTCTTGGAGCACGCTCCTACGCCTCATTAGGGCTTTGACCGGTTTCACCTATTATGAGGAAAAAACTAAAATTAGACTCTCGCCTATCAAATATGCTATTAATCACTAACTTATTATAAGACTAGGTTTTTAAATAAATAATAATATATTAACAAAAAAACATTAATTAATTACTAATTTTGCTAAAAATAGAAATAATAAAAATATTAGAAAAGTTGAGGATATAAGGTTGAAAACTTTACCCTAATAATAATAATAATAATGATACTAAAATAATAATAGCAAAGATACCAAAAATAATATCAATGATAATATAAATAAGAATAATAATAACAAGGACATTACTCAAAACAAAGTGAAATAAGGGCTTCGGCCCCTTTACTAAAATAATAATGATAATAATATTACTAAAATAAATAATCAAATTTAGTAATAATAATAATGATGAAATAATAATACTAATAATGATAAAAGCCATAATAATATTACAAAATAATAATAACCATAATAGTAATAATAGTAAAGGTAATGATTGAAGATAAAAAGAAGTAGGGTTTCCACCCTACATTAAGTAATAATAACTTAGTAAATAATAATAATAACATTAATAAGAATAAATACTAATAAACCTAATAATAATAAGACACAATATTTATAATACTATTACTAAAATTTAAAATAAGCACAATAGGGTTTCAGCCCTGTATAAAATAATAATACTAACACTTGAATATAATAATAATAATAACAAAAACAACAACAACCACCATAATAATAATAATAATAACAACACTAATGGTAAGGTAGTAATAATATTAATACTAAAATAGTAATAATAACAATTTTGAAATAGTAAATAATAATAATAACATATTAGTATTAATAATAAAGATCATAACAATAATAATAATACTAATAATAATAATAAAATCAAATTAAAATATAATAGGGCTTTGGCCCTCAGCAGAATAATAATAAAAACATTAATATTAATAATACTAATAATACATATTAAAAATGGAAATAATAATAATAATAATAGAATTTATATTAGAATAATTGAAATAAAATAATTTAAGGCTTGTAAAAATAGGGAAAAGGGTTGAGAGGGTCTAGGGTTCAACCTTAGGCTGGCAGGGATAGGCGGCACCGGTAGTGGTGCACGGCGGCGACGGTGGAGGCCAGAAAAAGAGAAGAAAGAGGGAAAAGTTACATGCTGGGAAAAAAATAGGGAGAATGGAGGTGAAAGTTGGGCTATTTAAGAATGCCCAGAGGGAGAGGAGCAGAATGAAGGTGGCGGCGTAGCCAAAGGTGGCGGCGCATGGCAGCAGCGGTGGTGGTTGAATGGAGGAGGAAAAGAGAAAGAGAGGAGGAGAGGGAGGGAGAGGAAAAGAAAGGTAGGGGAGGCAGAGGAGGGTCTATAGAAGAGAATGGGAGGTGAAAGAAGTGGCAGCAACGGTGTAAAAGGTGGATAAGGGTGGCACAAAGGGTGGTGGAGGCAGAAAACAGGGTTGATCGGGAAGACTAATTCACACAGCCGGGGTGGCTTGTGCAGGAGAAATCGAGGGGGATGGATGATTTGGTTAGCTAGAGGGAGGAGTAAGGAAGAGTTTGGTGGCCAGATATGGAGGCAAAGTTGCCCGGAGGCGGCGGACAAGGCGTTTAAAGGGGTGGTGGGGCGAAGGAGGGCGTTTTCTGAACTTGAGCCAAAAAAATGACTCAACGCTACTATGGGGTGTATTTATAGGCTTGAAAGGAAGTTAGAGTCGAAGGGAAAGTGGGGGAGTGATAGGAAGAAGTGGGCACCAGCCGATGAGGACAGCCGGCGTACTCCCGGTCATGATCTACATGTGGCCAGGGGAGAGGGAGATCATGCGAGGAATGTGGGAGTGGATTGGTTCAAAATGGTTGACGAGTCAAGGGGAAGAGAGAGGAAGGAAAACTGCCAGTTAAAACGGGCGTAATCGGTGGCGAAATTTTTGGAGGTGGCAGTGGAGGTTGCAGGTGCTCGACGGGGACGGTGCGAAGGGCTGGGGAAGAAGAAATGAGGAAGAAAGGGCTGGACTAGTGGTCTAGGGAAGAAAAAAAAAGAAAGAAAAAGGAAGGAAACCGGGCGGTTCGGCATGGGGGCTGAGATACTTAAATCGAACGACGCATTACGATGGTTAAAACAATTAAAATGCAACGCTGTGACGGGAAGGAGAAGGGGGACGGCTGCACGGGCTGGGCCAGCCGAAGGAAAGCAGAAGAAAGATTGGGCCGCGAGAAGGCAGGCCCAATAGGGGGAAAAGGAGAGGAAAAAGAAAAAGGAAGAAAAGGAAGAAAAAGAAAGAAAATAGGGAAGAAGAAAAGGTAAAAGGAAAAAGGAAAAGAGAAAAATAGTTAAGTTGGGTATTTATATTAATTAAAATATTTAGGATATTTAAAAATAATAATATTTAAATAAAATAATATTTAAATATCTTTTTAGGCTAAATTAGGATTCTTGAAAGATTTTTCATAAATTCCATTTTAATTAGCAAAGCAGCCTAATTTTCTTCAATTAAATTATTTATAAAATTAATATTAATTTAAATCTATTTTCTCCTTATTATTTTAAATAAAATAATTTGTTTAACTAATTTCCAAAATAAAATCCTTAATTAGCTAAAATAGCCTAATTGTCCTCTAATTAAAATATTTATAAAATTTCTTATTAATTTGCCCTAATTAATTTCCTTTTATTTTAATAAAAATAAATTATTTGATTAATTTTCATAATAAAATCTTATTTAATAATAAATAATAAAATTATAAGTTTTTTGGGGTATTTCAATTGAGGTGGTGGAGGATGCCTAGGTGGAGAGGGTTGGATTGGTGGTGGTGGCACGACCAAAGGCGATGGCAGTGTGGTGGTCGAGGGTGGTGGAGAGGGAGGAAGGGAGGAGAAGAGGGAGGTAGGGGAAAGTAGTGGAAGGTCTGATGGTGATTTTGGAGGGTATAAGGGGTGGTGGTTACAGCGAGAGTGGCGGTGGACGGCAGCACAAAGGCGGCGGTGGCTGGGTTAAGGTTGGTCAAATAACCAACTTTGCACAACCAAGGAAACTTGTGCACGGAGTATTCAGGGTGGTGAGGGGTGTAGCTAGGTGGAGGGTGGTGTGGGGAGTAGTTTGGGTGGTGGTTTGGGTGGCAGTGTTGGACGGTGGTGGCACAATAGGTGGCTGAATAGGTGGCAGTTTCTGGGTTGAGAGAAAAAAAGATTGAATGGGGGGAGGGTGCATGAAGGGTATTTATAGGCTAGGATGAGGGGGACAACAGAGGGGGAAGAGGGAAGGTCGGCAGCACGTGTACAGCTCATCGGCCGACCGCCTATGGCCATAATAGGCCTGCCATTGTTGCAGGTTTGGCATGCTCAAGAAGGGAAAAAGGAACGGGGAGCAGGGCATGCATGAGGGGAGAGAGAGGCTGTGATTGGGTGGAGGAGAGAGAGTAAGTGATAGGGAAGGGGATAAAGGCAACAAGTTGGCATACGGCAGCATAGAGGTCGTGTGCCTGCGCCAAGAATTGGGGTGGTTGGGCATTGGGGAGAGAGAGGGTCGGGGGAGAAGGAAAAGAAAGAAGAGAGGTGCGGCCAGTCGGTACAGTGAGAAAAGGAAGGAACCGGATGGGGTTACAAGGGAAGGAGAGGGAGAGGGAGGCACGAGCCTAGGCCGTGTGGGAGGAAAGGAGGGGGGTTTTGGGCCGCGAGGGCTGGGCTAGTCCAAGTCGGGGAAAGGAAGGGAAAAAGAAAAGAAGAAAGGAGAGGAAAGAAGAAAAATAAAAGAAAAGAAAGAAAAGAAAGAAAAGAGGGGAAAAAGGAAAACGGAAAAAAAAAATAGGTGGGTTGGGGTATTTAAAATATTTTTGTATTTTAGGGTATTTAAAAATAATATTATTTTAATAAAATAATAATTAAATTTCCTTTTTTAGTTAATTTAGGATTTTTGAGAGATTTTTCCTAAATTTTATTTTAATTAGCAAAACACCCTAATTTTTTCCAATTAAATTATTAATTAATTTCCTCTTGATTTTGCCTTAATATATTCCTCTTATTTTAATAAAATAATTTATTTAATTAATTTTCTTAATAAATCCCTAAATTTGTCATAATTATCTAAATTAGCGTTTTGGGGGTATTTCAACTATAGATGAATTTCCCCTACAACTTCAGCCTCGATACTATGTGGTCTTCTATTCCTAGATTTCTATCAATATTATATCTATACAAAAACGAGTCTGGGTAAATCAATGTTCCATTTATACATCACGACAAAGACAACTAACATCTATACGAAAATAACAACAAAATCAGTCCGGGTAAAAATTACTCACAAAGCCACACTAAAGGAGGCAGACGAGCAAAGGGAAGCTTTGAGGTGAGGCAACCAAGGATAGGCAAGCTTCGAGGCGAGGCATACCAGGATAAGCAAGATTCGAGGTGAGGCAGATGAAGATAGGCAAGCTTCGACACGAGGAAGATGAGGATAGGTAGGCGGCAAGCAAAGGCGGGCGGCGGGAGAGACAGTGTTGAGGAGAGGTAGGTAGTGAGGAGTGTGGGACACAGAGAGATGAGCGGGCAAGGAAAATGAGATGCAACAATAGACGAGCGGATGAGCAGAGGTAGACGGCGACAACAGTTTGTGTTGAGGAGAGTGCAAGGAGGAGAGAAGAGACGGTGATGAGACACTGGGACAAAGAAAAGATTCGAAGGAGAGGATTTGTTACCTGTGGGTCCAAATAGAAAATTATTTTCCCTAACCCAATAGAATTCATTTACCTCAAAAATAAAATTTTTCCCACACCAAACATAAAAGAAAAGGAAAATAATTTCCCTTTGTATTTTTTGTAGCTGCTTTACCCTCATCCCAAGCACAGCCTTAAGAGAAAATTTTAAGTTATCACTACTGTGCATCTAAATGTTTCGTTGACGAATAAATCTACCATGAAAAAAAAAGAAGATAAAAGATAAACTATGTGCTGACACTTCTTTTGCGGTCGCGTGCATGCTGTTGGACAAAACTTTCTTCATAGGTTGATAGAGAGGAGGTCCCCCTCCGCAGCAGTTTAGGCGTTCATCATGTTGGTTGCTCCAACAATTTATCTTTTAGCGCATATGAGATTAATGTCTTCTAAGGGTGGAGAAAAAATGTCCAATCGTATCATTTGTTACTGAGAAGTTATTATTCTTAAAATTGGATGAACCTTACGATATTTTTTGAGCGTCTTTTATTATACCTGTATAAAAATATAATAAAAATACATCATAATTATATTAAATTAAAAATAAATATATTTAGTATTAGGTGCACCAGATTTATCTATTACTTTCCTCTGTGATGTTGATAGTCAAGCATGGGCTTAAAATTATTATTAGACAGTTCAAAAAGGGGTTTGGTAAACATACCCAAACAGGCGGTCCGGTAACGGACAGTGATGAGCAATTCCTCAAGCACACGACACTCCTAGCTTTATGCATGAAGAGGAATTAGTAATCTGAAGAACGCGTATTGATTTTCAAAATGCACCACACGATGATGCCTAACACAGTAACACCTCTCTCCCTCCCTCCATCGCTCTCTCTCCCGTGCATGGGCCACAAAGAAAGAGATTGAGCCAAACAGTTCGTACAATGTGCAATGCCTAACTTTGCACGACTAGTAAAAGACTACAATCTTGAGCTAAGCACATCTAATCCTTAAAAAGCATCTCTTTGATGGTTCCTATTTTGATATTATCATCACGTTTTTTTATCTGTTTATTTATTAAATAAAGTATACGGATAGATTGTGTCATTTTTTGTCCCCATCTCAAAACTAGTTGTATACCACCGCTAAGCATTAGCTGATTGTTCTAAATTTTAATTAGTTTTCCCTGACGCGAACTTGCACCTGGACTCTGTAGCTAGGTATCCCAACATATCCATCAAACTTTTATTTATTTGTATAAAAGTTTGCAGGGACAAATACATTTAATCACATACGCCATGAAAAAAGATACAATTCATCGGTTTTTATTTTTTGATTGGAAGATATTTCTTGTGGGCTATTATACGTCACGGGTTAATGTACTTAGTGTCATGTCATAATTAAGCTGTAGTTTGAAACTACTTATTAAAAGTAGTTATCTATAATAATTATAAATTTTAAAGTTTTGTTAGCATAAAATTTATGTTACAATAAATAATAAGTATAGATAACTACTTTTGATAAGTAGTTTTAAATAAACTATAAAATGATCACTTTTGACCCTTTTTTCCCTTCTTCTATATATCAGATAGCCGCCCACTAATTAGAACATAGTGGACATGTTTTTTGTTTGTTGAGATAATTGCTTTGCTCTAATAAACTACACCTCAAGACACTAGGTCAATGGGCCAACAATCAAGAATTGAGATTTTTGGGGTCTTTAATGTACTATGATACATCTAAAAAGTAGTTGGGAAAGTAAGAAAAAAAAATATCCATCAGTAAAAAAAATACTTATCCATCAGTGATATCATTTAAACTTGGGAAAGTAATATAAATATATTTATTTGATACAACCCTCCATGACTACTTAATAAGTTAGATGTTGATAAAGATGAATATTGAATTCTAGATTAGAGATGGACATAACATATTCAAATATAAGGTGGATAATATAGTGCATAATACTCATACACTCATGCAAGTTTTAGATGTATCTATTGTTGTATCAGCAATCCCAACCAATCCCCCATCCTTGTTGCACAAGTTTTGCCTAAGACTTCCTTCTAGACTTGCATGGTTTGATTTATCCCCTTTATATCACTCCCATTTACCGTATAATTTCCTTAACTATATCATTACATGCTAATTTGATTTTGCATATTATATCTTAGGTGATTTATCAAAAGTTAAGGAGGAGACAGGATAAGATAACCACGATCAGAGAACAGAGCCTTTTTGCGAGGATACTAGTCGTGGTCTATGGCTTTTGTGGTAAGTATTATGTATTATTATGTATGATACCATTTTATTGGTATTATGTGGCTAAATATATGATTGTTAATGCTATGATATGAGATTATAAAATTATGAGATAGAAAAATAAGTAAGTTGAGAATTATGTGATATCATTACAATAATATTCTCCATCTTCTTTTTTCTCTCACTGCTTAATTATTGGAATGAATTTATGATAAATAGTTTCTAAGAAAATACATTCATGTATTTGGTTTTATAGAAATAAAATTAGAAAGTAAAATAATAATTATTTCTTTATCATTTATAATTTAAAGATCGACTCATATACTTAATTTATAATTTTCTTACTTTTCTAAAGATATCCTTATTTACTAACGATATTTTAATTTCACCAATTTTTTCACAAAAAATTACAACATTACAAGGTCATAATAATAAACAAGTAGAAATTAACAATACATTTTCAATTACATATTATGAAGTCAAACATAATATATGATTTTAAGATTAATGAGTTGGACTGATTTTGATGGTCAATGTTCTATTTCACCCAAACCTAGAGTAATCTGATCCAGAATTAGCTCATTTCAAATCTAACTCCATCATCAAAACTTGAAATGACCCAAAATGTCCTAAACATGGGTTAATTCTCCCCAAATTTAATTCATCAAATAAACCCAAGCCCAAAATCATTCAAACACATGATAGCATAGTTCAAACTAGACTCGTCTCACCAAGTTAATTCAAAATAACCCAAACCTGATATAGTAAATTAATATCATACAATCCAAATCTACAATAACCAAAATAGGTCTCACTTGACTTGCAAAGAAAAAAAAAAGGCCTCTATAACCTGACTTGATTACTGTAACACTCCCAAAATTTACACATTTTTTTAAACGCAATACTTATAAATTAAAACCGTAAATTTCTGGGAATGTTACCACCACACTTAGTACCAGACCAATTCACTCCTATCGTTCCGGTACCAAGTGTTAAGGCTAAGAAAACACTATTAATAATACCATAAAAATCCAAATTTATAAAAATGAGAATTAGAATACGCGCAAGTCTTACATAATTCGAAATACCAGCTATTGTTTTTCCAAATAATAACTAAACAACATTAATAAAATTGTTTCTGTAACTCAAACATAATAAAAATAACATGAGTCATAAATTAAAAAGGAAAATGGCCACGTCAATCTAGAGATTGATCCAGCCCAGACATCACTCCGCCCCTCCTGATGTCCCGTAGACATCGATAGCATCAAAGTAGGTGTCTCCTACCTGCAACAGATCAGATGGGCCTTCTGCTCGTGGAAATGAGCAGCACCCATGAAACGGGTGATCAGTATGATATGTACTGAGTAAGGTAACTGAGTACTAAGGCCGGCATATAGCACATTAAATCATGCAGGGTAATGATCACATACAATTACAACCCACACATATGATACATAAAAAGTATAAAGTGAAATCCATAGCCCATAATCAACAAGTCCACACATAAGGCCCAAAAAGGTCCAAGTTAATTATTTAATCTTTCTTTCATCATAAATCAATACACATTATGCCTTTTATCAAATCCATGTGAGTACAGGAATACCCCACTATTATAACTGGTGGGCCGGTCACACATAAGGCATCATGCCCTAACCATTATTATTATCGGTGGATCGGTCACATATAGGGTAAAACCCTAACTACTATTCCTGACCGGTAGATCGGTCTGGTTCCTACTCGCATGGTGTTCCAATGTAAGTAATTAGTATCTTTTAAGAGCTTTAACGATTTTGGTTTGTGTTTATTGAGCTCGAGTCACCTTACTATTATTACCGGTGGGCCGGTCACATATAGGACCTCATGTCCTAACTACTATTATAACTGGTTGATTGGTCGCACATAGGGTAAAACCCTAACCACTATTCCTTACTGATGGATTAGTCTGGATCCGGCTCAATAATCTTCCACTTTAAGAGATTAGTGTCTTAAATACTTCATTCATAAACATTTGTCATTCACAAACATTTGCCCAGACATGCGTGACTAACTCCATGCAACCCTAGCTCCTATGCAAACCCTAACTCCACGTAAACCGCACTTCCATGCAAACCCTAACTCCATATAAACCACACTTCCATGCAAACCCTAGCTCCCATGCAAACCTTAACTCCACATAGACATGCTTCCATGCAAACCCTAATCCACATGCAAACCCTAGCTTCACATAGACCACACTTCCATGCAAACCCTAATTCATATGCAAACCCTAACTCCACATATACCACACTCCCATGCAAACCCTAGCTCCACGTATACCACGCTCCCATGCAAACCCTAATTCATGTGCAAACCTTAGCTCCACGTAGACATGCTTCCATGCAAACCCTAACATCATGTCATTTCATGCAAACCCTAACACCATGCCATGTCATGCAAAACCTTAACACCACATTGGTACACTCTCCATCATTATTTTACAACCCTAACATGCATGTCTTAAACCCACATCATACAATAATAATAACGTAAATATACACATAATTCTCATGCCACAATTTATTTATACCAACATACTTCAACTCCACTTTATAACACATATGAAATAATTAACAATGATAAACATAGAATATATGGCATATGAAGCACATAATGCATATAAAGACACAAAGGGCTTTAGTAACACCCTTACCTAAAATGTCACCGCTCTTGGTGCACGCTCCTATTCCACTTGAGGGATTTGACTGGGTTCACCTATTATATAAAAATATACTAGAATTAGGATCCCTCCTAAAATTTTATTATTCCCTAACTTATTCTAAGACTTGGTTTTTAAATAAAACAATATTACACAATAATTAACTATACAAAATAATAATAATAATAGTAGTAGTAGTAGTAGTAGTAGTAGTAGTAGTAGTAGTAGTAGTAGTAGTAGTAGTAGTAGTAGTAGTAATAATAATAATAAAAGTAAAATATTATTAATAATATTCTTATTAGTAAAATATTAATATTAATAATAATATAAATCTTAAAATTACAAGGTGGCTTTCGAAACCACCCCATTTAATAATAATACTATTCAATAATGGTAATAATGATATTAATACTATATATATACTTATAATATAAAGTTAATAAAGATAATAATAATAATATAATTAGTAATAATGTTAAAAATGATAATAATAGTAATAAAAAGCAAGGGTGAAAGACCTAATTAAAATTTTAGGTTTTGACCCCCTGAAATAATTACAATATTAAATAAATAATTACACTAATAATAATAATATTAATAATATTATTAATAATAATAGTAAACATGTAATAATTCCATTAAATAAAAAAATTCGAGAATAATAATTTATCTAACTCAAGAATACTCCCAAACTTGTCAACAAAATTTAGCAATTAGGTTACAGTTGATAACCATATTAATAATAATTATAATAATAATAATTATAATAATAATTATTATAATAATAATTATTATTATAATAATAATAATTAAAATTTAATTAACATTAAAAATTAGGATATAAGCAGAATAATTTTCAATAAATCGAAGGGAAGTGTTGAAAAGGTCTAGGGTTTCACCTTGAGTTGGCGGTCATGGGTGGCACCGGTGGTGGTACCCGGAGGTGGCCGGAAAAGTGATCTAAAAGGGAAAATATGAAGAAAAATAGGGAAGGGGGAAGGAGAAAAAGAAAAGAAGTTTATGGGTCAATGGAGGAGAATTAGCAGGAGTTTTTGGGTGGTTCAAAGGGCAGCAGAAGTGGCGTATATGGTGGTGGACGGTGGTTTAAGGCTTCGGGATAAAAATTTTGACGAGAGGACTATTAAACTTTGCACGGTTTTGAATGCCCGTGCAAGAAGAATCGAAGGTTGCGAATGGTTTAGTAAATTAGAGGGTGTTGCAGGGATGAGTTGGGGAGGAAGAAGATACGATGAGGTTGGCTAAAGGTGGAGAACAGTGCGTCTAAATCTGTGGTGGCGCATAGGTTACACTTAGGGTTTTCGAGGGAAAAAGTCTCAAAATTAGGCCATACGAGGGGTATTTATAGTAGTGGAGGGTAGGCTTGAGTTTTGGAGGTTATTGGGAGGTCAAAGCCAGTGAGAAATGGGGCGGTTATGGTGTTGATCGGTCAGCACGATTTCAAATTGTGCCCGACCTTCGTAGGGGAAAATGGGGGCAAATGTGGAGAAGAAAAGGGTAGTGGGGCAGTTCAAATTGGAGTGTGCATCGAGGGGAAGAGAATGGGAGGGAGAAAGGCCAGTCACGACACGTGTGGCCAGCGGCACCATTTTCGGGGGATGGAGGTTGCAAGTTCAGCGTCGGGGAAGAAGAAGGAAGGAGGAGGAAGAAAGGTGGGCTGGACCGGCAGTTCGGGGGGAAAGAAAAGAAAAGAAAGAAAACCGGCCAAGCGTGAGGTGAGGGGGAAAATTAAGTGAAACGTAGAGTTTAGGTGGAAAAGGGAATGAAGAGCGACATTTTGGTGAGCTTGAGCGCAACGGTAAAAGGATAATAATCAAAACACATTGTTCAAGTGAAAGAAGGAGTCAAAACGCGGCACGACGAGGGGGGGGAAGGAGGACGATCACGCGGGCCGGACCACACCAAAGGAAAAGAAAAGAAAATAGGGGATTGGGCCGCTGGGCTGGCCTAGTTCGGGGAAAGAAAAAGAAAAAGAAAATAAGGAGTAGGAAAAGAAAGAAAAATGAAGAAAGAAAAGGAAAAAGGAAAAAGGAGAAGAGAAAAATAGGAAGGTTGGGTTAAATAAATAAATTAAAATATTTAGAATAGTTAAAAATAATAGTATTTAAATAAAATAATATTTAAATCCTTTTTTAGGCTAAATTAGTATTTTTAAAATATTTTTCATAAATTCCATTTTAATTAGCAAATTATTTTAGTTTTCTTCAATTAAATTATTTATAAAATTAATATTAATTTGAAACTATTTTCTCTTTATTAATTTAAATAAATTAATTTATTTAAATAAATTCCCAAATTAAAATATTAAATTAGTTAAAATGCCCAAATTTCCTCTAATTAAAATGTTTATAAAATTTCTTATTAATTTTCCCTAATAAATTCCCTTTTATTTTATAAAAAACGATTTATTAAACTAAATTTTGCAGTAAAACCTTATTTAAATATAATATTTAAAATTAGAGAATTTCGGGGCATTTCAATTACCACCACTAATGGTGATAAGTGGGACTAAGGAGGCATCATGAGCTATTAGGATCATTTAAAATTTAAAAATAGTTAAAAACTCAAAAACCTCATTAGCGAACTACCATTATTATGTAGGCATAATCTATTTTTTTAAATTAATCTTAGGGTTGAGATAAAGAGTTTTCGTATCCTTCATTCCTTAATTTCAAAATCTATTAGTGCAAAATATGTTTTTACATTAGCATATTATATGAACTATTTTTATAAATATATAATGCATATATTACTTTGTGATCAATTTTTTTATTATAAATTCATCACATTAGATATAAAACTTAATATTTAATAACAATTTACATCATATTACTACACTTTGGTGATGTTAAAATGATGTCAACAACTTTTATAAAATTTGAAAATTAATTTTCATTAATTTAGATTATTATTATTATTATTATTATTATTATTATTATGATTATTATTATTATTATTATTATTATTATATATGATGTTGTTCCCAAAATTTTCTATATGGACATCTATATTTATATATTTTTAAGTTCATAATAAAAATGTATGTGTGTAAGAAGAGTATGTTTTTCACACTTACATTTTTATTTATATACCCATATTGTTCTCAAGATTTCCATTTAGTATACACAAACATTTCTTTTAGTATATTGTTCTCAAAATGATGTCATCATTTTTATTTCAAGCTCGTAAACACTATGGAAATATAATTTATATTTATATTATGGAAATTTATTTTTGCACATCCTATAAAAATATGCATCTCCCATAATATATATATATATATATGTATGTATGTATGTATGTATATATATTTGGTAACATAAGGGTAAGGAGAAATATACATGTTGAAAAAAATTTACGTCTTTCAATGCTATAATACTTATTTTTTAGACAAAAAAATCACTTCTTTCAATAATATAATGCACATTATTTTTTTATAATAAGTCTACATTGTTCTAACATAAGAATACATATTGTCCTATATATAAATGCATTAAAATACACATTTTCTAGTACTATATAATATACCCTTTTTTTATGTAGATATGTATTCTTCTGACAAAAATATATATCTTTTAGTACAATAATATACATTTTTTTTATAGATGCACATTCTTTTATAAGAAAAACATATTCCTTTCAAGATATAAATATACATTTTATAAGATTAGAATACATATTTTTTTAGATATACATTCTTCCAATACAAGAATACATCTTTTTTGTAATATAAATATATATTTTTTCACAACAATACATACACATGTAATCTAAAATAAATACAGTATTCTATGATAATTGTATATATTTTTTGCAGAATAGGGGCTTACATGTTTTTCATTTATATAAATGTGACGAGAAACACGCATTTAAACGGATATACGCATCTTCCTTTTTATCAATGCACGTAATTGTCGGGTTTTAACTTTTTAGCTAGTCAGGTATATAACCCATCAAACACGTTGCCAATGTGGATTATCAACCTTATTTTGCACACGCCATGCACGCTTTAATAGTCACGGGCTTTATGATCCAAGTGACATCGTTGAAAATGACAATAAACAACCCTACATACGAAGCAAACCGATGAGAATATATCTAGTTGTTTGACAGAGGTAACAGTCTAAAGTGGGCTCAACTTTAGTTGAAATGTAGGCTTCCTTTTTTCCTCATTTGAACTAAAATAGGGTAATTTATTAGTATATCTAATCAAGTCATATTTTCTTAATGTCCATTTCATCTCCTTTATTTTCTTATTTGACTTTATCATCGTCGAAGGCAAATTTAGATCATGAGCTTGTTGCAATATTAATAAACTCTAAGAGAGAAATTGAACAATATAGAGAGGAAGGGAAATTGAATATTTTTATTCTTATTCATACGTATGGATTTATTTTTTTCATTTACAATTCACAATATCCCATATATATACTACCCACACTTATTACATTCATCATGAAAAAGAGTCCGAAAATATAAAAGGCGGTGGAAGGTACATAGAGTTGGGGGTGCAATTATAATAAAGAAGTTACTATAACTTATGGTACTAATGAAAGTATTAAACCTATGATTCAATACAATATACATTTATAAATTGTACATCCATAATATGTAAATAGAATATTCACAACACTCTCCTTTAGATATACATCTTTTGATATTTACAATACTCCCCCTTTAGAGTATATTTCTAAAATACTGTCTCATTAAAAACCTTGCTAGGAAAACAAAGTGAGATAAAACCATGGCTAAGGAAAAGAGTATAGTTTTATTCCTTCAACTTAGTATGTGTCGTTCATATATCATATTATATATGGTTATGTTTGCATGTATGAGCACACTTTAATAGTATTTATATTTTAAAACTCCACCAATAAAAACCTTATCAAGGACAAAGTCTTGGCTTTTGTACAAAGACATGTGTTACCAAATTAACTTTTAAATTATTTCTTTAAAAATACCCACTTATAACCAATTGGTTTAACACCTTCAAATGTTTGATTTCTTCTCCATGCATACAAGTCACCCTCATTAAGCAGATACATTTGACTATTCCAATTTGATAATAATTTATCCAATGACATTTCATAATAAATCGAGAATAATTATCACTTTTATCCATTATCGACTGGAACTATTTAGGTAAAGACATCACTAATGTTTACCTCATTCTACCCTATATTGGTGTAAGGATAATTAATGAATATTTCATTTACTAGTGGAATCTATTCTCTAATAATATCCATATGGGCATATCAACTCAATATATGGCAAGTTTTCTATCTTTTCAAAGGATTATAACTCCTCTTTTGAAGGTTTAGCTCTTTGAGGGTTTAGGTAAAGACATCACTTCTAGAATATTTGTACTATACTTGGCATTAACTTAATTGAAGTCACTATAAGGACTTCTTTGTGAATTGAAATTCCAATCAAAACACATATTAGTTTCATAATTTCTTACCCATAACAAACGCAAATTGTAGCTAGGCTACATCTAGCAAGCATAAGCATAATTAAGTGCACTTTTAATTTTTCTTTGGGTTCATATCTCATGGAAGACATATTATAAGTGCTTTCTTGCTTTATAATCTCAATCTCCTCTACTCCCCCCCTAAGACTGAGAAAACAAACAATTCTAGCCTTCTTTGTGGCTTAGTTTTATATTCATAAGGGATTATAAGCACACATAAGACTATCCAATAATATCAATTAACTTGGCTTAAGGGTTAATATCATATGCAATTGTTACCTCCCAAAAACCATTGCATGTATATTGTCATATCACTTATAGACCTCACTAACAAGGGTCTATGAATCAAATGCATAATTATTGACTATACCAGGTTATTTTGCTTCCATCTTGAAGAATTGATTGCATTTTTACCCCAATTGGATGACTATTTATTTTTGTGCCAATGTAATAATATTTGTTGTAGAATATAAAATGTGACCTAACATTGATGCATCATTATATACTATAGTAAATTTAAAATGGTCTACATATATCAACTTGAATTCTATCAAGTACAAAAGAGATTTTATGTTTTCTTATATTATCATGACTATAAATTTGATAAGAATAATATGTCATTTTTATGAGATCACTTAAAAAATGAATCTTTATAATTCTATGTGCTCGTGCAAGCTTCAATGATCTTTCCTATCATTGGTGCACTAATGTGATCTCATTTCTTAAGCTACAAAGATAATATTTTATAGTCTACTAACTTCTAGTTAGTGATGCCTTTTGGTTTTTCACATATACCAAATGCATATATTGTGCATTTATCCTGGGCTTACTTCTAGCCATTGTTGATGGTAATAATACCATCAAATACTCATATACTATAGCAAGTTCTTTGGGAACTTAGGTACAATATCATACACAATTTTGTTTTCTGATTGTTAAATTAGGAAACCCTTTAATATATTTATAATGCCAAATACACATGTACATTCTTATCAATTATAAGCTCATAAAATACTTCATCCTTAAGATATAATGTATAATGGCTATTCAATTAGATAAAATGGATCATATTCAAGTCTATAACACAAGAAGAAGTTAGCCTCTACCATTAAATTACTTATATCAAATGGAAAACTTCATGTTTCATGCATTATACTAGTAACTGAATGGGAAGCTTCAAGCTTCAACCATTAAACTACTTATTAGATAGGAAAATTTAGGTTTCAAATATAAAAATATCTCTACCCCCTAAAATTATAATATAATGGGGAGACTATTGTAAATACTCCAACTACTATAGTGGTGGAGGAGACTTGACTATGGTAAGTTTTGACCACTACCAATTGCCAAGTAGGTGTATAGTATTATGAATAAGTGGTTGAATAATTATGCACAAAGCCATCATTACAACTTCGTGATTAGAATAAATACTTTAAATATTGTGAAACTTAAAATTACAGAAACTAAATTTCAAAAATTAAAATTGCATAACTAGAAAATGCAAAAATAAAATTAGTTTTGTAGTCTATAGACCACCAAATAGTTTGATCTTTTATATCAAAAAACACTTGGGATATTTAATACCATATGATATTCTTTACCATTATTACATTAGTCATAAAAGACTTTAAACTATTTGATCTAATTGATCAAATTGCACATAAGATACTAATCACCTTTGGATCATTTGATCTTTAGGATCGAATTATGCATAATGGTCTTTATGTCCATTTAATCATTATGTGAAACTTTTGGCTTTCACCTTAGTTGTATCATTTCCTTTTGTACCTTATGTAAATATTTGTAAATAATATAATTGGTTGAGAGCTTCATGCTTCTACTAACACTTATGCAATCACCCATCCATACTTTGGGTATGGAGAAAAAATTATCCATTTTGGTGGCCCTCCATTAACTTAGGGTAATGGAGGTTTGCACTATATTCTCTAATCAAATTCAAGTATTGAGATATATAATGATAGGTAATAAGACTACCAATCCATCACATTTATACTTAAGTAATTTTCTGAATATGTCTACTTTAGATGGCTTTCCATCATATTCAAGTGATGGAGATCTACATATGGTGATGGAAGATGTAGCCGCTTATCCATCGCTTTAGATTATTGAGTTGGTCATATTAGATCCAATTTGAGTTTATTGAATAGAAGACTTTTAGCCTTCTACAATCTTCTATTTTTACCCTCCATCTTATAATTAAAAGGGAGATCATCACATATATAATCAAATTAAATTTCATATAGCTAATATATATAATTAAAACTAATAAAAATATCAATTAGCATAAGAATAAAGTAAAGGGGAGATAAAAATAAATTATCTTATCTTGAGCCAATTTTAGGATCATACTATATCCCCCTTAAAACTCTTAATTAATTTAAATTAGGTAGATGTTTGATGTTCTTGAAATTTACTTGATTGCAAGATATGTCACTTTTGTGACCTTTTATATGCCTACAAAATTTGAGATTTCACTGGAGAAATATAGAAGGATATATTAGTTCTATATGATACATAATAATCATATTCATATAGAATGATGACTAATAAATATAGAACACTCTCTTTTATCAAGCACTGATCGAACTTAACATCAACTCCATGGTTATTTGCCAGCACCTTGAACAAAATCAACACATAAGCATATATATATATATATCATCTAAAGAATAATCATGCTGATAACGCAGTGTAATATTGATAAACTCAAAGAGAGATATTGAACGATATAGAGAGAAAGGGAGAATGAAACTTCTTATTCTCATTCATACGTATGAATTCATTTTTTTCGTTTACAATTCACAATATCACATATATATAATACCCATAAATATTACATCTGTCATAAGAAAGAGTTAGAGAATATGAAAGGAGGTGGAGGATACATAGAGTTGGGAATAGAATCATAATAGACAAGTTACTACAATTTATAGTACTAATGAGAGTATTAAACATATGATTTAATACAATATATATTCATAAATTGTACATCCACAATATGTAAATAAAATATTTACTATAGATATTTAATTATTATATATTAATAATAATTTGGAATATCAAAATTCCCACACTAAGACTTCTCTAACATGCAAGTTGATATGAATTACTTGTAAATTTAGTACGAAAGTTAAATTATGCTCATTATTGAATCATAGGAATAATGTTTCTAGTAAACACTGCAATCATGATAGTCATTAAAAGAAAAGAGAATGTTACAGTTATCAGGGTCGATGACTTAAGCATGTGTCAGATGATTAAAAATGAAGAGATTGTACAATTACCTCAGGGTTGATGATCTAAACATGCGGCAAATGATTAGGTAGATGACAACTATATTTTCGAGTAAATGAATTAAATTAAACGTAAGGCCTAGATAGTTAATATATATTACTTCCTCTCTAAATATATTTGATGTTTCAAGAATAAATTTTAATCATTAAAATTTTATTAATATAAATTAATAAAAATTATAATAATTTTTAATACAATTATAATAATTTTATTTTCAAATTATAATATAATATTAATAATTTAATAATCAAAATATTTTTATGAAATTCAAAATATCATTTGCTCCATCCATATCAAAAATAAAGTTATTAAATAATTTACAAACCATTTCATAAAATAATAAAAAGAGTTTTAAAATTAATTCTATACCATTCATTAAAAAATAACAAAGTATTTAATGTATATATAAATAAAAAAATAGTAAGAGTAAAATTGAAAAGTAAGATTTACCATTTATAAAATGACTTTGTTTATATAAAATTTAATGATAGAATGAATTTCTTTTTTAATACCAAGGAAGTATATATTTAGGATTAGTTATTAGATTATACATCTTAACACATTTATTGGTTCGTCTAGTGTTTTCCATTAGAACACCTTTTTATCTTAATGTAGTCCTCTTTATTTTATTTTATTTATACTTTCTTTCTTCTCAAAAGGCTCTCTCATTTTTTGAAGACATATTTTAACTAATAATATTTTTAATATATATTGATGAAAATATAAAAAATAATATTATAAAATATTTTTTAATAAAAATATAATAATTAAATATTTTATATTATAATATATTATATTTTGAGATAAATTAGTTATTAATATTTGTCTTCAAAATGCACAACAATTTTTTATTTTTATTTTTATTTTGTGTAATGGAGGGAGGATTTCATTAACTTCTCACAATTTCAAACATTTTGACGGTTTTTATATACTAATGCACACATCAATGTATATTGTAATTGATGGATTTGTTATATATATATCATTAACATATTGAAGTTTTCAAGACTTCGATAATTTATATACCAACACATGTATATATACATCTTTATATATTTCAAATTTGTATAAGTATTTACTTAATTTTAATTAATATAAAAAATATAAATTTAAAATAAAATAAGCTCAATTAAATCCATAATTTTACCCAATCTATATATATATAGGTCATTGTGTGGTTTTCTTGATTATTTATCTTGGAAGCAAATGAGTTACTTTTTGGTTCATGAGTTGCACAAGACTATGTGATTGTGTGGATTCCTTAGCTAGTTGACCTCAGAAGTAAGTTAGGGTTAATTTTGATTATATGTTATTGTTTTGGTAGGAGGTATTATGTGCACTACTCTTGTGTATTGACATTATTTTTGTATTGAATGTTGTTAGATGTGTAGTCTTAGGCTTATGCATGACTTATTATTATTGCACATACTTTTACAACTTTTTGTATTGTGTGATTATATAGGTATGTTATGTACTTAAAGTTAAGTGTATTTACTCAATACTTTTGTATTAAATATATAATCCTCCATTTGTTGTTACACAAGTTATCTATACACTATTAGATCTGACATCAATGTAAGATTTTTTAGTATTTTGTCCCGTGTTGGATTTTTTTTAGTTTTTTCTCTAATCGATTTGATTTGACTTTGTAACCATATATTAAGATATTTTGATGGAAAGAATTTCACCTTGTGATATTGTTCATATTGTTTAATATTTTTTATCCCTAAACTTGCATTTGTCATGAGTTAAAGGGAATAAGCATACATCTCTTCATGATAGATGTGGCAGTAACATCCCTAATTTTTTTATTTTGCTTCCACATTTTACTTTCGAAATAAAAATTTAAAGTTGGAAAAAATGGCAATGTTATAGTTTTCTTTGGAACTAAGACTTTCAAAACATTGACGTGAAGCTCCAAAATATCCTAGGTCTTGATGCTTAGTGTTCACAAATGTTTTTGGTCGGCCAGAGGCTCATAGGTGATACTTATCTTGGAGATTCTTGCTTATTAATTTATTTGGATGCTTAATTTTTTAATTTTCATAAAAAGAATGATATTTCACTTTCAGTCGTATGTTTTGTGTACCAAATAGAATTATTAATTCACAAAAATTTATGATTAAGTTAGTAATATTATTTTGAGAGTTCTCACATATTCTCATTATTTTATAAGATAGTTTGATATTTTTTTTAAATAAATGCATGTTTAATGGGTTTTCCTTTAATAATGCCTCTTTTATTTTTTTAAAAATGTAACACCTTCATTTTTTGTTTTAAAACATTGAAAAAGTATGAAATACCAAATATGTTAAGGAAAAATGAGGTGTTTCCATCACATCTAATACAAGATGAGCATCCACCTCAACCAAACCAAAATAAGAAATAGAGTGTGCAAAACATATATTATAGAAATACCGATTTTAAGTGTTTACAAATAGGGCTACGTTAGGTCCTAAAAGAACTAAAATGTATACTAGAATATAATAGCTGAAGTGTTGAAGTAAAAAAAAGGTCAACATATGTAAGGCAAGCCCCAAAACCCTTTTCCATTAAGGAGTTACAAAAGATCTCCGAATATCCATGGTCTCAAGCCCCTAGGTTAGACACAAGAAGGCTAATATCAATCTTACTCAAAAACCTATACATGATCCTTTACTCGTGGGATTGAGCAGAATACCAAACAAATGGAAATATTAGTATGCTACATACTGATTAAGCCAAGTTACCTCCTTAATAAGAGTCACAAGCATATAACGCCTGTGAAAAAAATAGAGATCATACTAAAACATAATATCATACTTACACAATACAATTAGAGATACATGCATTATCATGTTCATAAAAAACATTAGTATTCCATGCCACGCAAGGACCTAGACATCTCATAACTTGTCACACTTGCCAACACAACATAAATATCAAGGATAAAAATATTTAATTAATCACAAGTTATTCTACCACTCAAAAAATTCTTTGTAATACCCTAAAATTGAGCTAAACCTAATCCCAAGTGATTAACATCATTACCTAATTCTAATCTCAAAAATTTAATGTTCCCACATTATCCTAACACCTTAACCCTAAATCTTAGCCTAATCTTAGATGATCAATAATAAAATTCTCCTAATACCCTAACCTAAATTTTTTAACTTAATTCTAATTCTAAAACTAAATGTAATAATCCCCCCTTTTTTCCTTTTTCATCTTCTCCCTTTTCTTTTTGTTTCATTTTCTTCCCTATCAGTCGACCTCCTTTTTCCTTTCTTCTCTCCTTCTTCTTTCCTAGAACATTATCCTTAGATGATGCCTATTATGCCCACATCCTTGCCAAGCTACTCCTTACCCTCATCACATCCCACCTCCACCTCCTACACCAAGATCTTCCTTAAATATTTCACCCATTCCCTCTCATCTCTTGATTCATGTCTCGTATATATATATATATATATGGCACATTAAATGCCAAACCACCCTCTCACTTGCTCTATTTTCTCTATCAAAGAATTACACCACCAACTCAACTTCTCCCATCTTCTTTCTATCCTCCTCACCATTGCAAACAACCCCAAAACCCCCTTGGCATCCCTCACCAAAGCACCACCCCCACCATCGATGATCCACAGCAAAACTCCCCCACAACCACCGGCCAAACCAGCCATTCCTCACCCCTTTTTTTGGCATATACCACTGAAACCTTCCTTATATTCTCTCTAACTTGCTGCATAAAATTTAACCATAACCCACATCCTTTTTCCAACAAAACTAACCAAACCATACCCACCTCCTTCAACCATAAGAATCATTGCTCACCTCCCCCTTTTAGCCACTCCCACCATT
Source organism: Tamarix chinensis (assembly GCA_030549775.1). Classification (NCBI taxonomy): domain Eukaryota; kingdom Viridiplantae; phylum Streptophyta; class Magnoliopsida; order Caryophyllales; family Tamaricaceae; genus Tamarix; species Tamarix chinensis. Next base: position 2,864,413 of record CM060175.1, on the reverse strand, counting down.
ACCACCTCCCTTGCTTAAGCCTCATTTTTTCATTTCACCGTCCCTAGAAATGGTAAGTTGTGCCATTGCTAGCCCTCCCTCTTCATCAATCCCAACCGATACTCAATCCTTGTTGCACAAGTTTTTCCTAACACTTCTTCTAGAATTGGTTTGATTTATCTTCTTTATTTCTCTCCCATTTACCTTATATTTTCCTTAACTATATCATTACATACTAATTTGATTTTGCTAATTTTTTCTTCAATGATTTATCAAAAGTTAAGGGGGAGGTAGGATAAGATAAACAATCTTAGAGACCAGAGCCTTTTCAGTAAGGATATTAGTTGGGGTCTAGGGCTTTTGTGGTAAGTATTATGTATTATTGTATGGGATAACATGTTATTGTTATTATGTGGCTAAATTTATGATTGTTAATGCTATGATATGAGATTCTAAAATTATGAGATGGAAAAATAAGTAAGTTGAGAATTATGTGATATCATTACAGTAATATTTGATGTGGAAAATACTCAGTGTAGAGCCTCAATTTACGAACCAAAAAATTTTATTTTGAAGACAATGTAGACGCATTTGAAAAGCATACAGGGGAATGTTACTATCACATCAACTATGAGAGAGGTTTGATCATCACTAAATCCACGCTTGATGTAAGATAAAATGGAACAACTAAAGAAAAGATGCATGCTCGTAATATTAACACAATAGTACACAATGATAAAATGAAGAACAACAATATAGATAGGAGTATGAGAGTTTACAAATCTATATATAGGAAATGAAAGCCAAGAGTTTAAATAACCAAAAGAAAAAACTTCCCAATGCAATGGGCAAAACACCTCTAGCCAGTTAGTCTAACTCTTAGCATAAACATAAATCTCCAACCCTAAGAAATGGCTAGCTATTTGCCCACATGATCATCCTCAGCATACTCTAAATGAGAGTCATACCTATATAAATCATTCTCTACTCTTCATGCTAGAAGTCAGATAATCATAGTGACCACACAAGTGTAGTATCAATATGGTGAAAAACTAGTAAAATATACTACCTATAACATGGTAAGGCTCATGCAGTGCGTCAAAGTCACATAATAACATAGTGATAAGCCCAATAATATAAATCAACCCTTAGGCTCATATTAGTAATACAAAAAGGATTGCTTACATGGAAATCATGGAAGGATAGTTAATATGAGAAGTGTAACATAATCCACACAATGCTAACCATATTATACTTCTTCCTTTAGTGATCATATAATTTCTAGTTATTAAGATAGTTTGTTCGACTACACTCAGTTCTCTACCAGAACAAAAGTTAATGTAGCAGATAAATATAATGGGATACCACACCTACCACACAGAGTCAGGATATATTAAAGTGGCTTTACTCTATGGATACCACTCCCACCATGCATCGAGTGTACCTACCACAAAGGCTAACACATATAGGGATACCACACCTACCACATGTGGTCGAAGTACATCAAGAGAACTTATACTAGGATACCTCACCCACCACACATTGAATACCTTCGCCATGAGGGCTAAAAAGTTAGGATAGCACACCAGCCTAACAAATGGATAATACAAAGTTTCAAGGGCTTGTACATGGGATACCTAACTCACCCGTACTAGACACCGATGCCATACTGGCCTGCCATAGTATAATTCTATACCTCAAAGATATGCACATACTCCCTACTTACCATAAAATGATAACATGATAGAGAATGAAATATGTACTAAGAAAAAAATATAAACTATAGGGCAACCCGTCCACTAAATCCAAGTCAACTACCCTAAGAGTTGGAGAAAAAGGCTTAAACAACATCTTATTCCATTCTTGTATATTTTAAAGTGATATCACAAATACCAAATTAAAATCCTAAATAACCAATTAGGTGTTTCTAAGTGATAGCACCAAATATAATTAAATTCCATTATTAACCAAATTAGGTGTTTCTAAGTGTTCACACCAAACACAATGAAATTCCATTATTAACCAAATTAGGTATTTCTAAGTGATAAAACCAAATACATCCAAGGCATAAGCCACTAATTGGGTGTTTAAAGATAATATCAAACTTAGCCAATTCAATCCTAATTATCATCATTATGATTCTTATTAATTCTAAGGCAATCATGGTTGAAATTATAACTTAAATGTTTTAATCACATGGAGTTATTAACACAATAGGCCCAAAAGAGTATCCAAAATTAATAACCAAACAACACGACATATTACTGGACTAGTCAATCTATCCCTAGGATCAGCCGATTAGTTTAGTCATACCATACCTAAAATAAAATAATACCAGTAGACCAATCAATTGGTTTGTCTCACCGATTAACTATTCATAGGAAACTATTTGATAGGTTTGGTCCAACTAGTTGATGGGTCTAAGTAGAGACCATACCACTCTGGTTGTAAGGTCACCAGTTGATGAGTTTGGTGAACTAATTAACTATTTATAGAAAAGAGTCAAATGTTTCATTGAACCAATAGAATACTCTCACAACCAACTGATGAAAATTTCCAAACCGTGCCACTACTCACACAACCAATCGATGGGTTCAACAAACTGAATGACTGGTCTAGGTAAAACATCACCCAAACTTGCGATTCACACCCCCAAAATTTACCATACTTTAACATTATAATCCTAACATACTTTTACATCACAAAATAGATAAAAAGACAAGTTGCACACATAGAAACACATGCATACATGATAATGTGGGCATTTAAACGAATCATGCTACAACTGCCAATTTCAGCGTAAAATTAGAGAGCCCTAATAATGTTTAATTTTAGAAAGAAATTCTACCATATGCTCAAATTCTAGAATAAAATTTGACCATGATCACACAAAACACACCAAGGAAATAAAACCTTAATAAGCATTATAACCCGATTCATATTAAAGATAATAATGCCTTACCTTAAAGCAATTCTTCTAGCATAAAACTCCTACTTGATGGCTATTTAGAAGGACCTTGATCCCTAAGAGAATCAAAGTTAAAACCATTAAAATTCTCTTTCAAAACTCCATGAAAAATCAAGGAAGAATTACAAGAAAAAAAAAAGAAGAACACGACACAATCAAACATTTTTCTTAGAGACATTATGACAAGGAAGGAAACTAAAATCTTTAACCTTTCTCAAACCTTAATCCTTCCTTAATTTAGAGAAATAAAGGAGGAAAAAGTGAAGATTAAAAGAAGAAAAGAGAGACAATGCTCAACCAAAGAAGGAAGGGAGCTAGAGCAAGCCTATATTATACTTTTGGTAGAGAGAAGCAAGGAAAAGAGTGAAGGAATGGTCAACACTTAGAAAATTTTTACTAAAAAAAGGGGGAAGAGAAAGAAAAAGGGGGAAAAGGAATGGAGGGTATAGAGGTGAGTTCTGGTTAACATTCATAAGAGAGAGAGAGAGAGAGAGAGAGAGAGAAGACTAATATAGTTGTATGTGGGAAACTAAGAGGTAAAGGCATACATGATGGGATGATGGAGGTTGAGAAAAATCAAGAAGGGGCGTGATAGTAGACTAGTGAGTCAAGGAATGGGTGCATGAAGTTAACCATGTAGCCTAGCTACCAGAGGAGAGAGGGTAGGTGATCGATTTGGGTAAACTAGTCAACTAATGTGTCAAGAATAAAATTATCAATTTCTAAGCATACCAGTTGATCGGTTAGGCAGAATAGTCAATTAGTACGTCTAAATTCACATTTTTATTATAATTTCATACCCATTCCAGAACCATAACTAATTTATTTTACATCAACATAATTTTTAACACATTTTGAAGGATTTTAGGACATGGTATTACATTCAGCATGACATATGGTTATATTATGTGTGTAGTAAGGTATGATGAGTGTAAAATGATTATATTAAGGTACATGATGATAAATAGAGGATTTGGCAATAGTTTTACCAAAATATATAATATTTGCATGAAATAAGGGCTTGGTTTTCTATAAGGGCATTTTTGTTAATATAGGCTTATTATAGGAACTATGGTATTTTAATGTGTTACATTATTTAAAATATTCTAAGGGAATTATATGAAGTTTTCATAGTTTTAGAGAATGACCTAAGCTTAATAAAGAAAGGAAATAGGTTGTGTTAGGAATAGTAACCCTAAAATAAAAAGGTTATTATCACATGTGTGAAACAATAAAGTTGGACAATGAAAATTGGCTGTGTTATTAATATTAATGTTTTGTGAATGTATATTAAATTTGTTAATTTTATGAGCCCTATAAGAAAAGTTATAAGGTACTTGTGAAATTAGGGTCTTATAAGCCTTTGTAATAGTAGCTCTTGAGATAGTGCTATTATCGCATGTGTAATACCTTAGATTTAGGCCTTGAATTTTAGGTATTTTATTAATATTTGAGGAATATTTAATAATTTTTGTGGATAAAGGAGCAATAAAAATGAATTTATGCCTAAAATATGAAAATTAGGTTTTCTAGGCAATATAATGGTCTAACCCTAGAGAACAACCTTATGATCTTATGATGTACTTTACCTAATTTAAATGTGTTTTTTTACTATCAAATAAATCATGAAGACATCATTAATCATTCAAAGTGAAATATTACATGGGTCTAGTCTAGGTGTTTTATGGGTTTGTTCCACCAGACGATAATAGTGGCTCAAGAGTATTTTGTCCTGAGAGGTGTATTAGCCCATTCCACTAGATTAAGGTTAGTGGCACCTACACTCAATGTTAATTGTAATATGATTTGAGAGAATTAAAATAATGGATCATATATTAATGATTTAAAGTGAAAGATTATATTAATGATTTAAAGTAAAAGAGTATATGAGTTAGGACCGAAGTGTTGGGTCTATTAATAGTGGCTTAGATGTGTTGGCTCTAAGAAGTTTTTTAGACCGTTCCACAAGTTTAAGAATAGTATCTTAGGAATGTTTTTCCCTAAGAGGTGTTGGGTCCATTCCACTAGACGATAATAGTGTATTAGGTGTGTTGTCCCTAGGAGGTGCTTTAGAACATTTCACAAATTTAAAAATAGTTAGGTCCTTGAACTCAACGTAAATAAAAGAATGAAAATTATTATATCTAATAATGAGGTATAGATCAGTAAATACCTTGTGGTATTTTATGTATTTTGCATATGTACCTATACTCTACTATGAGTGCACGTATATGTGTGTATCGTTGACTTGCCAGTATTATCAACTTACTTAGTAAGTAGCGTATTAACCACCCTTTATATGGGTATTTCTCACTCCCACGAGAAGATGACCCTAATGACTCTGTATAGGTTTATAAGGACCCATATGAGGATTTTTCATCTTACAATGGTCTATATGGGGTAGAGTGATGTTTTGTATCAGGTTTTAGGAGTAGAGTCATGTTATCCGAATGATAGTTTTTACCCGTATAGCTTTTGGACTCTTAATTCCATGGTATCTTTTATTTTGAATCATTGTACACAAAGTTAATATACAAACTCGTATTTATGTTAATGAAACTTCTCTAGTTTCTATTTACTCTATTTATCTTAAGGATGGTATAGTAAGCCAGACTTACATCAATTACAGTGGTAATACCTGATCATTTTAGTTATATGCTTTCATTGTAAGATAAAATTTTTTAGTAGTAAAATTTGGGGTGATACACTCTTCTACTATCCACTTTCATCAATTATCCATTTGATTTATTTTCCAAGTTACATGTTCCAATAGATTAATTATTTGTGAGTCCTTACCACTTTTTTGAGCAATGGACTGATTATTACCCCTATGGAAGACTATCCAAACTACGGTACATAAAGTCTAGTTGAAGCTAAGTAACCCCTAATGGATATAAATTCCAGCCAAAGCCAATAAACCACCTAGGTGACCATAGCTTTTAGTATCGATAACCCCTAGTACATCATCAGTATCTAGAGTAGGTAAGATACTAGGATACACTAGGATTTTGTCCAAAGAAAAAACCCAAAGGCACCAATAAATGCCAGAGACATAATAACCCTTGTAGCTAATCAAGGATTAGGTAATTTAGGCTCATCTATTGCTCAATTATCTTTCACTTTAAGTGATTAGTGTGTTGCTCTATAAGGTTATGTTATCACATAAGGCCCTTAGAATAACCAAACAACCCATCCATATAATCACTCCATTTAGCCATTGTTACCCTCCAAGACATACTATGGGACTTTAATTACTTCGTATCCAATTTTAAATCAAGACATTAAGATAATCCGTTTAGGCTAAAAATCAAGATTACATCATCCATTTTTAGCATCATAGCATACATACTCAAATGTTTCCATTAAAATTTTCCAAATGCACTTATTTAGAATACTATGAATTAATCCCATTAGTCCATCCACTAGATCAACTAATTCATGCCAAGATGTGTTTTTTCATTATTGAAGAATTATTATAGCATATTATCAAGTCTCAAGTCATACTAAGTTCAAGAGAGCAAAAAATAGCACTCTCTAATCGAATCAGTCGATCGGTTTGGCACAACTAAACCTTAGAGTTTCTCTCAAAACCAATAGATTAGCTTGGTCAGACTAATTAATTGTTCTAAGACTAGTTAATAGGTTTAGATAAAACAATCAATGATTTCATTTAGAGAGCAACCAAAGCCATCATGGATAACCCAGTTGATTGGTTAGACTAACTACTCGACTATTATAAGAACCAATTGATTAGTTTGGCTTAACTAGTCCATTAGTTTGCGCCCATACAAAAAAACTAATTTAAATGCAATTTAGGCTTAAAAAATTAAACTGTATCAAAATTACAACATCACCATTATAAAAAAAATAGATGTTGCACATGCTTAAGTACTAATCATGTTGCATTCACATAAAATGAACCCAATTATTTCATGAAATCATACTTTTCTCAAAAATCTTAAATATTCTAACATTAAACACCAATCACTCATAATATCATTTATGCATACAAATATTAGAAATCTATGAGCTATATGAGCTCACATACACATTCATACTATATTTCAAAGGTAATAATGACTTACTTGAAAGGCTAGCAAAATTTATACACCAAGGAGATAAAACCTTTGGCTAGTTTAAAATCTCAAAACCTTAGAAAATAAGAGATTAAAACTCAAAAACCTTAAAAGAATTCTTGTAAACCAAGAAATAAAAATTAGGACAAGAAAACATGATTAGCACCTCCTAAAGAATTTAAGAAAAGAATCAACTAAAAAAAATCTCACTTTTTCTAAATTTAACTCTTTATTTCTTAAAAATAAAAACATGAGGAAGATGTAGAAAGTATTAGAAGATATGCATGAATTAGGTTAAGGCTCGAAATGGAGAAAAGTGAAGCACAAGTGTTGGAATAACTTAGAATATTTTTGGTGGATGAAAAGAGGTGAAAGGGAGAAATGATTAGGGGTATATAAAACCAATGAATCGGTCAAGGAATGAGAGAAAGTGTGTAATTATATCACAAAGCCTAAGTTCACCATTTGAATTTGGGTCGAATGGGAAAATTTATCAAGAATATATTTACTTTCTTCCCAAAGCTCAAATGGTGATTTTTTTAGATAACGTTAGGTCATGATTTTTAAGAGAATGGTGGAACACAAAAAAGAAAATGGGTGGATTAGTGTGGGAATAAAATATCCTAGTTGTACAAATAAATTCTGGAACAAGTCATATTTTCTAATGTAGTAGAGAGGAGAGAGGAAGAAGATGACAAAGTATGAGGTCATCTTCTCCTTTTTTCTACCAAAAGTAGAACTCCAAATCTGCTCGAAAAAAATATTAAAGTTGAGTAACTAATAAAAAATGTTATACATGACTTAGGAACATATTACAGTTGGATTGCCAAGGTTCTAAAATGTTAGAAGATTTTTTTTAAAACAATCCATTCTTGAAAATCACTTAGTTTAATAAACTAGCCGATCAATTTGGTCAACCATTTAATTATTTTATAGACTATTCAATTATTTTTCCAAATTATTTGATCAGTTTTGTTGAACCCAAACCCTTATTAAAAATCACACACTAGTCGATTGCTTCTATGAAGCGATCAACTAGTAGATCAAGAAAACTCATTTCACTCAATTTTCTTGGCCATTTTTCAAATCCATTTCAAACCAATCCCAAACTATAATTTCAAACCAAGATCAAACGTCATACAAACTCCATGAAGAAAAAGAATTTCTCATTTTATAAATCTCAAACTTATCGGGCACCACAAAAAAATATCTTTAGAACAAAATTCTTCTCTACACTTATGATTAGATTTTTTGGTGTTTGGTATTTCATTTCTTCTTTACGTAATTTTTAGGCCTAAAATTGATAACCGAGTGTATTACTTTATCTACTCCATGCACTTTTAACACTTTTTGTTTTTCTTTCTCCTCTTCCATGGCTATGAACAACAAAATTAGGCTCTCCCTTATCTTATATAGGTTTGGCACATTACCTTTTCCATTCTTATCCTTCATAACTACTTACACACTTCAATTTATGTTTACACACCCTAATACTAACACTCAAGTGTCTTCATAATTTAAATTTAACTCTCCCTTCTCCCCCTCCATACTATCAAGATGTGCCTTAGCATGGGACATGAGTGTGCCTTGTTATTGTTAGTCAAATAAAAAGAGCCATATTCCTTTTGTTTGCATTCTTCATTAAATTATTTTTCTTAAGTAAAAACTCATTAGTACTACCAATAATTTAATAATTAAAACAACTCTTCACTTTCTTTTTTTATTGGTACTACCAATCCATAAGAGTTGTTTTATCCTCTCACTTCCTAGCCTCTAAACACTTTGATTTAACTCATCAGTGCTTAATATTAAGTAAAAGTGAGCTAAATCTTTATTTTTATTGAATAAAATGCCTTTGATTCATCTTTCCTTCAAACCATTCATTCAAAGAAAAGAGTATAGTCTTCTACTTTCTTTAGTCTTATATTTTTATGAATTGATTTAGTTTTTAAAGCATTTGTGTTAAGTTTGTTTTGTTTTTGTCACAAGGAGATCAAGGAGCTTAAAAGGAGGATAATACTAGCTATATTCCCTTAATATCTTTTTCTATTTGAATTGTTTGGAGTTAGACAAACCCAAAACCCTCTATTGATGATAGAATTACATGCTAGCATGTTAGGCCTTTTATTTTGAAGCATGATTAGTAAGCATGGTAGTTTGTACTTTTGAAAGCGTGTTATATTTTCAAGAATGTTAAAGAAGGCATTTATTTGTGTTAGCATGAGTTATTAGTTTTTATATGAGATGCTTATGCTAAGCATGATGATATATGTTTTCAACTATTTTAGCATGTATGATTATTTTGGCACTTAACAGGCTCTTCACTATTTGGCCATTTTTTTGTGTTCTTATTATTTACAATTAATTTTAAGTGTTCCATAGTTTTCATAAGGTATTTTACACATAAATGTTTGATACATAACATGTTAGGGTTTGAGTATGTTTATGATTTATTATAATCACTTCAAGTCTTAACATATCTAGGGACATTTTAGTCCTTTTGTACACATGTATGTAATACTACTAATATTACATGTATTTTGGTTTATAGTGATGTATTATAAAAAGTTTGATCTATGTTCGAAATCTTATGTTATAAGTGATTTTTGGTGCCTTTAAATGAATAATTATTAATTTAGGGGAAATTTAATCATTTAACATGTATTCTACCATTTTTACAAAAAAAAAAAAAGTGAGTTTATCAAATCCTATGATGTTATAAGAATTTGGTATAATATAGTGGTAGAACAATAGTATTTACTATAACCCTTACACAAATTACATTAATCATTTTCTATTTCTGCAAATTTATTTAAAGAGTTACACGTTGTAGAAGCATGTGAAGAAACAAATTAGGCATGTAATATGAAGGGGATGATTGCCCTTTGAAAATCAATAATGGAGCCCTCAAGATTATGATTAATGAGGATCCACACGCTTTGGGTCTTCCCACACACCCTCCCGGGCGGCGCGGGCCCGGGGGAGGAAGTGACCAGTTTCTAATTATAACCTCTGGGTCCGTGTGTACCCATTTACTATTATTGTAAGACTGGAAAAATAAAAATGAACAGAGATGGCCAATATTATTGGACACAGAAGAATATTGCCACGTAATAAGACATAACAAGGGGGGGGGGAAAGGTCGGAAACAGAAAGTGCCAAGTAACTGTGTTCGTACATTTTCATATGTATGTAATTTAGCTTAGATCCAAATCCACTCGCGTAACATAATTTATTCCAAAATTAGTGTAGAACAAAAGATCCACAGCCGGACATGATTGGATAGTGGAAGAACAAAAACCATAACAGGCACAGTTATTGCCGAATATGAATGTCATTATTAATTGACAAATGTTTTTCAGGCTCAATTAGTGAAATCTCGGTCCGACCGGAAAGGACCGAAGTTTGATATATGAGCTACCAGGATTCGATTGGTGCGTATGGCCCGGGCTCCCATCAATTACCCGAAGACAGAGATGCATTTATTGTTATAAATATTTTGGATTTATTTTTTTAGAATAGTTTTTTTCTATAAATACATAAATATTTATATTTTATTTCTCTTAAAATATAAATATTTCAAAAATAAATTTTGAAAGCGTAAACATTTATACTTTATTTTTATTGAATTATAAATATTTAGATTTTTTACCGTAAAAATATAAATATAAATTATAAGAATTACCTTTTATTTGAAGATTTTAAGGTATTATGTATTACTAGAAATAAATTTTAAACATTTATATATTTATGCAAAATATGAAAATACTTAGATTCTTATGAAAACAAATTCAAAATATTTCTACATTTTAATATCATTTTGCCGTTGTTAAATTCATATGCCTATTATACTTAAATAAAAGAAAATTTATTGAGATTTGAATCCATACGAACTCACTTCTTCTTGTTTATAGACTAAGAGCATATATATATATATATATATATATATATATATATTTGTGGGACAAATCATGGTCAATCATGTTGACAATTAAAACATAATAATAATCATGATAATAAAATATATAATTGACCATCACCTAGACGATCAATCCAAATTTGGGTGAACTCAATAATATTTCTAAAAGTATTTAAAGCATATAAATTAAAATAGAATGTTTTATTTGCCAAATTAAATCCGTATTTGATATAAAAAGGGCCAAAATAATTAAGTTGGGCTCGATTTTATTACATGCATGTGCTTCGGGCTTAACTTTGATAATGGACATTAGGTCCAAAAGTAAGTGAAAAAACACTCAACTTCCAAGTCTTTAAGGTAGCCTAAGAGGCCTATATGAGCAAGCTAGGACCTTGCTCATCTATAAATAAAAGGATCACCTCCTTATTTGAGAGGTAAGAGATCCGAAAATCTAATGCTCCCAAAGAGAGCACTATGCAATACTTTAAGGTCAAAATTGAAAATAGAAGCAAAGAACAAAGATTAAAGAATTAAAGATCAAAGTATTCAAGAACTTCAAAGTTGAAGATGTTGAAGTATTATTCATCATCAGCATATCTGAGGAGACCAAGCTCACCAAACTCAAGATGAGCCCCAAACAAGTTGAGTGTGAAAATTCAACAACACAAATCACAACAATAGTTAGTGATATCATTGAATGCTTTGGAGATTGAATTAGAAGATGTTAAATCTTGTAACACATTTATAAAGAGATTGTGACCACAATAAATTTTGAAAAATAATAAATATTATCTTGCTATTCATTTATCTATTTGTAGAATTTTTTTATTAATAATCATTGGTGAACCTAATGGTATAGTTTTTGCCTCTCATCTCACTCTCTTATAACACATCTTGATGGTTTCATAGATCAACAAGAACATCTTTAACAACTCTACGACTCTTAGTGATGAAAACATTCATAGTGGCCACTAACATAAAGCAAGACAAAAGCCACTGGCACCAATAACAATGATATGATGCTTGAAGATCCCATTGCAAAATAACCAATGTTGCCCACTACAAAGGCTACTCTAAAGCGCTCTAGAAAATTGAGATGATGGGATAGAAAACTTTGTGTATTCAATTGCTCTAGTGATGAAAACCATAGTCATTATGAACAACTTGTGGAACTAGAACAAGCAGTTATCATCCTTTCTAAGGCTATGAGAGAAAATAATGAACAACTAAGAGAATGCGCTCATTGAAGTGAAGGGCAATGATAGATCTATTGAGAAGCCACTTTTGCTAGAGGAGAAAGATTAATCCAACATAACTCCTCTAGGTTCTTTGACTTCCAAATGCTTACAAGAGATTATAAGAGGCATTATGAAATATTAATTCACCATCACTTCTCAAAGCAAATTATGTTGTATGAATCCTTCTACAAAGGGGATTGATTTCTTCCTAATGTTTATTGGTTATGAACCACCTAAGTTTTAGTATTTTGATGGTTATATTTTAACCGTAGCTAAATACTAATTTTAGGTTATATTTATTTTATTTTTTGCCTAATCTAACCCTAGATAATTTATAGATAAAATTTTAGATTAAATTAAAATTTTAAAACTTAAACCTAAATCCTAATTCTCAACCCAATTTTTTTCTTTTTTTCTTTTTTCTCCTTTCTTCCCCCTTTTCATCTTCTCTCTCTCTCTCTCTCTCTCTCTCTCTCTCTCTCTTTTCTATTTCTTCCTTTCTAACCCTAACCCAACATAGCCCAACTTTTTTTTTTCTTCTTCTCTCATTCTCTCCTACCTTGTAGCCTAGCGTGTTCCCCTATTTTCTCTTCTTTTTTTCTTTTCTCTTGTATTTCTCTTTCTACCTCTATCTTCTTCTTCTTCCTTCCCCTTTCCCCTTTCCCATTCCCCCTTTTGCCCAAACAAAGCCCTCCTACATGTTGTCCTCGCTTCCCCTTCTTATCCTTGTATCCTAGCTCGCCCTATAAAACATTCATCGTATGCCCTCTACACCACCAACCCTTTACCTTGACACCCTACTTGCTTGCACCCTATTCATCTTCCTTTGTCTCATCTACTCCTCCTTACACACGTAAGCTCCACTTTCCCTGTTGATTTTTCCTCCCCTCTCTTCCAATCATACATTTAAATACATACACACATGCAAGATTCCCTTTTCCTTTTCCCCTCTCTTTTTCTTTAGTACTTTTCATGGTAAAGAACCTAACTGAGTCTCCCCTAGCCTCTCTTGCTCTATTTTCCTTCTCTTCACCACACAGCCACCTGTTGTCAACAAAAATACCATTTTTCCATCATTTTTTACTTATAGTCAAGCCCTCTTCTCCCCCCCTTCTTGTGCCTGCTCATTCTAGCACTATCACCACCGCTCATACCCCATTCCCTTTATACCTATGACCATGCAACCAAACCATCCACATCCCTACTTTATCACCACCCATCCTCACCAACGCTGCCACTCAACCATCCTTCTTACTCCTCCTTACCCTATTGTTGCCATCACACCTCACCCATCCACTATCCATCTCACTACCATCACCCTTCTCCCATCACCCACACCCTTCCTCCCTCTTTTCCTTACCCTTCCTGTTGTTACCCATTGTGCCACCACCGCTAAACCTCTTTCCCTTCCTCTCCTAATTTATTTATCCTTCTTACTATGTTATTCTATTAACCACATCCCCAACCCCTAACTATCTTTGCTTTCCTTTTTTCTTCTCTCCCCGTCAATGCTACCCCACTATACCTACTATTGGCCACCAAGCAACTATCACCACTTCCAACTACAAACTCTCATTGATCCTAACACCACCATCACCACCCTTAATACCAATCATAGCCACCACCATCACCACTACACTTAACCTCCACCATCACCACCATCTTCAGTAGCACAACTTGTAATACCTTGTTTCCATAAACCCTAATTATAATTAGTAATTATGTATAATAGTTGTAATAGTTATTTTATGATATTTGGAAATAAATATATTGTTAATCTATGTATTATTAATAATAATTATTAGATATAAAATTTGATTAGGTTAAAACTTTCTAATGGATGCATGTTAATTTTTTTAAAACATAAGATGGATTGTAACCATTATCTACTTCGTTGACTAAACCTTAAATCTGATAACCTAACAAAATTTACCTGCATATTCTGACAATTTTTTTTACCTAAATAAATTACCCTTGCCTACTAGAATCCCTTGACATTTCCCTCCCCGAACTTTTACTCCTACTCCTATGAGCCATCACCTAACACCACACTTGAGTCATAACTCCTTCTCCCCCATATTCTACTCTCCCTGTTTTTGTGCCTTAACGCAAACAATATTGCTTCTTCCACTTCATCTCCGCAGCTCTTTCACACAAAATTTCCTCTAAATTATCCATCGTTAATCCTCTATTATCATTATTTTTATTTGCAATGCACCCATCAACTAGCCTTCATTGCCATCAACCACTACCACCAGTCCCTAAACCTTTGTATCAATAGCTCCTACTAAAACCACCCTAACACCCATGCACAACCTCACCAAAGTAAACCCATCTCCCTCATCCAATAGCACAAAGTTGCTCCCTCTACCTTTGCTTCAGTCATTTCTATTGAAACAAACACTACACCACTAGCTATTATAACCCTTCCTCTTTCAGCTAAGTCCACCATTCAACCTCTCCTCCCTTCAGCTAAAAACACCAAAGCTCTACCTCTTCATCTTCAACCAAACTTACCGAAGCTTTCCCTTTGTTGCTACACCATTATCAACTGGATTTCCTCCCCTCTTCTTTAGTTATTTTGTTCCATATTTTCCTCTTCCCCTTGCTGCATCTTTCCCTTATATTCTCCCCTCTCTATCTGTAATCCCTCAAAATTTTAAAAACCTAAAATTTAATAAATAGCTTTTATTTAGGATAAATTAGCTTTTAAAATTATTTAATTTAATTATTTTATGGATTTTTGAGCATATAAATTTGGATAGGAATATTTGATAAATTAAAATAAATATTTTGTTACTTTATCATACTCTTTTTATTTAAATAATTTTTATCAAACTAATGTTTTACTAAAATTATCCTTTTAAGCCCATATATTTAATTATATTAAATTATATTATTAAATAAATTTATTATAAAAAATATTGCATCCTATTATTTTATAAATTAAATTATTTTAAATTCTCCCATTTTTCCATTTTCCTTACCCATTTTTTTCTTTTCCTTCTCCTTTTTCCTCCTTTCTTTCTTTTTCCTTTTTTTCCTCCTTCGTGCCACCCGTACTAGACCTTAGTTGTTTGGAAGTTTCTTCATATTCTTATTACTCATCAGCTTCTTCCGATTCTTATTGGCCAACTTTTTTATCTTGATGTAATTCTCTAAAAATAGTTTTTTCAAGACTTCTTAGGTGAGACATCGGAGCAGGATGCTCTATAACATTTCTATTACGTCGTGAAGAAGCAATAATAGGACAACTCTCGATCCTATCTAGTAGTTTATCTTGTGTGCAACTTATCTAAATTTCAATAATAAAACTAAATCAATTAAAATTAAATATATGAATCGTAGGTAAATAGTTATTATAGAAATAAAAAGTAAACATATAGGTTAGAGTAATGCGATCGTTAGATATTATAATATCAAACCATATTATGATAGCCAAAGATATATATATATATATATATATATATATATATATATACACACACACACCAAATCTTATAACTAAAATGCAATAACATTTTATATTAATTTTACAACAACATTCAATTTATTTTATAGCTTAGACTGTAAAAAATGTTTAAAGATTAAAAGAAAAATTATATAATTCTTATAAACATGCCCTCAAAATATATTATTAAAATAACAACCTATCAATAAAATATAAAAAATAATATAATATAAGAAACTCAACAAAAATCGTAAATACTTGATATTATAAATAATCATAGATAAAACTTAATAAACCTAATAAACTAAAATAAATATCTATATAAAATCAATTTAAGCACTTATATCTCATAATACCATTAAAGTTATATGATTTCTTAAACTAAAACTCTATTTATATTAATAAAAAGAATAACTAAATATTTACAAAGTCAAAATAAATTAACAATAACTTTCTTATTTACTACTAGTAGTTTAATATAATATAACAACTAAATATACTTAATTATTCAATTATCGAAGGTATATTTAAAAATACATCCCACTAGTAGTCTTTAACAAAAAACCTATGCTACCACTATTCATTTTTACCAAATCTCTTATTGATCCATCAATATTTTCCTGAGGTGTTAAAAATAAAATTTTAAAACTATAACTTCATCAATATTTATCCAATTTTTTTTGCACAAATTAATAAATCAAATAAAAAAATAGATCTAGTAATTATAATTAGATCCAGATATAATCCAAAATATTCGATAAAAATTAATGAATCAAATAAATATAATAAAAATACATATAATCAATATACTATAAGTTATCGGATCCATACATTTTGCCCATCAACTACATCAATGATGCATCCTTAGCCATTCCCATACCCCATCAACAACAAAATATGCTGATCTTTTCCTACAAGCTGCGCTTAAATTTGTCGTTTCTTTACCTTCATCAGTGATAAAATATGTCGGTCCTCTCTATAAATAGTGACAAGATTTATCGTTTTTAACTCTATGCCCACCACAATGGCAAAGTACGCTGATCTTTCACCAAATATTCAAAAAAAATTAACAATACACACTATTTCTAACAAATTAACAATACAAGCAGATATAAAATTAATCAGCATAACCATATTATGTGACGTTTTCATACCCCCATGCAACGACAAACTTTAGTATTTCTCTCCCTCAAATGTCATTGTTACCACGGTAATTTTTGTGGGTACTCTTCCGGCCCCATTACAATTTGTGCCGGTACTTGTCACCTTTCACCAGTAATTTGTGCCGGAATTTACCCCGGCAACTGCATAACATGCGGTTCCTCTTATCCGTCCGACAACGCTGAAAAATAAAAATTACCTTATACTAATCTATGAGAGAGAGATGTTGTGTGAGAGAGAAAAGGACGGATCTAAGAGAGAGAATAAGAGTGAGAGAATATATATAAAAAGCAATGATAATTTAGCACTTGTTTAGATTTTTTTTATAATAATTATTTTTTATATGGAGATCTAAACAATAATAAAGCCATCCGATACGTATTTATTTTCTGCATAATAAATCTTTGTTTTTCACATACATATCAGGTACGCAAAAACTATGGTGTATAATGTATTGAACCGGAGAGGAAGCGCCTGGTGCGCCACTCCCTTTCATCTTGAGATTTGCTAACTTGCGCAGCTAAATGTGTTGCGCACTTTTCACCTCTCTCTCCACTATCAGTAACGCACACATCCTGCAAAGCAAAAACAGATCATCTCTTGTCTTCAGGCTTCTCCCATCTATCTCCCTCCTCCCACTCTCCCCTCTTCATCTGGGCCTTCACATGTCACATCTTTCCTCCTTCCTCCTTATAAGCAAACGCTGCACCCCATTTCACTGTATACTTAATCCAATCAATTCCAACTTGTAAGCCGCAATTAAACCGGCATTGCACGTCTGCGGCTTCAAAACCCACGCTTGTATTTTGCTCAAATTGGGATCAGAAGGGGCTCAATTGAGGAATTTGATGCAATTGTGTAGCAACGAATGGATCCTCCTTTGATTAGCGAAAGCTCGTTTTCCGCTGCGAACCCTTCTCTGGCGGAGATTTGGCCTTTCAGTGGTGGGGATGTAAGCGGCGTGTTGGACCTGAGAATGGGTAGTGGTGTTGTAGCTATTGGTGGTATTTTCGGCCATGGTGGTTCAGTGGGTGGCGGTGGGTTTCATGATGGCGGTTGTAGTGGCGGCGTTGGTACAATCAACAGAGACGGGTCAATTGAGGAATCGACTGTGACGGAGCAAAGTGGCAGCCATGGTGGAGGTGGCTGTAGGAAGAGAAAGGATGTAATTTCAGAAGATGAGTCATCCAAGCTTGTTTCTGCTACAACTAGTGCCAATGAATTGGTGCACACTTGTTGACTTTGATATTCTTTCGTTTATCATTTCCTTACGTTCAATGCTTGTTTTGTTACCACATATTTGGTGATTGTGAAGGGGCAATTTTCATGTTGTCTGCACAAATGTTGTTTTGAGAAGCATTTTTTGATCAATTTCATGGATGTAGAGTTCTGGTTCCTACTGATGTAGTTTAGATGGACAATTCTTTTGAGTTGCAATTTATTATATTAGCACACTTAGTGTTTTCTTTATAGTTTCATACTTTTTGATTTTGCAGAAATTATGATCAATAGGTTATGACTTGTGGGTTCTCAGTGGATTAGTATCCATGAATTGTTATTGAAACTGATTTCCTCATGTGATTTTGTCTTATTAAAAAGTTGTTAGTGCATCCTGTAAGTGATAGAGAGAAAGACCTGTAGATCAGGGAAGATAAACTACCGGAGAATCTGGTGATATAAGCCTTGTGTAAGATATTGTGCTGAATTTCAGGCTGAGTTCTCAATAATAGCTTCAATTTGTGTGCAAACCAATCCCGGTGTTGATGTTGTGAGGGAATAAGAGTTCTATTTGTTGTTCACCAGAATTCTTGTTGTCTGAGGTTTAGTATGTGTGAGGGAATTGGTTTGAGAATAGTTTCTTCTATGTTCTGCTACTGGCTTGCCTGGGTTGTGCTTGGAGGTAGAATGTTTGATTCATTCAAGATGTTATAATGGTATAAGATAAAACCACAGGAGGTAAAGTATGAATTTAATATAATTTAACTATGGAACTAATTTTAAGCTACCAAGGAGGAGACTTTTTGTGTAAAAAAGCCATAACCACATAAAGTTGATGAAAGCCAACCTAATATTGAGCCAGCTTATAACACTATTTGTGCATCTGAAAGATAGTCATGTTCTATGTATGTAGTGGCCTACTAGCTTAAGTATTTTTTTTCATCTATTGACAAGGTTACATGGATATAGGGCATTTTAAAGATGTAGTACTTAGTATTGGCCTGGAAACATTTCATAGCATGCTTCACTCATATAATTAGTCTATGAGGAAACATGTATTCAATGCTTTTTTAGCTATAAATGGAGTGTGAATTTTCTTTTGATTTGAATTTAGCTATTTGAATAAGAATGGCAGTTGATTCCAAAATCTGGTTTATGTTTAGATTTTTGAAATCCTTTTTATTCCCTGTGATTTCATTAGAAGTGTGGTATCATTTGTCTGTTTACTTTGGTGGCTTTGATATTGTGTTCTTCATTCCAATAATGATATGCTAATTGGTACATATGAACAGACAGAAAATGGCAAACGGATGAAAATATCAGGATCCAGGTATGAAAATAATGGCTCAAAGACTGGGATTGAAGCAAGCTCTCCTGGTGGTGGAAATTCTGGTGGTGGAAAGTCTGCTGAGAAAAGCAGCCAACCACCTGAGCCACCTAAAGACTACATTCATGTTAGAGCAAGAAGGGGTCAAGCTACTGATAGCCACAGTCTGGCTGAGAGGGTACATGTGTACTTCTGCAAAATTTTACCATTCATTTCTTTCCTTTGTTTCCTAATGCTCCATTTGGTTCTTGGAAAGTTTTAAAGAAAAGAAAGAAAATGAAGGGGGAAAATAATTTTTTTTGTTTGGTTTACATAATGAGATAGAAAAAAGTGAGGAATAAAATTGTTAAGTATTAGTTATTTGATTTTCAGTAAGAAATTACTTTGATTTTAATTTTCTTTCCTCAACACTTTCTTAAAGCCATATAAATTATTAAAGATTTTAATTTGGTTTCTATTGTCTTATTTTCTTTTCCTCTATGATGGATAGCTAAATGACTGTACATGCATTAGATCATCTTTTGCTTAGCAAGTTCATCTTTTGGCAGGCGAGAAGAGAAAAGATCAGTGAGAGAATGAAAATTCTGCAAGATTTGGTCCCGGGATGCAATAAGGTTTGTTTGATCAGATGCAACTTATGTCATTGTGATTTTGTCCTTACTTTGACTGGGTGAATCTTTCTTGGACTAGGTCATCGGGAAAGCACTTGTCCTTGATGAGATTATCAACTACATACAATCACTACAACGGCAGGTCGAGGTAATTATGTCTATTATCATCTAAATTTTGTATTGTGTGAGTTTCTGAATTGTGTGAAAAAGTGTTCAGGAGCTTCAGAGAACCTGCCATTTTATTATACTTTGAAGTTGCAAAAACTTATTTTTTAGACGCTTCTTTATAAAACCTTGAATTTATGGGCACATGTTTTTTGCCATACTTCAAGAAATAGAATAGACATAGTTGGGTGTCTCATGCTACATAGTTAATAACATTGGTAAACTGGGACTGTGAGTTGACTAGGCGTATGGAAGACATGCCTCTTGATAGGAAGTGTAGCACTTGTGGATTCATGTAGCTTAGCTTAAGTATGAAAATTATATCTTCATGGTCCTAAAAATAAAATTTGGCCATCTCTTTTTTTGTTTGTTGAGGTGGATAGTTAATTATCTTACTTTATTTACGTAGCTTTGTCTATTGATTTGCTTTGTTGTTATCTTAGTTTTTGTAGATATTATGTTCATTCTTTTCATTAATTTTGCTATTGTTGCTTTTTTCAACAGTGCTGTGTTATTTATTTATTACTTTTTCTTTTAATTTTTTATGCATGATTGGTGATTTTTTTTTTTTGTTGTTGTTTTATTATTGGTATTGTTATTATTTATTATTATTAGTAGTATTATTATCATGACCTGCCTCATTATTATAATTATTCATTCATTTTTTACGTATCCTAAAAATATTTTCTTAATATTACTGCTTTATCTACTTTTACATTCACAAAAAAATTCCTTAAAAAAATTTGTTTCTTTGGTCTGTTGGAACTAATCCTTTTCTAGTTGCTAGCTATGGGAGATTGCATATATCTGGACCTCCCTAGGCCTTATACTAAGTAGTTCTTGTTGGCAGATTCAACCTCTTCAACCAGGTTTTTAGTCATACTTGAAAATGAAATATATAATTACATATAAATTAAGAAGAATTTATATTTTAGGTGGTTGATAGTTCTTGTCTTTAACCATGGGTTTTAGGTTTGATACATAGAAGCCACATTTTTACAAAATGTTACAATAAAAGGTTCATAAAATAGTCAAATAACATCCAAGACCTGTTTAGCTACCCCTGTCAACTCTGTCTGACCAGGTTTGATTGGTTGGTTTGCAGATCCTATTCCTAGTATTTTTATTTTATTTTGTTTTATTTTATTTGTCGAGAGCACCGGCCAGTGTGGTCTGGGTGTACGATGTTGAAGATGAAACTCAAATTATTTTTACCTTTATATTGGAGGGATCAATTATCATTTGTTGGATGAGGCACTTTTATTACTGATTCTGCAGAAGCAACATTGTATATAGGAGACCCCTCTGACCAAAAAATGTTTTGTGCTTGATAACTTTGTTTTATCTTCCTTTCAGCTGGCCAAACTAACTATTTTGTTCTACATTTGCATACTGTAGTTCCTGTCAATGAAGCTTGAGGTCGTCAATTCTGGTGTGAACCCTGCAATCAATTGTTTCCCTTCAAAAGATGTAAGTTATATTCAAAATCTGGATAATGTTCCATCCTCTATAGAACAACCAATAATATTTCTATGATAAGATGTGGTCACTTAGGAAGTTTCTGTGGCACTTTGATGATGCGTCACTGCAGCTTATTGATTGAAATGATACTCTCGGGGATGGGGTGCAAGTTTTTTAGCTGTAGCACATTGAAGATCAAGTAGCAGGGCTTGGTTGGGAATAAGAATAAGCATAGAGAGTACTCACCTTGTCTGCTTCCGATTCTCCTAGACTGTAGAAATTAGCTGTTACCGATTCTCCCTTTTGTGAGGTTTTGAACTGTTTGTTTATCAACATGGTTAAGTTGTTTATTTGCTTGTTATCATGCTGAGGATATTTAGCGGGCTAACTGTATAAAACATCTTCACGTGTAAAGTCTTTACATGAAATTGCAGCATCATCTGTCCTCCACTATTACTTTAGTTTTTTTGTTGTATGGGGGTAATGGCTTGTCTAGGGTATGGTGAAATCTTTAGCATTTACTATATAGCCCCAGGACATGTACTGGTATAAGTCTGAGTGCTTTAGGCTTCTGTTCTGTTGGAAATGGAGTACCCATGCGAAAAAAGACAAAGGAAGGGGGGGGGGGTATTCACTGTGATAGCTTACTGCAACAAGTTGGTGGCAAAATCTACAATGTTTACCGATTCTGCCCAACTCACTGCACCATATTGACATGAGGAAGTTTTGTATCTTCAATCACACCTAAAACTGTATTATCCTTTAGCTTTGTTATTTTTACGAAGGATGATACATCTCCTTTCACTTCTATATTATGTTTGTTGTAAATTGCTCCTGTGGTCATTTTTGAAATGTTGCACTAAGTGAAATTTATTAAGCAGACTCCTTTAATAGTTTGATGGAACATGTCATGACCAGATAGACTCTCTGGTCTCTCTTCCCAGAAGTTTATGGTAGTGTTTCATCTATTTTCATTTTGAGTTGTTTGAGGTTTTATGTCTGCTTCTGAGCTGAAAAGCCTTGAGAAATCAATATTCTCCAGGGCACGTTCTCCATCTGTTGATGAAGGTGCTTTATAGTTGGTTGCACGGAATGTTTGTTTGTATAGTTCTGGAGTTGTAGCGACTAGAGATTAGTGATCTTCCCTCTCATGTACACTCGGTTGAGTAATTAATGCTGTGTTATTCTTGTAACCTATAAAATTAGGTGAACCAGCTTGCTCCAACGACATTCGAAGCAGCTGCCATGATGTTTGCTTCACAATCAGCAAGAGGATTTGAGCCTGCGCCACAACCAAATCCCGAATGGTTGCGTATGCATTTAGGCGGATCACTTGACAGGGGAACGTGATTATTGGGTGAAGGCGTTATCTCCTGGTTAAATTAGTCCATTAAAGAAAAAAAGAAAAAAGAAATCCATGAATTCTTCATTTCGTAGCTACATTACTCTTTTTAGATGATCATATTCAGGGGAAACTGGACCGAAAAGTTCTGCGCAATCCCATTTGATCGTGCATGCTTCTAAGTAAAAAATCGAAAGCGTTGTTTGATTATGTAATAGTGAGAACTGTAGTATGACTATGACATGTAGAAATATTGCATTCGTTTTCCATGAGGTCTGCACACTGTGTTCTAACCTCATGAGTACTGTGATGAGGTAGTTGTTTTACTAATAAATTTGTATCTCTTAGGGCGTTTGTTGTAATGAATACATTCAGATTGTAAGAATTGTAGATTCAATCCAATTTCATTCTTCATCTTCAGATTATACACACACACACATATATATCCCCTATTGAAAAATACAAATGATTTGCTTTCCCAATTTCTGTTTTTTTAAACTAAGCAAATGAACCTGAGATGCATGCTTGTTGAATAAAGTATCTCGACATACTATTTTTCCAATTGTTTTGACATTCTTGTACTTGTAACCAACCAAATCGATCAAAATTTGTAGAAAGATTACCAAAATTCCTGCAGACTCGCCAGCCACACCTGGTCCCCGCTTGATTGGGTTAGCACCCAACCCGAAATGAAAAGAAATGGTGGATCATGAAGCAATCAAGTCACATCTTGGCTAAGTGAAATCATCCATTTTAAAGGGAGCTAGGTGCAGTCTGCACTGCAGAGCGTGATCCTGGACTGAGAACAATGTTGAACCGTCCGCAAAGGGACACATACAAAGTTGTGCTAACTTATTTTGTGCTGTCTGAACCTGGATTGAGAAGGGGGCTTCGTGGGGGTTTGGGGGCTGGAGAGTAAGGAAGATTTTCAGCCCATCTGAGAAGTAGCTAACAAGTACTAGCTACCACTTGGGAGGGTAGACGCTCCATAACCTACCAAAATAAAAATAAAATGGTGTGATGGTCCAACTTCCGACGCGTTCGTTACTGCTGAACGGCTTATCCTTTCATAATTTATCTGATTCAATTAGTTTTAGGCTCGTGCGATGCAGAGATTTTAATTTATGTGCGTCTATATATATATATATATATATATATATATATATATATATATATTAGGCCTTTGATGTTATGAGATACGGTAAAATTATTAATTGGTGAAGGAAATAAATAATATTTTAGTGTTTGGGTAGAATTTTTGTTAGGAACAAATACTATTTGGCAAAAATGGTAATATAGTGCTTGCATGATTACAAATTATAAAAAAATGAAAATTATTTTGAGTAATGATATAGTATGTTTTTAGTCCTTATGAACCATATAATGTATAATAACAAAATACAGTTGTTGAAAACTTGTTATCAGTCAACTATTAATGCTATAAAAAAAATCACTGCTCTTATTTCTCTTCAACAGATAACATTTAATAGATAATTATGATATAATTTAAACAAATATCAATGAATATGGTATTATCTTTGCTCTCACAAGGGATGAAGTTTAAATAATTGAAGACAATTATATTGTGTCACCAATATCCCAAATCTCCATATATAGGAATAAGCTAGGAATAATCATGCAATGTGATGGAGTGTTTATAAATCATATATAGTATAATAGCTATTAAAAATATTGAACAATAGTATTCCTTGACAAATTATTGATTAAGATAAAATGATATTATTCTTCTTGACATTGATAATTAACAACGTGCAATATAATCATATATTTTTTAGGGTACTAATGGTGTAAATGAATATTGATTAACCAAGAGTAGTTAGATTATATGATATCAATGCTCGTGGCGGAGACCCACAAAGGTGATCCAAATTCATTTCCTATTAAGAGCATAGTTGACCCTTAAAAAAATGTATATATATGGCAGACTTAGTGCGATAAATAAAAAGTTATTGATTATTTGATCTTCAACAATTATAAATATTCATTGAAAAGAGAAGCATTATATTTTAAAATAATATTTAGAAGTAATCTATAGATAATTGTCAATTAAATTATTAATTGAATATTTAATACTAGTTTGGCATACAAAAGCTATACTCCAATAACATTTAATAATTATTTGGTTGGAAAAAAACTAATATAGAAAATTGCTTTATCAGATTTCGGATAAATAATGGATCGGGTCGGGTCATTTCGGATTTATAGTTTTTCGGGTTATATCGGGTTTCGAGTGAATAGCGGGTCAGGTCGGGTTTATTTCGGGCTTATGATTTCTCGGATTATATCGGATATCGGATATGTATCGGACAGGATCGGGTTATATCGGATATCGGATATGTATCGGATATGCATACTTAAAAATTAGCATTTGTTTTAAAATGCTATTGCCATTTGCTGCATCTTATTATAGTTTGATGCTTTTCTTTATTTAGTATAAAGATAGCTATCAACTAAATTATTGATTGAATGTTTAAAATTAATTTGACATAAAATACTATATTCCAAGAACATTTAATAATTATTTAGTGGGGAAAAAGGAATTGACATAAGAATATCCATAAATCCAAATAAATGTTATTGGCAACACATTTATCACAAAAAAGTGTATTCAAAGGCATAAATATTTTGGATTTGTTCCCATAAATACATAATCATTTTTATTGTTTCATCAAGGCATAAATTGATATGGGTTATTCCCGAACTAGACTATTAAGCCAAAAGAATTAGCCATACTAACTACAAGGTCCAAACTGTTAGCCATATTACAACTTATAGGCCCAACTCATAAATGGGACTAGGCTCCTGAAACCCAACCCATTATATGGGGCTTTAGAGGCCTTAAAATAATTGATGATTATGTATGCTAGTTCATTTACTACATGTGGCTTGCATGAGATCTATTTTATTCCTCACCCTTCTCTTATACTCATCCGTATAAATAGGAAGTCTCCCTTCTCATTCCTTCTAAGTTCTCACTCCCAATATATTATAACAATTTATCTCTCTTTCACTCCCACCTCTTTCTACTTCCTCTCTAACACCTTTATCCCCTTATCTCGTTAGTAGGATTGTCAATGAGCTGAATGAGCCACGAGCTTTTTGGGTTTGGATCATTAAGGGTTCGACTCAACTCACTTATTTAGCTAAACAAACCTAAAAATAAGGTTCAAGTTTAGCTTGTTTAATAAATGAGCCAAGCTTGAGTATAAATAATTTGAGCTCGAGCTTATTTATAGTACAAAAACTTATGAGCTCGGCTCATTTACAACAAAAGCTCGCGATCCAGCTAGTTAAAAGCTCTATTCGTTTATAAATGAGCTAAGTTTGAGTTTTATATTTAGGCTTATTTATTAAACGAGCTTGAATTAAGCCTACCCTGACTCGGTTCGACTTGGGTCATTAACAACCCAACTTGTTGGTTAATAATTTTACTACAACATAAACATTTTTAAGTTTTTATAAAGACATAAGCATTTAAACTTTTTTTTTCCATTAAGTCACAATGCTTTAAAATCTTTAAACATTATGTAATTCTACTCATTTTCCTTTATGTATTAATGAAAAATGAAATCTAAATGTTTTATACCTATTTTTGATTTTTAAAATATTTATACCTTAATTGAAATAAAGTTTAAAACATTTGCACCTTTATAAAAAAATTATGATTCAATGAGAAAAAAATTCAGATTATTTATGACTTTAAATATACTTTTGTTCCACTACTAATATGGAGAAATGAAAATAAAATATGGAAAACCAAAAGGAAACAATGGTAGAATAAGCTAAAAGGTAAAAAAATATTATCAATGGATATTTTTTCCTTACAAGGAAAAAGTTTGAAAAAATTATTGCTGCTGGCCGTTCGCTATTATAATTTTTTTATTTTTTATATTTAGTATAAATATGTATATTTTTGGATAAAGGCTATCGTTGAAAAGCTGTGATATCGGAGCATTTCGTCGCACCAAGTTCAACAATATCATAATCATGGTTTGCGGCTAAGGAAGTAATGATGACACTAGATAATCAAATCGTTAGACAGAAACTTTCGGGAATGCGGCCATATATGTTCTTCAAAGATCAATCATGATACGAGTACGAATATTTACATTCCTTTTCAAATGGCGAAATTCTTCGTCCTCAGGGCTTTCAACCGTCTGCCCGACAGTCTTGTTGGAAGAGGTAAATTACGACGATCCAGCGACAAAGCATATGGTGGTCCGGGATCCGGAACGTCCACAAGGAGCCATCCCCACAAACGGAGGGTTGAAACTCTCACACTACAGCTTGTCCCCCGAAGGAATCGAACCGTGGACCATTCCTTTCCAACAGTCATACCCCAACCAACTGGGATACGTCCGCATGGACGAGTACAATTATTTACATGTGCGTTGAGAGTCAATGCGGTCGAATCATTAACTTTTTTAGTTATTAATAATCTAACTTTGTCGTTATTCTGCTGCTAATATGAGTTGGGAATGAGCACAGGTCTCGGAGGGAAAATTTGATTACTCTTTCTCTTAGGCTTTAATAAGTTTGGAATTCTTGATCATCATCCATTGACAAAGACCTAACTCACTCAGCAGATGAAAATGCCTTTTTAACTTGCTACAGATTTCAGTAGATGACCACGGCAAGTACCTTCATGAATAACCAAACGGCATCGTATGGATATTTGTTCTTGAATCACTTTTTTCAGTTTACTGTGCGGAATCCTAAGGAAAATAGAAAACAGTGCGATTTTGCATTGTACCAATGAAATATAGAAAAATTATATGCTCAGAATTATTTAAAAAAGAAAGTTATTTTAACATTTTGTATACTTTTTTAGGAATTAAGAAAAGAATTCATAAAATTTCACTTGTGTATTTTATTAAGAAATAATAAAACATTTAATTCATAGATAACTAAAGATAAAAAAAAGTAAGGAAATGAGTTTTGACTTTTCTAAATAATTTTCTTCTTTATATAAAGATTTAACGTTAAAATCACTTATTTTTTTTATAGTAAAAGTACATGACAAAACAAATTTAATTCCTCTTTTATATGTTAGAAACTAAAGTCCTCACTCCACTCCACTATTAAAATCATAACAAGGGTCATTATTTGGGCCATGTACAATGGAAATTCTTTGGGGTTTTATTAGGTAGGTTTGGAAATAATTGAGTAATATGTGGGATGCTTATGTAGAAAAAAGAGATGGAAGAGTAGATTGATTAGAATCTAGTAACATAGGAAAATGTGACAGATAATAGAAAATAATTGTACATTAACTAATATATTTCATTAGATATGTAATGAAATGAGGTATTTATGTAATAATCACTAATTAATATGTCTAATAATTAACTAAATAAAATTATAAAAATAAGTAGGTAAATAATGAAAAAGTTTATTTTATAATAAATCAATTATATCCAAACTATACTCAGATAGTTAATAATATTAATTTAATTAAAAAAATTAGTAATATAACTAATATTTATGTAATGAAAATTTATTAATATATTTACCAATTAATTTAAATAATTAATAAATAAAAATTGATTAGTGCTAATGTATAATAATGATGACACCATAAAAGAGCATACAAAATAAGAAATATTAATTAAATATAAAATTAGATTTAAAATATATATCTTGAAAAAAAATCATTATTAAAAAATATGAAAATTAAATTACATAAAAAATATCTGTTAATATAAATAAGATAATAATAAGATTAAAATAATAAATTGATGAAGCTTAAGTTAGTGATTATGTAAAGTGTTTCAAAATTTGTCCTACTTTTATAAGGTTGTTTTTTAGAGTAGCATTTAGGTAGCTTAAGAAAGTTTTTCCTTTTTATTCAAAACAAACGAGAGGTCACTAATTAATACGCACTCAAATTTGTGCTACCATTAAGATGTGTTGGAGTTTGTGCTACTACCATAAGATTTCTTTATTAAATCACGTATTGATACACAATTAAATTTTTGGGTTTAGATCCTTTAAGGGTGGTATTATAATTATTTGCCAATTTTGCCCCTCTAATTTCTCAACTTTCTTGTATCTATTTTCTCCCTTCTCTCTTTTTTCCTCATTCTATTTTCAACCTTTCAATCTTTAATACACACTATTTAAGATCAAATTCAATAATCAATCTCCAATGCAAACATAGACGACAATTTTTGTTTAAGCAAATATGAGTTTGAGGAGATTATGGTACATTATTTTTTATTTCAAAATTTTTACCTATTATTGATGATTCACTTGGAAGACCCCCACCCACTAGGCTAATCACCTAGAAGATCCCTTTTCATCCAATGCAAATCACTAAAAAACCCAATCCATCCACATGAATTATGGAAAAGTATCCTCTCCCATTTGTGAGAATCACCTAGAACTCCCTACACACACACGCACACGCACACGTACATATTCAATTATGAGATCTATTAAGTGCTTATTTGAGTGTATTGTTCACAAAAAATGAAATTTTTTAGTGATTATGATATGTTGACTTGATGGGTTAGAGAAATCAAAAGTTCACATGATATTGTTATAGTGATTGAGCAATAAAAAAAAGGTAGATACTAACTACATTGTGATAGCGGTAGTGCATATAGAATGCAACCTGCAATGGATCCTAAAAGTGATCGATCTACTGGCTGAAAAAAGTATGGTTGCAAATTTAGCTTAAGTTAAATCAAAGATGCTTATGATGATTAAAAATTGGTGGTTGAATATGTTCTACACAATTATAAATTAGAATAGTATTTACACGGGCATTCATATGCTTGTAAGCTATAACCACAATAACATAAATGGTGGAGGAACTAAATATGCTAAATGTTAAATCTAAGGAAATTATTGATAAATTATAATGAGATGACATGGATTATACTATATTACTTAGGACAATTTACAAACATAAGTTTAAAACATAAAACTTGGTCAAGTGTACAGTTATGCAACAACTAATGCACTAGCTAGAAACCATTAATTATCATTCACAACATTGTAGGCTTCCAAATTCTAATGTAGTTAATGGTATTTTCATTCCCACTCATACTCTATTTAATTGTTTCATGCATTTCCATATGCAATAATGTCATGAATAACCAAACAACATCCTGTGACTATTTGTTCCTGAATCACTTTTTTCGGTTTACTGTGCGTAATCCTAAAGAAAATAGAAAACAATACTATTTTGCATCATACCAATGAAATATAGAAAAATTAAATACTCAGAATTATTTCAAAAAGAAAGTTATTTTAACATTTTGTATACTTTTTTAGTAATTAAGAAAAGAATTCATAAAATTTCACTTGTGTATTTTATTAAGAAATAATAAAACATTTAATTCATAGATAATAAAAGAAAAAAAAGTAAGGATAAAAGTAAAAAAAAAGATTTTTGACTATTCTAAATAGTTTCCTTCTTTATATAAAAATTTAACCTTAAAATCACTTATTTTTTTAATGCAATAAAAGTACAAGACAACATAAATTTAATTTCTCTTTATATGTTAGAAACTAAAGTCCTCACTCCACTCCACTATTGAAATTTTAATAGGGATCATGATTTAGACAATGTAAAATGGAAAATCTTTGGGTTTTTATTGGGTAGCTTTGGAAATAATTGAGTAATATGTGGATCGATTATTTAGAAAAAATAGATGGAAGAGTAGATTAATTAGAATCTAGTAACATAGGAAAATGTGACAGATAATAGAAAATAATTGTACATTAACTAATATATTTCATTAGATATGTAATGAAATGAGGTATTTATGTAATAATCATTAATTAATATGTCTAATAATTAACTAAATAAAATTATAAAAATAAGTAGGTAAATAATGAAAAATTTTATTTTATAATAAATCAATTATATCCAAACTATACTTAGATAGTTAATAATATTAATTTAATTAAAAAAATTAGTAATATAAATAATATTTATGTAATGAAAATTCATTAATATATTTATAAATTAATTTAAATAATTAATAATTACTCAAAGAGAGAATATTTTCAAGGCCAAGTGAAGAGTTGGTGACAAAGTGTGTGAAGTCATCATTGATAGAGGCTCATGCACTAATGTTACTAGTGAGAAGATGGCGAACAAGCTCAGTGTGGAGACCAAGGGTTATCTAAGACCAAATTCAATCTAAGGGCTCAACAAAGATAAAGGTATAAGGATAACTAAACAAACTCTTATATCTTTTAAAGGAATACTTAGGAATTTAACGTTGAAACACATACATATATTAGCATATAATATTATACAATAAGAATGCCAAATTCCTAAAAATATTAAGGGTTGATAATTAGTGGAATAAGCAAGAAGAGAGATAAAGAAAGTCAGAAAAAATAAGAGAGGGATGCTTTAGGGGTATGGAAGAGAAAAAGGGCAGAGCAATGATGTAATCCCCCAAAATTTTAGAAAATGTATAATTTAATAAATAGCTTTTATTTAAAATAAATTAGCTTTTAAAATTATTTAGTTTATTTTTTTATAGATTTTTGAGTATATAAATTTGGATAGGAATATTTAATAAATTAAAAATAAATATTGTGTTAGTTTATCATGTTATTTTTATTTAAATAAATTTCCAAACTAATATTTTACTAAAATTATCCTTTTTGAACCAATATATTAAATTATATTGAATGAAATTATTAAATTAAATTATTTATCAAAAAGATTACATTTTATTATTTTCTAAATTAAATTAAATTATTTTTCCCTATTTTCCTTTTTTTTCCTTTTTCTTTTCCTTCTCCTTTTTCTACTTTATTTTTCTTTTCCTTTTTTTTTTCCTTCGAGCTGCCCACCAACCATGCTTCCTCTTCCTCTCCCACACTTGGGCCACAGGCCCGTTCTCCCCCCCACACGCACCAGTCAACCCAGCCCCTCTCCTTTCCTTCCTTACTTTCTCCCCCTGGACCGAGCCGACCTAACCCTACTTTTTTTTCTTTCCTTCGCCAGCCTGGTGCCCCCTTCCCTTTCTTTCTTCTTCTCCCACACCCCATCCAAAACCTCGACCTAGCTCCCCAACCTATCATCATCGACCAGGTGTGCCGCCTCGAGCACGCCGGCCACCACCTCCTTCAACCATTACCACCACCTGCAACTCTCTCTCTCACCTATCTTTTTTTCACCATTTTAGAATCAGACATCCATGCACCCCACCCTGCATGGCTACCCTTTCCTCTCCTTTGTCACCCTCTCCCTACCACCTTACGACCTCTGCCACCCTAAACGCTACCACCCGATCAGTCACCTATCACCCTACCCTCCCTCTTCTTTTTCTTCTCCTCTTCACCCCTTTTCCTGCCCCATTATTATTGAACCTCCCCCAATCTCCTCTTTCTCTCATTTTCTTCCTCTCCATCTTTTCCCCTTGTTTTTGCATGCTGCCGCCCTCCGCCGGGCCAACCGCCTCACCAACTCGCTGCACCGCTCCCTACCACCCTCCACCTCAGCCTTGCACCACCACAATATCCCCCTCGAGCATTGCAGCCCCTTCTTCCTTCCCTCTTCCTTTTTTTCCCCTTGCCCTCCCTTACCAGCAGCCTCCTTGTAACCCCTTCGTCCGCCGCCTCTACTCCACCCAAAACACCAATCTCCTCCCTGCAACCTCGTCTACCACCCCCACACCTGATTTGGTCAAAAACAACCCTCGAACCCCTCTAATTTTTCCCTCTCTTTTCCTTCTTTCTCAGCCCGTCCACCTCAGCAGCCATCTTTGCCGCCTCGCCGCCGCTGCCTCCGACGCCTTTGGCAGCCACCAACCCATCACCATCCGCCACCTACACCCTCTCTTCACTCCTACACCCTTCCCTTGCCTCCAATCCTCCCCCATCTACCTTCTTTCATAGCCTAAAGACCCCAACCCAAAAAACACCCTTCTTCCCCATCACAACCTACATGTGGCTCACGCTGCTCATGCAGCATGAGTTCCGCATTATTTTAGGATTTTTGTGTTTAATTATTAAGTTATATTAATAGTTAATAAAGTGGGTTATTAATTAAGTTTTTATAAATTTTTATCCTTTTAATTTCCTACTTCTAATATAATAATTATTGACATTATTTTTAGGTGTTGATTTTGCTATTTAAAGCTTGAATCTTTAACCAGGATACCTGTAAGATTCAATTTTTGTGGGAATTAAGGTAATCATTAAACCCCACTTAAACACATGGATAAACGTATGTTAGCACATTAGGATTTCTAATATGTTATTATGCTTGATATTTGTGGTTTAATCTAATGTATATATTTGCTTGTATTGATTGATAAAAAGGATAATATGCTAGTTTATATGCCATTTGTGGAAATGTTACTTAAGGAAAGAGTTTGGCTATTAATGAAAGTGTTAAGTACTTATCCATGTTATTTTATGTTATTGTGACTATTTATGCATAAATAATATTATTATGAGCCCTAGGGGCATTTTCGTAATATTCCTTGTGCTAGATAATGGCCTAATATGTGTGGGTGCTAATAAGTATTATATTAAAATATAATAGTTGGTGGAGTTGGATATTTTTAATGGAGTATTAATATTATTATTTCAAGTGGTAATGTTCATTTAATAAAAGTGGTGTAATAAAGAGGGTAAAGTGATAATTTTAGAGGCAAAAGGGTAATATGGTAGTTTTATAAGTAAATGGAAAAAGGGTAATTTTATAAGTAAGGGATATTATGGTAATTTTGGGAGAAAAGGGTAATATGATAATTTTAGAAAGAAGGGAAAAATGGTAATTTTGTAAGAAAGGGGTAAGATGGTAATTTTGGATGTAAAAGGGTATTATGGTAAATTTAGATGTAAGGAGGTAAAATGGTAATTTTTACAAATAAGAGGATATTATGGTAATTTTGGTAGTAAAGGGGTAAATTGGTAATTATAATTATGGAGAAGGATAAATTAATAATTATAAATATGGAGAAGGGTAAATTGGTAATTATAATTATAGAGAAGTGTAAATTGGTAATTATAATTATGGAGAAGGATAAATTAATAATTATAAATATGGAGAGGGGTAAATTGGTCATTATAATTATGGAGAAGTGTAAATTGGTAATTATAATTATGGAGAAGGGTAAATTAATAGTTATAAATATGGAGAAGGGTAAATTAATAATT
This sequence comes from Tamarix chinensis, assembly GCA_030549775.1. Taxonomy (NCBI): domain Eukaryota; kingdom Viridiplantae; phylum Streptophyta; class Magnoliopsida; order Caryophyllales; family Tamaricaceae; genus Tamarix; species Tamarix chinensis. The sequence continues at coordinate 2,830,337 of CM060175.1, read as the reverse complement.
ATAATTATGGAGAAGGGTAAATTAATAATTATAAATATGGAGAAGGGTAAATTGGTAATTATAATTATGGAGAAGGGTAAATTGGTATTTATAATAATGGAGGAGGGTAAAATGGTAATTATAATAATTGAGAAAGGTAAAATGGTAACTATGACAATGGAAACGGGCAATTTAACCAACTAAAGGGTAAATTGGTAATTATTTAACCAACTAAAGGGGCAAATCGATAATTATGATAATGTTGAAGGGTAATTTGGTAATTATTTAACAAACTAAAAGGGAAAATTGGTAATCATAATAATAAAGAAGGATAATTTGGTAATTTATCCAACTTAAGGGTAATTTAGTAATTATAACAAAGGAGAATGGCAAATCGATAATCTAACCAACCATTGGGAATTATGATAAGTATAACAATTATGAAGGGTAATTGGTGACCTAATAAGTGTGGGAGATGACTTGGTAACCCAAACCGAGTAGGGATGTGGCTAAGAACAACAATGTGTGTATTATATGCCTCATGTGCCATGTGTTATGCCGTATTGTGTACTTTATGCTTAATTTTTAATCATTTGTAGTATAACTTCGAGTGATGTATGCTTGTGTGACTTCCTTATGGCATGTGGATGATGATTATATATGTTGTGTGTATGATGTTATCTGATGTGACTCTCTAGGACATGCATACTAGGGTGTTTAATAATATGATATGAGGTGAAAGGATAAAAAGGAATAAAAGGGAAGTGAGTTGACTAAGGGGACATGATACTAACCTTAATATGTCATGATCCATGGAGAAAAAAAATAGAAGGAGATTATGATCGAAACGAATGAATGATGCAACTATTGCATGGGAGGTTTCTAGGGTCTGCATGGGATAATCCTTATGTAAGAAAGGTGTTAGGGTTTGAGCGGCCAACTAGGGTTTTATGATCACATGTATGATTGGTGAGTAGAGTGATGGGATTTAGGTTGAAACTAAATGAGATGAGGTGTTGGACAATAATAGAAAGGTTGGGCCACATAGGTCCGATTAGGGTTTCAAGGGAAAACCCAAGAGAGCAGTAGTGAGAGAGTTTGAATGTCGTAAGGTGATGGGCCTCGACTCACACCCTTAGGAGTTGGGTTTTCATTATGGATAGATGTAAGGGGAAATGAATGTCGGGGTGTGATAAGAGGCGCAAAGGTCTCAAGATATGGAACGGGCCCTCTCGGAAGGACAAAAGTAGAGGTCAATGGCATGTATGTTAAGGGTGGAATACTTTTGAATAAGATACGAATAAGACACTAAGTACTTAAAGTAGAAGATTATTGAGCCGGGCCCAGAACGATCCACCGACATAATAGTGGCCAGGTGCTGGGGTGCCCTGGAGACCGATCCATGGGCATATAATAGTGGTTAGGTGCGTTCTGTCCTATAAGTGACCAATCCACTAGTTATAATAGTAGGGGATCCCGAGCTCAATAAACCGAATGCAATAATGATAAGATATAGGGAAGACACAAAATAATTACATTGGAATACCATGAATGTCGGGGCTAGACCGATCCACCGGCATAATAGTGGCCAAGAGCGTTTTGCCTACGAGACCGATCCACCAGCATATAATAGTGGTTAGGTGCGTTCTACCCTATAAGTGACTGATCCACCTGCTATAATAGTGGAGTTTCAACACTCACATGGATATAAAATATGAGAGTTGATTGAATAATGATGGACTAATAGCTTAAGGCCCAAAATTATTGATTTTGCACTATGACATGGATTAAGGCCAAAAGTATCAATCGTGCATTACTACCTATTGACATCTGATGTGAATGTTAATTATGTGAATTTTACATATACATATCTTGTTATATATGTATATAGCTTTGTATCATGTATTGCATTGCAGACCTACTTTTATGTGTGTTTTAAATGGTTACTCAGTACTATAGTACTGAAGGGTTCCATTTGCAGGGCCCCTGCCTATTCAATGGGCAGTGTCCCTTGCAAGTCCATTTTAAGATGTTATTCAAGTGGACAACGAGAATGAGAGTGAGGAATTATCCATAACTGTTAGGATTTTTCTCTTCTCTTTTAAATTTTTGGTTTTAATGTAATTGTTGTTCTTGTAACCACCATTGGTGGATTTTATTCTTATAAATGGTTTGTTACACTACTCTAATTTAAATATAGTTTGTAAATCGTGTTTTATTCTTTAGCCTTAGCACTTGGTATTGGAACAATATAAGTGAATTGGTCTGGTACTAAGTGTGGCGGTAATATCCTCAGAATTCATAGTTTTGTAATTTACTTCCGCTAACTCTTTTAAATAAAATGAAATTTTTCAGTAGTGAATTTTGGGTGTGTTACAAGTGATGTTATATGTTGTTGCTAAGGAGGTTGCCATAACAGAAAAAGCTTGTGTAGGAAGGGGAGAAATGGTAAGACAAAATGGAGAAGAAGAGGTGCAACACAAAAGTTTGAATGAGAGGAGAAGGGCTTCGGTAAAAATAGGTGAAGCATAAAGGGGAGCTTCAGCCTAAATGGCCTAAGGTAAAGGGGCAAGCTTAGTTGGATTTAGGTGTAGGTTTTGGGTGGTTTCGGAAGGAAACACTAAAGGTGGAAGGGGGAATGACAAAAATAGCTAGTGGTAGTGTGGTTGTAGTGATCAAAAGGGCCTAAGATAAGGGAGAGTGGTTTTGAGAGTTTTTTTCATTGTTGATTGGTTGGTTGCGGTAGGGACGACCAATGTAGGATATGGATCATTAGTGGTAGTGTATGGTGGTTGGCTAAGGAGGCCAGTAGAGGTTGGTGCTACAGAAATAAAAATTTATGGAGGAAAGGAGCTAGGACGAGGAAGAAATGTAGAGTAGAGTTTTATGCATGGGGGAGCTCATTTGAGTTAGCAATTTTACAGGTTTGCTCATAATTTATGTGTAGTGAAATGAGAAGGAAAACTAAGGAGAGAGGTGAGGTATGGTGTGGAAATTCACAAGGTAAGGTGCCGTGGTAGGGTAGAGTAGGGTGATAGTAAGGGGAAATCTAACATAAGTCAGGGAGAGGTTAGGGTAAAAATCTTGGTAAAGATTTAGGATAAAATATCGTATAGATTTTAAGGTTACTAGAATAGGTTTATTTGACAAAATAGATACTTGATTAAGACCCATCCCAGGTTTGAAAATTAAAATACACCCTCAAGTATATTTTAACCTAATCAAATTTTATAAGTAATAAGTTGTAATAATATTAGACATATTAACAATATATTTATTATCAAATATCCTAAAATAATAATTATAACTAATACAAATAATTACTAGTTATAATTATTGTTTTCTAAAAATGTGGTATTAAAAAAGAAGAGGAGATAGAGAGAATAGGGGTTAACATATATATGCGTGTGTTTTCTCGTATGTGTGAGTAGCAATTGAGGCATATTAACTAGCGCAAGGATAAGTGTGGTTGGTTCAAAATGGGTGGGGTACTGACATGTAAGGTGGAGTGTAGGTGGTGTTGTGTAGAGGGCATCAGGTGTATGGCTAAGAAAGGAAAGGAAATGAAGAGGGAGGCCATACGAGGAGTGGGCTTGCATAACTCAAAGGAGAAAGGAGAATGACAATTGGGATGGGGAGAATGGAAGAGAAAATAAAAAGAAAAACGAAAAACAAAAAAATTAGGTTATCATTAGGATTAGGTTCAAGTTTAAGATTAGGAAAGTATGGTGAAAATTAATTTTATCAAACATTAAGGGTTAGGATTAGGCTAAAATATTAAAGACCTAATGTTAGGATTAGAATTAAAAAATTAGGATAAAATAAAAATATCAATTACTCAATATTAAAATTAGGTTAAATTATTAATTACTTGGGATACAGAATAGATAAAAATGCATTAAATGACAATGTCCTTATGAACTTTGAAAGGAGAAATTAGATGATCTGGTAGTCACTTTCTTATTTTCGTTGAAGTTTTTTTCACTCATTTTTAACTCATTTCATTTTTTTGTTGAAGTTTGTAGGTTTTATTAATCATATATATATAGATTTTTATTATCTTTTGAGAATGGAAGTTAGGTTATATGTAATATTTTTTTTTATCTGGGAGTTTAAGTGAAGGAGAAATGAATTCATCTTTTTCAAAAAATTCATAAGGTTTCTGTAGCTATTCCTTTTGTTTAAGGGTCGCAGATGAGTTAGATAATTTAAAGCACGAACTTCTACTCTTTAGTGAAGACATTTATTTATTTTTGGTTATCATCATCCTCATGTTCGATTGAAGAAGGGGTAATTTCATCAATTTGTAGATTAGATTCTAAGAAATGTCCTTCTTGAGATTCATTTTTAAATGACTCAATTGATGGATTTTTTGACTTTTCTAAAGTTTCATCATTTGGATGGAGTTATCTAATTTGTCTATTTATAAGGCAACATTGGGATATGTCACCTTTTCTACTATCTTTGTAGCATGTAATATCTCTATTAGAAGGACATTGGGAAGAAGATTAAGTTTGGTTTTTGTGAGCTTGGGATCTTTTATAGTATGGTGGCAATTATTGAAGAGGTATTAGCTTTTTTGAAGATTCCATGACATATTTTCTTGATGGATGGTTTGGTTTGAAGGAGCTATTACATGATTTAGATTTGGTAGAATTGTAGAGGTGCCAAAAATATCAAATTATTAACAAAAAGAGCCAAGTTCCTACCTTGTTTAATGCATTTCCCATTTAAGATGTCATTAGAGTTTATGGTTTAGACAGATCTGGAGACCATTTTTCTAGATAAGGCTAATGAATTCACCATACATAAATTGAGGATTTGGGATTTGGTTTCCATATATATCCTTTATTTTTTTTACTCTTTCTAAGAGACAGTTTGGAATGTGAATAAGAAACTTTATTTCTAAAAAGTTTGGTTCGAATCATCACTAAGCATAATACAAGTGAGAAAAGTGTTGTTGTACCATTAGAAGTAATTTATTTTTTTTACATCAAAGGTTTTAGAGAAACCCCACATTTTTGTCTTTAAGGTGTGAAGAATCACCAAAAAATGGAAGATAAATGGTAAAAGTGAGTGGGACTATAATACCCCGTATTAATTAACCCTTAATTTAGACATGCATGACTTAAAACTTGATTAGTAGGCAAAGTAAACCATAAGATTATTTTTTTAGTGATCGCCTTGTTGTCTCGAGTAGGTCCATAAATATTAAGTTATGAAAATAACCCGGATTAAGTGTAAGAAAGAGTAGAGAAGGTAAAAAAAATTGAGGACGATAATAATACCGATAATAAGAAGAGAGTAATTAAAATAGAAGGGATGGCTATACCAATAATCTTTTATAAATAATACTTTTAATAATAATAATCATAAAAAGGATTGTAAGAATAATAATAATGTTAGCAATAATTACAAAAAAATGAAATAGGGGAAGTGATAAAATAATGATAATAATAATATTGATCATAATAATAATAGTATCATGATTTTTTTTGGAGGAAATTAAACCTTGCTTAGGTGGGAATTCTTTTCCTAATAACCTTACTTGCTAGCTTAGTAATTTAGAAGGCTTTTTCTAATCTTTTCCTAATCAAACCCCAACCTTTTTCCCCACTTAAAACCAGCCAAAAATGCCCCCAATCTATCGAGCAACTTGCAGCCCATGCAGCCATGCATCTCGTCACCTTTCCCCTCTACTCCCCATGCATATGTCTCTTCTTGTCCAGCACTGTCCTCCCCTTTTTGCAGCTTTCCCTCTTCCCCAAACGTAGCCCTTCTCCTCCCTGCATTGCCACCTCCCTCACGCCACCCCCAGCCCTGCATATTGCAACCATTAACCAGCCCATCTCCCCCATGTCACACCCACATGCAGCCTTACACCCTTCGACAAACAGCCCTTCCCCCTCCAACTTGCAGCCTCATCTTTCTTTTCCCCAACATGCACCCTAATCTACCTTTCCCTCATCTACCCACCCATTTCTCCTCCTTTCCCACGTCACTTCAACCTGCAACAGCAGCTCCAACACCATCCACACTCCCTCACGTCACTCACCAACCTGCAGCCATACCCTTCGACACCCAGCCCCTTCCCCTTCAACTTGCAGCCTCAACTCTCTTTTCCCCAACCTACACCCCTACTCTATCTTCTCATCTTTACCCACCTATTTTCCCTCCTTCCCCATGCTTGTCCACCTGCAAAAACGCAGCCCTTAACCTCCAGCCATCCTCCATCACATCTTCCAGCATCTTGCAGCCACAAGTCACGTAACCCCGACCATACCTCAACTTGCAGCCCCTATCTCCCCCTCCTCTCAACCTGCACACCTACCCCACCTTTCTAGCCATATACCCCTCCATTTTCTTCCCTTCCCCATGCCCCAACCTGCCCTTGCAGCCCCCCATTCCCATACAGACCTGTCGACACCCTTCTCCCAAAAATCAACCCACCTGCAGCCCCTTAACTCTAACCCACGCAGCAGCATCTTTCCCCCTTCTTTCCCCTCTTTTCTATTAAGTCCTAAATTGCAGAAAACACCTCCTTCCCTCTCCCTTTAAGCCCTCTAAATTTTCCCCTTGCAGCCCCTCCTTCCCTTTCCTAAATTCCAGCAACAAAAGAAAAGAAAGTGCAGCCCCAAACTCCCCTCCCCTCCACCGAATTTAGCTTAAAAAATATTCCAGCTTTTTCCTCGTGTTCCACCTCCCTCAAGCAGCCATTTTTCTTCCCCAAGTAAGTACTCTATATTTGGTGGGTTTGGTGCTTAAATTCATGCACCGGCTGCCTCATTTATTTTTCCCAATCATTTTCAAGTATTAGCTTATGTAGGTTGTATTTTGATTATTTTATTTTGCATAAATATTAATGCTTGTAGTTTGGATGGTGTATTCACTTTTAGGTAACCTCGACCTCGCTTAGAGGATTTGTGGAGAAAGCTCGTGGTATTAATATTTCTTAGCTCAAGGTAAATCCGACTAATCCGTAGACGGTAGAATTTTTATGTCAAAATGATAGGCTAGTTTTCTAGGATTAAATCATGATAGGATGAAGTTATCAAATTATTGTATGTTTGTGGGAAATGGGAGCATGATGTATTTTTTTTTTCTACATGAATATCATGATGTGTTAATTTACGTGTGTTATCATGCAATCTTTTCATATGCCTAAGTAATATTCTAAAGATTTGACGAAGTGTATGTTAACGATAACGGACTTGAATTATGCTAGTAAAAAGAGATGAATATGTCTAAGGTAAAATGTAGTTTATATGGGAGCATGTTGTAGTTTATTCATACATGAATATAATGAAGTGTAAATTAATATGTGTTATCATGTAATCTTTTTATATGCCGAAGTGATATTCTTAAATGTGAAAAAGTGTATGCTAATGGTAACAAACTTAGATTTATGCTAGTAAAATGAGACAGGTATGTTTAAGGTAAAATGTAATTTTATAAACTATGATTGTGTTTGAGTTATTTACATACTTTTATGATTTATAATTTATAGTTTTGAGTTATTTAAATCTTGAGGTTTATTTGATGATTTACCATCCTCAATTCATTAGTCTAAACCCTAAACAAATAAAAAAATAGCCCAAAATAAAAGGAAGAAACATTAAACCCTGAACAAATCTAAAAATTCCTATGTTTTAATACAAATAAGTACTTTAATGATATCGATGCTAAAATGATTTATAGCAACAACATGTCATTGCTAGAAAATTCAATATTTTTTAAATAGTAGTTAGAAAGTGTAAATTTAATCGTTGTAAAAAATGATATTACGACGACATCCCATCGCTACTCATAGGGATAGTCCGTCACCGAAATTATTCGATGGAACAAATTTTTAGTCATGACTCTATGGCAATGACATGTCATCACCATGAAAGTACATTGACAAAATTTTGGCTTTTAGTGACAATAAAAGTATTTTCCATAGGAAGTTTTTCCCACAATAGCAATCCCTAATCAATCTTAGGGGTTTTGTGTTCTCCTTAATCACTTACGTTTATTTGGCAATATGTGTACTCTCTAAGATTTCCCATTGTGGAATATGTTTTGGTGTTATTATTTAAAACACGGTCCTCTAGACTTTAGTTTCATATTATTGTTAAATAGAAGGGGCTACTAGTTATATAGTAGCTTGCTACCTTTTCTATTCTCTATGATTTCTTTTATCCCTAAAGGGGATATGAATATTTAAGGATTAAGATACTTTTAGTGAGACTACCTTAGTTGAAGTCCATTGGTAGTGGATGGATTGTTTGACCTACATTCACATATTGGGTTTCGAGATAGGCTTTTATGTTTTATATTCACATATTTGAGTCTTTGAGCACACCCCTTAGCCTAGATATGTTATTATAGTAGAGCAGTATGCTCATTTGATTTATAATGCCCTATGGCTTTTTTCCATATATATTAGGATAAGATGTCCATATATGAACATTGATATATATATTTTGATTATGCTCAGTGGCTTTATCCATTTGTGGCGAGATGTTAGAGTCCAAATGTGAATTTGGCTTTCATATCATTATTATTTATACCCATGACTTTGTTCATTGTAGTAAGACATGTGTCATATATGCATGGGTTTGTATGTATTGTTAATACTGTTTATGCCCCATGGGTTTGTTCTATTGGTGGTAGGATTAGATATCCAGACTTGTGCCTTAAAATTAAGATATATAAATCTATTGCTTATGTGTTTTCCTTGATTGTGCCTTAGCTATATTTCCTTATGAGACAATTGTTGAAAAGTATGATAGAAATGTATATAGCTTTTTCCTTAATTCTTTATGTTTATCAAATGATTTATGATTTCAAATTGTACATTGTTTATGCCCTAGGTTGCTAGCTTCAAGCTACCATGTGTTTTTAAGCATAAGCGTGTATCATGTATGTAGCATTTTTATCATGATTTAATATTAGTCAGAATGTTGTTTATGCCCTAGGTTGCTATCTTGAAGCTATCATATGTTGTTAAGTATAAGCATGTATCATGTATGCCTCATTTTTATCATGATTTAATATTAGTCAAAATGGATTTCCCAGAGTTACCTTAAGGCTTCATTCTCTTTGCTTATGCATGATTAAATCCATTGTTAGTATAATGTTGTATAATGTGATAATATATTTTTATGAAGTATACTTGTGTGAGATAATTTGGTCTTATTCATTTTGCTAGTCATATTGATATATACCATTTAAGTTTATATATATTCTCTTTCTTAGCTATGTGGGGTTGAGAGTTTGAGTCACCAATTAACTCAATAGGTACTTAGTTTTAGATCCTTACGATATTGCATTCTATTTTGTTTTGTCTCTTATGGAGCTTTGTTTTATCTTTTGATATTATATTTAATTTTAGTAATGTTTTTTAAGTATTGTATTAAACTTGGGTTAGGTGGCGGTCATATCTGACTCATGGAATATGAGTTTTTTTTTAGTCTTGAAATGGGTATTTGTTAGGTAACAACTATAACTCCTTTATATTAGATGTGGTAGCACCCTGTATTGCCTATTTGGCTTCCATACCAATATTTAAAAAAATTGGTTGTAAAAATGGGACTATTACAAGTCCAATCCATGGGACTATAAAGAGTACACATACTTAAGGATTTGAGATTTATTTGTGGCTGAAGCGTGTTTTTTTTAATGTGAAAGTATTGGTGAAGTTGACTATCTTTCTCCCATTTGCTGGAGAGAGAGGTGAGCATATGTTATTGGCAATTTCCATGGTCTTTAAGTGTCTACATTAATGGAAATGTGTGATCACATATATATGGACTTTAATAATGATGCACTCTTAGGTGATCTTGTATTATGAATAATGTGCATGCATAGTATTTCTTGCATGAAATCCGAGCTTTTGTGAACGCCTTTTAACTACCGATGTGTATTGTTACCTTACTCAACAAATAACTATTGACCGTCCTTTATATGGGTGTTGCTCATTTTCATAAGCAGTTGACCCAGTTATTAACATGTAGATTTCTAGTGACTACTTTGATGGGTTTGATGTACTTCCTATGAAAAGTTGATTTTTATGTGGATATTGGGCATAGAGTCTAAGTTATCCATTTGTTATTGTTTTTTTTAGATACTTTATAAACTCTTAGTTCCATAAGATTTCATTGTATTATATTTTGATTATCATTATACTTGGGGTTTATCTCCAACTCTTTTATGTTTATGAAATATCTCTTATCCAATCGTTATATTGTTTAATGTCTGCAATGTTTTGCTTTATATTGTATACAAGAAGGTTATGATAAATCGAACTCGTATATACTATGGCAAGTATACCCAATTATTTTATGTTTAGCTTTTGCCAAAAAAAATAAAGATAAGTAGGAAATTTTAGAGTATTACAGGGTGTTTGTTGATAGTGGATATATGCCTAATTTTGATATTGTAGATTTAGGCTGATGCATATGAACATACGATTGTGTACGGAGTTTGCAACATAAAAAAAAAGGATAAGGTAACGGTTATTACCCAAAAATGTTATCTAAAGTGTATAAAAAATGGATTGAACATTACATAACACTTTTAGGCAGCAATAAATAAGTAAATTATATATTGCACAAAATATAAATGTACTCTCGGCATTAGATAACAGTTTCCTAAAGGAACCAACATCTCAAGAAGCATTTGATAATGGCCTTGAGGAAAACCGACATCTTTAGTGCTGCGTTTTTGTAACTTTATACACCTATTTCCTTAGATATCAGTTATCTAAAGCCATAAATAAATTTATTTATTAGATTTAAATGATGATTTTTTGACCATTATCAAACATTAGATGAGCCAAAAGATAATGATGATGTGGTATTGTTATCTAACATCATAATTAACCGCTATAGTTGCATATTATCTATTTTTGTAGATTTTGTTTACTTGGTATGTGTATCGTACTAATACTATATTTTTTTCTCTAGGTATTTATGTACGAAATAAGGTAGGGAAGTATGTGTTGGGACATCGGCAACGAGTAAGATATTGGGGTGGGGCATTTGTTATGCTTGTCTATTATTTTTATTATTATTTTGTACTTATTTATATCCATGTCTAACTCATTATATATATATATATATATATATATTTCTTTCTATTACTTGTTGCTACCTTGTCTGTCTTGTTATTTGTTTTAGTATCACTCCTTAAACTTTTTAATCTTATATTATATTAGGATTCTGTATTTTTCACACCTTATCACTAATTATGAGTTATTTTTTAGCTTAACATTTAACATATATATTGAGAGTATATTTTTTATATTTGATGTGATGATAACACTCTATTATTTTTTTTATTCGATTTCGATAAAATCATTTTAAAATAAAAATTTTATTTAGTAAAAATTAGTGTGTTACCATTTAAATTTAATAAATTTTAATAATACAACTATAAAATCTATTGATTATAATTTTTAGAGTATATATCATTAAAATATTTTTTATTTTGAAACACTCGTATATGGTACGAGCTAATAAACTAGTACTACGTATGTTTTTTAAAACAAGTTCCTTTAGGTGAGAAGTTTATTTTAAAAAGGTTAATACCTACTTTGAAGTTTTACGTATATTTTTTCTTTCTTTCTTGTTTTATACGTTAGTTAGCATATAGCTTTTCATTGAGTGCTCGTTTGGTATGGGGGTAATAAGGGTGAAAAAATTATCCTCATATTTTATATATCTTATATAATTTATTTAAAATTAAATATTTTTATTCTAATAAATACCCATTTGAGATCTTAATTTAATCTAAAATGGGTATTTTATTAAAAATAAATTTATTATTATTAAATACTTAATATAAGAGATATAAAATAGAGGGGAAAATTTTTCACCCCTATTACCCCCGTACCAAACATGCCCTGAAATGTATAATTATGATTACTTGTTACATTATTAAATAGTATGTAAATTATTTAAAGGACTTTCTTTGGAAACCAAACAGAGTGGCGTTATGTAAGACTATAAGTTGGATAATATCTACAAACCTTTTAAAGCTATCGATCAGTGTTTCATTCTCGCTCATAATTGCTACCTGCTCCGTCTGTTTTTTTTCTATGCGTCGCTTGACTAGAAGCAAGGCCAGCCTCGACAGTCGCAAGATTGGACTTCCACTTCATCTTACGTACCCTAATAAAGTACTATATCTGTAAGGATTACGTAGTAAGAACTCGGAAATTTCTAGAAAGAGATTAACATTGGTACGTACTCTGTTTATAGTAGAGTATTACTAAGGGCATCGTCAACACATATATTAGATTCAAACATATGTTATTTAAATCAATGTGTCCTAAGAATTTCTCAGTGTTTTGGCTTTGCTTGCATCCACAAGCAGTGATGCACGTGGACGGCTAGGAACGATTCTTCCGCCAAAAATATATATTTTATGATTAAAATTTATATTAAAATTATTTAATTAATTTTTAAAAAATATTATTTAATTATTTTTTATTAAAAAATAATTATTAATAATTAAAATTAACTAATATAAGTAATACTTTTAGAATTTTTTTTTATTATTTTCTTTTAATTTTAGTAAATTTAATCAATTTAAAAAATATATATATATAATTTTTTTAACGTTTTCTACTTTTATTTTTTAGATTTTAAAAACGATGGTGCCCTTCCGCATTTGTTTAGGTTTCCTTTTCTCCGTTCCGGTACAACACTACTCATAAATCTTAATCAAAGATATTGGTTAGGGCAAAGAGCTATGACATAGCATTTGATTTGATGCATATTTAACTGCTCTTTATAATTATGACCATTTCAATTTTTGTTTTTTTTTTCCATTAAGATATATAATTAAGTACACTCAAAATACCAAGTCATTACCACCTAAATCCAGTGAGGAAAAATGAGAGCGTCCATGCAGCACTACTCAAACCCTAATCTCATCCCGATCAAACCTTTTGCTCGACACAACATTCTCCCCATCTCCGATCAGGCCAACCTACATAGCCACTTACAGAGTACCTCCTTTCGCCGAGTGTACCAAAAGGATACGGATATCAAGTCTTTCACGGTATTCGTAGATAACTTAGCCAAGAGCATTCATGCAGTGGAAGTGAAGGAGTTGTTCTCGTCGGTGGGAGCTGTGACGGATATATATATCTGTAGGAAGACAAGGAGAACCTCGAACCTACATTTCGGTTTCATAAGGTATGCTTATGAGAGGGAGGCAATAGAGGCAGTCAGAAGCATTAATAATATGCTCCTCCATGGAATTCAACTCTTCGTCAGGCGTGCACGTTTCGAAAGAGGAAAGAATGTCCAGCCGCAGGAGGACAACAATGCAAAGGTGGAGGTAAAAAACAAAGGTGTTAACAAGGTCTTCGGTGGATGGAAACCTGCGCTGAGGGATAGGGATGTAAACGGGGTGGGTTCGGGTCGGGTATACCATACCCGTATCCGTACCCGATAAGAAAATCCGTACCCGAATCCGTACCCGTACCCGAACGGATATCCGTTGATATATCCGTATCCGTATCCGTCGGATATCCATTACCCGACGGATTATCCGTTTACCCGTTAATGGATATTGTCCAACGGATAAATCCATTACCCGACGGATAAACCCATTTATAGTTAAGCCAAATGACAATTTTAACCTTAATTTATACTATATTTATTTTAAAATTAAGGGTAAAAGGGTAATTATATATCAGGTAAACGGGTACGGATATGGATACGGGTATGGTTACGGGTACGGATATGGATATCCCATACCCGTATCCGTACCCGAACCCGACGGGTATTTTTTTCTATCCTCCATATCCGTATCTATATCCGTTTATCCATATCCGTTTAAGTATCCGCCGGATAAAATCCGTCGGATTTCGGGTAATACCCGCCCCGTTTACATCCCTACTGAGGGATGGAAGGACTTTTGCGTCGGTTGCTGGGACTGCTGGAAACTTCGTAGCAGAAAGAAAGAGACGAATCATCCCCGTGCAATTGGATGAACATGCGAAGGAATGTCTGGACAGAAGTGTGGTAGTGGAATCATTCCAGCCGTTCCTGCCCGACCTAACCATCCCAAAGATCATGCAAGATTAGAGCTCCGCCACCAAGGTACGAGAACTAGGACGCTTTAAAATTTTAATTACGTTTGATTCTATAGATGTTTGCAACCTAGCCATTGCGGAGGATAGTCTGCTCCGGGACTCTTTTCCAATTGTGAGGAGTTGGAGACCGGAGGACGCCTGTGTGCTTCGTCGCACTTGGACAGAGATTAGGGGATTACCGGTGGCAGCATGGAGGGAAGAAATTTTGAGGAATTTGGCCAATCCTTGGGGTCGCTGGGTGTGCTGGGAAGAGGAGGGTGATTATGGCCTCTGTTTAGAGAAAACAAGGATCTTAGTGGATACGTCATGCATGGAGGAAATAAGAGAGACTCTGGAGGTGCAGATCGGGGAGACAACAGTAGTGGTGGTGGCTAAGGAAATTGGCCAAAACTACGTTCCATGGCAAACACAATTCCAAGGGGGACGAAGAGAGACGTTGGAGGCGTCATCGTCCGGTGACACTTCCGCCCGATTGTCCAACAATTACGGCCGTAATGATGATCTGATCGTTGGCTTCTCGAGTTTTGACAGTGCACAGGAGGAAGAGGAAAGGGGTGGAGTAGGGATCGAGGACAGGAGGCTCGGGGTGGCGATAGGGGTAGCCATGCAGGGTAGAAAAGAAGCGATGGAAAGAAGAGCAGAGGAGGAATTGAGGAGTCTCAATAGCCCGCAGAGTAGACATGCAAGTGGAGAGGACAAGAATCAGCTCACTGGGATCGAAGTTTTCAAGCTGTTACCGACAAGAATTGACCAGTTGTGTGCGCAGGGAGAAGAAACAAGAGACTTTTCGTGCCATGCAGGGGATGGGCGGGAGAGAAAAGTGGGAGGGAAGAGGTATGATGGGAGTTGTGGGTCCCTTGGTGCAGAAGTTGGATCTGATACAGCACCAAATCAGAACTTGTGGACTGGCCGACAACGACGCATGGATTGGGGAGAAGAAGAATTTACACAATCTTTGGTGCGTAGGCTGTACCCGTTGCTAGGAGGGGCAACAGTCGAACAAATGTCGACGCACACACCAAGCCTGGAGGATCCGTTTGGCTAGGAGAATAAGAAAGATGGGAGTGTCGAAGGAGCAAAACAAAGTAGCTCATTAGATGGGAACGAGAAGAATAGTAGAAGGAAAACCAGCAGAGGAGAGTGCCAACAATTTTCAGAGAGTGGGGAGGAAGAGGAAACAGCCTCAATCAAGACTAAAATGGTGAGTGTGGAGCATGACTTAGAGGACGAAAGAAGATTAATTAAGGAGTGGAAGGCAAGGAGAATGGGGCATTGCGGGGAAGAAGAGGGGATGGACGGTATTAATGAAGGGTCGCAGGATGTCGAGGATTCGGCCTACTTTGATTTACCACCCGGGTTTGAAGGTGAGGGAGGGAATGGGGATCAAGTAGATCCAATGCCGACGGAGGGGAGAGAGGAATCAGAAATTGAAGATAATGGCATGGAAGGAGAAGAGATAGAAAAAGCGAGACAAACTTGGGAGTTTGGAAAGCAGATCGGGTTGTCGTCGGGAGAAGAAGGAAAGTGTATAGAAAAATTAGCGGGGTTGAGGAGGAGTCAGAGAAAGAGCCAGAGAAGGCAGTTATAGTAGGCTTTCTCAGATAGTAGGGAGAGAGTGTCTATGATTATGATAATCATTAGTTGGAACGTAAGGGGGATCCAGGTGGTAGGTAAAATGTCAAGCATCAAGCGATTGATCGAAAGAGAGAGACCTTGGATTTGTGGTTTTGTTGAAACCAAACACAGCCATTTACGGGACTCTTGGAAGAATAGGGTATGGAGGTTAGGATCAGTTGAATGGAGGGATTCAGTAGCTCTTGGTAGAAGCGGAGGTTTGATTATTGGATGGGACTCCCAGATGTTTACGCTACGACAATGTTCGAGTGGTAACAGGTGGATCCTCTTAGAAGGAGGGTTGGGCCCGCACCAGTTCGATTGCGGGATCCTCTTGGTCTACGAAAACTCGGACCCTGGAGGGAGGAGGATTCTATGGGAGGAACTTTGGGAGGTTTTCCGTTGTTGTAGCGTTCCGTTGATAGCCATGGGAGACTTCAATGAGGTCAGGAATCAAAATGAAAGGAAGGGAGGCTGGATGGATCAAAATAGTGTCCGGGATTTTAACGAGTGGATTGACAAAATGGCACTTATCGACCTGAAGCCATTTAATTTGAAGTTCTCATGGCAAAGGGCGGGGTCCGCAAGCCTTTTGGACAGATTTCTAGTCAGCCCCTCTTGGTTGACTATGATTCCGGGACTTTCTTGTGTGGGTTTAGGCCGATCACTATCAGACCATAATCCGATCTGTCTTAGGGTGAGGTCTGTTGGGTTTGGACCGAAACCCTTCAGGACTTGAGATATGTGGCTTTCTCATCCTTGTTTTCGGGATTTCGTCTCCAGTAGCTGGGCGGAGTTAGGAGGGAGGACGTGTCAGTCCAAATTGAAGCAGATGAAAGGGTTGCTGAGGACTTGGAATAAAGAGGTCTTTGGGGATATTGATTTGAAGATTGGCACTCTGGAACAGGAACTGGCCAAGGTGGATTTAAATGGTAGAGATAACAACTGTAGTGAAACAGACATTGCTAGAAGATTGGCTTTGTTGTCGCAGCTTTGGAAATGGCACAAAAGGAAAGAATCCTACTGGAAGCAGGTGGCTAGGGTTCGAGATTTTACAGAGCGAGATAGAAACATGAGGTATTTTCACACAATAGCTGCAGTACGAAAAAAGAAGGCTACTATTAACAGAATAGTAGAGAAGGGAGAATCAATTGTAGAGCCACCACAAATAAAGAAGGTAATTACGGAGTACTTTGAGGAGTTGTACAAGCAAGAGGATCTTCTGGTTATTAGCCTTTCTACAGATGGATTCCGGAGGTTAACAAGGGAGAGAAGTTTAGAACTGGATAAGATCCCTACAAGGGAGGAAGTTCGGATAGCAGTATGGTCCTGTGGGCCATTAAAAGCACCAGGATATGACGGATATCACTTTGGCTTTATACAGAAAATGTGGGGCATTATTGGAGAGGATTTCACCGACTCTGTTTTGGACTTCTTCTGTACGGACAGACTGGAGCCTGCCTTTAACACCACGTTGATCACCCTTATCCCCAAAGTGACGGACGCCGAGGAGGTTAGACAGTTTAGACCAATTAGTCTTATTGGTTGTATCTACAAGGTGATTGCGAAGATCCTGGAACATCAGTTGAAACAGGTGGTGGATGAATTGGTGAGTGATTCCCAAAAAACTTTTATAGCAGGGAGGAGCATTCTCGATGGGGCCTTGGTTGCAAATGAGATCGTTCAATGGGCCAGAAGACGGAAACGATCGAAGGGAGTCCTCATCAAACTGGATTTTCAGAAGGCATATGATAGTATCAGATGGGAGTTGTTGAGAACATCCTGGATATCATGGGCTTCAGATGCAAATTCAGAGGTTGGATTAAAGAGAGTATTTCCACCGCGAGCATTTCGATCCTTATCAATGGATCGCCTTCAGCACCCGTTAAGATGGAAAGGGGACTAAGACAAGGTGATCCTATTTCACCCTTTCTCTTTGTGCTGGCAGTGGAGGCCTTCAACCAACTCATCAATAGAGGAGTGGATCAAGGACTTTTGCAAGGAGTCAAGATAGGGAAGGACAACGTGGAAGTTACACACCTCCAGTTTGCAGATGATACGATGATTTTTTGTGGGGCTTCGAATACAAACATCAGAAATTGGAGAAGCTTGATCGATTGCTTTTATCTTCTATCCGGTCTGCAAGTCAATTATAGCAAATCGATTTTAATCGGCATGGGAGTGGATGGGACGTTCCAGAAGGAAGCGGCGGAGATAATGGACTGTGAAGAAGGATGTCTACCTATCCATTACCTCGGCCTACCGTTGGGAGCTCACACAGGAAGAAGAGAAACTTGGCGACTAGTGATTGATAAGATAGAACAGAGGCTGGTTGGGTGGAAAGCTAAGGTCCTATCAAGAGCAGGAAGACTCATTCTCATCAAAAGTGTCCTGAACAGTTTGCCTTTGTATTATATGAGCCTATTCAGAATTCCGAACGAGGTCGTGAGAGAAATCATCAAGATCCAGAGGAATTTTTTCTGGAGCGGTGACAGAGATAGGAAGAAGCTTCCACTGGTCAAATGGAGCCTCATTCAAAAACCTAAATCCTTAGGTGGGTTGGGAGTGGGGGATATTGTCATTAGAAACAACGCGCTACTTTTCAAATAGTGGTGGAGATTCTTCACAACGGAAGGGGAAACATGGAAGAAAATCATTCCTTCAATTTATTCGAGAGATCGGATGGGGTATCTAGAATTTCCTTCTACGAATACAAGGTGGACCCCGTGGATGGATATTGGCCGCATAGGGAGGACCCTACCTCACTTGAGATCAGGTTTGGTTCTTAAGCTTGGGGATGGACAAAAGATTAGTTTCTGGCATGATGATTGGTCCAACAGAGGACCTTTGAAGGTTCTTTTCCCAAGGCTATTCAGTATAGCAGAGCAACAGGATCTTAAGGTGGTGAGGATGGGCAGCTGGGAGGGACCTTTTTGGGAATGGATATTAGCGTGGAGGAGGCAACTGTTCAGATGGGAAGAGGCCCAAGAGGAACAACTACTACGAATTCTTCAACAGATATTTCCATGCAAGAATAAAGAAGATTCGATTGTGTGGACCCACGACGAATCCGGTGTATTCACTGTGAGTTCCTTCTGCAGAGGTATTATCAGCATATCGGCGGGGATGAGTCGAGCACCTCTCCAGCTAACTTAATGTGGAGAAGCCTAGCTCCCCCGAGGTTCAAACTCACAGCGTGGTTTGCGGTCCAACAAAGACTCAACACGAAGGAAAGGCTGGTCAGGCTCCAAATCATTGATTCGAACGAGATCTCCTGCCCATTCTGTGGAATGGAAGGAGAATTAGTGAACCACCTCTTCCTCCATTGCTCGGTGTCCGGGAAGTTATGGTACGACATCTGTCATTGGATTGGGTACTCCCGGGTAATGCCCAACACAGTTGAGGAGTTTGCTTGTGCTTGGTTGGGCACCTTTGGTAAAGGTCTGAAGGGGGATATTTGGCGAGCCGCGTTCTATGCTACTATTGGAACCATATGAGAGTTCAGAAATAGAAGAGTGTTCGAGAATTTAGGAGTTTGTAGGGGCTAGATGTTTATGCTTATCCAGTTAAGAATAGGTTTTTGGGTCAAGTATGGGAGAAAGGATTTTCCGTACAGATCGGATGAGGTGATCAGTAATCTTCGGGCTCTTGTAACATAGAGAGCATTTTTTAGGAGTTCATTTAGAGTCCATGTACTTTGGAACTTATTTGTTTTTCTCTGATTACCCTTATATATCAAAAAAAAAATTACCACCTAAATCCAACCTTCGATAAAATTAACGTCATAGGTAATGACCTGGTCTATGCTAGACGCCTATATAAGGCAGCTTGAATCACCATTAAATGCAGCAACAAAGCAAAAAATTTACACGTCCCAAAAAGTATCCATATCCATTATTTGCTTCCCGAAGCAAGAAAATAAAATGGCCTCTCCTACCACCACTTACACGCTTGCACTACTATTGTGCCTAGCAACATTATGGGTTATGCCTTTACCATCACACTGTGCTGATCCTGACCCACTTCAAGACTTCTGTGTTGTAGACATGAAGGCAACTCCACCAGTCAACGGCTTCCCATGCAAGCCTGCAGACATGGTAATCGCAGCAGATTTTATTTTTGACGCCTTACTTCAGCCAGGAAACACAGACGTCTTTAAATCCGCTGTGACTCAAGGAAATGTTGTCACGTTCCCTGGCCTAAACACCCTTGGTATTGCCTTGAACCGTGTCGATTTTGCTGTTGCTGGGCTTAACCCTCCTCACTCACACCCTAGAGCCACTGAAGCCGGCCTTGTTCTAGAGGGAAAATTTCTGATTGGGTTTGTGACATCCAATAACACTTTATTCTCCAATGTTGTGCATCCTGGACAAATGTTTGTGTTCCCTCGTGGCCTAGTACACTTTCAAAGGAATATCGGAAAGGGCAAAGGACTTATTCTCACAGCTTTTAATAGCCAAAATGCGGGTGTTGATATCATACCAACCACTCTATTTGCCTCTAACCCTCCAATTCCAGATTTTGTGTTGAGCTAAACATTCCAAATTAATGACAAGCTTGTTGAAGAGATTAGGGGTGGGCTCGCTAATGCTTGAATGTTTATGCATCTGTTATTCTAGCGGAGAACATGAACTAGTCACTTGTTTATTTTGGGAATAAAGCTAAAGTTTTTCAGGTCATGTGGGTTAGTTGGAAATAAATCTTGAATAAGTTATGCTGTAAGTCAAGTCATTGTGTGATGGGTATTAAATAAGTATTTGTTCGTAGTGATGATTCTACGTATTTTACCAAGCTTTTTATATATATATATAAATTATAATCAAGTACTTGGCATTACAATCATAGAAAAATATCCCACTTATACGAGGAAACCACCTATATAAGAGGGGAAAAAAGAGAAACTCAAAAAAGTCAGTTGACTATGAAAACATAAACACTATATGTCAAAGGTATCAATTGAAAAAAGGAACTAAATATCTGCTAAACTTTTGTCACCTCTCATCTCGATCTTGAAGTACCCCCAACTTATTCTATAACAACTTCTTCAATCCTATCCAACCTTAATGACCTAGAGCAAAAGAAACAACAGTGAATCTATCTATAACTCACGTGGATACACTACTATGGAAAGGGAAAATAATAACGACACATTAATAATAGTGATTTGGAAACTATTGCCAAAAGCATAAAAATTAATGCGTGGGACACTTTTGATAATGGTTATAGTCAAAAACCATTATTAAAACCTTGATCCTAAAATTATACATAGTAATTTTAATAACGCCATTATTAAAAGTCCGCAAGGTTTTAATAACAACTCTTATAATAACCATTCTTAAAAGATATTTTAACAATGGTTCTTTGAAGAACTGCTATTAAAGGAACTTTCAATAATGGAACCTGTAAGAACCGTTATTAAAACCCAATCTTCCAAGTTCCGCCTCTTATTTCATTTGGTTCTTGTTTCGTACCAAAAATTCCAGACTCTCTCATTCTGCGTCTTCCCCTCTCTTACTTTCGTTCTCTTGCAAACCCTCACCCTACCAAACCGTGTACCACCACTCTGGCTCCTCTCAACTCTGGGCAACCACCAATTATTCTCTTTCACACCGCCAACTCTGAGCAACCACTCTTTTGCTTGCACCACACCGCTGCCATTCTCGATGTTGCATGTGCTACCATTCTTGTGTACCTTGCCTGCACTTGGTCATTCTTACTCCATTGTGTTTATAGGTGGTCGCCGCTCTCCTCTTGCTTGCAGCCGCTTCTTTTATGTAAGGTTTTATTCTTCCCTGATTAGCTTTTTCTCTAATATATATATATATATATATATATATATAGGGTGAATGTCCCATATACACTATTTTTAAGATACATATATAGGACCTAATCATAGCCATTAGATTAGTATTTGATCAATGATCAAGATTCAGTAAATACCAAACCTAAATTTATTTTAATCTCAGCCTTTCAATTTTCTAGATCTAACGGTAATTAAGGGTTCTTATGTTTGTATTTTAAATAATAGTTTGGATAAGAGCCTAAATCTATATATATATATAAATGCATGCATGTTGATGCAGGTTGTATTGTTTTATTGAAAAATTGTAGTTTGTTGTTGAAAAATGTGTTATTGAATGTGTTGATGAAAAATGTTGTTATTTGTTATTGGATTTATCAGTGTTATATATTAATATGCATGAGTGTGTTGGCCAACCTTACATATATATATATATATACACACACCATTGTAGTGCTTAATCACCAAGAGAAATAAAATACTTAAAAATATTAGTAATTTTAATCGTAAAAGCTATACATACATACATACATAAATATATATATATACACACACACATTTTCATTAAAAAGTAAAGGACACCATTTTACATATGCATATCATTAAGTGAAAATTTCAATTAGAGATGCATGTTAATGATTTTTATTTGATGAGGATTAAATAGACACAGAAAATAAATTAGGGAAAAAATTGAAAAATTAAATAGAAAGGAATAATTATGTATAATAATAATAATAATATAGGATTTATTAGGGTTTAATTATAATTAGCTAGGTTTAGGATTAGTTTTTATTATAATTTATTAGGGTTAGGGTTAGGGTTTAACATTTATTATACTAAATATAATAATTAATATGTTCTCTCATAACAAACTATTATATACATTATTATTAACTCTACTTTTAATAATATCATATTATTATACTTAACCTATATATATTATCTTATTAATATCTACTTGATTTTACTATGCAGAGCTTGAACGATTTGTTTATTGTTTGATGTTCAGCTGTTTTGTTAAATATATAACTCAATATTATGTCTTTATTTTAAATATGTCGAGTATAATAAGAGGAATTTAACTTAACTCATTGAAAAATCTAGTAGGAGACATAAAAGGATGTGTTTGGTAATTTATCTTTTCTTGATATTTAATGACACATTTATATCAATTGATAAATAAAGAAAAATCAATTTAAGATTTTAATTTTTATGATGAGTATCTTATGTGGGTTTATTTTTAGCTTTACATAGCTGGTTAAGATATGATAGAATATATTTATGATTTGTCTAGCTAGTTGAAGATTTTACATATTCTATAATTTAGATCCTTTCAAGAATAACCTTGATGATAAGATTTAGTGGTTCTCATTTGTAGGTAGTGAGATAATATACCCTCCACCATATCTATACATGGCACGACATACTGATCTACGGACTCATGTCATATGGTTATAAAATGAGTTAGGTCGGTTATATGCGAGTGGCACATCCTATAACCCCTTCTATTTCAGCTCGTATCACCTATTGTTGACCTTACCTCAGATAGAGCCATGATAATTGGCTACATCTACTTTTTTGCATTTGTTTGTCCACCACACTGTTGCACCACACCGGAGATTTATTGATGGTAAGGTGGTTACCATAGGGAATGATTGGATATCTAGAGACCTATTGGTGATTGATGATGAGTGGAGATTTCATCATACCTTAACTCTGAGTATCCACCCTGGTCACCCCAGCATCCATGACTAGACTCTCTGTTGATGATGTGAGGGAATAGATGACATATCGAGATGAGTGGAATTTGAGAGTGATAGTTATTAGTCGGGCTCGATGAGGCTACCGAGGGATTTAGTTTTACGGTTATGAGTTTTTCCTAGTTAGGAGTTTGGGCTTGAACAACCTTTTGATGTATAAAGTGCTTCTATTGCTTTAATTCCATAGTATTTATATCTTTTGTAATTTGAACCATTTTATAATGTTTTGCCATGTATGTATGTATGTATGTATATATATAGATATATATGAACTCTTTCTAAGTATAAGCAGTTTGAGTATTGATATCTTTTTGGAAACGTGTTCTTCATGATTTGTATATATATATAGAATAGCATGATACATTTCAGATTAATTCTTTCTAAGCATGAGCGATTTGTGAATTATTAAACTTATAATTAAATTGATTTGTAATAATTAATTTTGCATGGGATGTATCTAGATTGAAAAAATATGGATAGGAAATGGTTGTCTACAAATCGTTTGCCAAGAGAATATAACAAAGGAGTGGAGTTTTTCATCAATTTTGTAGTTGAATATGCTTAGCACTCTAGTAGAATAGTTTGTTCATGTTTGAACTATGCTTATATTCAGCGTGTTAGCGCTGATGATTTGAGAGATCACTTGTTTGTGTATGGAATTGATACAAGTTATACTTGTTGGATATTGTATGGTGAGATAGAGTCTAAATATGATAATGAGGATGTTAGGAGGGAAAATAGTGGATCACCATTTGAGAACTATGAGAGAAATTCATTAGAGGATACGATTGAAAAGGTTAAGGAAAGTGTTCGGAATTATCCAAAAATGTTTGAGAAGTTATTGAATGACTTGGAGAAACCTTTGTAAGATGACTTTAAAACATTTACTTAATTATCCTCTACTTTAAGGTTGTACAACTTAAAAATATGTAAAGGATGTAGTGATAAGAGCTTCATGGAATTATTATCACTTATAAAGGATATGCTTCCTAATGATAATGTTCTACCCGATCATACCTATAAAGCGAAGAAGATTATTTACTGTATGGGCATGAGTTATGAGAAGATACATGAATGTCCTAATAATTTTATTTTATATCACAATGAGAATGCATCTTTCGATAGTTGTTCTAATCTTGAATGCAAAGCACCACAATATAAGAAGAATAAGGTGCCCGCTAAAGTGTTATGGTATTTTCCTATAATACCAAGATTAAGACAGATTTTTAATGATGTTTAAGATGCCAATAACTTAAGATGGCATGCTAATGAAAAGATAGATGACATACTTCTTAGATATCCATCAGACTCTCCATAATGGATGACAATTGATGGCTTGTTCCTTGAATTTGGTAAGGAAGCAAGAAATATTCACCTTACACTTTATACATATGAAAATCCACACAATCAAGGAACCTACAGTTTATGGCCAGTGATTTTAGTCATATACAATCTAAATCTGTGGCTCTATACGAAACACAAGTATATGATGCTATTTTTACTCATTTTGGGGCCAAACCAACTAGGGAATGATATTTGGAACCTTTAATTGATGATTTGAAGTTCTTATGGGACATGGGCATTGAAGTAATTTATGCATATAGTGAAGATAATTTCACTCTGAGAGCAATGCTATTCTGTGCTATAAATGATTTTCTAGTGTATGGTAACTTTTTTAGGTTAAAGTATGAAAAGCTATTATGCATGCCCAATATGTGAGGAGAATACTTCATTTGTTTTGCTAACACATGGCTGGAAATATCTCTTCCTTGGGCATTTTATATTTTTACTGAAGAATCATTATTATCATAGGTAAAGACAAGCATTTAATGGCTTCTAGGAAGAAGGGCATGCACCAATCAGGTTGACGGGTCAACAAGTGTGGCTGAAGATGAAACATTTGAGTGTCAAGTTTGGAAAGAAGAATAAAGATAAGCCTCCATCAGTTGGGTGGAAGAAGATGCCATTATTATTCGACCTTCCTTATTGGGAATCTTTGTAAGTGAGACATACCCTTGATTTGATGCATATCTAGAAAAATATATGTGACAGTCTTGTTAGTACATTACTTAATGTTTCATGAAAGACTAATGATGGCATCAATGCTCAAATAGATATGGAAAAAATGGGTATTATACAAGAACTGCCATCGCGAGACAATGAAAGAAGAACATATTTACCACCAGTGTGTCATACTCTTTCCAAAAAAGAAAATTTTCATTTTAAGAATTCTTTAACAGTGTCAAGGTTCTAGAAGGATATTCTTCAAATGTCATAAGTCTCGTTTCAATGAAAGAGTTAAAATTAATTAACATGAAGTCTTATGATTGTCATATTTTGATGCAGCACTTGTTACTAATAGCTATACATGGAATTTTGCTATAGCGTGTTCGAATTACTATCATGAGGCTTTATTGGTTCTTTAACATTGTCTACTCCAAATTCATACATCATGATAGTTTGGATGCCTTACAAAAAAGAATTATGATTACTTTATGCTAACTTGAAATATATTTTCCACCCTCAATTCTTTGACATTATGATATATCTAATTTTTCATTTAGTTTATGAGATAAAAATGCTATAACCTATTCACGGGTACTTGATATACCCTGTCGAGAGGTTTATGAGGTTAATAAAAGGTTATGGGAAGAATCAAGATTGGTTAGAAAGATACATTATTGAGAGTTACCTTGTAAAAGAGGTAATTGAGTTTTGTAAGACGTTCTTGTTAAATGTTGAAGCTCTTGCTATTCCTAAGTCTTGACATGCAAGAAAAATTGAGGGACAAGGTATTAGGGGCAAACAGTTTTCACGTATAAACTCTGACATGATCCATAAAGCACATATATATGTATTACACAACAATGATGATGTTTAGCCATATATTGAAGAACATACACTGAGAAATGGATAATCAATACTGAGAAATGGATAATCTTCAAGGATTAAAAATCCATCAAATATTGAGAAATGGATAATTGATAAAAATAATCTTTCCTTTATCAATTGGATAAGAGATCTTGTCATTCCACTCATTAGACATTCCCCAACTTTAATTTCCAAAACCCTGCATTAGTTGTCTGAGAAACCTCGTTATGAAGTTTTTTCATATACCAGTTATACGATCAACGACTATACTTTTTATATAAAAAACAACATGAGAAGAGTACAACGTTGAACTGTGGGATGACTTTAGTGGCTAAGGTAATGTATGTTGCGAGAGTGAAGGACAAGATTCCAAATTATGCAAATATGAATTATCATGGCAAGATTGAATAGATATGGGATTTAGATTACACTCTATTTAAAGTTCCTGTAATCGGCTACAGATGGGTTGATAATGGCTATGGGGTTAGATATGAAGATGGATTCACATTAGTAGATTTTAATAGGATAGGGCATAAACAATACCCATTCATCTTAGCATCACAAGTGATAAAATTATTCTTTATAACTGATCCTACTGATAATAAATGGTCTATGATACTATCTACAAAGAAAAGAAATGCTAGTGAATGTGATGATGAAAATGATGCCAATTGAAAGAAAGAGTGTGTCTCAACTATACAAGTAACTCAATTATTGAAAGATGATAATAAAAAAATTAATGAGGAGGAAATATATGTTATGAATAATCATTGTGAAGTAATATATGTATCAGATCATGAAACTAATCCTAAAACAAGGGGGAAAAAGGAAGGAAAATAAGGCAATAAGGGTAATAATATTATAACATATGATAGGTGTGCTGTTTTTTTTAAATGCATATTTTGACCTTCCTCATTGAATATTTATTGTATAGGAAAACAATTTAGCGGTACATTACGGTAAATACATAACATTCTAACATAATTTATTTATTGATATTTTTTAACGATATAGCAAACAAAATAGTTGATAGAGATAGTAGTGATGAATAAGGAAAAAGAGGACCAAAAATTATGAGAATCATAAAAAACATGTGGAATAGAGGAGAACAAGTTGATTTGGGATGGAATACTTACAATCTTCCCATTGACCCTTACGCAAACATGTTTCTAGTTTATATTTCACTCATCACGCATAAATGTCCAATAATTATAATAATATTGTGTCCAAAAAGATATAACAACTAGGGATACAATGCCCCCTAGACCCCCATTACGCCGATCAAGTAGTGGCACCCTATCATATAGGTTATTTGAAGCGTGACATGATTGATTATTACTTTTATTATAAATTTTATTATTTTAATTATCTTATTTATAACATATATTAAAAATGACTATAATTTAATTATAAATTTAGTTATATATTATATTATTTTTATATTCATATAAAATTGGCAATTATGATAATAAGAGAAGCATTTCATGTATAAGAGGAATAAATGTGTTGTATCAAGGAATATAACAATAGTTGAAACATTTATCTTCTGTATATACTAATACCAACAGATATATGAGTGGGTATTAGTTTTGTTGCTATAATACTATTAATACCCATAGATATAAAAGTAGGTAAAAGATCTATTGGTATAATATACTATTAGCAACAGATAAAAAATTTCTATAGGGAAAAATTTCTTTATTCCCCACAAAAATATATTTGTTGGTATTAGTAACTTTTGCCAATAGAAACAAAATCTGTGACTAAATTACTGTTGGCATAAGCAATATATTTTGTAGTGGGAGTCTCCCAATTAAGTTCAATAAGGTCTGGAATGGAAGCATCGGTCTCAGAAGTGTGTAGAAGAGAGAGATGGAATAAGAAAAAGTTAAGGTCATCATCCTCCTCGATTATAAAAAATTAACTTCTGAGATGAGGCAATATTTTAGGCCAACTGCATCATAAGAAAGTATAACAATATTTAAGAATAATTTGGAATATGCTTATCAAGGTTCCATTTTTATATAAGGAATTTTTCTAAAACATTGATTTTAAAAATAAACTCACCTCGACAAACCGGTCAATTGGTTTGGCCTACAAGTCAATTATTTTGTAGACTAATCGATCGGTTCCCTCAAATAAGTCGATCGGTTTTATTGAGAAAAAACATATAGCTAAAACAATGAACCAATAGATTGGTCTGCTTGAAACCCAAGTTATAAAATGTGTTCAGCTTAATCACATCCTACTTTTCTCAAAACTTAATTGTAGTTCCAAATGAAAGTCAATCGTCAACGAATGCCATAATTTCTCATTCAGTAATTTCACAAAAAATTGGGGTATTAAACATTTTGTGTGTATTATGATGGTGTTATAACTATGTTGATAATTTTATGATGTGATAATGTAGTATCATATAATGAGTAAGATGAGAAAACATGTTCTTACAAGATATTGTTATTATAAGTCTTATCTTGTAAACCCTAAATAAATTTGTGCGATATATGTTATTGTAATTTGGATTTGTTAAAGTGTGGTAAGTGAAAAATTATTATGGTTAAGATGTATAGTGAGGTAATAAATTGAGGTTTGGAAAGTAATGATATTAGACTTATAAGATTTTTGAGGAGAAGATGGGCATTTTAGCATCCTTGACGGTATTTTGGTCAGTATGGATTAAATGTGAAATATTTTATATTTTAATATGTTAAATGGTTTAAAATAAGATAAATATATTATGGAAAATATTTGGAGTAATTATTTATGGTCTAAGTCTCATAAAATGAGAAAATGTCTCAAATTTAAAATATTAGTCATAGAGACGATGTTATTATCGCATGTATAAGACTTTTGAGTTAGAACCTAATTTATAGATATGTTTATAATATTGGAATTTGAGGAATGTATATTAAATTTTGTGATTATATGTGTCTTTTAGGAAAATTTATGCCTAACTTGTAAAATTAGTATTTTAATGGAGTTATAAATAGTAACTCTAGAGATAGGGTTATATCGCAAGTTTAAGACGCTAAAGTTTGACCTTTATTTTCAAATATGTTAATAATAACAATACTAATATTTGAGGAAAGTGTGCTAAAATTGGTAAATAAATGAGAAACATGAAAAGGGATATGCTTATAATGTGAAATTATGATTTCATAGAGAAATTGTGACCTTTTTCCTTGGGGAATGTTCCAATCTTTTTGTAGTTTTATTTTACATATTTTGGATAATTATGTTAAGATGGATTATGTGGCTTAGATATCTATACGTATTCCTACATGATGGCTATGAGATAAATAACCATGAATAAGACGTTAATCAGTTAAAGTGAAAGTTAGGATCGAGTGTAGTGACCATTCCACCTGCTTAATAATAGTGGTCAGGTGCATTTTGTCTTGAGATGTGCTTTACACCGTTATAGTGGTTTAAGAATAGTGGTTAGTAGTGTTTTTCCTTGGGAGGTGTAGAGTCTGTTCCACTGGCTTAATAATAGTGGCAGTGTTTTGCCCTATAAGGTGTTCCAATCTATTCCACTTGATTAAGAATAGAGGGATCCTAAGCTCAACATGAATAATAAAATGGTTGGTGATATTATGTAATTATGGAAATATTGATTTAGTTATTCTCTTACATCATATCATGTTTAATTTTTTTTGCTTGATTAGTTCTTTTTATGGTCTTATGTATGTGTGCCCTTTCTTGAATCTATTGTCACCTTACTCACTATGTACGTAGTGTATCAATCAACCTTTTCATAGGTTTTCCTCATTCTTTCCAGCAAGCAAACTAGATGGTTTTGTCTAGTTCGATGAGGACTCATTAGATAACTTTGCTGCTTATAATACTTACTTATGGAGGAGTGATTCTTAGGTATCAGGGTTAGGCTTAGTGTTATCCATTTATTTATTTTGGTTTGGATACCTTTTTGGACTCTTAGTTTTATGTGTTCCCTTTTGATGTATTTGATATCACACTCAAAATTAACCTCCAAACTCTTATTTATGTTTATGAAAGAGCCTCACATTTTCTATTTACCATATTTTATGTTCTAAATTTTTTTGTCTTATAATTGATGTACGGATGGTATGGTAAGCTACACTTATGCCGATTATGATAGTACCACCCATTCATGTTGATACTAAGCTTCCACTAAAATAAAAAAAAATTTCAATAGTAAATTTTGGAGTGTTATAGTTAGATATTTGAACATAGGCCGGCCTTAGTTGACTTGGTACCAAACTTAGTGTTGACGTTTGAACCCTTAATTTATAACAGGCTTTGGTAAATAATTGAATTTGAGTTTGGAATTGGACTAATTTAATTTAGTTGGTTGTGTTGAGGTTTGACTAGGTTGTTGTTTGTGGACCTTGGTGTTCCTTGGTAAATAATGTATCGATCTTATAATAAAATACTAATAATTAAAAATAGAGGATATTAAGCTTGGGAATGATGAGTCGTTAGGGATTAGCTACCATAGAGATGAGGTATAGACTTTATTTTGTCCATTGGGTTTTTCCTAGTTGGCCTTATGGCGCCAATGAGGTCCTAGTCTATTCTTTTTTAGTTCTATAGACTTTTTAGAGGGTATGAATATTTAATGATTAGGTCTCCTTGGTCGGTAGATTATTGTGTTGCCTTATGTGTCCATATACCCATAGTATTTACAAGGCTTTAAGGAATTATGTTGCATTTTTCACTTGTAAGACTAAGGTATGAAAGTGTCTCCATGTCGATATTGCCTTCTGTCAAGTAATAATATAGGAATCTTTATCTTTATGCATGAAACACAAGTATATAATGTAGTTCTTGATAACTTATATGCTTAATTGGTCGCAACATGATTAAGATGTTTATTTAGCTTTGCTTGTTGAAGATTTGAATCTTATGTGAGTCCATGGTGTCTATGCATTTAATACGCATCTCATAGCAGATTTCAACTTAAAAACAATACATTTTTACATAATAAATATATTTCAAACCTATGGTAACATTTGGAGAGATGTTTAGAAAATTTTAATAATATAACTAATAAATATATTAACTATTTTTTTATTACCTTATGTATATATTTTTCTTTTAAAGTACTCATATATTATATGGGCCAATAAACTATTATAATATAATGTTGGATTATTTTCCCAATGGCTTCCATCAGAATTATGGCTAGTCGTATCAATTAGACCCACCTAAAAGTGACGGACTTAAGTATAAGAAATTTGGGCTTAGTATACCTAATTTAGAAGTAGGAACTTATGGAAGTTTATAATATGAACAACATGCATGTCCTTTTCAAGATTTAGGTTCCGCTTCCTCATCTTGTCGCTTCTTAAGCACCTAAAATTATTCTCTGCAAAGATTAGTAAGTAAGAACACCAAAAAATGCGGAAAGAGATTAAAATATGCTCAATTGATTACTTAATATTGTAGTAAACACTATCCTATGTTTTGGCTTTGCTACTCTTATAAGGTTCTCAATACCAAAATAAGACCTCAGCTTAACAAAGAAATTATGACGGCATCTGATGCATGTCTTACCGGGCTTTATAACCAATTCAATCTTCCCTATATGTATATATATATATCTATATCTATATCTCTCTCTCTATATCTATTTAGAATGAATGTCCCATATACATCCTTTCTAAGATATATGTATAGGAATTAATCATAACCATTAGATTAGTATTTGATTAAAGGTCAAGATTTAGTAAATATCTAACTTAAATTTATTTTAATCTCGGCCCTTAAATCTTTTAGATCTAACAATAATTAAGGGTTTCTATATTTGTATTTTAATTAGTAGTTTGTATAAGAACCTAAATCTATATATATATATATCACTACAGGAAATACGGCCGTTAGGAACATAAATTTAGCGACGGTTCCATAACCGTTTGGAAAATGTAAAAAAAGCGGAGAAATAGCGACGGTTTTAAACCGTTGCAAAAAAAAAATTTAGGGACGGTTTTTAACCGTCGCAAAATGAAACCCCAAATTACCGTCGCGCGCTCAGAACACATTGGCTCAATCTGCGCGCACATATCCTCATCAGCCAAAATTAGTCAAGAACGCGCGACAATATCTGCCACCCCTGCTCTCTCTGTGTGGAATTCGTCCGGCCGCCTGGGTGCTCGACGTTGGTAGTCTTCTTCGGTGTGCTCTTCTCTTTTCTCGGTCATTGCCGGCGCTGGTTGAAGCTCCCGGCAAAGCTTTGGAAATTTATGAACAGGTTAGTTCGATTTTACCGTCCATTTTACTTGGTTTAATTTTAATTACTGCTGAAATAATTGCTATAAGTCTTGGATTTATAGTTCTTCTCATTCCTAGTGGCGGTTGAAGCTCTTGGGGAAGCTTGAGACGGAAGTGTGAACAGGTTAGTTCGATTTTGCTATGAGCCTTCGATTTAGTTACTTTCAGTTTTAATTAATGCTAAATTAATTGCTATAAGCCTTCGATTTGTAGTTATTTTTGTTCTTGGTGCTGCTTGAAGCTCCTGCCGAAGCTGTGGACAGAAGTGTGAATAGGTTAGTTCGATTTTGCTATGAGCCTTTGATTTAGTTACTTTCAGTTTTAATTACTTCTAAATTAATTGCTATAAGCCTTCGATTTGTAGTTATTTTCGTTCTTGGTGCTGCTTGAAGCTCCTGCCGAAGCTGTGGACAGAAGTGTGAACAGGTTAGTTCGATTTTGCTATGAGCCTTCGATTTAGTTACTTTCAGTTTTAATTACTGCTAAATTAATTGCTATAAGCCTTTGATTTGTAGTTATTTTCGTTCTTGGTGCTGCTTGAAGCTCCTGCCGAAGCTGTGGACAGAAGTGTCGACAGGTTAGGTTGGTTTTTGCTAACTGTTTATAAGTTTGTTGAGTAAAGTTGGGAATAGATGATAATGGAACTGTTTTTGTGCAATTAATTTAGTCGGCAATAGATTTGGTTTTTGCTATGACCAAAAATTTTGTTTGCTCGTGTTTTCTATGGTCTAATCTATTCATTGTTCCTGATATCGGAAGGCCAAAGGTAGATGAAATATCCTGGTTATCGCACCCTTCTCTAATACTGCATATTTTTCAACATTTTTATCTCTGTCATGTGGACTGTGGATGGTCGACACAAGAACCTCCTCATTTCCACATTTGGAAAGAAATAGATATGAAACACAAATTTAGTTGAGGCCAATTGATGGGTTTCCAATGATTAGTTGATTTGTCTGATGGACTAATTTGGGCACTTCCAAACCATCAAAATGGTAGTGAACCACCTGAATGGTCAACCTTACCATTTTAGTATTCTAAAAAATTAGTTGATTGGTCTACTCGACTAGCGAATAAGTCCCAATAACTAGTCAATCGGCTATGGAAACTAGTTGATCAATTGGGGTAGAAAAAACCCTAGCTAAAACACTTCCACACAATTAAATTCTAAAATCTTTACTCAATATATCCGTACATCAACTACATTCCATTTAAGGTTCTTAACAACCAATATTTATGGGTTAGCATGTGAAATAAAAAAGTCATGATGAGAGTCTCAATAAAATTATGCTTGCACTTTACTAACTTAATAAGAGTTAGGAAATCATACCTCAAATTCTCTTCATGGTAGGCCATTATGCAAATGAGATGAAGTCATAAAAGTGACTTATTAAAAATTACCTCTCTACGAATCCATTGAAAATCCTTAAAACATATTAGGCATGTCTAAATTATTTGGAAAAAAATCATAAACAAACTACTTAGAACATAATCATGATGCAACAAAATTTTTGGGGAAATATTGACATTGAAAATTGAGCCCAAGGAATAACCAACTGAAATAAACTAGCCTTAACCACTCAATCAGTTTATAGAGTTTCAAAACTCAAATTTAAGGTACAAACCAATAGTTTGGGAATCAAAGTACCCACTACCTAATACATGCTAAAATTTTACATCCTGTACAACATGATCCTTAAACAGATAGTAATATTTTCATAGTCATATCTGGGACTATCTTTGATCCAAATATAGTAATGATGTGATTTTTTCTTCTTTTCTAGTCATTTTTTGATAATTATTTGATACAGCAGAACCATTTATGACTAAAGATCAGTATCTCTCAATTAACAATACTAAGTTATGGAAACTATGGCAAGCATATTTGTTATTCTATATGGCACTTCATGAACAATAGCTTTTAAAATCAAAGGAGGGGGGATTACAACATTAAATTTGTTACTTAATTTGTTGTTTTTTTAAATGCTCAGGTATATTTGAAATACAATTTCTCATGGATAAAAGTTGGATAAATTGTAATAGGACCAGTCCTGAGTTTCTAGCGGGATTTAACAGTTTTTTGAAGCTTGCAACTTCTAAAGCTGCTATAAATGGAGAAATTTGGTTTCCATGTCGAAAGTGTCATAACAGATATCGTAATCCGGTTGATGTTGTCACTGCTCATGTTATGAAGAATGGTTTTAGAAAAAATTATACCAATTGGGTTCTTCATGGGGAACCAATATTTATCCCTACTAATGATGTTAACGTTCGACATGGAAGTATGGATGAAATTAGGCCAAGTTTTGGTGATAGTACTCAAATTCCGACCTTGGTGAGGGATGCATTTGGGGTATTTGATCAATCCTCAACTGAAAATTATGCAGTTGAATGCTCAATTCCATTTCAGACTACATTCAACGAGAATTCCCATGATTGTGATGTTTTACCTGAAGGCCAACCAAGCAATTGTCGTAGTGAGGAAGAGGTTCATTTTCATAGAGTAATGAAGCAATGTGAGGAAGAATTATATCCAGGGTGCAATAATTATTCGAAGCTTTCTTTCATTTTGCATTTGTGTCATTTGAAAAGCATGAATGGTTGGTCTTCAAAGTCTTTTACCATGTTGCTTGAGTTGTTATCCAATGCATTTCCTATGTTGTCTTCATTTCCATCATCTTGGTATGAAGCAAAAAAATTGATCAATGAATTGGGTCTTGGATATGAAAAGATCCATGCGTGTCTAAATGATTGCATGTTATATTGGAATGATGGAAGAAATGATCAGACAATGCTAGATAAATGTTTGGTGTGTAACACTTCTCATTGGGAGAATCCAATTGAAGTAGGGTGCAATAATGAAGGTGAACAAGAGTCTAATAGAAGGAAAAAGCCTAAGAAAGTTCTACGGTATTTTTCGTTAATTCCAAGGCTAAAAAGAATATACATGTCATCAAAGATGGCTGTAGATATGAGATGGCATGATAGAAACCGTGTGAAGGATGGAAAATTAAGACATCCAGCTGATGGTTTGGCTTGGAAAGATATTGATTCCCGTTATCCAGATTTTGCTCTCGATCCTCGCAATGTTCGTCTTGGACTTGCTAGTGATGGGTTTAATCCATTTCGAACGTTGAGTACAAATCATAGCACATGGCCTGTATTATTAGTTCCTTATAATCTCCCACCGTGGTTGTGTATGAAACAAACATCACTTATTTTGTCTATGATTATTCCAGGGGAGAAGAGCCCAGGTAATGACATAGATGTATATTTGCAACCACTAGTACATGAGTTAAGGAAGTTGTGGGAGGGTGTTAATGCTTTTGATGCAGCTTCTATGCAAAACTTTCAACTGCGGGCCATTCTTATGTGGACTATAAATGATTTTCCAGCATATGCAAATTTATCTAGGTGGAGTACAAAGGGTGCTCTTGCTTGTCCTTGTTGTGCAAGTGCTACTTCTTCAAGATGGCTGAAGTTTGGTAATAAGTTTTGTTATATGAGGCATCATAGGTGGTTACCGGATGATCACATTTTTCGCTTTCAAGCTTCAGAATTTGATGGAACAATAGAGTTTGACAAGGCTCCAACTACACCATCCGGAATTACTATTCGTAGGCAGGTGGATGGCCTCAATCAGTGGATGGGAAGAACAAGTCCTACATAGGTATGTTTTATAGAGATTTTATGAATACGTACCACAAATGCTAGTTGTTGATTACTTTTAGTAATTTTTACAGGTTATGGACAAATTATCTGTATTTCTTTGAGGATTCTAATAATATGGATTGATCTATTGATCTATAGAGATTACAGGTTATGCTAGTTGTTGATTGTTTTTAGTAATTTTTACAGGTTTTGCTAATTGGAACATGTGCAGGTACTATGATGCATGGATGCTTTACAGGTTATAGGAGATAGCGTTGAAGACCACTTGGGAGATGTAAGTTCATAGAACTGAAATATATTCTCTTTAGAATTGTATTATTGGTGTTTTTCTTATTTGTTTAGATCTCCCCAACCAACAAAAAGGCTGCTATCATAAGACATGTTTGCATATAATCTCCCTTATCCTGCCCTAGATTTCTAATGACTTTACTAATTACAGTGTATATTTTGGTTGAAGGCCGTGTTCTCATGTTTTAGTGTAGGATTAAGTCTTGCTAATGTTATCCATCTTTAACGTTTTGGTCCATGAACCAATGTTTCTGAAACTTGATGTCAATTCTGGATATAGGAGGCTATTTAATGAACTTTACAAGTATCCAGCTGTAGTGTTCCTAATGTTCTTTCCCATTTTGAGTTATGGTAAGTAAGTGACAGAGTTGAGTTCTGGATAATTACTATGTATTATTTATCCTTATGGTAAGTTTGTGACATTGTTGAGGTCAACTTCATTTTGTCTATGGATTATTGGTTTTTAATTCCTTAAAATTGCTAATATGCTCCAACTGATCCTCACATCATTGTTCGTTACTTCTTTTTTTTTTCTCTCTTTTTTTTTTCATTGGGAGGTGTGGAATAGTCTGTTATATGGCTGTGTTCTGTGATTTAGTAGTAGTGGAGTAATTCATCATGAATGTTAGACAATTCATCTAATACAAAACTTTCAATTAAGATTCGTAAGGGTAAAAATTAGGCTCTCTTTTACATATCCTAATTTCTGATAATGAATAAATAAATAAATAAATGTGGGCTAGTTTTGATTTAAATCCAAATATTTTCTTAGTACTCTTTTATCAGAAAGGTACATTCCAGCATCTCTATTGTTCTTTCTTCTCTCTGAAAGCAGACTTGCTCATGCATTTCCTTTCCCTATACAGAAGCATTTTTAATACATTCATGGGCAGCACTGCCCCATTAATTATGGGCAGTAGAGAATATTTGTTTGAAGTCAGCTGTCCCTAGAAAGTAAGAAATACTGCATGAATTAGAGGCAAAGATGGTACAAGGATGCTTTTCAAATTTTTTGGGACCATTATAAAACATAACACCATTGTTGTAAACTAACTATTTAGTTAGTTTCAGGTTAGCCAGTTGACTAGTCAAACCAATTCATTGGTCCCCAAACACAAGGAATTTGAAATGTTCCTATTGAAAGGAAAATACCAAAGTCTGAGACATAGATGACTTGTGTCTTGAACTAGGTGACTAGTAAACTAGTTCACCATTTTTTACCTATCACTTAACTTATTGCCTATAATAGCTAACATATAGAATTCCAAAACTTCACTATTTACATGAGTTAGTTGATTGGTGGTAAACCAGTCAATGGGTGTACATAGATAGTTGTTGACTGATTTCTCATTAACATAATTCACAAATATAGTTTGAGGATAAATCATGCATTTTTACTCCATTTTATGAAACCATATAATGAATACAACCTCCTCTACCACTTTATATCTTTGATATAACATACTATACACCTAATTATGCTCGGATTCACATAATACATCAATAATCTAGCTTTAACATATTTAATTCATCTGAAGAGTAAAGGAGTTACATTATGCTTCAAATTTTGTATAACATATTACACTTTTTGCAAATCATACTAAAAACATACTGTATTTATCAACATGCTATGATATAACTTAGCTCATAAAACACTAAAGATAAATCATGCATAATAGGTCCTATTTCTGTGCTCAAATATCATGCTTGCACACTACCTTCCATACAACTTAAATATAGCATTCCTTTACAAATAATTGTGCCATCAAAAAATACACTAAAGCATACCTCTTCTTAGTCATCCCACTGTACTTGTAACAAGAATTATTTACCTCAACCTTTAGTAAATTATACAAAAGAGAAATGAAAGGCCTTCCTTTGAATAATAGGTCCAAAATCTCTAACCACATTGAGTACATTAAAGAAAATAAAGAAACAAATTAGAAGATATCCTTACAACTTAAACAAATTAAAATAAGCTTGAGAATCAAAGGAAGAAAACACCACTTTTCCACAAAGTTACACTACTAAGAGAAGGTAAGATGATCAAACTTTTATAAATATAATATTTTTTTTACAGGGAAATAATAAATAGGTAGAGAAACAATGAAAGGAGGAGAAAAGAATAAAATATGCAAGAAAAATAAAGATAATATTTTGTGGTTGGTGTGTGATCAAGTTAATTATGATTAGTAGGTGTATCAAATGAGCAAGCACAACACTTATGCACAAGTATATGTAACCAAACCAAGTGATAAAGACATGAGTAGAGTATTATCCCCATAAGGATCAATTAGTTTCTCATAGTCTAGGATTAAAAATATCAGAAGTAAGAGTAAGTAAATGTTTCTACAAAAGATTCATAGGGTGGCTAGAAATAAAATATCATTTAGCAACTTAAAAGTAATTATAATATTGGCAGCATGAGGAACACTAATGTAAATTAATGAGGAGAAAATCAAGTTATGATTTGTAGGGAATAACTATCACAAATCATTAAATGCATGCAACCTATGGTAGATTATAGCATGGCAATCCTCCTAGAAATGTTTCACTTTAGGTGGAACATACTCTCAGGCTCTCATTGTCCAACTACATGAGCCTTAGAAATGTTTCATATTGAGTTTTATAGGACCAATAGAAAATCCAAATATCTTCTTAGTGCTAATCCTATGACCATTTTGCCATTTTCAGCATTGTTTAACTCTCTTGAGTGTCTTTGAGTGAACCAAGTACCAAACGTGGTCAACATTAAAGACTCAACATATTAACATGGTTAATGAAATGAAACAACCATCAAACTTAAATAAGGGCTACAACATTCATAGTATTGCAACACTTGGATCATCTTGATCCTCCCCACAAAATGAACACCTTCATTAAAAATCCGATACATATCAGCATTGTTGTGGTGTATCAGCCATATTTTATTTCATGTGCACGATATATTGTTAATATTCAGTGTCAGTTATAATTTGAAAAGCATCCTGCAGTACCTTACTTCTGTGTAGGGCTGTAAATGAGCTGAGCCAGTTCGGTATTCGGCTCGGCTGCTCGTTAAAAGCTCGGTTCGGCTCGTTCGTTTAATTAACGAGCCTCAAAGTGAGGCTTGCTCGTTTATTAAACGAGCGAGCTCAAACTGCTCAGTTCATTTTTTGGCTTTGGCTCGTGAGCTTGGCTCGGTTCGGCTCGTTAAAAGCTCGGTTCGGCTCGTTCGTTTAGTTAAACGAGCCGAGCTCAAACAGTATTTTAGGCTCGTTTAGTTAAACGAGCCGAACCCAAGCTAGGGGTATTCGGCTCGGCTCGGCTCGTTTACAGCCCTACTTCTGTGTATGTCCAATACTTTATGCCTGCAGCTATGACGGCATACTTGTGAAAAGCATCCTGCAGTATATGTTCATGATCTTCATCTTGTTCCATAAACTTAAATTTCCTAACATTTTTAGGGCATTTGCTTTTTCCCTTTTTATTTATTAATTCTACCTATCAATTTTCTTTTCTATTGTCTTCGAGGATGTGGACTATCTTTGTTGCTAGAGGAATAAGAGAGATACAGAGTATCAAAGTTTTTCTGACCTTCTCTTAATCACAATATAATATGCAAGAGCCTTTTTTTTTATATATTCTCTTTGGACTCTTCCATAAGTTCAAAGATTTAGTAGATTGTTTGAGAAATAATTTTCTGTTTTTAATCTTCATCTATTTTGTTCTAATTAGTGAAAGATTAGGTGACTTGGTGGTGATGTCCTAAGAGAAGAGAACAGGAAAAAAAGGAAAAGAAAGGGGGAGATAAATGGAAATGGCACTAGAGTTGGCAATGAGTAGAGATAATTGTGTGAGAGATGGGTGAAGTGTAACTTCCTGTTGCATGATTTCAATTGATATAGAGCCCAAGTATTGGCTTCCAGGCAACTTGGTAATGCTTGGATATTCATTTCAGCAACTGCTGGTCTAGAGTCATGTCCTCGCTCTGTTTATGATCTTCGTAATGAGGATATGAAAGCTGTTGATAGTGTTATAGTCATTCTCCTGCAGACTATACATAGACACCTTCTTTCTATGTGCTTTCACTCATCATTTGTCTTTATTAGAAATTGACCCTCATCATTCATTTATCCCTAGTTTAGCTTGTTCTGCCCTTCTATAATTCTGGGCTTGAGGACATCTGTAGGAGGGGACTAGAACTCCACCATGAGACCTGATTAAGCAGCCTGGTTTTTCATTTGTTTGATTAAAATTAGAGGCATCTAGAGATCTCGCTTTACTGTTGATATATTTATGACCGGTCAATGGAGATGAACACCCTACTCTATAGCTATAGCTATAGATCTATATCGAAAATCTTTGCCTACCAAATTTCTGTGATGCGCTGCTGATTTCTTTTCCAAATCCATTGTATTAAGAAAGTTTAGAGCAAGACGCAATGACGAATCTGGAATGGTAATCCGCAGAGGCTCCTTCGTAATATAATGAGTCAATCAGTAGGAATACCTCTTCAAGTAACTAAAAGCTGCTGTTATTAGCTATTATGCAGATTTTTGTCTTGGTTGGTGTTGTAACTATGCTTTTGGTACATGACCTAAGGTATTTTTTGGCAACTCTCATGGGAAGGTCACACATATGATATGCTCCTTGTAGGGATGGTCCTTGTTTTTTGTTTTCTCGAACATAACCATTACTTTTTTGTTGTATGTTTTGGCCATCTTTTTTGTATATGCTCCTTGGGTATGCTTGGGTGTAAATGTATGTCCATAATATATATAAATATAAATTTTTGCCTTTGATAAAAAAACAAAGTGTGATAGAGAATCCACTAATATTGGTCTTAGGAATTTTTAATATTTGTATATTGAAATGTTATATATTTTTTTTAATATACATTGGTGATTATGTATTTTATGATATAGATAAATGCGTCA
The DNA here is from genome assembly GCA_030549775.1 of Tamarix chinensis. Classification (NCBI taxonomy): domain Eukaryota; kingdom Viridiplantae; phylum Streptophyta; class Magnoliopsida; order Caryophyllales; family Tamaricaceae; genus Tamarix; species Tamarix chinensis. Next base: position 2,789,090 of record CM060175.1, on the reverse strand, counting down.
AGATGTGACATCAGATACCAAAGGCATGGATACGAAGAAGCTAAACCTAATTAACTACAATTAGGCAAATGTCGGCTCTTTTTTTATCAAGCCTTTAAATATTTTGTAATGGACATTTGTATGTAGGTCGTAAATTAATGTATATGTATTTTAGATGGAAGTTGCTATGTAGCTTGTCACTTTGTAATTTAATGATTTTGAATGTTGCTGAAATACATTGGTATGTTTGGATTAATGATCAGGTTGTAATTAATTAAGCAGGTTAAATATTATTATATATTATAGGTTATCGATTATATATATATATGCAGGGATCGAGGAAATTGATGTGGAAATTTTTGGTATAAGCAGATTATTATTATTACAGCAGATTGTAAGCAGGTTATTATTATTACAGCAGCAGGTTTAATTTTAGTTAATAACCGTCTCTATAAACCTGGAGAAAATTTAGCGCGAAAGATCCTCACTATTGCCACGGTTATTAAGCGTCGGTAAACAACCGTGGGACGGTTATAAACCGTTGCTAAAAAAATTAGCAACGGTTAATAACCGTCGCTAAATAAATAAATTAATAAAACATTATTAAATTATTGTTTTAGGGATAGTTATTAACCGTTGCTAAAAACTTTTACCAACGCTTACAAAAACCGTCGCTAATAATACAGGGACGCTTCGTTTAGGAACGGTTCTGTGAACCGTCGGTAAAACTTAAGCGACGGTTAAGAACCGTCCCTAAAATTAAAATAACCGTCGCTAATATTCGAATTTACTGTAGTGTATATATATATTCCCACTCCTTAAAAACGATTTACGCTCATAATATTCGAACTTACTGTAGTGTACATTAAAGTTAACGACCTTTCGTCTGTGCTAGACGCTTGAATCACCATAACATGCAAGAACTCAGACAGCATTACACTTCAAACAATATCCATATCCATTATTTAATTTCACAAAGCAACAGGGAAAAAAAAAAGCCTCTACTGCCACCACTTCCATCCTTAGACTATTATTATGCCTAATAGCACTATTGCTAATGCCTTTACCACCACTGTGTGCCGATCCCGATCCACTACAAGACTTCTGTGTTGCCGACATGAAGGCAACCCCATCGGTTAATGGCTTCCCATATAAGCCTGCGGCTACGGTAACTGCCGCAGATTTTATTTCTGATGCCTTACTTCGACCAGGAAACACAAACGTCTTTAAATCCAACGTGTCTCACGGAAATACCATCGCGTTCCCGGGCCTAAACATCCTTGGTACGTATTGCCTTGAACCGTATCGATTTTGCTGCTGCTGGGCTTAACCCTCCTCACTCACACCCCAGAGCCACGGAGACCAGCATAGTCCTAGGGGGAAAATCTCTTATCGGGTTTGTGACAACCAACAACACAATTTTGTCCAACGTTGGGCAAATGTTTGTGTTCCTTCGTGGACTAGTACACTTCCAAAGGAACGTCGGACAGGGCAAGGGACTTATTCTCACAGCTTTTAATAGCCAAAATGCTGGGGTTTACGTCTTACCAACCACTCTCTTTGCTTCCAACCCTCCAATTCCAGATTTTGTATTGAGCCAAGCATTCCAGATTAACGACAAGCTTGTTGAGAAGGTTAGGAGCGGGCTGGCTAACGCCTGAATGTTCATGCATGTGCCATCATCATTGACAATTTGACGACGTGCTGGAATTGACTTGTTTATTTTGGGAATAAAATAAAAGTTTTTCCCTTTTATATTATTTGTTTGTACCCATTGTTGCCAGTATTTCTCTATTTATCTGAACCTCACTTGGGGCCAATACATGGGATATTAGCGTTACATTTGAATGTTCCCTTTTATTGAATTTTATTTCCCTTTGCACTTTCTTATATTAACTATGAGCTTCTGATGAAATGACATATATCCTATAATATTATGGACATGGAAATATTCCTCTTTCAGGCCAAGTATGGATCAGCGCTTTATGTGACCATATAGATTTCAGAGCTTGTAGGATTAACTTAAATAAAGGCATCTCCTTAATTGTGTCAGCCAGCAAGTCTACATTTTGAAAAATCTTTTCACATATATATTTAGTTCAATCGTATTTCGGAACCTGCAATTTGACTGATGACAGGCATGAAAATGATTGAAATTAACATATATATTTAGTTCAATCTTATGCACCTTGAGAAGATGTGATGGAATATCTTTCTTGTTCCCAAATATAAAACTTCCTCGAGGCTTTTTAATAAAGTACCGATCACAGCACAGAGTGTGGACGGATAACTTAGTTGCTTAATTAAGACACGATCTACCTATCACGCTATGACTCCATCCAATTTATTTTATATATAAATCATGTCCTGACTTTTTTGCCAATGCATCATGGCTTGGATACAGAGATTAACAAACAATAATACTGTAGCATAAGATAATACAAATGACTCATATAAACTCACATAAATATACTTTAGGAACTTTTTTTTTTTTTTTTGAATTTATAAAGAATATATTTATTAATCAACCGAAAAACACACAAGATTTAAGTACACAAAAATCATTGTGTTTCACTTCTCTGATATGTTAGGAAGCGTCTCAAGGAATCGCTAATCATCTACGATGACAAAATCCATCAACAAGACGATAAACCCCTTAACTATAGCAGTACATATTTAACAAAATCAACCCTAGCTTTATACTCTTAAATTATAATAAAGAGGAGCATCGGCCAAAATAAAAACTAACAGAAACATCATGCTGGAATAACCCTAGCATACCCATTTTATATGCCAGTCATACAATAAGCTCAAACCCTTCAAAACTCCGAATATAAAAACTCTAGATTACAAACTGCAACTTAAAAACAGAAAAAGAAAAAAAAAAGGTGCCATCTAGTTATTGACAAACCAGCCCCCTTATATACATTAGCCATGTCGCGTTTCCAACAAACATTTACTTTTCACACCACCAATTTCACTACTTTTAAATTATATTTTTATTAGAAGCTTAATCACAAAATATTAGATATCTCCATATTTATTATAAGTCTAGTGGCCTTACCTTTCTTATGGTAAGTCAAAAGGTTAAAATATTTCAACTCAAACCAAATAATAGTGAAATGAAGAAAAATATAGTATAAATTAAGAGATATGGATAATAAAAGCTCTGTATAACAACATTAAAAAAATTTCAACCAAGGACATCAGAGTCCAAATAAAATCCAACAGTAAAACAACAATACCTATATCCTACAGTACATGGTGCAACTCACTAGCAAAATTGTAAATATGTAAAAAATGAATAACTTCCCACACCTTATCTACCCATTAGAAGTTGTACAGAGGTGTTCCATATTTTTCTTAATTCTTTTTTTTTAAATTAAATTGCTATTAGTTTAGTTACTAAAAATATAAAATTGATCCAAATTTTTTTCTTTACGACAACAAAAAAGGATACATATTTATATGTACTTCCAACGTAAACAAAAAGTTCATGTAAAAGTAAAAGTAGGTTCATCTAGTTGCGCATAAAGGCTCATGTCATAAAATAGAGTGGTTCACTAGGTAAGATGTTTATGTTCAAGATATGAAAAACATAGAATTATTTTAGGTTTGCCATAGAAAACATATGATTATAAAACACAAAAATGTTCATTATGTAAATTATTAATGGTCATCGATAAAATATTATTGAATACATTGAGATCAAAAAATATTTTGGTTAATCATTTAGATTTAGTAGTTAAAATATTCTTGTTTGTCTCATTATCTTATATAGGTTCATTTGATAAACCTTGAACGTCCATCACATATAATGCCTAAGTTCATAATGGTAAATGTTTGTTGGTTTGTTTATGCTATGTTTAGTATGTTAACTATTTAGGTTCATTCTACAAAAGAGTTAGGCTTAGTATATTTACAAGTTATGTCCAACATAGTAATCAGGATGTTAAATGTTTATGTTAGGTTCATCCCATAATATAAAACTGGTTCATTTTGTCACAATTTAGGTTCATTTCATAAAACGTTTAGATTCATAGCATAAAAAAGGAAAGGTTTAGAACATAAAAAAAAAAAAAAAATCTTAGGATATGATGAACATAAAATCATTCTAGGCTCACTATAGAAAGCATATAATCATAAAATGCAAAAAAAAGAAGAAGAAAGAAATGCAATTCTTTATAACTTCTCAGGCTACATTTTATATATTAAAAAAAAAACCTTATTGAACAACTATAAAATCTATTACTTTTATTTGTAGAGGACATGTGTGTGTGTGTGTATTTAAATTATATCATATTCTTTCATTCTAGCTGAGAAGTGCTTGCTACTGATCCGTGTAATGTAGATGCATATAATTAAATGGCAGCTTTCCTTAGTGCTCGGTTAGCTTAAGAGAAATTATATCATATTGTTTCATTCTAGTTGAAAACAATGTGCCGTGTTTTTGCTTTGCTTACACCCGCATTCAGACCATCTGATGCAAGTGCAACAACTCTTTATTGTGACCATTGCGATCTTTGCTCTCTCTTTCCCATACTTAGAAAAAAAAATTATACTCCTAATACCGGGTCATCAACAACTAAACCCAACCACGATAGAAAATAACATTAAAGATAATGACCTTTTGTTTGTGCTAAGCGACTATATAAGGCTGCTTGAACCAACCATTAAATGCAACAACTAAAAACTCTGCCCATCTTACAAACACTATCCATATCCATTATTTGCTTTCCAAACCAACAAAATAAAATGACCCCTACTGCCACCACTTCCGTCCTCGCACTACTACTTTGCCTAGTAACGCTTTGTCTTTTGACTTTGCCATCAAACTGTACCGATCCCGACCCACTACAAAACTTCTGCATGTGTTGCAGACATGAAAGCAACACCATCTGTGAACGGCTTCCCATGCAAGCCTGCTGCCATGGTAACTGCTGCAGATTTTATTTCTGATGCCTTACTTCGACCAGGAAATACAAACAACGTTTTTAAGTCCCACGTGACTCAAGGAAATGCCATCTCGTTCCCTGGCCTAAATACTCTCGGTATTGCCTTGAACCGTATCGATTTTGATCCAGCTGGTCTTAACCCTCCTCACTCGCACCCTAGAGCCACCGAGACTGGCATAGTTTTGGAAGGTAAATTTCTCATTGGGTTTGTAACGACCAACAACACGCTTTTCTCCAACATTGTGCATCCTGGACAGATGTTTGTGTTCCCTCGTGGCCTAGTACACTTCTAGAGGAATTTAGGACTTAGCAAGGGACTTAGTATCACAGCTTTTAATAGCCAAAATGCGGGTGTTGATGTCTTACCAACCACTCTATTTGCTTCTAACCCTCCAATTCCAGATTTTGTGTTCAGCCAGGCATTCACGATTGACGACAAGCTTGTTGAACAAATTAGGGGTGGGCTTTGCATGAATGTTCAGGCATGTGTCATCAGTGACACTCTGGCGACGTACAGGAATTAGTTGACTGGTTTACTTTGGAAATAAAACTGAAGATTTTGGTGTCGTGTGTCAAGTCATCGTGCGATGGATGCTAAATCTGTTTTATAGTACTTGTTTGTATCGCCTACTGCCAACATCTCACCATGTATGGTATGGGAAACTCCACTTGGGGTCATTGCATTGATATTCGTGATACAATTGAATTTTATTTGTGTATGTACAATCTTATCTTATGAGCTTCTTACAAAATGACATACGTGCTATAATATTTTGGTCATGGAAACATCTCTTTTACGGAAAAATCTCTTTTTTATTGAAATATGTGGCCGTATAGATTTCTACAGAGGTAACATGAATAACTTAAATAATAGAGGGTGCCTCCTTATTTTTGGATCCATGTCTTCGACTCTAGCTCCTCCATCCATGAACATTTCCCCCTATTTGTTAATTAGTTAACTTCATTAGGTCCCTCGTGCTGTAAACTGTATAAAATAAAATAAAAAATATATAAATTTTTAAGGTATGATGGCTCCAAAAAGCCTAAGCATGTGAATCGGCATACGCCAGTAGATTCAATTCATGTGTTTCAACACCACTATTTTCACTGACGATGGCAATGATTAAAATTAACAGATTTGGTGCTGCTGTATTACCAATTAATCATGCCATCTTGAGAACATTTGATAGAATGCCTTTCTTGTCCCAAAAAATAAGCATCCACAAGGCTTGCTAGTAAAGTACTGATCTTATCACAAATATTAGACGGATTAATTAGTTGCTTTATTAGGCACTCAATGTAGCTGCAACTACAATTTAGCTTATTCATCGAGTAGTCTACGATCTTCTGCATTACATAGATGTTTGTACATATAAAACAGGCCATAATTTTTTTACAAACTCACCGTGGCTTGAATTTAGACATGATAATATTATAGAATAATTACATCAAATGACCGATATATACACACATAATTATATTTTAGAAACCTTGAAAATAATTATTAATAGACAAAAAAAGAATTAAAGAATATATCCCATGTACATTATCGTGTTTCCGTGCTCTTTTTGAGAAGACCGCCGACAAAAAAAAAACAGAAAAACCACCTTAACAATAGCAATATCTAACAAAACCCTTCCCAGCTCAGTAAGTGTACGTTATAACCTTAGCATTAAAAGTCCGACTTGATCAGCTGGTCCAACCGGTGAATCGGTTTGGTCATCGGCTAGATTTTATATACCGATTCTCAAAATTTCAGAACTAATAAAAATTGGTTAGAGAACTAGTAAAAAAATATCGGCCACCAAAACGGTCAAAAGCCGGTCAAATTTATGTGTAGTTTAATTTTTTATATATTTGGTATTTTTTGACTTAATATATATTATTGGTCTAACAATTCCAAATCATTGGTCCTATTACTGAATCAGTGAACCAATTATAATACCATTTCGATTACCGGTCCTTTTTTTAAAACTATAGTTATAATACATCCAAAAATTGTCTAAACCAATGACCAAAACAAACACATCACGGGAATAACCCCAGTGTAACTACTATCCATTTGTCGCGGCATCCATACTATAAGCCTAACCCTTCGAAGCTCAGAATACAAAAATAATGTAGAAATGGCCCACTGCACATTGTTTGATGGGCAAGACCTCCCCTTGCAGCCTAATACCTCATCCCATTTAGCCGCGCAGAATAAAAGCGATCGATAGACGAAATATATAAATCCCAGCATTTAACTCATCTCGGAAGTCTAAGCCTTAAATTATCGGTTTAAAACTCTTATCTGGGTAACATATAAACAGATACCTTTCCATTTTTCTGATTAAAAAAAAATTAAGAAACATAGTTTTCCAAATTCATCAACAAAGGTGGAAAACTTTGAGTACGTAAGTTTTCAACGTTTTTCATATAAATACAAGTTATTATTTTCTATATGTTTTCCATTGAGAACTTATCACTATCATTATGATTAATGTTAATAATAACATTAATGTTTTCATTAATATTAAAATTAATAACTAATGATGATGTTACTATTATTTTATTTATTGTATTAATATTATTTTTTTCAATTTAAAAGAAGATACACATAATTTTAAATTTTTAGAGTTAAAATATATTTAATAATAAAGATCGATAAAGACAATTTTTTCAACTATTCTTTTAAACTAATCACACTAAAGTCTATGTTGCAGTTTCTCAGAAGAACCCTACCAGAGAAACTAAATTAGGTTTAGCCCAAGCTACCTCTTCGATAACAATATAAAAATTATAAAAAATATGCAAAACTTAAAATTTTATTACTATCAATATAAGCAAATTAATATCCAAGAACACTTGTCCCATAATTTTCTTCGTTACTAAGATTAATCAGCAATAGTATTTTTATAATCATTTAGTTAGAACTTTTCATCATCAATTAAGCCTTTCCTAGATGTGGATACAACTATCTCTCATAATTAATTCTTGTATGTCACTCTTATAATATAATGTTACGAGCAAAATAATACTACTGCTACTACTAATAATAATAATAACAGTTTATCTAGGGTCACAGGATACTAGATACAAAAAAAGATAAAACTAAAGTTAAAAAAATCCAAGAGTCAACACTGGAAGGACCACAGAAAATCCATTGTTGAATATGGTTGTGCCATCACACATGGCATTCAAATGGCCATATTGGCTAACACAGTCTAGCCTTGTTCTTCTCAATTCCTTCTATTGTCCTTCATTCTTCACTAGTCTTTGACACATATGTATTTTTGGGCACTACCAGCACACATATAGCTCGAAGGCCCATTCTTTCTTCCACTCTCCACTACTCTATACCCTTCTTAATAGATTAATCTTAATAGAAGGCTATGCAAATAAGATACAATCAAGACAAAATGAAATAGAATCAATTTTGAAAGAACGAAATAATCATATCCTATTATTATTCACAATCAAAGCTTTCCTCCATAATCTGCTTTTTTTAATAAGTAAGATAAAGATAACAACTATAGTCCTCAAGGCTAGACCAACTCACAAGAAAGCATGAACATTGTGAACCATTTCTTCAATTCTATAGGGGAAATCCCTCCTACTAAAATTAATCCAAGAACCTATTCGCTTACTTTAATAAGTAGAATCATCCATCTACAGCACACTTGGTAATTATCAAATACGACTTTGCTCCTGAACTCCCAGATAGTTCCTGTAATAAAAAAAAGGTTGCATGCCAAAATTTTCCCCTCAAAACAATTCTTCTAACTCCTAACCAAGTAGTAGCATGCTCCTCGATAGATCTTGGCATCACCCATGTATAACTCAGCTAATCGCTAATCTCATACCAAATCCTCCCGTCATAGTACAATGAATAAATACATGATTCATCGATTCTTCCTCCACCTTACAAAAAGGACACCTTGTCTCCCTTGGGTCTACTATTTAAAGCCTAGCCAATCTATCTCTTATGTTGAACCTCTGCTGAATCACAAACTAGGAAATAAGCTCAACCCTCAGGGACTAAACTGCTCTAAATTATGTTGAGAGTATTGCTTTAAGACCTATCCCATAGCATATTCTGTTAAGTTGACTGACAAAAGGACTTCAGAAAAATTCCTACTATCATCAAAGGCCCATTTGAACGTGTCCTCCTTATCCTTGGTCAAGGAAAACTATTTGATAAACCCTTCCAAATGATCCACTTACTCAACTTCCCATTCAAAAAAATAACGTCTCCACCATAGAGTCCAAATCCACTGTGTCTCGTCCCATCTCCCCATACCAGCTATCTTCTCTTCCTATTGACCTGATACTCTAAAGAGTCTTGGAAATAAAGTTCCCAAAGCTCTTGATCCTATTCAATAATTATGCCAGAAGCTGACATTTCCCATATCTCCAAGAACTACTAACAAATCCAAATTTAGGATAGGATTCGTTCTTCCCAACTTGACAATATTCGCCCATGGAGTCCACCCTCTCTGAATAACTAGATTATGAAGATCACTAGAATGGTCCCTAGAATAAATTGAGGAGATAGCTCTCTTCCCATTTGAATAATAAAACATTATTCTTCATGATCAAATACCCCACTCCAATTCCTCCTAAAGACATAGGTCTCTAGATCACACTCCATCTGACTAAAGGTAGAATTTTCCTATCTCCACCATTACTCCAAAGAAATTATATTGAATACTAATATTTTTTTTTTGACAATCCCCTTCGGAATTATGAAGAGACTTATATAATAGATCGGTAAACTATTAAAAATACTCTTAATCAGAACCAAACTTCCTACTCTATAAAGGACTTTAAATTTCCACCCTACTAGTCGCTGCTTCACCTTATTGATCACAGGTTTCCAAGTCTGACTGTTTCATGCATTTTCCCTAAATGAAGGCCAAGATAAATGGTAAGAAGCTTACCAATGATACACTCAAGATATCTGCCACCTCCCTCTAGAACTTCTCATTCACACCAAGCCCTATGAGCTTAGTTTTAGAAAAAATTCACCTCGAGACTTGAGAATAAAAAAAAAAATAAAGCAATCTCCTTTAATTCCTAATGTTCTCCATAGAAGCCCCACAGAAAATCATAGTATCATTGGCAAACTAGAGGTGAGTGACTTCACACCTTTACCTCCCCACTTTTAAGCCATGAATTAAACCCTTGTCAATGCCTCTTCTAATGAGCTGATTAAATGCCTCTACTACTAACACAAATAGGAAAGGAGAAATAGGTTCCCCTAATCAAATCCCCCTACCTATACTAAAAGGGGGGAGGGGACCCATTAACGAGAACCGAGATACTAGCAGTTGAAATACACTCCTTAATCCACCCCCTAAAAACAGCAACAAAACCCATGATCCTCAAAATATTATCCACAAACTCCCATATGATACTATCATAGGCCTTCTGAAAATCCAATTTAACCATGACCCCTCTCAAGCCCTTCCTCCTCTTAGACCACTGCACAAATTCATTTACTATCCATGCCCCATCCAGAATGCTTCTCCCTTCATGAATTCTAACTAAGAGTCACCTACTAAGCCATCAACCACCTATTTTAGTCTCTAAGCAAGAATCTTTAAAATCACCTCCTTTGCTGCAACCACTTTGGGAATAAAAATAATCAATGTGGTGTTGATTGTAGGCGATCATCTGTTAAAGCGGAAAAAAATCCAAGACAGCTTCTGAGAACTCCTTCCTAATTATACCCCACATCTTCTGAATAAAGCCCATATGGAACCCATCATACCCTGGAGCTTTCAAAGGAGCACATAACTAGGCTACCTTCTTAATGTCCTCCTCAAGTGGAATGCTATCAAGCACCAAGCTCTTCTCTAGTGAAATCTTACAAAACCCATCCTCACTAATCTCAATATCTAGAAGATCTTGCTTCTCATATAGGCTCTTGTAATAAGAAATGATGATCTCCTTGATCTCTATCGGCTTTGTAAACTCCTTGCCACGCTACATAAGCCTACTGATGAAATCTTTCTTCCTTCTGATAGTTGCAGTAGTGTGAAAGTACTTAGTGTTCTTGCCCCTATCCTTAAAACCTCTTACCCTAGACACCTGTAGCCAATATGCTTCCTCGCTCTCATGATACTTCCATAGTTAACTTTGTAACGCCACCCTTCTAGCAAGACCCACCTCATCACAATCACCCCCATTACTTAAGTCCTCCATTTTACTCATCTCGACGTCAAATATCCTGATCTTCAAATCAATATCCTAAAATTTTACCTTATTCCATTTCCCAAGCAAGCCTTTTATTTCTTTCAATTTTGTTTGACACTATTTCCCCTCCAAGTTAGCCCAACACTTAGCCACAAAACCATAATACTAAGGATGCGAGAACCACATATCCCAAGTTATAAAAGGAATCGACCCTTTTTTACATTTCAAAAAACTAATACGGATATGGTTATGGTCTAAAAGGGACCTACCTAAGCCTACACAAACAAGATCAGGAAAACTAGCCAACTAACTAGGGTCAACTAAAAATATCTCCAAAAGATTCGTCGACTTTGCCTTATGCCAAGTAAATTTCAAATGTGAAGGCTTAAGGTCAATCAGACCCATCCTATCAATCTAATCATTAAACTCCTTAACCCTGCTACTATCCACCCATCCTTCTTTTCCTTTCATCACAAGATCTCACTTCGTCAAAATCCCCTATGACAATTAGGGGTCCATTGTAATTCTGTCTCACAGACCATAAATCCTCCCAAAGAGCCCTCCGTTCCCTAGAATCGAAGCTTCCATAAACTAAAAGAATCCCACAGTCAAAAGAAAATGAGCGAAAGCAAACTTCAATGAAAATCCACCTATTGCCACTTCTAAATAATCTCAAATAAAAAAACTAAGTTTTCCACCCAATATTCAACTCTCCACTCCTACCCTATGCTATAGATTATCTCCCTTCAATCACCCTAGAACCCCATTCTTTATTTTTCCATGATTCCATCACCACCTGATGCTTAGTTTCAACCAAACCACACACCCACGGCTTTTCATTCGTAATTAGCAATTGCAAACAAGACAACTTTCCTACTACTCCTATACCCCTTATATTCCAACTAAGGAAAACCATAAAACCTTCAAACAACACTCACTCTTCTCCTTATGCCTTAACTCTACCTCTTCCTAATCTTCCTTTGGCTCCTTCTTAACACAACCAATTTCTCCACACATTTCTTCTATTCTTTTGATGAATGACCAATTTCCTTTCCAAGACACCAGTACTCAATTGCTTCCACCAATCCTGCATCTTCCAATTCTTTCCCTTCTACCCTATTTTCTATCAAATTCTCCTTCCTCTTTGTCTTGATCGTAGGTCTAAGATTCACCAACCCTTCAAAATCGAGGGGGTGCATCCTTACTAGTAGGAGAACCTTCCACCGGCATCACCCCTTCTACTCCTCCTCTCATTCCTTTTGCTACATCCCTCAACCCTTCCATATTTTTGCACCATTCAACTAACCTCCTCTCTCCTTCAATGTCATGATCAACCCCTACAAATTTTATTTTTATTGAATCGGATGTGACCTCCTCAATAATAACACCATCATCCCTATTTTGCAAAGAGTTACTATGATCAAGGTTGTTGACATTTTAAATATACACTTGCACTAAACCTCCCACGATGGAACATAGCCCAAAAGACTCTCCTAACGCTGCTATTACAATTCTCAATGGTTTGCACCCTCCTTACCAAACAAACCCCCACTGTCCTACATGTGTAGCTATCTCATTTCTCCTTCCCAAATCCTTCATCATTCTCCCCCACTTCCCGATCCACTCCAACACATTATCTGCAATAACTCCTCTCTCCACTTCTGTGAATCCTCCCTTCCCCATGCTGATGATCCAACCACATCAACACCTTTCTCTAAAGGCACTCTAGTTGGCACAAATGCATCCATTGGACAATGCACCTACATGAAACTATTGTAGGACTCTTCAAATTCCTCACATGCACACCTACTTGGATGATCCTCCAATAACCTTTCATCTTCCTTTTTGAACTTCATCAAGCCTAGCTAGCTAATATTCTTGCTTGCCACCGATTTCTTCCAAGAACATACCCTTTGCTTGCACCAACACCTTCTTCCCTTCTATACTTAACACCAAGTGCTCTCTGATATCCTCCATTCTTGGAGTATCAACTAATACCCTAGTTGCCTGTAAAGAATCACCATAATATTTATATTCCTCCCAACATACCCACCGACCCTAAGGAAGAGCCACCTGCCTCACAACCGCCTCCTTCCAGGCCACAATAGGAAGGACCCTAATTTCAACCTAGGTTCTCCTTATACAGCAAGCATCCTCCATTATCCATTTCCTTTCCACGCTAAACATTTCATACAATAGACTACCTTCCTCTAATTTAGCTTGAGAAGCTTCAAGAAATTCAAAGGTGAGGAGATACTTAAATCTTCCAAGATCTCTTACCTTGCAAAGAATGCTCCATGACGCCATCAGCCTCTATATCATAAGATCCAGCAGCAAAGTTTGTGTACCTTCCACAATAATGCTCCTATGCAACTACTCTAACTCTTCCTTATCAACCTACACCTAGATTATTCTCCCTTCAATTTTCCATCTAGTAACTCCTGTATATGACCTATCATCTCTCCATGCAGGCCTCTATATCGAAGGTATTAGTCTGCTCTTCAACCCATTCCTACAAGCCTAGTCTATTTGCACCACCTGACCTTATCTTCCAAAACTTGCCATTTTAATGTACAGCTTGAGGCCATGTAGCAGCACGCCATTGCATTTCCTCACCTTCTCCCTTGCCCCTCTTTCATCGCCAAACCGCACAAAACCAAACAGAATCTTCAACCCCTACCTTACCTTCCTACTAATGTACACATTCTCCACCTTCCCTGCAACATCAAATAACTCCTAGACTTCCCCCGCCATACCATTTTTGTGGACAATGGTAAAAAGCTCCCTAGCCGTTCAAATAAATCTCTAGCTAGAATAGTGATGTTTCGATTCTTTAGGTGGGATAGTAACCTTCCTTGCTTCTCTTTAAACTGAACAAGCATGGTAGGTGGGAGCTCAGGTGCTGACTTTGGGCAAGAGGTTAGTGATAGAGTTGGTCGAAAATGAAGCTTGGGGAAAAGGATGTTTGTTGATGGCTTGTCGAGAATTAGGTTTGGATGATGATAACATAGGAAGCTCGATGTTCCCTGCATGGTGCATGGTTAGGGTAACACTGTAGATGCATGGTGGTCTTCTTTCTTGCAGTGGTTAGTGCTTTCCTCCATAATCTACTTTTTGTATTAACCTTACCTTGTAAAACAAAACAAACCAACGCTCCATTCTTACAGGAGTTGTGCCTACCCAAACTTTATTAACTGCCCTCTTAATATGATTGTTTATCAGATTTTGGTGCTCGAAATTATAGAATGCTCTACTAATGGACATACCTGTGTATTCTCCTAGCTCCTTATGAGCATTGTTCTTCCATCTCCTTAATTATTGCTCAAACTTACACCTTCAAACGTCATCAGAACCCACACCTCTTCCTATTATTCCCATGGTGAACTGAACAAAACTAACAGAATCATAATCGATTCGTCAAATGGGGTCGTGAGAACGTAATTGTTCTCTATCGTAATTGACGATTTTAGCAAAAAAAAGTATTAAACTCTAGTTTCATAACCCTAAATATTGTAACGTACACCCTCGCTCTATTACAGACATATATATATATATAGAGAGAGAGAGAAAGGCTCATGTGCGAACTTATTTATTTGGTACAAACGTAGGAACAGATTCTGACCGTCGGATCTAAATTAGATCCAACGGTCGAACGATAAAAACGACACTTACCTTCGCCGAGCCTTCACGCCCCTCTGCAATCTGCCCGCCCATTCTGTTTCGACTTTGTACTGAGCGGCGAGTGTAGAGCACCCGACCACTAGATCCCTTCGCGCCTGCCTCTCCCTCTCCATCGCACCTCTCTCCCTTTCCATCGCACCTATCTCCCTCTCCATCGCACCCGTTTCTCCATCTCTCCCTCGCCATTTCTGCTTCTGCATCTCTCCATCGACCTGCTCCTCCCATCTTCTGACAGATCGAGCGAAGTACTCGACCTCCCTCAATTTCCACTCCTCCTCTAATCCAACAAGCTTCGTAGACCAGCAGACAAGCTCAGTCGCTGTTCTCTTCGACCAGACCTCAGCTCCTCCATTCTTCAATCGCCACTACACTGCTAAACAGAGACAAGGAGAAGCAGCGGAATCGCGACCTCAACAGGAGCACAGAGGTATTCCATTTTCTGTTCTGTGTTTATAGTCGGAGGTTCGACTGGCATTTTCGTAATTATAACGAAATTGAGTATTGTGTAATTCCTTGAGTTTGATTTGGTTGTTCCTCTCATTGATGTAGATGCTGCCTTAGGATTAAATTATTTTTTCTCTGTTTTTGTTTTCCGCTTTCTTATGCGAACTGTCATCGCTTTCTTATTAATTTCCATTTTCAATAGATTCAACAGTCATAGGCGGTCACTGGCAGCAGTATTCTGCTAGATAGCTGGGCTAATGAACATTCACTCCGCCTCTTTAATGTCCTGGTGGATTGTCCTTAGGACTTACTGTATCTTTGTTCTGAAAGATTTTTAGCTTTAGGGGAGGATGGACGTTTGGAATCTTTCGTCGATGAGATCATTTCAAAACTAGGGCTAGACAATGTAGTCCATGTGATCTCAAGTGATGTCTCTGATTGCATGATCACCGTGGGAAATAATTTGATGCAGAAACATGCATCAATTTTCTGCACGGCAAGTTACACCTATTGCTTAAAGCTCATGCTTTAAAAAATTGGCAAGCTACCTTTAGTGGAAGAGACACGTCATAACATTTGAAATGGTTAGGCTGCTAGCTTATGGTCGGAGGTTCAATTGGCATTTTCTATTTTGTGTTTAAGGGGTTTAGGGTTTAGGGTTTAGAGGGTTTAGAGGGTTTAGAGGGTTTATGGTTTAGGGTTTAGGGTTTAGGGTTTAGGGTTTAGAGGGTTTAGGGTTTAGGGTTTGGGGTTTAGAGGGTTTAGAGGGTTTAGGGTTTAGGGTTTAGGGTTTAGAGGGTTTAGAGGGTTTATGGTTTAGGGTTTAGGGTTTAGAGGGTTTAGGGTTAGGGTTTAGGGTTTAGGGGGTTTAGGGTTTAGGGTTTAAGGTTTAGGGTTTAGGGTTTAGAGGGTTTAGGGTTTAGGGTTTAGAGGGTTTAGGGTTTAGGTTTAGGGTTTAGGGTTAGGGTTTAGAGGGTTTAGGGTTTAGGGTTTAGGGTTTAGACGGTTTAGGGTTTAGAGGGTTTAGGGTTTAGGGTTAGGGTTTAGAGGGTTTAGGGTTTAGGGTTTAGGGTTTAGGGTTTAGAGGGTTTAGGGTTAGGGTTTAGAGGGTTTAGGGTTTAGGGTTTAGAGGGTTTAGGGTTTAGGGTTTAGGGTTTAGAGGGTTTAGGGTTTAGAGGGTTTAGGGTTTAGGGTTTAGAGGGTTTAGGGTTTAGAGGGTTTAGGGTTTAGGGTTTAGGGTTTAGAGGGTTTAGGGTTAGGGTTTAGAGGGTTTAGGGTTTAGGGTTTATGGTTTAGAGGGTTTAGGGTTTAGGGTTTAGGGTTTAGGGTTTAGGGTTTAGAGGGTTTAGGGTTTAGGGTTTAGGGTTTAGGGTTTAGGGTTTAGGGTTTAGAGGGTTTAGGGTTTAGGGTTTAGAGGTTAAGAGGGTTTAGGGTTTACAGGGTTTAGGGTTTACAGGGTTTAGGGTTTACAGGGTTTAGGGTTTAGGGTTTAGAGGGTTTAGGGTTTAGAGGGTTTAGAGGGTTTAGGGTTTAGGGTTTAGAGGGTTTAGGGTTTAGGGTTTAGGGTTTAGAGGGTTTAGGGTTTAGGGTTTAGGGTTTAGGGCTTAGGGTTTAGTGTTAGGGTTTAGAGGGTTTAGGGTTTAGGGTTTAGAGGGTTTATGGTTTAGGGTTTAGGGTTAGGGTTTAGAGGGTTTATGGTTTAGTGTTTAGGGTTTACAGGGTTTAGGGTTTAGGGTTTAGAGGTTTGGATATAGGTTTGGGTTAGTTTTTTGGTTTGGTATTATTAAAATCTTGAATGTTGATTTAATTTTGATCTAATGGTTGAGATTGGTTCTTATGTTTGTATAATAAAAAAAGTTTGCATGTGAACCTCACCCTATATATATATATATATATTAACAAATTGCTCAATAAAAATCAAGGAGTGGAGCCTAAAGATAATGATGAATGATTAATGGCGTTAAACATTTGGAAGGGAAGAAATTAAGTTCTTTAGCTTATAATTTTGAAAAACATAAGAAGGGGAATGGTAGAGACGAAGGAGGGTAAAAGAGGAAAGAGAAAGTGCGGTCAGAAAGAGAAATAGGATGGGTTTGAAAAGAAATATTGATGGGTTTACCGTTAGGGGAAGACAAGAAAAGAAACACGAACAGTTAAAGTGGACTAGCCGATGCCGATCCATGTCCCGACTTAGAAGAGAGAAGGTGAGCATGGGTAGTGGATTGGACCAAGCTAAACCAGGTTATCCATAGTTCAAGTTTTAAAATAATATAAGAAATAGATTGTGTTTTCATTTAGTCTTAAGGGCGACATTTGGGTTATACCTCTACGAGCACGTAAGGACAAAAGGACAGGTTCAACGATGTCAAGCCTAAGACTAACATTAACTCAGTTTACATGTTATCATCATTGGCTACTTACGCACACACCCATAAGATATTACTAATATCCAAAAATAAAGAGAATAATAAAAAATGAGTAAATTTTTGGGCCCAACTTACGTAAAATCCGATAACCCCTATTCTACTACAATTACCAAAGTTAACACTAATAATATCTGATCATCGTACTTTTAACTTGACGCTTTTCTCTCTTTAATTTGTCTACATTTCCCAATCTACCCTAAATATAGAAGAGACCAAATTTTTAGGACAAGTAGAAAATAAATTAGGATAATTCAAAATAGGATTGAGAATAGTGTTTAATATTGTAGTAACAATATCATCCCCCTTTCTTGAAAGGGTTTCATCCTCGAAACTTGGGAAAAATCAACAAAAGGATATAGATCATAAATGTTAAAGGTGAGATGTATAACACCATAATTTTCTGGCAAGTCAATTTTATATACATTATCATTCACCGTGAGAGTCAATATTTTCCCTTTGATGATTTGGAAACTGATATTTAAGCAAATGGACCCAAACAAGGTCACCTAGTTAAAATATAACCTTCCACCTGTGATGATTAGCACGAGCACCCATCTTTGTATTCCGTTTGCGAATGTGTGTGGAAATTGATTCCTAGGGCTCTTTGAGGGATTTAACATGGGACTCATCATTGCTTGACACTCATTGGGATGGTGGCAATGGGGATAAGTCTAAGTTGTGCATAGATTAAAACCATAAGCAACCTCAAACGGAGATTTACCGATGGTTGAGTAGAGAGTCTGATGTAAGCAAATTCAATATGGGGTAGAGTAGACTCCCATTGTTTGGAATTGTTATCAAGAATATCTCAAAGCATGTTTCCAAAGGTATGATTAATGACCTCCATTTGCCTATTAGTTTATGGGTGACAAGAGGTGGAGAAAATTAGTTTTATACCCAATTTCCCCTGAAGAGTCCACCAAAAGTGAGAGATGAAATTAATTAATGTCCTAATAAAATACAATGGTCCTAAAGACACCATGAAGCTTGACTATGTTAGAGAAGAAATAGCCAACAATGATGATATCATCATTAGTCTTATGGCAAGGGATGAAATGGGCTATTTTTAAAAAGTGATATACAACTACCATGATAGTCTTTATTCTTTTAGAGTGAGGAAGGCCTAAAAAAAAGTCCATAGACACATCAATCTAAGGCTAACTAGGAATAGGGAGAGGTGTGTACAAGTTGTGGGAATGGGTAATCGACTTAGCACACTTGCATGAAAGACAATTAGCACAAAAACGTAATACATCTCTTTTCATATGTGGCCAATAAAAAAGCTCAGTAAGTATGTTATGGGTCTTAGCTTAGCTAAAGTGACCCATTAGTCCACCCCCATGGGATTTAGATAGAAGTAACTCCCTAAATGAGCTATGAGGAATGCACAACCTATTTCTCGAAATAAGTAGCTGTCATAGAGGTAGAATTTGTTAAATGAATCAATTTGACACTTAGCAAAGATCTTATGGAAGTCCTCATCATTTGGGTATAGTAATTTAAGATGTGGAAACCACAAAAGGTTAGCATCAACAGTGGCTATGAGTGTGTGTAGTCTACTAAGGGCATCGGCTACCTTATTATCTCCCTTCTTATATTTCAAAATATATGGGAAGGTCACAATAAATTCAATCCAATTAGATCACCTACAGTGAAGCTTCCCTTGAGTTTTTAGTTACCCTATATCCTAATGATTAGTATGGATAATGAACTCTCTAGGGGAAAAGCAATGTTTCCACACTTCGAAGGATCTAAGAAGGCCAAAGAGTTCTTTCTTAGAAGTAGAAAAGTTCACACAAGCATCTTTCAATTCACACTATAATATGTAATATGTCAGTTTTCCTGAGACAAGCTATTCCTATATTGGAGGCATCACAATTGATCTCAAATACCTTATCAAAGTTGGGCAGCGCTAAGACAGGGGTCTTGATAAGTTTTTCTTTCAAAAGTTCAAAAGACTTTTCTTGGGTAGGACCCCACTGAATTTCAATGAACCTTTCGACAAAACCATTCTAGGGGGCTGCTATGGTGCTAACGTGAGGGACAAACCTCATATAAAAGCCACATAAGCCATGGAAACTCTTAACTTGAGACGCATTCTGAAATGCCCCAAAAATCTTAATTTTAAGAATTTTAGTTTAATAAGGATTTATTAGGAAAATTAATTAAATTAATTATTTTTATTAGAATAGAAGGAAATTATAAATATTTTAATGAGAGAAAATTTAGGTGTTTTGTTAATTAAAATGGAATTTAGGAAAAATCTTTCAAAAATCTTAAATTAGCCTAAAAAGGAAATTTAATATTATTTTATTTAAATATTAATATTTTTAAATATCCAAAATATTCAAATTAATTTAAATACCTAACTTACCTAGTTTTCTCTTTTCCTTTTTCCCTTTTTCCTTTTCTTTTACCTTTTCTTTCCTTTTTCTTTCTTTTCTTCCTTTTTTCCTTTTCTTTTCTTCTTCTTCTTCTTCCCAATTAGGCGTGCATTCTTGTGACCCAATCCTTTCCACCTTTTTCTTCCTTCAGTGTGGCCGAGGGATGAAATGTCGTTCTTTCTTTCTTCTTCCCCCAGAACGCAGTGTTCCATTTAAAAAAATTTATCCTATGTCGCTGGCCCGGTTCTTCCCTTTTCTTTTCTTTTCTTTCTTTTCCCTAGCCTGCTGGTCCGTCTTCTTCTTCTTTCTTCCTGATCTCCCACTATCAGCCTATAACTCCATTCGTCCCCAAAAATGGCACCACTGGCTATGCACATCTTGACCAGTCGTTCTCCTCTCTTTCTCTTCCCCCTAAATTGCCAGTCAACATGACCCAACCCACCTCCCTTTTCTTTAGCGCAAAATCCTCCTTTTCCAGCGCAAATAAGCTACCACGATTTGAATTTTGTGCCGGCTAATTGGCATTGCCGATGACCCTAATCCTACCTGCCCTATTCGCTTGCCGACCCACAAAACCTTACCCTCTCATCTAAGCTCTATAAATACTCCTCATTAGCTCGATCTCGGGTCTTTTACCCGCAACCCATCAAAATCCCTCATGTGCACCGCCGCCACTTCAGGAACCCCTTCTGCCACAGTTGGCCAACTTTGCCGCCTGCTCTACCCACCTAAGTCCTCCTTGCACTACCCCCTAACCAACTACACCACCCATCTCCCTCGATTCTCCTTGCATAAGCCATCCCGACTATGCAAAGTAGCCCCCTCAACTAACTTCTTCGCCCTTCGTGCCACCTTTAACCACCAATCCTGCTGCTACCACTACCTTCTACACCTTCCAAAAGCACCTAGAGACCCTCCTCCATCTCCCCCTACTCTTCTTCTCCTCTTCCTCCCTCTCCTCCTCTCTTTCTCTTCTTCTTCCCCATTTGACCACCGCCACCGTGCGCCACCATCCTCATTCTACTCCTCTTTCTCTAGGCAATCACAAACATCCCTACTTCCACCCTTATTCTCCCTCTCTTTTTCTTAACCCTCAACTTTTTCCCTTTTCTTCTCTTTTTCCGGCTACCATCGTCGCCGCCATGCACCATCACCGGTGCCATCTATCACCACCAGTCTAAGGTGGAACCCTAAACCCTCTCAACCCTTTTCACTCTTTAATTAAGCTTCATTTTATTTTATTTCATTTTAGCCTATTATTCGAATATATTATTATTTATATTATAATTATTATGTATTAATATTATTTTTATTAGGTTCAATATTATTATTTTTGTTATTTCTTAAAAGGGTTGAGACCCTATTAGGTTTATTTAGATTATTAGTATTAGTATTATTACTATTATTAGCATTATTATGAGTTATTATTATTATTGTTGTTGTTGTTGTTGTTGTTGTTGTTGCTGCTGCTGCAATTATTATTATTATTTTGTAATTTCTATTATTATTTCATTATTATTATTATTGCTATTTTTATTAATAATGTTCTAATGTTATTATTAGCATTATTTTGGTGTAGGGTTGAAGACCTTAGTTCACCATCCGTTTTAAATCATATTATAATTATTAGTATTTTTAGTATTATTCTTATCGTTATTATTAATATGGTATTATGTTATGAAAAACCAAGTCTTAGAATAAGTTAGTAATTAATAGTATTTTTGGTAGAAAGGAATCTAACTTTAGGTTTTCCCTCATATAGGTGAGATCAGTCAAAGCCTTAAGGAGGCGTAGGAGCGTGCTCCAACACCGGTGTCGTTTTAGGTAAGGGTGTAGCTAAGGCCACTTGTATGTAATGTGTTTTACATGCCTTGCATGCCAAGTGATATGAAATATGATGTATTTTATGTGTATTTTTATAACTATTATATATGCGGTATGACGTGGAGTTGAGGTATGTTCATGAGATATTTTATGGCATGTGTATAATATATGTAAGTTATGTTTTTATTGTGATATGGTGTGGTCCATAAGACATGCATGCTAGGTTATGTAATATGATGATATGAAGTGAAATGATATGGGGTTCACCTAAGTGTTATATAACCATGCATGGAGGAATCTAGGGTTGCATGGAGGAATCTAGGATTTGCATGGAGGAATCTAGGGTTGCATGGAGGAATCTAAGGTTCTACATGGATGGATTTAGGGTTTGCATGGTTGAATCTAGGGTTTCACGAGTGTAGGGTTTTGCATGAAAAAGTTTGAAGGGTTGCATGAGGGATATAAAGTTTGCATAGGAGTAAATTTTACGTATGGAAAGTTAATTTGAGGTGTGAGGAAGGTGATGGAAGTGTTGTTTGGGCATTTTAATGTGTTGAATGAAAAATAGTACGTGGGATAGTATAAGAGCACATATGAGACCGATCTAGGGTTTTGTATGGTGGTTAGGGTTTGGTATGGCTACTTGGGGTTTGTGTGGTTGTATATGTACTTGGTGAGTAAGTGTGATGATGAAAGTGGAATCTATGGGTTGTGATGAAAGGTGTTTTAAAATAATTTAAATTGTGTAAGGTAGAGTAGGATGGACCATTTAGGTCAAACCTAGGGTTTCTGGGTAAAAAGCATAAAGAAAGAAATGAGTGGGTAGGAAGTGAAAAATTAGTGGGCTTTGGCCCACACACGTGGGGGAAATGGACTCTAATGAAAGTTTGGTAAAGAGGAAAGGATAATGGGATAAGTTAGGAGGTTCATGAGACTATGAGTGAGACGGGTTCTTTTGGGGGAATAAGTGTAGAGGAAGTTAGTCATGCATGTCTAGAGTGAAATTTCTAAATAAGACACTTAAGACATTAATCATTTAAAGAGAAAGATTGTTGAGTCGGGACTAGCCAATCCACTGGTTAGGAATAGTGGTTAGGCATTTTAGCCTACATGTGATCGATCCACTGGCTATAATAGTGGTTAGGAACTTTAACTTTATGCCCTGTGTGTTTTTGGCCCACTAGCTATAATAGTGGGGGATCCTGAGCTCAATAAACCAAAAATTGAGTTTGCTAAGTCACTTAAAAGATACTAATTAGTTACAGTGGAATACCATGCGAGTAGGAACTAAATCGATCCACCGGTAAGGAATAGTGGTTAGGGTTTTACCCTATACGTGATCGATCCACCGGCTATAATAGTGATTAGTGCATGATGCTCTATTCGTGACCGAGCCACCGGATAAAATAGTGGGAGGTTGCTGTAATATCATGGACTTGATAAAGAGTATGGTGTGGAATGAGTATGATCCATAAAAGATTAATTAAGTAATTAATCTGAATTATAAATGGCCTCCGATTATTATTTTTTTCCGAAGTGATCATATGTTGTTTTATTTTCATCTGGTCTGAATTATGTGCTTATATCTGGTCCGAATTATTTTCACTAACCATCTGTTTTATGGGTTCTAGTCATTCCTACTAGTAGGAGGCCCATCTAATGTGTTGTAGGTATGTAATACCTATTTTGATGCCATTGATTTCCATGAGGCATCAAGCGGGGCTAAGTGATAATCACGAGCTGGTTCGATTCTTGGAGTAGCATGGCCAGTTTCTCTTCTCATGATATTATTATCCCTTGTTATCATTTCTTCTATGTAATGAATTTTTAGAATCAACTTTAATGTTCGTAGACATTATTCCGTTTCAAAGAACTTGCTCTCGTACTTTGAATTATGTAAACATTCATGTGTACTCTGAGTTACGTATTTATGAACTTTTGGTTTAAGTATAAATTTGAGTATTGAGGATAATATTTTCTTAGCCTTAGCACTTGGCACTAGAACGGTTTGAGTGAACCAGTCGATACTAAGTGTGGCGGTAACATCCCCAGGATTCACGGGTTTTTAATTTAAGTGTTTCTAATTTTTTTAAAACAAGAATAGTAAATTTTGGGGTGTTACACATTCTTAGAAATAGGCCACTCTTTGATGGCTTCAACCTTTTCTTCATCTACTTGTATCCCGTTTTTGCTCACCACAAAACCCAAAAAGACCACACTCTCAAGATAAAAGCAACCTTTAGATATGTTTGTAAATAAGTGGTCTTGCCTAAGGATGTTTAGCACAAATTTAATATGTATGAGATGGTAATCATGGAATTTACCATAAATAAGGATGTTATTGAAGTAAACAACAACAAATTTACTGATAAATTCATGTAACACAAGATTCATTAAGCGCATGAAAGTGCTAGGAGCATTAGAGAGCCCAAAAGGCACGAGAAGCTACTCATACAGGCAAAAGTTAGTCTTGAATGCCATTTTCCATTCATCACTCGCCTGCATCTGAATTTGGTAATACCCACTTTTGAAATCAATTTTGGAAAAAATCATGCTCCTTTTTAATTAATTTAGCATATCATCCAAGCAAAGAATGGGGTAGTGATATTTAAAGGTAATCTTATTCACAGTGCGAGAGTAGATGCAGATGCGCCATGTTCCATCCTTTTTCTGGAACTAAGAGAGAGGGTATCACCCTTAGACTCATACTTTCCCTTATATATCCCTTCTCAACCAACTCACTAACTTGCCTTTTTAACTCCTTTACTTCTTCGAGGTTAGCTTAGTAAGCGGGATAGTTTGGGATGCTATAGATCAAGATGAAATTGATTTAGTGTTCTATTTCGCTAGGAGGAGGGAATCAATTAGGAACTTCCTCAAGAAAGAAGTTAAAGTATTCAAAAATCAGGCTTTGGATATCAAGAGGAAGGGACTTGATATGGTCAGGAGAGGACTAAAGGCACTCTTTGTAGAACATCATGAGGATAGGTAGGTTATGGAAAAAGGAATGGGTAATGTCCCTTTTCTGAGTAAAGAAACTAACCTGTCATTTGTTGTTATCCTTATCCAAAAGGTTCAATTTAGAAGGTCACTCATCTTTCCTAGGATCGTATTCAGCCTTTAGCTTTATTTAGTACTCATTGACCTAGGCAAGGGAGAGGGGGCTAAAGTATACTTCTTATCACCTTTGTGTATGGTGTACCTATTTTTGTAAGCATCATGAATAACTAGCCTATCAAACTACTAGGGACGTCCAAGGAGGACATGACTAGCATGCTTATACACCACATCACAAAGAACTTCATCCTCATGCCAACCAATTTTGATACTCAAAAAGACTTATCTATTCACCTTAATTTTCCCAAGTTCATTTAGCCATTGAAGTCTATAGGAGTGCCTAGTGGTAGGAAGACTCAACTTGCAAACCAGCACTGTGCTAGCCATGTTGACACAACTTCCATTTTTAATGATAAGGCTCCTATTAAGGTCGTTTATATGGCATCATGTGTCAAAGATGTTTTCTCTTTACTCTACATTTGGCTTAATCTTAGCTTATAAGTTAAGAGACCTACGAATGATGAAAGACTCAACATTAGGGTACTCAACATCAGAGTCATAATCATTAGTCTTGCTAGGTACTTCATCCTCATTTTCAAAACCTAAAATAATTTCACTATCTTGAAGTATTATAATCCTCTTGTTAGGACATTAGGCTTGGACATGTCTATGACCTTCATATTTTAAACATTTGATGTTTTGAGATAACCCAAAGCTACTAGGAATAACAATCACTTTTGCCTTTTTAGAGAGAGCTTGAAGAGTTTTTGTGGGTTAAAATCCCTCAATTTTTGAAAGTTCCAGGGGTTTAACTATAGAGGAAGATTCGAGAGGACAGGAGTAAGAGATCTTGTTTTGAGAAGTAGAGTGGTTACTGCCTCGAGATGATTTTAGTTATTTTTCAACTTTTTTAGTGAGATTAAGAAGTTGGAGCATAGAGTCATAAGCATGTAAATCCACTTAGTTGGAAATGTCAGAATTCAAGCCCAAAAGGAAGCAAGCCATCGTGGCTTCCTCTTCCTCATAAAAGTTCAATTTAATAAGGACAATTTCCATTTCCTTATAGTATTCATCAATAGGGTTGGGGCCTTGTTCAATAAATTAAAGCTTCTGATTTATCACGTGTATAATGAGGAGGAATGAACCTACACCTCATTATTTCCCTAAGTTGGGGCAAATAGGTCATAGGAGGCTTGTGCATTCTCGATCCCTAACAAGCTTACCCCACCAAGATATTACATAAGCCAAAAATTCAACAACAACTAACTTGACTTTTTTCTCATCGGAGTAGTTATGAAAATCAAAAAACAAGTTCAATTTTACGTTCCCATTCATGGTAAGAATTGGGGTCACTAAGGCCGTGAAATTGAGGGATTTATATCTTTATCTCATTTAAACCCCTATCTTGCTCATCGTCGTTTACCCTATGATTTTGATTATTGAGTTATTCATCACCTCCCATAGATTCTTGGTTGACATTTTCTATGTCACTATTATTATGATTGTAAGTTATATGTTGGTTTACAGTTTGATTAGAACCCTCATTAGTGATCCAAACCTCAATATTTCCAATTCTATTAGTTAATGTTTAAAATTTCTCAACAAATGATGTGAGCAAGTCAATATGTAAATCAATGGCCATATTTAAAAAAAAAATTAAGCTAAGAGGTAATGGGAAAATAGTAGCACTTCACACAGATACGATTGATAACAACATGAATATCTAGGTAAAGTAGAAATAGTATATAAGTGGAAATAGGTAAAGTAGGCAAAGCCCGACCTGCCTCCCCTCTTCCTTTTCTTTCCTTTCTCCCCGACCGGGCTAGCCTGCTTCTTATTTCCCTTCGGCAAGCCTGCACGCCCATCGCGCCCAGCCTTCCCCCTCCCCTTCTTCTTCTTCTTTATTTCTTCTTCCTCTTTCCCTAGCGAAATTCCCGACCCTCGCCATCTCTGCCACCCCACCTGCAACTCCCTCTCCCCTATTGCTTCACCCTATCTCCCTCTCTCTTCCTCTCGTCATTTTCCAGCCCTACCGGCCCCACCATCTCTATTTCTCCCTCTCCTTACCATTGTCATACCCCTCTTCTCCTCCCTCTCCCTGCCATTGCCATACCTCTCTTCTCCTCCCTCTCCCTACAACCCCCATTCCCCTACCACCCTATTGCTACCCCTTGAGCTGCCCTATTCCCTTCTCTCTCTTCCACTTCTTTTTCTTCTTCCTTCCCTGCCCCATTCTACATTTTCCCGAGCCTCTCCACGCCTTCCCCAACCCTACTTCTTTCCTTTCTTCTCCTCCCACCTCTTACCCTGTTTTTGCTTCGCCACCCAACTCCGCCGCTACCGCTACCTCAACAGCCTCCTGTACCACCCCTTGCCACCCTCTCCCTCACCCCCAATCGATCACAACACCCATTGAGCCACCCCGTAGCCTATTTATTCCTCCTACCTTCTTTTTCTCTTCTTTCTCTCCCTTCTTGGTAGCCACCCTGCACCACCTCGATCCACCGTTGTTCCGCCGTCTCTGCCACCACTTGAGCCACCAAACTAACCCCTACAACTGTCTCTACCACCCCTAAGCCTCCTTTGGCCGAAACCACCACCTACATGCCTCTATTTTCCTTCCTCCTCAGTCCATCCCTCTCGACCTATCTCAGAAGCCCCTCTTCGCAGCCGTCGTCGCCCTTAGCCGCTGTCAACCCATCCCCGAACACCACCTACACCTCCACTCCACTTATGCACCATTCCCTTACCCCATATCCTCCCCCACATACCCTTTTTCTTAGCCCCAAAACCCCAACCCGGAAATAGCCTATTTTCCCTCCTTTCACCCACTTTTGAGCCTCTCCTCTCATTTCTTAGCATGCAGCTTATGCTGCATCAGCAAGATAAGCTGCTACATGCTTGGTTATGTTTTGTTTAATAAATTTTAAGGTATAATAATATTTTAATTTAAGTATTTGATTAATTAAGTGTTATAAAGCCTTATACTTTAATTTTTAGTATTTCTAATGTAATAAGTCTTGATATTATTTTTAGGTATTGGTTTTGATAATCAAAGCTTGAACCTTTAACTCGAATACCATTAAGGGTCATTTTTGTAGGAATCAAGATAACCGTTAAATCCTACTTAAACACATGGATTAACGTATGTTAGCAGATTATGACTTTTAATATTTTATTATGCTTAATATATGTTGTTTACTATTATATGTATAGTTTCTTGTGATGTTTGATAAAGAGGAAGCATGTTAGGTTATATGTTATGTATGGAAATATTGTTTAAGGTAAGAGTTTGGTTGTTAATGAAAATGTTAAGTATTATCCATGTTGTATTATGCTATTGTGATCTTTAATGCATGGTTAATATTTTGTGAGCCTTAGGGGTTTTTTACTAATGTATCTTGTACAAGAAAATGGTCTAGTATATATATGGGTGCTAATAAGTATTATATGAAATATGAGAGTTATGGATGAGGTATTAATATTAATATTAATATTTTATGTAGTAATGATAATTTAATGTAAGTGGTGTACTAAGGGGCAAAATGGTAATTTTTAATTAAAAAGGGTATTATGGAAATTTTGGAGGTAAGGGCAAAGTGGTAATTTTGTAATTAAAAGGTAAGAGGGTAATTTTGGAATTAAGGGATAAAATGGTAATTTTGGAGGCAAGGGTAAAATGATAATTTAGTAATTAAAGGGTAAAATAGTAATTTTATAATTAAAGGGAAAATGATAATTTTGTAATTAAGGGTAAAATGGTAATTTTGTAATTAAAGGGCAAAAGGATAATGTTATAATAAAAGGGCAAAATGGTAATTTTGTAATTAAGGGGTAAAATGGTAATTTTGTAATTAAAGGAAAAAAGGGTAATTTTATGATTAGAGGAAAAAATGATAATTTTGTAATAAAAATGTAAAATGGTAATTTTGTAATTAAAGGACAAAATGGTAATTTTGTGATTGAAGGGCAAAATGAAAATTTTAAAATTAAAAGAGGTAAAATGATAATTTCGTAATTAAGGATAAAATGGTAATTTATAAGTGAAAGGGTGTTATGGTAATTTTTGGAAGTTAAGGGGTATAATGGTAAATTTGAAAGTAAAGGGGTAAAATGGTAATTTTGTAAATAAAAGAGGTAAAGTGGAAATCAGAAGGGAGTAACTTGGCAATTTTAATAATTGAGAAGGGTAAAATGATAATTTAATAAAAGAGAAGGGTAAAATGGTAATTTAATAATAGAGAAGGGTAAAATAGTAAATATGATAAATGTGAAGGGCAATTTGGTAATTTAACCAACTAAAGGGGTAATTTGGTAATTAGGATAATGCACGAGGGTAATTTGGTAATTTAACCAACTAAAGGGCAATTTGTTAATTATAATAAAGGAAATGGGCAAATTGGTAATCTAACCAACCAAATGGGAAATATATTAAGTGTAACAATTACGAAGGATGATTAGTGGCCTAATAAGTGTGGGAGATAGCTCGATAACATAAATCGAGAAAAGGTGTAGCTAAGGCCGAATGTGTGCTACATGTCCTACATGCCTTAGATGCCCTATATAATTTATATGTCGTGTTCTATATGCTATTATCTTAACTATTTCATGTGTGGCGTGGCTTGGGACCAAGATGTGTTCATGTGTCCTCTTTTGGTATGTGCTAATACAGATATGCTGTAAGATATGATGTGATGTGATGTGGCCCCTTTAGGACATGCATGCTAGGATAATTAATGTGATGATGTGGGATGGAGGCATGAAAAGGAGAAATGGGATAGAAAGATAACTAAGGGGAAGTAAGTTGGCTAACATAGGTAAAGATGACCTAAATAATCCATGAGTGGATGAGTAAAGGGAACTTAAATAAAATGGAAGAGTAGGAGAATCGAGGGTTTGCATGGGATGATTAGAGTCTGCATGAGGGCAAACTTTACATATGGAAAGTTGCCTCGGGGCATGAGGAAGGTAATAGAAGTGTCATTTGGGTGTTTGGGGGCTTCGGGCAAAAAATAGTACGTGGGATAGTATAAGGGTGAGTAGGAGACCAAGCTAGGGTTGGGAGGAAACCCTAATGTGAGAAGGTGGAAAAAGAAAAAGAAAATAATAAAAATAAACGAGAATGTGTGGGGTAGAAAGTGAGGGTTGGATATAAGGGTTGTGACGTGTAGGGTGTTGAAATAGTTGGGATGTGTAAGGCAGAGAAGGTGGGCCACATAGGCCCAAATTAGGGTTTCTAGAGAAAACCCTAGGGTAAGGCGGTGAGTGGACCTTGGGTATAAAGCATGGGCCTTGACCCATACACTTAGGAGTCAGGCTTCCAGTGTGAGAAGGTGGATTAAGGGAAGGATGTCAGGGCGAGTTAGGAGGTGTAGAAGTCTCAAGATATGGGAAAGAACCTCTAGGGAGGATAAGTGTGGATATAGTTAGCCATTCATGTCAAGGGTGAAATGCTTTTGATTAAGATACGATTAAGACACTAATCACATAAAGAGGAAGATGTTGAGCCGGACCCAGACCGGTCCACCGGGGAATAATAGTGGCCAAATGCATTTTAACCTGCATGACCGTTCCACCGGCTATAATAGTGGGGGAATCCATGCTCAACAAA
The DNA here is from genome assembly GCA_030549775.1 of Tamarix chinensis. Classification (NCBI taxonomy): domain Eukaryota; kingdom Viridiplantae; phylum Streptophyta; class Magnoliopsida; order Caryophyllales; family Tamaricaceae; genus Tamarix; species Tamarix chinensis. Next base: position 2,758,549 of record CM060175.1, on the reverse strand, counting down.
CCAAACATAAAAACAATAAGGCACGGGGAAGACACTAATTACTTACAGTGGAACACCTTGTGAGTTGGGGCCAGACCGGTCCACCGGCGAATAATAGTAGCCAAGAGCGTTTTGCCCAACATGACCCGTCCACCGGCGAATAATAGTGGCCAGGAGCCTTTTACCCTACATGACCATTCCACCGGCTATAATAGTAGGGTTCTCAGACTCACAAGGACATTTATAATATAAGATGATTGATTAATGATAGATTAATGGCCTTAAGGCCCTAAAAGTATCGATTGTTCATTATGGCCTATTAACATTTGGTTGACTTGTTAAGTATACGAATGCGCGAAAGTGAATATTAATTATGCACCATTAATATCCGATTGCCTTGAAAAATATGTGATTGTACGGATCTGAACATTATGTTTACACCTATCATAATGTATGGATACAGTATTATATCATGTGTTACATTGCGTGCCTACTTTTAAGTATGTTTTTGAAGGGTTACTCAGTACCGTAGTACTGAAGGGTTCCATTCGTGGGGCCCCTAACTATTCAATGGGCAGCATCCCTTACAAGTCATTTTTAGGAACTATTTAAGTGGGCCTCGGGAAATAGCGTAAGGAACTATCCAGATTTGTTAGGGTTTTACTCTGTCTCCTTTAAATTCATAGTTTCAATGTATTCGTTGTTTTGTAACCACCGCAGGTGGATTATACTCTTATAAAATGTTTACTTGCGCTACTTTGATTTAATTATTGGTTTGAGTTTCTCATAAGTTGTATTTTTTTCCCTTCTAGCCTTAGAACTTGGTACTGGAACGATATGAGTGAACTGGTTTGGTACTAAGTGTGGTAGGAATATCCCCAGAACTCACGGTTTATTATTCTACTTCCACTAATTTCCATTTAGTTAAACAAAATTTTTCAGTAGTGAATTTTGGGGGTGTTACAGGGGTTGCATGCTAGCGCCTATGAGATCACTCTCAATTTCATGAAGAAATATTATATGATGTGTAGATATTTCCCTCTATCTAAAGGAGAGAGAACAAAAGGGTTATTTATAATAAAATCCTAGCTTGGCCATTTATATCGTAACCTTATCCCACCATAGTTTCTTTGGATGCGGGCTTTAATCACATTAAAACCACTTGGGCTTTAAATAGATGTTAAACATTTTGGTCCCACAAGTTCGTTTCTAATCCAGCTCCTTTAGTGTGCAACCTATAGGTTCACGTATTATTAGCAATGGACTAAAACTCCTTTTGGTCCCACAAGTCACAAGAGATCTCTAGTAAGACGTTATAACTACCCAAATTAAGAAAATATCATATGCTCAACACAACCTATTTATAACCTGTATATTTGTCATTTTGTCACATAATATTTAGATTAAATACAAGGAATTGATCATGTCATCCTTTCTATGTTCAATCACACACTTTCTCAGTCACCAAGCAAGATTAACCTTAAACAAATGACCTCATTTACCCATGGATATGGTAATAACTTTCATACTTGTCAAGGGGTCCAAAGATATCACTCTCATATCATGGGAGTGACAAATTCTATCTTAATGAAGTATACACCTCTATATGATTCACCCCATATCTGATCATTACTTCTGTAATCACCCCTAAAAAGGATAACATTTGTCAATGTCAAAACATGATGATAATTATAATGGAATATACGAAGATCTTATGTTAGAGGGCTATATACTAAGACTGTAAACTCTTTAAAGGACACTAATGACACTTTTACACGGTATTCAATACAGTGCCCTCCTAATGGGTCGATCCAATACCATGTTCCATAACATGTTTCTATGTTATCAATTTGATATGTCATACCATTTATCAATGGAACATGATCATCAACTAATCAACATACTAGTTTTATGATCACTGATATCCCTTAATTAGATCATACGAGAATAGAGACAGTTCTGCAATAATAATCTATCTATCATTTAGTAGAGTTTCATAATCTAGTCACATACTTGATTATCTATATAAAGAATAACTACTCAAAGGGATAAGAAAATTTGAGTAAATAACATCAATTTATCTTTTTATTAATAAGCACAATGAGTAAATATGCAAATACAAATCATCAAGTATGATTGATTATAGGGCATATCTCTTTCAATTATATGGGCCTTATGTGATAACATAAACTTGGAGAATAACACATTAATTACTCAAAGAGAAATATGACCAAGTAGTATGTTAGTTTAGATTACCCGATCCTTTATTAGGGATTGGGGGTTAGTCTCTATGTGAGTAGGATCCTAATAGATCCTAATGCCTTACCTACTCTAGATACTAATTATTTACTAAGGGGTATCATTAATAAAAGTTCCGGTTACCTAGGTGATTTATTGGATTCTATCAAACTTTATGTCCATTGGTGGTTACATAACTTTGGCTAAATTTTATATTCCCTATTTTAGATAGGATTCCATGGTATGTGACACTATAAGGTAATAATCGGTCCATTGCTCGAAAAAGGAATAAAGGCTCACAACTGATTAATCTAATGGAACATATAACTTGAAAAATTGGTCAAATGGGTAATTCAAGTAAGTGGATAGTGGAATAGCTTTTAATTAGATATTGATATCCATGATACCTATGGTGTGTTGATAAGCATGACAAGTTATATGTTATCGTGTATGTATTATATTATGTTTGAGTATGATCTCTATTGTTTGCTTGTGACTCCTGTTAAGAAGGTGAGTTACCTTATTTAGTATATAGAGTAGTAATGTGTCCATTTGTTCCATAACCTTCCCAATCCCATAAATATAGGACAATGTGTATGTTTTAGAGGATGGATGCTAGTTGGTCTACTTGTGTTTGGATTGGGGACTTAAAAGGGTAGACATGCAGAGCTTTTGTTGGTATAATACCCTAAAATTTGCTTAGCCTAATCCCACATCATTAAAACCCTAATTTGATTATAATCTTAAGAAATCTTATTTTAGCCTTAACCTAATTTCTTAATCCCAAAAATTTAACTAAAATCAAAACCTTAAATTGGATAAATCATAATTTGTAAACTAAAATCAAAACCTGCTAAAATTTTCACTAATTCTAATCACTTATGGCTAATCTAAAATCATCTAAACTAATTCCCAACCCTTCTCTTTTTCCTTTTCTTTCTATCTTCTCCTGCTTTTGTCAACCTTAAGAAGAAACAATTGAAATTGTTGCAACTTGCACCCTCCCCACTTGCACCATCACCCATCACCTTTCTGCACCCTCATCTATCATCCATCAAATTTCTCCTTCTTCTTCTCCTTCTTCCATCTCTCTAGAATTGCACACACCCTACCACTCTTCTCCTTCTTGTTCATCTTATCCTTACCTAATACTCTCACACACAACCATCCCCATCACCTGCCATTATATCCAACACTCAGCCATCTTTTCTTCTACACCACCCTGCACCATTAATTGAATGTCTCCCCCTCCCCTACCTTTCTTCCTTCCTTCCCCAGTTGACTTCATACATGCACACATGACTACACACCACCCGTTCCACCACCATGCAACACTCGACCACCACTTCCCACCCATTGGCTAGCGGACCAACCACCAATGTCACCCCAACCTTCCCTAACACCATCGTCAGCCATCGCCGCTGACTATCACCTTTTTTCCTTTCTTTTTTCTCTTGGCCATTTCAGTTTTGTAGAGGTAGGGCTTGTGCAATGCCTTAGTATGTCCATGAAACACTAAAAATTTCCTATCACACAGCATTACAACCTTTACATAGCCTAGCCATGCGTGATCTTTTCTCTCAGTTTGGGTGTGCACACCTGTAGTAAAGCTATGCAACTCAGCACTGCCTGGTCATGCCTGATCTTTTCTCTATACCAAGGCTACACTACCCATATTAAAATCGTGCAACTTCCCATTTTTGGCTATAAACCACTATTTTCACCCCCAAACATTATCCAAACACAACCAAAATTTTACCATATCTCCACCATACATTCCTCTATACATCCATACACCTAGCTTCCATTTGACTATAGTTATTTCTATTTTTACCATCTTTACCTTGATTTCTCCTTCGATTCATCTCTTTGAGCCTAACCTTCATTTTTCTTATTTTTATAGGTGGTAATACAGTAGATTTGGAGGAGGAAGGCAAGGATTTATGTCATTAGAGCCCGATGTCCTAGTTGGTAAGCATAATATACAATTTTTAGGGTTTTTTGTGTTATTTTCTTGTATAGTTATATGTGTTTTCTATGATATTGTTGATATATTATATAACAAGTGTTGATCAAGATATTTTTTGATGATATGAATATTGTGTTGAAATCAAGTAATAATGGGTGAAAGGTACCATTAAGTTATGATTTTGTTGTGATAATGTCATATTTGTGGAAATATATCTTATAGTATAAAATATGGGCTTAAAGATATTCTATTATTGAAAGAAATTAATAATGGGTGAGAGGTACCATTATGCTATGATTTTGGTTTGATAATGTCATATTTGTGGAAATACATATTACGGTATGAAATATGGGCTTAAGGATATTATGTTATTGAAAGAAAGTAATAATGGATGAAAGATACCTTTATGTTATAATTTTATTGTGATAATGTCATATTGTGGAAATACATCTTATAGTATGAAATATGTGCTTAAGGATATTATGTTATTAAAGAAAAGTAAGAATGGGTGAGAATATTATGTCATATTTGTTGATGTATATCTTATGCTATAAAATATAGGCATAAGAATATTACTCTATTGATAAGAATGGGTAAGAGGTACCATAATTTTTTTGTTGTGATAATGTCATCTTTGTGGAAATATATCTTATAATATGAATATAAGTTAAATGAGTTTTGATAAATGGACTTAAGATTTCTCATGAGTATCATGATAAATTGTGGACTTATAAAATAATATGTGGGGAAGGTACAAGATTGTATAAAATAAATATTTTTATTTTTGCTTCAAGGTAATTTGGTCATTTTGGGGTAAAAAGGAATTTTTGGTATATTATGTGTTAGGTCGATTAAAATATGATAATAATAGCATAAGGAATTCTTGAAAGTAATATTGTTGTTTGGGTTCCTTAAATGATTTAATGGATAATTTAGGACAAACTATCTAAAAATGATAATACCATTATTTCATGTATAAGATCTATAAGTTATACGAATTTTTGAATATGTTTCTAATGTTTGACCTTATGAGGTTATCTATTGGAATTAGTAAACATGTAAATTTTATAGGAGGTGTTATCGTATATCTGTGGAAATTGGGTTTTGGATATTCTGTGAGTACTATATCAAGAAGATATTATTAATGAATGTGTATTGGAATTACGTCATAGTTTTTCAGGTATGATAATAATGATGGGATTTGCATATATAATAAATAACCAATATGGGAGAATGAATACTAAAGGGTGTGTAATTAGGGTTTGAAAGGACTTATGCACTTAAACCTATGTATATGTATATCTGTTTTAATGTGCTCTATGCCTAAGAATTAATCTTGAATAAGATACTAATCACTTAATGTAAAAGAGCACGTGAGTAGGGCAAAGGTGATCTATGTATATATATATATTCCACTAGGGATAATAGTGGCTTTAGAGCATTTTGCCCTAAGAAGGTGCTTCAGTCTGTTCCACTAAATTAAGAATAGTGGGGCTCCTACTCATCGTGAAATGAAAATGTATCATTAACCCACTAAAAAGATACTAATGATTTCAAGTGGAAGTATACATGAGTTAAGACCAAGGTGATTTATTTTTCTATATATATGTATATATATATATATGTATGTATGTATTCTCATTCCACCAAGGAGAATAATGGCTCAAGAGAATTTTTCCCAAAAAAGATATTTTTAATCTCCGTTCCACTAGAAAGAATGGTAGCTTAGGTCTATTGTCCCTAAGATGGTATTTCAGACCATTCGATTGGGTTAAGAGTAGTAGGATTCCTGTACTCAATGTTATAAAAGGATGAAGATGGATTATACTTAATAAAGGAATCTAAATCATTTTCTATCTTATCAGATGTTTCATTTATTTGGTCATTCACTTATTATCGAATGTGAAAGCTTGTGCTATTTGTATCCTTATTTCAATAGTATTATTCCCTTACTTATTACGTAGCGTACTAACTACCGGTTTTACGGATGGTGCTCATTCCTAAGAGCAAGAGGCCCTAATTCTTATGTGTAGGTCTCAAAAGATCAGCTAGATGATTATTTTACATATGATGCCCTATGTGGGGACAAGCGACTTAATCTATGTTAGTGGTTGGTAGAAGAGTAATTGTTATCCAATCGATATATTTAAGTGGATACCCTCTTTGGACATTTGATCCACGGTATTCCTTCTTTTCTATTTTGTATTGTTAAATCAGAGTTAGGCTCCAAACTTTGTATTGTACTATAAATGTTCCTTTGTTTCTAATTTTATTGTGTTACTTTAATTGTTTTAGCCTCGTGATTGATGTAAGGATGGTTGCATAAGAAAAAATTATGTTGATCATGGCGATAACTCCTAATAGTTTACTTAATTACTTCTACTAAAAAATGAATTTTTTTAGTAGTAAAAATTAGGGTGTTACAATAGGTCCTTAAAAAACCTAGGTTTTGGGGTTTTCCCTATATATGTTCATCTCTTTTGTATTTTAGCGCTTTAGATATTCTATTCTAATATACATTTTGGTTGTTTTAGGACCCAACGTGGCCCCATTAGTAAAAAATTAAGATCGATATTTGTATAATATATGTTTACCCACTCTATTTCTTGTTTTAGTTTCATAAGTTTCTTTACCATTATATCTAATATGGGATCAGTGATGGACATCCATCCTGTATTAGGTTTGGTAGTAACATCATGTATTTCCTAAGTGTATTTGGTATTTTTCAATTCCATAATGTTTTAAAAAGAAAATTTTTGATGGTGAAAAATGAAGGTGTCATAGGTTGGTATCAGAGCCTAGATTTTAAAACTACTTTATATTAAATACTTTTAGCATATACCACAAGTTGGCATTAATGTTTTTTTTTTAAAAAATTCTAGTACTTTGAAATGTATTAAGCTAGTAACATAAACTATCCTGATGATTTCCCAACTACCTTGAATATTTAACTAACAGTTCATGTGTTTCCAAACTCTAAAATGTCGGTGAGTGAAAGTGGGTTAGGAATGTGATATACGTGTCCATTATTGTGTGAGCCTTAGCGCTCGATACATTGGTTGCTTATTATTAACCATAATCCTTAAGAGTCAATGGCTTCCAACTACAATTTTGAGCACATCAAGGCATTTATGGAGATTATCAGTGCTTACATGGATGGCCATATTCAAGCTCCACAGCCTTCACCATCAGTTTTATTACTAGAACGAATTCCATATGATTAGTTCAAGAGTGTCAACAATCATCACCCAATAATCTTCGAGTGATGGTAAGATCCTGACAACATAGAGAGATGGTTTAGGGATATGGAGAAGAAATTTACCACATGTGGATGCCCATTAGTCAAGAGGGTCTATATGGTTGTGTATTACCTAAGGGGACCTATAGATATATGGTTGCTGAGCGTCTAGAATAGGGGCACATAGCCTAAAACTTATAAACCCTTTCTTGAGGTGCTTTGAGCAAGATTCTACCCCATTCATCTCTATATGAAGAAGTATGATAAGTTTATGGCACTTCGATAAAGGGGCAATTTTGTGAAAGAGTATTATATGAGGTTCATGGACCAAGTCTAGTTTATGCCTAAGGTGGAGGCTAATGAGGCAATGTAGGTCGACCTTTTCAAGAATGGTCTAGAGATCAAATACTAGGAGTTGTTTGTGGGATTTTCCCCACTAGACATGGTTGGAATGTATGAGTAGGCCTTGGAGGCTTCGTGGGTTATTCAAGCTAGGAATGCCTTGTTTAGGGGTAAAAGTAAGTTCAAGATTCAACAACATCCTTGTGCTATGAAGAAGGATTATTTCGGAGGTAGCATATCGCTTAGGTATGGTAGGAGTATGTGTTAACACCTTGATTGGGAGGGTAGTCTAGGAGATGTTTTAAAGAAAGGCATTACCATTGCAAACGTTGTGGAGCATATCAACTAGGGGTGGATTAGGAGGGAAACAAGGTGATTTCCATTATTTTGTTATGACGGGACATAAGGCTTATGAGTATCATGTTTGAGGTGGGAAATATAAAGGAGTGAATATCAAGGTTAGAGCACCATATAGACTCATCAACATCCACACACTCAGAGGTTTTAGTCATCACCAATTAGTGTTCCAAATCATGCCATCCAAACTAAGGGTTAGAAGCCCCACATTTTTTAGTAGGTTACAGCGTCAGTCAATATTGTAGGAGCTCCATTAGGTGGGCACCTAAATGTGATTAGCCATTCTAAGGCTGTGTATCAAGCTAGTATGGTGATCGGTATGCTTACAATATCCACCTCTTTAGAATGATTGCTTTCTTAATCTGATGCATCACATTCTTTTGTGTCTTACACATTCATAGATAGAGCTGTTTTATTTCCTTCCTATAGCATTTCTACTTCTATTATCTTGCCTTCGGGGGATAGAATTGTGTTCTCTAGGTTTTATAAATGGGTAGCCCTTATAGTTGGAAAAGTGGAACTCCCCTTAGATCTTATGGAACTTGAGTTTCATAATTTTGATGAAATCATTGGTATGGATATGATGGGGAAGTATCAGGGTGGTAGCGTCTCCTATCAGAAGAGTGAGCTAAACCCCTTTGTAAAGCTCATGTTGGCTATCATGTTAAGTAACCTTGTTCAAAAAGGTTATCTTCTCTTCTTATGTAATATTGAGTATCTAGGCCACTAAGATGCCGCTACAATAAATCTTAATGATCCGAGATTATCCTGATGTGTTTTCCAACTAGATTCGAAGTATGCCACTAGATTGACATGTTGAATTTGCTATAGACTTGTTACCAAGGATGAAACTAGTATCAAGTATTTTACTATATGGCACCCATAGAGATAAAACAAATTAAGGCTCTTATGGAATGTTTATTAGAAAACAGTTACATTTAGCCAAGTGTATCACCTTGCGGAGCACTGGTCTTATTGATTAAGAAGAAGGAGGTGGCGGTAGATGTGGTGATTGGAGGTGGTGGAAGGAGGAGAAAGGAGGGAGAAGGAGAGGGAGGTAGGGAGAATTTTTAATAGAAGTAGTTTATTTAATTAATTTTCATAATAAATTCATATTTAGCCGTAATTTCTAGAATTAGAATTTTTGGGTATTTCATCACTACCCTTTTAAAGAAAGACTTCGTCCCTGAAGTCACTTGCGATTTCCTAGGGTTAGAGCAATAACATCCTAAGTGGTTATGGATACGTTTATTAAGAACAACTATACAACTACCCCTTTAAAGAAGAACTCGGTAGGGATGGTCATACCTGAAGCGAAGAGCTCCGGATATGCTACGTGCATGTCCTTTTGAGCTTCCTAGGTAGCTTCTTTAGCTCCATGCCGACTCCATAATACCTTGACAAGGGGAACTAAACTCGTGCGGGTCTTCTACGGCTTGTTATCAAGGATTCGCATTGGTCTCTCTTCATAAGTTACGGAGTTGTCTAGTTCTATCTCATCTGGTTGGATTATGTGGGATGCATCAGCAATGTACTTTCGTAGTTGCGAAATGTGGAATACATTGTGAACTCAAGCTTAATTCAGAGGAAGAGATAATCCATAGGCAACCTCACCTACACGCTCTAAGATCTTAAAGGGACCGATGTACCTTGGGCTCAAGTTTCCCTTTTTACCAAACCTCTAGATGTCCATTATGGGGGAGAGCCTCAATAATACCTTCTCTCCAGGCTCAAAGTCACTATCTCGGTGCTTTTGATCAGCATAGCTCTTCTGCCTGCTCTAGGCCTCTCTCATCCGGTCTTGAATTTGTCAGATCTACCTGGTCATCTCCTTGATCATCTCGGACCCCAATACCAATGTTTTGCTGATATCCCTCCAACACAAAGGACTCCGACACTTTTGCCCAAACAAAGCCTTAAAAGGAGCCATCCCTGTACTAGCGTGATAGCTGTTGTTATACGAGAACTCAATCAAAGGTGGGCATTCCTCCCAACAACCTTGGAAATCCAACACGCAAGCCCTCAACATGTCTTCTAGGGTCTATATGGTCTGCTCTGTCTGCCCATCCATGGTAGGATGGAATGCTATGCTCATCTTCAATTTTATTCCTAGAACCTCCTAAAGCTTTCTCCAAAAGTGAGAAAGGAACCTCAAATCTCTATCTGATACAATGTCCTTTGGAACCCTATGACGATAGACCAGAAACTTCATATAGGCATTCGCTAGCTGATCCATACTCCATGTGGACCTCATCAGAATAAACACAGTCGACTTGGTCAATCTATCCATGATAACCTAAATGGTGTCACAACCGCTTTGAGTCCTTGGTAAACCACTAAAAAAATCCATGGAGATGGAGTCCCACTTCCATCTTGGACCTCTAAGGGCTGAAGTAGTATCGCAGGCCTCCGATGTTCGATCTTAACTTTTTAACACACTAGACATCGGGACATGAACTCGGCTACTTGTTGCTTCATGCGGGGTCACCAATAAAATTTCTTCAGGTCATTGTACAATTTATCTCCCCCAATATGGATTGAATAAGGGTTCTGATTTCCTTCCTCCATAATACGGCGCTTCAATTCAGGAAATTTCTGTGGCACACACCAGCGACCCTTGAATCTAAGGCTGCCATACTCATGAATTTTGAATCCTTCTACTCGGCCCTCCTGCATCTTTTGTTGGATCCTCTCGAGCTTGAAATCTCCAATATGAATAGCCCGAATCTCCTCAAAAATTGTGGGAGTGAGTGTCAGGGCACTCATGCAGGCCTCAAGATCCCCTAGCTGAATCAACTCAACTTCTAGTCTTCGACAGCTCACTTATCACTCTATCAGCAACCACACAACAAAGTGTTTGCCACTATATTGGCCTTACCCTTGTGGTAGGTTAACTCAATGTCATAGTCCTTAACAAGCTCCAACCACCTCCTCTGTCTCATGTTGAGCTCCTTCTGAATGAAAATGTACTTGAGGCTCTTGTGGTTTATAAAGAATCTGCACTTCGTCCCGTACAAGTAGTGCCTCAAAATTTTTAGGGACAAAAACCACAGCAGCTAACTCTAGGTCATGGGTAGGATAATTCTGCTCATGCTACTTTAGCTGATGAGAGGCATATGCGACCACTTGCCCCTTTACATCAACACACACCCAAGCACGTGCTTAGATGCGTCACTATAAACCTCAAACTCTTCTGACCCCTCAAGTAGTGTCAACACGGGTGTTGTGTTCAACCTTCTTTTGAAATCTTAGAAGGCTCCCTCATAAGTCTCATCCCACTGGAGCTTTATAGTCTTCTTTAGGAAGTTAGTTAACAGTCGGAAAATCCGAGAGAAATTCTATACGAACCTTTTGTAACACCCGGCCAATCCCAAAAAACTCCGAACCTCTGCTATATTCGTAGGAGGCTTCCAATCTGTAAAGGCCAGATCTTGGATGGATCCACTGCCACTCCCCCTACTGATACAATGTGTCCAAGGAAAGCCACCTCCTGAAGCCATAATCCGTACTTTGACAATTTCACGTACAAGCGATGCTCTCTTAGAAGACTTAGAATAGTGTGGAGGTGTTGCTCAAGCTCCTCGTTTCCTTGGGAGTACACTGGGGTATTTTCAATGAACACTACAATGAACTAATTGAGGAATGGCCTGGATATCTTCATCATCAGGTCCATAAAAACCGCAGGTGCATTCGTGAGCCTAATTGGCATCACCGTGAACTCGTAGTGTCTGTACTGGGTCCGGAAATCAGTCTTCATAATATCAACATCCGTGATCCTTAACAGGTGGTACTCGGACCTCAGATCGATCTTAGAAATCACTATGGCACCCTTCAATTGGTCAAATAGGTCATCAATTCTCGGGAGGGGGTACTGGTTCGTACTTGTTAGCTAGTTCAACCCACGGTAGTTGATACAAAGGCGGAGACTACCGTCCTTCTTCTTTACGAACAGGACCGGTGCTCCTTAGGGTGACACCCTCTTCTAGCTGGGTCTTTAACTCCTTTAGCTCAATTGGTGCCATCCGGTAGGGTGGCTTTGTGACTAGCTTAGCTCCCGGCACTAGCTTGATCATGAAGTTAATTTCTCCTACTGGGGGTATACCCGGTATCTCCTTCGGAAACACGTCTAGGAACTCTTTAGCTACTGGCATGCTGTTTAGGGTCGCCAAGTCCTTGTTTAGCTCTTGTACACTACACAAGTATAGGGGATTCCCCTTCTAGACTAGAGAGTGCAGAGTCACTAATGATACCACCTTAGTAGTGGGCTTAGGTTGGGTCCTCCTATATGAAACCCTAGTTCCCTTCGGACCTCGCAAGATCACACGCTCCTGAGTGTAGTAAATGATGGTCTTATATCTCCCTAGCATGTCCATACCAAGAATTACGTTGAAATCCCTCAAATACATCCTGACCAGGTCTAATAAGAAGTCTACCACACCTATGACTAAGGCCACATCAGAAAACAACTGACTACGCTCCACTTTATCACAGGATGGCAGCACTACAAATAGTTCTACTCTAGTATTATGTGTTAGTCCTGCCTTAGTAGCAAAAGTAGTTCAAATAAAGGATAAGGTAGCACCTGAATCAAATAGGACATGTACTGGTAGAGAACATATGGTGAACATACCTGTGATGACGTCAATCTTGCGGTAAGCCTCTACCTAGCTAATCATGTTCAGGCACCCGCCTGAATGGCCTGTCTTCTGAAGAAAATTCCTAGGTCCTTGAGGCCTTCCCCTGACCTTCTAGCTGTGGCACCGGTTCGGGTGGGTGCTCACTGGTAGTGATGTAGGGGTGCAGTCTAGAGGCACTATTGGTAAGCCTATTGTTGGGGCACTGAGGCTCCCCTTATGGTGCCTATCGAGGCTGGTACTACTGAGCACATGGCGGTCCTCGACACTCGAATGCTCTGTGGCCCCATTTTTTATAGTTCAGGCAGGTGATAAGCTTGCCTCCACAATCCCCACCAGGGTGACTACGGCCGCAACATCTACATAAGAATCCTCTCGGGGGGCCCTGGCCCCTACCATGGTCTCTCGGCAGAGGTCTCCTCTGCCCCTCTATCCATGGGTGGGTTCTACTCCCTAAACTATGTTCCTCGGGTTTCCTCTTGTGGAGGATAGCGGTCTGCTCTTACACCAGGGTGGCGGTGAGGTAGGCGCGCTTGTATAATGTAGCTAGGTCTGTGAAGGGCACTGCACCCATCATTCTATGGATGCCAAAATTCAACCCTTTCTCAGACTAGAACACCACTGTGGACTCATTGGTGACGATCCCTCAGGCGCAACATAGTAGCTTGGAGAAGTGAGTGTAGTACTAGCGTAGGGTCATCGATCCCTAGGAAAGCTACATAAATTCCCGAAGCTTATCCCTCTTCAAGCTCTCAAGGTAGAATCGGGAGTGGAGTGCGGTCTTGAATGTCTCCTAAGTCACCGGGGGACCATCCCGGGTACGATAGTTACCCACCAAGTGTCTGCCACACCTCTCAAGAAAAAGGTCACTATACTAGGCTGCCGAGCTGGAGGACAGTCCACTGCCTCGAAGGTGTGATCCATATCTCAGATCCACCCTTTGAGGATCACGGGGTCCTCCTCACCTAAGTACGTTGGAGGATGGTGCCCGGTGACCCTTCAAAGCCAATTTTCACCGGCACCCTCGAGGTGGTGGGGGTGCAGAGCTGGCACATTAGGCTAATTTTGCACAAACTCCATAAAGGCTTCAAACGCCTCCTCAAGTTGTCCCACTCGGCCGTTCATCATTTATGGAAGCTACATGAGGAAAGGGATGTTAGGGTGAAGCCTTTTTTTTTTGTTCAAAACATTTATTTCACGCTATTTCTCTTTTTTCATACTATTTCTAATCTACCCCTTCGTTTCCTCATGGTGGCCCAAAATCAGGGAATTTAAAATAGGGGAGTTTTGTTAAGGCAAAAAACAATTCAAAATTTGGTAAAAGCATTCTAAATGAAATTCGGTTTGAAAATTAGGCATGGTTTCAAGAATCCACGCTCTGATACCAACTTGTAACACCCCCAAAATTTACTATGGAAAATTTTCATTTAATGATAAGTGTTAAACAAAAAAGAGATGACAAAACTATAGATTCTGAGGGTATTACCGCCACACTCAGTACTAAACCGGTTCACTCCTACCGTTCCAGTACTAAGTTCTAAGGCTATATAGGATTAACTTCAAATACAAGTCGATGATTGAAACAAGCTTTCATAAATAAAATGATAGTGTTCACCATATAGAAATCAGAGTGCAGTTATAGAGAGTTACAACCCAAGGAGTAATCAAATAAGTTTTTCGAATACATCAAACACAGTACAACAGAATATGACTAGAGTAAAACAATATATAGTAAAAGTAAGATACAGTCTGACCGGTCACTCTCGATCCGCAAGCCAAGTTTAGGCTCAACTCTAGGCCCTACCCGATGCCTCATAAGTGTCATAAGCATTGAAGATATCGTCACCTACTTGCACAAACTCAGGTTGGCTCTCTGCTCGTCGGAATAAGTAGCACCCATGAAACGGGTGGTCAATACGCTACATACTTAGTAAGGTAACCGTGCATCTAAGGCCAAGCATATAAGGCATATAACACAAGCATGATCATATAGGCAACATATAATAATACGTATAATAAGGCTGGGTTACTTTCCAGATAACTTATTCTTTAGTCCTCTTAACAATATGCTCATTTTACACACACTCTTTATTAATCCATGTGAGTACGGGAACTCCACTATTATAGCTGGTGGACCGGAATATATATAGGGCAGAACGCTCCTAACCATTATTATTCGCCGGTGGACCAATCTGGCACTGACTCATATGGTGTTTCAATATAAGTACTTAGTATATTTTCCATGGCTTAGCTTCATTACGTTTGGGTTGTTGAGCATGGAATCCCCCATTATTATAGCTGGTGGATCGAAAATCATGTAGGGAAAAATGCTCCTAGCCACTATTATTCGTTAGTGGAATGGTCTCCAGGGCACCCCGACTCCTGCCACTATTATTCACCGGTGGACTGGTCTAGGCCCTACTCAACAATCTTCCTCTTTAAATGATTAATGTCTTATCTATGTCTTATTTGATAATTTTCACTCTTGACATGCATGCCACCAATCTTTTACTTTTATTCTCCCAAGAGGGCCCGTCCCATATCTTGAGACTCTGGCACTCCTAACTTCCCCCAACATCCTTTCCTTATCCCACTACTCACACTAGAAATCCAACTCCTAGGTGTGCAGGTCAAGGTGCATTACCTACCACCACTAAGCCCTTTCACAGTCCTCCCTAAGGTTTTCTCTAGAAAACCCTAATTTGGGCCTATGTGGCCCATTATCCTCTACCTCATGCAACCCAACTATTTAAACACCCCCACAATCACAACCCTTAGGTTCAACCCTTATCATTTCATGTCACTCCCCCAAATACATGCATGACCACAAAACCTTAGGTGGCCACACCAAACCCTAGCTTGCCATGCCAACCCTAGTATCCTCCTTTCCACAAATCACCCATCCATTTCTCACCTTCTACTCTTGCTTCCCATGATACTTATGCTCACCCTACTCATGACAATCCCCTATTCTCACCTCATACTCCACCTATCCTCATTTATTTTCCTTTCCTCACCTTCTCAAAATAGGGTTTCCTCCCTAACCCTAGCTCTGTCTTCTATGAGCCCTTATACTGTCTTATGTACTATTTTTCACCCAAAGCCTCTAATCACCCAAACAACTCTTCCATTACCTTCCTCAAAAACCAAGGCAACTCTCCATACGTAAAGTTCACCTCTATGCGGACTCTATCTACCCCATACAAACCCTTGAAGTTCTTTTCATGTGAAATCCTAAAATTCTTATGCAAAACCCTAGATTCTCCCATGCAACCCTAAATCCTCCCATTCAAGGTTCAACCCCTTTATTTTGCTTAAAGTTCCCTTTTATTCTTCCTCTCGTGAATCATAGGATGTTTAGGTCCATCCCACATTCTTTGGTTAATTTGTTTCCCTTTGGCCAACTTACTTCCCCTTGGTCCACTCACTTCCCCATTTTTCTATTTCATCCTTCCACCCCATATCACTACATTAATTATCCTAGCATGAATGTCCTAAAAGGGCTATATCATATCATATCACCATTCATAGCACAAATATATCGTACACATGCCATAAACAAATAAATGATCATACCTCAACTCCAAGCTGTGCTACACATAAAACGGTTATAACAATAGCACAAAAGACACAACATATCATTATACATGCATCCAAGGCACATGAAACACATAACATACATAAGGCCTTAGCTACACCCTTACCTAAAACGACGTCGGGCTTAAAGCACACTCCTGTGCCTCCTTAGATTTTTGGCTTAATTCACCTATAAGAGGGAAAAACTAAGAATTAATTTCCCTCCTACCAAAATATAATTATTTCTTATTTTAGTCTAAGATTAGGGTTACTATTATTAAAGGGAGCTTTACAAGTGAAAACTAGAATTTTTATCCTCAAGTTAGCCTACTTGATATTACTAGTCAAAATATGTCGATGTTAATATTTATAGCTGTATTTAGATTATTAATCCTAATAGCTTTATTTCTTCTAATAATAGTACTAATACTAGTGATAGCAAAATGGTGTTAATAATAATAATAGTAATACTAATTCTCCTAGTAATAGAAACCTTAGTAATTTTAAGGCTAAGGCTAATAATGGCTTTAGGGATAAAATAATAATATAATATTATTAATACTAACAAAGTACTAATATTACTAAAGGTAATAGTGATAATAGTCATACTTGAAATAATGATAATATAAGGGTTCGAATATTTTTACCACAATAATAGTAGCAAAAATAATGACAATAATAATAGTAATAAATGATAATAATAATAATAATAATAATAATAATAATAATAATAATAATAATAATACTATAGTAATAATGTTGGTAATAAAGGAATTAGGAATAATATTAGCAATATTTGAATATTAAGTAATAATAATATTAAGGCTTAAGTATTATTCTTTTATAATAACAAAATGATAATATGCCAACTTCGGTTTCAATAACATTAATAATAATAATAATAATAATAATAATAATAATAATAATAATAATAATAATAATAATAATAATAATAATATTGTTAATAACAATACTAATAGTAATAATAATCAAAATGGTATAGTAATATAAGGGTCCAATTATTTACCATAATAATAAAAGTAATAATAATAGGGCAAAGTTAGCATTAATAATAATAGTAGTAACAATAATGAAAATCATAATCATAATAACACTAAAGTTGTAGACCATTAATAATAATAATAATAATAGTTAGGCAACTTATGAAGTAAGGTTAAGTGACAATAATAATAATGATGATGATGATGATGATGATGATAATATTATTAATAATGATAATAATATTATTATTACTATTATAGATAATACCATTAATATTATTAAAAATAGATAATACTTGTATAAAATGTGTTTAAGGGTTGGGAAGGTTAGAGCACCACCTAGGGATAGTAATGGCACCGGCGGTGAATGTGGGGATTAGAGGTGGTGGAAGGAGGAGAAAGGAGGGAGAAGGAGAGGGAAGCAGGGAGAAAGGGAGGTTTGGGGAGGTAGAGGAGGCTCCCCTGGTTGTTTTAAAGGGTAGAGGTGGCGTTAGTGGCGGTGGAATTGGCAGTGAACGGCGGTGCAAAGGGCAGTAGAGGTTGAGGAGGGGTTGATCGGGAGGCAACTTTGCACCACCGAGGTGGCTCATGCAGGAAAAATCAAGGGACGAGGAGGGTTTAGTTAGGTAGAGGATGGTGCAAGGAGCAGTTATATGGGTGTTTCGGCTAGCGGTGATGAGCAGCAGTGATAGAATGCTCATATGATGGGGAAGTGACGAGAAGGGGCAATTTATGGGTTTGAAATCAAAAACTGAATTAAGGCAGCCTATGGGGTATTTATAGGCCAATTGGGTTGGCAATGACAAGGGGAAGAAGACAAAAGGGATGTAGATGCCAGGCATGCCGGCTAGTGGTGGTAGTCGAGGCGGTTCTGTGGTGGTAGTCGAGGCGGTTCTGCCATTGTAGGACGGCAGCCGGCAAGGTCGAGGGAAGAGGAAAAGGCAAAGGGGTAGGGTGCTCAGGAGAGGGGAAAGGGTCAGTTAGGGTCGAAAAACTGAAAGAAAGCGACGGGAGAGGGAGGGAAGGAGTGTAGGCAATGATGGTGGCCGACGAAGGGCAGGGTTGCAGCTCCTCGGTCGCCGACTGCGCCTTGGGGAAGAAGAAGGGTCGGGACCGTGCAATCCAGTGAGGAAGAAAGAAGAAAAAAAAACAAGATGAAACCGAACCAGTTGGGAAAGAAAGGAAAAAAAGGAAGAGGGGAGGAGCGGCACAGGTTTAGGCTGTGCAGGAGGGAGAGAAGCTGGGCCACGCAGTGCGGGCTGGCCCAGGTCGGGGGGAGAAGGAAAAAATAAAAGGGAAAGAGAGAAAGAAAAGAAAAAGGGAAAAAGAGGAAGAAAAAGAAAGGAAAAGAAAAGAAAAAAAAGGGAAAAAGGTGGGTTGAGTATTTTGGCATTTTTGGGTTATTTAAAATAATAATATTTAGAAAATAATAATTAAATCCTTTTTAGAATAATTTAGGCAATTTTTGAATAATAATTCTTTTTTTAAATCTCATTTTAATTAGCAACACTCCCTAATTTTTCCTAATTAAATTATTTATCATTTTCCTCTTGATTATCCCTTAATAACTCCCCTATATTTTAATAAAATAATTAATTTAATTAATTTTCCTAATAAATCCTTATTTAGCCATAATTTCTAGAATTAGAATTTTGTAGTATTTCAATCGTAGTTAGTGCTAAGGAGGTTGGAGTAGCCATCTTGGTTGTGGGCTTTATTTGGGTGTTGGTGAGCTACGTCAAAGTTGATATCAAGCTAAATAAGTGGTCTTCAAAAAGGCGAAGGTCGGTGGAGTGGCTGGATGTGTGTATGGCCTTTGCAAGATTTGATTGTTGTGAGGTCGGCAAGGTTCATTTGTCACCTTTCAATTAATAATATTATCTCATATAATAAGGGTTTTGTTTCCTTAATACTTCAAAATATTATTAATTAAATTATAGTTTGGGGAAAAAGATGCCCCTACATCAGAAAAACATAAGAAAGCTTCACATCCTTAAAAAGTTAAGGAATGTCTACCTTATAATGCAATGAAAGAGTATATTATACATCATAATTCATTTGCTTATTCCCATCATAATGAAAGGCATGAAAAAATGTCCTCGATAATTTATAAGCCTAATCAATTTGTTCAGGATTTTGATATTTAACTAGTTTTGTTTGTTAAAGATGAATCTTTTATGGGATCATGGAGTCAAGGCATGCGATGCACATCTCATTGAGAAACTAAGCTTGAGAGGAATATAATTTTACATGATAGATGATTTTCTATCCTACGGTAGTATCCACGAATATATTTACAATTTTTTTATATATCGGTAAACAAAAGAAATAGACTACAAAGAGCAAAAAAGATAACACAAGAGGAAGAAAAGTTCAAATGAATGCTTGTACATTATGGATCACCTCGTCAATTCTCTATGGAAAATCCTCTCTACTATTCCTGATCCAAAATACGATCCTCATTTTGACTATCATAATCATCCATTGAACAAAAACTTGTTGATTCTCGAACACTATCTTGTTTCTGTATTCCCAAATAACTCCTATTATTGCAAAAATTGTAGCATTCCAAATTTTCTCCCTAAGACCCCTCCTTCTTGCTCCAAGCAAAGCGAGAGCATTATCAATGGTAGATCTTGGTATCCTATCCAGAATCCCATCCCAGAGCCTACCCATCACTGTAAAGTGAAGGAATACGTGGTTGACAGACTCTTGCTCAATCTTACAGAAAGGGCAACCCAACTCCCTTATGACAATGAGATGGAGCCTAGCTAGATTATCCTTGGTGTTAAGTCTCTATTGAATGGCAAACCATGTAATGAGTTCGATCCTCAGTGGCTCAATGCCGATCCAAATTATATTGTAGTCACTACTTCCCCTTCCATCATTGTCAAAAAACTGATACAAGGTCTCACAAAAGGACCTAACCGAGAAAATCCCCTTATTATCATAAGCCCAGCTAATCAAATCCTTCCTATCTTTATTTGGGTTAGACTACCTAATCAAACTTCACAAATGCTCTGCCTTCTCTTCCTCCCATGTAAAATGTCTTTAACACCACGTTAAGTGCCACAGCCACATCACTCCTTCCTAGAAGACCATATCCACTAATCTATCCTCTTGCTCATCTGATGCCAAGAATAGCCTTAGAAATAAACTTTTTAGAATACCCTGTTCCAGCCACTTATCATGCCAAAACCTAACGTTGTTACTCTTGCCCAAACTAATCCTTATACCAGAATTTAGGATGTAACTCCTCCTTCAAAGCTCAATGGTATCTGCCCAAGGTGTTCTACCTTTCCTCTATTCCGGTATCTTTAAGCTTCTGAAGTGATTACAAGTATAAATAGAAGATATGACCTGCTACCAAGAAGTCCCCTCAATTATATAACATCTCCATCACCATTTAAATAATAGTGCATTATTCCTTATGACTAAGTCCCCAACCCCCAAGCCACCCTGACTTCTAGGACATTGGATCACACTCCAACTAACCAATGATAACTTCTTTCGTTCCCCACTTTCGGCCTAAAAGAAATCCCTTTGGACGTTGATAATCTCCTTTAACACTCCTTGTGGCATTCTAAAAAGGCTCATAATATACATCGGTAAACTATTTGGAACACTCTTGGTCAACACTAGTCTCCCTACTCTAGAGAGAGTTTTTTCCTTACTGCTTGATCTTATCAACCACTAGCTTCTAGGTCCGTTCATTCCTCGGGTTTGCCCGCAATGGGAGGCCAAGGTACTTGATAGGAAAAAAACTGATCTTATAGTTCAAGATATCTACGGCCTCCTCTTGAATTTGTTCATCTGCTCCTAGACCGATAAGCTCAAACTTTGTGAAATTAATGCTCAACCTTGACACAAGGAAGAAACAATCCAGCAGTCTCCTCTATTTCCTAACGTTATCCTGAGAAGCTTCATAAAAAGTCATAGTGTCGTCTGCAAATTGAAGATGAGTCACCTTAAAACTATCACTCCCCACTCTCACTCCTATATCAACCCTTTAGCAATGCCTCTCAGGATAAGCTGATTGAATGCTTCAATAGCTAAGAAAAAGAGAAAGGGGGAAATGGGATCCCCTTACCTAAGACCCCTTTTAATCTTAAAGAGGGTGGTTGGTGATGTGTTCACCAAAACTAAGATACTGATTGTTAAGGCACTCTTTTATCCATCCTCTCCAAACATTACCGGAGCCCATTATACCCAGAATTTTATTGACAAAGTCCCATCTGTTGTTGTTATAAGCCTTTAGGGAATCCAACTTAATCATCAAGCCTCTTGATCCCTTCTTCTTCTTAAACCATCGAACAATCTTGTCGAGGAAAAGATCTCCATCTAGAATACTCCTGTCCTCAATGAAAGTTGTTTGAGAGTTGCTAACCAGACTATCTACTAACTATTTCAGCCTGTTGACTAAAATCTTTAACATAACCTTATAGATACACCCTATCAAACTAATGGGTCTAAAGTGATTAGCCTCCACCTCCTCTTCAACTTTGGGAATCAAGGTGATCAAAGTGGTATTAAGTGCACACGGCAAGCAAATAGATCTGAAAAAACTCTAGAACAAAATTTGTAAACTCTTCTCCTAAAATGCCCCACATCTTATGGATGAAATCAAAATGATAACTGTCATACTTGGTGTTTTAGAGGCTCACATGCCCATACCACCTTTTGAACTTCCTCTCTCTATGGTAGGATTTCTAGCGATCAACTTTGCTCTATCGTGAACGTGTGGAATCCCTTAGCTAAAATTCTATTTTTTGGAAGATCGGGCTCCTTGTAGAGTCCTCCAAAATAAGAGATTATTACCCCCTTTATCCTCGTTGTATCCAAAATCACCTTGCCTTTCTCTATAAGCTTGGTGATTACGACCCTTATCTTTCTCACAACAACTACTATATGGAAGTATTTCGTGTTCCTATCTCTCTCCTTGAACCCCTTAACTCTTGAGATCTGGAGCTAATAATCTTCTTTTCTCTTATGCCACATCCATAATTACTTCTGCACAATTGTTAAAAGTTCATCATCTCCGGGAAGATCCACCTTCGCCAGCTACTGCTCAAGGACCTTGATCTTCAAATCAATATTCCCAAATACCTTCTTATTCCACTCTTTAAGTAGACTCTTTAGCTTCTTAAGCTTAATCTGACAAGAGACCCCCTCCATCTTTGTCCAACACCTCGCCACCAAACTAGAAAACCGCGAGTGAGAAAACCACATATCCCAAGATCTGAACGGTTTTGCAACGTCTCCTACTTCCTTATTACTAAGATGGATAGGTATATGATCAAACAAAGATCTCCCAAGACCTATACATGTAAAAGTTGGGCAAGTAAAGAACCAAGCAGAATCAACCAAGAACCGATCCAAAAGGCCAGTAGAACCAGCCCTATGCCAAGTAAACTTCACATTATCAAGAGTTAAGGCAATGAGTCACATCCTATCAATCCACTCATTAAAAAATCTAATGCTGGCACTTTCTACCAGCCCCTATGCCTTTCACTTGGTTTTCTAACCTCATTAAAATCACCCATTACAAGCAATAGGGAAGAACACTGTCGCCCTACATGCCATAGTTCCTCCAAAAGCCCCCTTATTTCTCTTGGCTCAGAATAACCATAAACTAGGAGCATAGCTCACTCAAAAGAGAGAGGAGAAAAAAAAACCTTCAAGCAAGATCCATCTACTACCGAGCATCCCATCTAATAATTAGGCCTCCACTCCTACTTTATGCTGGAGACTCTCTCCACTCAACTAACCCATTTCGCTAGACTCTCTTCCTCTATACATCCAACAAGGATTGATGCTTTGTTTCTACCAATCCTAGAATCCACAACCTCTCTCTAGAAATAAAAGACTGAATGCTAGACAACTTACCCGGAGCTCCTATAGCCCTGACATTATAACTAATAATGATCATAATAGAAACCAAAAACCTTTAACCCCAAACGACTCAATCTCACTTATACATGCCTAGCCTTTTCCTATTAATTCTTTGGCTTCTCCTTAAAAAGGCTAATCTCACCACACAAACATCCTTTTCTTTAGATGACAATCCTAACTCTCTTCCTAACTTCCAAACTGCAGCCAACTTCCCCTCCTTGATGGATCGCCCAAACATCTACACTAACACCACAAACACCACTACTATTGGAATATCGAAACAAGGTGGAGTTCCTTCCACACTGACCTGCAGCAAAGTCCCTCCCACTGACCCTTCCACTTGCTCACCACTTCCAGCAACACACGTCCACTCCCCTTCTACCACTTCTATCTTCTCACGACACATCATGTTCCTAAATAACCGAGCCTCTCCCTCCAAGTCATGCTCAACCATCATTGTTTTCATTACTAATGAGGCTGCACTTCTTACCTCATTATCACCCTTCTCAAAAGCCATCATTGCCACCTTTGATAATTGAGGCTCCAAAGTAAAACCTGTCATCAACTTTTTCCCTTGATCCACCACCCTCAAAAATCCCACATAAAAAATGAGGGCTTCCTCTCCCCAAGACGTAGCCGTGACCGACTCTCCCCTATCCCCTTTTTGTTTTCCATAGAAGCCGAGTCGTTGTCAACCTCCCTTGATCCCTGTACCTACATGAATTCACAACTCCAAAATGGAATTTATAAAATGTTAATAGTAAAACTATAAAATCTATAAATTATATATTCAAAGTAACTTATATTTTTTTTTATTTTAAAATACTTATATATTGCATGGACTAATAAAGTAGTATAATAATAATTAAAACAAATAATTGGATCATTTCTATGAACATATCAAATATAAAATATTAAAAAAAATGCCTGTCAATGTTTTATTCTGGTTGATAAGTGCTAGCTACTCCATGTGCTTTGGATGCCTATTCTTGTTTGGCAGCAATGATCGAATCTCAACAATAGCCATTCAGAAGTAGGAACTTTTGTAAGTTTATGTATGAGCAATATGCATGACCTTTTCGAGACTCAATTTAGCTCCGCCTTCGCATCTTGTCTTCTAGGACACACCGAAGATTAGTAAGTAAGAACACCGAACTTTCTACATAGAGTTCAAAATATGTGTTCCGCTGATTTCTTAAGTCATCCCTCCACTTATATTATATTAAAAATAACCTATGTCCTATGTTTAATTCGCTTTGCTACTCGTATAAGGGTATCAATAAATACGTAAGACAACAGCTTTCACAAGAAAATTTATGAACGCATCTGGTCCAAGTTTTCACTAGTCTTTTGTTACACTCAATTGAATTTGCTTTTTTCCACTTCTGAGAAATAAATTACATTCCTAATATCAAGTCATCAACAACTAAAGCCAACCACCGTAGAAAATAACATCAAAGGTAATGACATTTGGTCTGTGCTAGACGCCTATTTAAGGCAGCTTGAAACACCATTAAATGCAGCAAGTGATACATTACCAATCTTCAAAGCAATATCCATATCCATTATTCGGTTCCCGAAGCAAGAAAATAAAATGGGCTCTACTACCACCACTTCCATCCTTGCACTACTATTATGCATAGTAACACTATTGCTTCTACCTTCACCATCACAATGTACCGATCCCGACCCACTACAAGATTTCTGTGTTGCAGACATGAAGGCAACACCATCTGTTAACGGCTTCCCATGCAAGCCTGCCGCAATGGTGAATGCTGCAGACTTCATTTCCGACGCCTTACTCCGTCCAGGAAATACAAACAACGTCTTTAAATCCAATGTAACTCAAGGAAATGCCATTGCGTTCCCTGGGCTAAACACACTTGGTATTGCCTTAAACCGAGTCGATTTTGCTCCTGCTGGGCTTAACCCTCCTCACTCACATCCTAGAGCCACCGAGACTGGCATAGTCTTGGAAGGAAAATTTCTCATCGGGTTTGTGACAACCAACAACACGTTTTTCTCCAACGTTGTGCATCCTGGACAGATGTTTGTGTTCCCTCGTGGCCTAGTACACTTCCAAAGGAATTTAGGAGAGGGCAAGGGGCTTATTCTCACGGCTTTTAATAGCCAAAATGCTGGTGTTGACGTCTTACCGACTACTCTATTTGCTTCCAACCCTCCAATTCCAGATTTTGTTTTGAGCCAAGCTTTCCAGATAAACGACAAGCTTGTTGAACAAATTAGGGGTGGGCTTGCTAATGCTTGAATGTTCACGCATGTGTGTGATCATTGACATTCTATGAAAACACACGGGAATTGACTAGTTTATTTTTGGAATAAAACTAAAGATTTCAGCGACGTCTGAGTTAGTAGGAAAATAAGCCATGAAAGAATTATTGTGTATGTCGAGTCATTGTGTGATGGATGTTAAGTTTAATTATTGTATAGTACTCGTCTGTATCGGCTGTTGCCAATATTTCACCATGTATCGGAACCTCCTGTAGGGGGCGCCATTGCCTGGCATATATATTTGTGATACATTTTACTGCTGTCTTTCACTGAATTTTATTTCGCTATGCACTCTCTCTTATCTTACGAGCTTCTCACAAAAGGACATATATGCTATAATATTTTTGTCATGGAAATATCTCTTTTAGATCATCTAAACAGCTAGTGTCCCCACTGTGACCTTATAGATTTCAGGGTTGGATGAAATGACTTAATCAGTTATTTGGTTAATTAGTTAACTTCATCAAATCCCACCTCCTCATGTAATATTTGGATTTTCAGACCTCAACTGTACAAAAAAAAAATTAAAATACACATAAATACCGTATTGTAAGGGACGATGTATCCGAAACGTTAAAATTTGTGAATCGGTGTCGGCTAATAGTTCTCCTATTTAATAATTTTTATTTTAAAAAAGTTCCATATCTATCTAGTTCAATTGTATTTCAGCAACCCCCCACCCCCGGGCCGCCCGCCCATTTTGACATTAAAAGATTTGGTTCTACGGCATTGCTGATTAGTCATGCCGTCTTGAAAATATTTGATAGAATGCCTTTCTTGCCCCAAAATATAAGCATCCTCTGGGCTTTTCTAATAAAGCACCGATCTTAGCACAAATTGAAGACAGATTAATTAGTTGCTTAATTAGGCACACTGTGTACCTATAATAACAATTTAGTTTCTTCATCAACTAGTCTACGATCTCATGGACTACATAGATGCTTTTATATACAAAACAGGTCCTAAGTTTTATGTAAATTCATCATGGCTTGAATACGCAGGTTCAGGAATGATAAAATTACAGAAGAATAAGATGCCGCAAATGGCTGATCTGCGCACCCATAAACTTACTTTGAAATGTTTTTTTTTTTAATCCTTAAAATATATATATATAAAGGAAGAGGGTCACATACAAACAGAAATCCCAATCTTAATCATTAGATTAATATTTGATCAACAATCAACATTTAATAAATATCTAATCAAACAACAAATCCAAACCTATATCAAACCCTAAACTCTAAATCCTAACCCTACACACTAAACCATAACCCTAAACACTAAACCTAGAACCCAAAAAAACAATTCTAAACCCTAAACCCAAAACCAAAACCGAGGCTTCAGAAAGTGGGGGCTCATCGACTACGGGGAACCCATTATGCCTCGTAGATTTAAGAATATGAACGACATTGCTAACCTTCTCGATACCGTGAAAATACTGAAGCGGGCCTGTGACTACATCGGCAACCGTCAGCTGCCTCATGTACGGCTCAACATAAGACGCTAGATAGGGGAATCCCTTCAGTTTCATGATATTAGCATATATGTTCCCGTTGAATGCGTCGGCAACGGTCTTGGAAATAAAGAGGACCAGCATCATCAGCGGCAACAGTAACAGATTATTGGTCAATTCCAGAAGGATGACGCATGATGAAACCGTCGCCCTCGTAGTTCCGCCAAGCATCTATGATGCACGAAAACGGCACTTTTCCGTCCCGAAAACTTATCGGAAACTTCTCCGAATTAAAATTTATATTAAAATTATTTAATTAATATTTTTATTAAAAATATATTATTTAATTAATTTTTTATTAAAAAATTATTATTAATAATTAAAATTAACTAATATAAAAATTAATTTTAAATTTATTTTATTTTTCTCTCTAAATTTTAATAAATTTAACCTATTTTTTAAAAATATATATATAATTTTTTTAACGTTTCCTACCGTCCCCGTTTCCTAAATTTTTAAAAAATGGCGTTTCCGCGTTTCATCCCTTCCCCGTTTCCCCGTCCCCGTCCCCGTCCCCGTTTCCGTGCATCACTGGCACTGCCAAGCATTGAGGCAGAACCTAACACGGCAAAGAGACCGTGGGTGAGATTCGAACCCGAACCAATCAGGATTCCAATGAAGCGCCCGTAAGACGCTCTGATCACAAGAACTGGCACAAAGAGCCCATTTTGACATTAAAAGATTTGGTTCTACGGCATTGCTGATTAGTCATGCCGTCTTGAAAATATTTGATAGAATGCCTTTCTTGCCCCAAAATATAAGCATCCTCTAGGCTTTTCTAATAAAGCACCGATCTTAGCACAAATTGAAGATAGATTAATTAGTTGCTTAATTAGGCACACTGTGTACCTATAATAACAATTTAGTTTCTTCATCAACTAGTCTACGATCTCATGGACTACATAGATGCTTTTATATATAAAACAGGTCCTAAGTTTTATGCAAATTCATCATGGCTTGAATACGCAGGTTCAGGAATGATAAAATTACAGAAGAATAAGATGCCACAAATGGCTGATCTGCGCGCCCATAAACTTACTTTGAAATGTTTTTTTTTTAATCCTTGAAATATATATATATAAAGGAAGAGGGTCACATACAAATTAACATAGGAACCAATCTTAATCATTAGATTAATATTTGATCAACAATCAAGATTTAATAAATATCTAATCAAACAACAAATCCAAACCTATATCAAACCCTAAACTCTAAATCCTAACCCTACACTGTAATACCCCAAATTTGAGCGGAGTGTTATAAGGATTGATTTGGCTACTTATATCAACATGGTATACCATCTTTTTGGTGATTCCGTCCTAAGAACTCCACAGTTAAGCGTGATGGCCGTGGAGTAATTTTAGGATGGGTGACCTCCTGGGAAGTTTCGGAAATTTTCTGAAAATTTCTCGGGAAGTGCGTGAGTGAGGACAAAGCGTGCTGAAAGGACTCGTGTTGATCTGTGGGGCCAGCCAATCAATCCGAAAGCACTTCAAGGTAGCCCCCGTGTGGTCGTGTTGACTCGGGGTGTTACAAATGGTATCAAAGCGAAACCGCGACCGTGAGCTGAACTTGGATGAGCCAGTCAGCCACCTAGCGGGACGATTCTTGGGATGAGCTATATTGAGACAGTCATTGGTTGAGGCGCAACGAGGACGTTGCGTTCTTTGAGTGGGGGTGAATGTAATACCCCAAATTTGAGCAGAGTGTTATAAGGATTGATTTGGCTACTTATATCAACATGGTATACCATCCTTTTGGTGATTCCATCCTAAAAACTCCACAGTTAAGCGTGCTGGCTGTGGAGTAATTTTAGGATGGGTGACCTTCTGGGAAGTTCTAAAAATTTCTCGGAAAGTGCGTGAGTGAGGACAAAGCGCACTGAAAGGACTCGTGTTGATCTGTGGGGTCAGCCGATCAATCTGAAAGCCCTCCAAGGTAGCCCCCGTGTGTGGTCGTGTCGACTCGGGGTGTTACATACACACTAAACCATAACCCTAAACACTAAACCTAGAACCCAAAAAAATAATTCTAAACACTAAACCCTAAAACCAAAACCCTAAACCCTAAACCCTAACCCTAAACACTAAACCTAGAACCCAAAAAAATAATTCTAAACACTAAACCCTAAAACCAAAAACCCTAAACCCAAAAACAAAACCCTAAACCCTAAACCCTACACCAAAAAACAAAACCCTACACGCTAAATCTTAACTACTCAACCCTAAACACTACAGAATAACCCTAACCCTAAATCCTAAAGCCTAAACCCAATAACTAAACTCTCAACCCTAAACCCTAAACCCAAAAAAAGAACACTAAAATCTAAACCCAAACACTAAACCATAACCTTAAACCATAAACCCTAAACCCAAAACAAAACTATAATTCCATAAAATTTTAAAATCCAAAAATATAATTATCAAGAAATTAATTTAACCTAATTTTGATATTTTTATTTTATTTTGTGAACCTACAATTTATATTAATTTATTATTATTATTATTGTCACTAACCAAAATTTTACTCTAAAATAACCTACTTCCTCTGTGACCCTCTTCTTCCTTTTCTTCTCCCTGCATCGCCCAGTCCACCTTCCCTCTTCTTCTTTTTTCCCTCCTTTTCTTCCCCGGTTGGGCCAACCCGACCCTCCTTTTTTCCACTCTCCCTCGCATACACGAGTCGGCCCGTCTTCTTTCTTTCTCCCCCACCCGACCGACCTACCTCCTTTCTTTTCTTTTTCTTCTTCCCTTCTCCTTCCTTCTTCAACTATCAAAGCCATACCCCCTGCACCTGCCTATAACCCTCCCCCTCCTCTATGCCTCCCATGGTAGCTAGTCTGCCATGCTCTCTCCCTTTCTCTCTCATCCCTTTCCCTTCCATTTTTAGCCACACACATCCCTGTATAACCCCCTCTCATGCCTTCCTATCCCTTTTGTTTTCTTCTCCTCCCTACAATTGTAGGCCATGCAACTATAACCCTTGCACCGTCCACCTAACCCAACCAGACATGCCTCCTCTCCCTTTTCTTTTCTTCTTCTCCTCTGCTCATTTTCTCCCCTACTCAAGCTCCCCTTCTTCCTCTGTTGATCCCTCCTTTCTCCTTACTTCCGCTCACCTCTTCTCACCAACGCCTATACTGCCTAACTAACTACCATAGCAACACGTTGGCATCCCTTGCTACCTCTCTACACAACCTAGCAACCACCACTCGCCCCTACAACCACCCTTCCCCTCCTTTCTCTTTTCTTCCCCTTCTCGACCACCACCTTGCGCCGCCCATTACCCCTCTTCCACCACCATCACAGCCACCCATTAACTCCCTAACACCTCCCCTACCACCCTTTGCTCCCATTGGCTGAAATTCCCCTTCAACCCCCTCCCTTCTTCTTCTTCTCCCTTCCTTTGCCCCATCTTTCTAGCCCTATAGCAGCCATCGCTGCCGCCCTAAGCCACTAACCTTTAACCCTCGACCACCACCTACACCCCTACTCCCTCCCTACACCCAACCACCACCCTCGCTCCCCTCTACAAGCCCTCAACTATACCCCCAAATCCTCACCCGAACCAACCATTTCTCATTTCTCCTATCCCCCTTTTTGAACCCTAATTCCTCTTCAACCTGTGCTTACAGCTCACACTGCCATATAGTGTGAGTCTACTACATCTATTTGAGCCAATGTTGCTAATTTTTTTATGTATAAAAATAGTTTGTATTAGTATGTATTAATTAAGCTTTTGATAAGAATTTATTTTTTTTTAGGTACAAATTTTTCTAATCAAAAAATTAAACTTTTAATAGGATACCAGTAAAGTTTATTTGTTACTAAAAATAAGGTAACAATTATACCCTACTAAAATGTGAGGACATACATATGCTAGCACTTTAAGGTTTCAAATATGTCTATGTGCATGTTGTATAATGTTATGTATATCATGATTTTTAGCATAGGTTGGTTGTTGAAATGAAAAGCATGTAAAGTTTGGTGTCATGTGTGGAAATGATAGTTAAGGAATGAGCATTATTGTTAATGATAATGTTAAAGGAAAGTATATGACATGATAAGCTAATGTGCCCATTTGTAGTATAAATAATTTTAATATGAACACTAGGGGTATTTTAGTAATTTTTCTTGTACAAAAGGTGTGGCATCAATGAGTATATATATGGTAAGTGCTAATGAGTATTAATAATAAATAAGTATAGTTGGTGGTGTTAGATGATGTATGCGAACCATGGATGTTAATGTTTTTATATGGTAAGTGTATTTTAGTAAATTTGACATAATAAGGGCAAATTTGTAATTTATAAGAATAAATGGGATAATAGGATAATTTAATAAGTAAGGAGGGCATTTTAGTTAATTTGCAAGGACAAGGGGATAACTTGGTAATTTTGTGAGTAAAAGGGGTAAAATAGTAAAGTAATAAATAAGAAGTGTATTTTAGTAATTTGGCATAAAGGAAGGGTAACTTGCAAGTTTTATAAATATAAAAGGGTAAAATGATAAATTCATAAGAAGGATATTTTGGTAATTTGGCTTAAAGGAAGGGTAACATGGTAATATTATGAGTAAAAGGGGTAAAATGGTAAATTAATAAGTAACAAGGGTATTTTCATAATTTGGCATAAGGAAAGGGTAACGTGGAAATTTTATGAATATAAAGAAGGTAAAATGGTAAATTATTAAGTAAAAAGGCTATTTTTGTAATTTGACATAAAGAAAGGGTAACTTGGTAATTTTGTGAGTAAAAGGGATAAAATGGTAAATTAATAAGTAAGAGAGTATTTTGGTACTTTGGCATAAAAGAAGGGTAACTTTGTAATTTTGTGAGTAAAAAGCATAAAAAGGTAATTCGGTAAGTCAAAAGGGTATTTTAGTAATTTGGTACAGTAGGGGGAAACTTGGTAATTTTGATAAGTATAAAGAGCAATTTGGTAATTGTAATAAGTGTGAAGGATAATTTGGTAATTTCATAAACGTGAAGGGCAATTTGGTAATTTTGATAAGGATAAAGGGCAATTTGGTAATTTAATTAACTGGAAGGGTAATTTAGTAACTTAATAAGTATGAAGAGTAAAGTTGGTAATTTTAAAATTATGGAGGTTAAATTGGTAGATTAATGAATACAATGGGGTATTTTGGTAATTATGCAAGCATGAAGGGTAATATGGTAATTTGGCATGTCAAAAGGGGTAACTTGGTAACTTTACAAACAAGAGGGGTATTCCAGTAATTTTGTAAGTATGAAGGGGGTGAATCTATCAATTGCATATAATAGGTTAGTGGATTAAGTAAGCCTCCATAATAAGACCTAAGGGATATTAAATAAGAGGATAAGGGTTTATGGCTTTAGTATCACTTGTTTAAGTATAACCAAGTATATTATAAAGATAAGGGTATGTTGATAAATCGGTAATACCACAAGGATATGGCATGACATAGGGTTGAATGCATAATTAAGTTTGTGATATGATGTTTTTTCTCGTATTCATGCAAGAGGTGCCTTAATTATTAATTTTGCATCGAAATGTGTGTTGGATGTGATAGAAGTATATGTTAGGGTTTAAGTGTTCTATGATCCTTCGATGTAGACTACCAAATTCTATGACCATATTATAATTGTGGCATGATAACCTATTATGGTATGTGAATAAATGGAAATGAAGTACATGATGGGAATAGATGATAAAAGGATGGCCATAATAATTTATTTAAGTTAACATGGATAACAATATAAATTAACAATATAAATAAGACTACTTAATAATAATAGAAAGGAATGAAAATGATTAAGTATGTGATTGTGTGTTTCTCCTGGTCACCTTAATTAAGACACTAATAATTAAAGCGGAAGACCTAGAGATCAAGAATGGTGGCTCTTTAGGGGTCACTACCCCAAACACGTGGTTTAGCCCACAATTGTTTTGGTTTTTGCTGGTGTGCCCTAGTGCCCCAGTCAGGCCTTGCATCTTACTCTATCTAATTCTATGAACCTCTTTAGGGGGTATGTATACTTATGGATTATGTTTCCTTATTGGTAGAGTATTCTATGTCCTTATACACCACTACAACGAGGGTACCTTTGCATCCCTAGGTTGATGGTTGGAGAGTATTGTGTTGCCTGTATATGCCAGTATGACTGGTGTACCTCTGTGTCTCTGGGTTCATGATCTCCTCCTCGATTTAAATAAATTGACTTATTATGATAATTAAATAAAAAAACACTAATCATTTAAAGTGAAATATTATTGAGCCAAGCCCAGATGGATTATGTCATTTATACCGATCCACCGGTTATAATAGTGGCGAGGAACATTTTTCCTTAGAGGATGTATATATGTACCGATCCACTAGTTATAATAGTGGCCAGGTGTGTGTTGTTCTAGAGTGTATTCCAATCCACCTGATATAATAGTGGGTGATCCCAAGCTAAAAAACTAAACCTTGAATGATAATGAATTATGGGAAAAATACTAATCACTTATAGTGGAACACAATGTGAGTTGGAGCCAAACCGATCCATTGGTGATAATAGTGGCCAGGTGCGTTCTGCTTTGGGTGTTTCTAATCCACCGACTATAATAGTGGGAATCCCATACTCACATAGATATAATTCGAGAGATGTTGTTGAATAATATTTGATTAATGGCTTAAGATCAAAAGTGTTACTTTCATCCTTATGATGTATTGAAATGGTATAAGTATTGCCTTATTACCTATCACTCTTGTTAAGTGTTGGATATACTAAGGAAATAGACTTTGTGTTGTACGATTCTTGTTGGTTTCTTTGTGTGTAATTACTCTTATATGGCTGTGATTATTTATATGCTCATGTGTGCTATTATTTTACATTGTTTATGTATGATGCGTTACATGTGGGCCCTACCTTTCAGTTAGGTATAAAGGATTACTTAGTACCATAGTACTAAAGGGTTCCATTTATGGTCCCCTGCCTATTCAATAGGTAGTGTCCCTTGCAAGTTGGTTACGGTGTTATTCAACCTATTATCGGGCAAGAGCATAAGGATTGTTCGAGAAGATTTTAGGGTTTCTCTTTTAACCTTTTTATTTCCTTATTTAATGATTTTACTCTTGTGACCACTAATAGTGGTTTTTATCTTTCATAATGTCATTAATGCGCTACTCTAATTTAAATGAAAGTTAAATTTGTATAAATTGTATTTTGTTTCTTTTAAGCCTTAGCACTTGGTACTAGAACTATAAGAGGAAACAGGTCTGGTACTAAGTGTGGTAGTAACATCCCCAAAATTTACAATTTTTACTTCTGATAATTTTTAAATAAAATAAAAATTTTTAGTAGAGAATTTTGGAGGTGTTACATCTCCACCTGCCATCCTCCCTTGTTTTTTCTCACTTCCCTATCCCTTTCAACTCTAGCAGCACGCCACCACTATTGTAACCGCCCCATCTTTCACTACCAAAAAACTTCATTAAAATATTTGTAAAAGTAGAAAACCCCCCAGGAAAAATAAGGTATTGCCACCATATCTAACATAGGATAAATGTCTGCCACCAACTCCATATCAGATACAAGGCCAAACCAACCAAAATACTCAAAACAATAGAGTGTGGGGAATTATAATTTAATTAAACAACTTCAAGAGTGTTTAAATCACAAGACTCTAATGGGTTCTAACCAAATCATTACAAAATACAAATAGGAATAAATACCAGCGACAATAAAGAAGGTTAGAGTATGACACCCAACTTAAAATCTCGGTCCACCATGGACCCCGCCAAAACCTCTGGATGTCATTGCTCTCGAGCCTTGATTGAAACGAGGTAGTTCTACACATCACCCTTTGCTCATAGGAATGAGTAAGTTATGGAGAAAATTGGCACATCAGTACGCCACGTACTTAGTAAGTCAAATTGATCCCTCAATGTAACACATGTCTACAAATATATCATACATGGATACAAGATACAACATGCATCATAACAAAGCTATATATAATGGTGAAGTTGAATAGGACATGCTTGTAATACCCCATAACATTAACTTATGAATTTATAATAAAATAGGGGTTAATATGTGAGACTAACTAAAAATAACATTTTTTATAAAATAATAGGAGTAATTAAGACAAAAAAGGGGAAATAATATAGGATTAAATTAGGGGAGATTACAGTAATTTGTAAACTAAAATGGAATTTGGGAAGAATTAACCAAATTTTTTAAATTAATATAAAAAGGAATTTGATTATTTATTTTTTCCTAATTTTATTATTTTCAAAAATTCAAGAAAAAAAAGATCCCAAATACCCAATCAAAATTATTTTTCTTTTCCATTTTTTTCCTTTTCCCCTATTTTCTTCCTTTTTCCTTTTTCCTTTTTCTTTCTTCTTTTCTTCTTTTTATTTTCTTTCTTCCCTTCTCCTATTGGTTGGGCTTCGTCTATGCGGCCTAGCCCTTCCTCCCTTTCTCTCTTTCTTTTCTCCTCCAAGCATCCCAACCCCTTCCCCATCCTTTTTCTTTTCTTCCTTCTTTTCCCCTAGTTAGGCTAGCCCAACCACCCCCAGCTTCTTTCTTCCTTTCTTTTCCTCCTCGTGATTGCTGGTCGGCCCACTCCTTCCTTTCTACCTGCTCAATCGGCCTACCCCCTTCTTCTTCCTCCTCCTCTTCTCATTCCTTCACGCTATAGGTCACACCTCCCTTTCCACCGACCATCCTCCCCTACACCTACACTGGCCGTTCCTACCCTCCTTCTCTCTCCCCTGTCCCTTTCCTTTCCATTTTGAGCCCAACCTACCCCTGCACTGCCTTCCCTACATTCCCCTTCCCCTTCCCTTTCTCTCCCTATACACCTAGCGACTCTGCAACTCGTAGGCTTGTACTGGCCTGCCACTGTCGGCTAGCAAGCCTTTACCCCTCCTACTCCCTTTTCTTCATCCTCCTTTGTCCTATTCTCCTCCCCATGCTTAAATACCCATGCATCACCCTTATTCTCCTCCTTTTCACTCTACTTAGAAATCCCCCAAACTCCCCACCACCGCACCTTTAGACGCCACCCCAGTCGCCGTTCAAACCACCACCCAACCTCTTCCTTGCATCACCCTCCATCATACCAAACTACTCCCTACCCCTAACTCCTTCTACGTAGCTCACCACCTTTCAAAGGGGGAAAATTGAGCTATCCTTTGCACCCCATTGTTGCCCCTCTTGCCACCCTTCACCGCCTTCTCCGCCATAACCACCCCCACTACCTCCCTCTCAACCCAACAAACCTTCCCCTACCTCCCCATACCTTCCTTTTCACATTTCTCCCTCTCCTCCCTACTCCTTCCTTCTCCATTACCTTCGACCAATATAGCCACCATCACCTACGTCGTCACCCTACTATGCCACCACAAAAACTGCAATGCTCCTAGTCCAAGGAACTTACTCTCTCACAACCACCACCTCCCTTTCTCTCTTACAACCCCATAGCCTAACTTTTCCAAACAACTATCTCTTCCACCAATGACGTTGCTGTTGTCGTCGCCACCCTAGCTGTCACCTCCACCTCTGCTTGTACCCTAACCCTTACTATCAATTAAGTATAGATTTTTTTGTATAATTGTTATTTTAGCCTTATTATCTTTATAAACATTATTATTACTATTCTACCATTATTATTATTATTATTATTATTATTATTATTATTATTATTATTATTATTATTATCATCATTATCATCATCATCATCATCATCATCATCATCATCATCATCATCATTACTATTACTAATTGTACTATGGTTAATGCTACCACTAATATTATTATCCGCCACTTTAATAATACCAACCTTATTAATGCTATGAGGAATATTATTATTATCATTGAAAATGTTATTTCCTTACTAAAAAATGATTAGGGGATAATGAAAGGAATAAGAGGGAAGTTAACACTAGTATTTCCTTTATATAGGTGAACCAAATCCGTCCCCTAAGGAGGCATAGGAGTCGTGCTCCAAGCCTAGTGTTGTTCTACGCAAGGATGTGGTTAAGGCCTAGTTTGTGTATTATATGTTTATGTATGTTATATGTATGTATCATATGTGGTTATGGATGATGCACTTATAGCGCAGCTTGTTAAGCATGGAGCTAAGGTAAGTTGTATATGTTTTATGGCATGTATAATATGGAGATGTGACTTGTACTGTGTTGTGCTTATGTGTTATTTCCCTATATGACATGCATGCTTGGAGTCCCTAAGTAGTAAGATGAGATTTTAGGAAGATGATAGAAGTAAAGAGAGTGGAGTGGTAAGAGGGAAGTAAGAAAGGCTAATTATCTCATAACTTATAGGTGGACAAATAAATGGATAATATGAATAAAATAAGAAGAGGGAATAAATCCTATATGGGGAGTTTAAGGCTTGCATGGAGTTTTTAATCCTTGCATGGAGATAAATTTTATGTGGGAAAACTTGACTTGAGGGTTAAGTAAGGTGAGGGAATATTAGTTTGGGTGATTGGAGTCTATATGTGATAAATAGTATATAGGTTGGTATAAGGGTGCATAGGTGACTTGACTAGGGTTTTTGAGGAAAACCCTAAGTGGGGGGGAAGTGTGCATGGAAGGGAGAGTTAATGGAAGTGGTTACAGTGTGAAATAAGAGTGGAAGGGTACCACATGGAGGGGAAGTGAATTAAGTGGAAAAGGGATCGATGGGTGGATGATGAGGGGATGACATAGAAGAAAAGAGAAGTACTAGGGTTTGGGGGACTAACTAGGGTTTCATGGGCACATGTGAAGGATGGGAAGTGAAGTTGCGATGTTGGGTGTGGTTTGAGTGGAGTGGTGGTATTGGAAGCAAAGGGGAGCATGGGCTGTGTAAGTTAGGGAGAAGCAAGGCCAAATATTCCAAATTAGGGTTTTTGAGGGAAAACCCTAGAGGGTAATGGTGAGTTGAAAAAAAAGATATGGGAAGTGGACCTTGATCCACGTGCATAAGAGTTTGGGTCTCTCATGGTGAGTGAGGGAAAGGTGAGGAAGTGGTCTTAGAGTCCTAGGGTGCATAAAGGTCCCAAGATACGGGATAAGGCTTTTCAAGAGAACTGGAATAAAAAGGTGAAAATAGAAAGTCCAGTGGGTTATGCATGTCTAGTTGGGGTTTCATGTAAAATAATATACTAGTAAAACACTAAACACTTAAAGTGAAAGATTATCAGGCCAGGCCCAGGTGAGGATACTTTCCATTCCACCAGCTATAATAGTAGTTAGGTGCGTTATGCCTTTTTGGAGTGTCTTCCGGTCCATCAAATATAATAGTGTGGGTTCCGAGATCAATAAACCCAAAGTTTGTATGGAAATAAATCATGGGAAAGATAATAACTACTTACAGTGGAACACCACGTGAGTTGGGGCGAGGTGAGGATATTTTCTCTCCGCCGATTATAATAGTGGTTAGGTGCATTTTTCCTTATAGTGTTATCCGATCCACAAGCTATAATAATGGTTAGGTGTGTTTTACCTTGGAGTGTTATCCGGTCCACTAGCTATAATAGTGTTCATGTGCGTTTTGACCTAGAGTGTTTTCTAGTACATCGGTTATAATAATGGGATCCCTATACTCACGTGGAAATAATATGGGAAATTTGTAGGATGAAAATAATGGCCTATGTCTCAAATAATGATATGAACCGAAATGAAATATTGCATGCCTTATTTTCCTATTTATACTTGCATGACCTTATCCATATGGTTACATTGCTCAATATATAGCATATTTATCACCCGTTTCATAGGTGCTGCTCATTCCCATGAGTAGTGGCCCCTTCTAATTTGATGCAGGTAGGAGATGATGCATTTGATGTGTTGGAAGGGGCTAAGAGATGTCCTATTGGACCTAGCATAGGGTCCAAGAGCGAGTGATGTTCAGACTCACCTGTTCTGTTTTTACCATCTTTTGTTAATCGTACTGTTTTTCCCACAGAGGCTTTGACACTATACGAGTTCTTTATTCCTGTATTAACTCTAGTATCGCACACTCTATTTTTATTTTAATTATGAATTATCAAAAATCCCTATGGTTTTATGCCCTAATCGAAGTAATGTCTTGTGAGTTTTCTAGCCTTATGGCTGGTACAAGACTAACCGAGGGTCAGACTTGTGCCAATCACAAAGGTAGCAACTCCTATCTTAGTATATGGTTATTGATTAAACGAAAATTTTCAACTGTGAAATTTTGGGGTATTATAATGCTATCATACAATCTCCCACAAGGCATAATATATCATGCTTCATTTCACATCCTTCTCACATAAGCACTTACACATGTAATTGTAAAGAGAATTCAAGCAACCTCTATTGTTTAATTCTAATTACTCATCTCTTTAGGATATACCATTTACTTACCCATGTGTGAGATGGGTCAATTATTTAACCAATATTCCAATCCACAACCAATCAATCATTCCAACCATTAGCCAAGTGTATAAACCAACTTTTATCCCTTTTCAATCAATCATATACCATTACTTCCATTTCTTAACCAATATTTACCATCCGCATTTTATTATCATCGAATAATAGACTGTGCACCACCCCATGGTCTCACATACCATGGAAGCCTATCCAAATAAGGGATAGAAAGTCTAGGCTAAAGCCAATCACCAAGTGGACATAAGTGTAGGCCAAAACCAATCACTAGAATGGGCATAAGTCCAAGCCAAAGCAAACCAATATGGACATAAGTCCAACAAAACCCATTGGTATCGATACCCCCTAATAAATCATCAAAGTCAAGATTAGGTAAGGCACTAGGACCTCTTAGGATCCCGCTCGAATATAAAGCTTAAAGGCACCAAAAATGCTTGAAGACAGACTGACCCCTAGTAGCTAAGTGAGGATTGGTAACCCAAATACATACTCAACTTGGCTTTCTTTTCCTTTACATGATTATTATTTTATTCATAAGGATAGGTGATCATACAAGGCCTACACAAGCAAGCAAGGCAATTTTTTATGTGAATCCATATTAATCCTTTTCTTTTATTTTTTCCAACCATGTGGGTTTTCCATTTGTCCTTGGCCAATATTATTCATATCCAGCATATTATTTAAATCTAGCCCATACTAATTATCATTAATCTTTTCTCAATATCTTCACTTATTGTAAGTAAAATATCCAATTAGCCTTTACATTACTCATACAATATATAGTAAAATTTAATCCATTTTAATCATTTCAGTAGGCTAATAGTCCATGATAAAATCTATATTTTATCCTATCAATAATCATTATATAGTCTCAAAGATATCCTTAAAGCATAACTAAACCATGAGGAAATAAATAATACAAACTGGTCAAACTAATCAATCGGTCCAGCCCAACCATTTGATCAGTTGCACCAGCCATTCAATTGATTTAGGTTGACTAGTTGATTAGTTTGACTCAACAAGGCCATGCTTTCCTCAAACTGATCAATTAGTTTGGACAAACAAATCGGCTGTTCATAGACAAGTCGATCGGTTCTGCTAAGCCAGTCAATGGGTTTAAACAAAGATCAAGACCAAGGTCTCTATAGACTTACCTGTTGTTGGGTTGGTCCACCAGTTAAGTGCTCTTGTAACACCTCAAAATTCATTATTTGTTTTTAACGGAAGCAATTAAATTAAAACTTGTAAATTCTAGGGATGTTACCGCCACACTTAGTACCAAACTGGTTCACTCCGACCATTCTAGTACCAAGTGCTAAGGCTAAAATAAATTTCATAATCATCATAAATTAATCCAAAGCAAGACTTCAAATAGACATTAAACCATTAAAATATATAAATCAGAGTGCGGAGTCAAAATGTCATAAACCAACGTACATAGTCAAAGTTCCTTAAGAGGAAATAAGTTTACAAACGGTAAAAGATAAATCTAGGAAACTCAAAATGTAATTAAAAAATCATATAAGGGAAATCCGGCAACGCTATTCTTGATCCTCGTGCTGAGTGCGAACTCAGCACTCAGCCCAACCTGATGCCTCATGAACATCGAAGGCATTGAAATAAGTATCACCCACCTGTACAAAGTCAAAAGGGCCTTCTTCTCATGGGAATGAGTAGCACCCATGAAACAGGTGGTCAGTATGCTACGTACTGAGTAAGGTAACCGTGTACTAAGGTCAATACACAAAAGTAACACAATCCAAGCATAATAATACAATAGCATACAATCACTTTAGATAAATAAACAAAGGCCAAATTATAGTCCTGATAAACTGATTATTTAATCTCTGATCAAGGCTCATTTCACACCATGCATTTTATCATTCTATGCGAGTATAGAAACCCCACTATTATAGCCAGTAGATGGGAAACATATAGGGTATGAAGCTCCTGACCACTATTATTGCTGGTGGACTGGAAACATACAGGGCATAAAGCTCCTAACCACTATTATTACCGGTAGATTGGTCTGGCCCCGACTCTCATGGTGTTTCACTATAAGTACTTAGTGTATTTCCCATGTCTTAGCACAATTATGTTCAATTTGTTGAACATGGAATCCCCCACTATTATAGCTAGTGGACCGGATACAGGCATAATGTGCCTGACCACTATTATTTGCCGATGGATCGGTCACTCATAGGGCAAAACGTCCTAACCACTATTACGTGCTATGGACCGGTCTGGGCCTAACTCAACAATCTTCCACTTTACATAATTAATGGTTTACCGTGTATTATTGAAAAAGGTTTCGCCCTAGACATGCATGACTAACTCCCTATTTGCTTAGCCTCTAAAAGGACTCGTCCCATATCATGAGACTCCTACACCTCCTAACTTGCCCCATCATCTTTTCCTCCTTACCATAACTCACACTAGAGGCCCAACTTCTAAGTGTATGGGTCAAGGTCCACTACCATGCACCTCCACATCCACTCACTACCTTACTCTAGGGTTTTCTCCAGAAACCCTAATTTAGTCCTATATAGCCCATCCTACTCCTCTTCAAAAGACCAAATTATTTTAACACCCTACTCATCATAACCATTGGGTTCAAACCTCATCAACTCACTTTACTCACCAAGTACACGCATGACTATAAAACCCTAAGTAGTCACACCAAACCCTAGCTGGCCACGTTAAACACTAGCATCCTCATTTCCACATGTTACCCCTCCATTTTTCACCTTCTGCTCTTACCTTTCCATGGTCATCATGCTTATCCCTCACATGATCATCTCCATCCTCATCTCGTACTCCACTCACTTTCATTTATTTTCCTTTTTTACCACCTTCTCATATTAGGGTTTCCTCCCAAACCCTAGCTCGGTCTCCTATGCACCCTCATTTTGTCCCACGTGCTATTTTTCACCTAAACAACTCTTCCATTACCTTCCTCACACCTCAAATCAACTTTCCATACATACAATTCACCCTCATGTAGAATTTATACATCCTATACAACCCTTCAAACTTTTACATGCAAAACCCTAAAGCTCCCATGCGAAACCTAGATTCTCTCATGCAAAACCTTAGATTCTCCCATGTACGACCATAGATTCCTTCATGCAAAATCCTAGATTCTTCCATGAAAAACCCTAGATTCGTCCATGCAAACCCTAGATTCTTCCACTCATGATCATGCAACATTTAGGTCAAATCCACATCCTTTCACTCCATCTCATCATATTACATAAACTAGCATGCATGTCCTAAAGGGCCACATCATAATCACAGCTTATACATATTATACGCATGCCATAAAATAACACGTGAACATACCTCAACTCCAAGCCACACTACACATAAAATAGTTATAACAATACACATAAGATATATCACATATCATGGCACATAGCATACAAGGCATACAAAACACATTACATTCATAAGGCCTTAGCTACACCCTTACCTAATTTGATACCGGTCTTGGAGCACGCTCCTATGCCTCCTTACGGTTTTGACTTATCTCTCCTATAAGAGGGAAAAAACTAAAGATTAGATTCCCTCCTACCAAAAATACTACTATTTCCTAATTTATTATAAGATTAGGATTTTAGATAAAATAATAATATAATAATAGTAACACTAACTAAATGTTAATTT
Source organism: Tamarix chinensis (assembly GCA_030549775.1). Lineage (NCBI taxonomy): Eukaryota > Viridiplantae > Streptophyta > Magnoliopsida > Caryophyllales > Tamaricaceae > Tamarix > Tamarix chinensis. The sequence goes on along the minus strand of CM060175.1, from coordinate 2,715,460 downwards.
TGCTAAGGATAAAAGTAATAATAGTAACATTGGAAAAGGTGATAATATAATGTTTGAAGATTTTACCCTAAGAACAATAATGATACCAAAAATTAATACTAATTATAATAACAATAATAATAATAATAATAATAATAATAATAATAATAACAACAACAACAACAACAATAATAATAATAATAATAATAATGACATAATTTGAAATAAATGTGAAATAAGGGCTTCGACCCTTCACCAAAATAATAATACAAATAATGAAAACAATAATAATAATATGAAATAATAATAATAATAATAATAATAACAATAATAATAATAATAATAATGATAATAATAATAATAATAAGGGTATTAATCAAAATTAATGAATTGTAGGATTTCGACCCTACATTACAAAAACAAATAATAATAATAATAATAATAATAATAATAATAATAATAATAATAATAATAATAATAATAATAGTTGAAATAATAGAAATATAATAACATTAAATAAATAAAGCTTGTATAATTAGGGTTTAAGGTTTGAGAGGGTTTAGGATACCACCTTGGTTTGGTGGTGACAGGCGGCACCGGTGGTGGTGCACGACGGCGCCGGTGGTGGCAGGAAAAAGAGAAGAAAAGAGAGAGAGGAAGTTGGAGTGTTTATGGTAACCTAGATGGAGAGGAGTGGAATGAAGGTGGTGGTACAACCAAAGGTGGCAGCATACAATGGTTGTTGTGGTGGCCAAGAGTGGAGGAAAGAGAGAAAGAGAGGAGGAGAGGGAGGAAGGGAAAAATAAGGGTAGGGGAGGTAGAGGAAAGTCTGCAAAGTAGTTTGGGAGGTGTAGGAGATAGTGGTTATGTCAGGAGTGGTGGCTAATGGTGGTGCGAAGGGCGGCGGAGGTGAAAGGAAAGACTAATCGAGAAGGTCACTTTGCATGGCTAGGGTAGCTCGTGCAAGGCAAATCAAGGGAGGAGGATAGTGTAGTTAGGTAGAGGGTGATGCAGGGACTGGTGCCAAGGGTGTTTCGAACGCCAGCATTGGACTATGGTGACGAAAGAGGCGTTTGAAAGGGCAGTGGCATTCGGGGAAAATTTTGCTGGGCTGCGAGAAAAGGTTTTGATTTTGGCTTCTTAAAGGCATATATATATATATATATATATATATATATATATATATATATATATATATATATATATATAGGCTAATTAGATAAGGATAAAGTCAAAGGGGTGATAGGAAAATAGGGCAGTTAGGAGAGGGCACCGGCTAGCGACAGCAGGCCGACACAGGTCGATCAGGATAAGGGTGATTGGCCAGGAAAGTGAAGATCATGCGCGAGAAGAGAGAGAAGTGGGTTGGGTCAAAGTGGCCGAAAAATTGGCGAGGTAGAGAGGAAAAAATGGCTGATCAAATCGAGAGTGGCCTACAGTAGAATCTTCAGGGCAATTGCAGGCTATAACAGGGAAGAAGAAGGAGAAGGAAGAAGATGGGGGTGTGGACCGGCGGTCTAGGAAGAAAAGAAAGGAGAGCCGACTGGTCGGGTGGCTGGGGAAAAAAATGGAGATGAAATGCGGCATTCTGGACAAGCCGCACCGAACAAGAAAAGAGGGAGGGGAAACAGGCCGTTGGGCTGGCCCAGGTCAGGGGAAAGGGAAGAAGAAAGAAAAGAAGAAAGAAAAAGGAAAGAAAATAAAGAAAGAAAAGGAAAAAGAAAAAAGGGAAAAAGAAAAATAGGTGGGTTAGGATATTTTCAACCGAATTGACATGCATTTCTCAACATGGAATCATCATATCCTATTTTTATTAAATCTTATGTTCTTTTCTCAAATCATGCCATCTAATCATTCAAATCACTTATATATATTGTATCCACTCATATCAACATGTAGAAATCAATTAAAGGTAGCACATGACATGACGTACTTACTAAATGTTTTAGAAGTAAGAATTACTTACTTGATGTAGGCAAAATCCCCTTAAAACCAAAAATTCCAATTGTGGAAAATCCCACCTTTGAAAATCGCTTGAGGTTAAACAAGGAAGAAACTCAACAAGATGACTTTACCTTTTTCTTGAATCTAACTCTTTATTTCTTAACAATTGAAGCAAGATAGAGTTAGAGATAGGATAAGAATAGCATGTGAAAATTGATTGGTAAGCCTCGAAGTGTTGAGAGAAGGAAGTTGAATGTAAGACTTAGATGATTAGGTGGCTGAAAGAAAGTGCATATATGGGATGATTGGGCTATTTATAGCCACAAAATCAAAGGGAAATACTGAGGGTTTAGGAACTAACTTGAAACCCTACAATTAACTATTTAAATTTAAGTAGAATGGACGAATTTTTTTTAGAATTTGTAGACCTATTCTCCAAAACTCAAATGGTGTCTCTAGACAATATAGGCTAATTAGGCCTAAATTAGCATACATGAATGTAGTACTGGAAGGTCAATATGGAAGGAATCTTCTAGCTACTCAAATCATGCTTGAGATTGAATTATTGATCTCAAAATCGTGCAAAAGAAAGAGGAGGAAGAAGATAATGTTGAGGTCATCTCTCACCCATAATTATCGCCATCAAACTCTAATTAATTTGACATAATATTTTGGGTTAAATGTATCATGAAAATAGTTAGGAATCTCTTATAAATAAATTAGCATGGGTTTATAAGGTTTGATTTGTGTGAGAGATTTTTCAAAAAAAATCAAGCTCGAAAAATTTAACTAGCTCGACAAACTAGTCGATAGGTTTAGGTCTACTAGTCGACTATTCTACCTCCAATCGATCGGTTTCCCCCAACCAGTCGATCTATTTAGTCGAGAAAGCCAAATTTACTGGAAAGACAAACCACTTAATATGTTTGCCTGCAAAACTCAATAAAATCCATTTTTCAACATAATTTTAAATCTAATTTTATCCCAAACCAAATCATAACATTAAAGCAAAATCAGAGGCCTAAAAGTTGGCATAATTCTCATTCAACCATTTACAAAAATATGGTGTATTAGAACTGTCGACACCTAGCCACCTTCCCAAGGCACCTCTCTTCCCTGCCTACGCCCTACCTATTCCTACAGATCCACCCTTTCCCCTCCTTCTTGACTTTATTATCTTCTCTAGTGTTTACAATAATTGTAGGCTGCATTTTTTTAGCAACCGCCATCAGTCACTCTCCTCCCTCCTTGCCACCACCACACTATAGCCATAATGCACAGGTGCCCCAGCCTTTGCAGCCACCTCAAACACCCCTTTCTCCCCTTTCTCTCTTCCTCCTTTTCCTTCTCCCCATTAGTTGTGTGCCACTCTACACCACTATAATCGTCAGCTCCACCACCACTAACGACCATCCACTCCAGCATATCCTAGTGCCACTACCACCCCCTTGACCTTGAGGTACCAAACCTCATCCCTCTCTACCAACATCAACGACTATCACCTTACTATTGTCATCGCACCACTGATTGCCCCATTTTTCTCCCCTATTTTGGTCACCTCCGCTTCATTTCTTCTCCTTAATATTTCTTTAGGTAAGGCCCCATTTATTATGAAAGAAAAAAAGAAAGAAAAGAAAAGAAAATCTAAATTGTTTATATTCCTATTTCCTAGGTATTATTTGGGAAGAGCAAAAGAGGAGGCATATATCTCAAGATCTTAGAGATAAGAGCTGCTTTGATAAGGATACAAGCATACCTAGGGTTTAAATTTTTCTAAAATATGTCCTTGCTATGTCTTATGTGATGACATGCATAAAATGATAAATGACTCTAGTGGTATGTGCAATTACGCCTGACAATAGCTAAGAGTTGTGTGGTTATGATTTTCTTGTCTTTAAGTGTTTATGTGTATCCATATATAATATTGCATGTATGAAAAGTATGGGGAGTCTTTGTGTTGAATGAATTTTTAATTAGGTAGTGTTTTTTAGACATAAGATCATTCTGGTCAATATTGTGAAAAGTGACATGTAGGGTACTTTAAGGTGTAAATTGGCCTAAAATAGTATGGAGATACTATACAAAATAACTATGAAAAAAATAAGCAGGTTTAGGGTAAATACCATATGTGGGTGAATAACCATGCATGGGGGGGAGTAAAACCTAAGGGGTGCTATGATCATACATTAGTAGAGTTGGGGTTTGTTACAAAAAAAAATGGATATGGAGTTAAATATGGAATTTTTAGGTATCCACACAAATTTGGGGAGTCCTTTGAGCATTAGAGGAAGTAATATGACCAAAATGTGAAAATAAGATTTTGAGAGGCCAAGGCACAAAAACCTAGGGGTAGGTTATTATCACATGTCCAAAATGGCATATTTGGAATTTAACCCTAGAGTCTTATGTTAACCATGTAATTTTGGGAATATGTACCAAATTTAGTAGCCATGCAAGGTAGAGGGAAGTAGTTATAATCAAAACAAGGAATTAGGGTTTTAGAGGGGGCTGGAATAGGAAGTGTATTATAATATGTGCAAAATGGGAGATTTGGGCTACAATTTTCAATATAATGGTTAACCATAGCATTATATGCATGAGTATAGGAATTTAGGGCTACATAAAAAATAGAGGAGGGGCTAGGCCAACCAAGAGAAATTAAGGCTTTAAGGATTACCCTAGAGGCTAGTTATTATCATATGTGGAAAATAGGGGCAGCAGATCATGACCCTTAACTAGGGGCTTTTAATGAAATGTTAGAGTTTGTTGGATAGATTGACAACTCAAAAGGAAAGGTAGAGTTGAGTATGTACTAGAGTTTTAAAACTAGGGTTTCCAAGGAGAACAAGGTTGTCTCGAGGTAGAGGTAGGGACGATGCCATGCATTGGGTAGGTGTACATGTTTGTGTGATGAACCTAAAATAAATAAAACATGAATAATAATGATGCGCTGTAGTGTGTACAACAAATTTAATAAATAAATCCTAATTCCAAATACGTAGTAGATGGCAAGAATGAGTTGAACCTACAAGGAATAGTTTTATAATCAATAATTCTGTAATCAATGTTTTAGTTATTTAATAAAATTAATTTCTATTACCAATTTTTAAACTTTAGATAAATAATAAAACACGTTACTTACCAATTAGTGAATTAAGATAGGAAGATATTGATTATGGAACTAGGATATAAAATAATCATGTATAAAAGAATAATTCTAAATGATCAAACGTTGATCTATAGAAACTCATGACAATTCATCTCTTTTATTTCTCTTAATTTTAATAAACTGAATAAGACCTCAATTTATCATCTAACAATTAATAACCTCAGTTAAGAATACTAGATTCAATTAATCATAGCATTACGAATGGAAATTAGTCAACTATGACCATAATCACATAAGCTCGGATTATGCAATCGTATGAATTAATAGAAAAGATTAATAATTAACCTTTTTCTACTTTAGAAATGTTAATTAATAGTTACATATTAATTTCATTGTCCTAGCTTTGATTAAGATCTAAACTAAATAGGTGATCAATCTAATTAGTTTAAATTTTTAACCTATGATGCAAGATCATTCGATTATGTCCATTAATCCAATTAAATTTCATTTAGAATCATAAATTCAAATTACGTTGTCATATCCGAAATCCTAATTCTATCATCAAATCCTCCTACCCTATATTATCTATGCTCCTATCTTCATAATTACATTAACACACCATTAAATGCAGTAATATATAAATAACATCAATGATTAATAATAAATTAATAAGGAAACAATAAAAGTAAGAGAAATAATAATACAATAAGGAGAATTACTTGCATTCAATCAAAAATTAGAACTTATAATTAAGAGACACTACTACAAAATTGAGAAATAATAACAGGACATTAATAATGGTGGTTCGAAAACAGTTGCTAAACGTGTGAAAATTAATGTGCGAGACAGTTTTGATAACGGTTATAGTTCAAAACCATATATGGAAAACCATTATTAAAAGCTCCTTTAATAACTGTTTCTAAAATAATTTTTGTCCAAAGCCCCACTCATTTTAATAACTGTTCTTGTAGGAACCATTATTAAAACCCCACATTCCGCCTTTTATTTTATCTAATTCTGTTTTGTGCCAAAATTCTCAAACTCTGCACCTTCCCTCTCTTACAAACCCTCGTACCACCACAGTATGCACCACCACTCCGGCTCCTCTCAAGTCAAGGAAACCACCACTTTTTCTCTTTCGCACCGCCAACTTTCTTCTTCCTTGCAACACCACACCTCTGACATTCTCATCTTTTCATGTGTTGTCATTCTTCCATATCTAACCAGCACTTCTTTGTTCTTCCTCCATCATGTTTTTAGGTGGTCACTGCTCTCCTCTTGCTCGCCACTAGTTTTTCTTGCTTGTTGCTGCTCCTTTTACGTATTCTTTTGTTCTTCCACTTGTAGTTTTTCTCTTCTTATATATATGTATAAATGCATGCATGTTGATACGGGGTTGCATTGTTTGTTATTGAAAAATTGTAGTTTATCCTTGAAAAATGTGTTGTTGAATGTGTTGGTGACCAATGTTGTTGTTCGTTGTTGAATTTGTCGCGCTACTGTTATATATTAACAAATGCATGTGTTGGCCGAGACCTTTACATATATATATAACATGCATGAATGCTTAATTACGAAGCTAGAGAAAAAAAATACTTCAAATTATTAGTAATGTCACTCATAAAAACTATTATATATATATACACACACACACACACACACACACACATTTTCATTAATAAGTATAGGACACTATAAGATATAGAAAATGTCATATAATGAAATGAAAATATAGTTTACATATGCACATCATTAAATGAAATTTTCAATTAGAGACACATATGTTAATGATTGTTATTTGATGAGGATTAAATAGATATAGAAAATAAATAATATATAAAAGTGATTAATTCAATAGAGAGAAATAATTGTGTTACTTGATGTAGGTAAAACTTTCCTTAAACAAGAACACTCAACCTATAAAATCCTCAATTTTCAAAACCTTAAAAACAACAAGTTTTAACTTATAAAATTCATGAATAACTTTTATAAATTCAAATATAAAATCGATGGGAAATAATGAACATACCATAACCTAAAGGAAAAAAGAAAGGATAAATCTACTGAACCACTCAAACTCTTTTTTAAATCTAACTCTTCCTTTCTTATCAATTAAAATAAGAGGAAGCTAGAGAAACGATCAGAATAGTAAAAGGAATTTGACTGTAAGGCTCAAAGTGCATAGGGAGAAGGTCAATGCTAGAGAGATTAGTTATTTTTGGTGGCTAAAAGAAAGGTAAATAAAATGGGCAATTATGGATATTTATAGCCAACAACTCGATATAATTCACAAGTGTGGTCAAGAATGAATCAAAAACCTTAATTAATACCATTTGAATTTGAGTTAAACGGATGATTTTTATCCAAGATGAGCTAACCCATCCTCCAAATTTTAAATGGTGATTTAGAGAAGTACAGGTCAATTGGTCCATAAATGCAATTGAAAAGAAGGGTAACGGAAGGTCAGGGTAGAAGGAATCTCCTAGCTTAACAAAATTAAGTTTGAGATCGAAGCAATAATCTCAGAAATGTGCATAGGAGAGAGGTGGAAGAAGATAAGGATGAGGTCATCTCCCCTCCCAATTGTCCCAGTCGACTCTTTAGATCGATTTGAGGTAGTATTTTTGGGTCAAATGCATCATAAAAAAGGCTAAGAATCTCTTAGAAACAATTCAACATAGGTTAACAAAGTTCCATTTCAGTATAAGAAATTTTTCCAAAAAATTGAGTTTCAAAAATATGACCATCATTTTAGCCTACTAATTGAGTGTTCTACAGAATAGTTGATCGGTTCCCCAACCAATCAATTGATTTGGTCAAGTAAAAGCCATTTTCACTGAAATGACAAACTAGTCAATCGGTTATAGGACTAGTCGATCAATTTGCTTGAAAAACTTATTAAATTAAATTTTCCAACCTCATTTCAAATGCAACTTCACCTCAACCAAATCATATCAAAATCAAACACCAAAATTAGCATAATTTCTTATTCAACACTTTACAAAAATATGGAGTATTAAAAGTATTAATTTAATGGTTGGTCTATGACGAATCATTTGATATGAAGGTAATAGGGGTAAAAAAATTATTTTATATCATTCATATCAAATATTTAGATATACTAAAATATTTTAGTGAAATATAATTTTAGATCAAATTAAAATCTAAAATGGATATTCATTTGAAAAGAAAAATATTTTTCTTTGAATAGAGTGTATAAGAGATGTAAAATAGAGGGGTACTTTTTTCACTCCTATTTTCCCTTACCAAATGAGCAATGTATGTTGTTTATATTAGATACTCTATACATATTCATGTAATCTTTCAAAATTCAAAATAGAATAAAAGTTTCATAGAGATAAAAAGGAAAAGAACTTAAGCTATGCTTGGCACTACTTGATGAGCTATTTTATAACTAAAAATCTATTTGGTTAAAAGTTGATATATAACAACTAGAATTGGAAAAAGTTGACCCAAACAATCCACCACAACTTGACCCACATGAAACTCAACCTGATAAAGCTCAAAAAAATCATCAACCTAACTTGATCCAAAGATGATATGATTTTAATTGGTCTAACTCAAACCCAATTAGTTACCTAATTTAATTGAAAATCCAACATCATTTCAACCTAATCACAACCCGGCCCAACATCATCTCACCCTGATGTTAACCCAATATCAATCCAACCAAATATCAAATTGACTTGACAAGACCATATTTGATGTTAACTAGTTATGAAAAAAACACATGTTTAATTACTCATTTAAATCTTTTGAAAATACATTATTTTATAAATATTACTTATTTTTATTACTTTTATGGTGGACAACCTTATGAACTAATAATATCTTAATTTCACCTATTTTTCTACACAAAAACACAACATTAAAATGTCATAATAATAATAAGCAAGTAGTAGTTTACAACACATTTCTAATTACATTCTTACATGAAGTAAAATTTAATATTTTCTCATGAGGTTAATGAGTTATACTAATTATGGTGGTCAATATCTGGTTTCGCACAAATTCAAAATGATCTAATATAGGATTAGCTTGGCATAAACCCCGACTCAACACACAAAAACCTAGAGCAACCTAATCCACCAAGTTAACTTAAGATGATCCGAACTCAAGATAATTTGATCCAAACCCAACATGACCCAAACACTAGCCAATTCAGCTTGAACCCCATAATGTCCTCTAACTACATGTGTATAGTTTTGAAGTAGCACTCAAGGTCAATCCCACAAGAACTAAAGAGTGAGTACCAAAATGGTGATTAGACTTCTCTATGTTTAAACTATCGAATAGTTGATTAATTGAATTATTCTAAAAATTATAAAAATTGTGAAAAAAAGGAAATACCCAAAACATAGAAATCCAAAAAGATTGAAATTATACTATAAAATATGATGTTTAAGGTTCCAATTAAATTTCCCAATTTATGATATGCTAAATAATCCTACAGATCCTAACCCAAATTTTATGCTTAGTGTGACAGCATGGATAATTATTGCTGCACTTTCTCAAGCCACAATAATATTTTGCCGATTACAAGTCCAATTATATAATTGCAAAGCTACAAATTCAATTATTCACCCTATTGTTATAGAAATTAGATTGACATCTCTTGACCTTATAATTCATAATCTCTAATTGTGTTATGTAGGTCTACTAAGTATTTCATCTCTCAGTCTCAATGAAAGTTCCTAATATCAAAAGTTGATTAATATTTTAACTAAGACATTTAGACACAACACAATTCACACAAATAAAAACTCAGATTAGTGCATATACAGGAAATTCAACACATCAGGATCAAGGAATTCTCCCTTCAACTTCACACGAGAAAATTAGCCACACATAATTGCAAAATTAAGGATACTCATCATATGGAAAAAGATAGATAGATATAAAAATCAATAGATAAATCAAACTAAATATTACAATCCGGATGACTTTGATCCACCATTCTTAATTCAGATTTACGAGAGAAAATAATGAAATTGATCAAGAAGAATTGAGATGGGAGACAGGATAAGTGGTGATAGAAAGTGTAACTCTTCTCTCAAGATGGGTGAAAAAGATTCATCTTCTCTCCCTAACCCTAACTCTCAATCAAAATATGTATAAATAACAATAGAATGGGCCCAACCAAATATTAACATAGGCTAGTCATGTTGTTCTCGAACTCAATAGCTCCTGACAGCCTCATTGATTTTTAATGTTTCAACCACAATTTCTTCATTAGACTTCTGTTTAGAATGATTTTTGATACATGGGGAAACTAACAAGAAGATTTAAAATGTATATGTTTATCATGTTTCCAAATTAAGATTGGATCATGGTTGAATATGTCTATATTCCCAACCTTTAGCACATAAGAGTACTTTCACGTCTCATGTGTTCCGATTATTGCATTTTAACTCCTTTTGATCTCAATCTCTCCAATTACCTATAATATATAATCAAGAGATATAAACAAGAACAATTAGACTCAAATGTGCAAAGTTCATCACGTAATTATATTAAATATTTTCATTAAAGTTCCAATTGACTAATATAACTTATACATATCATCAACTCAACCCATTAAGTTAACTTGAAAGGAACCAAGTCTCAACCCAATCTGATATGACCAAATGACTCAATACAGCCTAAAGTTATAACAACTTGACCTAATCCGACTAATAAAACAATCTAAACCCAAAATAGCCCAATCTATCATACAAACCACCCAAATCCATGATGAGTCAACCTACTAGGGTACTACAACCCAATCCGAACATCATCTATCAGACCAAATTGCCACCTCTAATGACAAGTATGCCAAATAATTTTTATAGCGGCATTTGACAAAATTAGTTGCAATATATAGATGAATAGTTTTAATTGATATGAAAGAAATTTAAGTTAAAATTGATTGTGGATTAAATATGAAAAGCTCGCTTAGAATAAGATATAAGCTACTTTTTTACCTTTTGAAAACATACCACAGCACAACTAGCTCACCGGTTGGTAAAATAGTTACTATGAAATGAAACCTTTTAGAAAATTTGAGTTTATTGAACAATTTGGTTTATCTAAAAATGGCATTAAAGTCCAATTATCCATCCACGTCTACGTATGCGGACTGAGGTTGTTAAAGTCGATAACGTTTAAAAGAGTATACACGCACTTTTACCATGGACCAATCAGACATCGAATTCAGAGCAATGTGAATAGAAAACTTCGTGAAAGAACAGCAAAAGTTGCTTTCCACAGCGGACTCACCCAACGCTCAAGATGAAGAAGATTTATGCGATCTTTTTAGGAAAAGAGAGGGTGTCATACCAGTGGTAATGAGCTAAATAGTTCGTGCCTATTCACCACTAGCAAAGGACATCAAATAGGTCAAATGAAGTAGCAATGAACTATAACCCTGCCTAGTTGGATAAAGAATTTCATTCTCAAAGTTCAGTTGTTAAGGTAAATAAACCTGACTGCATGTAAGTTGTAACAAGACACTTCGGGAAGGCAAAGGCAAAAGAGCTGCAAAACTATCGCAGCCCTCCTATCCTTTCTGCAAAGCAACACCTCCAGATTTTACCCCAAGCCCCAAACGAAAAAACACAAGACCCTAAAAAACACGTTGTTTTGCTTCAATTCAAGGCATAAAGTATCTCTATGTCATTGAAAAACAATGTCAACAAACAGCTTCCTCAATGAGGGCAGTACCTCATTCTATACAAAGGTATGGCGTGTATTTTCAGTGTGGATTCCTGGAAAAGTCGTCATATCTTCCCATTCCACCCTCTCCAACGAAGTCAACCATGGACTTTCACAACTGCTGCCTGTTCAGTCATACACTGGCATAAAAGTGCCCGCAACTTGTCACTGCAAACCATTCTCAATTTCTTCCAAGTTCAACTGTTTGGGCACCACTCTACATTCTACAGATTCACCAAGTCAAAGAGCGTACCATATGAAAAAAGATGAATTTCAGAACACACAGAACAAGATCCATCGGTACCTACCTATGCAATGCAGATGGACTAATTGGGATCACGCCAGTTGGGGTAACGAGGGCATCGATGTAGACATCATTAGGAGTGATTGGTATAACATCATTATCCAAAATTTGAAGGGAATAAGAAAGAGCAACTGCAGAACAGTAATGATATGCCAATGAATCTAACACTTCCAAAGGTATAATTTTGTTAAGGGAGCAGTATAACAATTACCACGCAGAGGCTGCTTCCAGTTTTTCTCATCGGCAAGTTTCTGGTAATTACTTAGGAACGTGTCATAATAGCTGCAAATTTTTACCCAGGAGTAGGTAATTAGCGAGACTGTTGAATAATTGTTAATAACAGTACATTAATTCCAAAAAAGAAAAAAAAAAGTCACATTTAATTAGAAATCGGCATCAAAACATACAAGCAACCACGGACAAGAATGCAGAATAATATTTATTTTACATCTTAAGTTCTTTGTTTCCTTTTCATCTGTCTTTTACCTATTTTAGGAAGGTCGCAAGTAATATCCAGGGGAAAATTTAGCAAACATAACGATATGGCGCTTTGTAGTAGTGTGGATAGCATCTGTGGTTTAGATTTCGTTCTGGCTGTGGATAGGGAAATGGTCAATGATGTAATCGACTAAAAGATGTATGAACATACCCTCCACCACGACCCAACCGTCTTCCAGATTTGTCAAAAGCAAGTCCTAGAAGCATCACAAATGAAAAGAATGAATTGATATGTCGATGTAACAACTTCACATATGTAGATGATATTAAGAGAGCATGATACAGAATCATTACCAGGTAATAGCAATAGGTCAACAGGTTCACTTGCCTGCATAACTGCAACAAGGAATTCGGATCATAAATGAAATATCAACAATTGCGACTCGTCACTCTCTTCCAGCAATCCATCTATAGAGCATTATATCAACAATCATTCTAACATCCTTTTTTTTTCCTTTCTCAGTAGATTAGTGGATATATGAAGTATAACTCGGAGCCAAAGGCGTGACAACCAAGGTAGCATGGAAAACCGTTGTTTTCCCGTTTCTGAAATGTTTTGATAGAGATTGATTATTTCTGGGAGCCTCAAAGACCAAAACTAATTAGTTTATTTTGTTTCTTTTTCTGAAAGTCCATTTAATTAGGAAATTTGGATTTTAGGAAATATTATCTTTAGTTATCTAGCAGTTCTTAAATATTTAATTAGCTAGATATTATCTAATCAAATATTTAGTATTAGACTAAATATTAATCCATTTAGTTATTATTTTCTTAATATCTACAAGGCAATACTAAATATTTGTCTAGATACTATCTTGATAATATCTAATTAAATATACCTTGTATTTAAGAACTGCTAAATAACTAAATGTATTAGAAGATGGGTCAGAACACTTAGCACACAAGGATCAAAAGTATCATGGGCAGTGCAGCACCAGCCGCTGCCAGCAAGTCTCCCTAGTTGCTCAGCCCGATGATCCCAGCACCCCACTGCTCCTCTGTGCACACCAACCCCCAGACTGTTCAAGGCAATCAAAGCAATGGCTCTGGCCACTTCACTGACCCTTTGTTGATGCTCATTGGCCCTGCCCTCACCAGCCTTCCATTGCCTCAACACCTTCTCAGTCTCCGGTGACCCGAAACACACAAAACCCTTTACTCTTATTTCTCCACCACCATCCCTAGCAACCAAACAAACACCTGCTGTCTCACCACTGCCCACTAACCACCCTGAACCCCCCAACCTCCAGCAAGCCACCCCCAAGGTTGTCAGAGCCTTGGACCACCAGCAGCACTCCTCACAACCTACTTCATTAATTTCCATCACGCTCAACTGCCTTACCTGGCCCTCTGTGCTATTGGCTTCAATGTTCCACAGGCCAGAGGCAGTCACCTTTCTCTGGTCAGACCACCAGTGCCAGCCTGCTTTGTTGTTGAGACCCATTCACAGAGTGCGAAACAATCGCTGCCCGTCTGGAAGTCGCTGAGATTTTGAGGTGAGCATCCTAGGCCAACACCTAACAGCACTGTTCCCTGCCATCAGATAGCGTTCGCTCCAAGCCCTTCTCTGCCTCCCCAGCAGCAGCCGGTAAGGCCCGCAGACAACACAGGGTTTTCCGTTACACATCCCTGTCAGCTAAAAAGGGGAATTTGGCATTCAACTGCTAAAAAGAGGCATTTACAAGTCCCTGTCCGTACCAGTGATCCCCTGAGCTCGAGTGTGAAGGAAGGACAACCAGCTGAGCCATTGGTTGGTTTTGATGAGCATGTTCGGTGATACATGTTCCAAGAGTATTTTTTGGTTGGGTCACTACTACCCTGGCCACCCATATCAGCAGTCCCCCTCTGAGTCAAAGGCCCAAGCAAGTAGCCAAGACCTACCCGTGTTGATTATCAGTACATCTGGCGAGCAGGATTCTTCAGCAATCAGAACAGAAACAATAGACATAGAAGGATTGACAGAGAGCAGATTTCTGCAACACTTATTTTCCCAGAGTTGAAGTCGGGTCATTGCCACTAGAGCAAAGTGACCCAGATCCCAATACATGACGACCTGAACTCCAGTTCAGAGGATCACACAGATTTCGAGACCAACAGTGAGTCAGAGCTTGACCCTTAGGAGCACTTTGGGGGCTCCTTCTAACATGACCCTCCCATCTGACCCATTGGCGCTGCCAGATGCAGACTAGATGCATTGTATAAGCTTCTGTGGCAAGCCAAGTTATTCCTGTTGGATACAGAGAGGAAAAAACACGTGGGTCTTTTTTTTGTGTTGCAAAATCTGCAACTTTTGAATGTTTTCTTCATTAATTATTTATAACGGTGATTACATGATCTCCTATCATTCAGCCACTACCCGAAAGAATAGCTCAACCAACAGACTCAGTCAAGCCAAAAAAAAACAAACAAACGAAACGAAGCACATACAAGAATTATTCAACATTTCTCCTCCTAAGTCTTGTTGTGCCAAACTACTTTATTTCGAGAAGACCAATTTTGTTACAAAGTTCTTCAAACTTAATTTTGCAAAGAGGCTTGGTAAGAATATCCCCTAATTGCTCATTGGTCCTTATGAACTTTACCTCAATTTGGCCATTCTCTACATACTCCCGGATAAGATGAAATCTGATGTCTATATGTTTGCTCCGGTTGTGATGGACTGGATTCTTAACCAGCGAAATGGTGGACTTGTTGTCCACGTGCAGAATCGTCTTCTTTACTTTTGAGTCTAGAATCTCAGCCAGTAACCGAGCTAACCATACAGCCTGACAAGCAGCAGTTGCAGCAGCAATATACTCTGCTTCACAGCTTGATAATGCCACCACTTTCTGCTTTGTAGACTGCCAACTGATTGGGCTGTTCCCAAGGAAGAAAATCATCCCCGATGTGCTCTTCCTAGTATCCACATCTCCAGCAAGATCACTATCACTGAAACCTGTCAAAATTGGTTTCACACCCTTCTTTCTTGCGTAAAACAAACCCCAGCTCTTTGTCCCAGCAATGTATCTTAAGATGTGTTTCACAGCTACAAAATGCTCCTCATGTGGCTCTTCCATGAACCGGCTCACATAGCCGACTGAAAATACAAGATCAGGACGAGTATGTACCAAATACCTAAGACATCCTACAATGCTTCTGTACAAGGTTACGTCCACCAGTGGAGTAGTGCTCTCCTTGTTGAGTCTCAGTCATGGCTCCATTGGCACTCGACAGGGATTGCACCCTGCCATTCCACTCTTTTCCAGAATCTTGGCTGCATATGTTCTTTGACTAAGTGAGATACCATCTGTATGTTGTTTCACCTCAATACCGAGGTAATAACTCAGCAGACCCAGATCACTCATACTGAACATATCAGCCATTTCCTTCTTGAATCTCTTGATGTCATCGCTGTAGGTGCCGGTGATCACCAAGTCATCGGCATACATGCCTACCACCAATCGCTTATTTTGATTCCCTCTACTGTAGATAGCATGATTTGATGGGCTCCTTTTGAAGCCGAGAGATGCCATGCTTTTGTCCAGCTTTTGATTCCATGCATGCGGAGCCTAATGTAAACCATACAATGCTTTTTGGAGTTTGAGTACCTTGTGCTCACTACCGGTAATGAAAAACCCCGGCGGCTGTTCCACATAGACCTCCTCCTGAAGGTTGCCGTTCAAGAACACCGACTTGACGTCCATATGGTGGACCTCCCATCCTTCATGCACAGCCAATGCAAGAAGAAGACGTATTGTCTCCATTCGTGCCACCGGTGCAAAGACCTCATCATAGTCAACCCCGTGGCGCTGTGCATATCCCTTTGCGACGAGCCTCGCCTTGTGCTTTGTCACCGCCCCATGTTCATCCTTTTTCACCTTAAACACCCACTTGAGGCCGATTGCTTATCGACCTTAAGGGAGATCAGTGAGTGTCCAAGTGTGATTTTCTTCAATCGACCGCAGCTCCTCCATCATTGCTTTTCGCCAACATGGGTGACCTTCTGCTTCGGTCAGTGATGCAGGTTCTTCCGCAGTCATCACATGTACCTCATCCCGCTCCAACTCACGCACCGCACAGCCTGTTGTTGGTGCTAAGCCAAGGATGTTGTCCAATGTGCGGTATCGTAGCGGCTCGCCATCAAAATCAGCATCCAACTCATCCCCTTACACATCTGGTGGTGACACAAATTCAACCCCTGATGCTGTAACCGGAGATGGTGTATCTTCATCGCTCGTAGTTGGATTAGGAGCTGCTGACCCAGCTGACACTGATGGTGTCGCTGCTGGGTTTGCTGTCTCCGTATTCCTGCGCCAATTCACAGTCGTAAAATCCATCGACAACAGCCCATTGGCGTCTTCAGCAGGTTTTTCTTCGTTGCTCCACTGCCATTGGCCCGACTCATCGAAAATAACGTCCCGTGTCACATGGACGCGTTTCATAATAGGATCTTAGGCACGATACGCCTTTGACCCTGGCTCATATCCGACGAAGATCATCGGGCGACTTCTGTTCTCCAGCTTCTGAAGGTGCGGCTTTGTTATCTTGACGTGAACAATACATCCGAAGGTTCTTAGATGATGAACTGCCGGCTTCTTCCGGTACCAAGCCTCGTAGGGCGTCATTCCCTCAACGCTTTTTGTTACGGAGCGGTTTAGCACATATATAGCTGTAGTGATTGCCTCACCCCAAAACCACCCAGGTAGGCCTTTTGCTTTGAGCATGCTTCGGGCAGCCCCTACCACTATGGCATTCCGACGCTCCACCACGCCATTCTACTGTGGAGAATATGGTGCGGTCAGCTGTCGTCGCACGCCATAATCAGCACAATACTCGCTGAATTCCGCCGAGGTGAATTCTCCTCCCCGATCTATTCTCAGCGTCCCCAGCTTCTGCCCGGACTCAGCCTCCACTGTTGCTTGGAACCTTTTAATGGCCCTCGCAGCTTGATCTTTAGAGGACAGCAGATCTATCCACATGAAACGGCTGTGATTGTCAACGAGAAGCAAGAAATATTTCTTACCACTCAGTGTTGTGGGTGAGATTGGTCCACAGATGTCGCCGTGCACCAGCTCCAGGATATGATTAGCCTGGTACTCACTGTGCTCGGGAAAAGATGACCTCCGTTGCTTCCCTGCGAGGCACCCATCACAGAGTTGATCCACTTGATCGATCTCTGGCAGCCCTCGCACCATCTCCTCCCGCGCCATCTTTCTCAATGCCGAGAAGTTCATGTGACCAAACCTGGCATGCCATCTCCAAGCATTCTCCGCACCCTGCGCCACTAAACACACCGGTTGTGCAATGCTTATGTGGAGGACATACAAGCAGTTTAGTGCACGCCTGACTTTTGCCAGTAAGCGTCCATCAGGCTCGCGGATCTGCATCACTCCTCCATCGATCAACACTTGATACCCAGCTTCTTCTAGTTGTCCCAAGCTGATGATGTTGGTGCTTAGCCTTGGGATGAAGTAAACGCTAGACAGGGGCCCATGTTCGCCAGTCTTGCAGGCGAATAACACCGTGCCGCAGCCCTCAATTCGCGCGATGGAGTTGTCGCCAAATCGCACCGTTCCATGTACCGTCTTATCCAAATCCGCGAAAACATCCGGAGAACCCGTCATGTGGTTGGTTGCTCCGGTGTCGAGGACCCATTTTTCGGTGTTGGTCTCCTCCTTTCGTCCTAGTTGCAAGAAGACCTCCTCTTCCTGCTCTGCACGTGTTGATGGTCCGCGAAGCTGTGGCTGCCCTATTCGTGATGATGGGCGCATTGCAGCTTGCAAGGCATCATGGTTGACTAGTTTGGGTGACTAAGTGGAGGAAGAAGTGGACTCCATAGTTGCTTGCATCGACAGTAGAGTTTCTTCCTCTTCACGGGCCACATGGGCTTGCTCTTGTGTCTTTGGCTTGGACCTACAATCCCTGGCCCAATGTCCATATTTTCCACAATTTCTGCACTTGTCCTTGGAACTGTCTTTGCTGTGGCCCGAAGAGTTTGAGCTGTTGCCATTCGACCCATTATCTCGTCCCTTTCCTTTATTTTTGCTTCGCCGACCAGGGTGGCCTTCTTCATCACGCTTCTTCCGACGAGCCTCCCACTCTTCCTCCGTCAGGTATAGCTTCTGGCCTCCACCTTCACTCGATGAGCCAAGCTTGTACCTCTCCTTGACGGCACGGAGACGGCTCGTCACTTCCTCTACTGAGACCGTGTTCAGATCGAGCAGGGTTTCAATGGAAATGGCTACCTGCTGCATTCGATCCGGCACAACCTGCAACATTTTCTTGACCACCGCAACATCTGTTACAGTCTCTCCAAGTATCCTTAGGTGCGTTACGAGATTCATGATTCGCATGGAAAAATCATCTACAGATTCTCCATCCCTGAATTTTATCTCGCCGAACTCTTGTCGAAGCTTCTGAGCATTCGCTTCTCGAACATGCTCCACACCAACACGCATGATCCGCACCGCCTCCCACGCCTCTTGGGCTGACTCCTTCACGGCCAGCATCGCGTGCATTTCTAGAGGCACGGCACGGAGAATTGCTAATAGTGCAAGCCTGTCGTCGCGATATTCCGCCACACCGAGATCGATAGTTGTCCACAAACCTTGCGCTTGCAAATTGACACGCATTACCAGAGACCACTCCTAGTAATTTGTCTGCGTCAACATGGGGTAGAACACGGTACCGGAAGTTTCCTTGACGACACGTTCGATTACTGCAGTGCGACCAGCATTACGTCTTTCACGACTTCGACCACGATGCGGAGCCGACTCTGGGGAGATCCAACCTCGTGGAGGAGTCCTTGACTGCCTGCCTGCTGATAAACTCATGATCGCCCCTTTTTGATCGTCAACCTCACTCTGATACCAAATGTTGGATACAGAGAGGAAAAAACACGTGGGTCTTTTTTTTGTGTTGCAAAATCTGCAACTTTTGAATGTTTTCTTCATTAATTATTTATAACGATGATTACATGATCTCCTATCATTCAGCCACTACCCGAAAGAATAGCTCAACCAACAGACTCAGTCAAGCCAAAAAAAACAAACGAACGAAACGAAGCACATACAAGAATTATTCAACAATTCCTGCCCAAGTTCGAACCAATAGCTCTATCAGTTATGCAAACCACCTGACAGCATCAGCATTCCAAATTTAGATGACCTCGTGGTAAGGCCTCACTGTATTGATAAATCAGCAGGATTGGTTACTATCCTCAGGTGTTTGCAGACAGGTTGGGACTGATATTGATGTTGTCAGGTCGGTGGTAGTGCTATACATTGTTCCTGGGACGGGATTGATTTGACTCCCAAGGAGCTCCATTCATGGCAGAGTTGCAAGATCAGTCGTTGCCACCGATGCCCCGCTTGTGATCGGTGCATTAGGCTTTCTGTACTTCTATTCCTGGGAGCCTGGAACAGACTTCTAAGCTAGATATTCTGCCTTCAAGCTTGATGTTCAGTGGAGGATCATGTTA
This sequence comes from Tamarix chinensis, assembly GCA_030549775.1. Classification (NCBI taxonomy): domain Eukaryota; kingdom Viridiplantae; phylum Streptophyta; class Magnoliopsida; order Caryophyllales; family Tamaricaceae; genus Tamarix; species Tamarix chinensis. Next base: position 2,695,453 of record CM060175.1, on the reverse strand, counting down.
GAGCACCGCTATTTCTGGGAGTCTCAAAGGCTAAAACTAATTAACTCATTTAGTTTCTTTTCCTGCAAGTTTGTTTAATTAGGAAATTTGGAGACTGGGAAATATTATGTTTAGACATTTAGCCATTCTTAAATATTAGGTATAGTTAGTTAGATATTATTCAGAAATTATTTAGTCAAATATTTAGTATAGCTTATAGATATTAGTTGTCCTAATAAAGCTTAGCCCATATCTTGTAAGAACATAAAAATAAGAGGTTGTGACCTCAATAATAATCAAGTTGGGAATCAGTGAGAGTACTAATCAAGCAATAAAACCGTAGTTATGGTCGTGGTGTCGCGGTATCGAGGCATCGCGAATGATATTTTATATATCATGATTGTCGCAGCATAATTTTTTAATTCTTTTACACAACAAATATCAGCCAATATCAGTAAAATATCAGCCGATATCCAAAATTTCGTCAATATCGTGGCGATAAATATGTGATTTTCTGAAACGGCCACATTTGCCGAATTTCGCATCGCAACTAACCCAAAAACCGAGAAATTGTGGCTGATACGCAATTGCGGTACTGATATTTCATTGTATGGTACTAATTTCTCAACCTTCCCTCACGTGCTTCCCTCTCTCCTTATGCCTGACCCCCTCTCCCTCTCTCTGATGCAGTTGACCGGCTAGGCCACCACATAACCACCATTGTCACCACCCAACCTAATCAATCTAACAAGCCTAAGCTATGGGATTAAAGAGAAGTATTAAGCAGATGCGTCCTAAGCGCAATAAGAGACTCAAGACCAATTATCAGAAAAACGGTTCTGAGAATAAGATAAACAAGCTAGACACTGCTCCGGCTGGATCCGTGAATTAAGTCACTAACATGTTTCCAATCCAAAACTCAGGCAGAAAGTCCAAAGTCATTTTCAAAACATTTTGATGAAAAAGTAATAAAATAGTAAAAACAACCACATATTTGCCAATTTTCCAACCTCTCACAACTCTCAAAACTTTTGAACCCTCGCTTAGCCCCTTCAAAATCTAAAGACAGCAAATCATTTATATTTATTATCACTTTGTATTTATATCAGAAAACTGAATAAAGAAACTATATATACATATAAAATGGCAATACATACATACATATATATATATATATATATGTTGCTATTTCTTAGTTTTCTGAGCATCGTCATTTTCTTGTTCCCTCATTCCTAACAGTGTAAAGTCATCTGAACAGAACATTCCAAATATAAACCCAAAACATGTTATTATCATTATTTATCAGATCAAGTTGGAAAATAGTGCCAATTTTCATGGAAATAACCAAAATAATACTTGTTTGTTGAGTAAGAGATGTCTAACAAGCCTATTTCCCTCTTATCCAGAGCAGAATGTGATACCAGTTCATCAGCTTGTCCAAGAAAAACGGGGAAAATAGGCAGCTTTTTCAGGCAATTTTTACAGACTTCCAAATGACAGATACCACAACACATTTAGTTTTCAGCTGACTCTACTGCTTCTAAGTTGAACGTTGTTTGATTGTTTGGCAAAAGAAGGAAAATTAAGAAAGTGGCAATAGTGAAACCAAAATAATGTTAATCAACTGAAATGAATAATACAATAAATATAAAGACCAAAACAAAGATTCAAGAGAAACATATCATTTACCAAAAAATAGAGAAACCTAAATGGCCAGCAAAGATACATAAAGAGCAAGTTGATTAAGAGAATCAAATGTAAGGCCAAAAAAAAAAAAATACCATCTTCACGTTGGTTCCCACTACTATCTACAGGTGCTGGTTCCAAGATGTTCATCGAATTAGGAATAAGGTCGTCAATGCTTGAGATCTTGAACATTCTCATGTGACTCTTCTTATCCTCCACTCTTGGTACATAAAGCCTCTTCACATGTTGCTCAAGATTGTCTGCAACTGAATACATATACAGTAACATTAAAATGTATAGGAGCATGGATTGCTTTAGTAATGCATGCAAAATAATGAACCCATGATGCGAGGCCACACTAGCCTTATCTTCTTTGTAAACATCACAAATAATATTCAACTCTGAAAGCAAGAGTACATAGATCGCTATTTATAGGCCAAATAACACAAGATGATAACTTTATATTAGGGATATGGATATCACACTGGCAGACTAGCTACCCTTTTCTTTTCGCAAAACTATACCATATGCCTAGTGTCAATTTTTGCATCAAATACCTCTATATTAATGGTTTCCTACACCATCTATCCTTCTGTTAGAATGTAATCTAGTGGTGTTAAAATAATTGGGTATTTATATCTAATTCTCAAATTTTATAATCTAATTTTGGATATCTTCATATTCACCATATCATATTCAACTTCATCTTCAACATCACCATAGCTTCATCTTTGACCTCACAAAATCTTCAACAAGCACAAAAAAGTAAAGCAATAAAACCAGATCATTTCAAAAGATCTACCAGAGCAGAAATCACATGTTCATCACCCAATATATATCAACAAGCAAAAACTCAATAAATCAAGTGAAATAGCCATATTCACCTCCCCATTTTTGTAAGCATATAACTCGCTCTCATGGACAATTCTTGCCACTTGAAGATACCAAGCACCCATCCTTACCATTTGAAGACCACTGAGCACCAACCATTATTCCTGTTCAACTCTCATCAAATTTTCAAGTCTGAATTTGCAGATCTAAAATGCTTTTTGATCTACTTCTTCTTTTCTCTCCTCTTCTTTTTCTTCTCAATTTGAAATTAAAAGGTAAGAGATGAAAGGGAGGGTGCCAATTTGAAATGGAAAGAAGGGGAAGGCATAAGTTAGCAATATATGGGACTAATTAATGATAATGGAAAAGCAAGAGGTGAAATAATTGCTGATATATCAAATATTTACCAATATTTTATAAATATTTATTGGTATCTGTTGCGAAATAAAAAAAAATGCTGCAACAACCATGATATATAAAATTTATCCTGCAACACCATCAATAGTGCAATACTGAAACAGCAATCGCAACCACAGCAGTGGTTTTACAGCATATTCATAAAACTTATAGAAGGATTTCAGCAAACGCATGGCATGGGAAGATTCCCCATGCACTTACCTCATTCACTACAACTAAAAACAAGATCCAATTGATCAAAGTAGAGTCCAGGCAGCAGCATAAGATACACGAATCATTAATCCTCCTCAAACGAGATTATCAATTGTGAAGTATATATCCAAGAAGGCAAGGTTACAAAAAGCAGCACAGTACCTTTGGCTGGAGAGTGAAGAATTTCTGCCAAAACTCTAGATGTATCAACTTCTCGTAAAGCACTGCAGCTTATATATGCGCATAGCCTTCTACTAGATTTGAACCACGGAGCTTCAAGGACTATGTTTTGAATTGCATTGTCTGCAAGAAATCATACAAAATGAGAAGAAAGCAATGGAGGAAGAACTAATCATGACATAAATAAGAATCAAGGAGCCACACTGCATGAGACAACAAAGTTACCACTAGAAACCTAAATTAAGTGAAAATCGTGCAATTTAATATGTGTGTGCGCGCACGCGCGCATAAGAAATATACAATAAAAAACACAATGAAAATATAATACTTGAAAAAGGCCACCCAAATTTAATCTTGACTAGTCTTAAGCTTTTAAGTGAGCTATTAAGTGACCACTAGTCTTTTAATTCTCCTAACAGTAAAAAGAGTTAGTATAAGAGATTTTTGAGTTGCCTGGTCATTTATTCCACATAGTGAATTACTACTAGTGAAACCACTCATCTATTGTTATATATACCCATTTGAGATAGGTTGATCTATCTTACATTCTCTCTCTCTCCCTTCATTCTACAGTTGCAATTCTGCTAAATCAGTCCCATTCCTTTTTCTCTTTCTTTTCTCTCTCTCTCTCTCTCACTAGGTGCCCTCCAACTGTGTCTTCCCTTGGAAGATTGTTTGATTAGAGAACCGACATTGTTTTTATCTCTTCAAATTGCATATTCAAGTAATTAATCTGTCTATCAATCCTTCCATTTTGATGTCTATTGCTTTGTAAAATTTCTATCTTTGTTTTATAAAATATTCTTCATAAAACTTATCTATTTGCACATATCAATTATCTTGCTTTGTTACACTGTATTTTAAACTAAAATTGGGATCAAATGCATTTTATGTTAATCAGTGTTCAATGTTTCCGTTTTAAGTTATTACACCTTGTTCTGTCAAAAAAAAAAATTGTTTAGTTATTATGCCTCAAATTGGGGGGGGGGGGGAGCCTCACTTGACAGGGTGGGATCATTAATCAATACTGTTTTTGTTCGAAGTGCACCACCTAGAGCATTTTATTGGCCCTCAACAAATGAAAAGGGGACTGTCAATTAGTTAACAATATTGTGCCCTAGTCACGGAGCTCCTTGCAGACACAATTACACTGTATATTGTCTAACTGACTGGTTCTACTAACTATTTTGTAATATATTGTTTTGGTTAACTGCTTTACTGATTTAATACCAATATGACTTTTATAATTGTTAAGATTCCTCATTTACCTAATTTCTTTTTGAAGAGTATGTTTTAAAATATACATACATATATGTATATATATATTGGAGATAAATTTTGTTAAATGCTTGATCACTGTTTGGCCAGTGGGTCAATTACTTACTGTGCTATGGTTTTGCTCACTCCTTTTCAACATTTTAGATTTGCAGCATGAGATCAAAGGGCAGGATTAGGTGTCATTATGGAAGCTCAGTAAAATAGAACTTTCTTAGTTGATCGCTTCATTCAGTAGGTGGTATGGTTATGTCATAGTTAGGTTGTAAACCATTAATTATCATTTCTAATGACTTTCCATATTGAACCCACATTATTTTACTCATAGCATTATTTTACTCATAGTTATAAGAATTATTATTATTAATTGAAGGATATTGTTCTGCTAGCCTTGCTACCTATATGAATTTCTGCATAAATAATGACATGTGACACTTCCTAACTTGAGGGTTGTTTGGGGCGTTACATTTCTGTTAACCTCAAATAGGATTCACTTTGGAGTTAAGAGATGATAATTTGGCTCATTGATAAATTGAATTTTTCCAATATTTTTATCCTGCTTCCCTTCATTTATGTAGTCTTGTTTGGCATATTGTTTGTGTTACTGCTTTTTTGATAATGGTTTTTAGGAAATTTCGCACTAACGTAAAGATCTAAGGAAATGATGCATGGAACCAAGAAAATAATTAAACATGGAAAGCATTGAATGAAGATAATCAACCTCACATGTCTTTGGAGAAGTAAAAAGGGTCAAAGAGCTGAAAAGAGGAGCAGAGGAAGTAAGAGGAGGAAGAAATGGATGTTTCACAGCTGCAGCAAAACCAGCTGCACAGCCGTAAACTCTAAATCATCATTATGTCGAGAGAACGAAAGTTGCACGGCCAGCCAATGCAACCTTGCACAGTCGTGCAACTATCGAACAACACTACGCACAGCATTTCCTTGCACGACCACAGCACACCCTTGCACAACCGTGCATGTATATTTTGCCAAGAGAAGAAAAGCTGCACGACCAGCCAGTGCAGCCAACGGTTATAAGCACTTTGCACAATTTCTCCCACATCTCCTTCCACTCTTTTCTACGTCTAAACAAAGGGAGTATAAAAAGAGAATGTTAACGACAAATTGGGAGGGGGGAAGAAGGCTTAATTCTTTATATTATTCTCAATAAAAAACAATTCATTGTAATTTGCTTTGGATTCTTATGCAATATTTGTTCTTCAATCAAGATTATTCAAGTGTGTATCTCAATTCTACAGATCCCTGTTTTTATCTCCAATATGATTTGAACTTTTCATTCTCTTTTCCGTTATTTATTATATCTGCAATATGCATGTCAATTATATCTATTTTCTACATTTCTTTCAATTCATGAGTAAGTAATTATCTTTTCTAGAATTGAACTAGGCTCTATTTGATATGAATACAATGAGTTAAATTATATGATGTATGTATGGTTCATATAGGCTGTTTTGTATGTTAGAAATTATTGATATAAGCTGGGTTTGATAAAATCTGAATTTATCTATCTATCTATCTATCTATCTATCTATCTATCTATCTATCTATCTATCTATCTATATATATATATAGACGTTGTCTATAACTAAAAGGTTGAAATTAATGTCGGAAAATTAATTTACAAAACAGGAATTCAAGTGATCACAAGAGTAGACAATTGATTCTTAGGGACTATTTAATCGATGATGTTTAATGGATTTAATCTAATTTATTAGTCGCAAAAGTAGTCAATGAATTAGATTAGGTACATTCGTAGACCTTGAAACAGGCTAGTGAATTATAATTGACCGATTGTTCACAGTAATCTTGAACTATACTACGACATATTATTAATTCATTTTTGAATATCAAAAACGAGGTCGAAGTTTAATTCTAGGATTTACATCTATAGGTTCAGAATCTACAACTTATTAGTCATTTTATTATTTACATCCGTTTTCCCACTTTTTAACGATCTAGATAGCTAAAATAATAAAAATCAGTAATTAATTGCGAAGTGCCTGTAGATACGACCTTGACATGCTACAACGAAGCCGTGCACTTCTGGATTAGCAACCATCACTCATGTAGTTGTAAATTATCATTCATAAAACAATTTCTTCAATGAAACACATCAAAAAAAAAATCTTTTAGATTGTGCACCAAAGAATCCTAATGCTATTTTAGCTATATATCTATTTAATAAATTTTGTATTTATATTTCAATCCCTAGTATTTGGTGCTAGAGCCAAAGTTTGATAGCAATATGGCAGCTAACAGCACAATGTAAATGCAACTTCAAATGTTAAATGCAAAAAAAAAATGATCGTTAGTTAATAGTTTTTTGACTAGCAAGATTTTTGTATTGTGGTGCAAACAATATTTGAGTCACTCAAGGAAGAGAATGAAACAATAATGGAAATGCAGAAGAGGGATTGATGAAAAATGTATGTCATTTTCCAAGCAGTGGAGGAATTGATATTTCCAAAAATATCAATATCAAAAACATCACATGAAGAGTGGGAGATTCAGAGAAAATTTTACAAAGGTAATTATTTAGTCAAACAAGTTTGTTTGCAAACGCTTAGACCTAACTTTGAGTATCCAAACATAAATGCCTCAAACTTTGTTTTTGCTTACTTAGATCAAATTCAAACCGTTGTCAATCAATTGTAAAGTAATGGAGAAGAAATCAAAGATCAAAGTGTAGTACAAAAAATTATTTGATCCCTAACCGTAAGCTTTGATTATCTACTAAGATAGACTAAAATTGTCAATTGAAAGGTTCTCAAGCCCATTGTTCTCATATGAGTAATGAATGAACCAACGGACCTATAATTCCAACTTGAAGCATGATTTACACTATAGAGAAATTTGATCAATAGTGGTGGATACACAACATGGCTATGTAGGGCAGAGGATATCTTTTTGCACCTAATAGCAACTAGACTAGCAAAAGCAATTTCTACACAAGGTTATGGAAAGCCATGTTTGGTGCATGACAAGTGCAAGATCTAATGCCACAAACGTAATCATTTCAGATATTTTATATCAAAATGTCGGATGAAGTTACAAAGAGTGTGCTAACACTGCTCAAGTGGAGGAAAAATATGGTCCTAGCTACGAAACAAGGCTCTAAAGATGGCAATATTTGGTATCTTAACATAGGTCGCAATAATTGCATGACTAAAAAGGAAGTTATTGCCATATTTAGATGGAATGCAGTTTGGTCTACTTTGGGATTTGTTAATCATGGGTTAATTTTAGAAAAATGGCATAGAGTTCACGGTGAGAGTGGAATTGGCAATACGAAGACCAAGAATGAAAAAACAATTGCCAAGGAGAAAACAACAAAGAACTGCGTATTTCCTTTGTCTCATAACACATGAACATCCATGAGTTTGCAGCAATTTAAAAATAGTAGATAAGATAGAAGCCGATCGTGGCTTCTTCAGCCTATTCATAAACTTTGGTATACTTATGATTAATACTCTTAATAGTCTATATGAAGGTACTAGAAAACATCATCAAGATTCCTATCCATTTGGACAATGTAGAAGGCTAAGCAGCCTGTTAAAATAGAATCACTTGGGCATAAAAGGTACTATCTAATTTTTGTAGTTAATTTTAGCATTTATTTATTAAAAGAAAAAGCAAAACATTCATCAAGTTCAAAGAATTCAAGTCAATTATTAAAGAGCAACATGGTTTTCCTTAGAGACTTTAAGATTGGATTAAGGAGAAGAATTTGCATCCTATATATTCAATCCAACATCAATTATCTGCCATCTTTATAGGAAAAGTAGAGCATCTTAGATGGCCAAAAGCATGTTAAAAGCTAAATCTTCAAAGCCTTTTTAGACAAGGGCTATTTCTCATGATGTACATTTCTTGCTCAGTTGTCTAACAAAAGAGTGTAGGATTCCAAAAGAAGCTTGGAGTGGGAACAAACTACATGTCTTACACTTGCAAGCATTTTGGTGTTTTGCCTATGGCCATATAGCTGATGAATAGAGAAGAAAACTTAAAGACAAAAGTCAAAACCGAATCTTCATTGGACAAAGTGACACAACAAAGAGTTGTAAGCCATATAACCCACTCAAAGAGAGGTGATAATAAGTAGGATGTTCAATCTATAGAAGATGAAGCATGTCGGTAGAATAAGAATGATGACAAAAGTAGTATCATGAAATATCCACAAACTCAATCCTCAACTAACAATCAAACATCATAGGTCGACACTTTATTGTGATAGTTGATTCCCTCAAAGAACGTGTGACCTTGAATGCAGGATTGCATGATTGCAAGATAATGGTGATGATATCCCATATGATGAATCATTAGAAAATTGATTGTGGTTTTCTTATTGTGATCTAATTTCTCATAAAGATGCTACAACTAGGGTTGTAAAAGAGCCGAGCCAAGGTGGGGCTCAAGCCCATCTTTTTCAATAAACGAGCCTAAAAATAATACTGAGGCTTGGCTCATTTATAAACAAGTTGAGCTAAGCTGAGTCAAGCCGAGCCAAATCAAGCCAAGCCGAGCTAGCTCGCAAACTTCGTATTGTAAATGAGCTCGTGTGCAAAATTTGCATGCTCAAACATGGCTCCTTTATTAAACGAGCCAAGCCCAAAACACTCACGAGCCAGCTCTTTTCATTTACAACCCTAGTTGCACCTAATGGAAAATGAATCAAAGCTATAAATGAAGGCATTCACTCAATCCAGAAACTTGGAAGCTTATTTCTTAGCCAGGGAAAAACTAATAGGAATCAGATATACAAGATAAAGTACATGCCGCATGGGCATGTAGATTGTTATAAAAATAATAATAAATAAACAAATAAAGAGAGAGACCTTACAATAGACAAATGAGTATACAAGATAAAGTACATACCACATGGGCATATAGGTTGTTACAAAGCAAGACTGATGGTCAAAAGCTACAAGCAAAAGCCAAGAATTGATTATTTCAACATATTAGACCATGTTTCTAGAATAGATACTATTTCAATGATTTTATCTCTTGCAGACCAAAACAAGTGGAAACTCCATCAACATTTTCAAATAGTGTACTAAAAGAAAAGACTTTTGTTGAACGACCGGCAGGTTTTCTGAAGAAAAGGACACAAGAACAAAGTTTAATGCCTTGAGAAATCTTTGTATGGTTGAAAACAAGCACATCATTCTTAGTACTATCACTATTAGGCACACTGATTGCAAGATGGCTTTTGAAAATGCCCTTGCATACATTATATGTCAAGTCAAAAGCAATGTTCATGGAATTCAAAGAAATAAGCAAAAGAAGGTACATTTGTTTGCTAGAAGAAATATGCAAATGATCTCTTGAAAAAGTTAGAGATGGAACCAGCCTCCAATGCAAACTCCATTTGTAGAAGGACTCAAACATATGAAACAAGGTAGCGAAGTGGTAAATGCAGCTTATTTTATCAGCATACTGAGTAGCTTGCGTTATTTCACTTCCATTAGGTTAGACATTGCTTATGGAGTTGGGTTGCTCAATCATTTTATAGAGAAGCGGCGACTAAGTAGAATTTATGCCATCTTAAGGGTAATCGAAATCATGGCATTTTCCATGGAAGTTACGATAAATTTAAGCACAAATGATACACAAACAATGACTCAACATGAGATATTGAGACTCACAAAAGTACATATGGATACACCTTTCATATTGAAAATGAAGTTTTTTTCTTGGCGTTACAAAGAGCAATCAGTGGATAATTTGTCAACAAGAGCAGTATAATATATAGTAGCATGCCAAGCAGTTTGGCTTTGTTGAATGTTAGGGAAACTAAAGCATGAACAAAAGGTTCCAACAACTATCATCTTTTGATAATAGCTAAAAATCCCCCTTTTTTTTTTCTTTTTTAATTTCTTTGGAAGAAGCAAGCACATTGACATCACATATCATTACATATGTGAATTTGTTAAGAATGGAGATAGAATTCGAATTCTGCAAGTCTAGAGAACTTGTTGATATCATGACAATACCATTGAAGGTGGACATAGTTAAAAAATTTAAGATTATGCTTTGCATCATCAATCTAGATAATATAATTGGATAGTAACAAAAGGCCTATGACAATATTCAAGTTTAAGGGGCGGGAAAAAAAATTAAATAGGACACCTAGATTAGTGAACTAAAAATAGTAGCAACAATTAAAGATGTATAAATCATCCGCTTTGAGGTATGTTCCTATGGCTTGCTCGAGTTGCTTGGTTCAATTTAGTTCAAGTGTATAAATATAGGCTAAACCTAGTGATATGTTGAGATGCAGCTTATATGCCTCGCTCAATGAAATGTGTTTACTCAATTCGAGCCACTCGAGGGGAATGTGGGAGAGATATCCCACAGGAATCATATTTGACCCGTGTTGAGGATAGTTGGGAATTAAGAATATTGATGGAATTCTTTTTTAAATGCTTTATGCCATCATATGGGAATTCTTGATTCACAGGTCTGAAGTTAATTGCCAAAAGTGGTGCCCTTTGTGGTAGTGGGTTGCCCTACCCTTGATAGTGATTCATGTTGCCACTGAATGTTTTGAGACTTGGCTGGTGTCTGTTAACAACATCCTACATGTCGTATTATGTCCACTCCTAACTAATATGGAAAAACCAGGTCCTCTTCTTGGTTAAAGACAATGATATGGGAGCCAATCCCTCAGATGGTGGTGGTGTTGGCTCATTATGGTTGACATACTAAGAGTGCAATTGACCCATGGTAGAAACGACTCAAGGGTATAGAGGAACATTATCCCACTAATGTTTATGACACTTAGCTATTGTAGGTTTGAGCTCTTTGCTAGAATTGGTATGTTATCATATGGGCTAAAGGATATTGCCAAAGGTTTAGCTCTTAACTAGATGTTTAGCCTACCCCACACCATTTTATGTGGTCCTGACATGCTAGTGTGACCTTGAGTGTATAGTTCTGGGATAGCTAACTACTATAGGTGTCAATCTTCTTATGTCTCCAATGCTTCATGTGTTATTAAAGGTTTTGATGCCTATCGATGTGTGTTTTGGTGTAGGTGTTATTGACTCTTGTATTCTTCATTCTACTACTGCTAGTTTTGTTGCTTGAGTGACACTTAGGTACCACCACCTTATAAGTGGATAAGGATCATACATGTTGTTCCTTCATAAGATTGGTTGCTCCATATAAAGTTGAATGTTGGTTATTGTTTCAATAGGATGATCAATTGTGGCAAGGTTTGTTGTGGAGGTTTAATAGGTGAGTCTCCGGCTCATAATAGCAACTAAAATTTTGAGTTTGGTAAGGATAGTAGGTAATGTCAAGTTAATTACCGTAGGTGGTATTTTTGAGGAGGAGGTTGTTTGCCTTGACTCTTCCGTGCTTCATATTTGGTTTTGGTATTTGATTGATGACTAGCGCCTTGATTGCTATGCAATGATCTTCATGACTTACAAGTTTGATAGGTTATAGGAAAAATTCTGAGCTAATTACTATTGGTAGTGGTTTTGATAAATGTGTTTTATGTAGTTGCTAATGGTTTCGCTGCTTGAATGTTGCCCAAGCACCACTACCTCCAAAACTAAGTCATGACCTCGATTATCTTATTGTTGTGAGTGGATCGTACCCTTGCATTTTGATATGGATCCGTTGTTAGTTCATCTGGGTCATATAGTGATACATGTTTCTTTGCGCTCTATGGGATCATAGATATATGGCTACAAGGTTCGCATAACATATTGTCATGCTTATAATTTAGATGCTAAAAGTCTCTAGGCTTTATAGTATCATATGGTGAGAGGTATACGGACTACTTTGATAGATTAGATAGATGCCAACCATATTAGCCTATATTCGAAACTATAGATGTATTGCTCACCATGCATTTGGTATCAATAAAATTAATTAATTACGAAAAAATTAATAGATGTCAAGGGTCAAATGGGGCTTTTGCATGGTGTTATGGGGCGGCACAATGGGACTCCAACTTTTATAGACAATATCTTGATATTTGTTTACAAATGATTTGGTGGATGCATAGATGCAACCCCTTCCTAATGCTCGTGAGGATAGGTGTTCATGTCCTACCATCCCTTTTCGCCAATCCTCAACTCTTCTTTAATTAAAATAACATTTTAAGCCCCATCTTTAGCTAGCATTGATCTTTGAAAAACAAATTTCAAGCCCCAGTATGTCATGACTGAATAAGGCAAATTTCAAGTCCCAAAAGCCTAACAACTATGTGAAGTATAGTTGCCTACTTTTTCTAGCTCTCAACTATTTGCTAGTTTTTTATGTTTAATTCTTCATACTATTTTTTTAGCTTATATATTACTTAGCTACTAGCCTTTATTCGCAATGTAACCTACAAAATTAAAAGTACAATTTTGTTAAATTACTTGATTTGGTAATATAAATATTTTTTGAATATTTTATATTTTCATAATTAAAAATGGATAGATCAAGTGTGGTTCTATTACCAAAAAATTGTAAAGCATAATTATAGTGAACATGTTGATTTGGTGAATTAAAAATATTTTGTTTTGTTATAATGTTGCTATTGTTTGATTACTTGAGTCAAGATAACTACTTTAGTCACTAAACTACAAGGTTCAGATAAGCCTAATTATCTTTTATGACATTTAAAAGGAACATGTGCTTGATAATGCTAGTAATGGAACTCCCTGCTCATATGTAAATATTGGAAATTAATAATAAAAATTAATATAGTATTATTAATATTTGATGTATTATAGTGTGAATATATATATATAGTAATAGGGTGACTTCATAGAACCAAAAGTCCAACTCCGCCATTAATTCAATGGTGATAGTTTAGAATGATGTTCAAAATTTGAAATTCATAAACTAAAGTTTAAAGATCTAATGCATAGTAAAGTTGGAAACATTAACAATGGTCATCATAACATAATCTAAGAAATCATGATCAACCAAGTACAAACTATGTCAACAATCCCTGGAATATATGTATATTATACCCTAAAAAAAAAAAATCCTTTAACGGTTCCATGCCAACTGATGTGTAGCGAAATGGTTGGTTTGATGAATATTCAGTTTTATGGATGAGTTGGATATGAATGTAATTATTAAATTATTACAAGCTCCTCTTAGACCTTGTTTGGTACAAGAAAGATATGATGAGGAAGTAGAACTTCCTAGAAAGTATGAATTTTAATGTTGTTTAGCACAAATTGACTAATAACGTCAAAAGCAAGTTGGACTTCCTTTTGATTCCCTTCCTATACATTTTATAAAGAAATTGTTGACTGACAATACCTCAATAAGGAGTATTTCTATTCTATTTCTTTTCTCTCTCACATAACAGAATTAAAAAAATAAATTAATATAACTCTTTTTCCTTAGGTAAACCAAACATTGATACAGAATATCCTCAATCAGATACTTTTCCATAAATAAGTTATTAGGAAGTTTGACTCTTTTAGTGAGTCAAACTACATATACCAAATGATACCTTAATTAAGCTCGAGAAAATAATTAAGTGGGTCTCTCGGTTATCATACATACATATACGATAGTTAAAAGGGAAATCTAGTTTATGATTCACATAGAAATCATAAACAAGAAGGAAATCTCCCATAGAGAAATAAGTTATTAAAACTCAAATTTTATTCAAACTCCACATGGAAATCAAACGTGATATTACAAGCTTTTATAAGTCATATGATAACATCCTCAAGCCTAACCTCCTTAATAAGATAACTAACTATATAAGATAAAAACTCTTAATAACTTAAATACCATCCACAGCATTGTTTATGTGAATAATATTCATCAATAGTAACAAACTTAATTAAATCTCAATAAAGACAAATACTAAGCAAACTAATTAGCTAACTAATATTTAACAAACTAATATCAATAACTATCAAATTAACAATTTAATTAAAATATAATTTAATGTGTACTTAAAGATAAACACGCCAATCTAATTTTTGGTTGATTGTCGTACGGTAAAATCTACATAACTTTCAATAGAAAACTCAAATTTGAGATCCAAAAAATATTTTAGACTCCTAATTCAATAAGATTTTTAATGATATCTAGATTTCATTCTAAATTTGCTTCCTCTAGAATCGAGTCTTCCTTCTTTCCAACCTGAGCATAAGATAAACCTTCAAAGTCTTACATGCTCCAAGCGCCACCAGCACTCAAATAAAAGGTACAAACTTTACATACTTCACCAACAAAGTTCCAGACCAATCTTAATGAGCCCGCAAGAGACTAGAAGATATACAACAACATATGACGTGCTCTAGTTTCTGTCACATAATAGGCTCCTAATTACGTTCCATCTGCAACTAATTCTTACAATATCTCAATTTCAATTGTCTTGAGATTTCACTTGATTCATCCATCAACGTGAGTCGTGAAATATCAATACAATCTAGTTCAAAAAAAATCAAAACTAGCGATTTAAATGCAAAGAAAGTCAAAAATGAAGAACTAGCTAAGAAGCATGTGCTTTGATAAACAAGAATCCAAGATCCAATCCTAGATTCTAAACTAATCGATTACCTTCAACTGATCGCTGACAAGGGTCCATTTCCCTAAGAGCCTTCCGTACCTCTGAACGGATAGTCTTCTTCTGCTTAAAAATAGGCTCCAAATCACCACTACAATTAGTATTACTAGATTCGCTGCTGGTGGGAATAGTGGTGCATGTGATGGGAGATAAGCTCATTCTGACGACAGCACGATGGGTGTGAGATCGGCGGAGAGTATGAGGAAGAAGTGGGGCTGGTGATGGTTTAGGTGTTACTGAGGGGAACAAGTTCATGAACGCACACTTTTGCCTTTTGTACCCTGAAGTTCCGCGGTCATGACCTGTGTTGCAAGTACGGGTAATTTGACGCTATTTGATATCTACTTATTTAATTCCTTATTCGAAGTAATTTAATTTAAAAAAGTAAATAATCAATCTAATTTATTTTAAATTAAATATTTGGTTCAATTAATTAAAATTTAAATAAATTAGATATTTGATCCGATAAATATAAATAATATCTAATCTGAATAAAAATATTTATACTATTTTTTATAAATTTTTTTTTATATATAAATAAATTTATGTGTGTATGTATATAATTTTTATTTACTTGATTTAGTATTTGGACTAAAATTTAATTTAGATGAAATTATATTTTTAATATAATTCCTTTTTAGATATGATAGAATCTAATAAAATCTTATAATATAGCAGCTTTAATTTTAGTTTTAACACCATATATTTATTGAATAAGTCAGATTTTTATTAAGTGGATCGAATATTTACTCAGCAGATCGGATAATATCAAATATATTTATGATTTAGTTTTTTTTATATTTGAAATTTTATTCGGATAATATCGGTTATATTTGATATCCAATCCGAAAATTCAAATATCTAATTTTTCTAGTATCCGAAGTTTCAAATTAAATATTAAATATTATTTTTCAAATATCTAAAATTTAGAATATCCAGCAAACAGATATCCAAAATATCGATTATTTGAATCATGAACAACTCTAGTTGTATGTAGAGGTGGCAAACGGATCATTTGGGTTGGGTTAGGGTTGGGTTGAGATGGGTCGAAGCAACTTCGAGTTATTATACAATCAAGTCGGGTTTAGATTCATTTTGGGTCTAATTTGATTAGGTGTGTTTCAGGTTGTGTTGCTTTAGGTCAGGTTCAAGTTCGATTTGGATTAAGTGACGGGTCGGGTGTGATTTGGGTCGAGTCAGTAATGAGTTTTTTGCGTTTCTCAAGTTCGGGTCTATTTTGGGTTTGACTCAGGTATATAGAATACAGGTTAGGTTTGGCTTTGGCTTTGGGTCACTATGTGGGTTGAGTGTGAATCGAATCAACTAAATGTCAGATCTATCAATTTTTTTCGAATTCGAGTCTATTTTGGGTATGTAGATTTAGGTCAAATCAAATGGCTCAAATTGGGTAATATTTATAATAGTATGAATCATGATCGAGAACGAGTTGGAATATGAAAATTAGAACTTGCATGAAATAAAATAAGATCAAATTATTTTTAATTTTTACAAAATTAATTTTAAACATTTTTAGAATACTAATAAAATCTTTGAACACACCACCATCACAATTTAAAATAAGATGGTTTTTTCCTTACCATAATAGTACGACCTTATCCTAAACTATTTTAGCTTCTTTTGCTTTGGTTTTTAAAATTCTCAGTATCACATTGTCATTATTTTTTATTTTCAATAATAATTTTTAATGTACAATAAATAAATATGTGATAAATGAAAATCACAATCATCAATAACTTTATGAAAAATGAAATATCAAAGTTCTCTTATAATTATAAACCCTACACCACTTCCAATGAATTGTATCAATGTCTAACTTAGTAAAATAATACTTCGTCATAGCACACTAAATTCTATATTGTATGTCTAATATCTTAAGACAATTATTTATATTGTAAATATGTCACTAGTTATTTTTTATGGTCACAACATAACTAATAAGTAACAGTACATCGCCTTATATACCTCAAATCATAATTATAATTTTCATGATTTTCTACATTACTTTTCCTACATTGTTCATGTTCAATTTGCGTCAACATGCACATCATTCATTTCCTTCGTTCTTATAGTTGCTTACATCGTGGACCTGCCCTTCCTTTGTTAATTATTTCATTTTTTGATATTATGGCATTATATTCTAGTAGTAAATGGATGGTATCCTCAATAATATTCTTTGGTCACTGAATTAATGCAAAGTCCTTTGATCTCTTCCTATTTCAATTCATCTAAATAACCCATATTAGTGTGCACATTATTTTTAACATCTCGTTATCTAAGTGTTAGATTATAAAATAGACCCAATCAAATTCACTGCCTTTTCGTAATATACAACTTCACTATAGATTATCATCATCTAAATAAAATACTTGGGAAATTAGGCAATCAATAATCTCATGCATCAAAGTATAAGTTGCTTGTTTAGACGTCTCACACATTGGTCAATTCATACCTTTCTACCAACCTATTTTTGGTTAATAGCCACTCCTTACAAGCCTTTAATTCTTTGAAGTATTAATCTTAATTTGATATTCTTAGTGATGATTGTGAGGTGCTAGATTTGTTATCATTGCAAACTTGATGATGATGACTCATCTTTGGCTCCCTTTAGATATTTTAGCTCAATATCATGCCTAACTAATATTATCTTTAGTTGGTTGTAAATTTAATAAAGCTTTAAAATATCCAATAGTTTTATAGGTTGTAAAATAGGTCATAATAAATCTGTATTCTTTTGCTAAGAGTCATGATCTAATAATTTCATGATATATCTCACGTGTTACATTTCAATAATTATGAACTCATTTTCTAATCTAACCATTTGGATGAAGTTACAATACCTTCTATTATGGCTTACTCATGCATCCTTCCATACTGTATATCTGACTCATCTCTAACTCATCACACACAATATTATTCCAATAGGTGTTTCCTCAAATATATTCTTTATCCTTGATTTGTTATAAGAGATGAATTGAATTGATTAAGGCCTAAAAAGGCCATATATTCTTTATTTTTCAGTTTTTACTTATATTGACCATAGTTATTAATATTTAATACGAGTTCTATATATTTTTAAAGTCATTTATTCCTTGTTAAATTACAACTAAATTTATCAAATTAGATCAATTTTATAACCATCGATGGATATGCTCTTCATATTTATAAGTTTGGCAACTGAGATGTTTGATGTGGTGTTAAATGGAATGGATTGAAATTTCTAGTAATGTGTTGTCATAAATTCTATGATATGCTAAGATACTAATAATTCAATGTACAATATGAAATTATTAAATATTCATATATAAAATAAATCAACATCAAAATAAATACTAGAAATATGATTTATTTAATGAGTTAACTCAATTTTAGTTGGTCGTAATTATTATAAATATCTCACTTGTCATTAATTTAATTACAAAATAAAACTTGTTGTTGAGTATGCACATTTTTAAGTAAATTTATAAAACTATACCCTTTTATAATAGTGATTAACTTATTATGCCATAATTCCATAAACAAATTGACAGATTATCTTTCGAGCTTCAATCAATCTTGATTTTTAAGCTCCAATATCATTAATCATCCAATTAAAAAAAAAGTTAAGAGCACACATGCAAAAGATAAAGTGAGCAACGAATGAATTATTCTTAATGATCTACCAATTTTATAAAAAAACAAGTTTTAGCAAAAATAATATATTTAATTAAATAAATACAAAATAATGAGTTTAATATTTATGAATTGAAATTTCACTAAAATGAGAGTAGGTATTTAAAATAAAATGAATAAATATTGCTTTAGTTAAAATAAATTGAAAAATATATATATAATTTACATATGAGATGGACTACTGGTATATTGATATTTTAAATTAAGGAGTAAAAAAACATATTACACATGCTAAAGCTATAATGAAAGTAAAATTTTTAAATGGGTACAAATATATATACTATCATAAAATATTACTAACACATCAACTAACAAATACTGTCAAAGAGAATTAGTATTATAACGTATAAAAATGTAAATGTTAAACATGCTGTGAATAAATTACATATATAATTTAATCTCAATCTTTAATTAGGGTTAGAAATACAAATAACTTTTATCTTTAAATGACATGACAATTATAATTAATAATAACATTATATATATTATTATTAAATTTAAATACTATAAGAAAATAAAATCAAAATCTTACAATGATTAAATTTTATTTAAAAGTCTTATTTTTTACTCAATTTATTTTTTTATACATTAAATACTAAATATTTTTTTAACACTTTGTCCCCTATTAAATATTTCACTTACTTCTTATTTTTCTAAGTCTCTTAATTTTATATAAACTATAATGAGATATTAGTTAAAATATTTCTAATTTTCTAGTAACTTTATTTTTTTTCTAATATTTTCCCTAAATCTTATTTTCCCCTATTATATATATCTTATTTTTCCTCCAAATCTAATATATCACTTATCAAAATATCTTATTTTATTGATAATCTTTGACCCGTAACATAAAATAAATCTCAAAAAGTTATCATCGATTATTTTATCTTTTTTTTCATTCTATTAAACCTATCCTAGTCGGGACTAATTTTTTCGGGTTATTTTGCTATCTGATACCCTAATCTACTCAAACTAAATCGAAAATAAAAATATAAAATAAACCTAATCTATCTTACCCTACTATTTTTTACCCCCTATTTCTCCCACTCTATCGTGCTCCCCTCCCCAATTTTCTTCTCAAATATCTCTACTAGTCTCCCTCCTTTATCTCATTCCATGCAAACCCATCCTCACCACCCCTCACCCTATCTACATGTATACATGCATACTCTCCAACCTTTTCCCCTCTCAACCCCATCGCCACCTCTTCCCATGAATACATAACACACACATACACACACCATACCACTGAGCCTCAGCCAATGACAACACTCTGCCCAACCAATGACAACACTCCAACCCATCCTCAACACCTCAATACCCCATCCCCTTGCTCCCTTCTATTTTCATATGCCTACTAGTGCACCACCAAGCTCTAGCCTCCTCCCTTTACACTTTCAACACCAACCCTTACTATCATCACCACTCTAACCCATTAGAATTGCCCAGCTCCCCCACTCTTCCTCTTCTTCTTCGACCTTCCTTCATCTTCTTCTTACATACTCACCACCACCGTATCACTACCACCTTCCACCAACCAACCCTATGCCACCTCCCTCTTTCTCCTCCTTCCTGACCGAGCATCACCCCACATCTGCACCAGCAACCCCAGGCTCTGCACCATCCTTCTCTTGTGGCACCATAACACCCAACCACTACCTTCCTCCTCTTCTCCCTTCTCCCTTACCCTCGCATGCATCCACTACTGTCATCCTCACCCTCCACCACTATAGCCTCTAACTCCAACACTTCCTGTGCAGCCAGCTCCTATCCTCGCAACTAGCCACCTCCAACCTCCACCATGCATACCTCACTATCACCCCCTCCAGCCACCCTTCTCCTTTCCTCATGCACCGCCCAACCTCTGCACGTACTACCCCTGCCTTTCCTCCTCTCCTTCCTTCATAGCCCTCCCTACCGAGCCTTCTTCCAGCCTCCACCTCCTCCCCATCGCAGCCCTTCCCATTTTCCCTACACCCTCCACCGTAGCATCTAGTAGCCACCAATTCCTCCCAGCTAAGCCACTCTACAGCCAAACCAGCCACCCAACTAACACCTCCCCGCAACCTCCTTTCCCCTGCGTGCATGGCTCACATTGCTCATGCGGTGTGATTTGTGTTTGTTTAAAATTTATTTCGATACCCATTATTAGTAAGTAAGGGTATTTTGATAATTTTCAAAAGATAAATATTTTATTTATAATTATTATTTTACCTAATATATATTATTTTGGTATCTGTGGTATTATTTTTAGTACAAAAAATTGATTAGTGGGACCCATAATTTTTGTAGGATACTGCTATTTTTGTATTTTTGTTGGAATTCAGGTAATCGTTATACTCTACTAAAATGATAAATATTGCATGATAGCACATTAGAGTTTTTATGTATGAAATATGTTAAGCATGACCCATTACATTAAAATTGTGTGGTTTTATTATTATCATGAAAATTGGTAAAATAAGCAAGTTATCTGATGTAAAATATTTTGGGTACGAGTGTATGATTAAAATGATTCTAATGTCGAGAAAATAGTTTGTATGTTATATATATATATATATATATATATAATAATAATAATAATAATAATAATAAGAGGTTGATCTTGCTTAGAAATATTTGTAATATAATTATTATCGATATGTGGCCTAAGGGTAATTTTGTTATTTTGTGTGTATTATGATTTTTATCCTGAAAAGTATGTCTAATATGTATTATATATATCATTGAACGTGATATTATGTGATTCTGGATTTATTAGATACACATGCTAGGGTTTTATGTGTAAAATTATGTATAAGGGTAAAACGGTCATTTGGTATACCTAATAATATGATAAAAAAATTTGTAACACCCCGATTTTTACTACTAACAAAATTCATTTTGTACTGGAAGTAATTAAGTAAAATAGTGGGGGCTACCATTGTGATTGATATAATTCTGGCTTATGCAACCATCCTTGCATCAATCACAAGGCTAAGACATTTAAAGTAACACAAGAAAATTAGAAACAAAAGAACATTTATAGTACAATACTGAATTTGGAGCCTAACTCCAAGTTTAACAATATAAAATACAAAAGGGGTATATAATGGATCAAGAATCTAAAAAGGATATCCAATTAAATATATAAACTGGATAACAATTACTCTTCACATGACTTTAACGTAGATAAAGTCACTCATCCCTACATAAAGCGTCACAGGCAGCATTTATTATGTAACTGATCTTCTTAGACCTACACGTAAGATTTAGGGCCTTCTACTCATGAGAATGAGTATCACCTATAAAATGGGTGGTCAGTACGCTACGTACTGAGTAAAGGAATAATACTATTGAAGTAGGGATACAAGTAGCACATGCTCTCACATTAGATAATAAGTGAATAACCAAATAAATGAAACATCTCATAAGACAGAATATGATCTAGATACCTTTATTAAGTATAATCCATTTTCATTCTTTTATATCCGTTGAGTACAGGAACCCCACTATTCTTAAACTGGTAGAATGGTATGAAACTCTTCTCGGGGACAACACACCAGAACCACTATTCTTTTTGGTGGAACGAAGATTAAAAACATTCTCTCTAAACAAAATGCTCCTGGACCACTATTCTCCCTAGTGGAATAAGATACATATATATACATATATATATATATATATATATATATAGAAAAATAGATCACCTTGGTCCTGACTCATGTATTCTTCCACTTTAAATCATTAGTATCTTTTCCATAAGTTATAATGATACATTTTCATTTTACGATGAGTAGGGACCCCACTATTCTTAATACGGTGGAACGGACTAAAGCACCTTTCCGGGGCAAAATGCTCCTGAGCCACTATTCTTTTCGATGGAACATAGATGAAAAACATCTTCTCAGGGTAAAACGTTGCCGAGCCACCATTCTCCCCAATAGAATGAAAATACATACATACATGCACACGCACACACACATATATATATATATCACTTTGATCCTACTCATGTACTCTTTCACTTTAAGCAATAATTATCTTATTCAATATTGATTCTCAGGCATAGGACACATTAAAAACATATATACATATAGCATAGATCTAAGTCCTTAAATCCTTTTGAACCCTAATTACACACCCCTTAGTATTCATTCTTCCATAATGATTAATTTACACGACTTATATTATATCATCCCCAAATCCCCTCATTTTTATCATACTTAATATGCACAATCTAATTCCCATAAGTATAGTACTCACTTGCTCTTTTACTTTAAGTAATTATTATCTTATTCAATATTTATTTCAGGCATAGGACACATTAAAAATATATATACATATAGCATAGGTCTAAGTCCTTAAATCCTTTTGAACCCTAATTACACACCTACTAGTATTCATTCTACCATATTGATTAATTTACACAACTTATTTTATATCATCCCCAAATTCCCTCATTTTTATCATACCTAGTATTCATGATCTAATTCCCATAAGTATACTTTAATAATCTTATCCCGATGTATTAATCACAGAAATATCTAAGACCTAAATTCTATAGAATTGTCAAAATATCTCCCATGAAATTTTTATGATTACTAATTCCAACAGATAACATCTAAATGTTAACACATGGAATAATGATATTATCATTACACGATAGTTTGCCCCAAATTAGCCATTAAATCATTTATGCTTTGTTTGGTTCTTAGAAAATTATGAGGAAAGGAAAGAAAATCATATGGAAAATAGAAATCAGTTGTTTTGTTGGGCAGAAACGAATAAGGAAAGAAAATAAGAAAGAAAAAGTAAAGGAATGTTATAAAGGTATACTTTCCTCCATCAAGCCTAAGGAAAATATAAAACTAGTGAAGAAAATTTTAGCTAGCTATACTCGACACTCATTTCAGAGAATTGATGTTAGCCTAAATTCAAAAAAAAAATAAAACATAATAATATTACTAATAATAATAACAACTAAATAATGAGTAGATGTTAAAAAAAAATACTACTATTTAAGAGTTATGTTATTTGGAAATAGGCTCTTTACTTGGTGGAAAAAATTTGGCTAAAATATCTTTAAGTATCGGTAAAATGTGCTGCAAGTCTATCTTTGTCATCGGCCAAAAATGCCAAAGGCCTCCCCTTACCAATGGCACGAATCGCCGAAGCTCAAGCCCCTCTACTGACACCTTTGGCCATTCCTTAATATCAGCCTTTTTTTTTACGCTAGATTTAGAATTTGGTTATGTAACAAAAAAAATTTTAACTCACACATGTACAATTAAATTAATTTTTTTATCTATAATAAAAAAAATTCATATATTAGATCTACAATATAAATTATAGTACTGCTAAAAAAATTAAATTTAAATTCACAGATTTATAATTAAATAAAACAAATTTAAACAAATAATTTTAATTAAACTCATAAATTTACATTATAACTTCTCAGTATATTTTATAACAGGCAAAAATTTCTTCGCCCGACCTATTAAAGAGAGAAGGGAGAGAAGAAAGATGGAAAGGAAGGTCAAAGAAAGTATGAAAAAAAAAAGTTTCAGAAGGAGTAAAGGAGAGACAGACAGGGTAATTTTGATAATTTATGTGATAATTTTTTTTGAATAGTAATTTTTTGTTTTCTAAATAATAGCTATGCTATTTAATTATGGCCATACAATAAAACTGCGGTTACGGTTGGAGTGTTGCGGTATCAGGGTGTCGTGAATGATATTTTATATGTTGCGGTTGTCATTAACTGAGTTTTTAATTCTTTTACACAACAAATATCGGTAAATATCGGCCGATATCTGAAATTTTGCTGATATCGCAGCAATAAATATGTGATTTTCTAAAACGACTGTATTTTTAGAATTTCGCATCGCGACTTACCAAAAAACTATGAAATTGCGGCCGATACGTAATTGCGGTATCGATATTTTATTGTATGATTTCAGCCACCACAAACCAATATATAGATATCGATGAATGTGATCGCTTATTCTCTAGAATTTCTTATCGAAAGTTAACTGTGTGTTGTTTGGTTACTGAGCCCATCAAAGCCTGATGCATCAAATTTCAATTATTTTTTTATTTTTATTTTTGGTCGGTGTTGCAATTATGAACCGGATTGAGGTGATTGTTTCTGGAGTGAACCTTATGGTATGACAATCGACTCGGTGCTTATTAAATAAATAAATAATTTACTGGAGAAAGTAATTGAAAGTAAGTAGTAAATATTACTGCTAGTAATATTTTCTTGATATATATATATATTGTCCCTCTATTTTTATTGAAAAAAATTACTAAAAATGTTAATCTATTGTCCCTTATTTTACACCCACATATCAAATTCTATACAACTGAAAGTTACATTAATCCAAACATACCGTAACGTTATATTTCATCTTGAACTTATTTTAAAGAGTATTTTATTTAGCTGATACGATACATTTATTTATCTCCTTCTTCCCCATTCGGCCACCGCCACCGCCACCATGCACCGCCACCCTTGGTTGCGCCACCACCTCCATTCTGTTCCTCTCCTCCTGGGCAACCCTAAACACCCCAACTCGGCAACTTCCACCTTCATTCTACCTCTCCTTTTCCCAGCATTCAACTTTCCCCTTTTTCTTCTCCTTTTCCAGCCGCCACCACCGCCGTACACTACCGCCGGTGCCGCCTGTCACCACCAGCCTAAGGTTGAACCCTAGACCCTCTCAACCATTTTACCCTATTTTTATAGTCCTTATTCTATTTTATTTCATTTATTCAAAATATATTATTATTATTATTTCTATTATTAATGAGATTAATTTGTGCTATGTTATTTTTCATTAAAATAAAGGTTGTTAATTAGTTATTAATGAGATTAATTTGTTGATTTAAAAGTCTATTTGCATATTCATATGATCTAATTTACGTTATTTTTTCATTTAGTTAACATATTTTCAAGAGTGGGCCCATTTGTTCGGTTATATACTCAATCCCTCGAGTAAAAGACCATGCGTAGGTTTTTGGGGATGACTAGTAGTGAGATTTCCTCGCTTTGGGCTTAAAGGCTTGAGAGCATGGAAATCTAAAGACCATTTTTGGTCCTTAATTGAACAAGATTTGGGGCTTTGTCCTATTTTAATTTTATACTTAATGTGTCTTTGTACTTTCAAATTACCCTCTCTCATGTATTTGAACATTTAAAGGATCCTTTAAGGTCTTTTTTGTAAATTTTTTTCTTTTATTATTTATATATCATGTTTCCTACACACTCTAATATTGTTTTAGTATTGTTGGACTTTCTTAGTCTTGTATATAACATGGAACAATAGATATACATCTATCTTTTGTTAGGTGAGAGAGTAAAGTCTCATTTTCCTAGGTGTGTTTAGGTATTTTTTTCCACTACTATAATGTTTTAAAACAAAAAATTTCAATAGTAAAAAATGAGGGTGTTACATGAACAAACTTGATCTTTTAATATATGTGTACTTTTAGGACTTTGGTTAAAGATTTGATTTGGATTTGAAAAGTTTATTATTCTAGTTGGACCTTTCTAATTTATAAAAGTTACCTTTTTATACGGTTTCCTTTTAAGGAAAATTTATATGTTTAGAAATTGGATACAAAAAGAAAATAAATTTAATGAATAATAGTTGCTTATGTGCATTAAGTGATCTCCTTAATAAGACATTATATAATACCCAACATTTTATCTGATCTCAATTCCATTTAATTAATATTTTAAACTAATCAAAATTCTAATATTAAGTTATTTACATTTTTTTAGCCTAACCCAAAGCCCGGGTATATGATAATTAAATTTTAGATTGACTCCATAAATTTTAAACCTAAAGTTAATCCTAACTCCAAAATTTTGTTTCCTCTAATTCCTTCTTATTTTTTTTCCCTTTCCCTTATCTTTTTGCTGTTTCTTTCTTTCTCTTTCCCTTAACTTATTCCCAATGTGTCTCCCTTTACCTTTCCCCTTTTAGGCCAAAAAACCCCTCACCATTGCCCCCATAGTCCTTCTGACTTCCATTCCTAGCCATGCACCAAACACGCCCCTATCCCTGTTCACCAACTAACCCCTCCATCAACTATCTTACACCAACCACCCTTTATACCCCTACACCTCCCTACCCCAAAACCCTACTTGCATATGATCCTACTACACTAACTCCCTACCATCCCACACCTAACCAAGTTAGTTTCCTTACCCTTTCCTAGTCAATCATAAACACACACACACACACACACCATTTCCTTGTAATGCGAGAGCATCCATACATAATCCTCTAGGTGATGATTCGGCATACTAAGTTTTGGATCCAATCACATTATTTGTCTTTGATGATAATGCTTTGACTAACCTTAATGATATTTCTTTAAGTCATTATTACAGCTGCGCAAAATATTTGTAGGAAGAAGATTAATTCATATAAGAAATCAAGATACTTAAGATTTCCGCATGTTAATAACTATTACATAGGAAGCTATTATGCATGAATGTCAAAGTCAAGAAGACTTATTCAACCTTTCAAAGTCAACATAATTGTATTGATTAGGATTCTTGTAAATTATTTTCATGTAATCTTAGCTTACTTTGTTTGTAATAGTATTGTTGAGCCATATATTATATAGGATATGAATATATTGTAATACTAGTTATGTACTAATTAACCATTTGCATGTCACATGGCTAATTTAGTGTGTGCTAGTTAGTAATGTCCCAAACTACTATATAAGGCATGTGTGTGGACACATTGTAGCTTAATGGTTGATTTTGTTATTGAAATATAACACAAGTAATTAACTTGGTTAATTATCTCTTTATGATTGAATACCCGATCTAATATTATTTGGAATAATCTTACATTAGTGATATTTAAATTAGATTTCTTTGATTATTGTTGAATTCTTTGAATTCTTGTTTCTTTCTTTTTGAGCTCTAGCTTGAATTTTCTACTTCTTATTATAAAATCCAAGCAAAAAAATCTTAAACATAACTCCATCCACGCTATTATTTATCATCATTGAAGATTCATGGCACCTTACCTTCTCCCATCTCCTTTATGCCTCATTAAGAACCCATCACCTAATCCCTATTCCTTTCTCATTTCCTGCTCTATTTTTCATCATCGCTTATTGCCGCCCAACACCACTACCTGACCTTCCTTCCTACTCCTACTTATTATACCTTTGTCATCGTACTTCACCAAGCCACCATCCACCTCTCTTCCATTATACCTAAACCCCAATCAAGCCTCCTTTTTCTCTCCCACTTATCATTGTCTGTCACCACTTAACACATCAACACTACTGAGCATTTCTCCTCATATCTATGCCCCTAATATTTTCCATAATCACCTTTCCTACTCCTACTTATCATATCCACCTCTATGTCGTAGCCTAACAAGCACTACCAACCACTTCTAATCACTAACCACCACTTGTCCTAGCACTAGATTACCCCCACTCTTGATGTTAACCATCACCAGCCATATCTCCACCAGACCACCACCTTAACCACCAACCATCACAATCCCAAGAAGCTTAGATGCCACCGCGCGCTCCTTCACTGTTCATGCCCTAGTCGTGTCCTCCTTTCCCTAGTCATGCCACCTTTCCCTCTCATGCGAGCAATTTTTTACCCTTAATCGTGCACCACCATTCCACAAATCTCCTAATTTTCTAGTTATATCCATTTTCTCCCACTCACTTACCATAGTTCCCTCGGTTAATTTTCCTAAATCTAATTTTATTATATTTTTTCCTTCTAAGTGATATCCCGGTGGTATTAGAGGAGGATTCATAAGTCTTACATGCTTAGCAATTATAGCTACTTTAGTAAGGATAAATGTCATTGATAAGGTTTTTATGTGCAATATGTGTGCTCGGTATTACATATTATGTTTGGAATTGTTATATGGATAATGTTGTTATGATGATGATGTATAAGTTGCATCATATGATGTAAAAGTGAGAAAGTTGGAAAGCTTGCATTCATGCATATTGTAGGTTGGCATGAATCAAGAAATGTGGAATCCACATATTATTGTGGTTTTGTATTTTTTTTGATGTTATTATATTTTAGATGTTGAAAATTCATTTATATTTAAACTCCAACAGTTTATGTGGAAATATGGATATTTTACTATCCAAAGGATAATTTGGTCAATATGAGTTAAAATAGAATCTTGGGTAATTCAATGTGATAATTGATTTAAAATACTTTGAGTATGTTATGTGAAATGCTTGGAGTGAATATGAATGATTTAAGTCCAATATATGAGAAAAGAGCCTTTAAACAAGAATATTAACCCTAAGAGCAACATTATTATCATATGTGTGAAATGTTGGAGTTAACATTAATTAATGGATATTTTGTTGATCTTGGAATTTTTTGTATGAATATTAAATTTTGTGGTTATATGAATCTCATGGAAAAGTTTATAATTTATTTATAAAATTATAATTTTATAGGGAAAGATGAATAGTCACATTAAAGGTAGGTCATTATCACATATGTAAGATGTTATAGTTAAACCTTGATTTTTTAGGCAAGTTGTTGATAATAATATTTTAAGGATGGTTTAGAATTTAGTGATAAAGTGAGTACCAAGAGAGAAGTTATGATTAAATTATGAAAATTAGTGTTTCCAAGGAGGGTTGGGGTCTTTTCCTTGGGATATATATTGATGTTCATGTGGTTGTGTTTTATGTGTTTCAAATGTTTATGTTAAAATGTATTGTGTTCTTTGCATACCTAGATGTGTGTAAGTTTGAGGATCTTGAGATATAACACCATGAATAATATACTAATTACCTAAAGATAAAGATTATGTGACCATGGGCGAAGGTGTTAGGTATTAATTCCATCAGATAATAATAGTGGTTTGGGTGTATTTTTTCATAAGAGGTATTACAAATCATTCCGCATATTTAATAATACTAGGGTTACCGGGATCCATATAAATCAGAGTATGATCTTTAGATAAGCAATAATGAATAAGATATTAATATTTTAAAGCAAAATATTACATGGGTCAAGATTGAGGTGTTCTCTTCTATATTATTATTTTTCCATGAGTTCTATGCGATCATGCCTTGTTATACTAGTACAATTAGCTTAAGTGTTATACTATTTTATTATACTTATCACCATGCTACTATGTGAGCTCAATATGCAGCATGAGCTCTTACCATATGTTAGGTAGTTTTTTGTTTTAAAATACTTCACCATACTTATACCACATTTGTGTGATCACTATGACAATATGTGTTTTGATCCAATGACCAAAGGATGATTCATAAGGTTATGATTCTCTACTATATTTTGAAGATGATATCGTGTGACATTAGTTGGCTAATGCTTGAGGATTGAGAGTTACATTCCCGTTTATTAAGAGTTAGATTAATCTTCTTAGACTTGCTTTGCTAAATGTGTTAGGATATTTTTGGTTCTTTTCAATTATTTAAACTCTTGATTTTGGCTCCCATATTTAGATTTTTTTAATCTCTATTCCATTGATATTATTATTGTCATCATTGTTATCATTACTATGGTACTATTAGGGCATGCATTCATTTGTTTGTCATTCAATTTTACTTTGCATGAAGCCTGGGTTAGGTGATGATCATGACTCTCTCATAGTTGATGAAGTGGTGACACTCCCCGGTTTTGTTTTAAAATGTTTCTGCATTATCTTTAAAAATAAAATTGGTCTAAAATTTAGGGAAGTTACACCCTGGCTACCTAATGATCAATTAAGAAGTAGAGCATAAGTTAGCTTCTTCTTCAACTCCCAAAAGCCTTAAAACACCACTAATCCCACTAAAACCTCATTGTTTTCTTTAACAAGTTCATTAAAGGATGATTAATCTTGGAGAAATATTATAAAAAATGGTAGTAATAGTTGGTTATACCCAAAAAGTCTCTTACCACCCTTATACTAATCAGTGTTTAGCACTCAACTATGACTTGAATCTTAGAAGACTCAACTAAAACACTATTCTTCAATATCATATGCCCTAGAAAAGCAAGCTAATCCCACGAAAACTCACACTTTGAGAGCTTGGTGTACAACTGAGGAGCTTTTCACAATGCCTAAGTTAATATCTAGTGATGCTCATGTATCTTATGACTCCTCGAGTAGATGAGAAGGTGTTGATGAACATGACAATAAACTAATCAAGGTACTAGTAAAACATGCAAGTTCATCAAGTCCATGAGAATATTTAGTGTATTATTGAGTCTAAAGGGAATGATGGTGAACTCATAATGCCCATACTTTATCCAAAAATTAATCTTATCAATATCCCAATTTGTTATCGTCAACTGACAATATCTTGAGTGAAGATCCATCTTTGAAAACATAGTTACTCGTTCAAGAGGTCATGATATGAAGTACAAGATAATGGCTCTTCACCATAACCTAATTCAAATGTCAATAGTAAATACACAATCTCATACTTCCATCCTTCTTCCTAACAAAGAGAATTAATACTCCCTAAGGTGATACACTTGGAATAATGTAGTAATTTTCCATCAACTCCTCCAATTGAGTTTCCAAATATGAAATCTCAGTCGGTGTCATATGATATGGGGATTTTGTCATGAAATTTATCCTTATGATAATTTCTATCATGAAATTATACTTTCACACTAGTGGCATGGTAAGAATTTCATTAAGAGAGAAATTTAGGAATTTCTACAACCTTGAAATATCATCAAATGCTATCCCATTGGCACTAAGGTCCTAAACACTATATAGATAGAATGGGTAACCCTTCTACACTAGGATACCAAGCATTATAGTGAACATAATCCTTACTAATTTTTGAGGCTTGCATCTTCAATAAGAGACCCTAGCACCCAGTTATCTCTTAATAACAATGTGCTATTAAGAATAATCTATTATTTATCAGTATCTTGAAACCATATGTATCCCCATTATTATATGAAAATTATGTTAGGAAAACTCTATGAAGTCTAGAAGAAGCACAACTCTACTGATAACAAAGGTCACTAATAACATGGGTTAATATACTACCAAATGGCACCATTATAACACCCCTAAATTACAATTCAAAATTTTGATTAAAACAAACAAATACAAGCATGGGGGTGCTACCACCATGATTAGTACAAGCCTGGCCCCCAGCCAGTCTCGTACTAATCACAAGGCTGAAGAAAAGTTATCACAAGACATTAGACAAACCTTAATTAAAGATTCATAGAAAAACTAAACTATTCATAACATGGGATTCAGAGTGCGTATTAAAATTTTTTTACAACCCAATAGAGTACATAATCAAAGTTCCCAAAAGGGGGTAAAAGATACAATACGATAAACAAAGCTAAAAGAAAACGAAATATAAGTACATTGGGGTATAAGAGAGTCCAGTTAACATCAATCTTGGGCCCCCATGCCAAGTTCAACGGTCAACTCTCAGCCCCGTCTAATGCCTCATAAGTATCATAGGCATCGAAGATGGCATCTCTTACCTACACAAACTTAGTAGGGTCCTCTACTCGTGTAAATGAGCTGCACCCATGAAACAGGTGGTCAGTACGCTACGTATTGAGTAAAGTAACCTTGCAACTAAGGCCATACATAAGAAGACATATAATACAAGCATGATCATACAGATAAACATACATGTAATGCAAATAGTAGAGGTTGTGTTACCGTTTAGTTAAGCTTATTCATTAGATCTCTGGTCAATATACTCATTTCACACCATGCTTATTATTAATCTATACGAGTATAGGAACCCCACTATTATAGCTGGTGGACTGAAGAAACACCTAGGGTAGAATGCACCTAGCCACTATTATTTGTCGGTGGAACTGTCTCTAGGGCACAAGGCACCTGACCACTATTATTTGTCGGTGGACTGGCCTGGCCTTAACTCTCATGATATTTCACTGTAAGTAGATAGTATTTTTCTATGATTTAACGTAATTAGGTTTGTTTTGTTGAGCTTAGGACCCCCTACTATTATAGCCATTAGACTAGAAACATAAAGGACAGAATGCTCCTAACCACTATTATTCACCGGTGGAACGATCTCCAAGGCACCTTGACACCTGGCCACTATTAGTCACCGGTGGACCGATCTGGGCGTGGCGAAAAAATATTTCTCTTTAAGTGGTTAGTATCTTATTTTTGCCTTATTCGATAAACATTACCACCCTAGACATGCATGTCCCTTAAACTACCAACTCACACAGCTTGACTACCTATATTCCCTCAAAAGGCCCATCCCATATCTTAGGACTTCTACGCCTCCTAATACATCCATAAATCCTCTTCCTCTTCTCCTTACTTACCACAAATACCCAACTCCTAAGCATGTGGGTTAAGGCCAACTTCCCCATACCTCTAAGTCAACACACTTTTACCCTATAGGGTTTTTCCCCAGAGAACCCTAATTTGGCCTATATGGCCCAACCTTCCTTTATCTCACACAACTAAGCTCCTTTAGTACCCTAATACATCACCTCACTTATATTCAACCTCAAGCATTCCACTTTACTTCCCATTTTCCACAAGCGACCATGAAACCTTAGTTGGCCACCCTAAACCCTAACACCTCTCTTTTTCTCATATGATATCCCTCCATTACTCACCTACCATCCTCTCTTCCACATGACAGCCACACTCACCCTCCATGTGATATCCTTCCACTCTTACCCTATATTCCAATCCTTTCCATTAATTTTTCACTTCCACAATCTCCTCCATTTAGGATTTTCCTCATAAACCATAGCCAAAATATCCTATACACCCTTATACCAACCTACGTACTATTTTCCACCCATGGACTCTAATCACCCCCAACAACTCTTTCATTACCTTACTTACACCCCAAGGCAAATTTTTCCACATAAGGATTATCCACATGCAAACACCATCCATCCTATGCAAACCCTAGACTTCCCGATGCAAGATTCACTCCACTCTCTTATTTTGTCCATATTTTTCTTTTATTTATCCCCTCATGGGTTATGAGATAATTAGGTCATTATCATTTTCCTTTATTCAACTCATTTCCCATTTTCCCTTTTAATTCTTTCACCCCATAGCATATAATTAAAAAATCCTAGCATGCATGTCCTAGAGGGTCATATCACATAACATCACAAGCACAACATACACATCAATTTACAAATTCCATAATGAGGTCATATAAACGTACCTTAACTTCACGTTGCACTACAAGTAAGCAGTCATAATAATATAAGGTACATAACATAATATAACACATGGTATACAAGGCACATAATACACATAATAGGCCTTAACTACATCCTTATCTAATACGACACCAGGTTTGGAGCATGCTCCTACGCCTCCTTAGGATTTTGACTTGGTTCACCTATAAGAGGGAAATACTAAGGGTTAACTTCCCACTCACTAATATTATCATTATTTCCTACTTTACCCTTATCATAGTCTGGTATTAGGGTTAATAATAATAGTAGTA
Organism: Tamarix chinensis; assembly: GCA_030549775.1. NCBI lineage: Eukaryota > Viridiplantae > Streptophyta > Magnoliopsida > Caryophyllales > Tamaricaceae > Tamarix > Tamarix chinensis. The sequence continues at coordinate 2,661,165 of CM060175.1, read as the reverse complement.
GTGTTATAAGTAAAAATAAGGGTATTATTCTTAAAGTAGCTAACCATGCTATTACTAGTCAAAATAGGTCTTGGTAGTTATATTAGTCCATATTAAGGTATTATTAGCAATATTTATATTACTAAAGATAATAGCTTTAATATTGAAAATAATAATAATAATAGTGATAATAATAATAATAATAATAATAATAATAATAATAATAATAATAATAATAACCCGAATCATAATAATAATAATACCAAAATAGTGACAATAGTAGTAATAATAATGATGATGATAATAATAATAATAATGATAATAATAATAATGATGATGATGATAGTAGTAATAGTAATATTAGTGATAAAGATAATAATAATAATAATAATAATAATAATAATAATAATAATAATAACTCGAATAATAATAATAATAATAATACCAAAATAGTGATAATAGTAGTAATAATAATGATGATGATGATAATAATAATAATGATAATAATAATGATGATAATAATGATGATGATGATGATGATGATGATGATAGTAGTAGTAATAGTAATATTAGTGATAAAGATAATAATAATAATAATAGTAGTAGTAGTAGTAGTAGTAGTAGTAGTAGTAGTAGTAGCAGCAGCAGCAGTAGTAGTAATGATAATAATTTGAGTCTTAATAATAATAATAGTAAGATTTTGAATAATCATAATGATAATAATAATAATATTAGTAATAATAATGCTAAAGTTAATAATTATAATAATATTCAAATCTTATTAAGAGTGATAATGATAGTAAGAGTAATAATAATGATATTAACACTAATAAAATTAAATAATAATTACATTAAATATTTTCAAAGGTCATGGAGGTTAGGGCACAACCTAGGGTGGTGGTGGTTAGGCGGTGATGGTGGTGACACATGGTGGTAGTGGAGGAGGAATAGAGTTTAGGCTAGGAATGGAAGAGTGAGAGGGTGGTTGTGATGATGATGGATTCTTTGGGTTGAGAGGGTTGGAATGGTGATGGTGGCACAGCAAAAGTGGCGGCACAGGCGGCGGTTGTTTCATGGCCAAAGGTGGTGGAGAATGAGGGAGGGTGAAGGAGAGAGAGGTAGGGAGAAAGGAAGGTAAGAGAAGGTAGGGGAGACTTTGTCGAGGGTTTTGGGTAGCGAGAGAGGTGGTGGTTGCAGCGGAGATGGTGGTGCACTACGGCTAGAAGGGTCGACTCGTATAAGGGGAATTAGAGGTTATGAGTGGTGCGGTTCAGTGGAGGGTCATACACAGAGGAGTTTGGTAGGTGTTTTGGGCAGTGACACTGGGCAACGATGGAGGTGGAGGTGTCTGAAATGGTGGTGGTGTATGGGAGTTTGATTTTTCTGGGTAGGGAAAAGAAGACTGATTAAGGTCAGGTAGGGAGTATTTATAAGCCAATGGTGGGTGGATAAAACAAAGGAGGAAAAGGACAAGGGGGCAGGTATGGCAGGCTCGCCGGCTGACAGTGGAAAGCGGGTATAATCTTGTGATTTGTAGGTTTGGTTGGGTCAGGGAGGAGAAAAAGGAAAGGCAAGGAAGGAAGGAATGCGTGAAAGGGGCACATGATAGGTTGGGGCTAGAATTGGTAAGGAAAGGGATGGGGAAGAGAAGGGAGGTGGCTAGCTAGTGGTATGGTGGCTGGCTGGGTGGCATTGGTAGGGTTGTAGGTCCCGACCTACAACGCATGGGAAAAGAGCAGGAGGAAGTAGATAAAGCAGTAGGCCGACCGGTCTAAGGAAAAAGAAAAGAAAGAAAAAAAAGGGTAGGAGAACTGGGTGGGTGAGGCAGAGGAAAAACAGCAGAATTACATGGGCTGGGCCACACGAGGAAAGAAAAAGGGGAAAGATTGGGCCATGAGGGGTGCAGGCCCAAATCTGGAAGAAGGAAGAAAAAAGCAAAGGAGGAAGGGGGAAAGAGAAAAGGAAAAAGGAAAAATGGGTTGGTTGGGGTATTTAGAATATTTTGATATTTTTAAATATTTCAAAATAATAAAAATTAGTAAAATAATAATTAAATTGCCTTTCTATATTAATTTAGGATATTTTGGGTAATTTTTCTGAATTTTATTTTAATTAGCAAAATATCCTAATTTTCCCTTAATTAAATTCTTTATTATTTTCCTCTTGATTTAACCATAAATTTTTTCCCCTTATTTTAATGAAATAATTTATTTAATTAATTACCCTAATAAATTCCTATTTTAACATAATATTTTTAATTAGGTTTTTGGAATATTTCAACCATGGATGCTCCAACAACAAATATGATTGATAGAAAGGAATGATATACACTAGGATTAAAAGGCACCACCCTAAAAAATTTTCTTGCACCCATATGGGCAACTAAGGACCTGGAAAACCCATGCGACCTCTAGAGCCTTCTCATAAATGTTAGTTAGGTCTAATTAGTAGCTCTCACTAACAACTCATGATATATGATGCCCAAATCTAAATGGAATTTATGGACCTTTATCACCTTATTTGCCTCCATCTCAAGGGAGAAATGTACCAAGTCTAAAAAGTCATTGTAGTACTCCTTATACATCAACCCTAGGTGAATATAAGAAACTCCATGCAATTTCCCAAACAAATGCATAGAGATTAGAAACAAACTCTAAGATACTTTAAGAATGTCAGCCCTGTAGTTGAGGCTTCTATCCATTTGCCTGATGGCTCCTCTACCAACTATTAGCTATGCCTTATAAATAACACACACCAATGTTAACCTTCCAATGCTTTAGGAAACCACTAGCAGCAAAAGTCTTCTTGATATCGTGGATCCACCTCTATATAATGTTAAGGCCATCATCGCCCATATGATACTCTATATAGACAATAATATAGGAGTGGCACTAGAAATGGAGATGGTAGTAACGACTATAGTTTCTACTACTAAGCCTCCTCGAGCTTCATCTAATGAGCAATGTAAACTCTAATTGTCACCATGAATTTACCTATTTGTCAATCCTATGTAATAACCATCATGTTCCAGAGTTCTAATGTAATATCCCATCTTAAAATCATTCAAATTATATTTAAATTATGTTGATATAAATAAATGAGTTTTGGCTTTTGAATGGGCTTGAAATATTAATAAATTTGTGAATTTTAGGCACACTGATAAACTAATTTGCTTAACTAATAGGCCGGTATGCTTAGAAATCAGAAATTTTATTTTTTTAATAAACCAATTGACTAATTTACCCAAACCCATCGACTTGTTATTCTATGATTTTATATTCTTTTTTCTAATTTTGATTCAATTGTCTTTTCCATATTTATAAAAACCTCTATTTATAATCTATCTGCGCTAATAAGCATATTTTGATGCTTTTGGATTATTTTTACATTATTTATATCACTCTATGATTTTTATTTAGTTAAAATTTTCCAAAAAGTAGTTTTTGAGCAATATATCACCTTTCTCTTTTCCCTTACATTCCTCTCTCTTCTAGTAGCTATCACTGTATATTTAACTTCCTACACCAGTCCCCTGACCTACCAAACTTATGTTATGTCTCTTCCTAATCACACCTTACCTCCTTTACCTCAACTTGTGACCTCTATACACTTTAGGTTACCCACCCTCAACTTAAGTCAAACTTTTCCCTCTTCTAATCAATAATATCGACCATTCCTCTCTCCTATACACCCCATTTTTGATGTAATTCACTCATTAGCTTCTACACTTTTTTATTCTCTCCATTTTCCCTTGATAAAACTCCTAAGTGTTGGTTACTCTCCATTCTTCTTCCTTTTTCCTTTATGTTGAGAAAAATAAGGTTTGATCTTACTTTCTTCCCTCCTTAGTTGAGTTATTATCTATTTTTTCTCCTTTTAATCTTAGCTTTAGCTCTCTCTTATTTCTCTTAAGCAAGGAAGGATTAAAATTTGAGAAAGGTTGAAGATTCTAGATTCATTATCCCTAAAAATTTTGTTTTTATAAAGGTTGAGTTATGCTTACATTCTTCTTATTCTCCTTTTTATTTTTAATGGAATTTTAAAAAAGAGTTTTGATACTTTTTATTCTTGATTCTTTAAGTAATCAAGGTCTTGGTAGATATGAGTTAAGTTATGAGCTTTGTACTAGAAAAATTTCTTGAAGGTAAGGCATTCTTGTATTTAATATGAATAAGATCTTTTGTAGCATGTTGTGGTTCCCTTGTTCATGGTTTGTTTCTATGTTAAGCATGAGTTATTTATATTCTAGGATTCAAGAATATGGTAGAGTTTTCTTCTTAAAATTTAAGAATGATTTTGGTAGTTTGAGCATGATTTCATTTAACATCAATGTTACCATGTATCCATGTGATTCTATGTGTAAAACTTGTCTCCTTATTTTTTTTATGACAAAGGAACATGGTAGGATTAATATGATAAAATTTGGAAAATTTTTGGTATGTGGATCTCAAGTGTGGGTTATTTTACCCAATCTAGTTGATTATCTTATTGAATACATTAACTGCTTGTGTGAACAATCATTTACTTTGGAAATTTTGATCATTGATTGATTCAATGAACCAATTGACTAGTTCCTATGAGCAGTTAATAGGTTTTCCAAACCCATCGATTGATGACCTTGTGACTAAAGTCGTTTAGTCTCTACTTAAACCCATTGACCGGTTGAGCAAACCCATCAACTGGTTTCCTATGAACAATCGATCAGTGAGACTAACTAGTCGAATGGTCCACTAGTGTTATTTTTGATTTAGGTTTGGTACGACAAGACTAACCTATAGGTTATAGGGACCAATCAACTAGTATGGTTGTATTCCTCCATGTTCATTATTAATTGTGGTTCTTCTTTTAGGACTTTGACATTAATATATCCATTTAAGTACAACATTTAAATCATGATTACAACCATTTTTACCTTGTAATTTAATATGGATCAAAATGATGATAAATAGGCCTTGAATTGGTTAAGTTTGGTGCAATCTCTAAATACCCAATTGGTTGCTTATATGCCTTATAATGTGTTTGGTGTTATTAATTCGAAACACCTAATTTGGATAAAAAATGAAATTAATTTGTGATTTGTAACATCATTTCATACTTAATAATTAATGGATTAAGATTTTATTCAAAGCTTTTTCTTCAACTCTTAGGGTAGCTAGCCGAGAGTTAATGGGTGGGTTGCCCCATATTATATATTTTTCACTTAGTACCTATTTTCTTCTCTACTAGGTTACAATCAGTAGGGGTATGCACATATCTTTAAGGTATATGATTATACTATGGCAAGCTAGCATGGCATTAGTATCCGATTCGAGTAGGTGAGGTATTCCACTACAAGCCCCCTAGCACGTTATATTATCCATATCTTAAGTGGGTATGGTATCCTAATTTTAGCCCTTATGGTGAAGGAATTCAAGTTGTGGTGGGTGAGGTATCCCAGTACAAGCTCACTTGATGTACTTTGACCATGTGTGGTGGGTGTAGTATCCCATGATGTGTTAGCCCTTACGATAAGTGCATTTGATGTGTGGTAAGCATGATATCCTTTGATAAATCCCCTTCAATGTATCCTAACTCCGTATAGTGGGTATGGCATCCCATTTTATTTGTATACAGCCATGAATTTTTTTCATGGTGGAGAACTAGGTATAGTCAAATGAATTATATTAATAACTGAAATGTATGTGATCACCAAAGGAAGACTTATAACATGGTTACATTGTCTGGTTGTGATGCATTTAGCGTATGACTATTCTTTTATGATCTTTATGAAAGCATGCCTTGTTACATTACTACCATGACTCTAAGTACTATTTTATATTGGTATGCTTATCACCATGCTACTATGTGACTTTAATGTGCTACATGAGCCCTTACCATGTTTTAGCTAGTATGTTTTACCAATACTTTACTCTATTGATACCACACTTATATGGTTAATGTGATTATATGGATTTTGGTCTTGGAAGAAGAGGACGATTTATATGAGTACCATTCTCAATTAGAGTATGCTTAATATGATATTGTCGATTAGTAGCTATCCACAGTGTGGGGATTTGAGAGTTATTGTCCCGTGTAATTAAGGGTTAGGTTGACTAGTTAGACATATTTTTCCCACCATGTTGAATGTTTTTTATTCTTTTTAGTTATTTAAGCTCTTAGCATCGATTCCTATATTTAGATTTTGTAAACTCTCATTCTCTTGTCTATATATAGTATCACTTTTCTTATCACTATCATTATTAGTATTTTTGTATTGTTAGCAAGCATGCATTATTTCACAATTGTTTTGATATGTCTTGCATCAAACATGGGTTAGGTGATGACCATACCTTTTTCATTGTTAACATCGCGGTAATATTCATTGACTTTGCTTTTCCAAATGCTTCTGCATTGTATTAAAAAAAAGTTGGTTTAAAAATTTGGGATGTTACAACTAAGTCTAAGTTAATAACTATTTCACTAAGCATAGAAGGTTAGCATATAAGCATCATGCCATTACATAACTAGATATTAAAGGCCAACTCCCACTAACCCGCTCTCTCTCATAGACTAATCTAAAAACAACTGAGCTAAGAAATAAATTAAAGAAAGAAAGAGATATCTAATCCATCAATAAATAGAATCTTTCATAATTAGATCAAAGGATTTTTTTAGTTCTAAGTCTTTGATACCAACTTGTAACACCTAAAACAAGCATCTATTGGTCATCATCACTATAAGATTGATCATCAAATACTAGCAGAATAGCAACAACAACATATGCTTACCCGAATAAGACCCAAAGTCGTTAGAACACTAGGTATCATAAGTCCAAAGCATAATGAGTAAGAAATGACTATGGTATCAAGTGGTAGGGCTCATCCTACATACATGAACTAGGTGACCATAAAGTATATGCTTGCAACATAAATTAATAATCAGACATGGATTAACATATGTGAATTAATATACATGGATTAACATGAATGGATTACATATATGGTATGCATATTTCATGTTTATTGCGTAAATAATGGATAAAAAGTAGCATGCTTGTGTTGAATAATAACAAGGCCCCTAAGCCATCTCTAAGAACACATTCATATACTAAATGCTAATAAGTGATTATTAGGTTATTTGTAATAGATTTAAATAAAGAAAACTAACTCTCCACCATGTACTTGTCATGGAATCCACAATGGTCGTTGGGGTCAAAGAGCTTGTACAAGACCCATGTCCACCCACATTAGACCACAAATGGCATTATGTAATACCTCATTTCTCAAAAACCCTATATGTTCAAGATATTTTGTATTCAAAAATAAAATTATATATTTTTTTGAATATTTTACTACATACCTTATCAAATTGGAAACATTTTGTTTCTATTTGAATATTTTGATTATTATGTTGAAACATTTTCCCCATTTAATAACACTTTCTTATAAGTTCCTTTATATGAGATATTCTAAGCCGCCATACTCCATATACAAAACTCTAACTCTTTATTTTTTTTAATTCTTAAATTTTTTGAATCTCTTAAAAGTTTTCAAAACTATTATTGAACATCTTTAAGAAAAAATTACTATTCATATCCCGCTTAGCCCTATTTTAGTGCTTTAAGCCATGAAAGAAAAACTTTTTTAATTATCCAGAATATACAAAACTTTAAGGATCACTATATTTTAGTACAATGTGCTCAAAATTATTTAAAAATTGTTTATAATTATTTTTATAATTTTTTTAATTTATTCAGAAAGTTTTAAACATAATAACTCATCAAAAGTAATTTTTATTCCTCTAATCATTACATAATCTTGTGAGGATCAATCCCAAATTTTCATTATTTTTTAGTATGGATGAGAACCCCTAGTTTATTACCTTGAAATTTCTTGGCCCTTTTTCTTGGAAGTGACCAACTTTGATTCCTCTTCTTTGTAAATATTTATCATAAATATCATATGTTAGCCATGATTTCTCTTTTCTTCCCCCTCCACTCATTTTTCTTCTTTCTACACTATTCATTTTGAGTGTGATGGATTAAGCTTGGATATTAATTCTCTTCCCTATGTGTTTCCACCACCATCATTCATCCATCTTGTTGTTTTGATGAAAATATACTCTAAAGTATTAATTGTGAGGACTCCACCTAATTACCACAATACCCTTTCTCAATTGGTACACTTAGCATGATTTTATCTTTCTTCTTCCTCCTCCTTCTACCACAAAATTCACTATCTTTTTTCCTTGAATTTTGTGCATTCCTCTCCCAAATTCCACTATGGTTAAAGGTTAGGTTTCTTCTATATTCAAGATAAGAACTCATATTCTATTTCTTTTTTATTCTAGCCACTTTGATTTAGCATTTATGTGATTAATTTCTCTTTGAGGTTTTTATATTCTTCTAGGTTTATGGAAGCTTATGGAAGTTTTTTTTTGTCTTTAAATCTTATTATATTTTTCTAATTTATAGGTTATATTGTACATAAGATTTTATTACTACATATAAGAATGTTTTATTCTGTGAATTGATGAATTTGGGCCATGTTTGAGTTTTTAGTGTTTCGACCAAATTGGCGGTTTTATGGATCGTGATATTTTTCTTAGATTGATTATACCATGTTGTACATATTAAATTATTGATGAACTTTGATGCTAAGCATGCTTTGATTTGAGTATGTTTTGATGCTTAAATATTTGATGACTTTAGATAAGTTGGAATGTTATTGTGTTTTCGTAAAGGATTGTAATATTTTTTCATTTTTATTAATTAGGTGATATCATGATAATCCTTGAAATTAATAGATAAACTTTGATATATAACATGTTCACTATAAACCATGTTTAAGGGCTTTTAATTAGGGTTGAAAGTTTGGTAAATTTAGGTGTGTTCTATAATAGTCAAACTATTCTTCGCTAATGATGCTCTAATCACCCTAATAAGGGTTTATTATTAATTAATTATTTTTATGATAAGTATTTTCTCTATAATGAATAATTAACCCAAAACTAACCTTTATAGCATAATTAGGGATATTTTGATTTCATGAATCTCATGAATAGTATATTATGGTGAATAGTAATTATCAATAATAAATTATTTTTAGTTTTTGGATTTAAACTTTTTCGTAGAAAATGAAATTTCCCATCAATTGTAAATAGTGATTTTGTGAACAGAGATTTTTCTTAATTTGATGTGGGATATTATTTTCACTTGCTTAAGCTATTTATATTTGTCTTTTTTTTTATCTTAAAAACAAAAAAGGGTTTTGGTATTTTAAAACTAAATAGATCAATAATGTGATCAATTCGACTTTAGGATCTTGTTATCTTGAATTAGAATTTAAAAGTTGGCCATGTATTGATATTCCTATCCAAGTTGGCCATGTGTCAATTCCTAGTCGCGATGGTCATGTGTTGAGATTCCTATTCATGATGGTCATGTGTATTGATTTATTATTGAGAGTGTTATGTTTATGATTATGCCCTATGGCTTTTGTCAATTTGTGGTAGGATGCAATGTCCATATGTGAACATTGATATATGCTTTAATTGTTTCCAATAGCTTGTGTCCATTTATGATAGGATGGGATGCCTATATATCAATATTTATAAGTGTAAAAACTTTAAAAAAAATTTGAGTGATCATAGGTCAAAACATAAGAAATTAGACTTATATGATCATAATATATGATAGATTAATAATCGGAATTGCACTCCTAGAGATGCATATGGCTTTACTTTACTGGTTACATGTGTTATATACCTAGATATTGGCATACAATCTTAGGTTATTATACCATGTTCTTATAAAGTTATTCTATTACATGATGTGATAGTGTGCATATGTGTTATACCTAGATCTTGCTCAGTACACTCTTCGTTTTTCTTACACTTGAGTACCAAGTCTTAGTTGTCTCACATAGGACTAGGAGTATCAAGTGATAGGTTGGCTCATTTAATGTTTCAATTTAGATCCCTAAGATCTCGTATTCTAGTTCTTTTAGATCTTGTCAAGCTATGCTATATGTTATTGATCTTGTATTAGAATTAGGTTAGGTGATAGTCATGCCTAACTCTAGGGATATGAGTTAACTGTTTAGCCTAGCACTTGAAATAGACAAGTTAAAGGATTTACCTCTTATGTGTTAGATACAACGGTAACACAACATTTCCTATTTAGCTTCCATAAAATTTCTTGTAAAAAATTATGTTTATAAAAATGGGGGTGCCACACATTAGGAAACTAAAACCATGAAGGTGACCATAACCACTTTATTATTGATAGCCCCTAAAAGAACATAAATCTAGAAGAGTATGAAAAGCACTACTCATATGTAAAACACAATAAAGGGTTCCGCCGTGCTAACTCCTTCTATCTAGGAATGAGAGTTAGAAAATATAGTCCCAAACGTACTATTACTTATGCATCATTAGTGTTTTAAGATTACACCCAACATGACACATCAAGAATAGTCAAATAATGTGGGTATGTGTAAAGAGAACACCTATCTCGAGCCAACTAGGGCAAATGACACTAGTCTAACCACTAGTGGGTATATAAACGAAAGGCACTATTAAAATGCCTTGTTACACCATAATGGAAATATACACAACATGGTAAAAAAAAGGTAATTAAAAAAAATAACATTTTCTTCATTTACCTAAATCCATTTATTAAATCCAAGGATAATAAATGCAAATTCAAATTCTAGGTCAACTAGAGGTGAAACCTTAGTCAAACATGCAAGGTAAGACCATAAATTATGAAAAAAAAATGTCTTAGGGTACTAATTGACTGGTTGCATAAGGCTAACTAACTTGAAAAGGGTTGAAATAGAAAGTACATGAAAAAAGGGTAAAGTAGATACCATTTGACTACCTTCATGAGAATGGAGAGCATATTCTACAAAAAGGATAAAGTTAAGTGATGAGATGCTGCCAGTCAACTAGTGCCTTCAGCACAATATCAAACAAGTATTAAATTAATAGAAATATTTATAATAAAAAACTAAAATATTCACAACCAATTTAAATGATTTTATCATGATTTCTAGATATAAAATTCACACTCAAATGCATGCCCTATAAAAAAACCTCAATATGCTCAAACCAAACTTAACACACTTATTCCTCATTCTTGCATGAAAAACTAAGAAAAGGTCAGAGAATTCTTTTATAATCCTCAATAGCATTCTATATATCATTATCCATGCAAAAACAACCATAATAACACATATAAAATATGGTGCATGAAATAATCACATAATATAGAATATGCTAAAAGATTAAATTCATACCAAACATCAAAATCAACCATCTCATGATACACATGTTTTAAATTACTCTTGAGAATAAAATTACATAAATCAAAGGCGTAATGGAATAAAAAGTCATTCATGCATCACAAACAACACCATAATCAAGAGTAAGACTTTATTGGACCTTAAGCTAATCAACACTAAGCATAAAAAAGAAAGTGTCACATCAAGCCTCAAGGCTCCAACACTATATCAACTTGAGAAACTTCCAAAAACATAAATGAACCAATCAAAACCAACCAAATCCATGAGATTTAACAAATAAATAGAAGGAAAACATATGATAAAGGGATATCAACCTCCTCTCTAGGCATAAATAGCTAATAAAAGAAAAATATGCAAAAACTTTAAGAACTCTACCTTTCTCTGATAACTAACTCAATCTTTCTTAAAGGAAAACAATATATGGTTGGTAAAATGATTAGTAGAGTGCAAAAGATGAATAATAGAGTTAAATAATTGGATAAATAAATAGAAAAAGAATTTTGAACTAATAGAAAATAGAGAGGAAAGGTGAAAGGTAAAAGGCTAAAGTTCAACACTTAGAGAAATATGGTTGGAAATAAGAACATATTTGGTGTGGTTATAACCAACATGCAATTTAAATCCTCTTATACTCAACTGTAGTATTAGTAAATAATGATATCGTTTTATATCGGATATTGTGAGGGCTTAACTCTATTTAACTAGCTCACAAATAATAAAGATAAATTAAAAAAATATCAAATTACACAAAATAAATAAATAATAATAAAAATAAAATAATGGGGGGCTTTTAAAAAATAGAAAATAATAAAAAGAATAAATAAAATAAAAGAATAAAAATAATGGATAACTACAAATATGATAAATATGCTAGGAAAATCAAAATTCACTTCTAGATTAGGTCACAATATAATAATGATTTCTAGGTCATCTTATAATTATGAGAAGGAAACTGGCCAAGTTGTAAGCCAAAAGTGGGTCTATACACCTTATATTAATTTCCTAAAATAATTAATATGACAAAGCACCGATATCAAATCCTATTGAACACTAGAAGTATAGCAGCAAGAAGTGGCTCTTATATTTAACTAGATTTGATGCATTAAGTATAAATGAAAAGATGTCAATCTAAGTACCCAAACTAGTACAATAAGCATATCTAGTTGTATTTCTCTCCTTTGAGCCACACGTATCTAAACGTTCCACCACGTAGGTTAGAATCACAAAGCTATTAAGTGAATTATTATCTAACCTAGCTCCAATCTATACATATAAATTCTAGCACATTTATATGGCTACCTATTAGGCATATAATAATATATTGTCACTATGAAGAAATTAGAACAAGACATGCACTATATAAATCATACTTAATAGAATCATATATATAAAAGATAATGATTAAAATATAGTTAAAGAACAATTTCATGAAACAAAAAAAAATATCATATCTCAAACCATAAATTAGGGTTTCAATCTATTCCTTGGCAATAAATAATCAGCCGGTCATAATGATCAAATTAATTACATAAAAATATATATTGAAAATATATATAAGAAAGAGAAAGAAAGAACTAAAAATAAATATGGATACAAATTTAGCAATTTATTCGAATGAAAAATTGCTAAATTTCATTTGAAATAAATTCTTCTTGGGTTTCTTTTCCTCTATTTCGCCCCTAGCACCCCACTCTCTTCTCTCTCTTATGCCGGTCTTCTTTCTTCTTCTCTAATTTATCTCCTCTCTTTCTGTGTCTGATGTTTCTAGCCTCCCTAACGCACATTAGTGTTTTCCTCCCCTCTCCTTTTTCTTCCATGCCCCTCGCCCCTCTGCCTCCTTTTCTCTCCAATGCTCATATTTTTTTTCTTCTCTCTTTCCTTTCTTTCTTTTCTTCTGCCTCCTACTGTGGTGTCAGGCTCCTTTCTCCTTTCTTTTTCTCAGCTTTCATAAAGCCTTCACCTTTTATATCCCTATGCTACCCCTCTTCTTTATTCTCTCTCCTGCTTCTTTTATTCTCCTCTTAAGCCTGTGCCTTGCTTTTCTTTTCCTTTCCAAGCCATTAGGCCTGTTTGGTTATTATTTTCTTCTTTATTTTTTTTTCTTTTCTTTTTAGCCAAGCCTCTAGTGCTCTATGTCTCTTTTGCCTCTATCTTTTTCATAGCTCCCCAGACTTTGGCCTTTTTTGTTGTCTGACCTACCTCCTTTATTCTTATTTCTTCTTTTTCACTTTTTTCTTATATATGTTTTTGGGCTTGCACCTATGCTACCCAAGTTCCAAGCCTTTGGACTTTTGGGCCTTTGGTCAAAAGGACCGAAACCATTTTTTTTCTTATTTTACCTATAAAATAAAATTAAAAGAATTAATAAATAACATCATAATTTAAATCCATAAATTTTGTATCATTTTAGCTCAAATAATTAAATATATGAGAGTATTATCACTCAAGCACAAAATTGTAATTATCCTCATATATTCTTCAAATGAAACACCAAAAGCTAAGATTAAAGGGGTATAAAATATGTCAAAGTATGAACTCATAAATATTAAATAATTAATGAAAAGAAGAGGTGAAGTATAAAAATAAATATAAAAATAAAAACACCTTCCCTAGGCCCCTTATGGTTGAATTTTAGGTTAAAAAGTCAATACAAGTAGCACCCAAAGACACACTTGAGTGCTCAGAAAAAATATTAGGGTCCATAAGTAAAGATAAAGGGTTATGTCTATCACCACAACCTCCCAAAGAAAGGAAATCAAGTAAAAAGGGTTTCCATCATATTTTGTAGCTTACAAACTCAAGCTTTAGTTGAGGAGAGATGTAAAGCAAGAAGGAAAAAAAAAGGTGCCAAAAGGAGGCCAAAAAGATACATTGAGTATTTTTTAATTTAAATCAAATGCAACCCAAACAAATTTAATAAAAAAATATCTCATCTCCTAAATATTCTAATTAGCACCAAAAAGAAATAATAAAAAGGTTGTTCAAGATTTATATTCACAAAGAACTAAAAATTAAGGTGCAAGCCAGGTTACCATATGCGCCTATCATTTGGCGTTGAAAGGCCAGTCAACTAGTCCCCTAAAAATATCATTTCCAAGCATTTTCTCAACACCCACCAAAACAACTACATTTTATACATAACATACACATAATTAAAATTATTTTAATGTGGGGTGTTATACATTCCCACTTGGATCCTAATTCACATGATGAGGTTAAAAACATGGTTTTTGTGATAATTTTACCTTATCCTAATTCCTTAATCTTAAAATCTTAGCCTAATGTTAATCTTTGTTTCAAGTCATTAATATTGTTAACCTAAACCTTACCCTAGATAGTTGATAATTAATTTTATCCTAATATACTAATCTAAATTATTTTAGCCTAATTCCAATCCTAACTCCAAACCTATTTTTCCTTTTCTCCATTTCCTTTTTCCTTTTTCTTCTTCTCCTTTTCTTTTCTCTTTTCATTCCTTATGCTCGATTTGCCTTTTCCTTCTCCTCCCTCTTCTTCCTGCATGAATTACTCTCCCACCTAAATCCCTACTGCCATAGTCTACCTACCCTACCATCATCATCACATTATCACCTCCTACCTTTGGCATTATATGTTTATGGAAAAATTACCTGACAATATGCCGCACTCCTCTTGCTTCCCTCTGCCATTTTTCACCATGTACACGATGTATGTGTGTATATATATATATCCCATAATAAATGTAGCCTCATTTAATTTTTTAACCACTTCCTTTCTTCCCTTTATTTCTATTGAAGAGTAACAGCAATGGCAAAGCTTTCTCTCTCTCCCTTCCTCCTATTCACCAATGCCACAAATGTTATAAAAAAATAACAACAATAACATTACCGCCCTCTAGCACTCCTTCCTCCCTTACACTAGATTCCTTGCTTTTCATACCCTATTTGCTTTGTCATCCACCATGGAAACCACCCTTAATCATTTGGCCATCACCACTGAAATCTCTTCATTTTCTTTTATATCCAACACTGAAGCCACAACCAACCCTTTGTTTATTTCCATCAATCTTCTTTCATCCCATTTAGCCCACCTTGTCTTACCCTACAACTAGTAATGGTAGCTAAATCCATTTCTAACCCCCACTACTTTGGCATTAGTTTCCACTCCCTCTCTCTTTGTTGCACAAAGTTCCATAAATATACCTTTGAGCCTTGCAATTTGGTTTTCGATCCATTCTTTCACTCTCTATTATATTTTCCTTTCCTTGGTTATATCCATAAGTTATAATTGTGCTTTATCATTATTTTTTAGGTGGTTTTTTTTCAGGTCTCAAAGGAGGAAAAATAGGATATATGTTCTTAGAGAATGATTTTATTTTGGGTAATGATACAAGTTGTAGTTTAAACTTTTAATGATAAATGTTATGAATGATTGTGTATATTATCATGTTGTTAAATTCATGGTGTTAAATTCATGGTGTTAATTTTATGATATGATAATGTGGATCGTATGATTAAAAGTGTGTGGGAAGGAGAAAGCATGTGCTAATATGATATCGTTGTGATAATTATTATATTGTAAGGCCTAAGTGAAATGGTGTGATATATATGGTATTGTAATGTAGGTTGGATAAATTATTGTAATTTTCTACTAAGTGTAATTAATATGTATGCTGATGTAATAATTTGAGGATTTGAAAATACTGATATCAAACATATAAGGTTTTGTGAAATAAAAGTATTTTCCCATCCTTAAAGGCATTTTGGTAAATATAGGTTAAATATATATTTTGTTGTTTTTTAATGTTTTAAGAGGTTTAAAACATTCTAATTATATCATGTGAAATTTTAGAGTAATTATAAATGGACTAAGTCCTAATAAAATGAGAAAATGACTTAATTTGGGAATAGTAACCCTAGAGTTGAGGTTAATATCACATGTGTAAAAATTTAGATTTAGACTAGGATTTTCACATATGTTGTTAATATTGTTATTCTAGGAATGCATATTGAATCTTTTGATTATATGAATCTTATGGATATATATATAAATGTGAAATTAGGGTTTTATAAGAGTTATAAATAGTAACTCTTGAGATAGGTATATTATTTCATGTGTAGTACATTAGAGTTATAACTTCATAGGTAAGTTGATAACAATAATAATTGAGGAGGATGTGCTAAAATTGGTGGATAAATGATCAACATGGAAGAAGTTATGCTTATAATAAGAAATTAAGGTTTCTTAGGGAGATTATAGTGTTATACCTTAAGAACAACATTGCTAACTATATTGTTGTGATTTACATGCCTCAAATAGGTTTTCTTGCATGTCTATGCAAATATCACATGATGATATTAATAATTTAAAGTGAAAGATCACATTAGTCGAACTGAAGTGTTTTATGTGTTTTCCATTAGATGATAATGATGGTTAAACACATTTTATCCTAGCAAGTGTTTCATCTCAGTCCACCAAACTAAAAAAATTGGAGACCCTAACCTTAATGTGAATGAAAATATGATACTGAGATAGGTAACTAATGACTAAGACATTAATAGCTTAAATTAAAAGACCACGTGAGTTAAGATGGAGGGGTAATAGTCCATTCCACCAAATTAATAATAGTGGCCAAGAACATTATACCCTAGGAGGTGATTTAGAACGTTCCACTAGTTTAAGAATAATGGACAGGTGTGTTTTGTCCTTAGAGGTGAAGAGTCTATTCCACTGATGTAATAATTGTGGCCAAGCTAGTTTTTCCACGGAAGGTGTTTTAATCCATTTCACCAAATTAATAATAGGGGGTTCCCTAAACTAAACATAAATAAAAGAATGGATTATGTTATATCTAATAATGAGATCTATAATCAAAATTTACCTTGCATCCTTTTATGTTAACACATATGTATGCTTATTCTCTAATGTGAACAAATATAAATCTTTATGTCCTTTCTCGACTGTATTGTTACCTTACTCAATGTGTAGTGTACTGATCATTCTTTTCATGGGTGTATCTCATTTTCACGATTAGATGGTGCAAATGTTTTTTTGTGGGTCAATAAGAAACCTTTGGATGACTTTATCACATATGATTCCTTATGTATGGAGGAGTGATATTGTGTATCGAGTTGATCATAGAGTCATGTTATATGGTTATCATTTTTGGCCAAATAGCCTTTTAGACTTTTAATTTCTATCCCTTCTATGTATTTTTGGATATTGTAATAAGATTTAATCTCCAAACTCATATTAAGTTTATGAAGTTTTTCTCATTTTTTATTTATCATGTTTTATATTCTAATTATTTTCCCTTGTGATTGATATAAGGATGGTATGGTAAGTCAAAATTATTTCAATTGCGGTAGCAACACCCAATTATTTTAGTATTACACTTCCTCTTAAAAAAATTCAATAATAAAATTTGGGGTGTTATAGGTGATAATAAGGCTCTGATGGTATATGGTTTTACAGTCGTGTTTTTTTAAAAAGAAGAAAGGCTAAGTGTGTCATTAGTGATGAAGTTGAGCATATGATCAAGGACTTCTTTGCAATTGTGAATCTTCTACCAAATATTAGCATTTCCTTATTAACCCTCATCCTCAAAAGATATGATTCCATAGGTGAGTTTTGATTTATTACATGTTTTGGGGTGCTCTATAAGATCATCTAAAGGATTCTCATTAGTAGATTACAAAGTGCCATGTCTTTCATCATTGACCTAGCACAATCATGATTTGAAAAGGGGTGGAAAATTGGTGATAGTATTCTACTTATAGTTGACCTAATTCGTAGATGTGCACAAAAACATGTTTCACTAAGGTGCATGATGAAGCTTGATACCAAGAAAGTATATTATTCAATAAGTTGGGGATTCTTACAACAAGTCTTTCATGCATATGGATTTCTTCTCCAAGTGGTTAAATGTATTATTTTATGTGTAACTACAAGTTCTTTCTTTATTTTTCTTAATGGAGAGCTTACCCTCATCATTTAAGGTATAAGGGATAATAGAGGCTCGATTAAGGATACCCATTGTCACCTTATTTGTTTATTCATGTGGTTAACTATTTCCCTCTAATGGTCAAGCTCTTATGAGATGGGGCAGATTGTATAAGCCACTCTAAATTCAAGAAACTAAAGGCTATTAACTTAGCATTTGTAGATTATATGCTATTCTTTTTTTTAGGGTGAGATGCAATCTATTTGTAAGCAT
This sequence comes from Tamarix chinensis, assembly GCA_030549775.1. Taxonomy (NCBI): domain Eukaryota; kingdom Viridiplantae; phylum Streptophyta; class Magnoliopsida; order Caryophyllales; family Tamaricaceae; genus Tamarix; species Tamarix chinensis. The sequence continues at coordinate 2,642,706 of CM060175.1, read as the reverse complement.
ATTAAGGTTATTGATGATTTTTCTAATAGATCGGACCTTGTTATTCACCCACAAAAATCTAATATTTACTTTACCCTACGTTTAGATTGGGGTGGAAGGAGGTTAATGGAGGTGAATCAATTGATTCACCCCATTTGGGTACCAGGTTAATAATTTTACCTAGGTGAATAAAGATTAATGTTTCACCTCCATTCACCTTGATTAGCCTCATTTTTATTAACCTCCGATTTCGAGGGTAACTGAGGTGAAGTTGAAAAAAATAAGTAAAATTTTGACTTGATAGGACCAAAATACCCCTTAATAGGACTTATCTATTTAATACAAGGGTATAAATGTCATTTGTTTTATTTTTTTAATCATCATTCACCTCAATATAAATGAAAATTTTAAAATATTCATTCTGATGCACTCAGGTTAGGTTAATATCATCCAAACAGCATTTTAAAATATTCATCCTAATTCACCTCCATTCCCTTCACCTAGGTTAATTTTTAATATTCATCATCACCTCGATTCACCCTAATTCAAACGGACCATTAGTGTAGTGGATGGGAGGGTAAAGACCCAAATTCTTTAAAGATTGTAGTTTAAGGAGGGCATTTTTCTCTTCTCCTACCTAGGTGTCATGCTGTCTTCTTTTTTATTAACTTTAATTCAAATATAGAGTTTGGCGTATAAAATGGCAAAGATACTCACATGTTGGCATACCATGCTTCTACTCAACGCCAAAAGAGTGAAAAATTCTAAAATGTGTTTTTTTAACATGCAATTGTTCTAATGTCAATTACTTATACTTCCAAACAAGTTAGTGCATCAACTTGAAAGCATATATAGGAAGTTCCTCTGGAAGGGTAAGATTAATATGCTAAGGAAAGTACTAGAGGCATGGCAGGTGGTTTGTTCTCCCATGAAATAAGGGGGGTCAGGACTTATTAATATGCATACATGGAAAAAGGTGGCATTGGAGAAATTTCAATGTAAAATTTGTATTAAGAAAGACTCATTATTGGTAAAATGGGTGCATGCCATATATCTAAACTCATTTATTTTGTGGTACTTCAATGTAATTCATTTATGCTCATGACAATTACAACAAGTTTTTAAGATAATAATTATGGTTTTTTTTATGATCCTCAACATAAATAGGACTGCATGGAGATTGAGGGATTCTACAACATTCAAAAAGTTTATGATATGGTGAGAGACAATGGTGACACTATCTAGTGTTATAAATTAGCATGGTATTCTTTGGTAGCCCCTAAATATCAGTTTCTTACATGGCTTGTTGTTCAAGAACAATTTTCAACAAAGTTAGAGCTTCACTAGATGGAATTTCTTGATGAGGTGCATTGCATTCTATGCTTTGAGAGGAAGATTTAAACCATCCCACATTTTTTATTGGAGTATTCATAAAGCTAGGAGGTTCGGAAGAAAACCCGTGATGCCTTAAACCATTATTATAATACCCCAAAACCCTAATTTATAAAATTATGATAAAATAGGAATTTATTAGAAAAATTAATT